>JADMLD010001633.1:0-1288901 GCA_017589585.1 Phylloscopus whistleri | reverse complement strand
GCCTGAACTGTGCTTTTATATGCTCTTCCTAAGGGGTGAGGGACAGTCCTTGTCATGTTTAACTGGGGTCAAAATTCTCCCAAGTCAGGAGAAAAGGATACGTCTGAACACAAGGGATGCTGAAATAACTTCTTATCTAGGCACAGTATCTAACAGTGCTGGTTTAGGAAAAGATGCACTTTCAGCAGAAGGTGAAGGTGAGTGCTAACAGCTTTCAGAAATGCTTTCTCTTTCTATTTAAAATCAAGTAACTGTGAGTTTAGGAAAATGTTTTCATTAAGATCAGATTTCTCGGTGTGTTTTAAAGAGACTTGTTGCTCAATTGTTTACAAAACTACTTGTAGTACTCTGGGTACTTTATACTTAAGCATTCATAAAAAAATCTTGCTATGGTCTGAATTTAATGTTGACCATAGCTCAAGCAAGAAGACAGACAAGATGCCCTTCTGAAATCCTATTCCATCTAAATTATTCCATTATTCTGTCAGCCATTGAATTGTTCCATTTGATGACATTTAACAGGCATCATCCTTAACTTGGTCATTTAAACATCCACAGAAGAGGAGAACCGTGTCTGTGTACAGACAGGGCAATACCATCTTTGCAATGATTACTTGGATGATTAAACTCTAAGTATATCTCACAGTTCTTCTTTTAGTGCTAGCTCCTGGACTATTAAGTCTCAGCTATAAAGACTTTGATACTTTAGGAGAAAACCAGCTTACTTGGCAAATTTCAGGAGTCAGGCACAGTTGTTTGTGAACTTGGGCCCAAAGGTCTGAGCTGCTGCACTGCTTCATGACACAACACTCCTGGAATATGTTTGGAAAACAAAGCATCACTTCATCTTACTGCTTTACCAGACAAAGGCAGAGGAACTGGACATCATACCTTTAGCTCTTCTTTGCCTGAGTTACCATCTCTGTATTCCTGTACAAGATTAAAGATTTTTTCAATCTTTTAATGCATTGGAGACTTCCAATAATTCCACTTAAGGAGTACTGACTTCTTACTTCGAGAAGATCTTGTCCTGTTTGACTGATAACTTTATTCTACTCCTTTCCTTATTAGGCATGCTCATATCTTCCTGACACAAATTTATGTTTTCATCCCTTAGCCCTTTTCTGTCCACATGTAATTCAACTACAAACCCACGGTTTTTTGTTAGCCTTTTATTTGCAGACTGTCTGAGCAATACACTTCTCCACGCCTGATCTCTTTAGGGCTGTCTGTTTTTTCCTTTGGGGGTGTATATATATTGCACTGTTGGAACACAGTGGATTATCCTAGGTACTGCCATCCCTAGAGCTAGAGAAAGAGGAGTAAGCATGTCACAGCTGTGTGTGGAGAAGCCCACATTTGAAGCATAAAATCCTGCTAGGCTTTTCCCCTCTGCCCCAACGTATCATCTAACAAAATCAGATCTAATTTACTGCTGGTTGTTTCTAGCTCTTCTTTTCAGTATTACTGATTTCCCATGGAGTATCAGTGCCTCACATGGCATCCCTTGGAGGCAGCAGTGTCTCCTCTGGCAAGAGCAGCTGCTGGTCAGCACCTGCTGGCCAGCCAGGCACAGAGCCCCGAGCACTGCTCCTGCTCAGCACTGAGCACTGCACCCCGAGCTGCCTGAATCACACAGGAACATCCAGACCTTCAGAGAAGACGTGAAGATGAGACCCAAAAATCAATACAAGCAAGTTCTCAGCTGTAGATAAAATAAACATTTTAAGAATGTTCAGGCAGTTGCTGTGTGAATTTTGTCAGGTATCGTGGCATGTAGCACAGCAAGATCTGCACGTAGGGAAAATAACTTTCTAAATGTCTGGAAAACTGCTGTTCCTCACATATCCGGAGAAGTTCTGGGATGGGGGGGTCTGGGGGCACTTCTATGGATGTAGAAATAACATATGCCTTAGTTATGAGGAGAAAATGTCCTGTGAAGGGTTACGACTCTCCTAGTGAAGGAACTAGATTTCTTCAGGAGACACAGAACAACCTCCCACACACCACACAGATCCAAGCCCTTGGCCAGGACCAAAGGCAGGGTGGAGGGTGTGGGATGAGAGCAGTGGTTCCTGCAGAGGAGTGGCAGAAGAAAGAGATGGCACAGCCCATGTGAAAACTAGAAATGTCAGCTGGAGAATAAAACCAGGATGGGACATTCATTGCAAAGCACTGAGGAGACATGAAGATCTAAAGAATGGTACATGCCATTTGTGTGTTGTTTAGTGCCAAATGGCTCCATGCAGAACACATTCCAAACTAAGGATCTACCTGGCCTGTGTGACCAAGTCACAGGCATCCTAGGCTGTGGCTGCTGACATCCATGCCAGCAGAGAGCCCACTGGGAAAAGTCTGGTACCTAATATTGAATGGCATTGATCTACTTCCTGCACTAAAGCCACTCCTGACACAGTACAGCTAGAGCCAGCTGGCCAGCAGACAGTGCTGCTGGAATTTCAGGAACAAGTTACATTTTTTGCTGCATAATCTCTTCCATGTTTTTCAGCAAAAAAAACGAGCCATGCATTCACTGAAGTTGTTTGTTTCACCTGTACCTACTGGGATAGCATGCAATTTTCACATTACTTAAAGTGGTGTTATTGATAGAGACCAAACTGCATTCCCAGTGACTGATCTATCCATCAGCAGTGGTTCAAACTGTGCTGCTCTCTCATCCTTTAAGGTTTTAATCTCTGACTCATGAACAACTTCACTGAGGTGTGGAATAACCTCCAGAGAAGAGTATTTTTCAATCAATAGCATTTTAGTAGAAAAGCAGGACATGCATGAGCACACTAATTGAAACACGTGTTTCTTTAGTCTCAGCTCCGTTATTGTACTCTAATTTCCCACCGTTTTTACAATTTAACATTTCTGGTTGAGAAAAAGTTCATCATGATACAGAGGACTTATTTAACATATATGAGAATTAACTACTAATTTTGGAGGCAATTTGAACTGTGTGAGATGAAATTGGTGCTATTAAAATGTTTGCAATTGCTCTGACTGGGAAGAAACCTTGACGTCCACAAATCACTTGCCACGAAAGAAGCTTTAAACTCCTTACCAAACTGGTCTGAACTTTTTTGTAATCTAGTGAAAAATTTCTGTTTGAGAGAAGTCCTAAGAAAGTCTCAACTGTATTTAAGTTATTTTTGTTTATTCTAATTTTTATTCCACTTGTCTACTTTTTTTTCCTACAGGTCCCTTTTCCCAGTTCTTCTTCTAGGAATAGGTGAGCATTGTAGAAATGTACACTAAAATTATCATTTTAATCAATTTTTTGAATTTGCAGAAGAAACAAGCCAAACAAACAAATCCCAAAACCCCAAAACAACAACAAAAAAACCCAGGGTGAGGACATAAAAAAAAATTCAGATTTTTTCCCATATATTGTGAATAATATTGCATCCTTTCCAGAGAGAGAATGATCAAGTATGTCATATTTTTGTTAATCTTTGGGGAAAATCACTGTGTAACAGGAAAGAGGAGACATAATAAAAGGTGAGGGGGGGAAAGACAGACTGAACAGCTGTACCAAGGGAGTTGTCTTTTTGTCTCCTCCTTCTCCAAAGTGACCCAGACAGGATGATAACTTCTCACCAAGACATCCCTCCTTCTTGATATTCTTTGCATACCATGTCTAACACAACAAGACACCAATCCCGACAGATTCCTTCATGAATAACTGTAATAAGCTTATAAAGCCAAATTATCCCATACTTCCCCACACAGATAGCAATATTTTTTCCCTCTTAGCACTCATATAGGCTGCAGCAGTGTTTACCCCAGTATATTAAAATATAGCAGGCATGAGATCTGTCAAAACCAATTCCTGTTTCCTTGCACTGGAGAAGCTCAGAATGCATTACGGCTTTATGGTTAGCTTTCATTAAAACCTAAAAAATTATATATACACTACCACTGGGAGCTAATGAACTAAGTGCCATCCTAGCTGAACAGATCCAGAAAATGAGATGTCAAGTGTGGGGAAGTACACCTGTAATTGCCTCTAGTGAGAGAGACAGCTGGAGCTCATCACTGCTGTTTCTCCACACACAGGCTCAGTGAAAAGATAACTCTGGCTCTCCTGAATTCTCCCAAAGGGTCAACTTTCACTTCAGCTGCTGTAAAATCTCACACTGCTTTACTCTACTTATTAATTTCTTCACAGCCCAACCTTTCTTAACCATTTTGCAGCTAAAATAAAATCCCACAAACACCCTGAGAGTCCCAGCTTTGGAAAAATACTTCCAAAAGACACTCCAGGTTTCTGGGATAGTTATATGCATATATATGTATATATAAGATGCATATCAAATCAATCTAAGGTCACATTTAAAAACAAGTTCTAAAAGCAGTGGGACTGAAGGGGGATTGGGTTGTACAAGACCTGATGATAGACTCTGAAGTCTCTTGTCAAGACATACTTTTCCCAATAATACAGTTTTACTGCAGTAATCATATTTCTCTTTTTTTCAGAGGAAGAAAAGAAATATATTCTATTTCTAAAAGAAGAAAAAAGAAAAAAAAGTATGCCCTGTCAAATTAATTCAGGAGGAAAAGTTAAAATAAACAGCTAAAGTTAACTGGAACACTGACCTTCCACAGAAATATTTTAAAGGGATAATATTAGATTGCAGCCAGAAACTAGCAAGTGGCATTTTTCATTCCAATCATTAAATATGTTCATGTAATTGACCATCTTCATGAGATATTGAAATTTTTTTCTGCTTTACTAGCTTTTTTTTATTATTGTTTTCTTTTTCTGTGTGATTACTATGGTAAGTGGACCCCCTGCCTGAGCATGGGGTCCTCACATCAGTGAGGGAGCAGCTCAGTCTCCACCTCCTCATACTGTACCAGGGTTAGAGACCCCTCATAGATTACTGGAGGCTTTTTTCATTTAGACTCATCAGCTTTGGGAATCCCCCTGTTCTCTTGCTTGTCTGAAGCTTGGACCAAGGTATTTTCAGTGTTTTGTTTTGGCCTGCCTACAACCTTAGGCTTACCCTAGCTTTGTCAGGATTATTTTTCTCTCTCCTGTCTGAAAGTGAGAGCTCTGTCATAACCCCAAAGGTATGTGAGAGCACAGCAGCAGCTTATGGCCTCCACGTAGGAAGCAGTGTCCTTCCAGCCCTGGGGTGGTGGGCTCCCTCAATTCATTGTCCCTGTGAGGGTCAGTTCTCACATGTGAAAAATTCTCCAGAGCAAGAAGAATAAATCACTTTCTCCTTCACGCTGCCACCCCTTGGTGCTGCCTTCCCTCAGCCCCAGAGTGGACCCAGGGGCACCTGTCAAAGGCAGAAATGACAGCTATCCATCTGCCTCCTTCTCAGCGTGCTCTTTACCTCCAGCACGTTTTTCTGGCGTGGCGGTGATAGATTTTTATCATTTAATTAAATCAGTCACTGTCTATTTCTGTTTTCACTGCCAGCAGGCTCAGCAAACACTTCTGAGAACCCAGGATCCTTCTAGAAACTAAATGAAGCACAGGGATGGAGTATTCCCTCTCTTACACTGCACAGGTGACTGCAAACCTCACATGCATTCTGATCAGGTTTCTTACTTAATGATAATCTCCTAAACGCATCTGGAAACATTTTATATCCTTGAATCACTTTTGTTCAGGAAGGTACTTTTTGAATCATTTGCCAAGCTGAAAGATGGTTTAATGTATGGCTAAAAACTAAACTCAACCTCTGGAACTAAAAGTGGAGGACACCAAATTTTGTAACTACTGCCCCACCTCTGGCAGTTATCCTAGCACAAGTACTTGTTGCTAACTAGTAATTGATAAAGTATCTTTTGTCCTTTTAAACCTTTAAGAATGCTAGGTTTTACAGCTGCAGAGTGGAGTGGGCTATGAAGACAGTGAGACAGTTATCCTTGCTATCCTATCCAACAGCAATCTTGGGGCAGCAGTGGTAAAGCTACTTGAGAAGTACTAAGCACATTTTGGTTTCAGAATGGGTACATGCTCATAGTTTATACCCTACCATCTGAAAAATGAAAGCCCACACCTGAGGACAGTGGTTTTCAACCAGTGCCTGCTTTTAAGGACCAACATTTCAGTGAAAAACAAACAAACAAAAAACAAACAGACCACAAACCCACAAAACTTTGGGGGGATAGAGAAGGATGTTCAAAAACAGGGTAGACAAAAAAAAAAATAGTAGTAGAAAGACCAACCTCAAAACCCCTCACTTTCTGCCACATTTCTCAGTCAGAAACACACCTTTCAGTGAGGGCTGGTGCTTCCCTCTGACACTCTGACACTACAGATTCAACTCACTCTTGCTCAGAAAAGACAAAGTACCTCATCAAGGGTTAGCTTACAGCAGACAAAGATGATCCACCTGTCCCACAAATTGCTGATAAATGGCGTTGCAGTTTCTTTCACTTCTAAATAACAATGTTTTCTCCAAATATTTTGCTAGAGTGTCTTCATTCTATCACCTCTAAGACATCAGTTGTCACCCTTTCTCTTTCACTGAGAATAAGTGATCACTTCTCTTTATTTGTAGGTAGATAGATTGTCTATGTAGTTGCCTTGTCTTTTTGGTTTTTCTCTCACATCTCTTAAGTCTTCCCTTACAGCCCTGACAAAGAATAAAATGGTTAGAAACTCTCCCTTACTTTAACAGAGAATGTTAAGTAATCTTATTAAATTGCACCTTCCTCTGCAGTATCAGAGGTTTTTATCTACCTTTCATAAAGCATAGAACAGGAAATTTGTTTTGTAATTCAAAAAGCCCCCGAAAAGGAGAGCTCTGACTCTTCTCCCCATTTTGCTAGCAGCCACAAAACCAGCTTCCAGTCAAACTGATGTTTTCTTAACATCTGTTCCTCAAAGCTGTGCCAGCTGTGGTGCTCTCTACAGCCAATCACTGTGTTAATTGAGGTGAGCAGTGAAAACATAAATACCTAAGTTTCAGCACTTTCTAAGATATTTAAAGCTGACTTAGATAAGCCATGCTAAACTACCAAAATTGTATCTCTTGCTCTTTCATGTTGAAGGTAAGTGGTGGTTTTGTTTGCTTGTCACAGCTCGTGGCTGATTGCAACAACAGGGACACCAAATGTAGTTCAGATTTCTAAGCTGAGAATGGCCTTAGCAGTGTTTAACACAAGGCCCAGCTTGAGACATGAAGGATATGAATCTTTATCAGCATCTTCTTTGGCCATTAAACATTTTAAGCTAAATAGGCATTAGCAAACTCAGCAGTCTCACTCAGGACAAGTTTCCTCTTCAGCATTTGCTTTTGTTTATGGGACTTTACATATGTTGAAAGAAATTACAGGTTTGTCTCATAATTTCATCTAATCAGTCAGGTACTGGCAAATTTTTGTGCTTCCAGGCCCAGGGGTGTAAACAATAAAATACATATTTTAAAGAAATCCCTAGAATCCTGTGTCATGCATCTCAGGGAAGAGCCATAGGAGAACTACTCAATTCTGAATGTAACAAAGCACAAAGAATTCTTTACTAAGCTACCTCAAAATGCACAAAAGCAGCACATCTCCGACCAGTGAGGTGGTTGAAAACCACCACGAGCAGAGCCTTGAGGAGGTGTCAGTACAGAAAGGCCAAGAACTGATGCAGAGCAAGCACAGGGGGATGAACTGGCTTCCCTGTACCACTCCTCTGCCCTGCAGAAGGCACTGGCCTCATAAGCAACAGCACGAAGGAAGAGGAAAGGAGATAGAAGTGCTCAGTTCTGTCAGGATGTACCTGCAACTCGGGTTTTAATTTAGGGAGTTTTGAGGAAAAAGCTTCCATTCTGCTTAAACCCTTCTCTTTTTCTGGCAATGAACTGACCCTCCAGTGTGTTAGCAGCCTGGAAATTGATATAAGCTGGAGTTTTTGTCCTCCTGACTCTTTTTGTGTTAGCATTTTATTCTGTCACCATTTCCTAGATGATAAGCCCAAAGGCAAGCTGCATTTTTACATCAAGCATAAGTTAATTAAAAGAACTAAATCACTTAATGATCATTTTGTGCATGCAAAATACTTTTCCAAAAACAGCATAGATCCTCTTTTCTTTCACATTATTTTTAAATGGGGGCACTGCCTGTGCCTCTTCAAGAATGCAGAAAAGTCCTACAAATCTGAAAAAATGATCTAGGGCTTATTAAATGTGAACTATTGCATTACAAGGTGTAACCCTCTCCCTTGTAGCTAGCCATTTAAATCCTTATTTGCTATGATCTCTGAGATGCTGTGTCATTTTGAACTACAAGAATGAGTTATTAACTTGATGAGAGAAGCACATGGTCACAAATGTGAATTACTTTCTCTTAGTCTGGGTTTTTTGGTGGTGGTTGGGTTTTTTAGTTGCCCCCCCACTTCTTTTTTTTTTTAGCTTTTCCAGGTCCTAAAGAATATGGTTTTAAATTAGGGTGTTTGACAGCAAAAGCAGAGCACATTTTATAACTCCCAGAGCTACAAGAAACAGCTGTATATAAGCATAAAACCAGACAGTTTGTGTCTGAATGTGCTCCAGGTCACTGCTGGCCCAGTTCTCAGTTGTATCCCAGCCCCTGTTGTGCCATTTCTCTTGTGCAAGGAGGCTGTGAGCCATCTCCTGCAGCCCCTGCAGCAATGGGTCAAACGCTGGGCAGCACAAAGCCAAGGGAGCTGCCCAGCACTGTGTCCTCAGTGCTCCAGAGCCGTGGGGAACGCCCGGCTCTGCTGGAGCAGCACTCATCTGCATACCAGGACAAACAGGGTCACTGCGCTCTGCAAGGCATTCCAACTGGTATATGGAGAAAAGGATTGGGCTCAGAGATACAAATATTATATTTGGTTTTTTTCCACCTGGCCTTTTCTTGGGGAACTGTCCCCGTGGCAGAAACTTTACTGGCACAAGAGCTTGGCACAGTGCTTTTGTCCCTAGGCCACTGTACACATTTGTGTTAATTATAAGGTTAAGGCGGGTTTTCTTTTTCCTCTCTAGTGGATTGCATATTCTACAATCAGATGTTCAACCTAGATTAAAAAATAAATAGATATATAACCTTCAGGCAGCTTATTTCTCTTAGATTGCTCAAAAGGAACTCCACAAATCCTCTGTTGTTTCACAGATCACACGCATGGGGCAGGAATTTGAGTCATTCTTGCTTTTGAATGTTTGCTGTTGTTGAAGCGATTGTGGGTACTTTTCAAGGAGCATACAGACAGCCTGGGGATTACTGAAATGCTGGGCCCTCAATACCAGAGCTAACTGAAGATTAACAATGTTTAGTAGAGGTTGTCCATGACATAAAACAAGCTCTTATAGGTTCTGTAAATTTTCCAAGAAGAGTGCCTGAAACATTTTAGCTGAAACACTAATTACGCCACATTTTTCCATTTTTAAATCATAAGAAAAAACGTGCAAAGGACACCCTTTGTATGAGGGAAAAAAATGTAAACAACCTCCCTCCACACACACACACACATTTTCTAGTACAAGGTAGTTTCAATAGAAAATTTCTCAGAAGACCTCTTTAGGTCAGTGGAAAGTTCTTCCTCAGATTTTCTTAATATCTCTGGCCAAGTCATGCCATTTCTCCATCTCAGCAGCATATTTAAAAGTAGACAAGAGAATGATATTTCATCCATATGTCTTTGAGTGTTGGCTATAGAGACAAGAAGATATTTTGGATGGGCATTCTCCTGCTATTTTCTGCAGGACACATGGAATATCCACCTAGCCTTTGCAGTTTCTAGGGATTGTCCTACTACTACCAATGATAAATTAGAGTAATTCACATTAACTGAACATTTTCCCTCAAGTATACTTGTGACTCTCTGAAACTATAAGTACATAATTATAGAAGCACAGCTCTATAAGGATTAGTTGCTTGCTCTTTAAATTGAATCAGTGTGTTTCCATAGTACCCTTGATCATGTTCTGATACTTGTATTTGAAAATTTACAAGGAGAATAAGTTATAAATTGTATTGCAAAGTGTATAAAACCCAATAACTTGGAATTTTAAACAACAGTCAGCCTTCAGGGACAGAAGTAATAACTCAGTCTCTTAGTTACATCACCAAGGATCTGTGCCTTATGTATAAACATATTTGTTCAGCTTGCTGGCTGCCAGATGATCTCCAAGATGGATGGTTTCTCATGGCTGACTGAGCACTACACTGCACATACATTAAAAGTAGCCCTTCTGACAGCATTTTTACTCCTTATAAAGGCTAGTAAGTTTTTAATGTACCTTATTGACAGAGGAGGTATGACTTACATCAAAGAAGGCTTCAAGCATCAGCATCTTGTTATCTAAAAGTCTCTCATACCTTTTCTATATAGCCTCCCATGGGCAGTTCCATGCAGCTCTGGCTCTTTCTCTCCTTCTTCTCTCTTCTGAAGTTCTGGCTCGCTCCCTCCTGTCCCCAACACGGCCACCTCATCCTGTCTGCCACTCCTACAACATCTTACCCTCTCTATTCTTTGCACAACATCCTGTCCCTCTTCACAGCACGGCCTGCAGACTCCAACTGACCCCTTACCAGCTAACTCACTCTTCTATCACACCCACAGCTGTTCCACTCCTTGGTAACTAACACAGCTGCAATATATCAGGGGCAAGGTTGCCTTCAGCACTACCACTCCACCTGTCTTCCCACAGCCTATCACTCTGAAACAGGACACATTATTTGTGCTCTGTCTGTGGAATCAGTGTGGTTACCAAGGTGGCCCATGAAATGAGCTTCTCCCAGGGATGCCACATCTCTGGCAAAGGTCTCTTATCTCTCATTGCAGCTCAAGAACTGCAGCTTTCAGTCTAAGCTGGGTTTTTGCCTCTCTGGGTTGACAGGACAGGGTCACTGAATGGCACAGCAGCAGTGGTGCACTCTGAGTGCTTTGTACTTGAAAGCACCTAAGATTGCTGAATGGGACTTTGAGTACCAGGCTGGACATAATGCAACCCAAAACCTTTTCTTTTAAATATCATATCAATAGTTCATTCAAAATCCCTCTGTTCTTGGCAGCACCAAGAGACTCAGCAAAAGGAGCTTTGTCACAGGGAGATCCCTGTCAGTGTGGTCAGTGACCCTCAGAGGTGAAGCTGTTCCCTCTCACCCTGAGCAGACATAAGCCTGAATGTTCAGCTGCAACTGAACTTTGTTCCTCCTTTGGTGAGGGAACATATTTCACTCTCTTGAGGGCTGAAGGGGCTGGCAGGAAGGACATTTGACTGTCATGCCAGATACCCACAGAATACGGGACACAGAAATAATCTTACTCAGATATTATCAACCCTCATTGAAGGAGGGACTGGGTTAGGGTTGACAAATAAAGTAGAATGCCTTTGAATCTTGCATACCTGGAGCTGCACATCAAGGGTTTCTGTAGGAAATGGGGAACACAATAGCGGGTGCTGGATTCAGATGAAAAGCTGAAAGGTGTTTTTTAAGCATAAAAAAAAGCATGCTTGCCTTCTCTGAGAGCTGGGCATTCTAAACTCCCTGTTAGCACAAAGCATTGCAAAAGCTAAAGATACAGTGGGGATAATGTTGCTGCAGTCACAATAGTCTAAGAACATTAGTGATGCAAGATTTATAAGTGGAGGTAATGTTTGGCATTATGGAGATTTATAAATGCTTATAGTGCCAGCAAACTGCAGTTAGATAAAAATGAGATGGGTCTGCAGAGCATCCAGAAACCTTGTGTTCAGCCAGAATTTCCCTGGGGTGGTGAGCCCATTCCATGCTGCAGAAGGGAATCAGTGGACATTACAGGCTGGGTGATGTGGTCACTGATGTGAGCTGAGAGATGGATGCTCTGCTTCCCGCTCTCCTCCTTCCTTGGTAGCTGCAGGCATGGTCCCTACACTCCTCAAAACTTTCCCTGCATGCAACCTAAGCAGGTTTGTCAAATGACAGCTTATCTATGCCATCCTTGTGATTTCTTTCAGCCTGGTTTTAAAAATAGTTTCTGAGCAATTATGTGTCACATAAGAATAAACCTGCATGCTAGTGCATCTTTCCTGTCACCACAAAATAACAGCACTACAGTTTCTACATTTCAGTCTTGTCTTTTTCCTTTTTTTTTTTTCTGCAAAAATCAACAGCTTCTGCAGCAAAAGGACACAGTATAATCAGGAAATCATCAGCCTGAAGTAAGTATAAAACTTGCAAAATTATGCACTCTGTGAAGAAACCTGCTGCTTTTTTTAGCATCCAAGCACACATACTGCAAAACTAAATCCTCCTATAAAATAAGTCAACATAATCCTCTTCATACCACCAGGGCTTCACTTACTAATGAGAACAATATATATTTATTTTTCTTTTCCCCTGAAACTAAGTACTTTGCATATTTCTGATGGTCTGGCATAGGTGGGGCTGCTTTTGGAGCCTCTTTGTTTTGCCATGTTCACAGAACCTTCACTAAGCCTGTTTCCAGGCATTTGCACCAACAAGGTGAGCCCCGAGATGTTCTGCCTTCCTGGTGTGCATACTTCAAAGCTGAGGAATTATTATTTGTATAGAAGTCAGCATCTCCTGCACACTGCCTGGTCACACCAAATAACGACAGAGAAAACTCACTCACGTCCCTCTCCATCCATTGAAATGCTAAAAAAACCCTCTTGGTTTTCCTGAGGATGTCTTGAGGGAACTTTTTTCCCAGTTAGGAGCCCTGCCTGCTCCTCATGCCTTGAAATACTATTGTACATTGCCCCTCCCAGAGAAGTGATTTGCCACTGCCCACAGCTGCCTTGGGCTGTTGCAGAGCTTGCTGAAAAGGTTTTTCCTTCTGAAACTGGAAGCCCTCCAGTAGCAGTTGGGTTTGATAGCCCAGCTTCATGGTTCAAGAACATGTGGGGTGGCCGCAGAAGGAACTGCAGCATCACTACACTGCTATCCAGTAGTGACCACTGGATTTGTTCCAGGAAAGGAAAACTCAGAACCTAAACCTCAACCTCTTTGCCATGGCAGTATTTTCCCAAAGCACTCACTGTATCCCACAAAGCCACGTGTTAGGGTGAGAGATTTCTGTGTGCTACTGAAACATCTCTCAGACAGTGAGTGTGAACTGACTGAACCACCGTGCCCGAAGTCTGCACGGCCAACTGCAGATACATCTGAGAAGAAAGCTGACAACATTTTTGGCAGATGCTTTTGCATGGCTCCCCATGCATGGGGAAGCAGTCAAAAGGGAATGACTTGAAATGACCCCTGAAAGACAGAGGGACAGTGGCCAAACAACAGCAGCAAAACAAAGCTTCAGTGGCAGTGACAAAGGTATCATTAATATGAAGGGGATTTGACAGGATTTATGGCATGCTGATTCATCATTAGCAGGACTTTTTCCTGGTTTCCTTTAGAGTGATAATAACTCCAATAAAACTGCAGGATGACCAGGGATAACAATGAAAGATAACACCAAAGAAAAACCCTTGTGAGGTTTAAGAGCAAAAGTCTTTTTTTTTTGTAGCTCAACCATTGTTTGTCTAGTTTTTCAGAGCCTTGCAACACACACACACACAAAAAAAACCCCCAAAAAACCAAAAACAAAACAAAAAACCCAAACAAAAGAAAACAAAACAAAAAACCAACCAACCAAACAAAAAAAAACCACCACCAAAAAACCCCCCAAAAAACCAAAAAACCTACAACCTCTTTAATTTCTAAATTATATAAATAGACAAGGCTACTGCAGCCTGTGAACTCCAACCACTGCTAAGTGTGTGCTGCTTGAGCAGAAGGGTGGTAGCATTTGTGAAGGCAACAAGAATAATATATGCAGAGTGGTTCAAGAAGACATGCAATTATAAACACTTCCTGCAGAGCACATTAGGTCTACAGGTTCATAAATGCTTTTTAGATTCCATATTTTAATCACTCATCTTGAAACAGTCTGAAAAAAAAACCAACCCAAAACCAAACAAAAACACCTATCCAAGGTCAGGAGTAAATTTTTTTTTTTCTTGAAGAGGAGGGACAATTTTGTGACCTTGCACCTCTTAGAACCATTATCTGTTCTTGTGCACTGAGGTTGGTCATAGGCCTGACATCAGGACAGGGATCCCAGGTAGACAGATGCATCAGGAGGTTTATAAGGCCAGACCCTCAGCTGGTATAAGCAGTGACCTGACATGGACTTCACACATCACCGCGTGGCACGAGAAGAGCTGCTCTCACCAGCTGGTTGGCATCAAGCTACTGTTTCGTAAACTTAAGCTGCTCCCAAGGAGTTGTTTACAGAACAACAGTGGATTGCTCACTGATTTCTCAGACACTGAGGAAGCAAAAGGAAAAAGGAAGAAAACCAACTTCTAACTGTCCCAAACAGCCAGAACAGAACAATCCTTCCCATCTCTGCAACACCTGGAAGAGCTGATTGTAACTGCAGATCCCAATTACTGTGACAACAACGCAGCAACATGGATAGTTCTTTAAAAACAAACTGAGGCGAAGCAGTGCTATTGATCACTGCTATTAGCAGAGTGGGTCAGCATAATTTAAACCTTTCCATTAAGGCACAAAGATGGGTTTTCAAGATAGGGCATTGGTGCAATTATTGAGCTGAGTAGGAGGTAGAAATGTAATTATGTAAACTAACTGAATTAAGAGGATTGCACAGTTCATTAGGGTCCATTTTTTTGGTCAACATTTTGGATCACCAGCTGCTATAGAATTTAATTTCCATTAAAAAGCATTAATTGCACCTCTTGTGTGAAAGCAGAGCAGTTGTGTTCATTGAACAGCTCCATCCTCAAATTCTAATGCAGGTGTGGAAATAGCCTTCTGCTCCACACCAGTGCTCCAACAGCCAGCCCCTATTCCCTCATAAAGCCTTTGGTGGGACAGCATTCCTCTGCCAACTCTGCCTCCAGTCACACTGGTGGGTAGGAACTTGGATAGTTGATGTTGTTAAGCAGCATTTATTCAGTAAAAGTGACTGAAGAGAGCATTTCATTTTGCTATGTAATTTCAAGGCCTTTCCCAAAGGAGTTTCTCCATGGCCAGAAAGATGCGAGGAAGCAAAAAACCCAGTAGACACCTGGAAATCATGGATGAATTTGCATACAGCCTGTCTTCATTTCACACATTTCTTGTCTCTGGCTTTATTGTCCTTCATGTTATTCTGGGGTAATATGAAGGCAAATATTGCCCTATGTCCTATCAAATAAACGTGAACCACACCTTTGGTCCTCAGCAACTGAAAAGTTTCCCATCTGTAAGAGGCCAACCTGCAGATAAAACAATCTTTTAAACTGGAGACTTTGCTACTTGTGTATTATATGTGACTCTTGCTTCCTGACATGTCTGTCACTGACCATTTTCCTACAGATGTTGCTGGCTGACTGCAGCCCAGGGCAATCAGTCACCAGCTGCTCCTCTGCCTCCAGACAGAGTATTCAGCCTACAACAGGCAAATCTCATGCTGCTCCTTCCCTGCCAGGCTCTTTCTTGGGGTTTTGTTAAGCTTAGAGGTTTTCTTTATTGTTTGAAGGTTTCCTCTAAATACAGGGAATGCCTTTACTGTAAATGTTCGAATACATTTTGACTCACAGACTGGCCACTCCAGCTCCTTACATATGAAGGTTAAGGTTGAAGAACTTAACAAAGACAGATCTCTGGTATGTAAATGGATATAGGACTGTAAGTGGATACAGTACAAAAAAGAGAGTGATCACACTGGCTTTATTTGATGAAAAGAAGTACAAAATCCCTAGTTCTCCCCACCTCCAACAGAGGAGAAGCATATTTACGTAATATTTTTCTATATGCAGGAGAAAAAAAAAAAAGAGGATTCATATATCCATGTAAAAAGACGGCTGCTTGTGCTGTGTGAGGCTGCTGTGGATGTGTATTTGATTTTTGTACCTAACAGCTCCTGAGCAGGCTTTACCTGCAGCAATCAGGCTCCGTATTTGTTCCTATTTAAATGAGCATCCTGAGGGTGACTAAGCAAACGGAACCTGCGGAAACCTCCTCTCACAGCATGCAAATCGTCGCCACGACGTTTGCTTTTCCCTTGCTGATGGCATTAATGTGCTGCTTCCAGGGATAAATTAGGGACTGGGAGCAGCACACGGAGCAGCCCTCGGTGCCCCCTCCCACGGCTGCCCTGCTTTGGCGCAGGCACAGCAGAGTGTACTGCGGTGACTCATTTGTAAAACACGGATGTGAGCCCACAGAAACCAGCCTGGTGCAGTCCCCGGCGCCAGCATCAATGCCATACCTAAGGGCTGTGCTTCAATACCCCCAGGAAATTCAGCAAAGTCCTGGCAAACTGTGCGCTGCTGCCCCAGGCTCAGAAGGTAAGACAGGTCTGCACTTCCACCCAGAAAAAATACCTCACCTCTGCAAGCCTGTTTATTTTCACAGAATTTCTCAAGCTTTCCTGGGAAGTGAGCTGGCCTGCACTGTTCTTTTCCAAAGTAGAAGCTAAGTTTGGCTAGAGAACAGCAGCAGGAGGGGTGAGCTGCTGTCTCTCAAAAAGACCCAAACCTGCCAATCACCCTCTTGTCTCTGTGCCAGGCTGGAACTCGTGGGCCCCAGGCCTGGAGCAGCAAAGGAGGAACACACATTTCTGCTCAAAGATCCACAGCACCAGCGAGCAGCAAAGCCATGTTTAGGAGCCACGTGCCACCTTCAGCACGTGAAGTGTCAGCTACCTCAGCCTGGAGCAGCAGCAAAGGACAGGATCTGGTTCTGTGTGCAACAACTTCTGCCATACAGAGAGGATGGATCAGGTGAGATGCTGTGAAAGAACTGACCTAAGTACCTGTTCTAAAAGCTCCGTGCAGATCTGCCTCAAGGAGAAAACCTGCTATTAGTTACCAGCATGGTTCATTCACAGCAGTCCAAGTTCATACAAAGATACATCAAGAGAGAATCACTATGAGAACCCACAGATTAAAATAAAAGTATAGAGGGAGAAAAGACAGAGAAAAGCTTAATCATGCAAGAGAAAACATAACAAGAGAAAATCATAAAAGAACACAGCGAAACTAAAGAAACAAATACATTTTCAATACAAGTAAGAATATAAATACTTACAGATCTATGACTGTTTATAATGTCAATATATAGGGTCGAGCCTTGTTTGGCATTCCTTCAGCAGGCCCCTGACAGTGTCTGTGGTAACTGGGCACCCTTCTGTGTGCCCAGCTCTGAGAGGAAGCCAAGCAGAGCAACACCTGGGGCTTGGTCATTGCCACAGGCTGTGCAGACCATGTGCAACATGGTCTTCCAGCACTTTCCAAAACACTGGGTTTGAGAAAGGACATTATTTTTTCGCACTGAGTTTCACAATAACCCCCAGGCCAGCTGATAAAAGATTTGACAGAAGTCAAGCCTGGCTCCTCATATTTATTACTAATATCCATATTATGATGCTTATCTATCTTTCTTTCTGGCTCAAAAGAACACAAGTTAATTTTGGCCTCAGAAGAGTCCCCTTGCATGTAAAGAAAAATATTACTTCTACCACAGGAAGTTTTTCTTCTTTTTTTCTGGCCCTACAATAAAAATTCCCTGGGAAAGCATACTTCACTTAAACTTCCAGAGCAACTTTTACAAATAGTTCTGCATTTACCTTTATTACTAATTCAATCTTTCCTAAACTATTCAGTCCTTGTGGGTTTTTTTCTATGCAAATAATTATTTCTCCAGTTTGCCTGCTTAGAATATATTCTTTTTCCAGTGGCATTATTCTTCTTTAGTTAGCTCTTTGTGTAAAGCTTCTCAAATGACTGATGCTAATGCAGCTGTCAAAACGTTTGAAAATATTTGACTTCCATTTTCACAAGCCCAGATCCATAGTTTTACACATTCTGGATCTATATCTTCATCTCAAATGGCACAATGGATAATATTTTTACTAGGTTAATCAATACATGCCTCACCTCTAGCAATAGAAATCTACACCACAGTTAATGAATTCATTTATAGGACTAAAATTAAACCAAGTATTTATGAAGATTCTGACCATTTCTTGACAGATCTCCATGTTCTAGATACAAGAAGAGAAAGCAGGTTGGCCTAGAAACAACATTATTGATATTTTACTTAAACCTTAATATTGCAAACTTGTCCAGCATATCCAATTTTAATTTGGGGAGGGAGATTCTTCCTGAATTTTAAGTTCACACAAAAAAAACACCCATAGACTTATAATATCTAGTTATTACTTTCTTTCACCCCCCCAAAAGCCATGTTTAGATTCTCAGGCCCAGCTAGCCACATTTCACTGCCCTTATTTGCCTCCTGAATTTTACTCATACAAAGTTTATGGAACATTTTTCACTTAATTTCCCCCATAGCTTCATTTATTTAACAGTATTTTTCTTCTTAACTTGAAGTTGTTCAAAGTAACCAGATCAGAAGGAAATGCCAAGCCAGTGATCTTGCCTTATTCACCGACTGCAGAAACTTTGAATTTCCTCAGTATCCAGTGATTTGATAACACTTCGTCTTATATCAAAAGCATAAACTTTTGCAAATCTGGCTATAAAATAATATGGGGGGAAAATGTCATTTCCTCAATAAACTTCATTTCTTTTCAGATATTTTATCAAAAAAGAAATATCCTGCATTTGCTATTCCTTAAAATGTTAAAACTTGCTCATTTTCTTTTTGTCTTTTCATTTCTTTTGGTACAATTTCTAGAATAAAGTTCGAATTTCCTTTTCATCAACCAAGCCCTGTCTTTCTGTGTTTCTAATTGCAACTTTTTGATCAGGCCTCTGTTAAAAGGATCCCTGAGAAGGACAGAGGAGACCTGAGTGGATAGAGAAGCAATCCTTGTGCTGACATTCACATCATGCATCATGTCCCACATTTTCATGTTCTTCACTTGTTAAAAACTCCCCTCTCTGCTAATAGATTTTGCCAGAAATACATTTTGGGGTCAGCCTGTCAAATTCCCCAATTCATCACACTGCACAGACTGATTTGAATGTCACCTCCAAAATTATCTTAGATTAGCTTTAGTTCTCTGTCATCACTGATTTGTTTGATGGTCTTATGTAAAACTTAGGAATTTATCCATTTGTTAATATTCTTTTGATCCTGATATTCCCAGCCTGTTGCTACCTGACAACCAGTAACTTATATGTGTTCCTCTACCTGAATTTACCATACCCAACAATCTCAGACACTTTCAGTTTTTATGGGCCACCTCTTTGTTGCAAAAGCTAATTTCATATTAAAACCAGCCTAGTATATTTCCCACATTCATTCATTCTTGTTACCTTTCTTTGCAGTCTGGGAAATACAATACAATTTTATGTCTACTTTTATTGGCTGAGCACACATAAAGAGCATCAAAGAAAATATTTTTGTATAAAATGTAATCTATCTAGAGGCCAGAACTGAGATGATGGCTGTGTTGAACCCACTGCGTAGGATGCACATGCATTTGGGGGAATCATCATAAAAAAAGGCAAGGCTGGAAAGATATTATTCATTATTAATCTCCAGGTGCTCTCAAATTCTTTACAATACTATCAAGCCAAAGGAAAGCATAATCAGCTAACAACTCTGGCCTTGCTTTTGAGAGCATCCTATCTCTGTTCTGTTATACTGTACCACCAGAAAATGATTGGAAATGCCAAACCATAACAATTCTGTAAATATACAATGGCAAGATTCATGGTTCTATCACATTTATGTTGGAGGAATGACAACTAACCTTGGCACCAGACCCTAAATTAATAATATGTTCCATCAGGAAGTTTCACTTTGAAGTGTTGCTGAGTGGCTGCCAGGTGTTGAGGGGAAAGCACGGATATCAGAATTCAGGAAAATGAACTGCCGGGGCTGAACCAAGAGCTCAGAGCAGGCACAGTCTCAGGCAGAGCCACAAGCTCATGTGTGTGAGGGGCTCTCTGGCTTCATGGTCATGGTGGGTGCTCTTACAGCTCCCCCTTCCCAAGGGCTCTGTTTGTAGGGATGGAGATGAAGGAGCCTCACATAGTTTCTGTTCTCAATCTCTGGCAGTATCAACAAGCTACAGTTCCTCTTCTTGGCTCCCCACCACACACATATTAGAATAAAACCTGTGATTAGCTTTCAGATAAATACATCTTTTTGATAAAAAAGCTCATGTATGAAGGGCAAGTGGCAGACTCGGAGGCAAGGCTGGTGCACTCAAGCAATCAGGACAAGCTACAGCCTTTGTGTGTTTGACTGACATGCTCTCAGCCCTCAAAACTGCTGCTGAAAAGAAGCTTTCAGAACTGCTTTTGAAAGCCAAGGCCAGCCTGCACAGCATATAAACAAACAACTTTTAGATCTTACATTGCCTTAAAATCCCAGGGAAAAAATAGAACTCTGAAAGTGAATATACGCTGGTATTGTACTTGGCTGTACTATAGTCTTCTACCTAAAAATGTCTGAGTACTTCCAAAATGTTTTAAAAGGTAAAATGGCATTGTGATGCATACAAGAGTGAGACAAAATATCAATTCCAAAATGTAAAATAAAGCCAAAGTCTTCAACTAGGATCCTAAACTAAATTAAACTGGTTTGGAGGTTCAGATTTCAGCTGGCAATGCTTTTCTGTTTTTCTCCTTCCTCCAATTCCTATTATGTGTATTTCGAACATGCTGTCTACAACCAATGCTGCAGTGAGATGATTTTGTCTTTTTGTATCAGCAGTTTAGAATGAGGCAGGGACAGTCACACAACATAAAGACAAGCAGTTGCAGCTGCAGAAGAAGAAAGAAGTCTGTTGTCCTGCCTTCAGCGGTGGGTTACAAGAAATACTAAGGGAAAAGCTAAGAATCTGAGATTCACAACACACATCCAAAGGAAAAACAAACTCCAGTATTCTGGTATTACTCTGTTGCATTTTGGCCAAAGGTTTCAGTTATGATTTGGAGTTGTTTACATGTACTTCAGAGAGAAGGCCCCGAGAATTCTTTATCTCGCACTGGTGGACTCCCTCCACGCCAGGGACTCTGCAGGAGCCTGATGCTAATTTTGTGAGAAATCATCTGTTGCCCATGCACAGTGTGAGCTGCTCAAACACTGACTTTGCAACATCTGAGAGACATTTTTTCAGCTGAGTCAAAGCCACTTTTCCTCTACCAAGGAGCAAGCTCATGGCAAGACAGAAGTTCTAAAAGAATCTATTTCTGAGATATCTGAGTGCATCCACAGCTCCTGAAGATTTTTTAAAATAATGGAAAAAAAACTTCTTAAAAGAAATAAAAAGAGGATTTTTATGCTTTAGATCAATAAAAACCAGACAAACAGAATTTCACAAAATGTAGAAAAAAGAAACAAACTAAAATAAAAAAAAAAAACACAAACAAAAACCTAAACCAAGACCTTTTCTTTGAAGAAAAGGTAATAGAATTCAGATAAAGTATTTTAGAAAGTGTTAGTGGGCTACTAAAGTAATGCACTTGAAAGGAAAGCTCTTACTCAAACTCTAGTAGTAGAAATTATTGTAGGATTTCTCTTTTTCACTAAAAAGGCTGGGGTTTGGCATAGGAAGCTTAATTTCATTAAGCTTATCAGCAAGAAAAATCCTCCAAATTGATCAAGGTTCTGAACTTGCTTTAGGAGCTCAGATTCAAGGGCCACCTTTATATCACAACAATTTGTGCAAGTTTTTTCTCAGCCTTGTAACTGAAGCCACACCATAAAATATCAATAAATATCCAGTCACTTTGGTATCCATGCTTACACACAGTGTACTTTTAGTGGCAGAGATAGCTCAAGCTGAATAAGTAAACATTATTCAGTTGCAGTCTATCACTGAAAGCCTGGATGTCTTTTTCATGTAATACTCAGAGCACCTTGAACAGGAAAACAAAATGCTAGAAAGAAAACTTATTCTAGATAGAAAAATAAAGCCCCCAAACAGAATCCTCTAACTCCCTGCCTGGTGCATGTTTTCCCTAGCTGCTCTTACCACGACACACCCTCAAAAGTTACTTGGAACTGTTATGAAGAAGGGACAGTGGCAGCAAGTCTGTCATAACAAGGGCAACACCTGTGCTTCCCTGGCTACCCGGAATCCCAAATCCAGTCTGTATCTTTTTGTGGTTTAGGAGTGAGACCAAGGATTTCAGTTGTCATTTGACAATGAAACACGACAGGGTATGATTATCTGAATATTGAATCAGATTTCTGGGGAAGCTGCCTGTCTGAAATCATTGCATTTTTATTGAATTTGACACTACATGTAGAGATAAAATAGTCAATGACTACATTTCATTATTGTGGTAAAAAAAAAAAAAAAAAAAAAGACTGCTTTAATATAAAGCCTCCAGACTGTCTAAAGGTTCAGGCTGCATTACTACACTGCTTTGCTCCTTGGATAAGCTCTCTGGAATGAAAGCATGTGGGCAAAGAGATACCATTCAGCACAGGCTGTAGTAGCACTGTTTGTCAAAAGAACAATTCAGCAAACTCAGGCATTATTTGGAGTGAATAGGAAAAGCAGAGTTTAGTCTGAGTGTGTCATGGGAATGGTGCATGAGCCAGGCTATGGATGACACACCTTGGTGGGGTTTGTGTCACATATCCTGTGGTATTTATCCTCGAGGGCAGATAGCTGCACACCAATTTTCAGTATTACAGCCATCGAAGGAATTGTAGTTCACTAGCCCCACCAGGTATAACGTGCACAGACAGGCTGTATATATCACAAAACACAGAATACTTCAATTTCTATAGTCCCAGCAGCAAAGTTCTAGCAAACCATGCCAGACAGTTCTTGTCTGGAGAGGCAGTTCAGGTAGTTATTTATTTCCAGCATTATTGCTAGCAGATAGTTTCCAGGCATTATTAAATTCCTACTCCCTAACAACCAATTCCCTATTATTAACATGCATTGACAGCCACTCACTACCTGTATATGTACAACGTATTTGGCACAAATCAAGCTTCATTTGCTGCCTGGGAGTACAGATTCAGTTTGATGGACACTATCAAAAACAAACCACAGAACTGCTTGGAGCCAGACAACACAGATAAGCCAGAGCAAGTGAAATTTCATCTAACAGCTGGGGAAGTCAACTGGATGCCATCACTAAGTGCTGCATGGTATAAAAGGACAGAAGTAATTCTAGCAAATTAGAATGTGTTTTCCAGCCTCACAAAAAATTTTCCACTCCATTATCAAACAAATAAAAAACATGATAGTGAAAATCGAGAAGCGCATCTCTATTAATAATTTTAAGAATATTACAAATACACCTGTTAAGTTGATTATTGAGGCATTGACAGTTAATGCACTGAAGCATTAAACTGAGAGGTCTTTTCAGCCAGCCAGGAATCCATATGTCAATTTGTTTATCTAGCTACCAAATTTCAAAGCACACTCTTCTGACAGTCCCCCTCACTCCCCCTGAGACCATTCTGCTCTCATGTGGGGCTAGAACTGCCCTAGTTTGGAATATCATGGACCTTCCTCCTCCATTCTGGCAAAAGAGGTTTTGAGCACTTACAGAGGTGCAGACATGAGAACAGAGAGACCAAAACATCTGCAAAAAAAGTTGATCCTACTTTAGTCACTGAGGAGTTAGGTCTCAACCAGAGAAGAGTTGAGATTCCCTAAGTTCTGAGGAAAATGCAAAACTCGTAGCTTTGTATTGCACTAATGGTTTTCTCTCTCCTTGATGGAGCCCTGTTGGAGAGAATGAGCCCTCTCTTATTCACTTTCCCATATTATTTGCCATCCATGAAGGGAGTTTATATCAAGCAGCAAAACTGGCTAGTGATGATTAGGCAGAAAAAGTAATTAGCAGGAGACAGTCAGATCAGGGAGCATGAACTGAAAACTCAGGGAACTGTCAAGTTCCTTGGTCAAGAGAAGCATGGATAATAAACTTTACACTTAAACATGATTGAGTTTCAAGGAGAAATGTTTTGAAATAGAGGAACTGAGAGAGAAAAGTTAATATTGGTACTGGGATTACTAAAATAATAAAGGGAGTGGTTGCAAATGGAGCTCTTAAAGCCTCTTGAGAAAAATGCATTATTCTTTATTTTTAATTTTGTTTGCAGAATAGAGAAAATTGTCCTAACTTTTCAGCCATGGAAAAAGCCCACAACATTTTGCTCAAATTTCCAGTAATGTGAACAATCAGTAAGTGACCAATTTTAATGAGACTTCCAGGAGTCATTAGAAAGCTAATGGTTTCTCAGATTATTTCACTTTGTCAGTTGATTACCTTGCTTCGTGTTGGGAGTACATGTGATTGCTGCCTTGCAGGGATCAGCAGCAGCACCCCTTATATCCAAAACAATGGGAAGTGGTGAAAAGTTGGACTTTTCCTGCCTGGCCTGGGCTTTGCCCTCAGCTCCTCCCCAGGCAGCTGGCAGAGCTGGTGCCCAGCTTGGCTCTGCATCCCATCTCTGCCTCACACTTGTCCTAAGTCACCACGTAACCCAAGCAGCAAATGCCTTGGGTGGCTGCTGGGGCTGGCTCACAAACCTCATTTCACAGAGCACTTGAGCCCCAAGAGGAGAATAAACACAGTATTAAAGCTGAATTTCTTTTTGGTAATATATTCCCATGTACTGATCTTCACCTCCTGTGGTGTTTAACCCATGCAATACAGCACTGGTATGTACTTGGTAAGAGAATTAGTTATTCAGGCTATGTACAACCAATTCTTCTCCCTGAAATTCCACTCCTTGTAAAAACTCTAAAAAAGAGAGAAAAAATCTTGGAAGTCACACTGACACAATTTCCAAGGGAGGATTCCTGAATGAGGCTGTTCTTAGGCAATACCACTTATTGTTCAAAAAGTGAAGATGGATCTTTACCAAAGGCAAAACAAGATGATTTTGAAGATGATTATGGTCCAGCTACATTAAATCCCTCTGGAGTAGCTGCACTGTCTTGAAGGCTTTCCAAGTTAAATGTTGTCACATTTATCATGGCAAATGCAGAGCATCACCAAGAGATGTGTTTGCAGATCTTGGCTAATACCTAAAAACTGAATCAGCTCTATTATTGCCTTTATTGCTGACATCTGTTTCTCCCTAAAGAGGTGTAAATAACTGCGGCCAACGCAGCTGGCAGGGAGGGAAGAGATACAAACCAAAAAGGAAAAGCGCCTCTGGGACATTTTTCAGGCCCCCTGACAATAAATTTCAAAGGCTGCTACTTTCTTATGAAGTGTAGTTAGACCCTAGGCTCTACTAGACACACTACTGTAGGATGAATCCCTCTACGACACAATTCTTGTTTTATACTACAGCAGGGTCACATTCCCAGTGTTTCCCATACTAAGGAAATGAAAGAATACATGTTTATCCATGAGAGCTGTGATGATGGCACATTAAGGGTAAGATGTTTAAGATCAGGAGACATGGTAAGAAGAATCATCCTTTCAATCACTTGTGCTGAGAAGGAGAGCCCTAAATTGAGGTTTATACTACTTGAAACAGTCCCAGTGAAGCCTCCTCTGAACATAGTTTAGTGTGTACATTTGGAATATCCCCATCTGGCTCTTTTTCTTTACAGAGAAGAATTTCAAGGTAGTAAAGAACACATTCTTCACTCAGACCTATCTTCATGTATTACAAATGGAGAAGTGACACTGAAAAAGAAAGCTCAGCCAAGTGGAAGAAAGTGGATAAGTTATTTTGTTTATTATATCCATTACAGTTACGTCCAGGGACACAACCAGTCCAGGGCCCTGTTATGCAGAAGTCCCTGTGCAGCACAGAGTAAGAGCTGGTGTGGGTTCTGAAGATCTCACAGCCAAACAGACAAGACAAAAGCCACTGCAGGCACCAAGCACACAAAGGGGCTGGGAACACAGCTGTCCTGGAGAACATCTTCTCAGGGTTATAGGAACAGCTTTATTATTTTCTTATTGTCAAGACTGATTTGGGTTGGGTGAAGGCACAAATTACTGGTGGGAAAGAATGAGCAGAGTGAAAAACCAAAGCGGCAAGATGATGAGGAGAGGAAGGAGAAGAAAGCAGGAGCAGCCAAAGGCACTGAGCCACACAAACTCCTGCAAGGCAGCACTTGCACTATGGATGGACTGGGGATAGAAACAGGCATGAAGACACTTGCCAAAATATTTACAAAAACTGCAAAAGAACAAATTTCATATTCCAGATACCGCTATTGTAGCAATGTCATACACTGATTAAAATGATGGATATCCATTCTACACTGAAACTAGATGCTAACAAGAGGCTTGGCTGCATTGCCCTTTCTTTTGCCACATGTATAATTTTCCTGTTCACTACTACACATTAGAGTGTGGATTTAAAAAGTTCTTAGCTCCAGGCTAGGAATTTAATTCCTGAAACTAAAGGGTTTGGAGTTTCCCTGCAGTTTTATCCTATGCTGTAGTATAGAGCACAGACAGGTACTTCTAAAAGAAAACCATCAGGTCTTACAGGTGAACTAGAAAATGTCAGTCACCAACAAGGTTCTTTCTAAGAGTGTATTTTGATCATTGACCTAGACACTTTGAAGAAAATATTACTGAAAAATCATTAGACAACATGAAATAGCCTCATTAAACACTATCAAGCTGATACCATTAAGTTCCAAAAATTGATCAGATATGTTTGACAGATCTGTAGGAGCAGCAGCAGGACTCCCAGTCATTGAGGCAGAAGGTGGAGCTGCCACAGTTCTGTGGCTTTCTGCACTGGGGACATTTTGTTAAAATGGTTTCAGAGCTGCCTTAAAACCGTGCACAGGAATGACTCTAGAACAACTGGCAATAAAATGATGAGCCTTTAATTGTTTAGGTCCTGGGGGAAACAAGAATCTGTTTTGCACACAAGTTTCTGGTAACTTTCCAATTCTTAGAGACAAATTACAATAGCTTAACAGCAAGCTGACACGTATTCTTTTCTTGCTTATGCCAAAACCAAAAAGAATAGAAAGATACAAGTAAATAATCTTCACTGCCAAGCCCACAACAGCTTCTCCTGACGTTACAGGGCTGCAGCTTCAGCAAGGAGCACATTTAAGACTTCCTGCCTTGGCTCACAGTGGATGCCAAGGGTGACCTCTCTGTCTGCTCACATCTGCTCTGGGCTTCTCTGTGAGCAGAGCATCTGTCTGTGCCCTCAGCAGCAACACCAGGAACAGTTCCTCCATCACTCCCACCTCAGTGCAGCACTACCTTGAGACCCAACTATTGTCTGCACTCCAAAAAATCTCGATGAGGCTGCATTCATTTTTGTACTTAGCTTTTTAATGTAATTTCTCCTTTTAAAGTTTGAAGTCCTGCTTATTATTTTGTTTTCATTAATGTGTATTTGAACTTGACTAAAGTCAAAGCTTCTAAGGAGAGGCTAGAGGCTGAAAAGAGGACAAAATGTGATTTCAAGTTTAGGAATTTCCTAATACCTCACCCTTTAAAATTATAGATAATTATTATATTGCTAAATGTATTTTTGTTTTCTCAGAAAGCCTTTTTAAATGTGGAAACAAATATCATAAGTGAGAGAAGGGAAATTTTAGTTACTTCCTCTCCTGTCAGCACAGTAATGAAGACAACTGAAGCAAAGCCCAATGTTCAGCATCATCAGGAGCAAGGCAGTTTCTTTTGTTTTATCAGCCATAAATCTTAAATCATAAATCTTGGTGTTAGTGTCCCTGGAGGTCTCATCATTCTTCTCTTTATCCAGAAATATTTACCTTAGCTTTCAACGTGTTTGAATCTGAGAAGAAAAGAGCTCATCATTTTGTGTGTAATTTCAATGGAAACTAATTCCAAAAAGCTCTGGTGAGCCACACTGAGCATTCCAGTTGTACAGTACAGTAAAGCCTCTCAAATTTCTGCTGAGGGTACTGACAGAAATTGGTTGCTCTGTGGAGGTGGTTTGTCAATAGGAGTGAAGCAGACTCAGTGAGGTGCTTGGGGGAATACCAAAAGAGGAGTCTGATAACCTGGAGCAGCTTGTTACTGTGTTCTCATACAAGCTTTAGTATTTGTACCATATAAAATATTCCTTTATCCCTAAAGAGGCAGCAAGAATGAGCTAGATTTAACCAGATAAGACTTCAAGGTATTAATTAAACTGTTACTTCCAAAAGGCAGAAATTCTATATAAGGGTATCTTTTAGCTGAAATTAATTAAAGCAAATGGTCACTGTTTTCCCCACCAGGGAAAAACAGTCAGTGTTCCCAAATCCACAGGAGATGGGAAGTCCTGACTTAGTTTTAATTCTGCTTAGAATTTTTCCTTCTGCCACTCAAACGTGAAGTTCAAATCAGTAAAAAATATCCCACTTCAGAAAGCCACGTTGGCTTTCTCTTGCCTTTCTGCAACCTGAAGCAGGCTCTGGCTGCTCAGATGTCTCTTGAGCTGGCTACAAGGCTGGTAAAACAGTAGTGACAGAGTAAGAGGAGCAGAAGTCAAAGGAGTTTTTGCTCCTAAAATAGTGAAAGATAGCATTGTTAGACCAAAGCATCACTAGGGAAGGGAAGGAGCTGCAGATGCGCTTCTGCTTCAGCATCATTGTTATAAATGCATATTACATAGTTGGCTTTTCACAAGTATTAAGATGAATACTGTATGTATAATGTGGGAAAATTGTATTTTCTTTTATTAATAGCGTTTAGAAATGTGATGAATCTATATTCTTTTATAATTGTAACATAGTGTTAAGAGTAAAAGACTGGGTTTGTTTTGTTTTGTTTTGTTTTGTTTTTTGTTGTAACATCTAAGCTGGCCAGTCCAGAGGGTAGGGGGAATCATCCTGCATTCCTGCATGAAGACTGCTGACCAGGGAGATGTTGAGCCTCTGTTGTCAAGTATCTTACCCAAATGAAGATAACCAAAACCTCAGGAGAAGAATTTATGGGACTTAGGGTAGAAGGAATGGAGCCACCCACAGATGGATCTACCAGATAAAATGACTGGGGGAGAGTTGAAACTGAACAAAAGAAAATCTTACCCAAGAGGAATGTTTGAATCATGCACGTGAATTTATACATCTGCAACAGGCTGATACTTTTAAGAAACACTGACTGAAGATTGTGCCCTTGGCTAAGCGCCAAGTCACCCGGCTGTAAACTCCTTTGCTTAATCTGTTTCCTAATTGTCTTTGGTTTTGTTTTATTAAACCTATTTCTTAAAATATACCAGGAAAGTGAACCTTGTTTTTCACAACCACTATCAGCAAGGAGCTGTGCCCAGGGGAAACTGAATGGAGATGAAGCAGTGCCTGGCCAGTGGCCCCCGAGCAGCTGCACAAAGGCAAAGCCATTCCCCCCGTGGTGGCCTGGCTGCTGGGGAACCCCTGACCCAACACCCACGTGCCTGTCTGCAGAACAGCTCAGGCAATGACCAACCCTGCAGGCAGCAGCCACAGTTTTGGCTCCAGAGCAGCAAGGAGGGGTTATCAGAGCAGTGGGCATCCCTGCTCTGAGGGCACAATCCCTGCCCTGAGCACGCCATCCCTGCCATGGGCACACCATTCCTGCTCTGGGCACACCATCCCTGCCCTGAGCACATCCCTGCCCTGAGCACACCACCCCTGCTCTTTGCACACCATTCCTGCCCTGAGCACACCATCCCTGCTCTGGGCACACCATCCCTGCCCTGAGCACACCATCCCTGCTTTGGGTACACCATCGTGCCCTGAGCACGCCATCCCTGCCATGAGCACACCATCCCTGCTCTGGGCACACCATCCCTGTGCTGAGCACACCACCCCTGCCCTGAGCACATCCCTGCCCTGAGCACACCATCCCTGCTCTGGGCACACCACCCCTGCCCTGGGCACACTCTGAGCACACCATCCCTGCCCTGGGCACGCCATCCCTGCCATGAGCACGCCATCCCTGCCATGAGCACGCCATCCCTGCTCTGGGTACACCATCCCTGCCCTGGGCACACCATCCCTGCCATGGGCACACCATCCCTGCTCTGAGCACACTCTGAGCACACCATCCCTGCCCTGGGCACGCCATCCCTGCCATGAGCACACCATCCCTGCTCCGAGCACACCATCCCTGCTCCGAGCACGCCATCCCTGCCTTGAGCACGCCATCCCTGCTCTGAGCACACCATCCCTGTGCTGAGCACACTCTGAGCACACCATCCCTGCCCTGAGCACGCCATCCCTGCTCTGGGCACACCATCCCTGCCCTGAGTACACTCTGGGCACACCATCCCTGCCCTGAGCACACCATCCCTGCTCTGAGCACAGTCTGAGCACACCATCCCTGCGCTGAGCACACCATCCCTGCCCTGAGCACACCATCCCTGCGCTGGCTGCGGGGGCTGTGCCGTGTGGGCTGCAGAGCCCGACTGCACATCGCGCTCATCCTGTTCCAGGGAGCACAGGCTCCCTTCTGCCTTTTGTTACTGCCCGTGAATGTTAATCACCCACACCTTGTCTTCCAGCAATGGCCCGCCGCATGAATCACCCGCCAGACGGTTGTAATTCAAGACACACCGCTGCAAACCAGCGCAACATAACCTCAATCGGCTCGCTTTCGTGTATTTCTTTCGGGTTATAATATGTCTAATTTCACTTCCCCAAAGTTGCAGAGATAGAAGCAGCGTTCCTCCCTGCAGCAGGCAGTAACTATGGTGACCAACGCCAGCGCGATGAACACACCTCCTGCTCCAACAGGAGCCCAGAAGCACTGGAGTTAAGAAATGATGTAAATAAAAAATAGGACTGAAAGGAAAACCAAAGCTCTGGGAAAACTGTCCGGGTTTTAGATGCAACGCTATGGAATATGTTATGCATTAATGCCTTGTGACCCTTCACCAGTCAAAAACACAAAGACAAAACCAGGAAAGTGTATTTTTTATGTTTAGATGGCAAGAACAGAACAGATTTATTGCTGCCCCAGTCACGCAGATGAACACAGTTTGGAGTAGCTAGTGGCTGGTTCCTCCCTTTTTATAAGAATACAGGGTATTCTTACAAAAAGTTCTCGATCTAGCCATGCCTGGTAGGTGGCACAAATGTGGTGACAGACAGATGCAGGCCGGCAGGACTCGACAGATCTGCGCAAAGTCAAGCAAGGAACGCCCTGATCTGCACTAGGGGTGTTTGCCAGGGAAGGGAACACAAACCTGCAGAACGGGTGAAGTGCTGCCCCAGCCTTACTCCTTCAGCCTGCCTTCAGCTGCTCCTTTCTCTTGAGTACTTGGGCGCTTCTGCTGCCAGCAAAAGCAGCGGCTTGAAGTGTGAGGGGCCAGGCCCGAGCATCCCTCTGGTACTTGGAGGTGACTTAGCTGCCTGGGAGAGAAATGTGTGCCAGGGTGTCACCTCATTGAATAGTTTGGGCTGGAAGGCAACTGAAAGATCAGCTCCTTCCAACCTCTCTGCCAAGAGCTGGGGCTTCATCTGAATTCTGTCTTTTCTGCTCCCCGTTGACACTAAAGGGTAAACTGAAAGGGAGTGATTTACCAAAAGCCTGCATAATAAAGGATTTGCCAGAATTAAAAGCCAAGTTTCTTTGTCTCCAGTTAAGCAATGAGCTATCATACATAATTCAAAAGCTTTTTTCAGAATATTTCACACATTAATTAGTAGTAGTACTATGAATATTCTTCTAATTTTATCACTGATAGTTTTTGCTGCTGCCTAACTGTAAAAGAACTTCTTTAATCTACAGAATTTATACATTACATTACTTCTTCCTTTTCCTTTATTCACTTTTTTTAAAAATGTGTTTCTGTTTACCCCAAGTCTGTAAGAAAGTAATTTGCTATGTAGCTGGCAGCTGTTTTGGTGTACCACAGAGTTTCACTAGTTGTATTCCAGCCAGAAACAGGGGCAGAGGACAAAGGAGGGCTGATTACAGTGATATTTCAAAGAACAGTGTGATGGTTTATTCCCAATTAAAGGGTAGAAAGGAAAAACTATGTGTTTCAAGAGTTAAACAGGGAAGAAACCTTAATTTACTTTAATGTCTTTGCTCACAGTCAGCAGGTTTCAGGGCACTTGTGTATCCAAACTAATCAAACGGTGGTTTCTGTGTGACAGTCTCTCCTCCCCACTTGACACCCCTCAAGGCTGTTTTCAACTTGCTGAAAGTATTCAGACACAGAACCTGCAGAACCTGAGCCAGCCATGAATTTTTGTTGGTGAGGAGGTAGAGCAAAGCCTAGGGCACATTTCATGTTCCTTTTCATGTACTATCTCAAAGCCCCCTCTTCTCCTTGCCCCCTCCAGTCCTGTCCCTTCTGAGTAAACACAAAAACAAAACAAAGAGCCCTTCTTTCCTCTCTGAAAAAGACTGAAAACCACAGCAACTTTGCCTGAACAGCCCCTGTACTTCTGAGTACTCAATTCTGCCAACATCTGTTTCCCCTGTCTGTAGTTAAAATGCAAATGTCATATTCTTTTCTCTCCCTTCTCCTTTCCCTAGACAACTGTGAGACCTGCTACCCACTTTTAGGCAAAGCAAAAGAGCTTTTCCTTGTTGGCTCTCTCCAAGAACAGCAGGGAACAAAGCATTTGTTATTTTTAGATCCCACGGTTCCACTCAGTGCAGGAGGCTCTCTGTCCTGGAAAGATGAAGATTCTCATCTGTAGTTTGAAAAGTATTTATTGCACTGCTGGTTTAACCACTTGTTTTCAGAGCCAAGAGCTATTAGATATTTCTGCTTGTCCAAGCACTCAAAGCTGAAATGTATATCCAAGCCTTCTCTGTCACATCAGGCTCATCTTTTCTTATTCTTGTAACCCCATTATTTCCAGCCTGAGTTTTCCCCTCTGTGCCCTGGAGCCTTCTCCCATTCCCTAAACCACACTACGTAAGGTTAAATCTTTTAACTACTCAGGTTAAATATTTTGGGGTTTTTTTGTGTTATCTCTACAGGATCCCACATCAGGACTGTGCAGCTCTCTGTGATTCTCACTCCCCCATTTGCTCTGTAAGGGTGATTTCCACATCCCTGTCACCATGTAATAAGCAAGGGAGTGACATCTAATGTCACTTCCTAGTGAAGGTGGGCAATAGGATGCCATCCAGCAACAGATGAAAGGCAGCTTGGAAAACACAGGGCCCCTGGCCAACTTAGCTCTTTAGACAGGGTTGAGGAACCCAGACAGATGTAGACTGAAAGTCTGGAGAGAGGAATGCAGAGTTTAATATCTTTGAGGAGAAGGGGAGGCTGAGGAACAGTGTGGTCACCTATGTGAGTGCCACCCCTGAGCACCCATTGGAGCACTCAGGACCTCTCAGGAGTGCTCAGGGCAAATGATGCTCATGAGACCACACAACCTGTCAGTGTGGACCTTTTCTCCCTGACCATATCTTGACGTCTCAAAGAGAAGCAAACAACCAAAATTACTTTGAGATTTATTAACTGGGGACTGGATTGAAGAGAGAGACCCAAATCAGTGGTTGCTGGAAGATATTTTTGGAATAGGCCCTAAAACAAGAAATCTAAAACAAGTATTTGACGTGAGTTACACTTGTGAGTAGGGCTTCGCCTGTGGGCTGAAGGCATGAGCACAAAACTGCCTTGTTGGACCAAAACCATCATCTCTGCAATGTGGGGCCTCATCCAAAAGAGCTCTAAGCACGTCTAATTCCCTGTGTGGGCAGTTTGTAGTTGAAACCAATTATATTACATATGGGATCATCGATATGACATGAGGTTTGTCAAGCAGTTGGCACGAGAGATCACAGCCACATGAAAATACATTATTCAAGTAATTAAGATCTGTATTTTCACAAATTTTCACCTTTTTTCAGATATTGTGAAATATGCTTACATATGCTTCCACCCCGGAAAGTGTCTTACTTTTGAAAGAATCTGACTTCATAGCCCAGTATTTTTAATCACTGGTACTTATAACTATGAGCTATAAAGGAATTTATACACATTGGAAAATTATACATAAAAGACAAAAAAGATGATTTTCTCTAATGCTACTTCACTCTCCTAAGAGCAGTAGTCATCATCAGTAAAAAGTTGATTATTTAAGAAATAAACCCTCAGTTCTCTCTCACAATAGCTACTAAACAACTCAGTGATCTCTGGTTAATACATTGATATTTTAACAAACCACTTAATTTTGCAGAGAAAACCTGTATTATTTATATTCTATTGGAGTGCAAGCACAATTAAGTTACTCTTCTATGATATACTTCACCATTAGCATTTTCAAACACCCATAAAATGGAGACATATAACAAAGGAACTTTTTCTTAATTACTCTTTTAGATATCAAAACATATTTAGTTTGAGTTGAGAGTATATGCTAGAGGCAAGTATGGCCTGTTCAGAATTGTTTCTGTGTTCCAAAAATAATTAGCTGTATTCTTTTGATACTAACCCAGAAATAAGAAGGAACAACATTAAATTAATGAAGCCACACCAGCATGGCATGAAATAGAACGCAGCTGCATTTTTAAAGAGATTTTCTCTGAAGTCATAATTTGAAGGGGAAATAGGAAAAACCAACTGCAACAAAAAATATTAGTAATCTCAGTTCCTGCATGGCATTTCTGTCACATCTGAAACTCAGATTAATTTGACCAAGAAATGAACACCAGCATTTGGGGATGCTAAATAGCAGCTTTGTCAGGATGGCTAAGGGAGAGGTTTGGAACATCCTTACTTGACTCGATGTGTTGTCACAGCAATTTGAACTGATGGCAGTTTTGAAATCTGAACAAAACTTTGTACCTTGACAGTACCTGGAAAGTCAACATGCAGTCAGAACAGCTTCATCCAACACTCACAACTGCTCAGATTAAATTGTTCCCATCTATTACCTTCTATCCTCTAGGTTATCCTCTAACATTATGTTCAAAAAATAAGGTCAGTGGTGAGGTGGGGTATTTCTTTAAGGAAGCTGATGTCCCAGAACAACTCTCAAATGGCACCATGGAGACAGTGTTAGTGATCTGGCACAGCTAGGCAGGATGCTGGTGCATCCATTACCCTCATGGGCTGCATGCTTGTATGCCTTAAGATCTGTCTCATGCATTTCCTTTCTTTCCTTCCTTCTCTTTTTTTGTTTTTGTGTATCTCCAGGTACTGAAAATAAACATATGCTCAGAAAAAAACCCAACCAAACAAAAAAACCCCACCCCGAAACAAACAACAAAAAGCCCCAAGGAATACCCTGAAGGCTTTGCTTTTGAGAAAGGAGGGAAATGTCTACTGAATGATCACTGCATCCTAAATATTCAATTTTGTCCTTAAATTTTATATAGCATATTATTCCAAAGTATGAGCCTATGGAGAAAAATTTAACCCAAGGAATCATCTAACCTTAAGGAGTTCACAACTCAACCTCCATGACAAGCCTGAGAATCTCCTTTCTTTTTTGGGGGAAAATGGAGGAGCAGAAAAGGAAACGGTGCCATAGTTAGATATACCAGACCAGCCACTGTATCCAAGAGAATACATATTATGAATAAATTCAATGTTTGATTCTCCATGGCACAAAGCAGACTCCACAGAAAGAGAAGAAAATGCCATTTCCTATGAGCTGAAACAGGCATTACAATGAAGAACTCCTCTGAAGGCAAAGAACAGCATCAGCCAGTAATGACAAGATAATTTCCAGTGGCAGAGGAGGATGCACCTGATGGGAGCTGGGCATGGCTCTCCTGGAACGACAGGGAGCTGTTTCCAGAGGAGTGCAGACACAGGACCACACAGCCATCCCTTTCAGACTGGGGCTGCACTGACTCCCTGAGGAAAAAACACAACTTCCTTTTTGTCTTTTGATTTCGACTTGTTCTGGTTTTGTTCTGTTCTGGACCCTGTTCATTGCAGTCCCTTGGAGTCTGGGACTCTGTGGCACCAGTTCATTGTATCTCCTGCCTGCTGGGATTGGAAGAGGCTCACCTGGTTCTCCCCAGCACAGACCTGAGTGATGACACACACAGTTAGACGAGCCTACATATTTTGACAACTGTGCTGTTTGCAGCCACAGCCTCCCAGCACAGACATGCTCAGCTTCCTTTTCATGAGGCGGCTGCAGCTTCTGGGCCCTTAAATCACACTGGGTATTTTTGTTTTCTTATCTATCCCTCTGCATGTCTACAAGTACCCACTGACTCTGGCAGACACTTCTAGCAGCCCAGACAACCCTGTGTTCAGTTTTCTATTGAACAAGATGTCAGCAGATGACAACCCATGCTCCACTGATGTCATTTGGTAATTTAAGAACATTAAACATGGGTCAGAGTCTGACCTCCATCACCATTTTAGTAGACACTTTATTATTTTGTTTTCAATCAATGAGTTAGACTGAGGATAATGGGGAGATGCTGCGCCATAATTCATTGCAATGGCTTAAGCATATGCTCATAAAATGGCAGCTTGTTGTCTGACACAATTATGTCAGACTTACCAAGGCTAGCAAAGGCAGATTTAATACAAACTATCAGCTGCTGAACTCTACAATCTTCTCATACAACTATTCTAAGAGACATAGTCAAATACTAGCTGATGATAAATAAGCTCCCTCATGTCTGTGTGAATAAATCTGTATTATTTTGTCCAGTATACCAGAGTTTCCATGTCTCTGACAGTCTCTGACTTGGCAAATTCATCCCTTGTTTGTCTTTTTTTTACTGGGCTATATGACAAAATTTAGACTTTTCTGAAGGTGACACTCTAGGGGAGGCCAGCCAAAATTTATATGGTCCCTGCAATAGTTCCCACTCACTTACTGACCTCCCTGCCCACTTTATACAGACACTTGCTTGTAACACCTTTAGAACAACCACTCTTGTGCCAGCACAGAGCTTCCTCTGGAACAGGTTGAAGGGGCTATAAATGCTCCTTATAAGGGCCAGCTTCCCATGGCTACTAAAGATTTCATCTGCCAAGTGACTATTGCTACTAAAAAGCAGGGTTAACTTCCTCCTATTTTATGGATTCTCGGGGGTCCCTTCCAACTCAGGATGTTCTGTGATTCTGTGACCCTGTGAAATTCCCTGAAGTACCCTGGAAGACATTTCATCTTATAGATTCAAGCTGGAAAGGTCTGATACCTGCTTCCTACTGAGTTCAAGAGGAAAAGCAAGCTGTGTAAATCCTTGGGGCAGTGGAGAGGGGCAGCCTCACTGCAGCACCTGAAGTAAGCAAAGGAAAGATTGCTCTCTCAGAGGGACAGAAACTCAGGACTAGTAAGGGAGGTCATAATACATCTATTCATTGCTTAATTTGTAGTGGGTCTCCTTGTGAATTATCTCATTTCGTCTATTTGGAAAAAACCTGACATTTTCTGTCACAAGTGTCCTCCTCCCCTTGCCAGCCCTGTGACCTACAGTGACCCCTGCTGTAGCTTAAACCCAGCAACATCAATAATTATTTTTTACCCATGATACAAAAATAACAAACACTTCACTGACTTAGATTTTTAGAAGGCTGTGAAAAAAACCCAAAACCCTTTAGTCTTGTAACATAAAGAAGAGAGGAACGTGACAGTTTGGGGAGCTGGCAGCAGCATGTGGGAACTGGTGCACCCACCCACCCTGACAGAGCTGTTTGATCCTGCTGGGTCTCACATTCCAACAGCAGTGGCAGATACTGTTGCAGATGCTGCCATGCTGATGTTGTGCCCATAATCTGCTCTCATTTCATGTCTTATTTCCTTTGAGTTAACAGTTGAGTGGTGTGTGATACGCCATCCTTCAGGAGTCTTTCCACAGTCTCTAAGGACTCCTCCTCAGCCGAGTACTTCAGAGGCTGTAAATACAGCTGTTAATTTCCCTGATAAATAACAGAAGGACAAGGAACAGAGAAGAATTTGCACCGCTGTGCCAGTTTCATTACTTAGGAAATTTGTCCTTTTACTCTTCAGAACACAGAATAGAGATTTGCATCCTAAACACTGCAGGTTTAATTTGTAGCCTCCCTTCCTGCCTTGACTCTGACCTAGAGCTACCAAACCACTAACAAAAAAAATTTGGAAAAGGCAGTGCTTCTTTTTTCACCTGTCATTTTCTATCTGCTACTTTAAAGAAGTATGTTATGAATTTACACTTCTTTGTCACCAGCTTTGCTTGAGATCCTGTATTAAATGGTTCACACACGAAAGTAAAGATTTGTAGAAGCATTTTTGTCCTTATGCCAGCCCTATATCTACAAGAACACTCCCCGATATCTTATTTTCCTTCAACTTATTTTGTAGCTTCAGTTTGCTTTCTGTCCATAAGCACTCTTTTCTTTTAAAGCTGCAGAAGCATTCTTCTGATTGTATCCATTTGAAAAACACCAACTTATATTTTCAGAATCAGTTAATGAGAACCCCTCTTTTCTGATCTGACACCACCTTTATTACATGTACTCTGCAGCTAAAAACCTGTTTATTTGTATGGAAGAAAGAAATTATACTGGCACCAGAGCTGCAAGAATTTTTTTTTTACTATAGCAATTGTGGAGCTCTTTGAGACAATAATTCTGTGGTCTTTAACAATAGTGTTGCATGTCTGTCTGTGTGTTTATTATTCCACTCTGAAAAAATCAGTGAGTGAGAAATGGTTTCTTCTTTCCAACAAGATATTGGAAGAGAAGAAGAAAATAAGTCTCTCTTTTTTTGACAATATTTTTTAAAAATACTTGTTTTAGTCTTTCAGTTATAATTAAATTTTACTTCTTTGAGGATAACATAAACTGTGATACACCATAAACCCAGAGCACCAAATTAAATTCTACCAGGGTTTCTTTAATATTATACCACACAAATCAAGTAACTTGGCAGCACAATTGTTTCCCCACCATACTTGGAAGGTTTTGTAGAACAGAATATATTTAAGTTCTACTTCCTAAATATAATTTGCACTAATGACTAGATCACCCAGTGTGAATTACCAAAGGCTGCAAATTAACAAAGATGAGAAGATATCCAATTATTTTTAAAGGGCTAATGGATTCTAAAATGCAGCAGTTCTGTACTTCAGAGATGATGCGTTGCTTTCACATTCATAACAACACCGTAACAGCAGAGTACAGCTCAGCATCTCTGCACAGGCAATGACCACCCCCTACAGCCATGGCTGAGCTGCTGATCCTGCCACAGGAGGGATGGGACAGGGAGGGGCACCTGGAGTGTCACCTACTTATGCCTTGGGAAGGCTGACCTGGAACAGAGATTGGACAGAGCTAGAGAATAAAGCAGGTATTTGTTGAAATCGGGTACACCTTGGGCAGGACAGGGCCTGGCCAGGGCTACACCCAAGGTGGACTAAGAATAGTCACAAAATGGCTGACCAGTCACAAGGTCTCATGTAGTGGTGTGTTAAAGTTTTAAGTTTATGATGTTGGTTTGTTCTATGTACCCCTTTGTTTGATTCCTGTTTAGTTTAGCCCTAAGTGTCAATCTTCTGCTCCCTACCCCCGAGGACTTGTCTGTCTACTCGGGGCCTCTCCCAGAATCTGGAAAGTTCTGAGAGAGGCGTCGAGTGATAGGACAGGATCCGAGGTAGTCCGCCCCTCCTGACTGAGATTGGTTTTCGGAAGAATCCATCAACCTGTTAACCACTCCCTGTTCGTTCCCTATTGGTTCTTTCCCAGTTGCCTCCCCTGTCTCCTCCCCTGAATAAAACCAGCCAGCACAGGGTAGACTGCGCTCTGCTGAGGCAGCTCTCCCTGGAGTGAGGCTGTTCCCTGCGAACCCTCAATAAACTCCTGTGGAACCCCTCGACAGAGTCCTCTTTCTTCCTTCGCCGAAGTCGTGACCATCATCAGGCGGCTGGGCTGAAAAGAGCCCACAGGATCGGCTCGGTTGGCCAGCCTACTGAGCCGTACCTGCCGCCTGGAACCGTCGCCAGGGCTAGCCGGGGACAGGCGAAGGCTCCAGCCCCGAGGCAGAGAGCTGAGGCCATCAGGCACAGTTTCAGTCTCACACTTTTATAATTTTTGGCCCATTTGTATATTGGGGTTTAATTGTCCAATTACAGCTTCGGGTTGTGAGGTCTCATCCTTCTTGTTCTTCCCTTCAGTCCATCCTTGTTTGTGCTTTTGGGCCTGAAAGTTGTCCTTGGTCTCCAGCAGGAAAAGGATTTGTCTACCTGTTCTGTGAAGAAAGCTTACCAGCATTTAATGTGAGGCTCAGAACTACATCCCTGGGCAGCACAGAATGGGAAAAACATGAAAGCCAAAACTTCAGGCATCACTACCACAGTAACAAATGAGCAGAAGGCAGAAAAAGGTGGTTTCCTTTTCATGGACAATGAAAAGGGACTCAAAGATAGTGCTTAAGAAGTGCCTGTGCTGGAGACAAAGCAACCACCATTTCCAGACCTGTCATTCACTGCTTGTGCTGTTGTTGAGATTCCTGTAGTACCAGACACACTCTGTGTAGGGAAAGTGTACTAATACACCACTAAAATGTGATTTTCTGCCAGATATGACTCCAATAATTCACAGATAAACATCAACCCAGTCCCAGCCCTTTGCTGCCATTGACTCGCCAGGGCTGTCACACAAGCACCACTGCAAACAATATTTACTTAAATATGGAATGACAGAGCTGGATGGAAATGGCAAAGATACACATAGGAGTTGACATGAATGAATCTTTGAAGTCATATTTATTAAAAATTAATGCTTAGAAAGGACAAATGCAACACTACCCTGAAGTCTCCTTGCTCAGACTGCAGCAACTGTTCAGAGCCTGCTCAAGGTTTGCTGGTGCTGGTGTGCTCGAGCTCCTTTAGTGCAGCACTCACTTTCAACTTGGCTACTGCTACTGCCAGCCTTCCTCATTTTCAACAAAGTCAGACACCAACACCTTTAATGCATTTCCAGCCGTGCTGGAGTGTGCTCCTAAAATGACTCCAGTTTCTCAAATTGCATCCATTAAGGTAAAAACTGCCATTTTTTATTCCTTTGGCCAGCACTGCATCTTATTGTGAGAATAACTGTTTTCACTAGCAGAGAAAAAAAGCCTGATGTTACTGGGTGCTAGCAGCTCTGGGTGTCTCTCAGGTCACACACGTCTATTAGCAGCAGCTGAGAGGTGGCAATTGTCTCCTCACAAAATATGAGCCCCAAGCTGAAACGTCTCCAGGAAGAAGTATGCTGACCTCACACTCCCAGCCATGCAGGACAGCCCTACCTGAGACTCCCTCAGACCTCACAGCACACTGCATAACCCATGTCTTTGGCACAAACAAGGAAATGCAATTTGCCTACGTTTTTTTTCCAGTGAAATCTTACTGATTTCACTGGAAGTGCTGCAACCTATTCAGCCTGAGAGTTGGTTTGTGTATTTGCATTTTTACTTAAACTACTTTTTGCTGGGCAAGTCTCTTGGCTGTCAAAACCAAAATAAACCAATAATAGGGGCTTTATTGGAGATTTTCCCACAATTTCCTTCAATTTCCCCTTAAACTGAAGGTATCTGGAAAACACATCATAACTGATCTAGATACTGTTTTGATGAAATAAAAGACTAGTGCAGGCTTCTCAACAAGTCATTCCTCTGGCGTGAAAAAAATTACTAAATTATTTTTTCTTGTATTTTTTTTTACAAGTAAGATTTATAAATTTCTCAATTCTTTTTTTTTTTTTTTATCCTAAAGAGACAACGCTTATGCAAAACAGCTGGCAGACACTCAGCCCCTGGAAAACAATTTAGATCATGTATGGAAGAGAAACAGAATTCTCAAACATTTCACTGTTGTTTGGCTGGGGCAGAGGGCCCGAGGCACAGATTTGCTCTTTTCAGTGGGGATGTTTGACTATATCATGGAACAAGAAGAAATCCTTCCTCAGTCTGATGGAAATCCTCACGACCTGTCACTTCAATCCCACAGGTTCTTCATCTCGGTCTTTCCCTGCTCTGGGCTGGCTGCTGTTCCTGCACTCAGATCTCCTCTGTGAGGATGCCAGCTCTCTACTCAGTTTTTATGTTCTGGTAATTAATTTTAGGCCTCAGCTTTTCCAGCTTTCTTTCAACATGTCCATGCCAATCATCCTTAACCTTGTGTCTTATTTATACTTGGTTCATTTTTACCTTGTTTATTCTTTTGCATCATTGTCCAGTTTTTTTCTAAACCCCTGATGGAGCCATAGTGCATCTCATTATTGTTCAGTTTCTCTTTCCTTTCATCAGAAAAGTCACTGATTTTCTTCCAGCCCAATCCCTCAAAACAACTTCTGGGATTTTTTGGTTTGGTTTAGCATTTTGTACACTTCAATCCTCAAAATGACCTCAGAAACCCAACTTATTAACCATTTCCTAAAATTTTCTTTGTGAGGACTTTTACCTCTACTCCTGCTGTTCTCACTCCTTCCTTTCCTACTCATCTTGTAATCACTGTCACCCAAATGATTCCTCACCACTGAAACTAGCCAAAGTGATTTCCTGCTGATCAGAGGGAACCCTAAATGAGTTACTGGTTTGGAATCCCATCTCCTGACACGCAGAGTTGTCTCTGGCACAATACAAGATCATGGCAAGACATCAGTAACCTGTCATATTCTGTTTGTAACTGCTACGCTGTTAATTAACCTCCTTATCTGGGGTTAATTAACCCCGGAGTGCCATTAACATGCTATTCTGCCTCTGGGAAGCTTTATCAGCTGCTCAGAAACCCCCAGCCTCCTCTCCTCCGAGGCAGCATCACCTCAGCAGCATCACCTAGCCAAAGTGTTGAGTTAAACCCTGGCACACTGTTCTGGCATTTGTCACAAGCTTTGCATCAGAGCCTCGTGTACGAGTTGGTTGTGACTCTGCTTGGGAAGGCCAGAGGAGAGATGTAAAAGATTTCTTCAAGAGTAGGGTGGAACTGTCTGGCAGATGGGGGGTTGGGGGGATGCTTGGATGGAGGATGGCAGCAAAATAAGGAAGAGGGAAATAATAAGGGAGAGCAAAGTAATTTGTTCTTTTCAATGATCTGTTTATGCTGTGGGGTGTTAGGGTGTATCCCTTCGTTTGCATCCACCTGCTTCCCACACACTTCTCCCCATTTCCATTTCAGTGATCCTAACTCCTGCATTCCTGGAGACAAAGCCAGCCTGAAGAATTTCAAAGCTTAGGAAGCACACAACCCAAAATATACAGTAGGTACATCTTTGTAGAAATTAAAAGTGATGTATCATATCACAATCCCATTTCTGCAATCCTGTTCTTTAATGAGTAAAAAATTGTTCTATATTTTCATTTAACAGCAATTTTGTTGTCTTCCCTTTTATGATATGGACAACAATTTAATAACATAATTGCATATGAGAAGTACATTTTGAAAATAAAGGAACCTTAACATTTCATTGGAAATGTTATTCTAAATTGATCTCAGTAGTATTTTTAAAAAGTCCTGTAGAGAATGCTGATTGAAATTTATACGTGCAAGTTGTCTGAAAAATCTTAGCAAGAATGGCAGATTGGGTATTAAAACACAACAATGCTGATACTTGAGAGTGAGCTGACACTCAGGGGGATTTTGAACAAAGTGAATGGAAATATTTCCATCAACCATATCCCCAGCCTAACCCAATTTATTATACTGAGATTTTTTTTATTGTTTGTTTGCATTTAAAATGCTAAGAAATTAAATATTTCCATATTTTTAGCAGTTTTGGGTAATTTCTTTTAAGTCAAATGTAATCCTTTAAAATTTGAAGGTCAGTATGAAATACTGGCATTTTTTGGCAGGAAATCTAATTGCCCTCACAACGCTGATCCTCCCATCCTGCTTCTGCCCATTTTCTCATGCTCTTTATGTTGTGTGTGTTCTTTGGAGCAGGGGCCTGAGGGATGATTCCCCTCTATCCCATTAAGCCAGAACACAAACCTGCCCAGCCCTTCAAAGCCCTCATGACAGCAGCAGCTGTTTGGCACAGGTTTTGTGCAGTTACATTAATGGGAGCTGTGATTTGACTTCCCCTTACACTGGGGCAGCCCCTACATGAGGCCAGATCACAGCAACAGCAGTTTAGTGCAAGACACATAATCCTGTGCTGTTTCACTGCCATTAATGAGCACAGCTCAAAGACAATGTAACAGAAGACTAAAGAAGATTAACTAAATCTATGATAGATCTATCATGCTATTAGAGAATTATGCCTGTTAGCACCATCCTACAGAAATTTCTGCAGCCATAACAAAATTACTGTCTATTGTTGAGAGAAAAATTATTACCTGCAATAGATTCAGAAAAAAAAGTAAAGAATAATGAGGTTTCTAAGTTTACTACTTCTAACCTCTCTGAAAGACTATAAAATGAATGTCTGTGTTGCAAATATTATGACATGTTTAATGATAATTGTATTAGTGCTCTGTCTCAGCATGTGAAAAAGTTGTTAGTGTCGCTGCACAGGAGTTCTTCCCTCATTCAGAATTCTTAGCTCAGTTACACAGGGGTAAAGCAAAGCTTTTGCACTGGACACTCTGCTACTTCACTGCTTTATGAAGAACAACAAAATTTTGATATACTTGAAGTATTTCCATTTTAGTGCAATCCAAATTTAGCAGTGACCAGCTGATAACCCTTTTTGACTGAATTTATCTCTGTGTATGCATCTTGTCCATGATTAGCCTGTGCTATTAGTCCTACAGCATGCTCTAAGATGATACAAGGAAAAAATAAAAGCAGATCTAATGATGTTTTGAAAACATCCAGATGTAAGATTTCATCTATTTTACTAAAAAAACCCACAACCCTAAAAGCCAGCTTGTTGGTTGAATGATCAAAAGTGAATTATTCTCTATTGTATTTAAGAATGAATTATTGATTCTACCAAATACCTTCACCCAATTCTCATGGAAAGGTTTATGATGTCACCTCCTAACTACAAAAACTGCTGTATGCTGTTAAGAACATGATTTTATCAGAGTTATACAGTAAAACAAAAACATACTCTTATAAATATAAGACTTTTTGCTGCCTCTGCAGATGGTGACAATTTCTTCCCAGAAAACTGACAAATCCAAATCTGAACCACTCTTGAGAATTGCCCCCACAGCCAAAGATTAGGATATATTCAGAAATGCAACATGGGCAGTTTTCTGTTCAACAACAGTTTCTTCCCATTTTTAATTCCATTTTTTTGCCCTGGCAGAGTCCGTGTGTATGTCTTTACAGGACAGACAGAAGGTTTTCACATACAGAGACCAAAGAGAACTAGGCAGCAATTTTTTCCCCTTGATTTTGTGAGTATATTAAGTTTAATGTTTTGGTTTTATTCTAGTAGCATAGGATCACGCCGTTGCCTTTTGTGGAGCTACCAGGGTATGAAATCACATGTGATCTCAATGAAATACCCTCACATATTTATTGAAGGACTGTTTTAACTGATAATTCAACACCAGCATCTACACACACACCTTTATGGTCAAACTAACCATTGTTTCTTATGCATAAACAACATTTTCAGCACTCCATCCACGCAGCATTACTTACTGAAGGAAAGTTGTATGTACCTAGTAAAGCTAAATACATATTAGGCACACACTCTGTGAGCACAGAAATGGCATCTCCAGATTGTGCACTTAACCTTGAAATGACAACACTTTGTGGATCAGTGGGCCCAGTGTCTGGTAGCAGGTTAGATCTGGGCTGCTGGGATGCCCCTGCCAGCTGCTGCTGAGCAGCTCCCTTCTGCTCATGCCAACAGCTGAGCTGGTGTGCTGCCACAGAAAACTCTCTGGAATGCAGCAGGGCAGAGCAGAGCCACAGGTGGCCAGATGGGAGGAGATGGTACTTGGAGCTGCAGTGAAGTTTCCAAGGGGATGATTTGCTAAAGCCTCCCAAGAGAATTTTTCTGCCACGAAGAAAATGTTTCCTCTAACAAGTACAGTCTGCACCTCATCATTAGCTGATGAGCAGCCAGAACTACCCAGCATTTTAAAGCCTGGCATTCCAGGGATTTCCTGCAGCTCTTCTGTGCTAGGTCCAAATATCACTGAAGTTAATGCCAATCACCTCCATTCCTTGCAGACCCACAGTTATAGAACAATCTCAAGGAGGTGGTTGTTTTTATTCTGAGTGGAACAGAGCCATAGCAGAGATCCAGGACGTGATCTCTGAGGGAAGTAGTGCTGCCTAAATAAATAGATCAATAAATGCTGAGGTAATTTACCTCCTTCAGCTACACATGTTGAACTCAAGTCCAACCAGGAAGTGCAATATCTTACCTTACATAATTAACACCTAGGATTTTATATAATTGCTGCCTAGGGTTTTGCAGTCTGGGTGATATCTCATTGGATCCTTGCCCTGATTTACACAGCATCTTCTTTCCCAGTGGGTACCTGGGGATTGAATTTCATGGTGCAGAGGGCAAATTTTGCAATTTGCCAGTAGACCTCTGGTAGCAAACAGCGTTCTTGAACAAATGCTCTTCAGAGGGACATGTACACCATTCCCTTTAGCATAGCAGAATGTTAAAAAAAAAAAAAAGAAAAAGAAAGAAAGAAAAAAATATACTACATTCATTTTTTCTTTGCACTTTCAACAGATTGCAGGAATGTGATTATTTTTGTACCACACACCTTGGGGTAGCAGTACTGAAAAAAAGCAGTAGCAGTACAAGAAAAAAAGAAGAGAGGTCATCAAAAGCAAATTTCTCAAATTCTCAGTCATCTGCCATTAAAACCACATGTTGTGAGATGTACAATCAACAGCCTAACTGTGATTACATTCACTGCATGTGCCTAGAAATGCCCAGCTTTGTCTCATTGTTCTTTCACCCATGGTCCTCACCAGGCTACCAAGTTTTGTGCTGTAACAAAATTTACACCAGTTTGAAGCATGACAGACAATACCAGAATGGAAAATTTTCCTGCTCACTATTGCAGCCAAGAGGCCCAAATCCTGAACTGTTCACAACTTCTGAGGGATCCAGCAATTTCTCCACCACTGCAGTTTGGAGCAGACTAGATATTAATAAAGGAAACAATACCTAAAAGTTTACCCTCTGTGGTTTCATCAGTCACAAAAAACCTGATCAGACCTCAAGAGTCTGAGTTCATGTTCATTCATTAAGTGTAAATATCAGGCCAGAAATCTAGAGAGAAATATGCAGATTCCAGCAAAGGCTAGGAACAGCGCATTCTTTGAAATGTCAAAGTTCTTACAGATTAATTATGCAACTATGGAAAACAGGACAGCTTTGTTTGCTTGAACCTAAAAATAGCTGCTTAAATGATTGAAATAATAAAGAAGTTCTGCACCCCAAAACCTTTAGTAAAAAAAAGAATTAAAAAAAATCCAATCTTCTCCAATAGCTTTCTCTCTGAAAAGAGAAAATTCATAGGGTGGGGGAACCTAAAGCAAAATCTGAACCCAGATCAAGGAAATTTTCCCACCTTGAAAGTTCGGTGAGTATTAGGCAAACCCAGTAATCCATGTGGTTTCATTAATTGACCACGTTGCATCATTACACAGATTCCATCAGGATTTTAAATTCTGGTTGCTTGGTTTGTCTGGGGACATGTTTGCATACCTGGCTACTTGGTGAGAAAGGCAGAATCATTTCCATTCACTGTAGGATAGGCATCAGTAAATGAGAACATGTGGAACAATATTGGGTGGTCCTGGTGTACAGGAGCAAATATCTGCCCTGCACTGCATTCTGCCAACCCTCCTGACTCCTGGAGCAAGAACAGGTGGGTGTCACCCTGGCACTCTGCCATATATTCACAATCACTTATATTCAACATAAATATCATCTTCACAGAGATTGTGTTTTATGCACAGCCAATTTTCGCTTTAAGAAAGTAAGAGCTGCTGCTTCAGGGCCAGGGATTAACTGGGGCTGATCTCGTCTCTCCTTGCAGTTAACCTGCTTCTGGCATAAATTCAGGCATACAACTGCTGCCTGGTTACATCCCCAGGGAGTGGAGTGTGGAATATTCCACATTGTGATGTGGAATTGTCTTGGTTTGGAAAGACAGGTATCTGCCAGGGAAAGCTGGAGTTTCCCTTAGAATAGAGAATGTAAACCCCTCACCCCCCACCAAATTATAATTTTGCAATTAAGGGCCTCAGGCAAAGATTTGGGAATAGGAATAACAGTTCTTTACTAGGAATGCTAACAATACAAATGTAGTAGAAAACAAAACCACCCAACCAAACAAGCAAACAAACAAACAACAATTTTGGAGAACCCTGACAGAGTCAGAGCTACAACCTGACGCCCTGTTGGTCAGGGTGTTGGAAGCAGTCCACAAGTGAGTCCTCCTGGAGTGGCAGATGTGGTTCTGTTGAAGTAGAGATGATCCTGTAGATAGGGTCCAGTGATGGTGAGAAGGGTCCAGTCTCCCTCCGGGAATCAGGTGAAGCAAGAGAACTTCCTGTTCCGGAGTCCCAGTTTTATCCAGGTAGGAATGGTTGGCTCCCCCCACTGGGTGGAGCATCTCACAATAGGATGATGGAATGTGAATGTACTATCTTGGGGAGGGTAAGTTTGGGGATGTGTGCTTTGGGGATGTCTTAATGGTCCATTAGCAGAAAATATTCCCCGGGCAGTAAAAGAGATAAGAAACACTGCCCTACCTGGTTTTAACAGTTGGCCCATTATCAAAAGGCACCCGCCCCACTCCTCCCAGAGTTACAAGGGATAAAGAAGAACAATTCCCCAACTGCTTTCAGCAGATGAAATAGAATACACATTTTAGGTTCCATAACCCAAGACAGGAATGCATCCCATCACATTTTACTTGGGACCCAAATCATATCTCACTTTCAGGAGCTCCCTGTTTGTCCTGTTCCATTTGGATTGGTGCAAAGGAACACAATGCACATGCCCAGGCTGCCAGGCACCACACTTTCCTAGTTCCATCCTATTAGATCAGTTTCTACCAGCTGATTCAAAAGCAAGCTGACATTTGACAGTTAGAATTCCAAGTTAGCATGAGATGGGCAAGTTGGACAAAAAGCTTTGAACTTTTGATCAGCAGTGGAAACATGGTACTGAATTAACACTAAATACTGATGGTCTTAGAGGAAAAAGTGGTGGCAGACTGTTCTGGTCCAAGGAAGAATTCCAAGCTCAGGAGAAGGCCTTGAAAATGAGGTGAGAAAGAAAAAAAAGGGCAAGGGTCGGACAGAAAAGCACATGGCTTAGAAAGCAAAAACGAAAGGCAAGAGACAAACAGGAGCAAAGGTGTTCAGACTTTGAGGAGAGCACCTATCCCTACATGAGTTTTTTAAGCATCAATTTTACAGGTATTTCATCTGCAGAAGGAAAATTTAAACAGCAAATTGTTAAAATAGAGAGCTGGACAGCAGTGCAAGTATTTAAAGATGTATTACATCACTTAGGCAGCAAGTAAGGGGGATTATTTCATCTCTGTCATAGATTTCAGGGGATTCTGATAAGCATCGAACAAGTTAGGAAGAGGGAAGATTATAGTTCTCCAAACACTGAAAGCACACAATTTGGCTGAAAAGGAAAGGGACAAATTCTGCCTTCTGCCACACTGATTTATACCTGGAGCAATGCAGCTGAAGTCAGTTTTCTCAATGGAAAGTGAACAAGGGATACGAGACCAAAAAACCTGGTAACTGGTATTTAATGGACAGTCCGAAAATTGGATCTCCAGCAATGGAAACACATAAGGCAAGTACTTAACAGGAATGCATTACAGAGAACAGTAACTGAGTGAAGGTGATAGATCCCCAAACATACTCAAAACCTGTCCTAAACCTAATGCTCAGCTCAGAGGGACACTGGGGACAGTGCTCAGTGCAGTGGTGAATGAGGCTCCAGTTATACACAGGCCCATAAGCACAATAACTTGTTCTCAGTGCAAAGAAAAGAAAAATACAAAAGTATTATGCAAGACAGCAGTATGTTGGAAACAGCAGCATTGCATACTCAGCAGCTGAGCTGGAAGCAACCAATGTATTCAACACTTGCTGTTTTTCTTGCCACTCTTGCACTTATTCACATGCCAGGAATTTCTGAAAAGTCAACATTTCAGCACACTAGCTCAGGAAGAAGTAGGAGCTCCACCACACAGACATAAAGTGATGGCAGTGATCCGGGAAGCAAGCCCTGTCTCATGTGCAGACTTCATCAGCAGTGCTGCAAAGCAGTGTGACAGATGAGGATGTGGCACCCCACAGCATCTAAAATGAGCTCAGGAATGGCTCAGAGAGGGCAGACCTGGAGCTCTGCTCTGTCTGTCCTGAGGCAAATGACACCTCTTGCCTCCACAGCCAACTATTATTTAAAATATTACACATCTGGCAGGACATTAATTCACAGGTTTATGCAGTAATGACAATGAAACTTTCATCACTATGAAAGATGAATTCCATATACATATATATGTCATCATTTTCCTGTTTGAGGACTTGATATTTGGCAGAAGGAAAAAAATGAATAAAACCCCAACGAAACAGAAAACTCCCTACATGGGTTGAGCATTCTGAACATATAACATTAAGTAGTACCTTTGCAGTGAATTTAATGCCAAGTGGAGAAAACAGACTGCCCTACGGTCTGGGGCAATAAGAATATATCTCCTTTGGTACTTGGTATTTCCTCATTACCTGTGCAGAATGAATTACGTAGGCAAAAACAGCAGGGAAATTGTCTTATTTCATGGTCTACTTAAATCTTCTAACAGGCGCATTTTCTGAAATCCAAACAAAATGCTTAGATCTACCAAACATCTGAGTGTGGTTTTGCTTTAAATGGCAGCTGTGCTGGCATTTGTAGAGCAAATTCAGCTCTACAGGTAATTAATGTATGCTGTGATAAAGCTGCCAGTTATAAATAAAGTCCTAAATAGAATCAGAAAACCATTTTTTTAGTGTACTGTGATTTTCTATATATGATCAGACCTTGCATGTATATTCTTAGCTGGAACTATAAATAGCATTTGATAAATGGGACAGGAGGTATTAGTCTGTGTTCTATTCCTTGGCTGTCATGTCCTTCCTTTCAGTGTGTTTCCCCAACTTTGGGATTTTCACATTAGTTCTAGAACAACCAGCTTTGACACAGCAGAAATATTATCTCCCTCCTGCTTCATACTTAGAAAAACAAATGAAGGTCATTTTTTCTGCAGGACTGAACCTCAGTGACCCTCTTTATCACTCATATTGCACATTTTCCATTGCAAGTGCTTCCTGTTTTCCCAAAGAATATTACAGCAACAGAAGCATTTCCCCTGCGTGTGCTGTTTTCAGTGAATCCAGATTAACATTGAAGGCAGGGATTTCTGCTGCTGCACTGAGGGCACAGACCAAGGCAGGCACAGGATGCCCTTGCTGTCCATTACACTGCATGCAAATCCAGTCTCCTCCTCAAAGCAGCTGTGCATGGGTGTCCTCAGATTGGCCTACTCCATTTCTGAAGACTTTCCCTTTCATTCTATCTGGTTTTTTCTGTTTTACCCTTCCTTTCCTTCATAGTCTCCCTCTATTTTTCACCCTAGAAAAACCAGACATTACTCCCACAAACATCCTTCTATTAACTGCCTGTCACATAAACCCTTAATCTCCTAATGTTGGCCCTGATTCTGCAATAAGGAGAATCTCTCCGGAGTCTAGGCAAACACATTGATGTCACTAGTACAAAATGTCACCTTTTTTCTTTTCCATCAAAACCTTTCCTGGTTCTATCAGGAAGAAAACTCAGATTTCAAACAAAGCATCCACCATTATTACAGCAGATTTGTTTCAATCCCACTTGTCAATGCCCTGATTCACTGATAATAGGCATGCTATTTTGTTGTTGTTGTTGTTTCACACAGACATACTGTGAACTTTATGCTGAATGAAGGAAAGTGGAAGGATCAAGAAAGCCTGGGACAATAGCAAAAATAACATAAACAGACAAAGTTTTCTTTTTGTAACAGAATGTATGTGTTTGTTGTGACATGCTGCATCAGGAATCATTTTGCAATTAGAGATTTCCATTTAAATCAAGAAGCATTTGTTAAATAAAAAGGTAGAACTAGACAATTATATGAACTCCCACTTATATTGAGCTCTACCACTGTGTCTCAGTTAATCATGGTGAAATGTGTAAGCTCCCTTAATTAGCGTAGTCAGAGTGAACTGAATTTTATTTCATATCGACTTTTCTTTGGGCCTGACTTTTTTTGCACTTCTTTTTATTAAAGCTCTGCAGTCTACTAGCAGTCAAGTCTGTTCCACAGAGAATGTAACTTGATTATTCATTTGCAAGCTTATTCCAAAATAGATCAGTCTAATGGATGAAATCTAAATATGCATCAGACCTGTTAACACCTGCGTTCATCAGTCTGGCTCTGTGGACAGCAGCAGACTCCACTGGTCCATGGCTGAACAGCACACTACATTGCCACACCATTTGTTTCTCCAGCTGTTCAGCATGCCCAAGCTAACCAAACTGAGTGCTGAAAGACCAGTGCTGTTACTAAATATTGCTTTATTTACTGTACAAAACCCCAAGCTGCTTCTCACAGGCCATCGTACGCCTGATGCACACAGGCCGCCATACACCCAGTGCACCTTTCCAACCTTCCTCACAGTTCCCAGAGCAGAAAACCACAGAAAACTGAAAGAATGCTTATTTAAAAAAAAAAAAAAAAAAAAAAAAAAAAGAGCAGCTAATGCTTTGTCTGTTCACCTTTCCACATAAACCCCTGCTTTAATTTAAGTGTACTTACAGTAGGTGGCCTCAGCCTCACTCAGCATATCCCTATGTCCCCATTTCATCCTGGGCCTCCAGACAGACACAAATTCCACAGGGTGAAGGAAACTGCTCTCCAGCTCCTGGAAGAGTAAGCCATATTTTTGCCATCTATTTTCCAGAGATGAAAAGAGGGAGACTGTTGGAGGTCAGGCTGTTCCCAACTCATGGAGCTGCCTAGGGGAATGAGGAGTTAAGGAGAGCACGGAGGCACAGAGCCTGACAGCCACTGTTGGAGTGCTGCTCCCCAAAGCCTCGTGAGTTTGTTTCTCAGGTTCATGGAGGGCAGAACATTTACTAGCAAATATCCTGGTCCCAGGGAATGGCAGGCAGCATGGCACACAGATGTCACAGTGTGGTGACACCCTCTCACTGAACATGTCATACTGTCCTAGGATGAAAATAAGCACATCAGGGCTTACATCTGCTGTTGCCACACTAGAGTCACCATATTACGGCATATTTGTGGTTGCAACAGGCTTCCTCTGAATAAATAGGAGCATTTCCTACTATGCATCTTGTGGATCAGAGTGCTGAATTTGCTTTTTGCAGCACCTCACTTACTGGATTCCAAACACGCTTGGCCTCTGTGCCTGTGTTAAGCTATGCTTGTTTGCCTCTGGGTTTCTTCACTTGGCTTGGGAACTATGTATTTTCCTACAACACTCCCCTGGAAGCTATAATGTGAGAGTGCTCAGTCAAATGGCAACAACACCTTGCACGGGCTTTAGGTTTGAGAGACTGGCTGGTGGAGGAATTCATTATCCTCCAGGACTTAGCCCAGCCCCACTGCAGTGCCTGGCATGTACAGCAATCTCCACATCCTTTGGTGAGCCCTTGCACCTGATGAGCCCTGAAAACTGTTGGGGTTTAGTCCCTCTCTACCCCATTCTCAGTCCTGTTTCTCGGGGGTTGAGGAGGGGAAAGGATCTGACATTCCCTGGGGCTTTTTGCCTTTTGAACAGTTCATCCGGCCAGCAACCAGCAGTCTACAGATAAAACTACAGCTACTGCAGAACATCCAGCTGGCACTTTATCTGAAAGTCTCTAAAATATGGACTGTATTTAAAATTGTTTATGATCTGTCATCAGCAAGATCTTCTTCTCCATGCACCTCCAGCCCTTTCCATCTCCCTAGACAGCCTGTGTGGAAGCTCCCAGCCCAAACAGGAACCACAGTCACTGCTGCAAGATCAAGCCAGCAGTACAGCCCTGTGCAGAAAGCAGTTCCACTGCACAAATTCATATTTTACATCACATCAGGAGAACAAAAAAAGAGAGAAAAAAGGAGATGGAGAAGACTGCAGTTAGAGCCATTAATGTTTCATGAAACCTCTCACATCCTTGCTACAACTGACAGGATAAAAAAGATACAGTCATTAAAATTCAGATAACAGGATACTGCCTTGGTGTTCTTTATATTAAAATTCTGGGCTGAATTATTGCTTTGCAGAAATATGTGTCCCTCTGTCTGTTCTCTTACATCAATGTCTCAGGAAAGACCTAATACCTCAGCATCAGCAACAAGAGCCTGCATTGCTCAGGTAGTGCAGTTTGTTGCCTTATGGGGAAAGGTTTTTGTTATATTGCAGGAAAGTGGCTGTGGAGCAAGATGTACGTGTACATTTCAAGGTTGTGTTTTCCCTTTTGTTACCAAGAAATGTTAACAAATGTAAATACCAAAGGTGGAGAAAAGGACTGAAATAGGTAAAGTTACCCTCTACATATCTGCAAGTTCTGGGAGATGTTTTGCAGAGGAGAAATTTAAGAACTGCAGTTGGGACCCACATTTCCACTGTGCTGTTTTGCATAGAGTAGTGTTTCCAAGGTGACAGAGGCAATGTAAATAAAAATCCGAATTTCTGAGCAGAACTCGAAACTTTTGAAGCTTTAATTTAATCTAGCTTTTATGAAAATATAAAGGTTTGATTTGGGTTTGTTTTTACACTATTCCCTCATGGAGTCTAGGAGAAAAAGTAAATGCTTTCTCACCATATTAAAAAAGCTTTACATAGCATTCATATTTAGAAGTGAAAAAGATCATGAACCAAGAAAGGGCTTTACAAAACTTCTCTGGTGAAAATAGTATTCAGACTTCGTTGAAAGCAAAGCAACATTAAGTTTTCCCATCCCTGCTTCTTGGAGATTACTAAAATCTTTCTTTCTTAAACACAGGGTTTTGGTAGAATGCTACAAAACAGAACAACAACACAATATTTACATTCAGCTGGAGCCCATGATTTATCCCACAGACATAAAGCCCAAACTGATTCATTACCCTCCTGCTAATCATCACAAAACCCAGGCTCACACACCTGGCAAGTGATGGCTTTTCTAGTCAAGCATGAGCACTAATGAAGAAAGGAAAACTTCTTTCATGAAGGATCAAATGCACTTTGCCAAAAGATATAGAAGGAAATAATGGGGGAAACCCCCCAGAGTTTCCAGAAATTGGCCTTCCTTTATAAAAAACAGAATTATTTGTTAGCCTGTGCAGCCTGCCTTGCTTTAGATATGGGATAGATACAATTTTACTTGGCACCAGACGAAAGCCTGAAGAAATATCAAAAGAAAAAGAACTTCAGTTAGGTTTCCAGATGCAACTCTTTACTTGTGTGTTGTCAACACTGAAGAAGGGCATGTGCAACTTTTAAGGCCACTGTCTGCAGCAAAAAGCATTTGGAACTAAGTGTGTGACTGACTTTGTGTTTGTCTGCATTTCTTCCACTGGCAGCTCAAGCAACGCAGCTTGTTCGTACAGCAAGCAACAAATTCTATAAATAAACCCCAAAACAACAACAAAAGCAAACCACTTGTGTGACTTATGGCTGTTTCCTGATGATGAACACAGCACATGTCACTGGTTCAGGAAGCTTATGAAAACCAGTGCCAGCCCGAGTGCATAATGAGGAAGGTCTCTCTGCTGAAGCCATTTCCCACCCTCAGAAAACACCACACCCTCCTTCCAGCTCCCAGCTGGGACCCAGCCCTCATTTAAGTGGGCAGGCAACTATTTTGCTCTCAGTCCTTACTCAGAGGCTGCTTATTAGAAATTTATTTTCTTCTTTTAAGTATGGTGCAATCTAGCATTAGGACCATCCTAAAAAAAAAAGCTGGAATGATAAATGTGGCCTCAGATTCATGGAAGCCAACACAAACACAAACACTTGCAAACACTTAGTCTGATTTAAGGTTCACTACAGAGTGCAACATTTTCTCTATGTACCTTCCCCTCCCTTTAAGGGTTTAGATGAGTTCTGAGTTGTAATCAGGGAAATTTATATTCTGTGCAATTCTTATTTCCCTGAAAAGTGTGGTTGAAAACATTTTAAAGTGCATCTCTGAATATATGAGAGTAAAAATATTTTCCCTTATACTGTGCGTGTTATGCAGTTTATACTATTAAAAAGGAAACTAAAATTTGATAGGACATTAAATGTTTGAATTATTGAGAATGAAAAGCCTATTATTAGAATATAAAGTTATAGGTTTTTTTGAAGGAGTATGGCACAAATACACATTGAAAAGAAACTTTAACTTCTTGTTTACAGTAACTTGACATTTCTAGGTGACTGTCCTTACTCTGCAGCCAGGCTCATGCACCACTGCACACTTGGAGGAAGTTGGCATTAGCTTGAAAAAAACTTTCTGAGACTACCAGTCTTGCCTTATCTTTGGAAAACACTTGTGTTAAGTGGGTGACAGTGGCAGTTCCTTTCTATTAACTTCTGTAAAATGTGTGAAAAGACACAAAAATACTCACGGACTCTTCCACACTTTGTCTCTCAAGATTGCACTCATCTGTATTTTTCTTCAAATCTCAGCTCACCCTCTATTTTTTGCCAATGCAACCTTCCAAGAATAAATAATAAAGCTTACTGACGTGAACCTTTAAAAACCAGAAACTAAAAATGTTATATTTGAAGATTCCAGCAACTTCAAAATTGACCTAAATTAAAATGATAAATTTAAGTCTTCACATAGGGACCAAAGAGAGAGTTTGAATTATCATGATTTCCCTGGAAGTTGTATAGAAATAATAGATTAATTTCTTGTGCCAAAACCAAAGATATGGTGAGGTCTTTAGGAGTCCCAGGGCTCCTCAGCTGCACACTGGCCACAGAGCACATGTCATACCAATCACTAGCAAGGGGCTGAGTCAACTGCTACTCACAAAAGCAAGTTTTATCAGTGAAATGCAGTCAATAAATCCATATGTACTAATTTCTCTTTTGGATATTTCACAGGCACAAGTCTTTGCTACCCTTTTATGCTTAGAAGGATAACCCTAACTCTAAAGGGTAGCAAAGGGATTTTGAAGGGATAACCCTTTAAAATTAATCTGCTTTCAGAAAATGATTTTTTTTTTTTAACAAGCTGTGCGTATTCAGCTGATACTGAAGTAATGCTTAACTAATAATAATAAAGAAATTTCTCTCTGATCATGGGCTATAGATCCCTGGCAGGACTCATTGTGTTCTGTATTTTAGAAATGACCAATGATACTTATTAAATATATTTATATGGCTCTCAGCCTGCACAGAGGGGCACATCCCTCAGGAGATGGCCAGGAGACCACATAGTGTCTGTCCCAGGTGTCTTCCCATGTCCAAACTTCCTGGGCATTTCTTCTGCTCAGGCCAAAATCTGACCAAACGCCAAAGCAGAAACAAAATGAATATATTGTAGCCTTACATATCTATTTCCTTCTTTCAGTTCAATATCTACTGATTTCTCCTTTTTATCATTTTAAGGGTTTCATTATGTGGCAGGGAAAAACATCAAATAAATCCAACCATTTGCCTCTTATTGTGGAAGACAAACAAAGCACCAACACTCACTGTGAGATTCAGAAACAGGAGTGGTCCCTTACTGAATTAGTCTTTTCCCTTTGCTTTTCTGTGCCCTAAGAAAGTCACTAAGAACTGCCTCAGGATTTGACACAGCTTAAGAAATACAAGGTCCCTCTTTTTTTTATAGGCATTTGCCTGTCAACACTGATGTAGGCAAGGAAAAGATAGAGAAGCCCAACCTGTGTGTATGGCCATGGATCATGCTGCTGTTGGGGGAAAGAGAGAACTTTACAGCAGGGAAATTGGAGCTGAACAAGAAGGGAGGGAAACATTCAGTGCACAAAGTATGTTCACAGTGGAAGACTTGAGACTATACAAATTGTATTTTAAAACTTCAGAAGAAAAATCTTCCTGCTTTGCATTTTTTTAAAAACTGAAGCATCACAAGAGACCATCATGTAGGAAACAAGCAAGGATTATCACAATGATGCATATACTAAGTAGGTATTTTCTGACTTCCCTCATTTTATAACAATGCTGTGGAAGAGACACAGCTCTGTTAAAAGCATTCCCATCATATCCTTTTGTATTGCCATGACTTATGCATGGAAAAGAAAAACTAAGATCTGTACAAGTGATTCCCAGACTTCTGTCTTCCTAAAAGAAGGTTATAAAATTGCTTGATTACAACAACTACCAAGGAATATATATGATGTTTCTGAAAGTGGCAGTTTGTAAGGGACATATAAAACACTGTTAAAGAGCAGAGACATATCCTCATGTGCTCTGAAAATAGGAGGTTTTGCATGTTGGCTGACTTCTGCAAAGCTTGAGGGTAAATTATTTAATTTCTTTTTTGGATGTCGACTCTTGCCTGTCCAATAATATGCACAAAATCCTCAGCTTTGGTAAAAAAATAACACTTCCTGAGCCCTGCCACTAGGCATTGGTGGGAAGCAGAATTAAAAGAGCCAGACCAGTAAACAGCTCTCCTGCTTACCTGCAGGCTTTCCTGGGACACCAGTGTCACCAGGGACCACGTCTGCAGGTGTGTCAGTGTGTTTGTGGAACAGACACACCTCAGCCCGAGCCACAGCTCTCTCTGGGCTCTACTGCTGACACTGAGGAGGAAGGGAAGGGCAAAGGACTCCCACCTCCAGCCCTGGTGTAACTAATCCCTCTTCTGGTTTTCCTTTCAAGTCAAAAGGACAGCAAGTGGTGACATTTAAATGCCACTCTGCTGTTTATAGGATATTTTCCTTGCACACAAGAAGGAAGAGAACATAAATGTGAATAGGCAGGAATTGACAGAGTGTGTTTGAAAGCAGGATGTCTCTGTCTCCTAGGTCCTTAAGTTCCTGACTCTGTTCCCTGGTGCTTTCACATTCCATGGATTGCTTTTGCAGGGGCAGCTTTGCTCCCGTGGGCCAGCTGCTCTGTGCCATCCCACACAGCCCACAGCAGTGGCTCAGGCAGCCGAGTACACCTCTCAATTCAACCAAAAATGACATTTGATCCCTCTGCTCCTCAGATACATAGCAGTGTGTGCTTACTTCAGAGACCCCCTAATCAACTCTCCCCAGTAACCCAGCAGCCTGAAAGAGATTTATCTTCCTGTCTCAAGCCCCCATCTGCCAACTCCAAAGTGCAGCCTGTCCATCTGTGACTCTCACTATTAGCTCATTCAGACAGCCACTTATTTGGAAAAATACATCAAGACACTAGAGACAGGGAAAGAGAAATGTATCTTAAAAGAAACAAAATAACCAAGCAATGCCTAAATACAACTGAGGCCAACAGCAGAGTAAGTGAAAATGCAAGCTTCACACTCTTCCCCCAGAGAAAACTGGAAGAGAAAAAAGTGTAATCTATTACAGCAAATATCCAATATCGTCACCTCCTTCAGTGGTAGGAATGATCCAGCATTATCTTTCACAAGGAAAAAAATGAAATAAGACCAGCTATTCATTCTTCCTCTAGAGTTTGAAATAACAACTCTGTCTCACCAGCTAAACATTCACCACTGCTGGTTTGCTACCACTGAAGGTGCATTTCCAATGAAGCATTAAGGGTAACACAGTCACCAGAATCAACTGCTACTACTACAATATTCAGCTATGCTACTTCTTCCCTATCAGAAACCTTGATGGAAAGGGTGCTGCAGCAAGTCTCTCTGGGGTCTGGTCAAGTTCCTCCAAGCTGGTTTTACCAGCCCCCTATTAACAGCCCTTTTATAGCTGTGGTTGTTAGAGTTGAGTGGATTAGGGAGGTGATGGTGTATGTTCATGGAACACAGCTGCTGGTCTCTAGCCTCCCTGATAAATTTTAATCACCCAGTCCCACTGTGCTTCCTCTCCAGTCTTTCAATTCTGGATTTATCCCCTAAAATTGCTTTCCTTGAGAATTTTACAGCCAGCTAATTGACTTTCTATTCCTTCTCTTGTACTGTGCATGAATAAGGTCTCTTCAGAGCTTTGCTTGTAGCTCTTTCCTTTAATAAAAGTACTGTATTGTATTCATAAACCACATGGATGGAAGGGTCACAGAAACCACAACAGTATTTATAGGGGAATAATCATTGAACAAATACTGACCATCTTTATAAGAACTCAACTTCATATGAAAATACCTGAGACATATGGCCAGGGAGGAACGGACTGTCATATGCTGAAATGGCAAAGCTTTAAGAAAAACTGCAAGAAATACATTCTTTTCTCTTTCTCCTTTTCTCTTTTCCTCTGTTTCAGTATTTGATTATTTGTGGTACCTGTTTCCATAAAAACTTTGATTCTTTCTCCCCCCTAAACTTATTTTAAAAAATTCCATTTTAGAAATGTTATAGAAGTTAACATTGATTACTAGAAGAACTTTGATCATAGGTAGATTTGTTATTTTGTGGTTATTGAGGAAGAAGTGTGTGTCCTGATGAAGCATCCTGATGCTTTCCTGCTATGGATAACAGTACTGTTATGGAGTGGACTTCTGTGGGGAGAAAGGGAAAGGAACAGTAAAAGCAACCCCTGCTGTAAGACCATCTTGCTTCTGCATATGCATCCAGCAATGAAAAACTATAAAAAAAAGCAAATTATTAATTCACAATGACACAGTCATTGTTATGTTTTAGAGCCAGAGATGAAGTGAGGCCATTATTTATGCCTTTCCAAAACTTGTTTCATTGAATGCCATTTTACATTTTGGACACCACTACCATACTTGGCATCAGACGCACTCTCTGTGTGAATACATGTTTTTATGTAAGTTATAAAAGTATTTTTGATCTGAAATATTGGTCTAGATCTGTGTTTTAATTTTGTGACTACAAAATAGATTTTTTCCTCATGGATTTTCTCTTGGCATTTTTTTTTTCTTCCACTTATCTCAGAATTACATAAAACCAACATTTTGTGTGGCATTTGGGCCTTTTACGTCTTAGCATCGTTCAAAAGAAGAAATTTAAACTATGTGTGATGGAAAGGTGAACAACTGAGAAAATGCTCTGCTGCTGCCCCACAGAGGTTCCTGTACTGCTGCTCCAACTGTCTTTTAACTCTGAAGGAAAGGCTGAGCTAGATCTTACTGACATTTTCTTCTAATACTGCCATTTAAGATGAGGTCTGACATTGCTTTTAATTTGGGAGAAAATCGTACCTCTGGCACCAAGTTCTCAGTTCAGAACATCTGTGCAAAGGCTTATGATCTCTGCAGGGGCATCTGAGTTATTTCTAACGACCATTTATGTGTCCAACAGTTTTCCATTACAGCTGTTTTCTCTAAACACCTGAGCTGACCATGAGGTTTCCAGGGAACTAGATACTGACAGATTACTTTTTCCTCTAGTAATAGTTTCTAATGCCTCTGGAGTCGGGAAACTTGCCTGCTTACATACTCAGATGACAGATTAGTTTTTCAAAGAGCATGGTCACTGTGAGGCTCAAAAAACAAAGCTCAAAAATGTCTTCAGTGTGCAGACACAGCAGAGCTCAGTGACAGAGAATAGCTTTGCTTGCTGTCACACGGGAGAGTGGGCACTTCCTTGGGAACAATGTTCTGCTCAGTGCTGGATGGGAGACAGCCCACTGACCAGGGGGTAGGAACAAAAAGGGAACAGACTGATTGAGGTATGAAGATGTTATCCCTGTTCTCCTGCCTCCCAGTCCCTGATGCATCAGGCAGAGACAGAGGAGAGAGCAGTAATAGCTCAAAAAATCTCAAGTGGTGCCAGCAAAAAGCATTGAGGTACATATTTACTTTAAAAAGGCAGATTCCCCTCTGCTCCACACTGCTTCCTTCCACAATATCAGAAGGACTTTTAAGCCTTTTTTTCACTCACATGCTGCTATTTTAGTAATTAATGTATCTACCATAGCAACACATTCCAAGCTGGAATACGTATAGTACGTTTATTGTTCTTGGAAACACTCTCAGATACACAGTTCAGCTACTTGTCTTTCCTATATCATATTCACAACAGATGTTTTTCCCCTTGTACAATAATTACTTGTATTCTGTTCCCATTAGGTATGCACAGAGAGAAAAATGGTATGATTACTATTTAGTCACTTTTAGCATGAGTAGCCTGGAGGGTTATATTTTATGATACATCTCTAATCACTGTACCATGATAAAATAATACAGAACAAGTCTAGGGTTGCACCTAACCATCTACCTATGGACAGAATTTTTCATTGACCCTGATGTTCAATTACTGCTCTGGAAGTCAGCATTGATATCCTGATCCCTTGCTTGCTACAGGGATAAGTAAAATCATAACTGAGCTATTTTAGGCTATTAAAAGAGTCTCTGGAGGAATTAAAACTACAAAGTGGTCTGTCAAAAACAAATTCTGTCAAATTTGTGTTAGCCAACTTTTTCTGAGCTCTTCATTCCCTCATCAGCAGTCTGAAGGGGCTGCACAGAGTTTCCTAACTACTGCAGTGCTCTCAGACATTGAACCCTCCCTTTCTAGCTCTCTCCAGCTCCTCCAGTTGGGCACATTTATGCCACATCTTTGCTACCTGTTTCCCTGTAAGACCCTACATGCCCAATGCGGTTGTTTAGGGTGGGATCTCTTGCCATGTGTCTGTGGTGTGGATCCTGGAGTGGCCCTGTGTTGCAGCAGCCCTCTTGTGAGAGGGTAGAAATGAGCCCAGACACAGACAGCTTGTTTACACAGCATGAAAAGGGTCCTGGTTTATTCCTCTTTACAGCTCAGCCACCCTCACTCCAACCATTCACTGACCCTGTCTGCAGCAGCCCCTGCTGTGGGTTTCCCTTGCAGCCTCTGACTGCTGGGTATTTCCTGCTGAACTCTGACTGCAGGGATCAGTGTGCAGCCTCTGACTGCAGCTTTTACCCAGCCAGACTGTGACTGCAGGGATCAGTTTGCAGCCTCTGACTGCAGCTTTTACCCAGCCAGACTGTGACTGCAGGTTCCAACAACAGGCTCAGACTGCACACACAGACTGATCTCACAGCAGGGATTCTCTCTGCCCAGGATCTTTCTTCTCCATGATCCTCTCCCTCAAGGTTCCGTCTACTCAATGATGATTCTTCCTCACCAGCTAGCCCCATTCCCTTTTATCACACTTGTCTTTATTGGATACAGCTGTGACTCATCAGGGTGGGGCTGTATTGGGTAATTAACACAGCTGCTACTTATCAGGGGTGAGGTAACCTGTATTCCCCTTTCCCACAGCCCTGCAGTGCCACCAGTGCCAGAGCTTCACTAGAAATCAAACTCAGAGAAAGCCCTGTACAAGACCCACTCACACCTTGGGCAGTTTTTCAGTCAGGACACACACACACACTGCATCCCACATCATACAAAAGAAGCTTCCAGTGAGTGCTTTTACCTCAGCCTATTTGTGTAGAGTTGTTTCTGCAGTAACATATGTATGAGTCATATCTTACTTTTATTATGGGGGACCTACATCAGCATAAAAAGGGGAGACCTTACTTGACATTGCTGATTTCTTAAGAGAAAAGAATGAAAGCTAAAAGGTTTCTTTCCTTGCAGAAAAAAATAAATAAATAAACACATGCACACTTTTGACATATGTCAGAAAGAGCAAATAAAATGAAAACATGGGTTTTTTTTCCCTAGAATATCTAAGAGAAGAGTGATTAATGTGTTGGAACTTAAGGCACAGAAGAGCGAAATTTGAAGGGTTGCTAATGTTAGAACAAGTTATGGCAATTCAGAGTCCCTGAATGCATGGAAGAAAAATAGCAGTGACATCATCCAAATGTGTTGCAAGTTCTTCAGGAAACTTAACTTAGCCTTTCACCCTGAGATGAAAATCTACAGCTCCAGCTAAAACCTTGGCTAAGTACTGTGTGGGGTATACATCCTGTGCCTGTGTGTAGTTCTGGATAACACACCCTCCTCTCGGGGGATGGAATCATTGACACACATCCACCCGCACTTCAGAGACAGAAAATGGATGAGAAAGGTGTTCCAGCTCATGAAGTACTGCAGACTCCAAAGGAATACCTGTGGATGTCAGAAAAGAAAGCAGGCAGACTCAGACTCTGAACTCTGAAAGTCATTTTGGCAGTTTGAGAGCTCTTCTACCAACCCTGTTCTCCTCATCTAGAACAGTGTAGGTCGTATCATGGAAATTACCTGACACTTTTCCAAGCATTTTGGAAATGAGCATATCTTCTGATACCACTCAAATAAATCATAAGGTATTTAGCAAGGACCTGGTCACTAGAAAGTATGGTCAGAGGAAGAGAAAACATCTTGATAATTGGGTGTTGGTTCAGAAAATACAGACTGGTAGGGAGAAATAAAGATGGAAAATTTCCATGTACCTGTATGTTTCACTCTTTGCAAAGAAAGAACACCCCACAGATTCATCTGTTCTAGGGCTACTGTCAGTGGCTACATTACAAAAGGTCAGCATTGATTTCCAGAAATATTACACACCTGGCTCCTGTGACAGCCTCCTCCATAGCATAAATACCCATGTTTGTGCTCTGAAGCTAAGAACCTGACTGAAAAAGGATATTTGATGGACACCATACCAGAGACATGGGGTTCACTGTGCAAACCTGACAGTCTCCAGGCCAGCTGTGTGTAATCCAGAGCTCCTGTCTCTCCTCTTTCCTCCCTTGTTCTGTGAAAGAGAGCAGATAGTGACCAAGAGGACAGGGAAAGAGCTGCTTGTGTCACTGTAGGCAGACACATGTGGCTTTAACCATCCTGTGCTGCTTGCCCCAGCTCAGCTACAATGTGCTGTCTAAAGACTGGAGGTGAGTGTTTACAAGGCCACCAAGGCCACCAAGGTCAGTGACAGGCTGACCTCTGTGCTGCCACCGAGAGAAGAGCTCAGGTGGTGGCCCTGGTGTCAGCTTCTGCAGCTGTGCACTGAGTATGTCCTCTGAGCCTGAACCCTTTCAGTGGCAGTAATTCCAAACGGGAAGTGTGTTAATGGATACTTAAAATACTGCCAAGTCCTTCAAGTACACACTTGGAGTACTGGCCAAGACGGGCAGAAAATGCTTCTTTTCCCTAATTTCAGACATGCTGCTTTCATTTTGAGCTTCTGGTTTGAGATGTCTTACCCTCTCTGACCTCTATTTTCTCCAAAATTTAAAAATCATAGATTCAAACCAATCCAGCTCTAAAAAACTCCAGGGCTGTTTATGCAAGGACTTCCCAGATGAAACCCCTGCTACCTTTACAAAGTGCATGAGGAGCAGACAGACACTCACTGGGAGAGACTGGCCTCCCAGTCTTCCCTGTCACTTCACATCCTAAAAAACTATTGTGATGTGACACAGAGAACTTAAAATAACAACTAATTCCATTTAGAAATAACTGCATTATTCATCACACATTTTCTGGGGTTTGTCCTTTTGTTTTTAATACTGAGGATAGTTGCATAAATATTGTAATGTTTGTTTCTCGATTAATTTTTTTCTTGGCAGTTTATCCCTAATATATATTGATGTAACTAAAGCTATCAATTAATTTATTAGATTTGTTTAGCTTTTTTTTTTTCCTTGAAAAAATTAATGTTGGGGGATATGCTTGTTATTCAAGAGGATTTGCTAATATTTTCTGTTTGCAATTTTCTTCACACAGCTTTAATAAGCTTTTGTGTTTAAACTGGAAACGATTCTAAACCTATTTTATCTCAAAGTGTAGGGTAACCAGATAATCTTTTCTTTCAATCCAATGGGATGGAAGCAATTCAGTTCTCACACTGTTTCTTTTTAAGAGGAAAACTAAAGAATAAGAACAAAAGAACTTTAAAAGCAAACAAACAAAGTCCTACCCTACTTACAAAGAAGAGAGAAAAATAAAAGTAATAGCACGATGAGCAAGAGAACCTCTAGAAACAAACTTTTCCTTCACATTTCTTTGATGCCCCAACCTTGGCTCCCACTGATTTTAGTCAGCAGGCTTTGAGTCACTCTAAAAGTTTCTGAAATAGCTGCACTTGTCATCCTTCCTATTTACCCTGTAAAGTTTATTTTGACCTTTGTATTATAGATCATCTTGGTGTCGGTTGAGCACATTGAGCGTCCTTGTCACAAGTCTGCTGCCAGGGCCTGGTGCAGGGGTGTTTACTTTCTCAGACTGGAGTAGGTGACATTTTCAGCCAAACAAACTAAAAAAACCCAAAAGTAAATAGAAATATTCTCTCCAAGCTTTGATCCATCATGTTAAAGTTTGTTTTCATTTCCAGGCACAAACCCACCACGCTCTGGCAGCCAGGGGAAGGAGGAAACACAGTGCTAATGAAAACACCTTCTTACAGCTTTGTCACAACAAATTTGTCACCAACGTCTCCCCCAGCCCCCTTGATCTTTCACTGAGTGCTACTTCTGCTAAAACTGATTTACTTTTTCATGATATCTGTTATTTCTCAAATACAACACTTTCGTATCAGGAACTCCATTAGCCTTTAGAAAAGTTGATTTTTTTTTTTTTTCTTTACAGTGCTGTAATAGTAGATTTTATGTGGTCTAGATAGTGGGATTTTACTTTGTTGCAAAGACAATATATTTTTACAGAGTTAATACTTGGGAAGAATTCAACTTTCTCTCAAAGGCTTACTCTAGGAAGTAGGTATAGATCCTTTTATTTTCAGTGTTAGCAGTGAAGCATAAAATATGATTATGAAATAGCAACAGTTTATTCCTATGTCTATCATTAAAAAAAGAAAATCTCTAATGAAGTCAACAAAAACATTTGATTGGATTCAATAAGGTCCAGCTCTGATCACCTGGCCACCTCTGATGCTCAATACCACATTTAATACATTTTACTGTGACAGATGCCTGTTGTGTAGACAAAAAGGTGCAGCATTATGGGTCTTTAAAAAGCATGTGCAACACAAAATAATTCTGACCTAATTTACTGCTGCAGAAACCATCCATTTATACAGAGAGATTTGTAAATTTGATTGTGGATTTGTTTCTTTTATTAATTTACGTGGTGATTTAAAAATAAGAAGTAGAAACTATATCCCATTTGCAGGTGACTAACTTGTGACTTCCCATCAAAAATTAAAGCTCCTCCCATTCTCCATTTACTGAATCCACAATGTTAAGTAAATGCCACCCCACAGGCACAAAAATGCATGGATGTGCACGTGGATGAAACTTCTATTGACACAAACAAAATTTCAGACATCTAAAGGCAGGGTTTAGCCCAGAGTACTCAGTGTGTGACAGCTCATTTATTCTCATGGCAATGAACTGATGAAGGAGAAAGGCTCTTAATGTGACACAGCAAGCTTAAAGAGCAGAAATGGGAATTCAGGAAGCCATTCAATTGCTTTTTTGAAGATACTCCTACATTTCAAGTCTGTGCTCAGCATGGTGGTCACTGCTCCCTCCAGTCTCCAATAAGAGCTGATTTGTCCTTCAACTATAACTGCAGATGTTGGAGGTCCTGTTTTTAGGCTGTTAATAGCTTCAATTCTCAAGCTATCTATGCAGACTTGTTTAAAAAAAGAGACAAATAACTCAGAAGAGAAGGTAGAGAAGTTGCAATAGAAGAAAAGATAAGAGACTAGGCAAGCCTCAATTTCTCAGACCCATATCACATGATATATTGCAGAGAAGTACCTTCACGATCACATTCTATATTTCTTCAAAATTTCATGTTAAATGAAATAGTTCAGTTAATATTTGGTCCATTTTGAATTTTAAATTATGGAGTCTTTCCTCTTTAAAGCACAGTGCTTGTGCAGCATGCCAGGCAACCTCAGCTTTGGAGACAAAATGTTCTTGCAAGAATATTAGGAGGAAGCTTTCAACCATAATCCCAACAGTAGAGACACACAAAAATCCTTTGTATCTTGTTTCATTTCTTCTATTTCCTTGTCTGTACATGCACAGAACAGGCTGACAACCTGGGTTAGATTAGTCAAATGAAACAGGAGATGAAACAGGTGATCTGTGGACTTCACCTGATCTAACAACTTAAATCCAACAAGGGCTAATCCCTAGCATCACTAAGTCACAAACTCTGCCACCTTTCCTGCAAATTTCAAAGCACTGCTCTACCACAAACATCAGCAAAGAATACAGTCCCCACTCTCACTACAACACAGAAATCTCTTCAGAGTATTGGTCATAGATGGAGCCTTACCCTAATTTTCTGGGAAAATTAAACCGGGGAATAAAATGGAGATAAAATAAAATTCCAAGCAGATGCAGTAGAAAAGGACAAGACAGAGGAAAGGAAGAGAAGAGGCAGAAAGAGTGGCCCAAAAATTTCCTATCATTTTTTTCTACTTAGCAACTCCACCAACATGGTGACAAAAGATACTGAAGAAAGTGAGGAAGGGTTGAATTATCAAAAAAACCCAAACCTCACAGTTCAGTTTTGATACCAAAAAGATGACAAAAATTTCATCACTAAAACATGGGCACCTTCCTTTTACTTTCTCTGGTGGAAATTTAGATCTTAGCAGAACAGTTCAGAAAGCTAGTATTAGAATTTTTTAAAGATATTCCTATTACTGAAAAAAAATCTAATTTTTTTTCCAGAAAGAAGAAAAAAGAGTTAATTAGACTGTATCATTAATTAGTTAGCACGCAAGTCACTAGGATGGAGTGGAGAAAGTGAGCTACTCCTAAAAGAAACGTGTAGAGAAATTACACAATTTCCTAAAAAAAGGAGTGTCTGTAGCTTCCAAAACACAATCACAGCTGACAGAAATTCTCACCTCTATTTGCAATCTCACCAGAGACCAAGGACTGAGAAACCACCACAGGAAACTTCTTAATGCCCTGTGTCAAAGTGATCTCTTCAGATTTAGAATGAGCAGAGAGGCTGAACTCATGTGAGGACACTTCCACTAGCACAGCTCAATGTTTTTATGTGGTGTTCTGGGGAGAGTTGGGAGGTTTTTGTCTCTCCTACTCCCAGAGTGGCATTTTCACCACCAAAATAAAAAAGTCATGGACAATAAAATCAATGAACTAAAGCATTTCCTTAAAATGCTCAAATATCTGCATCAACTCAAAGACATGCACAGTAAAGTGAGAATTTTTATTTGACAGTTGATCAGCAGGGAAGAACCAAATGGCCAAATTAATGACAAATATCATTCAAGAGCTCAGTTGTTAGGGCAGGCATGCAGAGATATCATATAGGCTACAATAAGCAGCCTTAAATTTTGAAGCCCACAGATAAAGGGGAGTTGGGAGGTTGGTCAGGAAGAAAGGAAAATAAAGAATGTGCCAAAGTGTTGTGTAAAGGCAGTAAGTTGGAGAACATCAGAAATGTGGCACAAAACGATGCTGTCAGGAATGGTGCTGGGAGCCAAAGACCCAGTGAGTGTCACTCTGAAAAACACCCCCATCTGGAGGAATTTTAACCTAATGGACAAGAATGGAAATTCAAGGACATCCTTAGTTCTTCAGCAACACCTTAAGATGCCAAACAACACAGAGGCAGAAGAAGAACAAAGAAGCAAAAAGTGAACTGCTCTGGTTTTATTTCTGTAAGGAATTCAAGATCTCTAGTCATACTGCCAGTTATACCAACACAACTAATGACACTTCTGCATAAGACCTGATGTCCTTTCCTTGTCTTTCTCTCTCTCTCTCTCTTCCTCTCATTCTAAATATATATATATTTTTTATTTATTTTTTTTAATTGAAAGATGTTCTGGACTTGACACCAAATGCTTCATGCATCAGGAAAACATGAATAATGCAGTGGAGTACTATGGTAGCATGAACTGTTAGAGAAATCACAGCTGTTGGTCTTCACTGCTTGTCTAGACAAAAATTAGGTCTTAGGTACATTCTTGATGGCAACCAGAGGCTTCAGGACAGGTACTGAAGTGTGGATTTCACATGCCATGTTAGTTCTGTCAGCACATGTTAAATAACCCTGTGTCCCCCATTCAGCCCTCTCCCCATTAGTTTTTCCTTCATATGTTGAAACTTCCACCACCTTGGCATTTTCTCCCTAAACTTTTCTTCCAGAGAGGTGAAACTAAACCACGGAGCAAGAGTGGCTGCTGTAGTTATCAAGCTATTTTGACAACAAAACCAGAATCTCATATATCAAATACTTGCCAATTAACTTTCATTCCTTTTTTGTTTTGCTTTTTTTGCCTTCCAGCACTGTTATCCAGGGATAGGGCCTTTAGACCTGAGTCATCCTTTCTGATTTCCAAACAAATATTAAATCCTAGGGGTGTATAAGACTTAATTTTCTTTTTCTTCCCTCCTCACTTACTGTCTTTGTCTTTTGAAGCAATGTTTAGCTGATATTGCAGCTCCCAAGCCCAGCACCACCACAAGCACACCAGCATTCCCTCTGTGAGGCCACAGGCCATTCTTGCATCCTAATTTCTGCTGTCTGAAACAACCAAGCCCATCAGCCTGTGAAAGAAGGGAAATGAAAGAATATGAGGCTACTGTGTCAGAAAGGTCCTACAAGTGAAGTCCAAAAGGGTGAAACATGAGGTGAATTGCCAGGTGAATTCCCTTAACTCAGTTTTGCCCCTGCCTTCTGGACTGTCTCAGTGATTCTGTTCTCATCCTAACACATGAAGAATGCATTCTGCAGTTCCTAGCTACACTCAAATCTGAATTTAGAAATAAGGGGAAAAGAAAAATGTTCTGAAGGAAAGTGGCTGAGCTGTAGAGAACAGCAAGGAGGGTATGAAGATGCTCTCACATCTCTGCTGTCATTTCTGTCTCCATTACACTTCTGTACATCCCAAATAAAATCACGTACAGTCAGCTAAGGCTTCACTTAGGGACTAAGTGTCACGATCAGATGGGACTGGCAGTTCTCCATCAGCCCTGAGTCATTTTTCATTGGGTTTGGAGTGACATTGACTTCACATCACGTTGATCTGAAGGAGGAGCCTTTACCCTCCCAACTAATCCTCATCATTACACACAAGAAAGCTCACAGAAAAAAAAAAAAAAAGGAAAAAAAAAAAAAGAAAAAGAAAAAAGAAATGCTATGGCCAAACTTTGTTTTGTAATAGAATAACATTAAGCTCCTGATGGGGCACATTATCTTTCTTTACGAAGAAGTTTAATGACATCTTTTAAGAACAATAAATAAATGGGCTACTTGAAAGCCTTCTCAAGTTAATATTGCTTTTCTCCTGCAAAGAGTGCTAATTATGGCATTTTTCCATTAACTGAGAACATAAAGTCCTCAAAACCAATGTTGAGTCAGTTCTCTGAACTGCATGCAGTAGCTCCTCAGAAGTGCAGCACTATCAGTGTTCTCACTTTGCAGTGAACACACTGGCAAAGGGCGGGATTCCTGTGTCTGGCTGTGAATTCCTTCCCTGACAAAATATTTTCAGGGGTGGCCAAGCCTCTGCCACCCATTTTCTGCTGAAAAGGATCAACCTGGGCATTTCAATTTCCACAAGAGCACTGCAAGTAGCATGTAAAGATATAAGAATGGCTCATTAGCCAGCTACCAGAGTTTATGGCTTATTCTAGGCTTCATCTGATGAGTATTTGAAGCAGTAGAAGTAACTTCTCTAAAGAAGGTGCACAGGCAAAGTAAACTATGTTATCTGTGACAACCCTAATGAGAAAAACTGCCCCGTATCATCACATGAAATATTTAAAGCCACCTCCCCATGATAAATTTGCATCAGGTCCAATGTATTACATGTCACTCCTGAGAGTTTGTCAGCAAACCCCAACAAACTGGTTTGCACTTTCTCATCTATTCTTAGCCCTCTTGTTTATTTATTCTTACATGTACAAAGATGTCTGCAAATCTGAACCCACTCTGTCAACCGGGCTTGTATCTACAGGATACATGCAAAGTTAACTTCAAAATGAATTTTTAATCATTTCTTTTTAAGGCTGAGAACAGAATGGATCAAACATTGAATATGTTGTAATTTTCCAAGTTCTTCTGGTACGTTTTTCAACTCTGAAGTGAAGAAATAAGATATTTCTCAGCCCTTAGTTTTTCATCTTCAAAAATATGAAATTCTCCTTGAGAGAAGAGTTGTTTTGCTACTGGGTTAAAAAAATATATCCCCCCCAAAAAAGCAACCCAAGTGCAGTTCTTTTCTCTTTTCAGAAAATATGATACACTACAATCATTACTTTCTGCTGATCTTGAGGCAGCATATGGGCTGCCATTTCCATTTCAGGAATGGGGTTTCTCCTGATTTAGTTTATGTTTACTTTGGAAAACATGGAGACCACCAGAAGAACTTATTTGAGACTCCTGGGGACTTCAAGAAACCATGAAATTCTAGTTAGGAGAAAATGGTCACCTCGCCTTTTATCGGGCTAAGAACACAAAATAGAGAACAAGCAATTATCTCCTGACAATTCTTTTCCTGGTAGAGTGTGCAAGACAGACTTTGTTTTGCCAAAACTTCCTGTTCTGGGGTGATATTTAGATTATAAGAATATGCACTAATAAAATAAATTATTTTTCATCTCCTTAGAGATACAGCATAGCTCTGAAAATACACACAGAGTCAGCCACTTATGAATATTTAAATAAGACATTACCTTTCTTGTTTGTTTTATATTTTAATGTTAAATGATGTGCAAAGAAATCCCTAATATAGCATAACTTAAAAAGATATATCTTCTAAAGTAAACCAAAACAAAGTCTAAATTGTGCCTGTGATAAGATTATTTCAGCTTACTCTCCCTTCAGGTTACTCAACTTGCACTTTGTTTATATAAATCTAATATTTATTTTCAATGTATTTAAATTATTTGCAATAGGATACCCTATTAAATAAATTGTACTGAGTTTCAGGAGAGAAGAAGGTCTATTCTGGTATTTTATTTCTAAACTAACAAAAGAGTAAGAGAAATACGAGGTTTTTTCAGTCTCCTAAGATTTCTGATAGATTATTTAATGTGTGATTTGGGGTGGTTTGTTGTTGGGTTTTTTGTTTGGTTGGTTTTGGTTTTTTGGTTTTTTTTTTTGTGTGTCGTTGTTTGTTTTGTTTTGTTTTGTTGTTGTTTTGGTTTGTTTTTTTCCTTGCTAACAAATACACAGAAACACAGAAAAATGTTCTGCAAGAACAGTTGATTGAACTGGCCAGACACTGATGATAAAAATGAATCTACCAACAAGAAATTGGGGAATTTGAAAATGAGGGATTATCAATGTAGTAATTATTAGTTTAAGGAAAAGAAACAAAGAACATGTTCCTCATGTCTTGAAACCCAGAAGTAAAATACTTAGGTAATATAGATTCAAATGTTTCCAGTTCTACTGTCACTGTAAAATTTCTGCTTTTTTAGTCTAAAAACACTTCAGTGGAACATGAATACAATAAGAAATGAGAAATTGAGGATTTTCTTAAAGGGGAAACCATGATTTTGCATCTCCAAGATGAGATGAAAAAGACATTTTGAAATAACATATGGAATGCAATCAATTCAGAAAGACCCCGACTCAGGATTGTAGTTAGGAAAGGGCAGAGAATGAGATTAATAGCTCTGTCTATGCAAATTCAGATGTTCAAGTTCTCTAGTGTTAGAATTCCTTTTGGCACCTTCTCATGATGGATAGCAAATGTTAATATTGGTATTCAATGAGTGAAACCAAAGTCCAGAGTGGAACTTGCCAGAATCGCTGATATTAAGATGCTCTAGACTCCTAGGCAGAGGTAGCCCATTGTTGTCCAAAAGGCAGGAGAAAAGTGTGCACCAGCTCCACAGCCCTGTTCTCTGTACCCACCACTGTGACTTTCTGGAGTGGCACAAACAATGTTTGACATTAGCAGGGTGATGCAGTGATGCTTTTCCCAGATTGAGATTTTACAACTTTGGCACAGGATGCCAAAAAATTCCAGTGACAAAGAGCCCCTCGGGTCAATGGCCAGTGGTGAATCCCTGGTGTGGCTGAGGGCCTCTCTTCAGAAACACTTCACCATCTGCACGGGGCCAGTCACAGAAAGGCCCTCAAATCAGCAGCCACCTTTCTAAACAGGGCTGAAGTACTCAAGCAAACATCTGGGACTGGCATTCTCACAGCTATCCCAGGCTGGGATTTATGACCTTTACAAGATTGATAATCCTAAAAGGATTTATGGGAGCTTTGCTGAGCTCCCACATCCAGTGATGCCTGTGGCAATGCTCTACTGCTGAGGGACCTCTGAGCTGGGGTTTGCCATGGTGAACTGAGCTCTCACCATTCCTGCAGGAAATAATTCCCTTACTGACACTGACAGCATACCTCTAGGAAATTATTCATTTTGGGGTTACAGCTATGGGAGAGAAGTGTAAGTGCCCCTCTCTAAAGGAAGCAGTGGATGGTGTGCTCCTCACACTCCCTCTCAGTGCCCAGTCTCCAGCAGGGAAACCTGAGGGCTGAGTTCATTGAACCGTGGCCATCCAGTGCTGCTGTCACTCCTGCTGGAGTGTCTCTCATCACACAGATGTACAGGAACAAAAAGACAACTGCAGAAATTCCTAGTTGTCCTGGGTTATGGAATCAAAAATGTGTATTCTATTTTCATCTGCTGAAAGCAGTTGGGGAATTGTTCTTTATTTCTTGTAACTTTGGAAGGAGGGGGACGGGGGGGAGGGGCGGGTGCCTTTTGGGTAATGGGCCATCAACAGACTATACCCCCGGACTATACCCGCTCCCCCCAGAGCCCCAGAAGCCCCATTTGCATGCATGGTCCTATTGTGGGGTGCCCCACCCAGTGGGGGGAGTCTACAATTGCTGCCGGGAAAACTGAGCCGGCCGGGGACAGACTTCACTTGCTTCACCCCGATTCCTGGGAGGAAGACGGCACCCCATCTCATCTTCGCCAGACCCCATCTCATCATCGCCGGACCCCATCTCACCATCACCTCACCCCTGGACCCCTCCTCATCACCCCTGGACTCCTCCTCATCACTCCTAGACCCTTTTTTGGCTACAGGATCGTCCCTGCTCCAACAGAGCCACGTCTGTCATCCCAGGACTCACTTCTGGACTGCTTCCAACACCCTGACTAACAGGGTGCCAGGTGGCAGCTCTGATTCTGTCAGGGCTTTCCCAAATTGTTGTTGTTTGTTTGCTGGTTTGGTGGGGTAGTTTTGTTTCCTACCACATTTGTATTATTGATATTCCTAGTAAAGAACTGTTATTCCTATTCCCAAATCTTTGCCTGAGAGCCCTTAATTGAAAATTTATAATTTGGCAGGGGTGGGGGGTTTGCATTCTCTATTCTAAGGGAAACCCCAGTTTCCCTGGCAGACACCTGTCTTGTCAAACCGAGACACTAGTACTAGAACCAGAGGAAAATAATCACAGAGAGTCACACTTCTGTCACTGTCTGATGGTAAAGCCCCTTACCTTCTGGCCCAGACTCTCCACAGCATGTGGCAGTAAACAAGTCTGAATGTGAAAATGCTGACTCATCTGTTCCCCACGTGTCTCTTCCCATCAAGCTGAGCTCTGAACCAAACATCTGTGAGAGAATTTTTTGTTTCGAGAAGTGTGAAAGAACATAAAGAAGCAGTGATTTTTTTTTTATTGCCAATGTGTGAAGGAAACAGATCTCAAGCTCCTCTCCTCTTCTGATAATATACTGCCAGTCAGTGGTCTGAAATAATATGTGTATATTACCCAAGCCAGAACTTAAGTTTTGGGAGAGCTGATGACTGTTGATAAGTCAAGATTCATGCTCTCCCATATGTGCCTGACAGGTTCAGCCAAGAAGCGTCTCCCCCTCCAATGTTTGTTACTATCTGAGAAAATAAAAGGACTTGAAAAAAAAATTATGGTATTCTTGTCTGAAATGTCTTTATAATGAGGCAGCAGAGGATGTGAGAAAATTTAAGATTTTTGCTAGTCTAGTCATTTATTTTAAATCAGTGGTGACAGGCCCAGTATGGTATAGAAGAAGACACCAATTAAATACTCATTTTTACTTGAGTTTTAAATGCTGAAGTTTCATAAAGTTTGCACGGCCACTCAGACAAATAAGTAATAAAATCCTAGAGATGCTGCTCTACAGAGCAAGCCCTACTAAAGTAACATTCTTGCCTTATTTGTCCTTACACTTCTTGCAGAACCCAGCATCTGTGTGGGTGGGACTTTGAAAGTCTGATACCCTGGGTCTGGAATGAGTCTTGAAAGGTGTACCCATTTCTGTGGAGTCATTGATTGTTGTTGTTGCTTTTTTACCCCAATCTGAAAAGATTTTAACAGCGGGATTGTCAGATTTAATTGTTTCATGAGAATGAGCAGCAATTAGGATGTCTTCTCTATAGGTTAACTCCCCAACCTCTCCTGGAAGCAGAAGGAAAAGGAGTGGCCCTGTTGAAAGAGCTGTTGAAAGCTTCCAAACCACCAGCTTGCATGCATACAAATTCCTTCATCAGCTCCACAAAAACAATTCCTTTATTCCATGTGAACTGGAAGGTTTAGGAGCATGGCTAGAATACATTGTCAATGTTTACAAGAGAAATTCACAGTCTGTACACTGCTCGGAATGAGGAATCCTGCACATCTTCCTGGCCAAGACACGAACAGGTTGGACTTGATGATCTCAAAGGCCTTGCCCAAGCTAGCTAATTCTGTATTATCCATTCAGTCATCTTCCTAGTGTCTCCAGTTTGCTGCAAAATGTAGTGAAAACAGCCTGCTATCTGTCTCAGGACAAAATAGCCACAGATCAGGCAGACTGCAAGAGCTGCCCCCTCAAACACCGTGCGTGGGTGTGCAGAGATGGATCTCCTCACCATTCTTTCCTCTCACTCAGCTGCAGGGACACCAGGTGCAAAGCAGTGAGCTGCAGCATACTGGCCACTTGTCAAGGCTGCTGAGAAATGCAGCTGCCAAAGGTGCAAAAAGGGGCAGCTGCCTCCTGTTGGGGAGGTGCAAGCAAGGCATAAACAGCACAACTGCAGGACCAGAGACAGACTTTGCAACTCCCAACTTGTTGAATGCACGAGACTGAACTGCTGCCATTAGCTACAGTGCTTTTTGGAGCCATCACAGAAATAATTCCTGCATTTACCTCCACTGTTGTTCCTCCCTGACGGAACAGTGGGAAATGCTGTGTTTATTGCACTGCAGACTGATCTGTTGGGAAAGTCAGATCTGCCCCCAAAGTCAGATCTGGGAAACCCACAGGCTGGACTGACACAGAGAATTGGAGATTATGAGCCTAAAAAGAGCACAAGCACATGGTTCTAACACAGGTTTTAGCACATATCTTCTTTAGGTCCCACTAGGAAGGCTTTATCAGTCCTACCTTTGGCTGAAATAGAGCCCTGGCAAAGCTCTAGCTTCAAATGGAAAAACTGTTTATAAAGGATCACATTCTAAGTTCTTTTAATGAACTGTTTTGTCTCAAAAAAAGGACCTCACTACTGAACTTTCATAAAGTTGAAACCACAGCAATAAAAAATGCTTTCTGCTATGTAACTCCAAATAAAACCTCTAAATGGGATACTGGTCAAAGAACAGTTATCTTGTTCCAGAAGAACATTTAGGCTAACAACTGGCACAGGGGAATTAGTTTATTCTGGTCTCAGTCTTTTCAGGAGTCCAGAGGAGAGCAGAATAAATGGTTTCATGGTGTTTTTCTTGTGAGCAAATGGAAAAACAGATTCTCCTCTTTTTAAAGCTCTCTGAAGCCAGGTGTAGAAGGTACATTCTGCAATCTTCTAGGCAATTAAAATATTTCAATGCAAAATTTAAAAAAATAAAGAAAAAACAGAAAAAAGACAAAAAAACCCCACCCAAACCAAGACAATTTGATTAAAACAAATAATACCTATGTTTTTAGTTAATCAATAAGTACCAGAAGTGAAGCAAACTTTTCTGATACACCTTCATCAACTGTGGATTACTCATAAGGTCAAACATTTGCAAAGAAGGTTATTTTGAAACCTTGGATTACTGCAGAAGCACAGCCTTATCTAAATTAGTTCTGCCCACACTCTCAGCCAATAAATTTCTCCACCTGTTTACATATTGATTTTTTCCCATCTTTTATTTATTTCAGCTTTGAAAAGAAAAAAAAAAAGTCTATTAAGAAGCTAACAAAGTATATGTTCAAAAAGGTTAAATTTTTTTGTTGTCAAATGTCTCTTGAGCTGGATCACCTTAATAATATAAATTAAAAGGTTTAAAATGTTGTGATCCAGTGTAGAATTCTAATTGGACTTACACAACACATTTTTCTCATTCAAAACACAATGTATTATTTCTGTGTTGTAACACCCTGCTGATCTGGATCAGAACCCAGGAGCTCTCAGCTCTCCCCTAAAATGTAGAAGAATTGTCTAAAGGATCCTTATTCTGTTTTTTCTAGTCCATCCATTTTGCTCCCCTTTTTCTGAAGCAAAGCAGTGCAATGTATATTTAGCAGCCCCACGGACACACATAAGTAAGTTTGAGAGTTAATAATCAACAGCAGCTTGTGAGATTTCACAGATGGATAATTAAAAAGCCTGTGTTTAATACTTCCTGTTCTCTCTGGTTTAAGATGTGCACAGATTTGCATTCCTGTGACACTGACAGGCAGGGCTCTTAACCTCTGATACCAAAGTGGAACTCTTCTGCTTCTTGATGTTCACAAATTACCTCCACTGATTTCACTTTTGATCTCATCCAAAGGTGTGGCTTTTCTTAGAGTCCAACAGTGTTATACAATCAAATTCATACTTAGACAGGAATATTCAGTTGGTCATTTACAGCACTTTGTGATTCGTTTTTATTTCTGATGATGTCCCACAGAAGTTTTCAGAACAAAAAGCATTTACTTAGAGCATTTACTGTTCCTTGGAGAGTCAGTTCTCCTGAACCAGCTTTGGAGAACCAGTTGGGAGACTCTCATTGGCCTAAAAGGACAAGGCAGGCAATTCTGAGTGTGGAATCAATGCATGCTGGGCAAACTTCTTCTTAGAAGCAAGGGCTAAGTGAGCTGTGCAGCAACAAGAGTGCAGCCAGCACCTCTGGTTCCTTGGGAAAGGCAGAACCCTTCAGCACAGCCACCTACACAATTCTAATGTGGTCTCACTTCTGAGTGCACAAATTTGGGCAAAAGCATTGAATGCCAGCACAGTGTGGTCCATAGCTGAGGCACAGCAACTTTAGTACACGAGTACATAAAAACAGTCAATTCCAAAAATAAATGCATGAATACATAAAGAGCAAAGCTTACCTAGGAACAGACACCTTCCAGAGGTAAGAAAAGATGCAGATACTTAAAAAAAATATATCCCACCCCAAATCTCACATAGTGGCTGTGCTACAGGAAGTGTGCTGGTTTTGACTGACCTATTCAAAACCAGAGTTTTGCCCAAATACCCTTTCTTTGAGGACCTCCTCTCACCACAAGAAGCAGAGAGAAATGTGACAGATTTGGAGAAGCAGGTTAACATAGACCTGCATTTAATTTCATCCACTGCTCCAGTGGTTAGGATCCGAGGCAAATTACATGGTTTTGTTTTCTCATATTCAATAAACATTTTCAACAACCTGTGAAGTTTCAGGATTTTTGCAAATGGCTGCAAATGCATTAATTGTAAGAGAGACACGTGAGAAACCCTTCCAAGTTGTCTTCCACTACCTTGTGTACAAAAATTAGGAGAAACTAAAATAACTTTATATCCTGCAGGTGTCTTTTGGAAGCACAGAAAGTTCCTAAAATTGACTTTACAAGGCTCTGGATAATAAGTTCTGCTACAGCTTTAATTCATTGGCCTGATAAGGCTCATTGGTTGTCACAGAGCTCTGAAGTGCTGCTTCAAGGTGTTTTCTGGGGAGAGATTTCATTTTAGACAGGACAGGATCAAGGATCAAGAAACTTAGGTCAGAGCATTTAAGCCACTGAATAACCAAGTCAGAGCAGCAGCATCTTACACCTGCAATGAATATCATTATTGGCTACAAAAGAAAAATAGTCAGCAAAGAGCTCACTGAGCTGAGCTCCCTGTTGTATTAGGCAATTGGATCAGGCTGTGGTATCATACCTGCCTTTTAGGATGACTGAACTATCCAGTAGGAAGCTTATTGTTTTTGGTCTAGTATCCACTGCTCCAGCACATCACCCTTCTGCTCTGAGGGCTGAGTGTTCACTGTGCTTTGAGACAACAGGTTTTATTCCAAGCTAGACCAGGCAGCAGGTCCACACCCAGCTCCCAGGTACCCCAGCTGACATCCTGGGACTCACTTGCAAGTCTGAGCTCAGTGCCCACCTTCAGAGCTGGTTTCTTACACATGACCAAGGCACTGTAGGAATTCCCTGCCTTCTTTGTTGTGATTTGTTCTGGGTTTCCTTCTGCCTTGAATGTATTTCCACCTCATCAGCTCCCCCATTTTGTTCTCAGGGTCAGTAATCTCTCCCTTGCTGAAAACATGCATTTTATTTTGGGGCCATGAGTAATATCTGCAGCCCCCTCTTCTTTTCCATGTGTGTCACTGACAAGGTTTTTGCTCTTCTTTAGCCACTCTGGTACTCAGATCAATGTGATGAATAATTATCACCTTGTCCTGACTTTCTGTGCTGCAGCTTAATTTTCTGGTTAGATTCTTCTGTGTTACTTTAACTCACAACTCCCAATTTCAATTCAGTGATTTCATAACCCTTTTGAAAACACACAACACTTTGCCTTGAAGGCTTTTTCTGTTGCTCCCAAAATAAACTCCAGATGACTTTTCTACCTGTAACTTGAGGACACTGCTAGTATTTAAATACTTTGGAGTAGCTGACATCTTTTGAAAGCTATTTTGAACTCAAGAGCCTTAGCACAATGGGCACTGCCCTAGGTTCATTAATCATTCCTCCTTTCCCCAACAGTAATGCCACACAGCCTCAGCTACTGAGCCCTACAATAACAGAGCAATCCCAAAGAGTCCTCAAACATCCCTCTTAATCCTCTTAATTTGTTGTTCTTAACCCATGACTAGGAGAGGCACTTGACTGTGTCCAGGCACATCCACCACTGCACAAGCTGAGGTATTTGTGCAACATGAAATTCCCTCCTCAGCTCCTTGAAAGTTTCTCTGCCATATCCACACTGCCCTCCCAGCTCTGCTACTGTCAGCCAGCCCTTACAGTGGCCTCTAAAACATTTTCCTCTTGTCCTAAAATACTTCGCCCCTGTCTTTGAGCTGCCAGCTCACCAAATCCCCACCTCCCACAGAGGCTGACCCTGCTCCCAGCCATCCCTGTTCATGTGTTGCCTTGGTAGAGAGAGCAGGGCAGCCCCATTTCAAGGTCCTTTTCTCAGCTCTCTAGGTGCAAGGTTTCCAATTCAATCATATAATTTACCTGTTTTTATCCTTCTCTTTTAGTTCTCCTGAACTTGTAGTTGAAACAATTTTAGAGTAGTTTGAAAACACCTGAAAACTACTTTACCATTCTTGCCTTAAGCAGTTTGAGTCCAGAAGTACCTATTTCAGCCATGCTTTGCCATCTTGCTTCCATCCCATTACAAGCATTTTCTGTTTCTCCTGATTTGCACAGCTCCTTCAATTTTGAAATTGCAATAAATCCTTTATTCCACCATGGTTTTTGCCATCCTAGATATCCACCCTCAGGTTCTGCCCCAGAAGCTCCCATTTCCCCACATTCCTGTCGCTAACACAACTGGCATTGCAGTGCTGGCTCATTAATCACACCCATTCTCTTTTCAGTCTTTGGGACCACACTTTCATCAGCTGCATCCCTTATCTTACTACAGACCTCACTAGTTTTGTCACCTCATTCCTTGTTGCCTACCATAGTATCCTTTATTTCTGCATTTTTTTTTCCCATTTGCTTGTGTATTGAAAAAAACAAACAAAAACACAAACCTGGAAGGCACAACTAATATAGAAGTCCCCTCTTACATCACCTATCCTGAATGCTGTGCTCAGGAGGTTAAATATGGGCTTCAGGTGGTAATAAAAGTAACACATGATTCAAAAATTCATCAGTGCTTTGCCGCTATTTCACATGCTCCTTTTTAAAGCAGGTGTCCTAATTAGAATAAATTAAGTCTACTTATTTTTTTTTAATAATAAAGTGTATTTTTGACAGTAATAGTAAAACAAGTTACTACATTTTTTTCTGTGACTCATTTTAAGCATACACTTTATAGCCACTGCCAGGGCCAACGTTAATTGTGCCTTGCACTATATCTTGAACTCTTCTTGAAGCAGTGCAAGTGTTTAAGTAGGCTAGACTTTCTTTTTAACTTGCCTTCTAGCTTCAAAAAAATTAATAAGGTCACCCAAAAGAGACAATGAGGTGTCTGGAACTTTCTTCTCTCATGCTTTTTGAAAGAGGTGATTAAACTTCCCTTCCTTCCTGCTATTTCTTCCACCACAAAATAGATGCAAGTGTATCTCTTTTCTACCTTGTCTCAAAAGCAGAAGCTGTTACACATCTGCAATAGAGCAAAAATAATGTGAGACAGACCCAGAGGCCAAGGTCCATCCAAGAGGCCATGTAGGCTGGCTAACAGCAGTGGAGAGCCTGATGGTTTGCTGTTCAAATCATGATCAAACCAATGAAAGAAAGAAAAAGAGAGAGAACGAAGAGAGAACGAAGAGAGAACGAAGAGAGAACGAAGAGAGAACGAAGAGAGAACGAAGAGAGAACGAAGAGAGAACGAAGAGAGAACGAAGAGAGAACGAAGAGAGAACGAAGAGAGAACGAAGAGAGAACGAAGAGAGAACGAAGAGAGAACGAAGAGAGAAAAAAAGGCATTTAATAGGAAATCATTTCATAGGAAATTTGTATCTGTAGATTGACCAGACCTGTTAAACACAATTTCAGAAATTATGTAGTGCAAAACTGCTGAGGATATTGCCCATGATTTTTGAAGTTTTTGGTGAGAGTTCTATGCTCACATGAACATTGAAAGAAAAACTGGAACATTAAATATTTGTTCTGGAAAGTCTTCAGAGACTCTTCTAGCTGAAAAAGGTTTGTCTGTGCCTATTACTACTGTATTTAGAAATAAGCAGTAGACACAAAAACACACCCATAAACCTTACCTTTCCCTGATTCTGAGATTTCTGGAAACATGTTGTGATGACATTTCCTTCCTTTGAGGGCCACAGTCAGAACTAACAAAAGACAGAGAGAAAACAGTCGACTTTCTCAAACCAGTTTTGCTTTTTAAATTCTCCCACTTTCCCAGGTGTGTTTCCTTTTAGCTGACGCAGGTGACCTGCTGACACCCCTCATTCTTCATGCTACTGGAAATTGCCAGTTGATAAAATCACTAAGTCAAGAAGATGGAGTAGGGACCCATTTTTCATGCACACAGAGTGCTTTACCTTCCAAAACCAAACAAATCATTATTTTCTCACTGGTTTTGTTGTTAATCCAAGTTATTTGCAGAAATGTAGAGATCAGTGGAAAAGAAAGTAACAGGGTTTTTGGACAAGGACTTAAAAGAAATGTTCCAAAGGTGCCAGACCCATTACTTGGAAAACATCCAGGCCAGATCAGAAACTTTTCATCTAAATTGTTTTTCAAAGGTAAACTGAGTTTTGATTGAACTCAAAGAGCAGAACTGCAGAATTGTTTGATACCAGTTCGAAATTCCTCAGTGGTTTAATTACTTGGTAAAAATATGGAAGGGCTTCCTGGTTTATCCAAGAAATACTGTCTGCAGGAATGAAGAAAAAAGAATTTTCTTCTTTCATTCTAACAACTGGAAAAACCAGCAAAAGATTAGAGATATTTCATCTTAATTTTGTATATATCCAACCTAGCTGAACAAAATTAATCTACATAAGAGACAAACTATTTTTGTCCTAGGATGGTATCCCAAAAGACATTTTAATATAAAAAGGAATACATTTGGTATATCAACTGATTTTATTCTTTTTCTTAAAGATGATGTGGGTATTGCCAGGAGTCTATACCCCATTAAAAAATAGCAGCAAAAGCATTAGTGATTGTCTGCCCATAACAACATTTTACCATATCAGCCCTTTGCAGAGATTCAAACAAGTATTCACGTAATTGTCTTTTTGCCCTTGTGTCAGAAATAGTCAAAATTTTGCTCAGCCTTTCCCAGCTCTTATTTTAATGCATTATGCGGCTTCCCCAGGAACAGAATCATAGTTCAGCTCTCTGACAGTGTGAGTTCACACTGCAGGAAGGCTTCTGTGCCAGGGCTGTTTCAGCCACAATGCAGCATTTTCCTCCCTGAAGACCTCATATCTGTGAGCACAAATTGGATAGATAAACTCCTTACCATGGCCACAGCAGAACTTATAAATGCCTGACAGGAACGGATTCCCTGCCACGACACACACAAACCCAGCCTGCCACGGCTGTTCTGTTACCTGTGAAATCTTTGGTACAGGGAACAGCCTGCAGCTGACACTTCCCCAGGAAAGACAGACTTGGTTTAGCTCCATCCGTGTTTTACATGCGAGGCAGGAGTGCCTGATTCATACCACAAAATGTCCTGCCAGTGACAACAGAATAAGAGTGAAGCAGCTTTCCCTGGCACGGTGCTGAGAGAGCGTGGAAGCCAGACACAGGCTGCTGTCTACCGGCAAGAGGAGATATCTGGAAGGAAATGCAAGTGAACGTGGATCCTTTATTAGGAGAGAATTTCATCCAGGATCTGTGGCTTATCTATTTACACCACAGCGTGTATTTCATAAAGCTGCTTGTTGCTTTGTGACCAATTACCCTGGGATTTTTATTAGAGCTGTTTTACAAGTACTGCAAAAGGAAAATACTTTAGGTTTGAATTATCTCTTTCAGGAAACAATTTTATTTAGAAATATATCTTAGCCTTTTCTACAGGGATTAGTAATAAAACAAAAATATTTTATGTACCTATTCAGGTGTGGATCAATAGAACTTATTTTCGTGGCCATTGTGTTGATGCAGTAGTGACTGCTGAATTTGCCTCACTCTGTCTGCAATCATTAACAATTCAGAAAATTCCATCCTGCTGTAAACTGTAATGCTACAACTTTGGGATTTAAGTGGATATAGAAAATACACAGAAACAGAACCCAACACACAGAAAGCTATACTCTGAATGTGGGATTTGTTTGACTTAAAATCAAATTATCAAATTAAAAAAATGAAAGCACAATACTACAGCAGCTTCTCTTAAGCGCTCTGTTTAGAAAAGGTACACCATTTCTCAAGTTGCTTTGTATCATGTTGGCCTCATCATTAGTAGCCATTCTGGAACATTCCATAAAACAGAATAAAAAATAAATTTACTGTGGACAATGGGAATTTTTAGTTCATTCAACTCAGCTTTACAAATTTACTCATCAGTTTAGTGTCACCTTCAAACCAGCAGCAGAATGAGTACTGATACCAGGCCTGCCCCGTGGCTTCAGAAGCTGAGAGAAAAGTGTGAGTTGTGGGGAGATTTATCAAGCCCCATATTCCTGGCTTGTATCAGGAATGGTGTGGCCAGCAGGAGCAGGGAGGTCATTCTCCCCCTGTACTGGGCACTGGTGAGGCCACACCTGGAGTGCTGTGTCCAGCTCTGGCCCCTCAGTTCAGGAGGGACGTTGAGACCCTGGAGCGCGGCCAGAGGAGGCAGCGAGGCTGGTGAGGGGCTTGGAGCACAAACCCTGTGAGGAACAACTGAGGGAGCTGGGGTTGTTCAGCCTGGAGAAAAGGAGACTCAGAGGTGAGCTTATCACTCTCTACAACTCCCTGAAAGGTGGCTGTAGCCAGGTGGGGTTGGTCTCTTTCTCCAGGCAGCAACTGACAGAATGGGAGGACAGAGCCTTATGCTGTGCCAAGGGAAATACAGGCTGGATATTGGGAAAAAAGTTTTTTACAGAAAGGGTGATAAAGGACTGGAATGGCCTGCCCAGGGAGGTGGTGGAGTCACCATCCCTGGATGTTTTTAGAAAAAGACTGGATGTGGCACTCGGTGCCATTGTTTAGTTGTGTTAGGGCTGGGTTGGACTCGATCTTGAAGGTCTTTTCCAACCTAGTGATTCTGTGAAATACTTGTCTCTGCTTCCCATTGTGAGAGAGCAACATGAGGATCAAAATCTGTGAAGTCTAGAACTTTGATAAATGAATGTCCTGCTTGCCATAAATGGAGCTCCCAGAACAGAGAAACATCAGAGTTAGGTTTGCACAAAATTAATGCTGCCCTCTGGGGAGATCCATGGTAATTTGGACTTTAATTAATCCCAATAATTGATTTTTGGGACTTCAATGGGACTCCACAACTGATCTAGCAGCCTCCAATGGGGGAATGAACTGTTTAGTAGACTGTTAGCATCATTTTTAGCTGTATTCAGCCCCGTCTCCTCCTGCAGATTCCTGCCATGCCATTCCCATGGCTCACACTGACACAGGCTGGGACAAGGGAGTGCCCCTGCAGTCACAGCCACCACCCCCAGACTGAACAGGACACTGTCACTCATGTCCCTTCATAAAAAACCCTTGTGTTTGCTTTCTGAGGATAATCTGTAGCGCTGCCCCTGTAACCAAGAGATACAAAAAACAAGTGGACAAACCAGGAAAATATTGACTTTCTGACTGCTGTGGTTTCGGTTTGTGACTGATGATGTTTTGTGGGAGCTTCCTTCTCTCATTTCTCTTAGAAGCAGGAAACAAATAAATACTACAAAGAAACTGTGACAAAAATAAAGAAACCTGCTCAGGTAGAACTATTTGCTTAACAGACATCTACCTCCCTCCAGCCCTACTCCTTCCTCCTCAAAGAGCTACACCTGTGTCCTACTCCCAGGGAAAGACAGCATCATCACTAGAAACCCGACTCTACCTAAAAAAAGTGATTAAAAAATCACCTTTATAATGGAAACTCCTAGCTTACTTTAGCTCTCTCAGTACAGCTCTGTTTAAGGGGAAGAAAAGTAAACTCTTGGAAAAATTCATGCATTGCAGTGGTGATGAAGCAGATGCTGCAGCCAGGATATTGTAAATTTTAGTTAAGTAATAAAGATGAGTGATACTAAAAAAAAAAAAAAAAAAAAAAAAAAAAAAGACACCAATAATAGCATCAACAAAGGCAAAACCAACAGAAAAACCCCTGCAGCATCTCAACTTTCCTGTAAATAGCTGTGCTAATAAAGGATGCTGAAAGGATAAAATAAGAGGAAATAGAACACTCAAGTCAGAAACATTTCCAAATATTCACTAATAAGTTTGAAAAGTTTCCAGAACATGCCAGTGACTGTTGGAGCAGGGCAGATCTATTTGCATGTTTCTAGTGCAGAGAGGGTCATGTTCACGGCAGATGTTTGTCAGTCACACTGAGATATATTGCCCAATTAAACAAAAAAATGCATTTAGGGCAACTCTTGGTCACATCTGGCTAAGAGCAGCTGTGTTGGAACAAAAGTAGACAAATTCCCCTGTTATGTAAGAAGCATCAACCTCCCATGAAACATTAAGATGGAAAATTTATTAAATTAATTGTGGTTTGGTTTCCTCTCTCTTCTTTTTGGAAAGATATTAATTCACTTATCAAGCAAGAATTGCCCTCAGGTTGTTTTACAAATTTTTCCCTTCCTGATTTAGCCTAATGTAAGATGTAAGGACTGGATTATTAAAGGAAAATGAACATTTCAGCTGCCTACAGACATGACAAAGAAAAAAAGAAGCAAAGGTATGAAGCTAAAACTGGGATAGAGAAAGCACCCAGGTTAAAAATGAATTTGATCATTATATTTTCAAAAAAATTCAGAAAATAAGTTTTAGTTAGCTGCTACTGTTAAATTTAGTATGACAAACAAGTGGCAGAGTTAAAAGAACAAGACATAGTCCAATATTTACAAACAGAGACTTCTGAGCATGGTACACACCAAGCCTCCATTTCTGCAGCATGTGAACACAAGGCTCTGGAGTCAGAGGGCAAGCAAGTGATGCTTGAGGTGCCATGGACTTCTCTGTTCACTGAGGAATTCATTGCAGATGGGCTGCAACAGACAGAAGCTTTATTACAAAGTGTGAAGCTCTAGCAGGGCTGGCTGTCTGGACTACACCAACGTCTCCTTTGACAGCCAAAGAATGAGAAAGAATTTAAAGCTTCTACCCCAACTCCTCTCTTGGGCTTGTACATGAAAAATCCAGGACTGGAGGAAGAATGAGGTGATGTTTTCCATCTCCGAACCTCCTAGTTTAACTGAATTTTTCCTATCCCATTTAGGAGAGGACTGGGATAGTTGTCTTCATGCAATTGGTCTAATTGCAGAAGGTCGCCATCTCAAATGTAAAGTAGCTGTGAAATGGGTCACACCTTTGCATATTCTGAAGATTTAGATTGGAAAAAGAGTGCAAAAATCAATTTCTCTAACTACAGGTCTGACAGCAGATGAGGGGGTCAATAGAGAGGTCAGGGAGGGTTCAGGGAGTGCCTCAAGGACTGCTGTAATTGACAGATGTATTGGGTTATGAAAACGCACAATTTGCTTTTACCGAAGTCTTCTCTTGCTGTAAACAGCGACTTAAAAAAAGGTTCAACACGGCAGATGAACTTGTTAGTATTTGTTAATTAAATGCCTGCAGTCACTTCATTTACCACGTTTAAAAGTTTAGAAACACAAAGGCAAAACATAAAACTGATGGACAAGGCTAAGTCAGAGAAGTGAAACCATAATGTACAACAGAAACCAAGACATCAACCTCTACTGCTCAAGAGCTGCTTCAGGTTGTGGCCAGAAACAAGAACCCAGAGTGCCCTCTAACAGAGGGATGTGAGCCAGGGATTTCAAAAAGTCCCCACAAAATGCTTCCTTTCTTCCTTAAACTTGCCACCAGCTGCTTCCTTCCTCCTACACTCATCTGCAAATCTCATCCCCTCAGTAAAAAGAAGAGAAATCTCTGCTTGTATTTTGCCTTTGGCTGGAATGAGAAAAATTCTTGATAGCAGAAACCCCCTAATTTTTAATCATTATAATTTGTAATTTTTATGGCCACATGCTAATGTATCCCTAAACACCCAAATGAAAGAGAAATGATTTGAAAAAGACTGGAAGGCAGATGCCACCAGCCTAGCAGGTCAATGAAACTAGCTAGTAATTAAGGTTTTCCAAAGAACTCATTCTTTCTGATTTCTTTTCAGCAACTTGAAAAGACAACACAGAGGGGGTCCTTCCTTTAAATGCAACGATATTCATCAAATCCATTTGTAAATATTAGTTCAGTTAAAACAACGCATAAGATATAAAATGTAATTAAGTTCTGTATAGATTTCACTTTCATGGAAGACTAAGAACAGCAAGAAAGAAATGATGTTATTCTGTTTCTAGGGCTCACAGGAACCACTAATGATTTCAAAAGCCCACGACTCATCAGCTGCAATTAAAACAATTGCAATGACAGTGACCTCAGCAGAAGACAAAATATAATTGTATAGGCAGCGAACAATACAGAGAGATGAAGCTGGAATGCAGATGTTACTGATTCATGGGATGCCTAAAAGAATAATTCTCCTGCCAGTGTATTTGTGAGTACTTCCTAACACAGGGGTACAGCAAGAATGGCTGGCCAGGAAACAGCAACTCCAATGCACTGCACATCTCTGGCGGAGGATTTGACTTCTGCTTTGGAAAAAGACATCAGAGTAGACTGCTCCTGGAGGGAAAGTAACACAGCCCAGAAGCACAGACCCTGCCAGCAGGTGAGCCATGTGCTGCACACAGCCAGCCTTGGGGTTTGGAACATCTCACGGTATTTGTTTATGTACTTATTATTTTTAGTAATAATGAGCAAGGACACGCTAGCTTCAACAGAACACCTTCCACTGGAAAAAAAAACAGCTTTGTACAATTTTCTCAATTGTAGCCCTAATGGGCAGCTACTTTGATTAACTGGCAAGATGAGCAAAACTTTCAATATTAAAGAACAGTGAAATAAAAAAAAAAAAAAAAAAAGGAGTTTGTATGTCACTATCTGCCCCTCATCTAAACCTCCTTTCCCATTTTCTCCCTCAAAATCTTTGCTCTAAATCTCATCATCTTGTGCAGGTCCATTGTCCTCTCTTCACTTGGTGTTAACTAATCACAGCACAGACTTTGATACTCTTAAACATTATTTTTTCATAGGTTGGACAAGTTATCTGCATTTGCACTCTTCTCCTTTCTTCCTTCAGTCTCACATTTGTAGCTTCTTTTCTCAGAGCATCATTGCTGCCTTGCCCAATGGGATATTCAGACCACATGGGCATTTTCTGTTTTCCAGCTAGGACTCCAATGAAAATGATTGCTCTCCTTAATACACAGAAAGAGCAGAAAAGTCATACAAAATGGTTACATCTCATTTAGGATGTTACTTATGAACAACAACAACAACATCCCACAGTTAAATAGCTTTGTGCCTAAAAGAGCTTGAAAAATGCCTTCTCACTGTCCCTTGTATCTGGCTGCTAAGCTGCCAGCATAATCATCCCCTCAGCAATCTCATTTAAAATGAGCCATGTTTGCAAAACCCTACTGTTTCAGCAAACTTGACTTATCCAACCAGAGCAAGTCAGCTGGTAGAGCTAGTCCTCCTTTGGGATGCAATATTGGGCAGCTCACAACTCAGAGAGGCCCCATGATCCAAAACCCACTGTCCCCAGTCCTCTCCTTTGTCCCCCAACAGTAAGACTTGAACCCAGCTGCTTGAGCCTACCTGCTTGCAGGTAAACCTGACTTGATTCAAACATTCTTTTCATTCCATGTCTCCCTTCCTATTCCCTTGCCATGTTTTCCTAAGTGCCAGAGTGCACTGGCTTGCACAGAAGTGAAACTAGTAGGCACATTTAAAGCTTAAAATATGAAAGAATCTCTAGTGTCCATTTTTTTTTGTTGTTGTTATTTTGGTCTCCTTCTCTGTTAAATTTGATACTTGTCTTTCTAGTTTGCCTGAATAATCTTTACTGCTGGTGGTAACCGAGGAAAGGAAAAAAAAACCCTGACCCCCTAAGCTTGTTTTAAAGATTCTAGACTGGAAATTAGGAAACAAATGAAATCCAACAGTCATACATTATAGGCATCTGATATGAAAAACAGTGAGAGACAAACCATTTTCTGAGCACAGAACTAGACAATAAATCACAAGCAATACAAAGACTTCACCAAAAGAAATTCTGGGAAAGAAATTTGTTATGGCTTGAAATCTGGTTGCTACCTCATGAAAGGTGTCAGGGAAGAAGAAACCTTTCTAAATAATCTAATAGCTGGATGTCTAAAGGGGTATTTGGAAAAGATGCTTCTAAATTCCTTACTCTCTAAAAGTTTTAAAATCTCAAACTAGACCAGACAAACCAAAAGCTTTTCTGGCACTTATAAACAATATTTTTCAACCAGGCCAAACTTTCTGCAAGCCAAAAGAGAGCTGATGAGTACAAACACCCGTGAGATCTACAATGGTCTTTGTTCTCCTAGTCTGTTTCATACAGCAGATGTACAGACACTAGAGGGATGAGTGGCAAAAATAAAAAACCCTAAAAGAGGTAATCCCACAGTTCCTCATACCTCCAGGCAGCTGTGAAAAGCCACAACTAACACCAACTCCCATAAATACTTTTTTGTTTACAGATAAGCCCTGCAGTCTATCAGCAGGAAGACAATCCCATTTTCAAGCCCCTGTTCTTCTATTCATCAGCAGCAAAGAAAGAAAAAAAAAATAACACAGCTTAGAGTTAGGTTTGTCTTTACAAACCAGGTCTCCATTTGGGAGTCACATTCCAGTCCCTAAACAGAACTGGTGCTCTGTTGCAGCACCATCTTGTGAGAGGGTAGAAATGAGCCCAGACACAGACTACTTGTTTATCACAGCATGAAAAGGGCCCTGGTTTGTTCCTCTTTACAGCTCAGCCATCCTGACTCCAACCATTCACTGACCCTGGCTGCAGCAGCTCCTGCTGTGGGTTTCCCTTGCAGCCCCTGACTGCTGGGTATTTCCTGCTGAACTCTGACTGCAGCTTTTACCCAGCCAGACTGTGACTGCAGGTTCAACAACAGGCTGTGACTGCACACCCAGACTGACCTCACAGCAGGGATGCTCTCTCTCCCCAGAATCCTGCTTCTTCATGAGCCTCTGGTTCCCTCTTCCTCAAGGTTCCTTCTCCTCCATGATGATTTCCCCCTCACCAGCTAGCCCATTCCCTTTTATCACACTTACCTTTATTGGATACAGCTGTGACTCATCAGGGCTGAGGGTGTATTGGGTAATTAACACAGCTGTTACTGATCAGGGGCAAGATCACCTCTATTCCCTTCTCCTACAGTGCTCTGGTGAAAGCTGAGAAGGGAACTGAGGCAATGGAAAAAGGGATTACACAAGAAGAGGAGGGATATAATTGTGTCCATCTCCTGCCAGGTGCTGTGCCAGAATCTGGCACTCTGCTGCTTAAGTTTAAAATTCTGCTTGGTGCTTTATGACATATCCTGGATATCCAGCATACAAAAACATGAAAAAAGTTCTGATTATAATGGTTACAAGGGAAAAATAAGAAAGCTTGTGGCACACACACAGGAAGGCCATGAATTCTTTACTGTATTCTGATAAAGAAAGAAAAAGAAAACATCTCAGCTTCTTTGAAGCTGGCTATTTTGTTAGCTTTTGCCTGTAGCTGTATTTCCTAGTCAGGAATGACAAACTGAAACTTTAGGTAGCATTTATGTACTTACTTGCAGGAAAAGCCTCCACAGTTATTTGTGTAATGAAAGAGATGTCGCCTTTAGATTCAATTAGATAAATTTATCCTGTGAATGAATGGACCTCCTAAACACACAATTAAGACAAAAAGGTTGATTGTGGTAGTAGTATTTTAATCTATGAAGGGAAAAACTGAACAAGGTTCCTAACTAGAAAGAAATTATATGTTTCTTGACTTTGGGTTAGGAAACAAACAAGTGTTTTGGGTTTTTTCTACCTATGTAATCATCCTCCATGTTTAAGAATTTATTGTGAAGGGAATTTTGGAACAACTTGAGAAGCAAATGCAGTAAAGATTTCATTCAATTATGGTTTTATTTAAAATGTTCCTATTTATTTGAATTGGCTTCAGATCAGGGTCTTAAACTGGGAAATACAGTGCTGTGCACTGTGAAATGGAGAACTGTGCTCAGGGCACATAAAGAAAGGTGGTACAGGACTACTGAAATCTGCTGGTTTCTCCTTCTTCACTAAGGTGGGTTATGCAGCTTCTTCCAGTGTCAGGACAGGGTGTGCCAGTGTCAGCGCTCCCCAAAGGAGCAGCTTGGCTGCTCAAGAGGACAGCATCCTTTACAGCCTGTGCCATATGTGCACAGTGTCCATATATTCCTCATGTGCTGTTACCCTGCTCGCCTGGGGGGCTCTGAGCACATCCCTGTCCTTAGGCCCAGAGGACCAGCACCCCCTGTAATAGCTGAAGGGTTTCTAAACTGCTGCAAAACTCCCCGGTGCAGGACTCAGGTGGAAATCACCTGGTAGGACCAAGACACAGCCAGGCTCCCCTTACAGCTCCTCCTAGATCCTAATTAATCTCATTTGATGGCTGACACTGAAATGGGCACAAGTTGACTCTGAAGGGGAGCTTGGGCTAACTGCATGGGAGCAGATAAGCAGTTTTCCAGCACTAGGTGAGGTGATTTCTGCCCCAGCCCCCAGTTTAACTTTAGATCCCTCCTTCTTGCTATGGCTATCATCCTCTGCAACACTGTCACATATTTTTGCTACAGATGCCTCCTCCCTTCCCTCCTCCTTTTCCCCTTTTTGAGAGCAGCTGCAGTGGTGTCCTAGAGTTCAAACAACCTGCAGTGCCTTGGACACATCTTTCCAAAACCAGCATTTACAATTCATCAGTTTGCCCTGCCCTCGCAGTACACCCAATTTGAACCAAAGCTGCCTTTTTCAAAACATCTATCAGCTCAGCACTGGATAAAACAGGAGGAAAAAACCCCACCTCCCTCCTGATATAGCAGATAGAAGGCAGGTGAAGGATGAGAGCAGTGAACACAGCGCTGGCGTATTAAAACCCACACAAGAGTAGACCTAGATGGCCCTGCTGTAGAGGCAATGTTGGTACAGGAAATTTTTGGTTTTCCCAAGGCAGACACATTAAATATGACAAGGAATACTGGCTTTTCTATTCGACTTCAGAATAGCAAGAAACATACCCTGAATGCGAGCCAACTGCCTGGCACAATGAAGCAGCTGGCTAGATTCTCTTGGCTTACAAAGCTTTTACATTTAAAATTCTACTTAAACTGAGGAACATGTCACATAGGCAAAGAAAATTTTGTACACCGCTAACATTTCCTGGGTTCATTTCATTCTGTGCCTGGTTCATGTTATGGTGACACTGGCATTAGCCAGAAAGGGAACACATAGGGCTGAGGCAGTGCCCTGTGCCCTGCTGGTGCTCCTTCAAGCATTTTGGCACAGACAGGATGCTGCCAGCCATGCTCCAGCATCATTTGCTGCGGACCACCAGTGGGGCAGAGCTAAGAGCTCACATCCAGCAGAATCCTTGAGACAGGTCTCATTTAAAGCACAGGAGTAATTTTGCCCAGCAGAGCTTGGCACCAGGAGAGAGCCTGCCCAGGCCCAGGTAACCATGGGGGAACATCTCATTCCCTTTGAGGGCAAGGTGGGTCTGCACCCCTGGCTTAGAAGACAGAAGACCCAATCTACAGTTAATGATGATGTAAGATTTTTCTTTTTCTTCTGCAGCATCTCTAGATGGTCACCCAGTGTTACAAAGGCTGTGCATCTTGTCTTTTTTGTCACTATCTTGGCCCCCCAAATCCTCCTTTCCGTGAGTTTTACGCCACATTCTGTAGTTGAAAACCTCACAAATATGAACTCATTCAGCCGCATGGCTCACATTTCAGGGTAAATCATTACTATTACCCTCATTTTAGAACCCAAGGACACAAAATTCACAGAAATGGTGAATAGGGCAAGTCATTGTCAGAGGCGAGACCAACACATTGATATTCCTCCCCCCATCCCCATGCTCACAGGGATAGATGGGACATGCCTGAGCACACGTGTGGCTCTGCACAGAAGCCCAGCTCTGGAGCCATCAGGGGGACATGAAATGTACATTTATTTACATTACTTCTCCCACTGAACTCAGCAGCATTGCAAGTTCAGGCAGAAAAGTACATTTTAAGAAATGAGCACGTGGCATTTTCACTGACTCAGTGCGCCAAAATTGCTCCATCAATTCATTTCGTATTTGGCAAGTGAGATAAAGGTTTCCATTCCCCTAAACAGCCTCCCCAACATCCCTGCAGTTAATTCATCCTAAGAGTCTGGCTACTAGCAGAGCTAAAATCTCTCTTTGGAAACCTACGACATTCTTAGCACACTTCAGATCCCACCCACTCAACCGTAGCCTTGGCTATGGACACCACCCTGCATTCCTATCACACACACACACATTCCCTGCCAGCATTTCCCACCAAAAAAGGACCCACAATGCAACAAGCAGTAAAAATACTCTCGGAGGACTTTTCAGATTTTTTGTTTGCTTACATAATCGCAGTTATTGTTCCTATGGCTTTCCCCAGAAATATTTCATGTAATGTTAAATGATTATGAGAAAATTGTATTAGTACAAATTCATAATGATATCGTGACTAACTAGAAATATTTATCAAAGCAGTTGCCTTAGGAAAAAGAAAGAAAAATAATCTGTTGCAACTACAGCATTTCAAAATGTTTGTTTTCTTAGCATTTCATTATAAAAGCCAGATAAAATAATTAATTTACTATCTTTTTTTAATTAAGGATTTTCTTTAGAGTGATTTTTCAACACAGGTTTATTTATTATACTAAGAAAAGTTGCAAATATTTAATAGAAAATGCATGTCTTAGCTGATGAAACATTTTCAGTCCATTGTTTCATATTTGGACAATTCAAGAAAATAATTAATGCAGATGTGCTTGCAGAACTCAACATATGAAGTGTAAATGAAAAGTGGGTTTTAGAGTAGGGGCAAAATATTCCCAAGAATGGCTGAAATGACCTAATGAAAGCCAGAAAATGAGCCATTAAGCCCCTAGTCTTTCCCACTGTATCTTTTTAGATTTGAGGAAATGTGCAGAACTTCCCTGATGGGCAGTAAAACCTTTCTAGGATCTTTATTGCTCTGGCTGATGCCTGATGAATTCTGACTGAAATTCCCCCCTCGGTGTATCCTTTGCCTTTCTCCCCATTCCGAGACAACCACTCCTCCTGCTCCATACATCACCTTGCCCAGGCTCGAGGTTGCTAAGTCAGGTGTCTAATTGCTGTGTGCCACAATGAATAACCCAGTGGGCCTGGCCTCAAGGTGCCAGCTCCACACGTAGCAGGAAGCTAAGGGATGAGGTAGGCAAAACAAAACATAATCCGAGCTCAGGTTCAATCCCCAGGATGAGGTTTGATGGAATGTTCATTCAAGCAGCTGGAAGAGCAAGCACATGCATAAAAGGCAGTATTTGCCATTTATTGTAGCTGTCATTTCACTGCAGTCCTGAGCACAGAATACTGTACAAGCCTTTCAAGCCAAAGTTGGCCTCACATCCCAGTTTGCATGTATGATGTAAGAGGTGTGCACTCCCTCAAACATCTGACACATTTGCTTCAAAGGGTTGACCCAGACCAAGAAATGCATTCAGTGCAAATTGTTTCTTCGCTTGCTCTGGGCTTGATCCCTCCTCTGTTTCTTTCCCCCATCTGTTTGTCTGCTACAGATGCAGCAGCCTTCCAGTTGTCTTTTTCAACCTGCTTCATTTTTCATGCTTTTGAGAAAAAGACATGGTGATAAAAGGTTTTCCTGTTCCCTCTGCAAGGCTCTAAGTGAATCTGCTACCCAAGGGTTAAAGACACTGTCCCTCGGTGCAGTTATGGAGCAGGTCTCACTTCTGCAATGAACATTAACCGAGAGCTGCAGTGTTACTCTCATTACCCATTCAGGAGTTCAGGTAACTGATGGAAGAATACCAGTTTCCCTTTCTGTAAAGCAAATAAAAGCCCCATGGGCTGTTGCCACAGGCATGGTCTCAGACATTCCTCCACAGGCTTTTTTTTGCCTGGCACAGCTGCCAGCTGAGCATTGCTTGGACAGTCAGGTAAGCACGGGGCAGCTCAGCTGAAGAGGAAAGGAGGTGAAAGTGCAGAAGATTTAGAAAGAAGCAAAGAAAGAAAACAAAGGGAAGAAGAGTCCTCCTTCCCCTCTATGCCTCACAGCACACCTTGCCAACACAGTCAGAATCATCTTCTGGCCCTGGTGCTACCACTGGGGCTGGAGGGACCCTACAAAAGGTTCTGGAGTGGAGTTCAGCTTGGAAATGTGCTTTGCCTTATCATCTCTCTACAGACACCTCTTTCAGAAAAATTAAGTGTTTCTTTAACACCCACAAGTGAGCTGTCTTAATTTACTTTCCACATGATTACACATACTTTCCACTCCAAATCCAAATCAAGTAATAAATAAGTAAATAAGAAACAACCCAGAGCTGACAAACCCCCTCATTTCTCCTACTTCCCCATCTATTTTTTTCTGCTGGCATTTTGCTCTATTGCTTTTAAATGGTTTGTCCGTGGTGTGTTTTGAAATGCTACAAGCAAGAGCGGGTTTGAAAAACAAGGAAGTTGTACAGTTGGAAAGCTGAAGTGCAATTGGCATACCAATAAATGCCTTGATAGCAACTTCAATACAACTGCACTGATGTGTCTTGTTTGCAGAGCTTCTCTCTCTGACACCCTCACTTTTTGAAAAACCTTGGGCCCTGCACAGAGGATGAGCCAGGAGTGGCCCCCAGTGTTACAAAAGAGGTGCTTAAAAGGGCAAAGACTGTGCAAAGCAATTGCTGATGCTGGAGATACCTTAACTATGATTCTGGACTATGACTGTGTCTAATCCTCTTAAAACAGGGTAAATATCACCTGGCAAATGAGTGTTAAATACTCTGCTCCCAAGGGATTTTCCCTGCTAACTCCTTTTTTGTTGGATCACAGAAATGGCATCAGGAAGGAAAAATCAAAAGTTGTCTCATCACTCCATGATGAATGTAGCGGGGAAGAGTTACATCTGCATTTCCAAAAGTTGTGGTTTTATTACACAAGCACAGAGATCTCTGTGAAATACCTAAATTGCACAGACATTTGAGCCTGTGCCTCTGCCAGCTCCTATCCCAGTTTGGCTGCTCTTGGCCAAGACAGGAGAGGAGCTGTTCTTGCCATCCACAGTTCATCCTAAGGGTAAGAGTTCCCCTCCGTGCTGCTTCAGGCAGTTCCAGGCAGCACAGAAACTGCAGCCGCTCTTCTGTACATCTTCTGAAGCACAGCCCATGCCAGATGTCCACACTACCCCAGCAGCTTGTTCCCTGTCACACAGCTCAGCCTCTCAGAAAAATTACATCTGCTCTGGGTCCTGCAACATTGAGGTTACCAGGGGATGCTCTAGCATCATGTCCCCTCTCCACAGCTGGATAAATACAAAGAAGGATTAAACCAACTCTTCTTATTTCTTCATAATTCTGCCTGGTATGGTGCAGCTTTGGTGACAGTGACAAATACATGAACTCTAACCAGGCATTCTCAAAAAAACCCCAACAAAACAAAGAGAGAAAGCAATGGTTCTCTCCTTTTTTTACTTGGAAGGAGAGAACCAAGTCTAAAAGTTTGGACACAGACACTCATCCCTTGCTGTAATCCAAGCCATAAATCCCTGCTCCCATATTCCTGTTGTCCAAACATTGTCAGGTCATCAAATGGAGCAGGCAGGAGGAGATGGAACATTCCCCAGGATGATGTTTGGTATAGAGGAGTGTTGCAAGGACCTGAAAACTTGGCACTGGTGTTTTTGAGTAATGTTATTTTCTTAAACAAAGGAGAATGAGTGAAGAGGACTTATTCTATTAAAGGAAGAAAAGAAAAAAAATCACTGAAAAGTACTGTATTCTGAGGGAGAACAAAAAATAGGTTTTTGCTCTATGTGAGGTTGAGGTAGAGAAGGATTTAAACTGACCTGCAAATTTCCTGTCTTTTGTACTTTTTTAATTCTGACTTTTAATGTTCCAACTTTTCTTTAAAAAGTAGCATTTCGGGAAAAAAATATCTTCAAGAAAGACCTTGAAACCATAGGCAATTTGATCAAGCCCACAAGGATAAAGCCTAGGGCTTGACGCTTGAGCCCTGGTGAAACCAGCTGAAGTGTTTAAAGCTGTTCCCACAGCCTGCCGACCTCCCTGCCTCCTGCACGCCTGAAGAAAGGCAGCAGAGGCGAATGTGTGCAAACATCTCAGCCATTCCCACTCACGGGCTCTTTTACCAGTGTGATCTCACCTCTCTGGCCTAATTAGCCTGAAGAGTCAATGACAACACACTCGCAATTATGCAGGAGCTGCTGCAGTCACTGCTGAGGTGCTGCATATGCTCCTCTCCACTGACCCTGCTACAGACCTTGCCACGGGGCAGGGAGAACACAGGGCTTGGTGGCAGGCTGAGCTGCTTCAGCCGGGTTCAGCACTCAGTCCCTGCTCCCAGTCTGAGCCGCACGTGCCTGACAGATGATAACACTGGGAGAAAAGACACGGGTTTCATCTGTAGGAGGAGTGGGAAATTTCGCAGAATGAAATTGCCTTTTGCCTTTTCACAGATTCGCTGAGCTTGGCAATCATTTATCTTTCTGAAGTGCACTGACCACTAATTGTTATTTGCTGGGAAGAGATAGAATCCCAGAGTATGACTGGAGTGTCTGAGCTCCTTCACTCCAGACACTGTCCTTGCAGTGGTTTACTGCACTGACAGGACAAAGGAAGTACATTTGGTGGCCAAGTGTGATGCCTTAAATTTTAACTTTCATGTTTTTCACATCCTGTGCTGCCCAAGGATGTAGTTCTGAGCCTCACATTAGTGGTGGTAAGCTTTCTTCACAGAATAGGTAGACAAAACAAATCCTTTTCCTGCTGGAGACCAAGGACAACTTTCAGGCCCAAAAGCACAAACAAGGGTGGAAAGAAGGGAGGAACAAGAAGGATGAAACCTCACAACCTGAAGCTGTAATTGCACAATTAAACCCCAATATGCAAATGGACCAAAACTTATAAAACTGTGAGACCTCATGACCAGCTGTTCATTTTGTGATCATTTTCAGTCCACCTTGGGTGTAGCCCTGGCCAGGCCCTGTCCTGCCCAAGGTGTACCCTATTTCAATAAATACCTGCTTTATTCTCTAGCTCTGTCCAGTCTCTGTTCCAGGTCAGCCTCCCCAAGGCATCAAGTGGACAAACCCTGACTGTCCACTAAAAATGGCAAATTCCCCCCGGACCAAGCACACCGTGCCCTACTCTCCCTGCTGGAGCAGGTTCTGCTCAGGCATTCACCGAGGCAGGAGGCAAATGAGGGCAGCTCTGCAGCCTGTGGGGGCTCAGCTGGGACAGACAGCAGGAGGGAAAGCTGGGATGTTCTGTAAGGCAGAAAGCCAGTCTGACTCCGTGACATCGGGCAGGGAAAATTAGGTGCTGCCCTGGGTAGTTTTACTGGCTTTTCTAGAAGGAAATTTATGTAACCTGTACAGCTGTCTCAAGGATCAGAAATGCTGCTTAAATGACTTAATGATTGCTTGGCTAAAGGCTAAAACTCCAAGCTTTTCTCAGAAGCATTGGCTCCTGCCTGGATGCAGCACTGAAGTACACACCTTGATATTGGGCAACAGATGCAATAAATAGAACTCTTCTTTCCACAGTTTATCCGCACAGAAAGTGTTTCCTCTCTTTTAAATCCACAGGTGTCTTTCAATTCCTTGAGGTTTAGTACCTCTGTTAGCATTAGATCAATCTTTTTCTTTACAATAGACTTTTCAACAGTAACTCTATCTTCCTTAAGTTAAGGCTCAGAAAAATTGACAGATCAAGAGATACTGTGCTGGGTGAATGCTGAAACCAAAAGAAAAACGGGCAGAAAATCTGTACCTGTATCCAGAACTAATTAGATCTGGCTGAATAATGGATTCTATTTTTTTTTTAACTCTGGTGGATGAACATAAATTTTATTAGATCCAATGCAAATCACTTTACTTATTTTAACTGTTGGGAATTTTAATTAAGAAAGACAGAAGCCTCTCACTATACTATGATTTTGGTGGTATTCAATTTTCTGAAAGGTTTTGAGGTTTTTTTCTTATTAGACCATCTTTTAAGTGAAATTGTAATGCCTTATTGTAATTGGGAAACAATAAGTTCTGTGCAAAAACGTGGAAATGAGAAGTTTCTGCATTTCTGGAATACAATGCAACTTTGAAAATAGTAAGGGAAATTTTAAAGAAGTTTTTGCTTTTCCCTGCTCAGTTTGGCCTAAATTCCTGAAGTTGTCACACAGCAGTTTTCCTTGGGTGAGCTGTAGCAGTAGGTTAGTTTCTCTCACTTTGCAGAGCTTTGAGCATGTCTTAAAGTAGTTCAGAGCTCACATTCTAACCTTGTCACAATCCTGACAAATCCTACTCTGTCCAAAATCAGTGGCTTTGATCCACTCCAAAATGAGCTGCTCATTCCGTGCTTTTTCAGCCCCATTACCCGTAATCCCCACCCTGTGGAAGAGACACGATGAAAACCCAACCTCTTCTTTTCCAAGTTTTTATTTTCTTGCTCGTTTCTCATTTTATAAGTTCCTTCTGCTTCTGAGGGATCATTTCCAGAAGTTTTCTGGGTCCCTGCTGATGACCAGGATTTGTACATCTCCCAGTTTCTGGCCCTGTTTTGCTCTGTTCTGGTGTAATTCACATTTCCATTATTTGATTCAATCTGTGGCCTTGCCCCCACCTTTCACAGCTCACGTCTGGTGCACGTTCTACTGCACCCCTACTCTTCATTCCCCCGGACTACAACAACACTTTTAAATTTACAAAGGGGCAAACAGCATGCATTATTCTGCAGACAAACAAGGCAAGGGTTCCACGTGGCATAAATCCAAGTGCAGGACTTTTAAAACCTATCACCAGATTCCCATCAACCAATGTTTCTGTCTAGAAAATATTATTCAAATATAATTTGAAGAGGAGCTGGCAAAAACAATTCCCAGAATTAAAGTCCTCAGGGAAGCTGCATCTCCAGTGAGGTTCTGGCCTCTTTACAGGGTGCTAAGAGGGTTTCCCTGAGTAGTCCCGCATCACTGGATTCATATGAAAGGAATCATCTCATAGGCTGGTTAGGGGATTATCAATGGCTTTTGTTTTTCCACATAGAACTATTGCTGGTTTTCATCATGTGAACAATTGCATATGTAATCTGTTGCATTAATCAAGTCCCAGGTAAGTCAAAGCCCTAATTCAGCCTAATAAGTGTACATCATCATCCTTTATACAAGATAAGACCTCCATGCCTCATCTTGCCATTTCGGAGTTTTAGTTTTCTGCAACACAGCCATTTATCAGGCACATAAGTATTCTGTGCTCCCTGCTCTGCTTCTTTCAGGGCTCCAAGGGAACAGCACTTTGTTCCCTTATTTTTAACTCTTTTTTTAAAAAAAATATTCCTTTTTCTGGAGGAGTGTTAAGGGGCCTGAAATCCCCCAAAAAGGGGAAAAAAAGAGAAAGAAAAGTAAAGGCTTTTTCTGGATTTTTTTTCTTCAAAGCTTTTAGTGATCACAAAACCATTTGGTTTTATCAAAAGTAACACAGCCTGAGAATGCTGGGGTTAAGGCCCAAAGCCCTGTGGAGATCTGCTTATCAAAAGGTACAAATATTAGCCTGACACCAAAAGAGGAGAGAGAAAAGGGAAAGAATATCATGACTTGGGAAAATCAAATTGTGACACTCCATCAAGAGACCGCAGGCATTGAAACCTCTTCTTCCAGGCTGTCATTTAAACAAAGTCCCAAACCCAAAAAGCTCCTAATCCAGAGACCTAATTGGCTTTATTCAAGAAGACACAAAGAAAATAAAGCAAAAAAGCAGGGAACAGATTTTTTTGGTGTTGCTGATCTGTTGAAAATAAAGTGAATCTCCAAGAAAGGGCCAGAAAGACAGAAAGCTCTCTGTGGTAAAAATGCAGTCTGAAATTTATTAGATTATTTCTGAAATACTCTGAATTCACTGAAATTCACTGAAAGGGATGGCTGTGGCTGCTGTGTTTGAAATTAAAGATACACCTGGTCGTGATTGACGAGTATCTATGTGCACATCACAGCATTGTTCTGCTTTGTGCACAGCTTGTCTTCTGGGGTAAATCACAAGACACACTGCCTTCCTCCCATTCCCAAAATAGATGAGGAAGGATGTAGCCATGTTACTATGGTGGAATAAAACCTAAAAGATTGCCAGGAAGTTTCCCAACAAGTAGATGGTATCCCAAAGATGTTGCTGGAGTAATTGTTGTTCTAGCTATTAGGAATCTTAATGCTCATAGAAGAAACTCAGGTCAAATAAATCTTGACTAGATCTTGCATGAATCTCTCAAAGATGTTGAGATGGCCTTTCATGCTCAAGTGCCATTTTTCAGGATGATTTTATTCACTTCATAGCATTTGGTGTGAAGCCTCATGCCACAGAGAATTTTTCCAAACAGCATTATGGTCACTTTGCGTTGACAACTTTGAAGCTTTCCTTTAAAAGGAGGAGGAAGGCATTTCATGTAAGGATAAAGGAAATAAAGCACTTCTATTTGAGGCTAAGTGCAAATCAGTGACTATGTGAGTTATTAAAAAGCACACTGCTCATTTCCTGCAAACTTCTAGAAGGAACAAGCCTCACATCAGCTTACTTTAAGTTTACTACTCAGCCCTTCTCCTAAATTAAGCTGCAACTATACTTGAACACATTTCTGCTTAGAACACCAATAAGCAGCATTCAGGACTGCAGGTATTCATACAGGCCAGTGCAATTCTACACAAGAATTCCAGTTCTTTCTCCAGGATTTAACAAGTTTCAGATCCACTCAATCCCCACTGAAATTTAGCTCAGCCATTGTCGTTTCTTTGTGCTATTGACCTGTCTATTGACCTAAACTGATTTACACAAGATTGACTTTATCCTTGGGCAAATTTGCATGTTTTGAAATCTGCAACCGACCCTGACAAGCCACTATGGTTTTGGCCCAGAATTAGTAGAATAAGAAATAAAAATTGCAAATATGTGGTCACCAGTAATTCACATGGCAGAAATACTTCTATCCATCCAATTTTACTTATAAACTGTCCCTGAAGTCAGGTTTACAGTGGTTGTATTTATTCAGCTGTCCCATTTATTCAGCATTGCTGGTGAGGTGACTGTGGGATTGCCAGAGCTTTAATAACATTTAGAAGTTTCCTAGGATCTTTGTAGGGCAGCAGCACTGACAGCCTTGGGCTGAGCACTCCCAGCAGTGGGAAAATGCAGTGAGGTAGGTGTTCACTGGCATGAGCAGTGTTGATATTGTTGATATCATCTGGCCCTGGGATATCTGAGCAATTGCACTGGAGAGCTCTTCAACACAGCACTTCCATTTTTCCATAATCTCTCTTTGGGCATTACTAACCTTTATATTTTTTTACAGTAATTAGCTTTCAGTGTCCCATTTCAAACAGTGTATTTATAAATACACTGACACTGCAAAATTCTGCTGCCAAAGAGGTGGACATTGTCTTCATCTGCATGGCACTCAGCCTGCATTATTTGTCACGTTAGAATACTGCAAATCTGAAACACATCTGTCCTGGAAACAAACATGGCCAGGCAGGCAGATCAGCGAGGACACACGACGTGGACAATTTGTCATCCCTTGTCAAGGGAAGCACGGATACTGATAGCATCATGCAGCTATGGCTCTGCTCCCACTCTCATTAATACTGCTGCATCACCTGGCAGGACAAACAGTGCCAGGCAGGCAGAGGTGCACAGCCACATTTCTTTAGGACCAAACTGAGATATGGAAGGACAAGCAGCAGCTGACATCATGTACAGTCCAAAGCTAGCCCTGAAAGGAGCTTGTGTGTATTTTTAATAACCACCTACTGAGCAGAGGGAGGTTGCTCAAATTCAGGAGCAAAACTTTTTTTAGAGCTTTCAACTCCTGGATTTGTAGCTTGGGAGAGGTGGGGTGGGTGGGTATTTGGTCAAAGAAGATTTGGGGTTTTTTTCCTGTTTCCAGAGTGGCTGGGAAAATAGGTTTGAAGAGGAACAGCAAACTGAAGGGGAAAAGCAGCAATGCAAGCCTGCATGACAAAGATTTTCTCTGAACCCCAGCCTTCCTGCAAAGACCACCTTCCCAAAAGCACAAAGGATGACAGCAGATTTTGTGCTAGCTGTGATGTATATGAGAGCAACATGAAGGACAAAGAGGATTTTAAGTCTATGGTCAAATATAGAGTGATCATCTGTCACTGAACAACAATACAACCTGATGGTAATTAGGACATCAATGAAGTAATTACCTCCATTCACACCAAAAGGTGACTGGATAGTGTGGTGAACCAAAGTATGTTAAATACAAAAGGAGGAGAAACAGAGATCCATTCACGTCTCTGCCAGATAAATGCATTGCAGAAAGATATCTCTGTATCACTGGGATGTGTTCCTGTAGGTGCATCAGCACTCTCAGTTTTTCATGCCTGGATTTATCGATAGACACTAATCACTAAGCACAAGACACATACTTCAGTTTAGCATTCTCAAATGAGGCCTTAAAAGTAACTCATTTTTTTTCTTATCTACCATATGATTAGAAGATTCCTTGCATTTTTCTTTGGGGTGATAGCAATATGCAGTTGCTGCAGCTAAGTGAAATCAAAGCACAGCTTTTAAAGTCAGCGTAGTGTACACATCTGACAAAAGTGAAAAGAATGTTACCTCAAGCCAAGCTGTTTGATTTTCCTTTCTCCTATCTCACTTTGCTAAAAGATGTTTCACCAACAACAGATTGTCCTTAACCAGTACATAAAGAAAAACAACCTTAAAACATTGTCAAGAGTATTTGCTGGATCAAAATCTACTCATCCATCTCCACTACCACAATGAAGATAACAAAGCTGGCTAATTACACTTAATTCCCCTACCTAAGGCATAATACTTTGGCTGAGCAGACTGGTATTAATTTAACAAGCTGTAATAAAAATCAGGGTATCTATCCATATGCAACTGCTGTAGGAGCCCCTACATTAATCAAGACTTAGCACTTTGTATTGTCACCACAAGAAAGTCCAAATATGTGTATGTTCTAAAAGCCCACAATGCAAAGAGGAACATTTTATGTTCATAAAATCAGAGAAAGAGAAGAGAGAATTGATGAGTGCCATAGTTTATCTAAAGTACTATCTTTGTGAGTTTTCATGTATCGATTTTGGCAGACGTAGGATCAAACCTTTCTGTCACTTACAATGGTAAGAAAGTGTTTAGGTAATGCCTGATTAGGTTTTAGTGCACAAAACAAAATTGCCTGGGTATTCTGATGGTTATATCCTACCATAGCACAGATCTAATAAAAAGGAATGAGTAATATAGCAATAAAACAAGCTTACCAGTCAGTTTTATCAGTTATTTGTCACTGAACTATTGTTTTTTTTACAAAAACATCAAAGTCAGGGGCTCAGCACTTACCCTTCAACATTCAGTAGCTGCTGGCTTGCATGGCTACAGAGATAAAAAGAGCTTGACCAAGTCTGGTCTTAGTGCCACTAATATATTTTCTGATCTTTTTTACAGTTTTCATCAATGAAATTAAACTGTATTTATGTGAAATACACCAAAATCCCATTTCAGTGATGTTCAGAAATAATTTCTGTCATTTAGATTGCTTGGGTTTACTTTGCTTTGGAGGAGACTGGTAGCTCTGCATGAAGTACTTCTTCAAACTTTGCTTAAGAAAAACACTTCAGTTTCTGTTACCCTCAGTTCAGATTTCCCAAGCAGTTTCAAAACCCACAACACTGAGAGATCTGTTTAAACAGAACACAAATTTTGTGAGAAAATCTGAGTTAGAGAAATGCATGTCATTATGTCTGGTCATTGTAGATGAGCTCTGTCCCTGCCCTGGAGGGACAGAGATGGGTTAGCAGTTCCCACTGAGGTCTTCTCCCAGCCATGGCTCCCATTTCCCAGTTCTCACTGATATCCAAAACCTGTCTTCATGGACAAACAGCCTGGAAAATGGGAATTCAAAAAGCACCAATTTAAAGAGGCACAAACTGAAAATGGTGGCCAAGCGTTGGATTTTAAGTTGTCAGCTCTTCATATCAGTGGCACTGGCTTTAGCTTCAGTCCATAAGAGAGACAGGGAGTATTTTGGAAGCACCTGTGCCAAACAGATCCCAAACACAGATGTCTGAGTCTCAGAGTGGCGCTCAGTCACAACTTTAGCTCCAGGCCACAACTGTGCTAACAGCTCTGTACTAATGAAGGGAAACTTTCCCAAAGATTAGCACTGCTCTTCATCTTCTTTAATAAAATATGTTCTGGAATTATTCATCTGGCACATTATAAAATATCTGGTTTCCATTAATTATTTTTTAAAATCCGATAGTCGACAATGAGTCCGAGATTTGCAATTTCTCTCTCATTTCTGTAATCACCCATACTGTGACTGAACAAAGCTGAACTGGAAGAGGAAATTGTGTAAGGAAAACTAAACAAATCCAAAAGAGATACCACCTCTGAGGCAAGAGCAAAGGGAAGAGAACAAATAAATGAGTGAGGGAGTGGAGTAGTTTGTACAGCTGGTTTAACTCAAGGAATCAGGCCCAGATATCTCTGCACTGTTTCAATGCCATTTTCTTAGGGGTTTCTCAAAGGGGTTCCTTTGTTGTCACACTTGGGGGTACAGATGCATACAGGCAAACAGCAAGTGTTCCTTTTGCACCCAGAAACAGTCACCCCTGGAAAAGCACAGTTCCAGTGTGCTGAAATGCCTTTAACAAGCAGCTTTGTTGTTCAGTACTGGACTCATGCTATGCTTCCTAGAAATAGAAAACAGGGAAAACAAGTCAACAACAAACCCAAGCTTTTGGAGATGTCTCTTTAGCTATTATCAGTCTTAGGACTTCAGAACCAGATTTTCTTTAGCAGTCACCCAAAGGACAATGCAAGGAACAGATCTTTCACTTGCTTTTTCTCACCCCTATTCAATAATGTTCCCCCACAGTATCAAGAATTACTACTTTATGCATAGTAATAGAGGAGGGCCTGTGAAATAAAGCACACTTCTCCTGACTGCCAGTTAGTAGCAACCAATGGGTTGAGTGGGAGGGATGGAGCTGGGCAAGCCCAGAGGGTTGTGCTGCACAGGAAAATGGGAACTGCACTGCCCAGTTCCTGCAGGCACACTCAGCCTTTTACCTCCATACAAGCCCTGATAAATGCCTGCTCCTGCGTGCCTTCCCCGTGCTCCAGGCTCAGAAGTGGCTCCTCATCACACGGGCCATTTCCTGAGCGCTGTGCCTCTCCTCGCAGTTGGAGTCAACAGGCTTTTACCAGCAGGACAATTGAAGGGGCTGCATAAACCCGCTGCCATTCCCTCATGTTTGGTGCTACACTGACATCTTGTGGCCCTTAACCCTGGTGAGGCTGTAAACCAGGCCAGCAGATTTCCAAATGTCTCGGCAAAGATGCAGCAACATCAAGCTTGGGAGCGCAGCATTGATTCCCCTCTCGGTTCCTATCTGTTTGAATTCATGTTTCAATCTTTGTGTGTCCCATTTGGTAACAGACTTTTATGTTAAGTATCTCTAATGAAACAAAAATCAAGTCAAAAGTAGTAACAGACTGTAAAGCTAAACCAGAATTGCAGCAAGTGAACCCTTTGTGCAGATGGAACCAACTTCTCAGTCTGAGGAGCAAGCAGAGTCCACAGATACCTATTGCTTTCATATTCTGTCAGCAGGCCCTGTCCTTGGTTTTAGAAAGGTGAGGTTTTAAATTGCTGTAACTATCTACACATAGCTTCAGCTCTTATTCAAGAAAATTCCCAAGAACAAAACCATATGGGTGATATGGTACTATTTAGTCACCATATTTAATGATCAACAGTAAGAATAAAAGCAAGAAAACCTATTTGGAAACAATACCAGTAGTTGTATCCACATATTAAAGCTACCTGTAATTAAATGATGTGCCTGTTAAGAGACAGGGCTGTCCTACTGTCATAATATACTCAGATGGAGACTTTCCATTTCTTTGCCTTTATGGGGAGTAGAGAAATAAAACCAGACACTATACAGTTGGGCATAACTCCTCAACCCTAAACAGGTTTTTAAACAGCTACCAAAAAAAAAAAAAAAAAAAAAAAAAAAAAAAAAAAAGCCTGGAGCTGAAATGCAGTATGGATGACACAGCAAGTAAAAGGGATTTTAGTATGGGAAAATGTGAGAGACTACACTTCAATCCAGATTCACTCCTCTAAGCACTCATCCACCTCAGCTAAAACAGGATCTCTAATGTTGCTGGGTGGGTTCAATGCAGAAACATATTCTTCTGTAGGATGACTGAAGGTTCTCCTTGGATGCACTGAGCTTTAGAGGCATTGATCTCTTCTGTCAGTAATTACTGTGTTATCTGACTAGCTAGATTAAAAGCTACAAGCTGAAGTGCTTCAGAGAAGCATCCAGAACTAAGGTCCCATGCCTTATTTATAAGCAAAGTACTGCAGCTAAAATAAATGGGATACAATATCACAGCTGAAATAAATGGGATACTGAATTTAGGGTAAGGGAGAGAATCTTTACATTCATAGTCAAATTGTTAAATCGGAGTCAATCAATTTAATTTCACATTCCTGTTCCTACACCAGGTAAAGTTCCTTTATTTATCTAGTGAATTATCAGTGTATAACATTAGACAAGTAAATCATCACAGAAGCAACGTGGGAGACACACAAAGAGTCATAACTGCTAAATGGGCTTCCCTATACAGAAAATAAAGGAAGATCTCACTGAAAAACCTAGCCTAAGTGAAAAACACTAAAAGAAAACAAAATGTTTTGCACATTCATCATAGGGTCTGGTGCAATGTCTGGCAAAAAGGGACATTGCAAGGGGACATCTTCCCCTCCTGCAGATGTTACTGGGTACAGATCCCTGCACAGGAGATTCCTGAGAATGGGAGCAGGGGAAGAAGGTAAAGACAGAGAGGATTGACTTGACTGGTGGGCTCCCACTCAGAGCAAGCCCAGGACAGTGACAGATAAGATTAGATTAGATTAGATTAGATTAGATTAGATTACTGAGCCTGGTCCACTTGATATTGCAGACAACCTATGAAATAAACTGTCCCATAAAACAATGAAATTCTCCCCAAAAGCTGTGCTCTGTCTCTACCATGTCAGACTTCCATCCTTTATGGATCAGAACATGCTGCTCTGGTACAGCCTGTGCTTATTCATAGGTACCATACCTGCTCTTGGCTTTTGTGCCAGCACACTCCTTTCACCCACACAGCTCTCCTCTCTCCTGATGTATTTACAGGATGCTTCCATATTGTCTCTCACCCTTCATTAGGCTCAAGCAAACAGACAAAGCCCTTCTAATCTCCTCTCATGAGGGCTGTGAATGCAGCACACTGTGTCTGTGGTGCTTAAGAGTCCTCTGGTTTGCACTGTGGGTGACAAGAGTTGTAGCCAGGATCCCAGATGATCCCTGCAGTGGTGGCAACGCCTCATTCTCTGCACAGGCAACACTTGTCCCCACTCAGGCTAAGGCATCCTCACCCTCATTAAGGGCTGTACAGGACAGGCAAGCCCAGGGGCCTTCTTTACTTTAAGCTGCTTGTTTTCACTCTCTGTTTCATCCTGAACCTATTTTTCCAGACCTCAATATAACTCTGTGTGCAGAAGTGCCTTCTGAATAATTTTTTTTTTTTTCCAGCATGTTCACTGCTTGTCCTGGGCAGACCTTTTCCTCTTGCAGGTACAACAGCCTGTCACATCACATCCCCCTGTGTCACAGGGAGCAGGGCTAACCTGTCTCAGCACAGCAGTCAGGAAAGGCTTGCTGTTCCTGAGACACTGCACACCTAAGGCACGGCTTCTTCCTGAGCAGCAGTGCTACCTCCAGCAAAAGCAGCTCAGGCAAAGCAAGCATGGCATCCTAAGTGATTGGGATATTGCAATGACAAAATCCCAATGCTGGGTCTAAGTGTTTGGGTTTGAGTCAAATATCCCATATCCCAAATTTCTGTTTCCCAAACGGGAAAACATGCTGTACTAATACGATCTTCTGGACTGAAAGCCATTTAAGCAATCAGAAATATGGGTAGTGAAAAGTTGCCACACATCATATTAAATGAAAAATTGTCAAGGACTTCCCACACAAAGTTATTCATTGCTGTGTTTTAGTTTTGTAGCAGAAATGGCAGAAACTTCATTTCAATTTGCTTTAAAAACAACTAAGTTGTAAGATTAATTGTAACTAAAAAGATATTTTCTGGAAGAAAACTTTCATTGGCAGACATATGAGACCAGAATTTGATCTAGTATAGCTTTTTTTACTTATCGTGTCTATGATAGCCAGAAATAAGGAAAAGAAAACAAAATGTCAGTAGACTGGAGCACTTTCAAGGGTGGAATTGGAACCCCTTAAACACTTCCAGAACTGGAAAGATGACTTATTTTACTTCACTTGCTCTGTGAGGTCAGCAGACTTTTGTGCAGCTAAAATACGAATGAATGTACTGAGCACCTGAGCATGGGATAAAGTTGGCAACTAGAACAAGACTCAAGATACACCAAAAAATTCACTGTCATGCTGTCACACTCTGCTCCTTTTATACTACTCAGCAAACTCTGGCAAAGTTCTCTGTTGGATAAGATCTTGACACAGAAGTTTCCAGCATGTTCATGGCAGCTGGAGCTGCCCTCTCCAATGACACTCAGCCACAGGAGGGTGTAAACCCACTCCTGATCCCAGGCTGGAAACCCTTGGTATCTGCCATCAGCAGACACATGTTAGAACAAGCTCCCCTCTTGTTAGACAAGAGCTATAAAGAAAACAGAGAATCTGAGAAGCAAATCTCACTCTGTTGGAGATACCCACTTCTCTTCTGCACTCCAGTAAAAAACCCAGATCAGTAAAAGTGGCAGCATGCATAAAAATGGCCCCAGTACTACACTAATTAAACATGTTATAGCAGGTGACAAAAGGACTGGTGGCAGAAGTTACAGAAAGAAAATAATTGGGCTTGATCTTCAAGTCTAACGTTATCTGCAATAGGTATTTAACAGCAACTCTGCTCTTTAAAAAGCTGCTGGACTGACACATGTTGAGATGGTGTTATCTGACACCCATCAAGTCAACACAGCATAATCAGAGGCAAAGCCCACTGCAGTTCCTCCCCCTGGCCCTCCCAGCAGGGCCTGACCCAGGACAAGTGAGCAATGCAGGCAGCAGACAGCTCTGCCTCCCCCACAGCCAGCCCTTGGCCTCCCTCCAACAACACCCACGGTGATGGGAGTGCACCTGAAAATGTGAACCCTGCTCCCTGGGCCCAGAGACTTGCAAAGAGAAAACATCAGCCCATTGTGTGAAAGGAGGATGTAAAAAGAGAAACACACAAAAAAAGGGCATAAACAGTGAATGCCAGGCTCCCAAAGACACACATGGTGGGGCTCCAGCCATTAGAACAGCAGAGATGAAGACAAGCACTTCATTAGCAGGGACAGACTCCCAGCGTGGGCCACAGCCAGAAGTAGACAAAGAGAAGTCAGATTCTGGGACTTCAATGCTTTCCAGCCTTGTGACTGTCAAAAAATAAAACCAGACAAGAAGAAGAGCCACAGCATGAGAATATTTCCAGTCACAGGGATGTCAGCACTATCTGAAGTGCTGCTGCTTGCAACCCAATCCTCAGTGGCCAGTTATGAATAATGAACAGAAACATCACCCAATAACTCATTTGCCACAAACCTTTAAACTCATCTCTCTATTCTTTTGGAGGGAATTAAAAATATTTTGATGAGCACTGGGTGTTCAAAACCAGTTCAACGCAGGGAGAAACAAATTACTGCAAATAGCTCTCATGACTGAAGCAGGATGCTTTGGAGAAGTCATCTGCATGGCTTCACCCCTCAAAAAAGCCTTAGCATTTCCTAGGGAAAAGAAGATATAGCTGTGACTCTTTTACCCTCCTCAGTGTGATGTTCTGTGGCACAGTCCCTGGAACAGGCATATGAACTCTTCTGCTGTGTCTTAAAAGTACAACTGATGCCTAAAATATCTTTTTTTAGTGATCTACTTTAAAAACATTTTATTTTGAAATTTTCCTTATCAACTTTTCTCCTGCAGAGATTTTCTTATATTTGCATTACTTTTTTAGCTTAATGGAAGCAAACATCCTTGAACATTTTTGGTAATGTATCTATATTATTCTTACTGCATATTGTTTAGTGATGTCAAACTGTATCCTTACAGAACATGAACCATTTTCTAGTCTAATCTTATTTATATTATTACAGCAAAACAGTCACTTTAAATATAAGAAATCTCAACTCTGAGATAAAATAAAGCCTCAGAGTGAAAGGGAGTAACAGTCTCTTCACTTATCCAATCAGGATATTGGAAAGCTGATAGAGGTGGCTGGTAGCATTTCCAACTTCCAAAAACTTCAAGTGATGTTGAGGCTGGAACAGTGGCCTCCCTGCAGTTATAAGATGATGTAATGAAGATGAATGCTGCCTGCCAGCTCTGTGTCCTGGGCAGCTCCCAGCCAGTGCTGCAGTGTGCACTGTGCTCTGGGAGATGCACTGTGAAGCAGCAGGCTGAGTGGAGTTCAAGAGACCACAGCTATGTTCCTTCAGAGAAAAAACTTGTAGGCATTTTATTTTACACAGAGAAAGCCTTGAGAGGTTTCTTCTGAGATGCTCAGCTCCAGCCACAAAGCTGCTGGGAGCAGCCCACTCCACTTGTGTGACACACAGCACTGCACCCCAGCACCCTCCCCTGCCCTGCTAAGCAGCACAGGGGAACCTCTCAGTACCTGAGCAGCAGGATCATGCCATTTCTTTCTCTTTCATTTATTTGTAATACATGCTGGAACCAGGCTACCTCCATGCCTTTTGGCTGCTACCCTTTTATTCTCTTGAAATCCAAATGGGCACATGCATTGTCACAAAGCTGTAAAACCTCCTTTTATCTTCTTTTAATACAGATTAATTTGTTTTTCCTATGGATATTCCTACTATTTTGATTTTGATACTATATTGGTTCTAATTGTTCCCCAGCTCCCAAAAACTGACTGAGCTGGAAGAGAAAATACTTCTCTTTCTGCCACAGCTGGATCTGCCTCTGGGCAGGGTGGCACAAGTGACTCAGGCTCTACCACTGTGCCTGCTGTCCCTGCCAGGGATATTCAACTACCACCTCTCTAGCTGGCAGCTTCTGGCACCCCTGAACAAACCAGAACTTGCTAAAATAAGACAACTTTTCACTCAGTCCATCACTCACCTGGTTCCTGGTTGAGTTAGTATTTAATGTTTATTCTAGAAGTTTAACCAGGATAAAATTGGGATATTTGTCATCACAGGGGTAGCAAAGGATTTATTAGATCAAGCAATATTGATTTCTGCCACAGTCATTTTTTTAACCAGAAAATAATCTAGGAGATACCCTGAGCACCCTACATGGCTCGCTCACTTTATTAAGTTTTTTTGTGAGGATATTCTTTAACCTATATTACAGGCAGTTAATTTTGGTTTTTTTTGGAAGAGGGTGACCACTGCCCTGATCCACAGACTCTCATATTTCAAAGACCAGATTTAGTTTAAATATCCTTAGCCAGACAAAACCACCAAGAACTTTGTTGATAGAGGAAAATCTAACCAAAGTAGAAAACTTTATAATTCTTTTGTTTCATTGAAGCACAAATGTTTCCATTTTATTCTTTAAAATTTTTCCACTTCTTTTTCATACAGTCAGCCCAAGAAACCCCCTGATGATCACTCTAGACATTGTCTCAGACACAGTGACAGGAGCTCATGGGGTTCAGGTGGCTGTTGTACAAACACCTAGATCTGTGCTAATGACCAGAAACTCCCTGGGAGTCAGCAGAAACAAAGAATTGTTTTAGAACAGAATTGACTTCCATGAAAATATTTTAAGAGAGAGGACACAGGCCCTGGAAGTGCTTATTTCCTTCTGGTGGCTGTTAAGTGAGACTTTGATGAGTCTGTGTTTGGTCACCTAAATCCAGCCCCAACCTAAATCAAAACCATGGACTGCAGTGAAGAAGAGAACTTGGGGAGTGCCAGAGGGGTTCTTAAGAGTAAAAGACAACTCCTAGTTCCAAATGACTGCAGTGGATGAGAAAATAATATTTACCTTCAAAAGAAAACTTTTGAATCTCATGTAGTACTTTTCCTTGGTTTTCAACCCAGAGTCAGTATAGATTTTCTAAGCTAAAATTAATTTCCCTGGCACTAGCTATTCAGTGACTTACTCTAGAGTATTTAAGGATTAATCACCACTGTTTTCACATGATGTCAATATTCTGCAATGGAATATGTATGAGGGCAGCTTGACTCTTCTGGAAGTAGCTGCTTTGACCCAGAAAGTCTTAACCAGAGAACTAAATTGTTTTAAAAAGCAGAAGGGACAAAGAAACCTTATTTTAAAAATTGCATAAGGTCATTTAAAAAACTATATTTTTTAGCTTAGACCTGTTCCAAAAAGATCCATAAAGAAAATCGACCCATAACAATTAATTTAATCTTTTCCTTCTTAAGTTAATAATTTAATGACAGTTATGGCACAAAAAATAAATGGTTCAAATCAGAATTGTACCTCAGCTGGCTGTATCCCTACCAATTAAACACACAACAAACTTACTCTTTTGACTTCTGTCTCTTATTCCTGCACCTTTGAGCCCAAGAACCAACACACAGCAAATTTAGGGCTGTGGCTTTCCACCCCTTGACCCACACTTTGTTTTCCAGAACCTATGCAGCCTGGGGCACACCGTGTTATGCTGTCTCTCAGGAAAACAAAATCAAAAAAAAGAAATCAAAAAACCAATCAAACAAACAAGACCACCACCAACTTGCTTTTGAGTGACCAGCTAGTGAGACAGGAAAAAACATGAAGAATGTGCATAAATGTTTGAGTGAATCAATGCACTCATCTCTGTTTTTCTCAGAGCTGGAGTGCAGCCATCACCTTCCATGGCTAAAAATAGTGTCAGTAGGCAGCTCAGAACAATGCAAATCACCTTCTTTGGTTTTATTTAATATCTCCTGAGTGAGGGACAATTCATTTCTTTGAGATCGTACAGAAAATTAGTGGAATTATACCAGCAGAGAGCAGATAAGAATCCAAGAAAATTACAAAGGATTAAGTATCATTAGTTTGAAAGAAAGCCCCTTAAATGACTTTTTCCTCCAGCCTTTCTTACCCCTGCAATTTTAAAGCCATGAAAAAAGTTCTCCTGGTCATTGGCCATAGAACCCTTAGCCCCATATTTCAGGATAATTTCTGTTTCCTCTTCAAAGCAGTGATTTCTGTAAAAATTCTGTGTGTTTGATTATACCCAAGGTCAGCAGCAAAGTCTAAAAAAGCTGTCAACATGCTAATAAAATCCCCAAACTTTGCTTTCTCCTTTGTAATCACCAAGTGCTCATCTCCACATCCAGTCAGCAAGATAATTGAATATCATGGGTGAAGGAGCACAGCCCTGCCAAGCTGCTGGACTGACCTTGAACTCTTTGGCCAGCTCACCACGTACAATGCCTCTCTGTGTAAGTCAGTCCCTGAAGAATAAACTCTTGAGTAAGCAGATCAATTACCAGACATCTTTCCCAAGCATTGCATAGAAAGATTCAACAATCTCAGTTATGTACTGCAGTAAAGCTGGCCCAAAATATAAGAGTTTGAAGTCAATTTTGATGTTAAGTTTGTTGAATCTGAAATATGTCATCATCTAATGCCTGAACCTGTGTTGTACTGAGTATATATGATTATATATATATATATATTTCTTTTTATTTATTTTTTAAGATAATACAATAGTTGTATGCCTCAGGCAATATGTTCTTCTGTGACCCAGTTCTCAGATTCTCTTTATATTTCTATGGAAGTGTTATGGGCCTACAGAATAAACATCATTATGCTTTCATCCACTTTGCTCTGCCACAATGGTGACTAATATAACTATTATGGACTCATTTATTAAGCAAGATTACACACAAGGTAGCTCATCACCCAGGAAGAAATCAGTAGCCAGTTGTTTTCACTTTACTGTGCAAAGTGCTGAGTCTACAGCTGTGGGTCATGTAAGCTTAAAACAAGGCAGGCTGAGGAGTGTGGTGCTCTCTGTTTCACACCCAGTGCTTCTGCAATGGTTAATGTCAAGAATCAGAGGGTCAGGTTCTTTTTGGAGAAAACAACGCAAGCAACTTATTCCCAGTGCTTTTTTATTTCTTTTTTAATGGGAACTTGCATTATTTCCTACCATCAGCCAGCTCAAGATGCACAAGATTGTCTGTTGTCATTTGCTTCTGTTTGGGTTCCTCCCAGGACAGGGTGACAGCAAGGACTAGTAATCCTGAGAAGAGAAGCCCTATTATTTCTCAAAACACAACAGTCAGAGTTCAAAAGGCAAGAGGCACTTTTAAGATACCCAGGCATAATCTGCATGCTCCTCTTGAAAGCAAAATTTGTAATTAGAGCTGGCATTTCTGAGCAGCCTGCTAGTGCTGGTCATCTTGCTAACAAACAAAGGGGACATGCTTTGTGACACTGGCACACAATCCAGTGGGGAAGGGATGGTGCCACTCCTGCAGGAAGCACACACGAGGGATGTGTGCATCTGAGATGGCCTAGAGGGAACCCAGCTGAAAGATGTTTGGGAAACAACATGGTTGTATAGTCACAACAAAGAAATGGGAGATGAAGCAAGGGATTTAAGATCACTGCTTTGCTCTCCCACAAGCTTTTCCTGACACTTTCCCTTCCTTCCATTTCCTCCTATATAATGTAACTCAGAGGAGCTTTTTTTTTTTTTTTTTTAATATTCTGAAAGTGAGAACTTGGAAAGCAAGATAACAAAAGAGTGACAGGATTGAATATTCAGAGCAAAACCTCTGCATGGCAGATAGAAAATAATTTGGTTCTCCAAAACCCTGTAATAAAGAATTAAGTAGTAAAATGCATCTGATTGTTATGCAGGTCATTTTCTCAGATGGAAGGATGAAGCAAAATCAGCTCACTTTTTTTTTTTTTTTTTTTTTTTTTTTTTTTTTTTTTGTAATTTAAATAGGTTTTAAGTAGCATGGATATTTTGGCTTTGGAGATCACGGACATATTTCAGGTCTCACATTTTTATTACTCACACTGGGCTGTATGGAAAAGGACCTTGGGTAATCCAGTCACGTAAATTATTTCATGTTTTATTGAAAACCTCACCATCACCAGGAAAAGATCTTAAACCAGTCAAAAGGCATATACCATACAGAATTGAATTTATATACAGTTAATTGCTTTGAAGGAGGAAGAACAAGTCGAACCCTCTGAGATTCAAAGCATGTTACCACTAAGTGTGTTAATCTGTTCCGCTTGGTTTCTCAACATGGGAAAGCAAATCTGCAGCCACAATTCCCGTCCTCTTGGAGAGGATTTTCAGAACAGATTATAGCACTACACCTTGTTTCAAGCATTTGTCTGCAAACAAGCACCACTGCGATTAACAGGGGTCAGATAGGCTGAAAAGTGGGAGCACCCCTGGTGCAGGAAGTGCTTGCTAGAGCATCCTGGTGGAGTCTGTAACATGCTATGACTCACCCACATCCATCTATCCCTTCTTATCTTCAAAGGGAAATAGAATAAAGGCAGGCTAGATGACAAGAAAATCCTTCTGTATTTGAAGACAGATTTCTGCTAAGCGTTTCTTACCAAGGCCACATAACTATTTTACGCAAAATTAAAAAATTAAAACAGAGAGAAGACATTTCATAGGATGGCACATTTGCTTGGAAAGAAATGCTATGGTAAAGACAAGCATGAGGTTCTTCTGTCTTCAGTGAGATCTCTGAATTGTTGCTATGACTCAGGAATGATGGACAAGTGGTGAACTGATGATGAGTGTGGACTTGAAGGTAATCAGATCCCCTGTAAAAGCTTTCCCCCAAAAAATCATTTTTGCACCACCAGGTTTCAGGGTGCAAATCAAACCCCTAAACAGAAGAAAAAGGAAGAGACAGCATTTTGAAAGGGATGACACACAGCAAACTCAGGGAAGATAAACAGCAGAAAAACATAGGAACATGGATGAAAGAAAAAAATATCGGTGTTCAGATCTTAATACAGATAATGCTCCTGTGACAAGTAAAGTACTTCTGAAAAAGAATCAGTTTAGTTCCACCCAGGAGGGATGCTCAGACACATGTTCATCTGCTGCTCCACCTGGTGAGCAGACACAGGGAGCCAGCTCCCCCAGCAGCCAGGAGCACTGCCAGGCAGAGCAGGCAGAAATCACAGGGCTCCAGAGAGCAAACTCCTGCCTCTGTGCTTGCTCATAACCTATTAATCTGACAGAGATTCTGATTTAAACCCAACTCTGCTGAGAGCAATCCTCCACGGGTCCACTGGCATAAGGAGCCAGAGACAACTATAGCTGTGGCATGGCATAGTATAAATTGTTAGAAGCTGCAATAAATAACAAAATCGGGAGATACAAATAGATGTAGTGATGGGGAATTAACAGCTTTTCTAAAGGCAAGCAGTGTCACAAAGACAGGATGCACTTTGGTTTTAAATAGTGAGCATACATCAAGAAATGTCAGTGATTCTATGCATCTACAATTTGAAAAATGTCCTCAACATGGAGCATTCCTACTGCAAATAAGGGACAAAGTCCCTACACAGGCAACTGCAAGTTGTTATTCTGGGCTTCTGAACAAGGCTGAGCATGATTATACACTCAATTCTCATGCTGTCAAAGGGTTGATGCATTTTGTCCAACTTGTTTTTCTTAGTTATTACCATTTCCCTAGAACACCGCATCCCTGAGGGACAAGCCCATGTGAAGCAGTGATGTACAAGAGAATCAAAACCCCAAAGTTGCTACTTTAGCACACCACACCTTCATTCTTTCACCCAAAGCAGAACTGCTTTCTGTGGCTGATTTCCAATTTCATTAAAAAAAAAATCTCACCCAGTGTTACATCTCCTCTTGCCCCTGCAAGGCTCATTTCACCATTTGTTAATGTCTTTCAAAAAGTTTTTCTGGCAGATCATCTCCCTGTTCTCTATGATAAAACTTGTTGTACTAATTTCTCTTCCCCAATGATGTTTATTCCCTCAAATATTTGCAGAACATTGCCAAGTCACCTTGCAATCACTGCTTGGAGCATTCCTATCTCATCTGCAGCCCTTCTGCACACAGCCAGACAGTTCTTCCAGCCTCCTTTATCATTTGTCTTGTTCATCTTGTCAGTTAGTTTCTCTGACCTCTCCTTTCACTTTGTTTTATTAATTTTTCAGCACACCCCTGTGAGGGAAGCACAGAGTAGCAGCCTCCCTCCATCCCTGCCCCCAGTGCAATCATGGTGGGACCAGGGAGGAGTTGATTCCCTCGGTCCCACGCCAAGGGCAGGACCATGCCTGTGCCAGGCACCTCCTCCTGAGGGAATTCAATGGTGCACTACAGCACCCTGCAGCCCTCCACACAGCACCTGTGCTCACATCCAGAGCCTGAGTGAGCTCTGTGGGCATGCAAGGTCAGAATTCCTCCCAAAGCTCTTCTCCCAGCCTGGGTTCAGGGCAGGCACGGTCCCAGCTGCTCCCCTGGGCACTGGCCCAGGATGGGACATTGAGCTCATTCTCTTCACTGTTCTGCTTTCTTCCCTGTGGCCCTTGTGCTAGCTTGGGAGAGCTTATTGCACATCCCCACACATACTTTCTCCTGAACAAAGGTATTATTTATGGTTGAGTGGAAGATAATGGAGTTTTCTCTCTGTGTGGGTATGGCATACCCACTGCAGTGATTTTCCACTTCATTCATTTTCCATTTCAAGGAAGCTCTGTAGCTTCCTTCCTACTCCTGCAAGAAAATAAAACACATCTGTATTGATAGATACAGATATATCTGGGGTTTTGACAGACCTGGATGTTGCTGGCCTATATAAGATTACATTCATCCCAATTTATCAGAGTACTGGTTACACATGCGTAGTGAGGAACTCTATTATCCTGTCTTTAATTTACTCTCAAGGAGTTCATCTCTCACAAAATCCATATCAGAGCCCCCTTTCTCAATTATTTTAGCCAGGGAGGGGAGAGGTCTTTATCTGATCTGATAATGGAGCTATTTGGCTCAGCCCAGCCATTAATCCATCTGACAGCTTTCCTATGAAAAAGCAGAATTTTCATCCTACACTCCAATTTATTTCATCATCTGCACTTTCCTTCTCCAGCCCTGGTTGGTGGTAATAATGGGAACTGTCTAGAAAAATATATAAATATGGCACATGTGTATAAATACAGATGAAGCAGGTGGCACAGGTGTGAGAAGTGAATTCTGCCTTTACAAGAATTTATAGCTCGAGCATTTATTTGCCCCATGGAAACTTAAACCAGCCACCATAATTGAAAATATCCCAACACAAATTCCTATTTTTCTCAATAAATGAGCTCTTTATTTTGTTGTGTGTGGAAGAATTGTTTCCTGGGGGGGTAGAGGAGTGGATGTTGATTTTGTTGTATTCTGGTTTTGTGTAAGTCCCTACCACAGCAGTCCTCTGGTCTTAATGGAAAAGGCTGTATTGTAATTCCAAAGTAAGATTTACTCATTGTGGTGACACTCCAGCTATCATGGAGCAAATCTGGAAACGAGACAAGCCTGCAAGGTGGATGCTGAGCTCTCCTGTCTGACCTGCTCCTCTGCAATTATCCTTAGCTGACAGCTTCTGACAAGGCTTAGAGTTGGGCAAGCAGAAACCTCAGTGAAGAAGGGGTTTTCTTGGTTGTTTTTCTTTTCAAGTAAGAAAAACTGAAATATAAGGCAGCTGCCAAAAAAATTTACATTTTACCCAGTATTATTAATATTTACAAAGTATTTTTATTTTAAAATGCCAAACTTGTGAAGCATTTAGCCAAAATGTATTTTAAATGGAGATAATGTTTTGAAATTAATTCAAAATTCTCTGTTTCTTTTCAAAACTTTGGAAGCAGAAGATTATGTTTTTCACATTCAAAAGAGCATCTAATTTCCAAAGTTAGAAGAATTCTATAAATAAATGTAGGCAACAGTCACTCAGGCACTCTCACCTACTGCCACTTCATTCCCTGTTCTTACAGGTGGCAGTTCAGAAACATTTCAAATGAGGTCAGGAGAGGAAAAGAAAAAAGGATTTTTCCCATAATGACATGCTGAGCAAAAGACAAGTCAGAGTTTTTACTTTTCCTGCTTCTATATCTACATTTTAGCTCCAAAGTCACTAAAAGATAATTTCCATGCATGCAATTGAACAGCTACTTTTCATCAGGCTACTTCAGTTTCTTAGTTGAAAATGAAAGTATGAAAATGGAAAACATCTCAGCCACACTGGAGCATCTCCTCCAAGTTTTTGGGAATCCTCTATTTTCTGGTTAGTTTTTGGGTCCTGCTGTAACTCCAGATGATGACAACCTCACTGTGCAGTAGGTGAGTAAATGGCACAAACCCACTCTGCTTTGAGACACCTCAGTGGCCATGCCTGAATATTTGAATAAACCAGCCCTTTCCACCTCCTGCCAAAGCACCACTGCTGCCACTGGCACATCCCCACCTCTGCTGTCAATACAGCTCCCTAGAGGCTCAGAAACAGAAACAGAAATGCAGCTACAGATTTTCCAAACAGCCTGTACATTCTGCCACTGATGACTATGGTTTAGCCATTTTACGTTTTCCAAGCCTTTTTATTTTTGAGGCATCCTTTTCTGCTTTGTGCCAGTTCTATAACAACCACAACAAGTACTGTGTATGGATTTATTTTATCATCCTCAACAATGATGTCTGTCTGCTTCCCACCACACTCTCAGCCATTTGAACTGACTCAAGTCCTGCTGTGACTGAGCTGCCCTGAAAGTTTGCCACACTATTTATACTGCTTCCTATGCACAGCTTGAAGTCTCTACAGGTCTAGAAATGAGGATGGACTTCTGGTTTATAAGAGGGGCTATGTATCAATTTATCAGCAATTTCGTAAAGGCAAACATTAATGAAGATGAAAAAGAAAGATACATTTTCAGTGATGTCTCCTAGGCCCAGCAAACACTCATAGCAAATTCTAGTCCCTTTCAGGTTCCTCTGCCCATCTCTCTCTCATATATAATGTTTCTTCTGCAGCCCTAACTGGGAAAAGGAGAACAATTGATGATGTGCAAAAAGAGGGACTTCCATTTGTTTATTTCTACAAACACTGCCTAAATGCATTTCAAATTGAAGGCAGCTCACAGAAATCATTGGCAGCATAAAAATTGAACTAAAAGGATTTACGTGGCCTGGATAAATTTTAAACTACTTTAAACATTTCCCTGAAGTAAATTTTCTTCCTTCCACAGAGCAGTGTTAAAAGAGGGAGACAAGAAAAAAACAATTTAGTTAACCATTCCAAGGGGTTTCCAGGACAAATTCTTAACTAGCTCTGAGATTTCCTACTTGTAACTCAACCCTCTGTCTGATTAAGCTTCTTTGGGTAAACATGTTTACATTTATGTAAAATCTTTTGAACTCAAATGATGAAATTTTGCCTTAACACTTCTTTTACAGCAGGACATGCTTCTTGCAGCACCTGTTTGTTTCTTCTTGGCTTTGACAGGATGTGTTTTCTAAGAATTGAACCTTGCACACCCTGCTCAGCACAATGGGTGACTGGCAGCACCACTGAACCATGAAAAGGAGTGAAAGGAAGGTTTCTGAGAAAGCTTTACACTGGCAGTGACTGATAGAGTCAGGAAGGTTACATCACTGCCTGCAGGTCTCACAGTCCTGGCTCTGGCAAGGGCTGTGTGGGCTATCCTCTGTAGTAGGCATTTTATCTACCAGCAGCATTAATTTTTGTTTTTTTCCAAAGTCTCCCAACAGCTCCATAGTCCTGAGGAGCCGAGCTGCTGCTGCCATACAAGAAAAACAACATACAACAACCAAACAACAAATCCTAACTATGTAAGTGCCTAACTATTTCCAAGACAAATATTTTAAAAGCAATTCAGATGTTCAGAAACACACATCTGTATTCAAATGAGTTATAAACACTAATGGACTTTAAATGTGTTACTTATTTATCAAAGACTTCCTCTTGACATAGTTACTGCTGTTTTTCATTACTTTGTTCATCAGGCACCTATACCCTGCAACAAACGTGCTTTTTTATACTCCTAGCTCAAATCAAAGATAGCACTACCTGTTAGCTAAAGAAATCTCTTTAGAGATTTAGAGTATGACAAGCAGGGATCTCAGCTAATGGTCCATAACAGATTTGGTCTTTAATCACTAAAGTATGTCCCTAGTTTACAGAAGAAAAAACCAGCAAAATGATGAAGATTGTGCTGGTGCCAAAACCAGCCTGTCCTGCTGTTGCATCTCCACTAGGGCCAGAACAACTGAGAGCTTTCAAGGGTTATGGCACACTCCATTTCCTTCCCACTTTGTGGCCTGGACCCTGCAGCACTAAACTCATACCTAACATAAATGCTGCACCAACTACTACAACTGCGTGCAAGTCCTGACAAGTATAAAACCTAAAAGCAGGATTTATTTTTCTTTTTGTCTGAAAATTCTTTTTTGCTTCTTGGAAACAGTTTCCTTCAAGAATTACAACCACCCTCAAGGGGACTTTCTAGTCTTTACCTGATTTTTGAGCTGCTGTGTTACTCATCCTTCCTTTTTGCCTCCCCCCTCACACTGTCTCCCCTTCCCATACCACGCATCATCAAATTTACAGAAAGGAAACCATTTAAAACACCAGATTATTGCTGAAGGTGAACAGGACATGAAAGTCAAGGACCATGCTCTGCCTGCCTTTTGGGATTCCTCACGTATCGCGTTCTGTATTTTACTCATCAAAATGTCATGCTCAGAAAGTTACACGGCCTGAAGAATAGGGGAAACAACAGAAAGGAGAGGGGAAGAAAAGGCTTGACCCTTGTGCTATTGCTCATGTTTGCCTATAAAAAACTTGGAAAAAGATTCCTGAGTCTGACAGCAATCACAGCCATCTCGACAGTGTCTAACGCATGAATAAAGCGTTGTCAGCTCAAAAAAAACCCCAAACCTGCTTGTCTCTGAAGGCCATTTTACAGCTGGTGTATATATCTGACACGAGGGAAAGAGAGATTGCATCATCTGAGATATATGACACTCGCTGGGAATGCAGCTGCTTGCTGGAGTGACTTCCATGATAAACGTGTCACTTCTGCAGAAAATTGATGGCAGCCAGAACTGTCATTTCTCTAATTCATTCTTCCCAGTCACTTTGTCCTCCCGCTTCCAATGTGCTTTGTAGACTGAGAATCAACACATCTATTGATTTCCTAAGTGCATAAAAGTAAAAATATTTTTAAAGTTTTTAACTGAACTGGGTCCAAAACACCTTACTACTTTGATATTTTTTCCATTTCAATAAAATGAAATAAGCTGAGGAAAGAAAGATGGAGACATGTAAACTTTAGAGACAAAAGCCTGGTTTTGATCAAATAAAGTACCTTTGAGAATACTAAGTCCTGCTAACATGCAGTTTAACACTACTTGGTTATAGCAGCATTCTGTTTGTTCTTGCCTTTAAACAGAAACATAACCCAGTCTGTGCATACAGATTTCGCTTCAGATGCTTAGGAGTATTTAAAATTTCTAACTGTGCCCAAATATAATCCTCAAAACTCGTAAGAGTACTTAAATCTTTACAAAATGAAGGGATTTTTTTTCACAGATAATTTGGGTTAGTACAGCCCATTCTGGGCTATGAACATGTCAGAATATATCCTTTGATTGCTCTCATATGGAGTGACACTCTGTGCCTACCAGGGTAATGCATCTCTTCATGAATTTCTGTCTTTTCACTGGCCACCCCTGGTAGCTACCCAATATATCTGATTGATTTAAGGCTGGTATTTAGAAAGAAAGAAAAAAAAAAACAACCAAACAAAACACACACACAGAGCTTTCTCCTTTTTTGTGCTTGTCTGCTAGACCAGTGGAGCTTTGCTGCTCTGTTTACAACATTGCTGACACTTCTGTGGCATGGAACAGATTTTGCAGAACCCCACATTTGTGTTTCTGGCTTCCCTGCAGGAGAAGGCAGCAGCACATCCAGGATGAGGAGAGGAGAGCTGGGCTGCTGCCTCCTCCCAAAGCCAGGCCTGTCCTTGTGGCACTCTGTCCTAGCCACAGCAGCAGCGTGGGGAGGCAGCAGGGACAGACACAGAGTGCCACACATTTAGCTCTGCAACTCTCCACAGGCTGAGATGAAGTGCAGAGTAGCAGCTCTGCCCACAGGGGTGCCTTGTCAAGTCAGATCAGTGCAGGGCTCTGGGCTGGACCTCCACCAGTTACATAAAGCCCTGTCCATAAACCTGCTGGCCAGTGCTACAGAGCAAGAGCTGGGTTCAGAGAGCTGACCACAGGCCCATTTGCTCCAGTACTGTGGGGGGAAGAGATGCAGGGCATCCTTCTGATTGCTCCCTAGCTTTTCCGAGTCATTGCCAGAGCAAAACCCTCCTCTTTGCTGCATGCTAATGGGGAAAGCACTGGATATAAATTGCCAGTGTGACCCAAAGGATGCCCTTTTCACTCTTTTCTTTACATTTCTCTTCCTGTGCTTGCCCCAGAGTGCAAGTCCTGCTTTCCTTTCCATGATAGTTACATCTGTCAAACCTGTCACACCTTGCATTTATTCACAGGAGATGCAAAAGCTAAAGCAGGTGCTACAGATGCTTCCTTGATTAGTGCAATGTGTTGATATCGTTTCTTGATATTTCACAAAGGAAAGAGAAAATGAAAGATAAAAAGAGAAAGAGAGAGCAGTGGCAGCATTAGATGAGCTAAACAGCTTGTTCTGCTGTGATGGCTTCCATCAGACATGCCCAGCAAGGTAAAAGAGGCATTTTTTCAAACAGATGGTCTCAAAGTCTTTAGAGCATTCCAGCTCAGAGCAGCAGCACAGCTCACTGCCACACGCTGGGGAGGAACTGTGCCATGAAGGAGACACACTCAATTTACCTGCCCGCCTTAACAGCATCTCAACACCTGCTCTGCTGAGGGGTTAAACTGCACCTCAGTGAAAGGCAGCTGCTAGAGGGACACAGCTGAGGGCAGGGACAAGAAATAAAAGCCTCTTGTTAAGGCAATGAATTTGCACTCTGAGGACAGAGGAACAGACCACATAATCTCTGTGACAAGGTTTATGCCACAGCGCAGCTTGTGGACAGTGTGACATTAGATCCAGCCACCTTCTCTTCCCTAAAGATGTGATGGAGGCAGGCAGCACATGCTGGAAATGCACAATGCAGGAAACTGGTTACATCAAAAGTTCTGCAAATAGTATATTGGTTGTGTGCTGCTGCCATACAGAGCCAGGCTGCCAGGCACTTGTGGGTACATATACTGCATGCACTGGAGAGGAGCCTTTAGTCAGCCCAGGAGACTCATTTCCAGCTGTCCAGACAGAGAGTAACTCTGAATTTTCAGCTTGCAGTAGGTCTGTCTGGTTTGCAAAAGATGGAGTAAATACAGCCCAGGTTTCTGTTCGCTGTATGTAAAATGGAGATAACAAATTAGAACATTAATTTTGCCTTTCTCTTTCTTGTCTACTAAACTTTTAGTGCTTCAGAAAAAAAAAAAAAAAAGAAAAAAAGAAAAAAAAGAAATGTCTCATCAAAATAGGTTTTTACCATAAATGGCCAACTGGACTCCAGACCCTTTAGGTTCCTTTATCCAGAAGCAGAAATCAGTGCATCAGTTGGGTATGATTTGGGTTGGTTCAGAGCATCTTGAGACAGCAGACCTCTTGCACTGATTCTCGGACACCCTCAGCAGGCTTTGCTATCCAAAGATTTATTTTGCTTAAAGAAAAGGCTATACCTCTGTACCAATGCATCAGAAATGAGCCTTCAAATCAGTTTCACCCTGAGCCATAAAAATAGAAAAAAAATACTTTCTCTGAGATTTGCCTAAATTGGCACGTTCTTTTCCAACTGCTGCCCCCTACTTGAGTGGAGCTGGCAGATTTATGCATTCAGGATGTATTTGCTTAAACTACTTCTACCTAATGATAAAGAAAATATTAATTCATAAATAAACCTAGGCAGTGGCAGGCCTGAAATGTATACATTACTTACTTATATCTGTGTTCAGCAAGCTGAAAAATGACAGAGTGCCCCAGCAGTGCAGCCAGGCAAAGCATAAAGTGTTCAGCTGAGCAGGAGGAGAGGTCATGCAGGCTCCTTGCACAGGCTGAGCTGGCAGGTCCTGGCTGCAGATTAACCTGCCTGCATCAGCTGCAGTGCCTGGGTCAGCAAGACAAGGGGACACACAGCCTCCAACCACACCTGGGTGCACCTGGGGCTGCCACAGAGAACCTGGCAGATTGTGGCCCCCAGATCATTGCAGGGTGCTGCTTTCCACCCATCACCCTCAGATATCTCCCCTGCTCTCCTGCTGCAGGAGACAGAACATCTTATTTTCCATGGGGCAAGACATGCAGACACTTTAATAGACTGATTCTTCTTCTTCTTCCTTATGAAGGTAAATCCCAGAGCTGCTGGGCTGGGCCACTTCCAAGTTTTGCAGTCAGGGATTTCCACAGAAAGAGCTGACAATGCAAATGGCTCCAGCAAAGGCTTTTTTCATGACCCTAGTGACCTTTTTATCTTGAGCAGATAGCAGCTTTTATCTCTTTGCACCATTTGGTTATCATATTTTCGTATCGCTGAGTGAACCTCTGATGCTGCTACCCGGGGAGAACAGGCATAAGAAATTCTTTCATATGGATCTGTAAAACACTTCCTTGCTGAGGCACAGCACCCCAGCTATCCCAGGCTCGGGCACTCACATTAAGCACTTCACTCTCACACTGCAGGGTCTCCTTTTAGTCCATTACTGAATGAGTAGAGTACCTCTCCCGATAAAAAACTGTTACACTTCAGTTGTGTTTCAAGCAGCACAGATTAATACATCTGCTAACCAAAACACAGTCACGCTAGCCTCTTTTCCTCTTAGTGAGCCCATCCTCATGTCAACTCCAGCCTGGCAAAAGTGAGAGTCTGACAGAGAAAAGTTAGCAACAGCCCTTTTTCTTACCTCACTCCTATTCAAACTATTTCCTTAGAAGAGACCAGCCTAGCAATTATTAGAGTTCATAACCTCTTTCTTAATTACCTGCATAAAAATCAAAGCTCTGCAAAACACAGGAAAACTATGAATAAACCGCCTCGTGTTTTCCAGAAACGTTTGCCTAATTATTAGTGTTTTTAAAATGTGACTACACATGAATAATAAAGAGAAAATTCCTCTGCAGTTTTGTATTTCCTCTATACAGTACACGGGCAAGCCTCCACTAATCAGATATTCCCTTCAGCTACAATGCAACCCATTATTTCGGAACTTTCGGTACTTTCATCCCGTAAGCTCTGGAGCAGTGTGACCGAGGAGACAAACAGCTCCAAGGTATTCGGATGCTAATGAACTACAGATGTGCTGTTCAATAAGCTGAGAACGACGGTGCCTTTAACTCTACCTTCACTTACTCCGCAGCGAACCCCAGAGCGAGGAAACGGCAAGGAAGAAAATAGACACACAGGAGCTAGTGTACATCAGTCTCTGGCATCGGTGCTTTGCATTTCTCTCCTCCAGGCAGAAGAACAGAACGCCTGGATCCAGGGTTTGGATCCTAAATGAAAGGATTGGTATTTCTCTGGGGTAACAGCCTCCCATCAGTACCTCCGATTCCATGCAGTAGCACTAAACATATGTTCTCACGTACCCTAACCTCAGGATTACCCTGGCAGAGGATGGCTGAACACACACGAATAGCATGCCCAAAGGGTGTGTGGTGGCCAGGAGCCCGCCCAGGCCAACAGAGAATTGCAGAAAGGAGCTGAGAACAGGCTGCTGGTGCCGGGGGAGCCCCAGCTGCCGTGGAACGGGTCCCTGGAGAGGCACACAGGAGCAAACCCGTCAGTGAGAGCTGTGTGTGAAAGAGGGGAGCAAAGAACAGTATTTGAAAAGTTACACTCCCCAGCTGAAGGAACAACGTTGGGCTGTGAAAGTTTTGCCAGAAATCTTCCAAGAGATATCTTGTAAGGTCACAGAAGGGCAGTGGGTACCTCAAATTCAAGCGGAAGGTACACATTTAACAAAATAATGACAGGGCTCGACTCATTATTTCAGCTTGGATTTTGAGACATGCTGTCTTTTGCCATTATTCATATATTTTTTTTTTTGCAGACAGATACTGTCAGCACTGCAATTATTTATGCTGGTGCCAGCACTCCACTTCTGGGCTGGCCCAGCACGCTGAGAAGATTGAGACTGTGGCAACTGCGATGCTGACTGACCCTTCACCAACAGGACAAAAGGCAGAGCCACAGCACTTGACCAAGCTGCAAACTTTGCAAGTTTATCTTGTCATCCCCCCTGCCTGTCTGAGCGTGCCAACTCCAAACTGCTGTGAGCAACGCTGCGAGCAAATGAAACGTTGTGTGCAATTCATCTCTGGCAAACACAAACATCATATTACACCAGTGGAATCAAACTTTAATTTCGCATTCAGATAGCTTTTAAACCAGCCAGCTGGTAATGTGCCTTGATGAGTTATGGCTTCTTTTGAGAAGACCGATCTTCTGTCAATAGCATCGATTTAGCAGTAATGGCTTTTTAAAATATCACCTCTTTCCAAACTAAGGGGCAGGGAATTTGTTTAGGTTGCAGAAAGCCAGGCAGATAATGTGAACTGCACCACTGCTGCGACAGGGTTTGTATTGTTCCGTGTCTCCCTGACACCTGCGTTTACTAATTGATAAAGATTCGAGACCACACCGAAGTGCTTGTCTTTCTCCAGTTCACCTGGCAGCTAATAAGTGTTTCCAGGATTCCATCCTTTCATTACTGAGTCAATTGAGGGGAAAATAGGTTTGCTCCTTGAGTCAAAACATCCCTGGAGACTCTGAGGTGCTGTTTGCATCTCCTAAAAGATTGCAGTCTCTTTGCATTTTCAAAAGAGGACTGTGAACGCCTCTTGGAGAAAGTTCCCCGGCTATTCATTTGCCTAAAGATAACGGTGTGAGATGTGCAGAACAGTTCTGAGAGAAAACAGGAGAAAACCACAGTTCAGCTCGATTTAGTGGGAGGAATACCCTTCTAAAATTCAAAGGAGAAACACCACCTTTATGTAAACTTGTGTTTCTGGTAAAAAAAGACTCCAGAAAATTGCTTAAAAGCGAATAGAGGATTATCGTATTTCCCTATGACTAACGTTTGCTGCTTTTTTTTTCCAAAATCCCCAGTCATTTTTGTTCATTTCTCTTTGAACAAGTGTGTTTTTCCACAACCATACAGATGTAGCAACATTTTGAGGTAATTTACACTTGTTTCAGATTCTTGGTTAATCTTAATGATTTAGGATTTAGCTCTTTTGTCTTTGTTTATGCTCTCACTGAGCTGGAGAGAGTCAGGTGTCCTCCATTCATGGATCACATGTGAGTATGATATACCTACATGGTGAATTCTCGAAAAAACAAAGTAGCTATTTACCCTGATCATTAAAAACAAACAAACAAACAAACAAACAAACAAACAAACAAACAACTTTCCCCCCCCCAAAAAAAACCCCAAACCACCAGAATTTGGAGTTTCATGTCCAGGGACTGAAAAGCTGTTATTCTTCAGAACTAAGACTGAATCATCAGTGCTACATCAATTGACCTGATTAGCTTTCCTCCCATGACTTAGTGAGGAATTGCCACAGATGGGTATTCATCCATAAAGTTTACCAAAAAAGCAAAAGAAAAAAGACTATTAAAGAAATCAAAAGCATGTAGCTGATGCTTTACATTCATTTTTTTTCTAATTTTCAAAAGATAAAGTTTTAGATTGCTGCTTTCTTTGTGGATATTTTAACTCCTTAGCAAAAGAAACCACAAAAATTTAACAAATAAAGTAAATAAGCAGGGGGAAGCATGCCCATTGTAAAACAAAACTTATGTCCCTCTGGACTTCTGAGGAGAGGGAAAACATAGAAGACAAGGATACTGATGTCTGAAACAGGGAGGCCAGAAGAAGAGTAGATGACTTTTGGTTTCACTGACCAGAAAACATACACAAGGTGGAAAAGGAAGAAGAAAAACTCAGAGGAAATACCAAGAGCTCTGGGAAGCAGAAAGATGAAGCCTGTAACCAGGATTATGTGATCTGGCAGGCACAAGGAAATAAATCAATGGAAAATTATAAAAATGAGAGTGCTGCCTTTGAATCAGATTTTTGGACACTGACAGAGATTTCCTCTGGCATGGAGCAAGGGAATTGCTAGGATCTTAATAAACAATTTTGCAGATACATAACCAAGTTTTTCCTATTAAAGTACTCTTCCTGGGGCCTTTTGAGACTTCTGCCTTGAGCACTACTAAAGTTTGAAAACTCTGATCCTTATTTAAAGTCCTTCTCATATCCATAAGGGAGAGGTGGAAAAGGTTTCTTAGAAACGAAGGAGGCAGGTAGAAACAGAGAGCTTTTCCCATGGGATATTACAGCATTCATGCACTCCCATGAAAAACTTTTTATTGATTGTTTCTCCTCCTAAAAGTAGCAGTGGAAAAAAAGATTTCACCAGAGATTATAAATTAAACTCAGTGTAGTGTTTGAGGAAGTCTTTAATGTTTGCGTGAGCTGGGACTTCCAACAATGAGTAGCACAGGCAAGATCTGGACAGTTTTCCTCCAGCTCCCTGAATCTACCGATCATCCTTGCCTCAGGCTGCTCTTCTTGGGTCAGATCCAAAGCCTGTTTCAAACAGAAAGGTTCTCTAAATCTAATTAGGTTTAGGAGGCAACTCCAGGCACTTCAGGCTTGCTTTGTGACACCCCCTCTCCTCCCATCGCTGCAGTAGGAGATGCTTTGTTGCAACCATTGCTGTGCAATTAATGCCAGACTGGTTTTGTGATATACACTGATAGGAAATACAATGAAGTACTCACCTCCTTTTCACTGGGGAATTCGGCCAGGACAACTTGTTTCCTCATGCATGTATGCCAAGGGCTGACAGAAGATGTGGATCAGAGTCAAGCATAAATTATTTCCATTGTTTGCTTTGCTAGCTCAGAGGAATGAGAAATCACCAAGAAACAGCACTCTATCAAGCAGCCTATCTGCAAAAGCCAGGACTGCACTTTAACAAGCCCTGCTCCCTGGAGCTCCAGCTCTCAACAGCTGCTGCCACGGAAATATTGACACCAGCTCACAGAAAGGTCCCTAAAACTTCTGCAAGACATGAAACACTAAGTAGGCATGCAGAGAGAATTAGTCTTTCATTTTCAGCACACAGTAAGCAGGAAAGAGCCTATGAGCCTGCCAGTTTGAGTGGGCTCCCATTTCCACTGCCCTTGGGAATAAGGAGCCTTTTCATAGGTGAGTACTAGCCACCAACCACCTGACCCTTCTCTTGGACACCTGGGAAGCCATCAGCACCCACAGAACTTGACCCATCTCCCCCAAAAAGTCCTAATTACACCAATTAGCCTGTTCCATGCTTAGACACATGAGTAGAGGTAGCCCCACTGCCACAGACACCAGTTTACTTCACTACTCCTCCGCTGACACTTTCCAAAGCTTCCATAAACGAACGGCAGTTGGATGTTTGCAGCTACATTTTCCGAGTCTCCCACCAAAATTTCTCTCCCAAACATTTTCATTGTATTAACTGTTGGTGCTCAAAATCCCATATTAGATTGCTCTCTTCTCTGCCTTTTTTACTGTACTCAGTACCACGGGTGCCACTTTCCTACATGGAAGCAACTCTAAAGCTACTTAAACCCTAAATTCTAAGCAGAGAAGGAGAATTGCCACAAAGCTGTTCAACCAAACAATCGGCTCTGCAGCCTTCAGAGAAGAAGGAGACATGACTGCAGTATTTCGGTCTGGAAAGCTTGCTGGTGGAGAAGATGCTTTTTCCCTAGTTAACCTTCACAGGGAGAGTCAAACTACCAAAAAAAAAAAAAAGAAGAAGAACCAAGAACTCATGCCCGAGGGCTCCCGTTGTTATTAGTCATATCCATCTCATGCTGCTTTTCTATTCCCCTTCCCTAATAAAGCGGTACTATGCCTTCTGGCGTGCCAGAGACCTCATGGCTGTAGGGAAATCTATTTCCTTACTTCTTCCTGACAGAAAAGCCCTGTGTCCTGAGCAAAGATCTCCTCTCCGGCAGCAGAGCTACAAGACCCTGCCTTCCTCAGCCACCCGAGAGGCCATAAAGCTGTAATTAGCACCCACTTGCACTAGGAAGGGGTAATCACAGCCTGAGGCAAGAAGAGTGAAGGGTCTTGCTCTCCGACATGCCATTTGCTGTTATCCACGTCTCCCAAAATATCTTTTTGCGTGAGTATGGTTTTGTTTCGGGTTTTGCACCACTCAGCACTGCATCTGGCAAGTGAAGCTCTTGTTTGCAGTAGCGAGCAATTAGCAGAGGCTGGGTCATTAGGTAAGGATTCTTGGCAGGGGTTTTTTTCCTGTAGTATACGTTTCACTCCTAAGCTAACGAGGCATCTGTCAGCAATTACAGCCAAAGCCAGGCAACCCATCTAGTGTATACAGACTAATGAAAAAAAGTAACTAAAATGCTTCCAAGGGTGTCTAAAAGGCGAATCTCCGTGAGACGAGAGAATTGAACTGACAGGATGAAAGGTGTTAATTGAGAGGACAGCTACCATAGGTTTTTCGTAACAGCCATGGTAACTTATTTCTACGTATTTGCTCTCCAGTTTTGCATCTGGGAGTTCCCAGAAGGAAGTTTAGGGGCAGAGTGGAGAAGATTCACTGACGACAAATGGAGGGTCAGTCCTTTAAGACGCTTTTCCAGGTAAAACTAGCTTGTTTCTATATCTAGACTGTACACCAAGATCACACATGGCCTCAGATTTTCTCTCTCCTACAGTCTGGAGGACAGTGTCTACACAGTGAGGAAAGAATGTTTAAAAGTGTTAACTTGCCACTGATTCACCGGTGAATGAAGGAGCTGGCATCAGGGGGAACGCTGATGTCAGGAAAGAAAGATGGCTCCTATAACTCAAAAGTGGTTTATGCCAACAAAACAACTTCTAATTTTCTCTAACAGAGAATTACAAAAGCAAAATTATAATCCACATGCATATATCTCTTATTCAACAAGGCAGCTCATGACCTCCTGCTGTCTGTGCTGGCTTCAATGCTGTAGGTAACTAAAGCAAACCCTACTCTGGTGCCTGGAGAATATTTTCCACACAACGAAACCCATCCACATGCATATGTGTTTGAGCACAAAAGAATACATTTTTAACTAAAAAAAAAAAAAAAAAAGTTTTGAAAGGATATCAGGTCCCATCATGCAGGAAATAAAAACACATGCCATTGCTTAGGTTCCATTCCTTACGGATCTGTGCATTATGTCCTCCCGAACCCTGCAGTGTCTGTTCCCATGGGAGGAACAGCTACCAAAATAAGAAAAAAACCAAAAGCATGGGGCAGAGCCATGCAGGCAGCCTTTGTGCAGCTCCAGTTGCCAGGGAGATGCTGTTCACTCCGTGTCCAAATCGGAACAGCTGTCTCATTTGCAAACTGACCTGCAGGCAACAACGAGCATGCTGTGGCCAGCGGTGGAGAAGATGAGCAAAACCAGGGAAAAATAATTATGGGCACCAATAAAAATGCAAAAATAACTCAACCCCCCACCTTGTCACTAAAATAAAATATTTGAGCTAGCAAGATACTTCTAATGTAAGCTAATGAAGGACATGTTTCGTTTTCATGGTTGTTAAAAACTGTGGTTACCACCATTTCTATTTTGTACTTAAAAAAGTGCCCATCCAAAGACTGCTACAGCTCAGTGACTTTTTGGAGGAGACTCATTAAGAAATTCAGCCAGTGTTTGAGAGTGACATTGTGCAACAAGCTGCTGACCTCTGCAGGTACAAGACTGAATTCCTGCTCAGGGTCCCTCTGTGACAAAGCAGGCAAGGCAGAGCTCCCAGCACCTCTGAGCTGCTCACACAGGTCATGGCTCTTCCTGCCTCTGTTCTCTCAGGATCACTGTGGAAAAGTCTAACAGGGACCAGTGCTGACTGCTTTTGATGGTGTTTAAGCTAAACATTGGGAAGAGCCCACCACATCTGATTTGGGCTCAATATTTTAAAAAGTGAAGTGATAAAGTGAGTTGAGAAACTGAATAAATCACTGTATGTGTGAAAGGCAGAATGTTTATGTACTAAAATTTAGTTGTCCCTATTCATTTCAGGAGTCACTGTAAGATGGAAATAGCACCTTACAAGCACTCCTAACAACATTTTAAAACTAATGCTCCTTCTGTTTTCTGTCTTTCAGTCAAACAAGTCGATGCACTTGCCCTTAAATCTCCCACACCCTTTGTCTGACAGACATGCAAGCCTGACCCAGCCTGAGCTTCTTTCCTTCTTTGCCACCAATCAAACTGAAGCTCTTCTGCCATTTCGGATATAAATATCTGCATGCACTGGGCAAGATTTCAAAATAATATGTGGGTTTCTATGTGATAACTAGGCTTGCACAAAAACAAAGAGAAACAGTTATTTTGAAAATGGCATTGCACCCTTCTATGTGTTGTTGATAATGTCTAAGTTAACTCAGCTTTTTCATATGGCAACCTGAAAGCTGCGTTCAGAATTAGTCAGCTTGATTCTTTTTTCCCCCAACAGGTAATATGTTCTGACTGCAGCGAAGGAGTTGGGGAGGGAGCCTGCCAATTTCAGTGAAGCTTAACAGAGAAATTTCAAAGACGAAAGAGGACATTTTGTTCCAGCTTTCTCAGGTTCTATTAGGTGGATTACTTCATGTGAACACAGGCACATAAACTGTGCAAGTACACACAATGCATACTGGCAGCATGTGTTGGATTAATTTCAGCATTACCAGAAAGAAATACTTTGATATATTCACTTACATGTTTGCATTCGCAAAAATTTCAGAATTTATATAATATAGACATAAATATATGTAAAACGTGTAATTTTTCCAATTCTCCATCATTCTTAAACAGACTTCACGTTCTTTATTTCTCCAGGTTTTCCTTTCAAACTTATTCTTCAGAATTCCTTTATCATACATCACACTAAAACAAGCGTGATGTTTTCTGTACTACCCTACAATAAATAAATTGACTACATTTAACAGAGAGAAGTAACCATTTAAAAAAATAACAAAAAAGTCACAACAGATTTGAATTCCAAGATCCTTAGGGTATTGTTATATAACAAACAGCCTGAGGGGAGATGTTTTACAGATGATGGGAAAGTATCTTGACAGGTTCCTTTAAACTGACATACTGTTTTAAATTTATCTTTATCCTTAACAATTTGAATTCCAAGGGTCAAAAGCCAAGCAATTTACTAGCAAGATTCCACCTTTCTGTGCTTGTTTAACCTCCCAAACTCTATTCTCAATGGTTTAGATGTTATAAAATATTACAAATGTACTAAAGAGGCCAGTGCTTTGGGGGCTTTTGTTTTGGTTGGGTCTTTTGGGGGGATTGCTTTATTTTTTTAAGCTCTCCTTTCCTTCACAAGGTCACTGGTTCACTGGACTAAAACAACAAAGTGGATTATTAATACTGTGTAATCTCACAGAGTCAAAAAAAATCTCTTGACCCCTGAAACTCATTGGTTTATGAATCTCCAACTAAGATGCATCTGACAAGAGCAGAAGCAGAGGTGTAGGAGAGGAAAGGAGGCTGGCAAAATCATGACACAAGGAGGCCTTTTCTGATGCTTTCTAGTACCAGAGCATGTTGAGGTTCTCTGCATTTGGGCTTAGCTAGAAATTTACTATCTGGAATGATGTTCCTGGCATCTCTGTTGGCCTTGCTGTTTTAATTTAATATTAATTTCAATATTAGCCAAAGTGCTCCAGTTACTTCTGAAAAGAAGGCAAAGCTTTATCCATGTGTACATTCTGCTTTCAAAAATACCTGCTGTCTCTCTGAAAAACTTTTCCTCTCCCACCAAAGATTAGTGATCTCCACAAATCTTGATTATTAATAAAGAAATATGCTGCTTATAACTGCATAAGCTATTAGCAGCATCCTAAAGAGATTTGGGTTGGAAGAACCACACAAAGTGCATCTGTCACTTTTCTATGTTTAGACTGTTTCTTTCTAGCCAAATAGTATAAACGTATATGCATACCTGAAAATCTTATGCTTTCAATTCATATTTACCTTGAAAAAGCAGCTAGGTGAGTCATTTCTGCCCAAAAAACTACTGCCAAACAAAACAAGGGTACAAGAATCCGGAAAGGCAGCAGAACAGGATAACATGCTGAAGTCTATTTCTGGAAGTCTTGCCAAAAGTCAAGTGCAATTTGTTTCTCAAATGTACAGTTCCACACCCCTGTGAACAATGAGATAAAAAGAAAAGAAACCTGTGGACCTGGATAAATGGCAATCAGCCATGTTGTAACTTTGAATTATGGCAGGATTTCACAAGCTGTGTGAGGTCCTGGTGTCTCTTATCTCCTGAAACTTGCTTTCAGTGTCCAGTGAGCACAAAGCAACCTGAACTATGAGCTGTAGCTTCAAATAGTAAATAACATTCCTCAGGTACTGATCACTACACTACACAGTGTGGCACTAAAGGAAGGCAGTCTTGCAGCATTTTTGACCGTCTGCTGGCTGGACAATGGAGAACTGTGCTGCTGGGCAAGATGGAAACCTCTCTGTTTAATGCCTTCCAGAGTATTTGACTGAGCAGCAGCAGCAGTTGTTCCTCTCAGAGAACAGAACGTAACAGAACATGTTAGGTCCATTTAGAGCCCAAAGGTGGAGTTGTTGATGTGCTGGACAGTGACCTGCAGTGTGACAGAGCAGGCACATGTCCCATTCAGCAGTGCTTTCTCCAGTAACACCCAGCAGAGGCACAGCTCACAGCAGAAGAAGTCCAATACACACTGGTACCTTCAATAATTCTTCAAGAAAACAGTGGCTTCCTTTTCAGCTAAGCTTAGGAGAGAATCCAGAAAGGTCTGGATAGCAGAAGGATTCTGTCAAAAAAAGAGAATCTGAAACTAATGCTGCATATTCAGAGACTTCTATGAACATAGTTCTCGGTGAAGAGGAGACTGTCACTGCAGGTGATAGACACAGGAATTGTGTAGAGCACACCAAGTAATGACAACTTAAGACTGAACCTGACTGACACCTGGCCTCCTCTGGGTCACTTTAAAGCTATTTCTCTCTCACAAGTCTTTTGACCACCATTTGACAGTCAGTCCTTCCTGGCATGTCTCACCTCCCTATCTAGAGCTGACAACACAAGGCAGGGAGAAGCTTTTAAGGCTGTGAATTACAGACTTTGGAAATTTCACATTTGCAACTAGCAAGGTGTCACCATAGAAAGCAAATAAAGCTTTTTTAATTTTTTTTTCCCCGTGTAGAGGAGGCAAAGGACAAGATCTCCTCTGGTGATATTTCAAATTGCTGTTTGATGAAGTTGTCAGATTGCAGCAAGGAACCATTCTCTGCAAAGGCATGTTCTGGGGATTTCATTGCCTGCCTGTCACTCCACAGGACAGCACGTTCCCGTGTGTTTAGGTTTCTGTACAAATCACTGGTTTAGCTCAAAATGAATGCTCAGATTGGTAGATTTAGGAGATACAGAAAGCAAGAGTGCATCACTCCAGCTATTCCATCCATCTCTACCACACATGATAGAGAATATGCTGAGGGTTTTTTTTATTTGCCATGGATCAGAACTATTTATTGCTAAACCAATGGCATTCTTTACAGGTCCTGTGCTTCCAAAAGTAAGGCAGAGAGGAGAGGGGAATAGCAGGATGGGAAGCAATTTCTCTCTCATTTGTTGCCAAATGCACACAGTGCATGTGTTTGCTGGATGAACTGTTCCTCAATGAACTGCTCTCCTACTATGTTTAATGGCCTGGAGGGTTCTGAGCGTGTTTTTGTTTTCACTCTTTTTAGGTCTTGGATTGAGGAACTCTCCTTACATTGATGTAAATCTAGGCTCTTTGACTTGCCAGGCTCTTTGGTACTCCAGCTCTCCCACTGTCTGCCTCAGCAGAGAAAACAAACTCTGGTGGCAGCCTTGTGCTTACACCAGCAATAATGCACGTTCTGAAGAGGATGTGTGTGTTCCCAGGAGCAATACCTGCTTGTGACCAATACACTGTTGGTCCACTCTTCCTGTTACATTTGATTCATTTTAGGCACCAGTCCAAGGCAGTCCACACCTTTGAGACGATCAGACAGGTGAGACATCAGATGAAAAGGTACACATACATCTCTGGACGCATGAACCTTTAAATGGAAGCTAAACCTTCCATTTAAAGAAATCAGTGAGTGCTATAAATAAGGAAAAATAGGCACAACTTCATTGCAGATATCTTCTGAAAACTCACTTTTTTTCAGGCCATTTGCTACTTTTCCCCTTGCCTTTGACTTTGTGACCAGAATGGGTCAAAATCCTGAGACAGCTGAGGTGTCTCACCTGAGACAGGTGGTGGGAGGCTGCTGGAACACACACAGCAAGTTCAGTTGACAAAAACCATTAAATACGTGAGTGGGGATTTGCCTCTGAGGATATTTTAATACCTCTGTCACAACTTTATTCCCATCTAAATCTCCTTGGAGCTTTCATTTCACGTCAGAGACCGAGAAGATCCATTTACAGTAGCCTCCAGACATATTTTCTCTTTCTCTAGAGTCCAACTAGAAAAACTTCACCCATACCATCTCAGCGAGGTCCTCAACGTTCTTCTGCCATCCACCTCTGCAGATACACGTTCGTCTCCGGGGGAAAGGCAGGGTGACATCTTGGCTCTCCTGCTACATGGCTACATGTAGCTTTAATCCTGCAAAGCCACTTACGTACTTAGCACATTGAATTATAGCATTTGCCCTTCACAAGCAGCGAAGCACAGAGCAGTCCTGGAGGGAATCAGCAGCAACACAGGGCTGAGCACACAGGAGTTCTGCCCTCCACCTCTGCACCCGTTCTGCCCCATCTGTCTTTGTGAGCATTCCCGGGATTGCTTGCAAAGGACACTTTCTCATCAAGATAAAGCAAAATGATGCTGTCACAGTAGCTGCGACAGTACACTAAGCTCTGCTGGCTGGAGACACAAATCAGTGTTTATTAAACAGGGAAAAGGACAACTTGGAGGAGAGAAAAGCTGTCAAGCACCTTGTAACTCACAGCAGAATGCCAATAAAAGCACTGTAAACATGACTTGATTGTGCTTTCTGAATAGCTCATTATGGTGTCCAAGCTGTGACAACTTTCATATGAATGCAAATTTAAATATTACAATCTATTTAGCATCTGAAGAACCCTTCTTGTAAAGCATTTTTTAGGAAAGGGTGCGGAACATGACAAAAATATTTGGGGGTAATTAAGCTACTTGTGCTGATGCTTTCACCTCAGCCATGTCTAGACTTAGCCTCTCTATGTAACCAGGATATCCTTCTTCCTTTAAATAAATGTGGAGTTTTGCATAAACTGTGCAAACAGCAGCCAGCCTACATGTGGAGGACAAATCCCCTGCCTACCTATAATGCTATTACATTAAAATCCCCATATGGTGGACTGGAAATTAGTGGGCTGGGAGACCAAATTGCTGTTTCTACCCTTTCAGCAGACTTGTACTTTACTACAACATGAAACTCTTCATAAAATAGCTTGATCTGGCTTTCTTTAGCTATATTGTGTAGCAAAGGGCTTTTAAGTCAGACTGACAGAGTTTGGAGTGGTTTCCACAGATAAAACAGCAATGCTGGCTATGCTGGGATATAGTATAAAGGATATATTTGTATACTACTAATGCTTTTTTAATATATAAGCTCTTTTTCATTCTTCCTTCAAGATCAATGATGGTGACTATTATTTAGACTGTCCACAAATAGTACAGAAAATAAAACATGTTACAGCCATTTTAAGAGAAATCGTGGAGTGCAGATAAGTGCTTCTGCAGTTGTTTGATTTATCCTGTATCATTTCAGCCTGAGCTCCTCTTCAGGAACAAATCTTTGTTTCTTTCAAATTCTTGACGTGCAGTGGCACAAATTCTCCTCAGTTATTTCGTATTGATTATGGAACACCACTAACTGAGCTTAGCACCTTTCCAGTGAGAGTTTTCTTTGGAACACCCTGCACAGCTGGGGTGTGGCAGTTACAGATATGAACAACTCATAGTAGCAGCACTCCCCCTTCAGAATTTCTAGATTTACATATTATTGAAGCCACACCATCTTAAAACTGGCTATAATGAGAACAGGCTCTGAAATGATGTGCAAGTTTGAAGAAGATAATTAATGTGTGAAATTTTGCCTTTTTTTTTTCTCCCCTTGTGAGGAGGTGGTTTGAAGGGGATTTTGAAGCTTTGAAAAATTGCAAAAAATTGTGAGCAATTTATTTTTATAATACTGTAACAGAGGTGTGTGCCAAGAAAAATGGCTTTTTGTCTTACCACATCCTCCTCACTCCCAATTTTAATTACCACAGTTTGGCACCTGATCCTGCACAGAGCCATATAAAAGCCACACAGGCCAGCTCTTTCCAGACAGAGATAAAATAGAGGGAGGGAGGAATTAATTAAATCCTTTTCAAATCTTTTCAGTGAGTTTCCTTCTAAAGTCACTGTTCTGGTTGCTGCATAGCTAGTACAATGACATATGGTCATAAATAACAAACAGTTCCTGCCTCCTCCTGTTGTCTCTCTTTTTCCACCCTCTGCAGAATCAAAACAAAACAGGCTTATGATTCTGGTATTATAAGGAAGCCAGTCAGGATCCAGAGCAAACAGGCAGCTGAACATGTTTTTGATTCACAGCACAGTGCAGAGCTTTTAAATGAGCTGGTTTATTCAGTGTTGCAGGTCCCTGCTACCAGGGGCTGCTTACCGATTACATCTCAGGCCCAGAACGGTGCCACACAGTCACCAAACTAAGCTGAAACAAACCAAACCAAAATTTGCTAACCCTAGCTACCAAAACATAGTTTTCATTTCATTACGACTGCAACCTTGTGAACCTCCTTGCCTCTCCAAAGGAGTGTGTCACTTATTTCTGGGATCCCCAGGAATAAGGAGGAAGGTTCCCTGTTCAGCTCTTCTCATGACCCTTCCTGCTGTGCACTGAATAGGCCTGCCTGGACTGAGCTTCCCTCCCTCCCTTCAGCACAAAGAAACAAACAGCAAGGTGATCCCTGGTGGCTTTGATCTGCTAACACTTTGCACTAGAAACACAAGCAGAGCCCTTGAGAGGCCACGGTGGGGATGCCCACCTTTTGCACTAAATGATAAACCCTCTGGCCAATGTCTGGCACAGCAAAGAGGGAAGGGTGGACTGCAGCAGGCCAGCAGCCTCCCTGGTGAGCAGCTGCAGTTTCCCAGCTCAACAGAAGTGATTCTGAGAAAAGCAGCAGATTACAGCATCAGTGCAGCACTGGAGCACACATGAAAAATGCTACAGCATGTGTGCAGCCCAGCATGTCAGGACAGGGATAAAGACACATCCACTTCCAAGGTGTTTGTTTTCCATTTGAACAGACTATAACCACAGCTCCCCATGTCCCTGGCCCACAGTACCTGTGTCAGTGAGCCTGCCCACCTCAGGGATCTAAAGGCACACTACAGCATGAGGGCCAAAACATCAGTTCAGAGATCAACATTCTTTGATTGTTTACTGCCCATTTGCTGATTTTTTGTACCTAGAATAGAGCATAGAGCACAGACTATTGCAAGACGCTTTACCTCTGGAAGAATAATAAAAGACTATTCACAATTTTAGTTTCTTTTTGCAAGTTTAACCCCAGGTGCTCAGGAGAATCTGTAATCCCATTAAAACGAGTAAAGTCTTTTCTTTCCTAACTCCATTGTTGATACTGGGAAGCTTCTGAGGGAAACTGCAAATTAATATTTTTTTTAGCTTGTCAAGCTTCCATTCTCTTTATTAAAAATGATGATGAACTTCTGTACGTGATTACTTCAGCTGAAAACAGCCTGGCTGCATTTGTGAGACAGAAGCTGCCTGAGCACTGAGCAGAGCTATCAAAGTTACAACTGGGGCACAGAGTTCCAGGGATAATCCTGCAGCACCCGCAGAGCACACCCAGCCACAGATGCTCTCTGCACCACAACTAATCACAATTCAGAACTTCAGCTCCCCAGAAAATTCTAACATTTTGAAATGTGTTTGGGTTTCAAAATAGAATGACAATACACAAGCAAACTGTTACATGCAATTCTTCTGTTTGGATGTGTTGAGCTGTCCAGCTTCAAGACCATGAAAATACTGAGCTGGGAATTCAGCTTACATCACAACATAAAAGAAAAAACCCTGATTTCTCAGTTAGGATGAAAGAAAGGTTTTGCTTCAAAAGAGGCCAGGAGTGGAGAAGCCTGAGTCAGCTACAAAGCTCTTGGCATCTGATTTACCCACCTGATCTCCCCTTAGCATGGTGCTACACCCAACAGGAGAGGCTGATTCCTCCAGGAACGTGAAAAGCAGAATTCCTGATGAGAATCATGGTATTGATGCATTGGAAAACCTATGACATTTGACTAATCACTTCTTAAAGAGCCTTTTAGTCATTTAGTAAGTCCTTCATAAAAAATGTGCTGGGGAAACCTTCCATGTAAACAGGAGTTTTATAAGAATTAATCAGTTTTCAGCTATCGATCATTATAAGAAAATAAGAATATAAGAATATATTTTTGAGCTTTTGAGGCTCCAAGAGATGCAGAGATTAGGTTTATGTCCACCATTAACAAGAGGAACCTACATTAGATCCCAAATAAGAGCAGCAGGAAGGAGAACATACTTTTCTCTAGGGTACCAGGTTCTCTCACTCAGTGTGGAGGAACTCAAAGCAAGAGGTTCAAAAATTAGAGAACACAAGGAATTTCCTAGAAAGCATTAGGAAGAGAGGATTTGCAAGAGAAGATGATTTGCCCCACCTACCCTTTTATCTCCCTACACAGCCTTTCAGTAGTCGCAGTTGTCAGTGATGGATGAACCCCAAAGAGGCAAAATAAATGTGAAGCCAAATTTGGTATTTTGCCAAGTCAGTCTGGATCGACAAAAAGGAGTTGAGGTGTTCCAAGACACTGAAGAAACCATTTTGTTTCCACAAAAAGAACCACAATTCTTATTAAGAAGAGAATAAAAATTGTCTGAGCACTTTGGATAAATAAGTGAGGGTTTCTGTTAGCCTTCGAAACTTTCCATCTATTGTGTTCATGTGACCCTGCCTCAGGCTCCCTGGGCTCTCTAACACAGCCCAGCTAAGGAAAGCTCTATGTTGTGACAGGGATTTCAATTAGTCAAATATTTACCACTAAAGAAACAATGTGACTGATACATAAATCCTAGGTGAACTGGAAAGAGTTTTCTTTGTTTTTATTTTATTTGTGTGTGTGATAATAGACACCTAGGTTGCTGGAAAGTACTTTTATAAATGGAACTGTGCTATTTAAGTGAATTATATTATGAGGAAGGATATTATGTGTGGCACCAGGAGGACAGTAGAAACAATAAGCACAAAAGTAGAATCTTGTTCTTCTTTTGATTAGAAGACTTCCAAATTGGGGGAAAAAAAAATCAATAAAGAGAACAAGCTCTGGATGCTGAGAGAATAGGTTTTACTACTGACACCGCTGTCTTTCCACCAAGACACCCAGCAGATTTTGAAAGAGAACATGAACCCTGTGCCAGTCTGGCTAGAGCCCACAGCTGAATTTGAAGCCTCTGATGCAGAATAAGCAAGGCCTAATAAACCATTGCTGCTGTTCAGGATCTCTGCACATGCTTGAAAAGGAGCCTTCAGAGAAGGGAGCCAGAAGAGAAAGAAACTGAGGAGTAAAGTGGAAAAGCTCCTTAGGAACAGCCACACCGAGCCACGGCTGTCCGGAACACGTCACTTGTTTGCAGCACAGCCACCACAAACATGCATGGATGCTACCACTTCCCACATGATATACAGCAAGGCAAAGTTCCCAAGCTCTGCTGTGATGGAGACATGTGAAATCAAATGTCTAAAGTTCACTCAAAGTGGTGGGTCCAGGACAAAAGGGAGAGAGAAAGCTCCAGGAAGCCAGTGTTCCCTCTAATGAACAGAGGCAGAGAGCAGGGTGAATTAGCTTTTACACCTTGCCCCTAACACTGCCAACCAGTTAAACTAACTACAAGTAGGAAAAGACACCATCAAAGCAGAATGTCACCTTGAACCCCAAATAATCCTTTAAAGTTATTTCTACAGGACTTAGCTGAATACTGCTGAAAAAACTGCTAGGTAAAATGACAGGGACCATTCATCACTAGACTCTGCAGCACTGGCAACATCAGAGCTCTGTTGCCATAAAAATGGACCAGAATTTTCTAACAAGACTGCGAGAGGCAGAAAATCCAAGAATATTTGGAATTCTCCTTGCTTTACAGGCCAGAACAAATATTTGTTTTTTAAGAAATCACCCCTCATTCCTTACTGTTTTGAATCAAATCTGTTGTTCATTTTCTTTAGTTTGTTTGGGTTTTTTTTTTTTTTTGGTTTTTTTTTTTTTTTTGTTTTGGTTTTTTTTTTTTTTTTTTTTTTTTTTTTTGTTTGTTTGTTTGTTTGTTTGTTTGTTTGTTTTTGGTTTTTTGGGGTTTTTTTGGGGGTTTTTTTTGGGTTTTTTTTGGGTTTTTTTTGTGTGTGTGTGTGGTTTTTTTTTTTTGGTTTTTTTTTTCAACATTCTGATCATACATACAAAAAGGAAAAATCTCCTTTAGTGAGTCCAAAGAATTGAAACATTCTTTCAAGTGGACAGACTTGAAGTGGCTTCAACTGAGCCTCACCACTTTTTATCAGCACATTTGGTCCTCTCTATTGACTGTTACTATTGAGAACATATATTGAGCATGCAAACAGCATTACAAAACATACAAATAACTTCTAAAGTGTCAGCTATCTTAAGTAACAGTTTTTAATCCCATTCCCAGTTCCAGAAAAGCTGCAGATTTTAGGCTGTAATTATTCTGTTTAGGAAAAATGTGGGTGCATGCAATACTGTAAGGTACCTTCTGGATTGACCGCTGATCCATGGTCATGAAAATCCTGTTTCTTTTCAAGTTAAAATTGCATTTCAGGTGGGAAGAAAAATATTATTGGAATGCACATGATAAAAATCAGAAACATCATAAATCTGTTTGGGAAGTGGGGGACTGTTGATCGTTTGGCCCTTGTTAGGTGTTTCTCTGTAGGAGGAACTTGTTGGAGGTGATTATTTACTGCATTTGGTAGTGTGCCCAGTACATATATCTATATCCACAAACACATGCCAAATCACAATCCCTACTAAGCTTTAGTCAGGAGTTTTCTAACAGATATTGGTAATGAAAACCGTGTGTATCTTATCCAAAAAGAGTTCCCACCAATAACGTGACATATTGATCTTAGTCAGCACCAACAGAACAGAAAAACTTGATCTAATGTACAAAAGTTGTGGGTTGCTTCATGCTGGCTTCCTTATCTTGGGAAGAGACAGCTTATTGCTTGTGCTTTACCCCAGCATAAACAAACACAAGGCACCTAAAGGACTGAAGCTGTTTACAAACACCAGTCCACATTTTCACACTTACATAATAGCCTGGGCAAATTCGTAGTGATAACTTGAAATAACAACTGTCTAATGCATACAGCTGAACGGAGATGCAACCTGCAGCTAAAATAATTTTGTCTCTCTATCTGAATACTGACAGGACAGGACAGAAAAGTGCTGAAGAGTTGAGGAAGCTGTTATATATCACACTTGTGAATTCATTTGGACAAAGTTCCCTTTATTCCAGATGAAAGATTTCATCCTGTGTTCTTGAGCTACCTTTAAAGCAGAAGAGCTGTAGGCCTAGAGCTTTTATGATGGAAAAGACCTACCTTAAACATAGATAGGCCCATTGCTACCAGTTTTTTCGCCATTAGCATTTTGTTTGGCTCAAAAAAAAAAGAGAGCTGTGTCTGGAGATAATGCCCCAACACCTGAGCCGAACTACAGTGACACACAGCTCACTTGCCCTCTTAAAGCAAGAAAAGAAGCACACTCAAAATTAGGTGCCTAGCATGAGGCATCTGTTCCCAATCTAAATGTTTTGCTTTACTCTATAATTAGGTTTGTGAATGCCTAGTTTGATATTTGGGTACAGATTGGATACTTTAGCACTAACATATTTGGAAATGTAAGCAATTATTAAAAGTCAAGCAGATGTCTGTTGAGCCCTCCTCCATTTGCACTGCAAACACATTGTCTGCTCACACAAATACAGGCCCCGCAGATGAAGAATTTAAGAGCTACATAAGGTATGCCTGTGTTCTGAGAAGGCAGCACAAAAAAATCCCTGTTCTGAATATAAAAGCACACCCCAGCACTTCTGGCTATGGAGTGCCTATGAACCAGCCACAGGAGAAAGTTTGGAAAGAGCAAGAGCTCCTTGAAGCTCTTTGAGTGCTTGTTCTCTTTATGGAGAGGTACATGACAAAAGTTTTGAAAGCTGAGCCTAAATGAAAGAGGCATTTGCTTTGCTAAACCTTCCAGTACACTGCCAGCATAACTGAAGAGGGTTGACTTCTGTCATCTGGGGCCAGGTGAGCAACTGGTCTTGAATTCAAATACTGCCAGTGTTTTAGGTCAGGCTACACACAAAACTGTTACTGTTATGCTGGAATCACAGCAGCTTTTCAGTCATCAGTGATTGTAACTATTCCTCATATACAATATCTACAACATTTTAAAAAAGCGTCTTTATGACTGGCTTCATCCCTTCCCAGCAAACATATTAATTCCTCCTCTATAATCTTTTAAAGCATTATAGATTATGAGGTCCCTTATGGAAAGCACTTAAAACAATGATGGTTGCATGTAAATTACTGAAATTTCCATATTTTCCATATTAAAACCACTTAGATTTCCTAAGAAATGTAGATCTACTAGCATTTTCTTTTGGCAGGGGAAATAATCATATTTGGAGGATAAAGCATATATTCCTTGAGATGGATCCATAATAGTTCAGCTGTGGACTGACAGGTTCCTGTGAGTGATGTAGGCATGAGAAGCCACTTTATGCTCTCTCATTGCATCTGTTTATCATCTGTGTTATTTTCCATTTATGAAATTTCTCCAAGGATATTTCTCTTCTCTAAAAATCATTACCAGTGCTCACAGCCTTGTGGGAGACCCTCCTATAAATAGCAACAAAATAAACAAACCGTAGTGCATACAGAATGGAAGATAATATGTAAGCAAACATGTGCTGTCAGGTGCCAAATGGCTATTAAAAATAAGCATGGGCATAACATCACTTCAAAAATCACGAGGCAAGAGAAGTCCCTGACAGACTATTTTAACATAAGAAAATGTCTGAAAAAAATTATCAAAAAAATTCCAGATACTAAAATGAGGTAGCTGGACATTGGTAGCTGCATCCTGACTTCAGACAGTATTGGAAAACAAATCCACTTCCATCTGTGAGAGTATCAACTGCAAGCCAGAGGGATGTGGGTTGTTTTTTTCTCCTTTTGAGGGCTTGTTGAGGTTTACCAAGCAGCACACAGCTTTACCAAAAGCTGCCACACTGGTAATTCTCAGACAAGTACCAGGTCCATGCGTTCAGAGAAATCTCACTGCCTAATGTTGCTGTCAAAAGATCCTGCCTTGTGAAAGCACTTCTCACATGCCAGCTCCTCTGAACTACACTGATTTTCATCAGGCACTTCCAATTTATATCCAAATCACACAGATCATCAAGGCAATCACCTTCCAACTGACAAACACAGTTCGGGCTCTGTTCAGGAGGGACTGTGTCAATGAGCTCGGTTTTGAAGAACTGGTTCATTTACATGGGAATGCAAAAAAAATATCCCCTATGTACATCTGAGACAAGGCACAGACCAGAGGAGGTGCCTCAAAGCACCAAGTATCAATGAATGCCATGAAATTGTATATGAACTGCAGGGAAATCAATGTTTTTTGACAAGTCACAAATCACACAGATACATTTTGTCCTGTAGTCCCTGCTGCTGCAGAGCCACAGCCAGAAATACTATCAAGTCTTCAAACTGTTTATAGACATGGAGTAGAAAATCATCTTAGCTAGGCCCAGTTGGTGTTTACAACAGCTGTAAATTCCCTTCTAACTTGCACAGCTACAATGACTTTTACATCCCTTCCCTAAAAAATGAAGGAAATTGTCTACTGCTGAGAACGTGCTCAGTTTGTTCTCTCTATCTACTTGCTTCAAGGAAACTGGAGCCCATCTCCTTCTTGGACAGACATCCACTCTTTCTGGTTTTGACCTATTTTTTCCTGCTCTAGCGCTGTTTGCTCTTGAAACGCATTTCACAATTAATTTCCTTTCCTGTCCTCATCAATGGGCAGGAACCTACATTCCTTCCGTGTCCTTCTCTTCGGAAAATACTTGTTTTGTCCCTCTCCTGGTGCTTCCTTCACTGTCATAGAGAAGGTGAGCAAAAGACATCTCTAAAACGTGAAAGAATTTGATTGATTTTGACTGGGACTGATGCCCTACTGATGGTGTTCCCTACTCTCAGTGAGGGTCACCCAAGTGTACAGACCTCATCAGCCTCTACCTTACCCCAAATAAAGTGCCTGAAGCCCATGTGGCCACAGAGCAATTCTGTTCTTACAGTAAGTTGCAGGATCTGTCAGCCAGGACATCAGCTCAGGACATCCTACTCTCAGAGCAAGCAGGACCTGGCACACTGGAGTCCTTACTCTGGACTCTTAAGACTGAAAAGGACCTTTCACGGTTATGCCATTCTTGAAACAGAAAGTCAATCACACAGACAAGCTCCTCACACATAATTCAAGACTGTTTTTCACCAAGAGAGCCTCTCATAGAAGGCTTTTTATGGGAATGCTTCATTATCTACCATGTGTGACTGATGGGCATAATTTATTGGCCAAAATGCTGGGCCTAAAAATGACAGTATCACAGATGAATACTCATCATCAAAGAACAATAAAGGATTTTTAGGACATCTGGAGCTGTAATGCTATCCAATAGAGCCAACAGCACAATTCCAAGCAATTACAAAGTAAGACACAATCATCGCAGTCCTGCTCACTGATTGACTTTCTTCCTTTTGGGGGAGCAGGTCGTGGGCTTTAGAGGGGATCAGGACATGTTTTTATAACCAGCTGTTGACACTGCAGTATTTAATGTCTAGGCAAGTCCAGCTGCTGTTCTCTCTAATAGCAATCATAAAGCTAGACCCTCTGTTGGCCTCTGAGTAGAAGTTTAAACATCCCACAGGGCTTCTTTGAAAAGAGGAGTGAATGACCCTGATGTCTAGACTAACATTAGTTTCATCTATAAAATTCAGGTCGTAATGTAAAAAGCTGTGTGTGAACTATTGCTGAGAGCATAATGACCAAGTTAATTGCCTATATAATCATTCTCCAATCCAACAAAGTACCCTGAGATAGTTTGAATGGGAAAAGTACCATTAAAAAATCCTTAGGCTAGACTAAACTTTAATTACATGACACCTGCAAATGATAAACTGAGAAACAACTCAGTAAGAGTTGTAACACTGTAAAAAAAAAAAGTGCTGTGCTTGTGCCATTAATGGATAAAGGATCAGCTCCTGAGGAGTTCATCCTGAAAGCTGCACATAGGTAGAATGTGGCAGATTACATACTGGAAAATCCTTGGGACATTCACCTGTAGTCCAAGAGCACAGGCCAACCTTCCTCTTCCCCTAATGCCAGTGATAATTTCATACCAGTCCAATGCATAGAACTTCTCCATTCTTGATGGACCAAGGCAGGGACATGCTGATGGCTGCAATAGCCTGGAGAAGGGCTGGACGGCAAAATAATTCTAATTTTTTTTAAAAAAGCAATATCAAACTCAAGCGTGTTTTGCTAAGACACAGGAAGGTTGGTGAAGGAGATGAACTTGCAATCTTGTTTTATTCATGCTGCATACAGGAGACAGCTGTGAAGGTTAAGATATTTTCTTTTATAACAGCTACAGTTGGGCTAAAACACACAGTAGTAGCTGCAGCACTAATTGACTCAGCCAGTGCATTTCCTATTAAACTTAAACATTAAGAATTCATAGGCAGAACCCGAAATAAACTGTGCGTGGGCGTGAAGGTACATGTAACCGTAAAAAGCTAAGCCTGCATGAAATTATATTAACTTCAGCTGAATGGGAAGATCCATAGTTAGATTAGAAAACTGCTATTTTATTTGGCTTTCAAGGAAGTTATTGTTAGCCTGTTTGGCTTTGTCATTACTGTTCTAGCTTTTAATGCAACATGGTTTTATCACATGCAACACGATGCCATTCCACATCATGTACCTAACAGGATAATGTCAGGCAGGATAACATCACGCCATCAGAAAGACATCAGGATCACACTGTACTCATCAGACATTCTCCCTGGCAGACTGTAGAGCTCCCCCCGTGGTTTAATCCACAAGACTCGTCCTCTGACTTTGACTTGACACGCTGTTTTGAACAGCAAGTAGAGCCAAACACCAGCTCTTAAAGCTAGGCCATGGTTTCAGGGTCCTGTTCTAGCACTTGTCTGCTGGAAAAATACCAGCAAAGTGGGCAAGGACAAAGGCAATTGCCATAAATTAAACTAGTATTATGCCAAGAGAAATTTTATATATAATAGTTCTCCAAGGAAATTCTGCTTGCATATAAGTGACCCAAATATATCAAGCTGATCTCAGGGATGATCCCTAAAAAATGCATGCCTGTGGTCAAAACCTGCCACAGATCCCCATCTACAAACTGAGATATTTCCCTAGGATGCAGAAAACAACAGGAGCATCAATCCTACTTTTCTAGTGAGGTAAAAAGCCCCAGATCAACAGACTTGCCAAGTTGCTTGTCATATCACAGAAGTAAAATCAAGTTAAAGCTCATGATTCCCTGAACCACTTCTCATCTATTCAATCACAGGGCATGCTGGACAGAAGACTTGGTCATCTTCCCTTGTATGGGATTGATCTGCACTGAAAGAAAATGTTTATGTAGCCTGGTTAATAAGATTTTAGAAATCTCCCTGTCAGGAGGTAAATACCATAACTTTCACAGGACACTAAAGATCCAGCTCACTTACAAATATACAACACGAATGTTCTAGGCACATCACAAAAAATTAAGGCATTGCCTCTGCCTAGAGAATGTGATGGAAAATTCTGCTACTAAATTGTTCATGCACCAATTCCAAGCAGGTGTTTATAGTTTTACTGCACTGAAGTTTCTCCAAATGTTCACCCTTGGCCTTGAAATTTCAGTCCTGTCTTTCTGAATGATTATTAAGAAGTGAGATAGCTTGCAGATATTTTATTTCTGTGCCTTATAGCAAACAGACTGTGCCTTTGATGGAAGATGTTCTCCTCTTACCTTCCAGGAAAAAAATAAAAAATCAGCCTTCACACTGGTGATAAAAAAGAAAGCTTTAAAATGTTTGTAAACTGTACAGCAAGTAAGAATGAAAAATGTTGTCAAAACATTTTGTAGGTTAAAATCTTTGTATTCATAGAATTTTTAGAGACTAAATAGAGACTAAATAGAGAAGACATTTAGGAAAAATTTAGAGTAAAACAAAATCCTTTGTAATTAATTTCCCCCAGTTTCTACTTATAACTTCTCCATATAAACTTAGCACTTTATTTCCATTTTCTTTCCTAGAGGGAAAGAAAACAGAGAAGGCTTTTTCATTCTTGACTGGCTTATCTGTCATTAATGAACACAGTAAGCATGTTAACTATCCAAGCATACTTGCTTCCTTTGACTCTGGTTCAACCTCAGCAGTCTCTCAGCACTTCACATGATTACAGCCAGTATGAGGAGAGAGGGAAAGACATTGTTCAAGTGCCCTTACAATGCATCTTCTACTCTAAATTTCCCTTGGAATATATAGCTAGGAAGAGACTTGGATAGTTACAAAAGAAAACTAGATCAAGATAACCACATTCATTTTAATTCACTGCCAAACAGACCTGAATTTAGGCTTGGAAACAACCATTTAATTATCTTCATTTAATGATATCTCAATCTCAATCAAAAAAGTAATTAAAGGAATACTTTTAAAGTACTTAAAACTTTCTACTGGAACTATTCTGATAGAGAATGATGCCCCTTCCCTGCCAATGTTATGATATAAAGGATGTTAAAACAACCAAAGATTATTAATACTAGCAGTTTATAATATCAGAAGCAGAGACACCACCTCACTGGTGATCAGCTCTCAAGCTAAAAATATTTTTACAGCAGCTGACAGAGCTGACGTTGACATGAAGCAAATGAATGACATGAAGCAGGAACAAAACTACACTGAATATTCAGTCACTAACTAGCCAAGCACATTGTATCTCCTCTCTTCCATGCAGGGAAATCCACTTGGCCCTTCCAGCTGCCCTTTGCAAAGTCCACAGCTCCTGTCTGCCTCACTGTACAATTTCCCCCATCCTTTATGTGCTGCTTCACACAAGACGTAGGGTCTGTCCCACGCCCTGTGCTTCTGCTGCACCAAAGCACATTAGTGTTTTTATGAGATCATAAACCACTGTCTGAGTCTAATCATCTAATCTTACACTTTCAGATTTGGCATCCCACTGAAGAGTGTGGAGCTCTCGTGGTTTTTATCTTACTTCAGATCTGAGTGGAGTCCCACATTTCTTCAGGAAGACCTGACTTGCTTTGATTGCAATTCTCCTTTAGTGAATAACGGGTAACAAGTCCTACAAATCTCAGCACCCACTGGTTCAGTTGTACCAACATCATGAAAATTTCATAAAATGGTCCCAATCACACTGAGCAGCTGCTGGCAGGGAGCCCACTGCAGCCTTATTCCCCCACTTTCTGCTCAGAGTGAATCGGTACCATTCTGCTTCCCTCCAGGGCTCAGGGCAGGTGCCACAGAACGGAGATTCACAGCAAGTTCCTGCTTATCTCCTGCACAGCAAGGTACAAACCACCACAGTCTTGCACCATCTCTTCACTAGCTCTACCACTTGCTTACTACAGGGGAGCTTTGGTGTGACTGAATGAGCTCTGGAGGTGCTTTTGTGTTTAATTTTTCCCCACTTCTCTGAAGCCTTCAATAACACACATGACATCAAGACCTATATTGCTTTATTTGCTATTACTGACATTCTATGAAATTACTCAAGTGTAATTTCTTACTTCAGTAGCAAAACTCAGCAGAAAAAATGCAACCTGTCAATATTATAAATATTATCAATTAAATACTCAAAGCTTTCATATGTGTACTTATGTGGTTGCTGTTCTAAACTTCAAAGCTGCCCTGCCTAAAATCCACTCAGGTATGCCTTCCTCCTCTCTCTCCACCCACTTTCCTTTTATTCCCATTCTGTCAGTACAGCAGAGATGAGATTTGAATCATTCAAGAAATCTCAGTCAAAAGAGCAACTGCAAAACTGCCTTGTCTCCATCTTTCTTCCCATTCCTCCTTCAACCAAATGGACAGACATTCACCCATTGCTACCTTTCCCTTGAGTGTGCTGGCTAAAATCTGCCTCCTGTGAAAAGATCACCACTCTACTCTGCACCCTCTGCTGATCCTGAGCACCTCTCTCCCGAGTTTCCCGGGCCTATGAGCTTCTGCATAATCTCACCGACCAGGCTCATTAAGTGGGAAATAAGGGTGTCCTGTGGCTCAAGCTAAGAGCAGAGGTCAAAAATACTGCATGAACAGTAGCAACATACAGAGTCTTGGCTCTCTACCACCCCTGTTATTTACATCAGTGCAAAGGGAGCATAATACACAGTGAAATTTAAATGCATTTGACACTTCATCACTAGTGGCACATCTAAGTCCCTCACAAAGGTGGGAAGAAGTCACAGCCTGAGCACATTTTCCTTACTCCCAAGATTTTTTTTTCCCCCCTCTCACAGCTAGAGATTGAAGAGAGATGCAGGTAAGGGAAGCTGCCTTTAATGCTCTGACATTTCACACAAGCTGAGGAGCTGCTCCTCAAATATTTACCTAAAATGCATATGCTGGTAAATTCCAGCGGTCCACAGACTCAGGATTTCTTCCACTCACTGAAATGCTCATAGAAGACAGCTTAAACAGGTAACAAGCTCAATCTTTGCAGATTTCGTAATGAATTGAAACCAAAGGTTCGGGGCTTTTTGCATTCAAGGTTGTTACTCACTGGCAATGATCCTGTCTGTACTACCACCACAATCCTTCCTTGGAATTACAGCCGATGGAGCTCTGCATGCTCACAATGTGACTGCTGTGCTGCAAACTAGTTTGTGTTTCACTATGGAGCCACAGATTCACGAGACAAAGCTGGAAACCAGTTGCAATACAAGCGTATTAAGAAACCTCCTTTGTAACAGATTAAATAGAAACAGTTGGATTCATTAAGTCTTAATATCAACATATGGATTAATTTAAGCATCTGCGTGCTTAACCAGCTCTGAAGTACACACTAGGATGGGTGAATTATCTTTCCCAATGCTTCTGGGTTTCAGATTACAAGCTGGTGCTGCCAGGAACTGTGTCCTGGCAGCTTTACCATGCTGAGATGGCCAGCACAGGACCCGCTCTGCCTTACAGCTTTCACTTTGAGAACAGCAATTGTAACAGCACTTTGTCTTCCATCCTCACTCACTGACACTGCCATAAATCTATTGCTATTCTGTTCTCTCCTAGTCTGTTGCTAACTTCCAAATGCATTTTCCCCTACTTACTTCTCAAGGTCAGAGGGAAAACTCTTTAACATGCATTGCCAGAATCTACCTCAGTTTACTCCAAACAGCTGCTGTACAAGGCTCCTGCTTGCCCATTTCTGTACCTGGCCCCTTCCTTTTGACGTCCCTGGGACAAGTAACAGATGGATCAATTCTAAGAGCAGCCTGTGTACTCAACTTGCTGCTGGGAGGAGCAGGAGCAGATCTGTATGCAGGAGGGTTACAAGAATTGGTCATAACAGGAAGAATCATCTCAAAATTGAAGGCAGCACTTGGAATAACTCTTACAGCAGGGAACCATCACACTGTCTCACAGAGACAGGTGACAGGAGAACACAACACCATTATCCACAGTGTCTCAGCTGAGCCACACCCTAACCCCACTCCTGTGCAGGTCACAGCTACAGGTTTAGGGACTCCCTGGGAGCTGCAGAACTTCTTTTGCCAGGTGGCTTAGAGCAGCAGCACACCAGCCCTGAGAAGGGACTGTGCTAAAAAATATTCCCAGCTCTGCAAGATCCTGGCTTTGACTTCACCCAGTCACTGCAGAGAGTCACTACAGAGGTCCTGCTGCACCATGTTTTCAGTGCTTGCTTGGGTGGGCTGGGTTATTTTGGAGGTGAAGAAGCAGTAGGGACAGGAGAAAGAAACATATATTAAAATAGGCAGCAATACACAGCTGCTACAACTAATGGTAACAGAAAACACGTAGCTTCAATTTGTCTTTAAAAAAAGTAATTAGGAACATAACTGCAAGAGAAGCATTAACAAGCTTCCCATTTAGCTGGCTATTATTTTCTGCACATGTGTGCTTTTTTCAACATAACCTCAGCTCCAAAAAGTCATATCCTGTTGTTAATTTACGGAAACTAAGCAGAGGCTCTGTAACAGAGGTTAATTTGGGTTTAAAACAAATGAAGTGCCACAGAATCACATACTGCTGATTAAGCTGACTAAAAACAGTGCCTGGGACAAAGTCTAATTTTTTCTGACAAACTTTTCATCACATAGCCTTTTGTGAACTGAGATGATGCCTGTTCTAAGATCTGTCATCCAGGTCTCCAGTGTCAGGAGGTCCCTGTGACACATGTGACGCACAAGGACAACCCCTAGGATTAATTCCAACACCTCTGTACTGCAGCTGCCTGCCTTAGAGATGGCTCAATCCCAAGGGACTGACTGCCTAACTCTGCCACAGGATGCTGTAAACCCAAATTACCAGTAAATCTTAGTTACTGAGATTTCAGTGTTTGCATGCAGATCTTACTGATAAAAAAATAAATAAGTCCCTGACAAATGATTCTACCAAATCTTTAGTCCAAGCAGTGACATGTAAAAATTACTCCCATGTCTTGCTTTTTAACCTGAAAAATCCACACAATTTCCTATCCTTATTCAAGGGCTGAAGCATGGGGCACAGAGTTGTTATGTCTAAATAAGGCTCACCAAATTTTAGCACAAACTTTGTTTCATGGGAACATGAGACAGAGAAGATGGAGCATTCAGTGCCTTTCCTGCAGCAATAGTGAAGGCTGGTACCTTTCCAGCATGGTGTAACAGGCACTGACACAGGCTCATGCACAGATCTGTGAGATTTGCAGCTCCCAGGCTGCATTCAGTGAGGAGAGCTGGGGAATCAGCAGGGAAGGCAGGTTTGGTTTGGCAAGACTGTGCCCCTCACATAAAATTCTTTATTTGCAGTATCATTACAGCAGACTTACCTGTGAACCACAGAAGTGCAGAACAATTACCCTTAACCCTTGTAAGATATATTTAGATCATCAGAACCCCTATACTAATTCAGCTAATTATTTTCCCCACGAGAAACAACTTATGCTACATAAGTCTCCTATTCTAATCACTACAGTACCTAACACCAAAAATGATGACATTACAGCTTTATTGTAAAAAAAAATAATCAAAAATTTACATTAGGGGAAAAAAAACCCAAGACAATACAGAACTCAATGGTAAAGATAAAAAGACATTTGACAGAACAGAACTCACTAATTAGCCAATCTTTCCTCTTCCTGGTCTTGGTCCTCTTTCAAGGACTGATGTGCTCATACTGCAGAACCATAACATTGACCAAAAACATTGAGATTCATGTGAGTCATGCCTGAGCAGCACTCAGAGCACTCTTAAAAATACCTGATTTCCCTTGGGGCAGTGAGCACTTTTTGCAAATACATTCAAAAATGCCATAACCAAGAGATACTTCTTTAAAACCCTACCAAAATAAGCTTAAATGAGTGGAATTTCGTGGACCAAGGCATGTACTTTCACAGAGACTGTATCCATACTCAATTCCAGCTGGAGGGAAGAGGAGCTGTAACTGAATGCAGCAGTGCTCAGCACCACTGACTGCCATGAGAATTAGTGAAATTCTATGTGCTTTCTCTGTCTGTATGTCCCAGCTGTACTCCTCCTACAAGTCCTCAGGGTGTGCCTAACCAGATCTGCACAAACAAGGCACTTCCACCTCTCAGCATCTCTGCTGCCCTTCTCAGCACTTGCTTTCCCTCTGCCATTTCCCAAGGAGTGACCAGAGCTGCCTGTTGAGTTCACTCTGCAGGGAAAGCCTAGATTTATAGATGGCATAAAGATGTTTTCTATTTTGTTCTCCTTTTTTCCCCTAATAATTTTTACGAGTCTATTTGCCTTTTCAGAGTGACTGAGCACACAGATGATATTTGCAGTGAACTCCACTCAGTGACCTTAAAGAAGGTCCTTCTGAAAGGGAGTAGCTAAGGTAAAACTTACCACTGCATATGCCTTAGAAGTTATTTTTCCTAGTATCATCATTTTACATTTATCAGCATTGGATTTTTTTATCACCTAGTCATTCAGCATTGAAAAATCATTTTGCAACTCTTGCTAAGCAGACTTATGTTGAACTACCCTGGCCTTTTTCTTCAACTGTAAATATTTTTGGTTTAATCCTCAACCTCATTTTTTGCTCAGCTAAAAATACATGAAATGACATAATTCCCACAATACATTTTCATGGGGTCCTTCTGGTAACTTTACTCCTTGGCCAAAATGACCATTATCACTGCCTTTTTTTTTTTTCTTTTTCCTGTCTTTTAATTTATCTTTTTTAAACAAGACTACAAGACCAATAACCAAAGGGAGAAAAAAAGAGTGGAGGATAAATTAATGTAATCTGGTACTCCTAGATTTACCTTGGCTGGATATAAGTTTACTGCCTCACTATCCTGAAGCTGCACAACAACTGCCTAGGTAATAATTTAGTGCATAACACTCCGGGGATTACAGTGAAGATGACCAGCTGCAAATTTACTCAAGTCTCTTTAAATAAGTGAATACCATAATTCCTTTAGGAATTCATTAGCAATTGGCCTGTTTTTAAATGCCTTAGGGTGACTTCCTTGGTCCTGTCCCAGTGGATTTACACCATTCTTTACTATTGCATATATTTGACCTGCTTTGACTTCTGTCTTCTCATTAATCCCATTTTCATTAAATACATACCCAATCTAAGTAGGAATGATTTAAATGGAAACAGAAAGAATGTTTCATCCTTTTTTAATACATAGTTAGGATTGTATTTTCCTTTACTTTCCTTCTTACTTGTGTATATTACTAAAATCTCAGTAGGGTCGTTTGCATTTGTTTGGTCGTTTTTTAATTCTCTTTAGTCTTGGCCTTTCTGGCTGTCTCCCTCAGATTTTGGTTCTGAGTACTTTTAGTTATGCGTTCTTCTTTTCATTGGCATGTGACTCCAACTTCCATGTTTAGAACCACACTCATGTCCTGACTCCCTGTTCTAGTTCTGACCCTTCTTTGGATAACTCTTCATTCATATAATTCTTATCCCTTTTTTCTTTTTCTTTTTTTTTCCTACAGTAAAAACAGTATACTTTAAACACTAGGAAAACTATAATGTCAGCATGAAATATGGAAAATGCATTGCTTTGCATTCAAAATAGGAATGTGGAAACATGAGTGAGACAAGGAAAGAAACTCTGAACCCTTTTCTCCACTCTTTTTTCCGATGCTTCATGACTTTTTCACTTTATTTCATCCTCACAAAGTGGTGTCTGCAAATCTTATTGTAAGGACTCTCATTTTAAAGAGAACAAAACGGTAAACCTGTTTCTGAAATTGCATGGAGGCACTTAGAAAGCATCTCCTCAATTTCTATGAGGCTGATGAGTGACCTGCTTTGGTATTAACATTGATCCCTGCACGGGAAAAATTTTTACAGTGTTACCATGTGCAAGTTCATTAGTTATTATTTTTTAAAAATAATAATTATTTAGTATTTGCACTGGTAAAGACTCTTTTTTTTTTTCTAAGGAAAACAGATTGCAAACTCAGTCTCAATTAATTCCATTCTGTCAGACATTTGCCCATTTTTGGTATTTCATTCCAGGTCATGCTGATGCAAAATTCAGAGATGCCAACTGTCCTGCATGAGAGCTGTCAGACAGATTAGCACTCCTGCACTGACACAGCTCCTGCTTTGTCAGGACTGGGAACCAGTGTGTTGAAAAATGAAGCCTCAGCTGATGTGCCTATGGGAAGAGAGCAACTGGCACTATTTGGGGTTTGGTCCTGTGGGGAGTCTTGGTGCCTAAAACCATGCTGTCCAAATTATATTCCCACTATTCTCTGAAAGAAGGACCAAGATTTGTTAGCACTATAACTCTCCTTCATTTCCTGAGATCAGTTTGTTCCTTCCCTCTGTTAAAGAAGGCTACACACATCCCTTCATTTTCTTCTTTCATGCAATATTTATGAACTCTTTCTGCCTGCTCAGTTGAAACTGATGGTGATCCTTTCTTTTTCCAAATGCTCCCTCCCCTCTGAACTGAGACTGTGCACTCTAGCAATCTTAGTTACACACTGCTGTCTCACCTACTCTTTTTGTCACATCTCTGTGCTCATGTGCTGACACAGAGCTGATGCTCTCTCAGCTGAGCACACCCTGTCCCACCTTTTATCTACATCACAGAATGCTCTCCAAGAACTGCTGTAATAAGTCCTGCCGGATCCAGGGCAATTCAGACTTTGCAGCTCTACCATAAAGGATAAGATCCTAAAGTTCTTTAAATATTTCTTGAGAATGATGGAATTCCAGGACAGTTATGCTGTAAGTAAAATGAGGAAGAAGTCATATTGTAGTAAGTTAGCTGAGACTCTATTATCTTTGTGCAGGAAAAGCCAATTCTTTATTATCACAACTAATTTTATACAGTTTTTTTACAGACCTTGTGTGTAACTTTAACTGGTTAATAGCTTTTTTGCTAATCACTCTATTGGTTAGTAAAAGGTATTTTACTTGTCCATCAAATCTCTCTATTCTTTATTGTTTACTTTATCTTTTACTGATTCTTGTGGGATAAATCCCTTGTTAATGCAGGTGCATTTGTTTTATAACCTAGGAATAGGTTGTTAAGCAAATGAGTTTTCATAGCAAGATTGTTTTTGCATGGAAACTTGTCAATTGTTTAACTACACTTAGGAGACATGACAGGCCAGCTATTAATTTAACAGAGCAGGCCTGATTTTGTGAGGCCTTTCTTTTATAATTCTTTTACCTGTCATGACATCAGCACAGTTCACTAGGACATAATTTTTAGCTCTCAGAGTTTCTTTCCTCACGCTGTGTTAACTTTCCAACAGACTCAAAAATTCAGACTGCTGAGAAACTCTGACCCTTGTTTACTCCACCTCAGATCTGGAAATAATCCCAAACCCCAGGGGATACACTTACAATGGGCCAGTTATTTTTGATTAGCATCAGAGTGTGCAGATCCTACCACACAACTCAAAATCAGCACCCATTTCTTGGAGAGACTCACTACGTGGAGAACTTGTTACAGAACACCACTAATATCTGCTGTAGAATTCAGAGAGTAAAACAAATCCTTTTTTCCTAATAGTACTTGTGTTCCAGTCCAAAAGTCTATTTTTAAACCATTAGCATTAGTGTTTTGGGGCACAGAAACAGAACTTCTAAGAAGAAATGGGAACTGTAACTAATACACAAGCAGCTTATGATACCATCTGTATCTGTTTGCAAGTGTTACTTCCCCTAAACCTGGCTTTGAGAAAACTTTCCCTAGAAGAAATTAAGAATGCCATTTTACCACAAGAAATATGAAGCATTCCTGGATTAATAATGCTTTATAGCATAGATGCTTGGATCTAGTGGTGGGTTTTTTTGGTTTTTTTTCTGTTCAGATCACTGTTTTTGTGTAGCTTTGTGTAGATGTGGCTATTACTATGAAATTGTTGGTACTGCTGCTGTTGTGAAGCCCAAAGGGTTCCAACACCAGATGAAATTTCCCAAGATAATCTCCTGGGCTACATGAATTGCTTCACATGGATTGCATTTTAAATCTCATTTGATAGTGAGTGTTTTAGAGAGGAAAAACGTGCTTTCTGGCTTAATCACAAAGCACGACAAGTGTGCATAACAAGATTTGTCCACTTAGCCAGTGTGAATAACTGGAAAGAATTGCTCTGTTCTGCGCTGACAGCTTTAGATGTGGTTGAGAAATGGAAAGGAAAACCCATAAAAAATCATCCACATTCTTAATGCTCACCAGTTACGGTGAAAATAGCAACTTTTGGGGCTCTTGCCCAGCATCAGGGTATTTTGGTGGACTACTGCCATGATGTTTAAAGAGTCCCAATTTCTGCTTGTGCACAGATGTAGCTCCTGCTCTGATGAAAGTTCTGCTTCATTTAAACACAGGAAAAACTCACCACTAAGAGTCCAGTATGTACAGACTAACATTTTCAGAACTCTGTCCTGTTTTACCACAGTTTTGTCCCTGGCTGCCTGTGGGTCAGATTCAAGAAGGCACAGAGCTCAGTCACACCACTCCCCCCACCCACCCCTCTCCAGTCTGTTCCTAGCAGCCACACACAGGGGCAGGAGGCAGCAAGAGTGTGGCAATTCCTGTGGCAAACCAGAAGTGGATGTTCTGCAGTGCTGATGACAGCAGCAAGGCAAACACAAAGCACGTGAATGAATGAAGGCACAGTGCACAAACCAAAGAGAGCAGCTCCTTGGAGTTTCCACTGGGGCAATGTTTCTAGACACCACCCCACTCTGGGCCTACTAGGCTGCAACTGGATCAAAAAGACAAACAAGATGTTCCAGTTGTAGCACTACAGGATGCTCACCCTTCCTGCAGCAGGCATGCTGTGAATTCCTGGAATGGTTATGATATGACTGATCAGAAACACATTTACTACAGATTTTAAGTGCTAAATGACCCCTCTTTAATCTCAGCCTAAACTGAGCATTATTTCAAAATGAAACTGAACATAAACCTGAAAGATTATGATAAAGATTAACAAAGCTACTATAAAAATGTTGGGTTGGCTAAGGACACAACCCTTCTGTTGAACAAGGTGTCTTGTCAGCCTACAGAATGAGAAGGGTTCAGTTCTCCTATTGCCACAGGGAGTCCTGCAGGCACTGGTCAGGTCAGATCCTGCTTTGACTAATACTTGCAAAGGGGGGAGGCAGTTTGACAAAATGCCTCTGCCAGAAGTAGTCACCATTTACATAATTAACGGAGCTCATTCTTCTGTCCACAAATTCATCACAAGCACAAAACATTGCTAATAAATTTGATACTGAGAGTTATTCCACTAGCAACCAATAAAGACAAAGATTTGCAGGAACAATCCACTGCAACTAATACGTCAAACAACATCTATTTGTATTCCATTTTTCAGACTGATCACCTGAGCTGCCACTGCTTCTGCTTCCTGACTGGCTGGCTGTTACTCTGAACAGGAACAGAGCACAACCAACACACTGCAGACATCTCATTCCTTCCCCAGGCAATCTCATGAGCACTTACTCTTAGAGTTCTAAAGACTCTCACTTTTCTGTGAGCATTTTTCCACACTTGGAAATTATGTATTTCTGTTCCGGGCTACTCAGTGGAAGAAAACATCACCAGAACTGGATTTTCTGGTTTTATGGCAAGGAATGCCTGACAATATTTCAGTGAAGAAGGCACCCAGGGCTGTATGCTGTGTAGGCTGCCGTCTCTCAGCTCATTCCCAACACCAAAAAACTTGAAAGAGAAGCCTTAACTCTACCTCAGATGTAACTATGAGGAGTATTAAACAGGTAGATATCTAGGCCAAATTCACTTAGTCATAAAGTACACTCCATGGAAGTGTTAAAATACTTCCAAAACTGCAAGAAGACCCATACATGTCTGTAAAACAAGGACCTGCATCACTCCAAAGCCCTGAGCACAGGAGCACAACACTCCCTGCCCTCCCACTGCTTTTTCCCTCCATCACTAGCCCACACAGCTACCCAGTGCTGTGCAGACTCTGGGAGAGGCTTTGCTCCTGTCTCACCATCAGGTGTTCTCCATAACCTCTTCCCAGGCAGGTCCTTGTTCACTGCTACAGCCTCAGTAATAAGGGGGGGGGACTTTATTTGTGTCAAATACTGTTAGATAGTCTCATTCTTCATTCCAGTGAGCAGAAAAGAAAACAAACAAAAAATCAGCCCTAACATGTAATGCAGCACGCTCTGCTCAACAGCCCTGAGAGGCCAGCTCAGGGGATAAAGTGAATAGTGTTTTCTGGAGACAAGTTTTCAACAGCAGGTTTTAGTTCAGTGTAGCACAGAACTAAATCGAGATTTCCAAATATATTTACATTTTTCTATCCTGTTTTTCGTAAGCACAAACCAGTACAAACACATGCTCCCTTCTCTCAGACTCAGCTCTTTCACCCACTGAGCTGGTTCTTTCATGACTGATTGTCTCCATGGGTCAAGGCTATACTTAAAAAAAACCCCAAACAATCCTGACTAAATAAAACACTATTGCTTGCATTTTTGATACTAAGAGCAACAGAAAAAGGAATAAAAGAACACGTATGAAGAGGAAGGAACATGTTCCTGATGCAATAATTTTAGTTCCCTGAAATTAGGACTGGAAGAGATCACACACACTGTTCACTGGGATGATCTAAAATTAACACAGTGGACTTCACTCCTTTTAAATTTTTAAGGGTACTTGAGAATTGAATTTCCCAATGTATAGAAATACAATTGTTTAATAATTGAAGGCTTCAGACTCAATCAAAATTTTGAGCCAGCAGTATTAGTTTATACCAACAAAAATCCTTTCTGAAATGACAGCTCCAAGGGTGTTTGAACACTGTCAATATTAGCAGCTGGTATCAGTGAGCTGTGGAGGAGCACTCAAGTGCAGTTCAGTTATTTCCTTCCAAATGAAATCACAGGGCTGTGAACACTGTTACTTATGTGCCTGCCTCTGTGGGACCTTCACCCCACAGAGGAACTAGAACCAGGAACAAAACACCTGGTGAGACCCAGACACATTCACATATCACCAAAGATGATTAAAATATATTTAACCCTTCTTCCATATAGTTTCATTACACAGAGGCTGAATTCTTTGTGCTATAGTTCTGACACTCAGCAGTCAGTATAAAATTACATCACCAAAATGCACCAGAAGTGAACACCTCTGCTTTATCTCATGTCTCAGTCCTTACTCTGACATAGTACTTGTGACCTTTTCCATCATGATGTGCTTGTGCATATCTGAGCGTGACAGAAAAGGTGAACAATAAAAAAAATATTGGTCAGTGAAACGAAATTAGTGTCCACATACACCAGGAAAGGGTACAGGGCAATAGCAGTTTTAATTGGCTCCCTGTTTAGGAAATGCAGCAGTGCATAGGATGTATCACTAGCAGCTTAGAGTAAAACATTTTATTCTCTGTCAAGATAAAGGTGACTGCTAATGACTGTGACTAAATCTTGACAGGCAAATGATCTCTTCTCCTTGTAAGAGTCTGTCATGTAATGAGCAATCAGAGCAGCTGAGCAGTAATTACACACATTCACTTGCACTAACAGCGTTTCTGATGGACTGAAGGGTATTGAACCAGAAACATGATATAATTATTTTCCTTACCTTTACACTGGACATGAAATTACAATGTTTCCTGTTTGGTTTGGTTTCTTGGTTTGTTTTGGGTTTTTTTTTTTGGGGGGGGGGGAGGGGTGGGTGAGCTCTGTTTTGGGATTTTTTTTTTTGGTTTGTTGGTTGGTTGATTTTTTTAATTAAACCAAAACACAGAAGACTTAAAAGCTTTTTTCTTTCTTTTAACTTAAGGTGTTCTTTCCTGCTTTTAATTAACACTTAATTAGCTTGAGACAGAAGACAGGCATCATAATAATACACATTTCTTGTGTATTTTTAGGGCAAGCCCAGGAAGCATGGAGAATGATGCAGGCTTCCACGTGATCAGGATCTGATGTGGAAGAGCCACCAAGTGCCAGTACACACAGCAGTGCCAAAAAGCTTTTGATTAAGCTAAACCAGACAAAGTGTGAGAAACCCTTCATGTTGTTCTAACATGTTCTCTGAAAATTTGTAGGAGGAAGGAAAGAAAATATTTCCAAGGTGGAACAGGGATTTGGATGCTTATTCAAGCTGATAATTTTCTGAATTTCCAATGAATGAAGTGATGGGCAGAACAAGCTTGTTGAAGCATAGATAATGTTCAGTCTCCAGCCTGTCTAATCTTTCCAGATCAACAAGTCCTCCTAATACAATTGACGTGCTGGTCTATTTATGACCACAAATCCAGTTTTAAAGTCTACTAAATTAATACAAAAAAATAATGTTTCAGTGTTAATTAAGATGCTGTTTTACATATTGATATAGATTTATCTAAACCATGCTCAAAAATAACACAAGAGAAGGTGGTTTTTAAGTCCTTTGCATCTGCTACCTGAATGCTGTTTATATTATATATGTTTTTCTACCATTATGACAAATTCCAAAAGCCCACCTGAGCACTCCAAGCTGCACTTGCCATCAGCAACTTATTGCTCTTATTAAAAATTTATGCTATATTCACATAGAAAGCTTAGAAATATATAACACTGCTGCATAAATCCAGTTTCTGAATCCCAGCCCTCAAATACCACAGCAGAACTTAAAACAATATACAAGGTGAACAGAGCCACCACATCCTCTGGTTTCCTGTAGCTCTGATGTGCTTCTCTGGCACATGATTAATTCAAGTTCTGTAAAGGTTTGGGAAGGCTCTCTGGAATCATTACAAACCCCAATTTGTGCTGCACAGTATTGCCAAATGTCATAACTTTATATCATGGATATCTATTCCCAAGCAGTGCTCTCACTCCTTCAAAAATATTCCCTGTCCTCTCTTTAACAGCCTTGCTACTTACCCTACATCTCACCTCTCAGAAGCTGCTTCCCTGGGCATTACAAGATTTGGGAAGGTGTGGCTTTTTGCTTGGAATAAAGAGGATTTTTTGTTGCTGTTGTATTTCAGCATATACTTTTGTTCACATAATTTCTGATCTTTCACTTCTTGAGGGAAACACTCATAAAAATTAAATCCGCTGCTTTTCATCACAAGTGCATAGATTGTGCACAAAGTTATTGCTGGTATACATTTCAGTGTCTAATATTTTAATATAATGTGAATATAGACATCTGTGTACATATAAAAATCCCATCACTGCATGTGATTTTTCCATCTTCCCTTCTATTCTGCAGAATTACATCTGTATATCTATTTTACAGAAATGATAAAAATGTATTCTGCAACAAGAGCAGCTGCAAGTCTACCAGCTCTGTGATAAGTTAACTTGACTGCTGGTCAATTTATATGGTTCCATATTTATTTTCCTAGACTTGAAAATCTCCTGTCTGTTATGGAGGTTAAAACTGATGGTGGAAAAGGCAAAGAGGAGAACTTAATCTCTAGCCTTCCATGGAAGAGCAGCTGTGAGAGGATTATCCATCAAACAGTAAAACTCAGAGAGGCTGTCAAGTTCCAAAAGGAAAACTCACACTGGTGAGTAATGGAGGCTTCTCTCTGTGCATATTCTTCAAAATCAAAGTTTTGGCAATTTTATCAAAATTTTGGTCCTTTAATCTAGGAAAAAAAAAAAAAGTTTTCTTAGGATGTAATTTTGCTTTTAAATAGAATTTTCAAGCATTGAGCTGAATTGCCACCATGGCACATAACTGAACAGGTTAAAAAATAGGGACACAGATGAATTAAGCAAGTTTCTCCAAAGCCACAAACACAAGTATTATTGTTTTAACAAATTCAGTTTTGCCTTCCTCTGAACTCCTGTACTACACTTACATGGTTTTTTCTGTAGGACACTGTTTAAAAAACTAAATTAAAAATTCGGTATTCAAGCACAGTTTTGCATGTTTCTGTAAAACACAAAATGCTAATTAAAGTACAACTAGAGCACTACTTTACTGATCCGATGAAATGAACCACAGAATTAATTGGGACCATTTACTAATCTTTCCTCCATCAGATAAAGATTATTTGACCCAAACAATTTTTACCTGACAATTAGAGCACTTTTCTGTATTTAGATTTCCCTGCTATTAAAGCCAAGAGGATTCATAGCATTTTCCTTCAATATGATTAAGCCACTTTTTAATCTTTTCAGAGTAACACAATCACTTGCACACATCTGAAAGAGAAAAGGGAGAGATAATGACAAGAAGAGGCAAAGGGAAAAAGTACTGTGATCCATATGGCACCAAAGCAGATTTGATACTAATTAATAAGTAGTACTTCACAAGTATTGCTTTATCTGTAATCTATTTAACTCCCCATTCTGGCAAACTGCCCAAGTAATTTGTTTTGATCTCTAATTCTGTGCTTACTAGGTAGTTTTTTGTGGGATTTTTTTTGTTTGTTTGTGGGGTTTTTTTTGGGGGGGAGGTTGTGGGTTTTGTTGTTGTTGTTGTTGTTTTCTTCTGGTCTCCAAAATTAATAATCTTTATTGCTGCCATCCATGTGAATCCATGTTGCTGCCATATTATGTTCAGCTGCTATATACCAAATTTTCAGTTACCTTTTTTGTAATAATAGAATCAAAATAGGTTATTTTTTCATTTGAAAAAAATTAAGTGTTGACAGAGTTAAGCACAGTTATGTTTTACCATGTTTAGGTCAGAGTAATGTGATGTTTTATTACTTTAGTATTCTGGTGATTTCAAGTTCTATTAAGATCAATTTCTGTGGAGTTTAAGTGTGGTTCAGTTTAGGCAATGTTAAGTTTAAGTGTTGCTAAGTTTAATTCTGTTATTTTAAGTTCTGTTGAGTTTAGGAGAGTGTTTTCTGAAGAAAAAATAGAGGCCACTATTGCAAACAGCAAAGAACCCAGGAATGCTTCCCAACCTCGGGGCCCTGATTTCCTGTCAGAAGGTGCTTACCTGCTGCCCAGAACATCTGGTTTCCATTGGAAAGCTTGGACAGGGAAACTGAATTCTCCAGAGGGTGTTCCAGTCAATGTGAGCATGGAGGCAGGGCACAGGGAACCCAGTGACTGCCTGGGACCACAGTACATGCAAGGTCTTACCTCACCACCTCTCTGAAGAGCAGGGGCCTCCAAGGCTCTTAGAAAGGCAAAACAGCCTGAGATGGAAGATAAAATAGGGTCTAAGGAGCCGTCAGAGTTGGCCTAGTTTTATTCCATTACCAGAGACAAGAAGGCAAGAAAAGTAAAAAATTCAGCTCTTGTTCTCTCTACTGTTTGCTTTTTGGCAGAATTTATTTCATCTCTTCCAATAAAGCTGAGTCAGCCCAGTCAGGGGGAAAAACAACCCACCTCACAAAAATAATAAAAAAAACCCCCAACATATCATCAGTCCAGCTGGGTCCTTCCCTCCAGACAAGACTCCTCTAACTCAGGGCAGAAGTCTATTAAGTAAACTTGTCTTACTGCTATCAGAGACAGCCCTATTCTAAAATAAAGGAGAAATGCAGTCATTTGCACTTCAAGTTCCTGTGGCACCACTAGGACTCATGACCAGCCACTATTTTGTTCTGCACAGACACACACAGAAGAGACCAGCCTACCTCTCCAGGCCCCCAAATCCTGCTTAGCTGTCTAGTTCAAACATAAGGGGCTGAAAAAGCTCTCAGTGCTGGAGTCACCATTTTTCTTTTCTTATTCAAGAGGGATGGGGTCAGGAAGGAAGGGAGGTGCACCTTTCCAAACGTGTGGGGCAATCTGGCAGTACAGCCAGCCAATGCACTGCATTGCCTTGAAACAACAGGCAAAGAGAACCACAGCTCCAGCCAGCACAGACCTGAGGATTTAAGGGACACTTGGAGTGTGATGGTATTTCTGCAGGGAGATGAAGATGCAGCTCCTGTAGAGCACCATCCATCTGCACTTGGGATGGGAAGCATGAATTAGAGGGTGTGAATCACTTTTCTACTGACACACACCCAGTGAACAATCAAAACATTTAATAGAATACATGAGCCTGATAATCTAAAGATCTCCTTGTGTGCATGCCCTGAGTAATAATCTATACAGTTAGCAGATACATGCTTCCTACTCCCACATACTTCACACAGTCCTCGTGGCTATTGCAGTCTCTAAATCTAACTCTCCTGCACTAAATAACCATAATTGCTTCCCTCAGGGAGAGCAGGCAGCTCAGAGGCACCAAAGCTTTTGTTGCTGGAACTTTGCCACAGGTGCCATATAAGAACTGCACAATACATTACTTATGAATGCCAACGTTCATTTATCTGTTCTGGTGTATTTATTTCTGTACTTGGAGCAAGAGCTCCAAGGAACAGATGATTAATTCTAGGTTATAGTGAAGGACTGTTTACAATATACAAGCCAACTTTGTAGTAGTAAAACTAGCCCCAAAACCTGCTTATTGAAAATGGTATTTACTAATGCATTTACCTGCTATCTCATCAGTTCCAAACAGGTTTTAGTAGGTATATCTCTAATATTTTCCCCTTCTGATCAAGGCTGCTCTTGCATCAACACAAAAACAGTCCTCATCAATACTTCCAGTGAAGCAGAAGCAAACACCTCTCCCCTCCAGCTGTTCTGCTTTCTGTACTGCTCACATACCATTCAGTTAAGCAACTCATTGCTGCAAAATTTGAGTAACTTATTACTGCAAACTTTTGCTGACAATTAGAATACAGCAAGGCTTGCAGTAGTGTTTGGTCTGACTGATCTGAGTCACAAGTGCTGAAGCATTGAAGAGCAAGCAGTGATCACAGGAAGAGAAAGCAGCTGAACTTCAGTATTTTCTGTTGGGAACTGAGGAGCTTTTGTCTTGGGCTTGACTCATTTATGGTTGCCTAGCACAGATGGTTTTCCACCTTTCTGAGAATTATCTAGTTCCAGATGCTCTCTTGCTTGCTGAGGATCCAGACTTCATGTTCAACGTGCCATGCTAAACAGCACCTTCCATGATGTTCACTCTTCAGTTTTAAAAGACACACAGTGAGATAATGATTTGGAACCAAACCCACAATATTTCTCTTAGACTGTCCCTTCACTGTTACAAGTTGGCAGTTCTGGGAACAATTAGACAGGAAAGAGGATTCACCAAGGAATCCAGTGTTATGGCAGCTCTCGTGTGACCACAGTATCAGGAACACAGCAGTTCTCCTCAAGCCAGCAGGGAGATCGCTGTGGGTCTCTTCCCCACTGCCCTGGAAGGCAGGCAAGGCAAAGCAGAGAGGTGACTGATCCACCTGGCTCTCAGCCATCCAGCCTCACCTTGTGCTGAGCCTTCATTTACCAAAAACAAGAGGTACAAGATGGGAAAGAGGTTCAATTCGAGGGTCTCATTTTTACGAGGCCTGTACTAATACAGTGGATGTCAAAAGTAGATTTAATTAGAACAGTAAAATCAATTAAGGAGAAGCTGTAAACTGTTTAAGCACTACAGTCAACTAAAGTTCTATTTTTATTTTTTTTTTAATATAAAAGGTTTTTTTTAAAAATAGAGAGAAACACTCTTAGGCCTGAAAGTTGATGGCGAATAGTTAAAACCCATTAGCTGAGTGGCTCCTCTCTTTAAAATGTTATAGATCCAGAAGTGGAGATGCCCAATATTTCTGAGAAATGTAAAATACACCACAGGATTAAAATCCAATGCCAAAATTTCCTTTTCCACATGTTTTTTCCTCCTCAGTAGCTAATATATACTGCTCATTCTATTTATTATTGCACACAGAGGATTATTTCTGCATTTGATTGCCCCATTTGGTGTAAAGATAATAGATTTATATTTCATTATATCTTGGCTATCTGGCTCTACAGAGGGTAATTCTGCTAAATTCTATTACATCTGCAGTTTAATGGTTATAATAAAATAAAATTTAAAAAAAAAAGGCAAGCTAAGTAGTCTTATTTACTTTATTTTAGGCAGCAAGAACTAGAACCAAACCTTTTCCTTCTGACACCAACTTAACACAGGTAATCCAACCATTTTTTTGGTATTTTCAGCCTTTTAGAAATCAGCACCTATTCCAGCTTCTTTCCTTCTTAAACTAAGTGAAAAAAATGTTGACATATGGGTGAACAAAGAAAACCACCACAGTAAGGGCTTCCTTCCTGTGCCCAGGGAAAAGTTGCTGGCAAATTTGGACCTGGAATTGAAGAATCTCTTCATAGAAAGAGTCTGAAGCTTTAGCACAAGCGTGGTGACTACAGCCAACAGAACACTATTCTGCCACAGAAAACTGACCCAGTTCGGGGTCAGTACAATTTCAAGAAGTTTTCAAATGTCCACAATACTTGCATCTTTTTCAAGCTCATTCCTGGAGAATGCTATTAGGCCTTACCCTCAGCATAAATCACTGGATTTCACTCACCCTGGAGTGTAAATCCACACATCTCCTCTCATATGAATTGCTTAGCTCACAACCCAACCAACATCATTTGGCTAAAAATGAACATAAAAAGCATTTGCCTTCCATCAGGCACAGCAAAATGACCAGCCCTGCAGTCAGCTAATGCACTGATGGCCCAGGAAGGTGATATAGATTATAAAACACAAACAATATTATCGAGCCAGATACAATAAATATAAGTAAACAGGATCTAAAAAACACAAAACCCCAGAAAAACAGACATTTCGTATAAATTCTTTAGTGAAACCATGCAAGATACTGAGAAATTGCAGCAACTCTGTCTCTAAAAATCATTAGAAGCAGCATCATGTAGGTAGCATTGTTTTATTCTTACAATAGCAAGCACACCATTGAAATATTTGCCATTTATACAGTGCCACATCACATCAGTGCTGCTGTTCAATTCACACAAAGATATAGTGCAGAAACGACGTTTTCCTTCACTTCAGTATTGTCTACATAATGTCAAACACTTCCTACTGTCCCCATTGAGCAGCAAATACACACAAAAACCTCACATCCTAACTTGAGTGTGACTCTGTAAATATCACTTGGAATTTTTTTTGTAGTATTCAAGCCATGAAGACTGATCACACTCCATTTCTTTTAAATTATTTCTACAAAGCACCTTTTTTTAGTTTGCTTAGAAATAATCAAAAAATAACACATTTATGGTCCATTGCAGCACACTATCCAACTTAATGTCTACCTGTGGTGAAGATCTGGTGCCTCTGAATCAAACATTAAGAAGAAAATAATCTTTTTTTTAAATATGTGTCAGTCCTCAAGCAATTGCATTGGTTATCATTAAACTCCATTGCTCTTACATAACTAGAAAGCAAGTAGTTAATAAACATTTCCACACAGACACAGATATTACCTTTCAAAGAATAATCCCATGAAATATCCCACAATTGTTTTCAAAAGTGTCTAAACACCTGTAATTGTAATTTTGAAGCCACAACATTTAAAAAAGAACTAAAACCCCTGAACTTTTATCCCTATGAAGATGGAGAGTACAAAAGTTTCTCACCATGCCTGGATTTCAGAGTGTTTCACAAGCAAACGCCTGGCACAACTTCTCAGGAGGTTTCTCTGCCCTCACCTGGGATAAAAAGCTGCCTGTGAAAATGAGTCACTCACAAGTGAGCTTCATGAGTCACTTCACTGTAAGATATTCCAAACATTCCATGGAAATGAACAGTTTCATCCTGAAACATTTTCTGGATGTGCCACTCCAGAGGAGAGGTTACTCAGTTACTGAGGACGCAGCAGCCTAAAGCATCCCCGTGATCACTGAGGAGCTGGGCTGCATTCTAGAAGTGCTGCACTGGCAAATGCCAGCCAGCCACTCCAGAAAATATTTGCAGCAACTTTTTGAAAGGCCAGATTTGAAAGGGGACCATAACAATGACGACATGTAGCCTGAGGCTCACCTTACCTGCAGTCCTGTTTCAGCAAGGGCTGTTATGTTCTCTCACATTCAAGGCAGGGTCATAAAATTTTCTGCAGCAGTGGGGGATTTGGTTTTTTTACAAGCAGTTTTGGTGCTCACTGGCAGGGTACCTCAGCTGAAGTGCAGGTTACACTGCCCAGCTCAGGGGACACACACTCTCATCGTGCTCCAACAGCAAAGGTGTTGCACTGCACCCTGCACCACCAAGGACATGATTTCTGTGTAAGGTAAAGGGCTCCAGTTTCACCCCAGGGCCTTTTAAGGGAAGAACACCAGAAACTTCTTTGCTCTCCTGGCGGTAACTGGCTCAAAGCCAAGACAAAATCACTGATAGCTCTCTTTAGCTGTTCCTCAGAAATGGAGCTATTTTCCATTGGCCTGTTTCCCAAAAACCCACCTGAATCATTCAATACTTAAAGGAGAGCATGAGGCTTCTCAGGGCATTTTCAGGGTGTTGTAGCAGGTGTATGGGACCTCTCCCTACATTGTGCACAACTTGTGCTCTTTTGTTATTTTTTTCTTTAATTAAAACCTTTTTGCTTTTCCAAGACACACTCGATCGTACCGTCTTGCAAATTATTTTAAGCCATTTCTGTGAGGTGCTGGACCCTCGTGAAGCTAAAAACGCCTGGCTCAGTGAGAATTCCAACACAAAGGCAGCTCCCTGGGACTATTATATGCCTCAAACAGGTGCCTCTCCCAAGAACAGTTCTCTGGGGAGGCAGCTTGTGGCTCTAAGAACAAGAGTTAGTAATGCACAAAGTGCATTATCTCTCCCTGAAGAGGTGGGCCTGTGGATGTGCTTCTACTTTTGTCTCCAGCCACCTGGAAATATTAGAAAGCTGTTTTGCCTGCAAACAGATCTGACTAATATTCCAGCCACCCTCTGCCTTTAAGCTGCTTACTGGATAAAATAGCATGATGACACCTGGCAGAGCATTTAGTGCTTTCACCAGTCCTCAGGATTCCATCCCTCGTTTCACAAGCACAGAAGCTGAACCAATATTCCTCCTATTCCTTTCCAACTATGCCTACTGCTTTACCAAGGGATGAAATATCCTGATGAACTCATTCTCCTCTCCACTTATGGACAATAAAACCTTTACTTAAACATTCAGTCAGAAGTTTACTACAAGGATTGCAGTGTACACTGCCAACATCAGTAGAATAATAGAGTAAAAAAAAAAGCAAACAGAAATGAGAAATTCTTTTATTGCAGACAGTAGCAACCTGCAAGCCTGCAACCACAATTTCCCCCCCACCTATTTCAGTGATTTTATTTCAGCATCTCTCTCTCTGTCCTTCCCACTGTCACTCAGTAAGAATGATGTGCACTTGCAGAACTAAACCAGTCTCAAGTAGCAAACCCAAACATTTACAGGCCTCTTGTTTTATACAACTTGCAGGATTGAAACAAAAGAGCAGCTCTCATTCAGTCTGGTAGTCTCAAACGCAATTTTAACTGGATGTTTTACAGGGCATCTAAAAGGTCCCTCTCTCTCATCTTGGAGAGATGGAACAATTGCAAAACTATTTATATGGCAGGTAACAGTCCACGGAGCTGAACAGACTGAGTTACCTCTTTTTTTCTGAAACAAAAGTATAATAGAAACAAAACATTTATTCTGAAATCTTTGGAAAGCAGTGTCAACCTTTTCTACAGAAACTAAAAAACAATAAGGAATTGTTTTTATTCAAGCTATCTTCTCTGGCAGCTAGCTAAGATCTCTGGAGAAACATTAGATGAATAAATCATTATCCAATAGAAAGCCTACTTATGGAAGTTAGATAACTTCATAGAAATTTTTATGACAGCAGATTTGCACTTCAACAGAAGCATCCTGACTTTGATTTATTTAGGCAATCTGTATTTATTAGCTTCTTGTGTTTGCCATTTAAATGAAAAAACACTTCTAGCCAGTTACACTCTCTTTGAGGGAGGGTTTTCAGAAGCTCTTGTCATAAGCCTACTTTTCTTTTGCTGTACCTAATATAAACTTTGCTCTAGCATGTAAGAGTAGTTGAATATAGCTAGAAACCAGGATTATATCAAAAAGTATGTGACTGGCCATAAATCAATTTAAATCCATCCAATTATAGAGCTCTCAAAACAAAATTTTAACTGTTTAATTAGCATTGTTAAGAGACTGTTTCAAGTGTGAATGCCAAAGTGATTGCTTAATAAATACCTATTTTAAAATTTTGTCAATAACTTGATAAAATGCTATCCATAAAATTGTTACCATGAAGGCTACAGGTGACTAAAAAGTGGAGTGGTAAGTAATGAATTGTCACAGGGACTGAAGTCAATCAGGCTCTGACCCACGAGGGACAGGGGCACAACTCAGCACAGGAGGGCAGGGATGAAATTCAACATGAGACATGGACAAAGTGGGCTTTTTCATGCCTTATCCCTGGCCTTGCAATCCCTAATCTGACACTAAAGAGGAAAAGAGAAAGACTGAAAGATGCAATATTTACCATCAAAGCTACTGATCTGCTATCTAGTGCTCTCTCCAAGTCCACTGGAATATCAAGCTGTCACTGATCCCAAGAGGATGTAATCAAATGGAGACAGAGAGAACAGATGGCATCACAATCCCCATCGTGTTTTGCCAAACTTTAATCACTGTATGAAACTGACACCAACTTTTTTCACATCTTCCTCCCTTGAATTCCTTCTTTGCATTCTTTCAAAAGGCTCTACCCAAGACTGTATCTTTTGAAATTCTGTTGTAGACCTGTGACCAAAACCACAGATACAGCAAATCTTTAAATACCTCAGATGGTGATACAATGTCTTGAAGTTTTCTGATAACAGCAATGATTTGTGCCTATCTTTCTTTAGCAGTGAAGGTGCAGCTAAGGGCAGAATTTTCATAGCCAATTTACATCTATCAGACATTCAAAAATGGAAAACTGAGCACAGACTGCAACAGCTTGAAGGAGCTACACACTCTAAAGCAAAGAAACACTGAGATGTAAAGAAGTATTTCGATTTTGTACTTGTCTACAGAAAAAGACCTGCAGGAATGCCACATACAGGTCTGATGCCCAGCTTTCAATAATATGGAAAAATTGAAAATGTTTATAAAGCAACAACAACAAAACAATTGCTTAAGATTTTGAATTAAAAATTCCAGAAGTTGTTTATCCTAGAGGTGTGGCTAGGGGAGGATTTTGTTGTGGTGTAACAGGGATCTGCAGGGAGAGCAGAATTTGATGGCAGGAAAAGCTCTTCAGTGTCTTAATTAAAGAAAGAACAAGGCTGCAAGAACTGGACCTGAAGACAGGCATATTCAGATAAGAAATAAGAGAGACATTTGTTATGGTAAGGTTCATTAATAGCCTACCCAGAATTCTCCTTCTCTGCACACCTTGAAATCACAAATGAATAGGTTTAAACACAGCACCTGGTCTAATTCAAGCAAAGGTGCTGGATTGAAAACCAGCATGCAGGCGAGGTCAGTGCTCACAAAATAATCACAGTAGTCATTTACAGCCTTAATTTATACAAATCTCTGACTTATTTCTCACCTTCATTCTGAGACATGGTCAGAAGAGTTACAAACTAAATTAGCTCTTTTACATTCAATCACATGGCCATATGTCCCTGTACTTTCCATGCCAAAAATGCAGTCATTTGCCCAAAAATCTGATTTCTAACTGTACATACAAGCTAAATTACCCTGCCTGCTGTATGTGCTCATTCTAATTAACATCACAGAATATAAGTTATACCTATAAGAAAGGAGCATATATCAAGTTAAAAGAAAACAAGGGTAAAATTAAAACAGGGACTTAACAATGTTTTGCAAAGACCATTTTTCATTAACCTGAAAAACAATAAAAAAAAGGCCAAAGTAACTGAGAGACATAGCTTTCCATCATTTTTTGAGACATGTAAAAGTTCATCTTAACAGCCTGTTTTGTAGGGAAGACTTAGGGAGTCTTTGGCATTCAGAAACAAAAGAATCTTGTGAAAGAGAAATTAATGGAATAAGGAAATTTATCCACTCATTGTTACTCTGGACTGTGCCTACAGATTTGCATCTCAGTTTTGGAATAGATTATAAAAGGAATATTAACCATGATTTTTGTATTTTCTTTTTCAGCTTGCAGCACTCTACTTGTTTTGAACACCACAGAGTGAATTAAATTAAGTCTCCCTCCACACCCACTCACACTGAATTGCAGCCTTTTCTTTGTCTACATGCAGACAAGGTCAGTGTAGACTAAGATCAACTTCAAGCCTGTACTACCCAAAATCAGGTGAAAAAACCCCAAATAACAAAAGGTGCAGAAATATTTAGAATTTAAGATAAATTTAAAGTTTGAAAAGGCTGAATTAAGTCACTATTTTGGACCTCAAAACCTAAACCATGCTTGAAACCTACTGAGCCAGGGAAAGTCCTAAAGATGAACACAGACAAAGCCAGGAAGAGAGAATCTGAACACATATTTCAGAGGCCACCCTGTGGCTTTAGCAAGATACCAGCATTCTGGTTTATGCTGCCACCCACCTCCATGGCATTCTGCATCCTTCTACTGGCACTTGCAATTTAGCAAGCTAAAGCAGGACTCAAAACCCCATACTGTAACAAATTATCCTGGTACCACACCAGCATTTATACAGGCACACTTCCAAGTATAAATAAAGTTAAATTAAATGCAACACTGATATAATTCTCTGTGTGAGACAATCTGATTGTGACTCAAGTTCCTTTGCACTGAGGAGATTCTGAGGCATTTTGATGTTATTACTGTACCATGACAAAATAGTATTTTTTCTATAATCCCGTACATGGTAGAACCTTGATATCTGCAGGAATAGTTTGCATCCTGGGCTTTTCCAAATGTTTGCAATCTGCCTTCTTGTGTTCATTAGTGGAACACTTAGCTTTCAGTCAGGCATCTTCCTAATACAAAGATTTAACAATAAAGAGAAGTCTCACTGAATTCACTTGGCAAGGAAAAAAATACAAACATTTCCAAACACTCAAAATCCAGCAGCACGTCAAAAACTGTAACCAAGTGTTTTATCTTCAAAAAATTGACTTCTTCCATGACTCTAACCCATGTAAGTCACAAAGCAATATGCTGTTTGAGCTGAAGTCATTCTCTGGTTGACTTGTCCATACACTGCTTTCTTCCCACCTACCAAAACAAAAACCCCCTCAATTCTTTAAAAGCATTTCCCCCAAGGACTGTCAGAAATATGCTTAGCTAACGTTAGGAACCACACTAATTTTCTTCTTCCCCCATAGTTTTTGCATTGTTGAGAACACCAATATCTATATTTTAAAAGTGGTGAATAAAGCAAGAGTGAAAGAAACTTGGAAGAAGTTTCCTGGTGAACAGTCTCAGGAAAGTTTAAAAAGCCCTGCACACAGTGCTTCTAAAATAATGTGAGCACACATTATGTGTGCCATTTAATTATGTGTGCCATTCCTTTCCTGTCCAAAAGGATTTAGGGATATGCTACAATACCAGCTAGAGAAACAGAACTCTTTATTTGAGCGCAGTGTTTTAATTGTGATGACAAAACCAGGAGCAAAACCAGGCAGATGTATAGCCTGAAAATAGTTTGTGTATACTGTAGGGTATCAGAAACTCTTTAAAAATTAATCTGTTCTCATCTCATCATGAAATAGCTGCTGTCCCAAAAGGCCAGTAACTAAATGCATATTATTGTCACTACTAATTTTAATGAAACCAGATTTTCTCTAAGTAGCACCAATAAGCACTAATTGGATCAATCTACAGAGAGAGGAACAAAATGCACCTCATCTTAACTTTGCCATGGGGCAGCACACTCACTATTCCAAAAGCTCACCTCTTCTCCAAACTTACAAAAGAAAATAACTGGAGCCAGAGTCTCTAAATAAGATGAAATGTCTAAACACAGACAGTCAGTGAAAGAAGAAGAACAGAAAATGTTGAAGACAGATTGTGCTCCTGATGAGATTTTAGCCGTAGTTTGCAGAGAGAAGCAATAGACTAGATCAATTCTTTCCTTCCTTTCCCTATTTCTTCTCTAGGCTTTTTTAAGTACCAGATAATCTAAAAGAAAAGGCCTAAAACTGCAATTTGGAAAGCTCTGGAAGACTGTTTTATATCTGTTTTGGTCAAATCCTTCAGAAGGTTACATCTGCATTGACAGAGGAGGTACCACCAAAGGCGGCTTCAAGCATCAGCACCTTGATACCTGAAAGTCTCTCATACCTTTTCTATATAGCCTCCTCCCATGGACAGCTCCATGCAGCTCTGGCTCTTTCTCTCCTTCTTCTCTCTTCCTTCTGCAGCTCTACCTCGCTCCTTCCTGTCCCTAGCACAGCCACCTAACCCTGTCTGTCCCTCGTACAACAGCTTACCTTATCTGTCCCTTGCCTGATCTCCTCACAGCATAGCCAGCAGACTCCAACTGAACCCTCTGCCAGCAAACTCACTCTGTATCACACCCACAGCTGTGAGGGCAAGGCTGTTCCACTCTTTGGTAATTAACACAGCTGCAATACAGCAGGGGCAAGATCTCCTTCAGCACTGTCTCTATTTGTCGTCCCACACTGCATTATGCTCTCTTTGGTTTTATGAACTACAGATGTCTTGTTCCTGCCATAGCTGTTCAAAGGGGATCATTGCTACCACAGAATATCTAGATTTCCCCTCCAGCTCAGTAGTGGGTGCTGTGATTGGGAGAAGATGAACGGGCCTGAGAAGTGAGTAACCAGAATAGAGTGACCCTAACAAAGAAAAGAGTAACCGTGCTTGTCCTGACTGGCTGCTTCTAGGTCTCTGACTGATCCAACATAACTGGAGACATTCACTTTTGGAAAAGGAGACAAAATCCCCCATTAACTCACTATAATCTGGTTAGAAAATGAAGAACAGAGAAGACCATTATCCTCTGCCTTATTGTGGGTGCTGCTGCTGAAGTCCTTGCCCTGAGAAATGTGGTCTTACAGCAGTGCTAATGCTTTTCAGTGAAAGTCAGGCAGAATTGATTTTTCAGTTTATCCAGAATTCAAAAATCTGCCCACTACAGTGAAAAAAAAAAAAAAATCCTAGTTCTCTGCACCATTTTTCGGAGGAGCAGACAGCTCTATCACAGCAATGTCTTCAGCAAGCAGGCAGGGAAAACTGAATTGCCAATCAGTATGGTCACACAGAGCAGTTCTGAAATCCAGCTCCTACTGGAGGAGCCAAAGGACACAAGACATCTACCGCATGAACAGAGAATAAATAATTGCCTGGACCATCAGCAAGGAGACCCAAAAATAAAAACCAGCCTTCTGTTAGTCAGATCTTCACAAACCAGTAATAGCCAGTAACAGAGAACAGTTTTTGGCGAACACAGCTGGGAGAAGGGGATGACAATTCTCACAAGCAGGAGTAAAATTTTCATTATGACCTTTTTGTAAAAGTACTCAAGCATCTCACATTGTTCTTGGTCACCTGCAACTATTGCTGAAATTAATTTGCCTCTTTGGAAAAAAATGCTGTGAGACCAAGCTTCCCCTGTCTTACCAGAAGTGAAGACTTTCAAATTCCTGTAGTCCTTGTGGAGATTTCTATCCTCTTCATGTAACTTTCCTGACAAGTCCAGAGACCTGCCAACACACTATCTTATACTCTGGCACAGCTAATAATTGCAGAGTAGCTTTAGAACATGTAATGCATTTTTCTGACACCAGAATTCTGTTTGTACAGAATAGAGACACAGCTTCACTTCCTTAATTTTAGCAAACATCCCATCTTTGAACCAACTTTGAACCAACAGCAGCAGCCTCAACTCTCAAATTCTAGAAGAAACTAGAATGAGCTTGCAACAGGCAGATTCTTTGAGCTGAGCTGATTGCATTACTATTTTTATTGACAAAACAAGATTAGTAAATGGAGGCCATTAGCAGATTTAAAAGATGTGGTTTTTAGAGATTCAAAACTGAATTGCATAGATTTCCTCTCAATTAATTCTTATCATCTTGGAGGCGAGAGCTACCCTACAAAATACAAGAGAGCTTAAGTTGTGCAAACAAGAGATAATATTAAATGACAAATGATTCAGGTTTGGAGGCATCATTGCTAGTTCTATTTAATACTTCCAATAATGATCAGGAAGAGAGTAAACAGCATGGTAATGAAAACTCCAGATTAGAGGGATTAGAAACATGAGAAGAAATTACCAGCAAAATGCAATTTGCAAAGTCATAAGCTAAGACATCTGGAACAAAATAATCCAAAAAGCTGGTCTACACATCTTCTGTAGTAAGGAAAGCTGGAACTTGATAGCATAATAAAACAGTGTGCATTTATATCTGTATGCATGCCTACATAGAGAGACATAATGTGTATATGCATGTATTGACCAGATACAGGCAGAAATTCTCTGAGTACAAGGAACCTCATAGGACTGTCAGTAAACTGCTGTTTCCTGATAGAAAAACATGACCATTTTCAAGAAAGTGTCCTGAAATTTTTCAAAACTGATTTTGTTCCTCAACAAGAACTTTCTTTAATATTTTGTTTGCCTTTAATATCAAAGGAAAGTAGTGTGTGCAATCAGTTCTCTAATACAGGCTAAACTTCATCCCTGAGTTTATGCCACATGTGCCAGTTGGTGTCTGAGCTCAGTTAAATTTCCAGGCTAAAGCAGTGAAGCTCTGTGGTTATTAGTGAGTTAATGTTTAGGACCATGACTACAAAGACAGCTATGATTAGGAATTCAGAGGAAAACAGTGCAAATGATAAAAACCCCCACAGCAGTTTGCTGGGTTAAACGAAGCTGGACACATTTATAATAGCTACAGGATAACTCAAAGGGAGAACCAGCTTTTGGCTGTATTAAAGCACTCCCAGTACCAGAACATCTTAGAAAAACTATCTCCCAAGACAAATTAAAGCATGGTGAAATTTTAAAAATAAATAAATAAATCTACTTCACTGTTTGATATTCTTGACTAAGAAAATACTATACCAAGTGAAGCTGCCACATTTCCAAGCATGAGTCAGCCAACACAGAGTGAATGCTTGAGACAGGATGTCTGTCACTAGCACTTTAGCTGATTGATTTCATAACTCTGTCCATTAATAAATGAATTCTTGCAAAGGCATTCATTTACTTATTGACTCCTACCTCTTTAAAAAAAAAATCAAAAACCACACACACAAAAAAAAAACAACACCACAAAAACAACAACAACAAAAAACCACACAAAACATTTGTCTGCCCAGTGAAACATCTTGGCTCTTTGGTCCTTTAAAATACACATAAGTCCCATTTGCACTCTGAAGTAACAAGGAAGAGTAAAACCCAATTTATTCCTAAATGCCAAGACAGAAATAGACATACAAGAGTTATAAAATAACCTAAGAAAGATGTAAGATAAACACAAAGCAGTTTCAAGCATTGCATATATGCAGGGACACCAACACAAAACTTGCACTGCCTCAAGCATCTGAGTACAAGCAGCTTTTTCCCTCCCCATCCCTCCTGTAGTTCTTGAAGCTCAATTTTAACAATTTCACACTTCCTGCTTTTTTGTTCACCTATTATAAACACAACTGAAAAGGTGAATGGAGTCAGAAACAGAGATCTTGCAAGTTGGTGCACACTCCAACTCATTGACACACTGGCATGGTGGTAAAAAAGGAGGCAAAGTAATGTAACTCCATAGCCTAAACAAAGGCATAGTATAATCTCACAAATAAAACATAGTCCAATAGGAAAGCAAATTTGAAATGAGAGCTGTCACCCAGGTCTGTCAGGTTTTGCAGTTAAAGCAACACAGAGGTCACACAGCTTTTCAGAGAATAGTCCAGCTAAAAAAAAGAAGAAGCCAAATCACATGGACTCATCTTCAGGTATCAAAACAAAGCACTATTTATACCCAGCCAATTGCCCTTCCTCTGAAATGTGGCTCTGCACCTGCCTACAGGGACAGGCTCCAATTCACCTTCAGGGAAGGCCAGCTGAGATCAAGGTTCTTGGTTTAGCTGGGGATCACAGCCTCAGTCCCTGCAGTGCCAAGCCTCTCAAATTCTCACCCTTAACTCCCCCTCACTGTTCTAGTTATTTGCCACGAGCTCATGCTTAATCAAGGAAGAGTAATAAGTTCCACAGGACAAGACCTCCTGCTGCTCTGGAGCCACTGCAGGCAAACTCTTCATATGCCTAAAGGCACACGTGGGAAAAAGTTAATATCTCAAGAGGTAAAATACAGAGTTCTCTTTCAAACAGTGTTTTGTACTGAAGAGAAGAGCACAGGAAGGGATTTCTGTACTTGTAAATTACATGATTTGAACTGACAAAACAAAAATATTAAAGAGAAGCAACACTAACTCAAGAAACAAAACTATCTGTAAGCAGTTTCCAGGCAATGAATGAATCCCTGTTCAGATGAGGGTCACTTGAGTTATTGTGGCATGAAAGCACAACTCCTGCAAGAATTTGGGAAAGAAAAAAAAAAAAGAAAAAAAAACCACACACACACACAAAAAAAACCAAACCAAAAAAAAACACCAAAAAAAAAAACCCCAAACAAACAAAAAAACCAACCCACAAACAAAAACCCCCAAACAAACAAACAAACACCACCACAACAAAATCAAAATAAAAAAATATTAATCATAGAAACCTGATGGTTGTGGTATATTACAAAATCTGTGAGTGCAATGCTTGATGATTCAGAAGGGAAACCCAACCCTATGTTGCATATGCTGGAAACACAAGAAAATCTGAAGCAGTAAAGGGCTGGCCAAGAGAGGCTGCTCAGACTCAGATAATTAGTAGTAAGCAAGTACTCTCACCATATCATAAAAGTCCTTTCAACAGAGGGGAAATAAAAAACAAACCCCAATTTGGGACTATAGAGATTGCATTTCAGATTATAAAAACCTCTGCATTTATCAGGAACATCAGTAACACCAGTGATAAGCAAATATTTTCTCTTTCTCTCTCCTTTTTCTGTTGTTAGTTTATCAGTACAGCTTTGACTACAGTGCCAAATCTTTTAGAGGCTCTGGCCTCTAGTCATCTAGTGTTCACCAGCTACAGGGCTTAGGTTCCTAAATGGTCTCAGCTCAAGTCCTTGGAGAAATCCAGGCCAGGAACTAAACATTAAAACCACAGTGGGAGAAAAATTTCTACAAGTCCAAAATTTAAAAACCAAATTAGAAACCAAATTAGAAACCAAATTAAAATTCAATTTTCTGTGACTTAATAGATTTTTGTCTCTTGAACAAAAAGTTACAGGTAAAAAAAATATTTACTTTTCATGCATGTTCTCTGGTAAGTGCATTGCAAAGGGACCCAAGTCCAGGGCTCAAAATCAAACTATGCCCTATGTATGTTCCAGTTTTAAAGTACATCAAGTTATGCTTTGCAGTTTGCACACTTCCCAGTGTATCTTTTATCCTATTTTAAACCACTTCCACATGCAATAGCAAATCAAGGGCACAGCATTTTCCCGCCTGTTCATAAGCACAGTCCTTTTCCCTTTAAGCAGAAAAATGAATGTGTGTCAAAGCCACATGGCTTCTCACCTACAACCAAGTGATTTATTTCCTCAAGAAAAATGGAGCAGACAGGAAAGGATGATCTATTGCAGTGTGCTCCTGCAAGCTGTTACAGCCGTGCCCCAAGCAGCACTGACCTGTACTTGGTCACACCAGGGTTGTTATCCCTGCCCTCAGCAATCAGCTACATCTCCATGAAGAGTGTTCCTGGGATACAGGAGGCCCTCTGACAGAGGGGACAGGAAGTGCAGCTGCTATTCCTGCCCATCTGCAGGGCAGAGAACTGGAGCAGCCAAACACCCAGTGAAATAAAGCTGGCAGTTCAGTACAATGAGGAGAAAGCTCTTGACACGAGATACACATTGAGGAGGAGCATTGGCTGCTTGCTTTCCAGCAGCAGAGAATATATCAGGCTTGAACCTTACCCAAAAATTTGAAAGTAGTCTCTGAATTATGTGGAAATCCCTGTACAAGAGTTAAAAGGACAAGATGAGATGTGAGGACACACCTAACATCTGAATAAAAGATATTTTCTCACTTCTAAGAGTGAACCTAATCCATGTGTGACTTGTCCCTGTAAAATTGCTCCCCTGCCATAAAAGATGAGGTTCCACAGAAAACATCCACAGGTTAGATATTTGTCCCTTGAAATAATTCACACATAACTATCAAAATTCTTCAAGGAGACCACTCCAAAACCCCCTATTATCTCACTTTTCCCAGAAATTCCTTCCACTGCATTGATTGATGGGGTGTTCCCTCCCACTCCCTTTAGTTCTACTGTGTGAGAACTAACATAAAGACTAAATTGTAGAGAGCTGGTGAGAGGGTAAGTTGTGGCAATGACAGGCAGGTGCACATCATCTCCAGCACACTCAGCACAAATAGCTTGGTGAAGGCTGCTCACCACAGCACTGATATTCTGTCAGAACAGGTATCTGTACCACAGCAACAAGGCAAAGTCTTTCATGAATGAGATCTATCTGTAAGGCCCTGCACAGAGGCCCCTGTGTAGCTCTTCTGTGCACAGAGATTTATGAGTGCAGATTTGTGACTATTGATTTACTGTGACCTTGTGATCCCGGGCTGTGATCCCATTAGCTCAGAAAGGCAAGAGTGATCCCAGCACGTGGGGCTTTAAACCATCCCTCTCCACTGCATGGGGATGACACAGCAGATGGAGATGTCTTGAGCCCTATGCTGAGCAAGTAAGTGCAAGATGTTGGCATGGAGTAGATTTACAGAGAGATGAAAGTCATTGGCACCTATAGTCTCTATGCATTTTGGGAAAAAATACTCTGTCCTACTCAAATTCCAGAAGAGAACTTCTGCCTAAGAAAAATGCGTATTTCAAAACAAGTAAAGTTTGCTGCTTACTGTGTTGCAGGAAAAAGCTGAATAGGTAGTGTGACTCAGGTGAATAAATCTCAGGCCATAATTACCCAGAATTACTAGGCATGGGCACTACAGCAGGTTGGGGTGAGGATGGGGAAACATTAAACTACAAATGCTTGTTTGGGCACACTCCATTCTGTAACTTGGAAAATAGGTAGAGATCAAGCTGTGTTAAGAACTAATGCTTAGTTACCTAACTCAGAACAGTGCTGTAATCCTTCCCCTGCAAGGAAAGTAAGAGTTGTATTATGAGGTGACTACCAGTCAATCAGATACCTCCTGCTTGAATCACACAGCAGAGATGACACATTGAGCCAGGGACTCACTGAAGTCATCTCATCACTCCTTCAGGAAGTTTCGACCTCTGTCTGCTAAAGTTACTCAGCATTTTTCAGAATGAAAGAGGTTGTAGGAAGTTACCTGAAGTCAGTTCTCCAGGAACACCCCCTTACAATTCACCTAGCAGCTTGTGAACAAGCTTTGTTCTGTGACAAGAACAACTTAACCTTAAGCAGCACACATTTTGTTTGTGACAATGGAGTTACAGAAGCATTTCTGGTTTGCCACAAGAAGGTCTGGCAGACATTCATCCACATATGTACAAGGCTTTCAGCTACCTGAAAAAGCATCCAGAAGCTGACCAAGTTCAGCTCATTGAATTTTACCCACAGGTAAAATTATTCAGGTATTCGGACATTATTTATAATAATACAATTATGCAGATATGACTGGCTAGCACTGTTTGTTCCACTTCCATTCTTCCCTTCGTGGTGTATCAGACACAAGGCAATTGTAAGACAATATACAGCTGGTGCTGTAAATTAGCATTGCAGTCTCATTTGAGAGCTCCTATGAATGCAGGCAAGCTGGAAACCTGGCCTAGAGCCTCCAAAGCAATTGAAATACAGGAGGGTTCTTGGAAATGAAAGGTGGTTTCTACAGAAAATAAAGTATTTTCTTACATACTAGAGCACAGCAAGCTCTAAACTAATGATGTCCTTTATTCCCTGGGATTTAGCAGCTCCTTAACTCACCTTTTTAATGTTTATAGGTACCCTCTCAGCCACAGTGGGCACGTGTGAGCACTAGCAATGAAGCAGTGGTAAACTACAGAGCAGCAAAAAGTCAGGGAGGTTGCACCTGAATCTCTTGCAGTTCCATCTGCTGCAACACTAAAACAAAATAGATTCTGTGTGTTCTGTGGGATTTGCCCATTGCTTATTCTTTGTCTGCAAGACATTATTAGCTACCAATTTACCTACATTAATATTTTCTGAGTCTTTTTTGGTCTTTAAGAAGAGCTTCTGTGTTTTCCCCATTCTCTTAATCCAGCATCCCCCCGCCAGCTTTCCATGAACTCTTAGAGAGGAGTCTCTACTCACAAGAAAATAAAGCAGAAGGGGAGAAAATAGATGCTATTAAAATTGGTTATACCAATGAGTTCCACAGACTTCTCCCTGCCTGGGCAGAGACGGATGGTAGAATTTCAGGGTCTCAACAACTTTGGGTCACAAAGATGGGTGTAGAAGCCTGGATTAGCTGAAGGTAAAAAATATGAGGAACATTTATTGGAAAATCCATGGTGGCCTGTGGATTTCTCTAAGTATCACCGTCAGAAAAACATGCTGTAGTAATCAGCTACCAATCTCTGGCCCAAGACTGGAAAACCAGGCACTTAATCATCAGCAAAAACAAGTTTCCTGCCCAGCTAGGAAAGCACACGCCCTCCTGTGCAAGTTGTTCTTTGCATCTTTCTGCCAACCCTGCTAATTACCAGCTGAGAGCAGACCATGCCAGTGGGGGATGTACAGCAATTACCAGAGGTTGGGCTCCTCTGAGTTTCCTATTACCAAGGACCCTGCCTTTCTTACTTTATTTCATCCTACCTAACTACCCTGCTCTAATTTATAGCTTTGCAGTAGCAACAGTGTAGTTAAAACAGAAATGACACTTCCACTCTAAACCTCTATTTTATTCCTTTCATTTGAGTTCATTACTTCAGTTACCATAAAAAAGGGCTTTCTGGCAATCTCTGTCCTCCACCTCCTCCTCAGCAAAAAATATTTGTCATTCCCCAAGGACACTGAATGGCTGATCCTGCGCTCTCTCCTTCATAGCCTGCAGATTTGTCTTCAGTGACAGCTTCTGGAGGTAAAACCCCACAAGGATAGTGCTGCACTCTCTGCCTGGGAGAGAACTTTAGATTTCAAAGACTAAAAAAGCATGCACTTGCCCTATATACATGGAAGAAGGAAAGAGGAGGGGGTTTGACCTCTGCCCTGACAGCACTTTACTTCTCTGCTTCTATTTTGAGGTTTCTTTGATCCCCAGAGGACCTGTCTGCAAATTTTACAAGAGATTTGCATCAAAAGTCAGGATGTGTGACAGTTACATGAGAAGTCACACAGCCAACAATCCTGGACTGCACTCGCTGTGCAGGCTCCTCAGAGGGCAACAGGGCACCCCAGCCACAGCCCCATCACACCAAAGAGAAAGCAGAACACATCTGAGAGTGGCAAGCTCCTCCAGTCCAGTCACCCACTTGATTAAAGAGCACTGAAGGACACAGGCAAGGCAGAGCAAGCTTTATTTCTCTGAAACCTCATGGTCTGTCAGGAGGCTTGTGGGAGCAATAAAGCAAGGGCTGTTGAAACTTCACAGAGGATAATTGCCCCACCACGAGTTGTGGTGATGGGAATTTGTCAATTTTATTTACAGGTTTTATTTCTCATAAGCATTAAATCCTATTTCATAGCTTCCCCAGTATCATTTTAGATACCAAACCCACATTTTCTTATTAGCCTCAGATTTCCAAAAGTGAACAGAAGCTTACTTTGAGTCAACAACACATAAAATCATTCCACACATTTGTGTGCGTGCAGACATACATGAAATACTGCAAACTATCCTGCCCAGTGGAGAAAAAATTTGTTGTACTAACACATTCAAATTAAACATAATAATAAAAAATAAGGCAGAAAATGCCAGCTCTTCAAATATTTCCAAAAGGGGTTTTTTTTTGTTGTTGTTTGTTTGTGGGTTTCTTTGTTTTTTTGATGTTATAAAACAAGAATGGGTATAAATCTTGGGGTCAACCACCAACAAAATGGTGAACACAAGGCATTCAGCCAGTGGTGACCCCACAAACGAGTAGGTAAAACAGCTCTTTCCTTTTCCAGGCTGCATTTCACATTCAGCCTGTAACACTAAAAACATTCTGATTCTCAGTATTAACTTATTATCTCCATCACTGATTTTGAATTATCCTCTGATGCATCTGGTAGTGGCCATTCTGTGGGACAGAATGCCAGATTATATGGGCTATTGGGAAAAGGAAGAATTTGTACAGAAATAGAAATACCATTGTCATAGGCTAGGAAAAGCCTGATTTTGTTCCAATCGGGGTCAGTTTTTGTGATTGACAAGTAATTTATCCAGTAAAAGACAAGCTGCGACTTTTGGCAAAATGCTTAAAAAGGCTGGGTGGGGGGAGGAGCGATCTCTTTCTCTTCCGGTGTGGCAGGCCGGGGGACAGAGAGCCGCCGGGGCCGGCCGGCCTCGGTGCCCCCCCCACCCCGGGCGGCCGCGGCGGGCCGGGCCGGGCCCCGATGCTGCTGGAGCCGGGCCGGGCCGGACCGGAGCTTTAGGAGCCGCTGTCTCGCGGAGAGGCGGGCAGCATGGAGAGAGAGAGAGCTCGGACGGAGTGCCCCTTCGCCCTTGCTCTTCTTTTCAAGCTGAAGAGACCGGCGCACGGCTTCTAAACGACTCAGTTTCCCGCCGCCGCAGAGCCACGTGGGCAGCCCAGCAGCCCGAAAAGTTTAACCCTTTGTTGCTAGCAGATGGACTTTCCTAAACATATCTTTCTCCGGAAGAAGAACAAATATAGCGAATAGAAAGACACAGCATGGAGCTACAGTCGGTAAAGGAAGAGTGAAAAGGACTTTAAGGCAAAAGGACAAGGAGTGGCCTAATTTTGGCTGGACATTTCTGGTAAAACTATAGAGACTGAACTAGTTTCTTTCCTGTAACATATAAATGCTTTTGGGGGGATGTAAGGTTCTAGTTAAAAGTGATATGAAGCTTTTTTGCTCCTAAAGAAAGAGGAGATTTGTTTTTGGGTCTTGAGATGATTTTGGAAATAGAAGAAGAGAATCTTTGTGTCATACTAGAGGAGGCATCCTTAAACAGTACCCCAATAAGCAAATATGGCCTATGTGCAGTGTTGAGAGGGCTGCTAATGGGTAGGATTTCGCAGTTTGCAGGAGTTCTTTTAAAATCCTCGCAAATGCAGAACATGGGATGTCTATATAGAACCCAGAGAGACTCCTTTCCTAAAGGAACTGATAAAAGGTTATTTTTAAAATGGTAAAACTGGCTGAAGTTGCAGGTCATGTCTTTTTATGTTGAGTGAAGAAAGGTAAAAAACTTAGAAAGAGAAAGAAAGATGTTTTAGAAGTTTCATTTGTTGTTGTTGTTGTTTTTTCCCTTTTTTTGTTGTTTTTGTGTGTATTAATAAACTATCTTTGTAATTTAAAGATGGGCCTGTTTTGCTTTATATTCTTCCAGTCAAATGAGATATAGAACGTGATTAAACCATCACAACCATGAAAGCTTTTTGGTGGGGCTTGGCTCACACATGCTTGTTCTATGTGAGGGAAAAACAGCAACATGTTCCACCAATTATTTCTGCCCACTCCTCCTCTTATTTTCATTTCTGACAATGTAGAACCTCGTTGTTATACAACTGGCTTAAGCTGATAAAAATGGGTCAGATAAGAAGATTTTAAAATTTGCTGACTACTGCATCCACTCAGTGAGTGCTGTGAATAAAATGGTTATAATACTATGCAAAAATCAATAAAAAATACAGCATAATGGAGATGCTCATTAATGACTTCTGTTTTGCAACTCAACTGGTGTCTTTGGGGCACCTTTTTTTTGTTGTTCTTGAAATTTTGAAGGGCAAAAGCAAACATGAATGCAATTATGTAAATCACAGATTTTGCAGAGCTTGCCAGACCATTCTTTGTCCACCCCATATGATGGAGCCTCTGGCATCTCTGAATTAAGAGGAGACACTGCTTTTCTTCAGCTTTAGCAGGGTGTACAAGGCAGCTTTAATCAACTCTGTGTCTTTTGGCTGTAAGAATGGAAGTGGGACATTGATCTTCCTATCCTCTTCAGTAGAGGAAAAGATCTATCTACAGGGACTTGATTAAAACACATTTCAATCACAGAAAGTTCTGTGAAGTTGAAGGAATATTTCAGAGCATATTTTTGTGATCTTTTGTAAAAAAATAGCCTGCTCTTACATAAATACATAAAACAAACCAACCAAACAAAAAAGCCAAAACACTCCACTACACCACAAGGAAAGTTTCTGAGCTGTGTAGGTTGGGTAAGACACAAGAAAAGCAGCAGCTCTCTCACTGCTGCCTGTCCTGATGGACACAAGCTGTGACATTGCAGTGACAGGAAAATTCTGTCAGCCCAGAACCTTCTGCAGTTCAGAGGTGTCTGAGTTTTGTTCTAAAACAGGTTGAAACAACTGGAAGAAAGAGGCAGTCTCAGAAACTATTAAAACCCTGCAGAAAATCATCCTTCAAGGAAAAAAAAAAAATCACGTTTATGTCCCTTAGTGAAACTACCATAAAATAGCCCTAATTCTAGGGAGAATCTATTACTTCTGCTACTAGAATGGCTCAGTCACACATGAGTTTATTGCTGATAGAAGCAGAACACAACATGACAGCAAAAACAGAGCAGAGAAAGAAAACCACTTCTGATTGGATTCACTGCTAGTGGTGTCTTTGTAAAGTAAGAATCAGCATAAAACAGTCCCATTTACTGAATGCAACTGGCCTGCAATAAATGATATTTCCATGGAAGACTTCAGCTCCATGAGAGTATTAAGGTTCTCACATCCCTGAGTGTCTGAACTGGATCTTTACTAGGAAGCAAAACACTAATTTACCTCTGCTGCAAGATACTGAGAAGGGATCAGAAGTAAAGAAATAATGTAGAAAATGAAGAACAGAAAAACAGGAGGAATTCTATCTGCATCCTGAAATAGCAAGGACCTAATAGCTATCTATGCAAGGAGCTCAATAGCCAACCTGAAACCTGTGACACCTGAAGGTTCAAAGGTCCCTGACATAAAGGGAAAACCCACAGTGGGCAAACACTGGGCTGCAAACTGGGCAGCAGCAGGCACTTCACATGCTTAACAAGCCCTCCTGCAGCAGACAAGGCATTGTAGCTACAGGCAGGAAACTTATGTCTCATGTCAGTCCTGGAGCTGGGCTGCCCAGGAGTTTTATTAACTGTTCTCCTAACAGAGATTTTACCACTCTCCTGGGGTACACCACATTTATGGACAAGCTTCTCTAGCTTCAGATTTGACTTGACCTGTTCATATTTACAAGCTCCTTTTATTCCCATCCCTGCACTGCTGCCCACTGTTGCTAAATTACCAAGGTAACAAGATTCTTTAATATTCACAGTTTTGTTCCACCAGTTGTTACAGTCTGCTTTTCATTCCTGCTGTCAGTCTCTTGGCTTTCTCACTAACACTCCTATTTCCATCTTTTCTCCAGTTACAAATACTTTTTTAAATAAATATCAAACAGAAAAGAAAAATGCAAGAAAAATTGTATCATCCACCCAGCAAAAGTCTCTGATGATTTATAGTGGTAATACAAGAATCCCAGAGGTGTAGCTGGGTGTTTTTTTCATAAAGGATTCTCTATCCATAATCAAAGGCAGAGGTAGCAACGCCCATGTTGTTTGATGGCTGAAGAAGCCAGACCCCAATGTTGAGATAACACTGTTGTCCTCCAGTCTCCTGAAGAACAAGGCTCACAGGTAACTGCAGCCCAGCAAAGCCCCTCCCTGCCCAGCCAAACATCTGCTGAAGCAGCCCCAGGCAAGGAGAATTAGCTCCAGACCAGGCTACCACCGAAACCTCCATGGGCACCCACTGACACAGGCTCCTGGCCACTTGTGGAATTTTACATTCGTCTCAAAGGATCTCTACCGATAGGAAAAAAGAAAGAAAACACACCCAAACCCACTAGAAAATCTGTGTTTTGGCTCTAGTAAACAATCTTGTTCAAAGTGCCTTAGGTGTGCAAGAGGACACCCTGTGCCCCAGGGTATTCCTTCCCTGCCTTTGGGTGGGAGCATAGGAAGGAGGGGAGTTTTTCTCAGAGAAGAAACCTCAGACACTCCTAAGGAAACAACCCTGCAGGATTGGAGGAAACTCAGCTTTGTACTGGTTTTGTTAATGTAATTGCAGCAAAGTCTGGGAGATCCCCTGACAAACGCTGCTATCAGAGCTCACAAAGGAGCTTTCCATGAAGGGAAAAAGAAAAAAAAAAAAAATAAAGATGACTTCCTTCTCTGAAACCAAACACCCTTTTCTGATCCTTTGATCAAAGGCCTCGCACTTTTCACTTGAAACCCCTGGTAAAACAACACCAAATATCAAGAAAAGAATAGGAAAAAAGGTATCTACAGCTTTTCACTGAATATAAAGTCAAAAATTAATCATTCTAACCCTTTCCCTTCCTTGCCAATTCCATTTATAATGCTAATGTGTCCCTGTTTCCTGACTGAGTTCTTTAAGGGGGGAAAAAACAAGGAATGTACACATTCAAGTAATAGGATGTCTTTGTCAGCTCTTTCAAAATCTGCATTTCTGTTAAACAGCCAGGCCTTTTCCTTCATGCCACTGAAATGCCTGATTTTACTCAAACTGCTACTGTCTACACTCACAAACAAATAAGTGATAATTCTCCTCCCTTTCAAGAGCTGTGCCTAGTGGCTCACAAGGGACGTGGTTACATGGCAATAGCAGTAGTGTGACAATATTATAATGCATGCCAGGTCGCTGTTCAAAGTGTTGCAGATAATTCCCCCATCATTTCCATGTTCCTATGGAAGCATGCTATAATCTTTCTCCTCCTACATAAAGCTGTAAAACGAGAAAAGATTACTGTAATCCTCTTCTTCCCATGTCACACAAACAATGTAATCTCCTGGCTGTGTCAGAAGCAAATTTCTATCTTTAAACATCAAATCAAACTCGAGAAAGAGTTGCTGCAGCCTTCATTGTATTGGTAAACAGTTATGTAAGCAATTTGTATACATTTAAGCACATTGATGGAATATTGAAGTTCTAGGCTGCAATTCAGCCTTTGGTTTCTTGCATTGATCAGCGACACAGAAGCACACTCCCTTCTTAGAAAATTTAGGAATTCATTAAGTCGGGTACACCGCTGCCTGACACACTTGAGTGTCTGTGCAGTTCTCAACTTCAGAGGTGTCTGAGCATTTGAATTCCTCCAGAGCCCCTTGTCAAGATATTTAAATGACCTGGATGCACAAAAGCAAGCAGCAAATCAAGTAAATGGGGGAACAGGAGGCTGCCCAGCACCCCATGAGCACCACAGGTGGAAAATGCTCTGACTGGAATTAGAGACAAGACATGGGTCAGCAGGCAGCATGGGCTCTCAGCTGAACTACAGGCTTGGCTGTGGCCTCAGAGGAGGCTAAACCTTTGGCCTTAGACCTTTTTTCCTTCTGTTAAATGGAGCCAGCATATCTCAGAAGCATTATTATGACTTAAACTCAGGGCTGCAGGGGTGGTTCAAATGTCAGGCTGCGACAAGAGGACGTGGTTACACCACACAGTAACACAGCCCCCTTCACAACCTCAGAACCCAAGGTGGAGTAAGAGATACTTTCAGGGCAAAGGTAAGACTGGAGTTCAAGACACAGAAATCTTTGAGAGAAACTAACTCAGGCTTTGCAAAGCAAAGTGGTGCCCTCCATAAACAGGTCTCAGCATTGCAGAAACTTTGGGTATTTTGCCCAGGTACCTTCACCCTGGGAATATCAACCCCAGTGAACCAAAGTACTAACTAGAATAGAAAAATCAAAGTGTCTCCCCTGCTGTCTCATTTGACATTGGTACATTATTTATCTTGTATTATTAAAAATACCAGCCAGTGCAAATAGATATGGCAGTTGGGAGTTGGGACAGAGAGGCTGTCAGAACACAGCATCTCTGCCCCAATTATTGGCTTTTGTTGACTTGGAAACATTTGTAAGGGAGATATGCATTTACAAACTCCTCATGTTGTACTGAGGAGTACCAGAAGGTGCAGATCTAGAGAGAGCCTCCATCTTTCTCCAGCCTTCCACTTCATTGTGACTAATCTTGTCGAAATATGAACACCTACCTTAGGGACTTTCTCTGGTAAAAAAGACTACCAAGTTTCAACAGAAGTTTTGCAGTCTAAGTGCACTTCTCACATCAGACTGGAGGCAGACAGTCAAGGAAAGAGACAAATCAGCTGAATGGAGGACACCTTCCAAAGCACAGCAGGGGAAGAAATAGTGTCTCAGATGAAAAGCCAAGGCCCAGAAATAATAAATATAGGCCTAATAAATTTACACATAAGCTCCATTTCCCACCAACCCCTCTCTCTATTTGTTAATAAAGCTGAGAATTGTCCATATAACACTCCACTTCCATAATGGGCAGAGTGTTGGACTCAAAACCCCACTTGTAGCAAGGGATAACAATTGTCTTACAACCACTGAAAGAATGGAGAACTGTCTGTATGCAAAGAACATAGCAAGTGAAGATTTTCCCAATACATAGAATCGTGAGGAGGAATGAAAGCACAGAAAATGCATCTGGGTTTCAGCAAGTAGCACTAAATCCAGTAAATAACAAATAAACAACCTGATGTGTGGAATTCAATTCCTATTAGCAAAAGAGGCACAGGAGAAGGGAGCACACAGGAAACTGGGACTACTACAGCAAATAATTCCTTGACAATGGACCATTTTCAGCTAGTATGAGAGTTTTAAATGCCACGTAGTGTCAGTAAAATGCAGAGTAGGTTGGCAACCGATCATGACCCAATAAAAAAGTAGGTGCTTTGCTATTAGCTTCAACAAGGTAAAGATTTTATCCATGGAATGACGATGTCTATTAGGACTACACTAAAAGATACAGATGTTTTCAGAACAGAACTGAAAACGTTAATATGCAGTCAGCAAAGGTAAACCCCAGACTCTGCACACTCCAGCTCAGGTTGAACTTTTAAAGCAGCTTTACCTCAAGGATTGTAAGTAATTTTTTTATACAGCTTCTTGCTTAGGTATCATCATGTGTCATGTAAAGAAAAGATCTCTGCACCAGCTTTCTCCTTCCTCACCCAGACCAATACCATGGATCCCAAAGGAAGATCCAGCAGTGGGGTCACATGGAAGTCACGAGGTACTCAACTGAGTCCTTGTGAGTCCTTTATTTCAATACTGCAATGTGCATTGAAATAAATTAAATGCAGCAAAATCAGATGACTCCATCTGAAAAAGTAAGACTTCATAGATCTGGCCCAGTTGTACTACTCACTGAAAGGTACTGGGGATCCAGTTTTTGTGGCTGCTTCTAGCTTGTGATTTCCAGGGTTTTTTGAAAGCTGAGGTTTTAGTTTCTTCAAGCAGTCCTTGCTTATAATTATAATGCAGCACTTCACTTCCCCGGGAAAAGGGGAGGGAACACAAACAGTAGAACCAAGTGCTTGTGGGTCAGAGTTCTTCCAGATGACAGGTTCAATCCACTTACCTGTAATCAGTGAACTAAAACAGAGCATGGAGAACAGTGAGCTCATCTTCTGTCCTAGAGCTTTGATCATTGGCACAGAAGATTGTCTACTTCTTGCTGGTTTGTTTTTGAGGAATTTACACTTTATTAATTTTTTCAAAAGTTTATCTATCTTCAAATGCTTCAAACTGAAAAGCTCTCCTTTATGCAATTCATCATCCTTACTCCCAGCTCAAGGGCAAGCTTCTTTAAACAGACTGCTGCTGACTGGGTTTGAGACAACTGATTTCAGAAAAAAGGGATCATTCATTATTCAGATACCCTTTTCAGATGGCAAGGTTTCTGATCTTTTCCTCTGGCTCTGTACAGCCATTTATTCCTGGGCTGGAATAGGTACTGCAGAGGATGCAAGACAAGCACCTGAGCTGTTTTGCTCCAGGAAAAGAACAAAATTGATGGTGTTGAAGAGATGCTTCCTACATACTTATTGGAATACAATGCTGTGTTAAACAGATGCTAACCAACTAATTCTACCCAACTTCAGTACAATTAAGGCAACAAGCACGGCAATTCTGAAAGTGAGGTTTTGTTTTCTCTTTAAGATGACACACAGGTGTCCCAAACTATTGAACAGTTTTGGTGAAATTTGCTCTTTGGGCAGCTGTTTTTGAAGTGGGGGCGGGGGGGAATTAAAAATACTGCTTTCAGATAAAAGACTCCTATCCATATCTTACCAAAATGTTTTTATTTTCCCTCCTGGCAGATCTGTGTAATGTGTTTTATAGTGTTAGTCCATACCATTCAAACAAATCCTAGGTAAGTAAATGGTACTTCCACCTTTATTTTTATGATCCAAAGAAGATTAATGGGCCTGTCTCCCTACTTGTTCCCCTATTCTCTCAGTTTCTCAGCCTCTGAGTTTAAGAAGCTTGTGTGAAAAGCAGGATCTTTCCTGGTAGGTAGGCACCACAGCTTACTACATTTAATTTGAGTTTTCTAATGAGCATTCTTTGTTAAGACAGGGCACTCTAACAATCTGCCATGACATAACATCACCACATCTTTCCTTACTTCCTATGTTATTTTTGAGTTATTGCTGCTGGTACTGAGCTGAAAGAACATGAACACAGCGTTTCACCTGTGATCTAAGAGCCACAGAAGTTAATAGGAGTGCAGAGTCCCACACACACTCTGAAAGGTGCAGGTTTGCTTTTCTCTCTGTTTGCAGCTCTTTGTTTCCCCTGAGCAATGCACCAGCAGCCTCCTTGTGAGCCAGCCAGGGAAAAGGAGTGTTTGAAACCTCTGCCAGGAAGAAAGGGCATTTAGGCTGAGGATAATGGGAAGAGGGTCACATCTGTCCTACTGAGAGCAGCAACACAAGCTTCACATGTTCCTCAAAGTACAAGCTGAGAAACTGGGGGCTCCTAATGCCATCACACCATCTCCACTCCATCCTTTACAGCAATAAATGTCCTTCTTTTAAAGCTCTATGTCTTACACAGCCAATTTACAGTGCAGCTAGAGCAGAGCAGACATCCAGGTGGTAACACTCCTTAAATTCTCAAAAAGTGACATCTGATAAAGCAAAATGATCAAGAGTTGAGCCACTTAAGAGCTCTTTCCCCACCCCAGAACAGCTCTGTTTTAGTGATTTTGAGAACTACTCTGCTTTTTCATTGTCAATTGTCATGTACTGTAAGGAAAAAAAGCTAACTGAAAACACAAACGCACTCACTGGCAAATTGCATTTCTGTTAGAGTTCCTCATGGAAAGCGAGCACTTTAGGAAACAAATTGAAACAACAGAAAATCTAAGATGTCAACAGAGCCCAGCTCTGTCCATCTCAGCTAATGCAATGGAAAAAGGGCTCCTTTCCTAATGTGGATCAGGATGTGACAGGTTAGGAAGAATGATAAAGAGGAAGGCTCTTTAAACCCCTCAGTTTGCTCTGATCATCCCCTTTCACATCAGAGGAGAGCGTGTGAGCACAGTACCTGCTGTGAGGCTGTCTCGTCTCCTCAGCAGCAGGCAATGGGAAATGGCACTCGCCTCTGTCACTTCCCCTCCAACCTCACACTGGCACAAAACGTGACCTGAATGGGCCCAGAAATTCACCCCTCAACACCACCTCCCCTCTCCAGCTGGAGAATTACCACCCTTGTCAGCATTTTAATTACCTCCAGCAGCTCACAACAGGATTTCCCCCCTCCCCAACCTTTCCTGCCAAGCCACAAGCAGAACTTGAGATTCTCCGACAGGCACAGAAGTTACCCCAACAATGCAAGCGTGAGATTAATTGCTCAAAGCTGCAATTAAGCTAATTAACTGGAGAAATTAAGTGTTTGCTGCAAGAAGAAGCGCTTCTCCAAAGTTTTCTGAAGGGAAGATTTTTTCCCCTAGGATAGTGAAGAGACGGTAAGATGCTGTGACAACTTCATCTCATTCTCTCTTTACTTCATTCTTTACCTCGTTCAAGGGTGACTCCTTGGTCCAAAGGACTCACAGCAACATCATTCAAGTACCTGGGAAACTCACCATGAGAAGGGGGGGGGGGGGCTGAAAATCTGGTCTGCAAGAGGAGTAGAGGGAGAAATTAACTTTTTACCTCCTACAGTGCAGTGAGCTGACAGAGCAACACACTTCCACAACTCTCTTACAGTTGCAGTTACAGTTACAGCTGCATCCAGTTGTGAAATTAACAGCAATTATCTATTTATTCCATGTATATTTGTGAAGCACAAAGTACTCAATATGAAAAGACACATCAGAGAAGCATGGCTGAGGCAATGCACAAAGCAGCAGTAAGGCAACTGAAGTTCTGTTTCAACTCTCTTGCTTCATCTAATATAGAAAAAAACCCTCAAAGTTTAAATATCTTGAAGACAAATTGTAGGAGGGAAGGCAAGGAGGGATTATTTCTATTCATTTTTGACTAATCAAAACATTTTTGCAGGGGAATTGGAAAGCTTTATTTTGATTTTTTTACTTCTCCAGTCTGTATCAATATATCTGAAGACAAAACATTCAAATCACAGCCAAAAGAAAATAAAGCACCATTTGGGAAACATTGAAATAGAATGTTTCAACATCAGATTGGTGTTATTTTTTCTCTTCTATAATGATATACCAGTGAATCACCACAATTTCACATAATGCATTTCACTGTAGACAGGTTTGCACAGACTGAGCCCAGATTCCATGCAAGTTTCTCTAATAAAAAAACAAGTCACAGATTTCCTTTGTCTGGACTTCTTTTTTCCTTAAAGCACAGAAAAAAAACCAAACAACAAAAACCCACAAAACCCAACCAAAAATCAAACCTACAAAAACAACAACAAAAACCAATGAAACAAAAACACCACACCACCAAGAAACTCGACATACTACACAAAACAAAGCAAACCATCAAACAACTTTGTAATACTCCATCTGGTACATTTCTCTTCCCAGAAGCAACATTTTGCACAGAAGAGCTGGAAGATTGCATATTTAGCATCTGAAACAGGAAAGGAATAACCTTTCTGTTCAATCCTTTAACAAAAAGCAGGATTGCTATTGGCTTCAGCAGCACTTGGAATATTTCAAAGTTATCAGCAACTCTTTTAGTGACAACTTTTCAAAAAAACTCCCAATTCATTCAAAAGTACACTTCTACCCATCCTCACAGCCACAGGGACAGCAAGATTGTTTTAAACAAACAGCAATAACCCAGCTGAGCAAACAATAGCCAAGAGCTGCCTCTCTGCTGTACAGGTTGCAGCACATAATTATCCATCTTCTCTCTGCTGAAAGCACTGTGATGATTACAGAGCACTCATTTAAGGTATTTGAATTACAGCAAGATGTTATACATCAAAGTAATCAAAGACAATTTAGGTAATGAAGTTGACACAGAATGGATCCTTTCCCAAAGAAACATTTCATTTGCATGTAATAGAGCTATTTTAAGTTAATTTTGACATTACATCATGATAAAAACACTTGTTGACATTTACAACATTTCAGTGACAAGCCTTCTTGCATTGTGATGAATTAATTTTTTTCATAGGCAATAAATAGAATTTCATTTCATACAGAAGAAAAACCACCAAAACACTACCCACACAGCTATTCTCAGAGCTCTGTGCAAGATGCATTGGTTGTCTGAGCAAATATGCCATAGGACACAACCTTCAGGAGCCTGAGAGGTTAATAAGGTGGCATTTTGAAATACAGCTCTACACAGCTGCACATGCAGGGAAACTGAATTCAACAAACACCATCATCAACTGTCATTTGACAGAATGCTTCCTTTATTCCTTCTGAGTTAACTCAGAAAAAAAAAAAATAAGCTATGTATATTCTTTAGTGCAGATGCAAAGACCAAAAAGCCAGAGCCACTGCAGAGTAGCAAATAAGAAAGAGGAGAGGCACCCAAATCAGCAATCAGCTGTCTCAGGAAATGCCAAGCAGTAAGAATGAGCTCTGGACAGAGAAGGGAAAAGGAAAACAAGTCCCTCTGGATCGTTGGCACCTCCTCTTGTCCTGGCCACCACCACCTGGCTCAGCACAGAAGAAAGGCTGCCAAGTGTCAGTCACAGGACTGAGTCTCTGCCTTTGCATTCAGTGCAACAGCAGAGGGCAGCCAGAAGAAATCTGTACTGGAACTTGACTGGAAATATTCCTTTTCTGCCCTCTTCCCTTTGGAGTTTCTTTCAGAATAGGAAAGATCTGCTAGGTGTGTTTGTGAATATAACCATAGAGAGCAAGACATTGTAGCTTCCAAGGAGATTTCCAGGAACAGGCATCCCTTACCTTTCTGTGCTGCAGCATGAGAGTATAGCTGAACCAAATAAGCCCTGGGCTGAAACATAACTCCTGGAATAGGTTCATTTATACAATTTAATGAGGAGCCTTATCAAGGTTTTTGCCCATAGATTTCCCTCCTTCTCTCAGAAGTTCCCTTTCCTATATGTTCATTAATTTACTTTTCATATTAAACTCTTGTCACAGTTATAACATGCACTGAGTACAGAAAAGGACTTTGTTTCAAGGTTGAAACAAAATCTTTGTTCTACAGAAGATGTAGGAAAATAACATCCTGCTTGCATGGCAAAAGAAAATTACATTCTCTCCTCCAAGACTTTCAGTTGTACTCTGTCTTAAAGCTCTAGTCAACTTAACAAATGAAGAAATCTTAATTTACATGGAGAAATGTAAATCAAGGTGTAGGCAGATATGTATAAAGATATACATAGATTAAACCATGACAAGGAACAACTTTCAGACAGGATGTCTGCTGGCAAAATTGGGTAAGAAGATCTTGTGAATTATCTGATTTAACTGTGTTTAACCAATTCAGTAAATATTTACACCTCCATTTCAACAAATTAATTTGCCAGTGAGGAATAGTGTAACTTCATGGGATTGGGTATTTGGTTATCCAGAGTGTCTATGCTAAACAGTCCCAATTTGTGAGAAAATGTCCAAGTTCCCACACACAGGCAGAACCCCCCATGTTTATAGATCACTTGACAAGCTGCCAAACATGTTAGCAATTTTCTAAAGACTTGTAATTCTATTTAGACATTTAATTGGCGTAACAAAAGCAAGCTATCACTCACCATTGCTTATCAAATGTCAGCTTGTGCCTTGTTGCAATGGATATCTAATCAACAGAATCACATGTTGTTTGATACCAATTAAATGTCTGAATAATTCTTTCAATATTATTACCCTAATAAGATGGTAATTGTGTGCTCAACATTTCAGCAGCATTTGAAATAACACCCTGCCGACCATATCTGTCTTCTTTATCTTTGTAGAAGCTCAGTAGCTTTTAGACATCAATATTTAATTACTAAAAAATTCTTTAATACACATCTAAGCAAGCCACTTATAAGATGATTGTTATAAATAACAAACAAGATGAGTTTGCTTTAAAATCTTCTACTTGACACTTTAGGGAATGGAACTTACATGAAACATATACAATGGTTGGCTTTGGCTGACAATTTCCTTCCCAAATAAGAGAAGGGAGTAAATAAAAAGACAAAAGTTGTGTGAGTCTGCAGCACCTGCTTTCAGTGTAAATATGAAGGAATAATGGAAAGAAATTTTGTCATGAAGGAATGAAAAAAAAAAACCCAACTTCCCAACAATGTCATGGTGTCAAGAGGAACAAGGTTCACTAGCCCCCTAAGGGAAAGCTGTCTCTTCCCTACCCTGGATGAAATACCTCACCCAGAGCTGTTCTTTCACAATGTCTCCCTCCTTCCCACTAACTCAGCATGCACCATTTTGCATCTACATCAAAATGAAATGAAAATAAAATGAAGCTAGTGAATATGATGTTTTGGGGGTTTTTAACAAATTCCAGTAACTCCTTCCCCACCACATAGATCTACAGTCTTGAGTATAAGATATGAAGTCATAAGAACTTGGGACAAACTCTTCAGGCTCATATTTCTCTCAGCTCAACCTAGCTCCTCACTTTTTATGTTACCTGGCTAATATTCAGCAGTGGTTAATATTGGAATAGCAGCAAGGCTCATTACAGATCACAGAAAATACCTTCAGCAGAGTGTGATAGGACATCAGGAAAGAAGCCAAGTATTGATCTAATTTAATGGAAATTCCAAGCTCAAAGTGAAGGAACAGGACTGAATATCTGTACTGAGAAGGCCTGAGGTGCAATTGTTGTTCCTTGTCCTACATTCAAGGCTGAAATGCAACCTTTGTGTAAGCCCCTTTCCTCCAGATAAGAGAGTCTGCTTTGAAGTGCATCCTGCATCTTTTGAAAGGGCTTGTTCAGATGAAGAGATGGAGTTGTCTAGGAGGAGAAAGGTTTAACAGCTCTCAGCTTTGAAGGAATCTTCCTGCACCTTCAAGACTCAAGTGTCCAAATAGCAACCCAAAGTAACTTCTCCTGCTTCACAACTGAAATGGTTTGAAAAATACACAATCAAAAAAAGTGCTTAGAATGAAAGGGAAGGGGAAGCAAAATCGTAACACCTTTGAATTGAAAAACTCATTATTTTGACTAGAAAACAGTGGGACGTGCATTTTCACAGAACACCTTGCAGGTCTGAGTAATTCTGTGTCAGAGGTTTTTCTATGGAAAAAAAATTCTTGTGGCCAAACTGCTTTCTCAAGGATGCATTCCCTCTCTGCCTTACTAAAAAAAAAAAAAAAAAAAAATCTGTTTATTCATGTCTTTTCCCATTTGGTGTCATTAATAGCACCTGAATAGCCACAGGATGAATTGCCATTTTAGTAGAGTGCTACAGTTCAGATCCTTGACTTACTCCAACAAGACTATTAGGAGGTGATCAATGGACCATTTACTTGAAAGACAGGAGGACAAATGGTTGATTTATCCTCATCCCAGCTGGCCACCTATTTCCTCAAGCAATCATGAAATTACTGCAGCCACGAGGGCAGCAGCCACTATTTCTTCTACAGGCTGTTATTTTAATTGAGAAGGGGACTCTCAGAGCTATTGGGAGATTTGAAGGAAAGCAGTGAGCACCACAGGCTCTTTGATAAATGACTCCACAAGTCATCTGAAACAGCTGAACAGAGACCAGGTCCCTCACCAATCACAGCTGACCAGAAGCACCTAAAGGCCCAAAAGGTGTTTTTAGGAATGACAAAGCAAATAGTACCCAGGACCACACAGATGGGCTAAGTGCAACAAAGCCAACTTCTTTGGCTTCCAGGCATGACACAGAGCTCATTACCAACCCTTAAAAGGGGACTGAAACATCTTTGATAGCTGGGAAGAGATTTTGCCTGGGAAGTCACACAAAGACATTTTTGACTGAATGCATTTTGGCATATGGTTGCTACCAATGTGATTAGTGAACATGTGCTCACATTGCCACAAATGTGAAGTCTCTCTTGTACAAAATCTCGTGGGAAGCAAATGTAAAACTAAGATCCAACGAATGTTCTCATGTCCAAGCTGCTTCTCAGAAGCTGGAAATTCAAGCCATAATGCTGTGATGGCTCCTAACAGCTTGACACTGCTATAGAAATTCCTGGTTAATTCTAAAAATCTAAATGCAGCATTAACTTTTTATTAGCTGCCCAGGCAGAGGGCAGGAGAGCAAGCATGAAGTATATCCCCTCTATCTATAGCAGTCTTCATAGCTGCTGCAAAACTCCATTTGGAGAAAGCAGACCCTGGGTCAGTCCCCTACCCTGCCTGAGGGACTGCAAACCCACGTGTCACAGCAAGCTTGCATTAACCCCAGAAAAAGTGTTTGGCAGAAGAGTTCAGCTCGAGTAACTGAGCAGATTCACTTCCTGCTGAAGCCATCCCAGGAAACAATTTGGTAACCTGAGTGACAGGAGACCTGGGATATGCAAAAAGCTACTCAGAGCACTCAGCTATGGAAGGAAGTGCCCCATTTTTGTTATTATCAACAAATAGTTGACAGTGAAGTCAGGCAGCAGACCCCTGCTGCCTGAATGGGAAAAAATGGGACAAAATTTCAGTAACATCCTCCTCACCAACACGTTCTGCCTGTTGGTGGTAGGTTCTCACTTCTCAGCAGGTTTGTGCACGCTCACCTCTCCCCAGGGGCCACAGAGCCATGTGTTAAGGCATTCAGCTCTCCCCAGGCCCTGTCCTAGGAGTCACAGAGAGCTCAGGAGCACATCTCTCCTCTGAGAACCAAGTGCTTAAAGTCTAGACCAGCAAGCCCCATTTCTGGACACCTCAGCTGCCTCTGGTCCTCAGAACCATGTTTCAAATCACTGAGCATGCATTAGGAATTATGACTTTCACTTACTACTAACCTGAACCATATTTGAACCAGTGACTTAAGGTGAAAAGCTGATGAATTCTTTCGTCACTCAGAGTCATTCAGACCCAAAGGGAGAACATTTCTCAGATGAAACGAATGAAAAATTTTGCTGGAGGCCAAAACCTAAGTTCTTTAAAACAGTCTGTGCATATCTCCCTGTTAATTAGCCTAATTAATTTCTGACACTTCTACTTAAATCTGTGTGATTTATCTGAAACAATACAAGCAATTAATTTTTTGTACACTAGATTGAAATAAAAGATAAGTTTTTATAACAAGTGGGTTTTGTTCCTGTAAACTTCACAGGGTTAATAGGAAATACCTAGGTTGTGAAGACACAGCTTCCTTTTTAAAAGCAAGTAGCCACCATAGATTCAAATCTTAATCACCTACCATGTCTATAATCAGGGCAACTGAGTTCTTGTCATTCCCTTTGTTTCCTAAATATACCGTTGAACTGCTTCATGAGGCCCTGGGGGTCCACCACCTAAAGACAGGCATGAAATGCTAGATCTAGCATTAATTTTTCTATTTACTATTAAAAATATTTAGGGCTTTTCTTCCCTTTTTTTCCCTAAAGCCACACTGGCAACTGTTGAGGGCCATCACATGTGGAAGGAAGAACACGAACACCAAGTTACACTTTGAGTACATCACTCCTTAATCAGTCCCATGGTCCATCAAAACACTTCAGGATACCTTTAACCAGCAGAGAAGTCCCAAAAGGAAATCAACAGTCAGGATTTTTATTTTTTTTTTTTCCAAAGTGAGACCTGTGTCTCAGGTTGTACTGCAATCTCTCATCTCCCCTGCCTTTGTAAAGACTTTACCTTCCAGTCCCTCATCCCTCCTTGGCACATGTTTGGCAGTCAGATAGCTGTGAAGGTGCTTGTGTAGAACTGAATTTTCCTTTCACCACACTCATTCACAGCAGAAATTCACCATCTGGTGGCATAGAGCAGACAATGCCATGGGACACAGCACACAAAAGGCAGGAGTGTCTGCAGCTTTTCAGACTCAGGACTGGACAAATTGCTGTGGCTCAACACCACAGCCCTCTGCAGTGTAAAACAGGTTTGTGTTCCCATTCAGCTGAGCAGCACGCCTGGATTTCCTCCAGCTCATTAATCTCATCCAGTGTATCTTCTCACTTCTCACAATGCTGTGTGGAACTGCCAGAACAAAATGGTCCTGGAAACAGCTGAAGGTTTTGGGCTTCTTGTTGGGTGGAGAGGTTTTGGTGTCTGCAGTTTGATTTGGGGGTTTTGTTTGGGTTTGTTTCATTCTAAGTATTTTAAAAACAGAAACAACAAAGCAAATCCATCTTTTCCTTTCCCCCCAGGACATGCCAGCAGCAGCTATCTCTGCAGGACAGAAGATGTGCACCCCACCCTAGGAGAAGCAGGCTGCACTTTGAAAGAACCTGGCTGCTTTTGCAATTGTAGCTTCCACTTCTATGGAAGGAGAAGCAGGACACAGACTGGAATGGCCTTTCCAGAAAGGAACAGACAATGCAGCAGGCTGCTCTACCCTTGCCATTGCAGCACTCCAGACAGCTTTTCATTATGCCCAAGTATGACAAGTGACATTGTACAGCTGCCATATCCTGAGATCTCCACAAAACCCAAAAGAATCTCAGTAAGCTCTCCCAGCAGACAAAACTGAAGGCTGTTAAATTGTACCAGAATAACACAGCATGTAGGGATTGTGTTGGGAACAATAACCTACATCTTACTATGTATTTCCTTCCATATGCAGGGCTTAGTAGAGGTCACTGAAAATTTTGGTTAAAATGGAGCCTTTTTTTTTTTTTTGGCACTGTAAGTTACCTGTTGCAGGATATTGCTGTGAATATTAAAGCCATTTAGCTAGCCAGAGAAACAAACAAGAAAAAGATCTATCAAGTCTTTTTACCCACTCCATAGTAAGACCAAGGGACAGGATATCCCCTGAATCCAATGACTAATTTCAGTTAAATCTGACAACAAGGTCTGACAAGGTTAAATACTTAAACATTTAATGGAAGTACAGCCAGCAAAGGAGGTAATGCCTAATAATTACTTCCTGAAAGGCTGTAATGTGAGCTCAGTTCATGACAGGCAGATCTTGGAGTCCATGCAAAAGAGTGCCATTAGTGAAACTCCAAACAAAAAAATGTTTTCGTTTCTAGTAGAAAATTCGAACTACAATATATATTCAATATGGAAATCTGACTTTAGTTCTGTTGATGGTAGAGCTGCTTTATCAGCTGTGTCTGCAGCACACTGATTAACCTTTTCATCTTCACCTCCTTTATTTCATATATCATTCCAGATAAAAATACTGCCTTGAAACACAATATTTTTCTGTATTTTTGTTTTTTCTCCTTCAACAAAAGCACAGCTTTGGTAAGGTGAAATTTCCAAATTTAACAGGATTTGGTTTGTAGTCAGCCTTTATTTCCATGCAGTCACTAACAGCTGGGGGATCAAACAGGGAAAAGAAGGAAGCTCCCTTACCCCATTTCCCAACACCTGTGTTTGGTGGAACAGCCAGGCTTGCCTCTGCCCATCTTATAACCTGCTGCTGGGTGAAAAACCTCAGATTTTATCAGTCATGAGGGAACCTGGCTGGAGCTGATTTCTCTCTTTTTGTGGCTGGCCAGAAAACTTGCTAAATGGTGGCATAAAGAGTTCATAGCCCATGCCAGCCATGAGAGGAAGCACCTGAATCAGACTGAGCTCAGTTTTGTTTCTTTAGGGTTTGTTTTTAGCAACAGCCAACAAAAGCTGCGCCCTTTTTTAGCAAAAGCCAACAAAACCATCAGTCACCTGCATTATTGTATTGTGCTTGTGAGCACGGAATTTACAGCAGGGAAAAAAGCTTCATTTATTGCTATACAGATGAGCAATATCACAGCCACACAGTGGGTGTACATACCATGTCAGCACACTGCATATGATGGCATTTCCAGGTTTCCAACAGAAACCATTATTATTACTCCATTCTCAGGAGCGCATCATGATACACTGACTCTTCATTATTAAATTTATTTTCAAAATACTGGAGCTGTTACAACCTTTTTAGAGGAATGTATTAAAGACCAAAGTGAATTCCACACCTCCCTGACAAAGACATGGCTCATTTCTTGGACCACAGCTATTTAAAGAATAAAAGGTTTCCACACCAAAAAGAAAGTAAAAATAAAAGTGGTAACAAGAAGGAAGGAGACAACTATAGGTGTGAGAAGTAACCTATCAAAGCTAAATCAGGAAGATTTGATTATATCCAATGGTCAAAACCTAGTATTCCAACCACAATCCATCCTCCCTTTCCTCCTGTGGAAATTCCTCTGGCAGACTGACCACACAGCTCTCTCATGTTATTTGATACTTTACCTTTACCTGAATGAACATTTTGACTTCCAGCTTCAAACTCCTCCCAAAAGTGACTCTCAGTGTTAGATTGTTTTAGCACCCAGTTCATTATTCTCTCTCTCCTCTGCACACAGCTCTAAGCCCAAGAGAACAACAAAGATCCAGATCAACCCTTACAACTCCAGCTTGCTCACAAATAAAAGGAGTTTGCCAAACCTTAAATGATCCATCACACAGTTTGATAACACAACACTGCTAATAAAATTTTCTTGTGTTTGTAGAACTGCTGTGGATTAGTGGTTTCTCCAAATATCTGGCAGTTTCACTTCTGAAGCATCACCTGTTTTTGTGCAACATTGCTTTCCAGGTACAAAATAGGATGTTTTATATTGATAAAATACCATATTATATGATATATATTGATATATTTCTTTGTATTATATTATTTCTATTGATATGTTTCTTCATATAAATGTATTTCTTCTTGCACTGCTCTTTCCACACTGAACTTTCACAATTTGCTTTTTCATCTTGCATATTAATGAGACTGAAGTGCTCATTCTGTAAGTGCTTATACATGTGCTGCACTGCACTTGCCAAGCCATTCTATTGTCTTTGGAGAGACTCTTGTGCACAAAAAGAAGGAGCAGAAAACATTTGGAAGGTGGTGGCCTGACTTTACACACTGATGAAACAATCCCAGAGAATAACAGCAGCAGCAGTAGCAGCATCTGATCATTGCTGATGATCTCAACACCAAGATGCAGGACTTGGTTTTGAAGGGTGTGGGGAAGAGAGGCAGACAGAAATCTACCAAGAACTGCTGTAGACTTTTCAAGGATTTTCAACACATTCAGGTTCCAAAAGGCTCTTAGAAACAACTGGGGCTTGATAATCAAAACAGACTTAATGTTGTCCTTGCCTTTTCTGCCACCAAATTTTAAAATCATAGACTGAGTACAACATGGTGCACCTGTTGCCCACACGCTCTTAGCCAAGATGAAAGGGCAGTTTTGGTTCTATCTTACATCAGCACAGGTAGGTAAGCATGCATGGAAGAAGCTTTAACACCATTTTCTTTCAAACCACAGAACAAAATTAGTGAGGCGAAGCAGCAACCCTGCAATGAGCTGCATCACTGACCCAGAATCCAAACCAGAGTGTTTTGATGAATGGTAACTGAGAAGCATGACCTAAACAACACAAGGCACATTTAAAAAACTCCACTTCTTCCAAAACAAAATGTTACCTTCTCACCTTAGATTCCCAGAGCCCACAGTATTACTGATCATCTCCCCACAGTTTGACAAGAGGTCACTGACTCTGTCATTTGTCAGAAATGTAAGTTAAAGTGTCTGCCCTGTTTCTCCAACAACCATCTCTCAAACCTTAACTAGAACATCCTCACTACACTTAAAACTGTACAGTCATGAGGGAGAAGAGGAGCGTCAAAAGCATCCTGTGACTAACCTTGACTTCTTAAACAGCTCTGAGATATTCCTGATATGTAATTGTGTTTGCCTTCTGATGCATGACAGACATCAAACATCAAAATGATGATACGAGTGTCACAGTGGTTTCAGCAGTACTGAGAATAACTGTTTATGATCCTAAACAGCTTGAATTACAGAAGAGGAATTTCTAGGGCTGTAAAGTTCAAAGCAGTATTATTTCTGACACTTCATGCCACCCTTTTATATTTTCAGAGCTTCATTTTCCAATCCTGTCATAGAAACTGTTATTTCCTGATATTTTGTACTGTTCCTGTGCCTTGTAGCAGTTCATCATGACTGACTTCCTCTGCAGCATCTGAGGAAGCCTGTGAGTAAATGTCAACTGAGGGAAATAATAAAAGGAACTGCTTCAACCAGTTCAGATACAAAAGCAGCTGCACTCAGAGGCAGGACTCAAAGACCACCTGCCCTGGCCCTGCTGTCCCACAGCACACTCTCACCTCACAGAACCATTATGTCCGGAAAACCTCTCTAAGATCGAGTTCAGCCATTAACCTTTAGCCTGCCAGGTCCACCACTGAACCATTTCCCCAAGCAGCACATCTATGCTTTGAACACTTCCAGGGATGATGACTCCACCACTTCTCTGTGCAGCCTGTCCCAGTGCTTGACCATCCTTTCAGTGCAGAAAATGGTGGAATAATGCCCCAGAGCCAGCCCTCCTGGATCCCACAGGTGGGGACAGCTCCATCTCAGGGCTCCATCCCCCCACCCCCTGCTCCCTGCTGCTCCAGGTGCCCCCACAGAGCCCTGGCACACGGTTCCACCAATGCCACAAAGCCAGCTGCTCCCAAAGCCCCACAGGGACAGCAGGGAGCCCTGGCACTCTCTGCACTGCAAAAACAAACCAAAACACACACACACACACACACTCCCCTCTCCTCCCTCCTGCCCAGCTCCACTTGCATGCAGGTTCCCAGCACCCCTCAGAGCCCTCAGGGAGGTGACACTGGCAAGAGCTGCTGCCACTTCTGCCCCCACAGCCACACAGGGATGGACACAGGCCAGGAGGTGGCCCTGGCCACAGACATAAGCTGACCAGAGCAGGAGGTTCTGCTCCCAAGCAAGACTAAGTAAAAAAAAAATGTAAAAATATGCAGATTCATTTTGTCTGCTTTTAGGGCCCACATGCCACTGAACTTCCTTCTGCCTCCCTTCTCTCTCCTGATTAGAAACACAGAGGTTAGAAAAATTCCTTACTCTTGGTTCATTTTTATCAGGGTCCCAAAACAGTGCTGCTGTTTGGAGAGTGCACTGTCAGAAAGTATACCCACTTCAACCCTAATTACATAAATCAAATACACACAAGCAACACTAAAAAAAGTACCTCAAAACACCATCTAATTCAGAGCTCTGCATGTATGTGGTCTGATTAAAACTATCAATCCCCTTTGCTTAGGATGTTCTTGACAAAAAGAATTTGGGAATTGTATCTGATTTCATTTCAGGGCTTTAGGACAGTACCCTTCCTTGGTCCTGTCACTCTCCCTCTCAGCAATGCAACACCCAGTACCTAACCAAGTAAATCACCCCAATTCCTGCAGGCACCCACTAACCCCCCACCACAAAACTTCAGACTTCAGCTACAAAAAAAAAAAAAACAAACTAAAAAAATCAAACTTTACACAGATAAAACAGATGTAATCTACCCCATCAGGAATCTGTTTAAATGCAGATTTTGAGAATCTGCTACTGTTACGTATTTTTATACTTTTATAAACTTTATAGGAAGCAAATACTTGTCTTGGCTGCACCCAAGGTCATATTTTATTCTTGGTAAGAACCACCATTTAAGCCTGAGCTTAAGTCACAGAACTTCATTTTATTTTTGAGAACAGTACTAGAAAGAAAGTAATATAAGTGTTTCCATTTAAATTCTATAGAATTTAACAAGCACTTGAGGAAAGGAAACACAAGAAAAGGCAATAAGTACTGTCTCTCTTTCTAAGAAAAATGAGCTTCTGATTTATTTTAAAATAAGATCTTCATGGAAACTACACCCCATGTACTGCAACTGGGCTTCAGCATCTCAGGCTTTTACCTAGGAATGTAATTCAATGTTTTACTTTGACTGAGTGCATCTCCCCATCCCACACACATCCAAGGTCACTGAAATTAGAAGTGTGCTCAGTTCTGTGAGAATCTGCCAAGACAATAACAGAGATCCTGACAGCATGATGACCCAGAGGTTATCAGAAGCAACTAGAAATCACTTTAGTCCAAATATCCTGATACCAAGGAAACCAGTCCAAAAACATTTGCATGATTCCCAGAGTAAATCTACACGAAAATCTCACCTTCCACTGCATTTCTTTCTTCTAAAAATTTCCTAGTAATTTTACTGTCATGGCCATTTCAATGATGGCCACAGAGCACTGGCTGCTGGTAGGTACTATCATTGTTCTTATTAGGGAATTTACTATCAGTAAAATATTATCAATGAGACATAAAAATTGAATGCTGACAAAATTAACTTTTACTGCTAACATTAATCTTTGTTACTGGGACCACATCTTCCAGTGTTAAGGCCATTTCCATTTACAGAAATATATGGGCACACAGCAACACTTAAACTCTGAACAAGCCATCTTGAGCCCTTGTACCTGCTTCAAAACCTCCAAACGTATCAATGAAGGCTATTTTCACTTTTCATTCCCTTAGAACTTAGCAGAAGAAGGAAAAGAAAGGGAAACCCCATTATTTTCTTCTGTATTATTTCCGTGCAGTACTAGTTTGTGGGAGGAGACATTGACTTGATAGCACCTCAAATCTTTTCATGTATATTTTATCAGCTTTGTTTTGAAATTTCCTCTATTCATTTTAGCTTCATAGAAGTTGCCTTGATAGTCCTAGTAAAAATATATGGAAATGTCTCTTGACTCTGCTGTGGAATCATGAGTAATATTGTATTGCTACCACCACTCACACAAAAGTCAGCCACGTCATTATTATTCAACCTTAAAGTGATATCTTTGTGTGAGTCATAATTTCTACTTCTTTTCAACTTTATAGCTATGTGTGCCATTACTTAAATACCAGCATTTAAAATGTTTCCCTGTACTGCTTCAATTGCCTTACCTAGTGTCATTTTGGAAAGGCAGATCTGCCTTCAGCTTCTGTTGGGTAGTAGCAATTTTTAATCAAGTTTTGGAGAGTTGTTGTTGTTGGTTTTTTTTGGGTTTTGTTTGATTGTTTGGGTTTGTTTGTTTTGGTTTTTTTTCCTTTTTTTTTTAATGAAGAGAGAAACAGCAGTCAGGAAAGATATTCCCAGTGCCAAGAGCACATGGTCTCAGGCTGCTTTTTAGGATGTTTTCACCTTTCCCCCATGGCAGCAGGGTTGTAACCAGGTGACTTTTAAGGTCCCCTCCAACCCAAAGCACTCTATGATTCTATGAAATGTTTGTGTCTAAGCATGTGTCCAACAGGCTTTTGGAAGTCTAGCTTAGTAGAGATAACACACATAGAAACATAAAAAATGTCCTTTCTAGAGAGACTACTGCAGCATGAAAGGTAAAAGACTGCACCTCTTTTTGGAGTGACCCCTTCCTGTCCCCTTTCCTTCTTTAATTCACACCTGCATCACCTAAGAGAAGGAGCTAATACAGGACCAGGACAGGACTCACCAAGCTGGTGAGCCATCATCCCTTTTCTCTCCACAAAGCCACAATCAGCATTGATCTGGCAGTGATTCCCCTCAGTGTTCAGAGAGCAGGAAAGCACCTGTGCCTTCCCCTTCCCTCTGTCCTTGAAGGCCCTGTTGAATGACTGTGCAAGTCCCCTGTCCTCTACATTAGGGACAGGACACCTTCTCAGGACTGAGGCAGAAACTTGAATTGACTTCTCCGTCCCTACCTTCAGGCTCCAAGTTTCCCATTCTAGCACCATTAAACTCAGTTGTTACCTGCATGAGTCAGATTATTTCACACCATAGTTGCTAAGGGATGTTAAGGCATTATACACAAACATACAGAGATGTATATACATACCTCTCATCACTCTTAAGAGTCACAGAAAGGGCCCACATCCAAAACTCCACCTCCAGCTGAGCTTCACATTATTTGCTTCTTCTTCCTTCTTCTCCCATTGCCTTAAGCCCCTGCCTCTCTTTTACTTTCTTAAAATCTCCTCTTGTTCAGTTAATAGCCAGCTGCAAATAAATCACCTATAAAGAAAAAAACAAACAAATAAAAAAAAAACAAAAACAAACCAACCAAACAAAAACAAAACAAAACCACACACAAAAAATCCCCACAGAAGGTCAGATCTGCCTTTCCAAAATGACAGTAGGGAATGCAATTGAAGCAGTACAGGGAAATATTTTAAATACTCACAGTTAAGTAATGGGACACAGTTATAAAGTTGAAGTTAAATATTCCTACGTGGAAAAAGCCCTATCTCTCAGAAGTTGTATTTTCTCCACCTGACCACAGGACAGGACAAGATTACTGCTTCACTACCAAGAGAGCAGCTAAAACCATGATAATCAACCGACTTGACACAAAAATAGTCCTGCAAAAAGTGAGATGATACAGTAACTTCAGACACTTCACATTTCTTTCAATTTTTGTTACACTGCCTGCTTAAATGTTTCTATTGTGATTTGTACCAAGGGAACATTTAATGGACCTGCACCTGGATGGATGTAGGTTTTCTTTCACCTTCAAGGTTATTTTCATAAAAGCATTACATTTCCCCCTTTTATCACAAAGCTGCAGAGTACTTCAAGTCCTTCATCTGCAGCTTATGAGTTACAATACAATTGCCAATACAGGAAACGATAGACCATGTCTAGTTAGGAACATCATCCTCCCCTCTCCTCCTTGCACTTGGAGAATATTACAAATGAGTCATTATGGAAAGTGCTCAGCAAGCCAAGTACTGCACTATATGCAATTTGGGAGCTTATTTTCCTCTCAGAGTAATAAATTAGTGACAACCCATAGTTCTTCGGTTTAATCTGAACAATTGTATTTTTATTAGATAGAAATGCCAATTGCCTTGTATCTTGCTTCTTAACCTCTTCTAATTATCTCCCATGCTATGCTTCCTAAATCTCCATGCAGAAAAGCTACACTCCCATGGAATCCTGTCAGTGTGTTTTCAGTCCAGGGTGCTCGGGAATGCAGTGATGCAGAATTCCAAATGGGCAGTGTTTTCCATCTACTGAGGCAGCCCCTGCTCCCCCACAAGGGGCTGCCAAAATACATTTTCAAACACAAGCAGAAGCTTAAAGTGTTCTAAGAAACCCAACAAAGGACAGCTCAGGGGATCACAGCTAGCATTGTATCTCTTTTCCCTCATCCCAGCAGCCCTGCAAACGGCAGTGGTTTGGGGCTGAGAGACCTGACACAGTCACTGCTGTAGGGATGACTCCACAGAGAAAAGAACAGCTACCATGGAGGAGGTGGGAGGGACCACAACTTCTTAGCACAAACAAGCCACAGACAGAAAACTAATCTGCAAATTTTTCACAGTAAAACAAACAACCAACCAACCACAAAAACACCAAAGGCTCCCAGACCTTCCTGAAAGCAGCAAGCAGACTCCCTTTGTAAGGACTCCAGCAAGCCAACCCAGTAGCATTTAGCATTAGCATTTAGATCCTCCAATTATGGGAGGAGACAGCATTCTCCTCAGAGGAAAGGAAAATAGGCCCTAGGCTCTCAGCCCCCTCACAGTGATACTTTATACTTGGTAAATATCCCCAAGCTTTTGCTTCGACATTATTTTAAAAAAAGCAAACAAAAAAACCCAGACAGAAAAACTCCAAGAAGCCGCCCAAAATAGTGCCCAGGCTTTCCTGGTCACCAGCCAACCCCTATCCTCAGCGAGGAGCTCTACTGGCTTTTTATCTCCTCCCCTAATCATCACCTACTAATTACTTAACGAGTAGCAGCTGTTTCCCCTCCTCCCTGACCTTTCACCCAAAAGAACCAGCAGGTTCCTAATAACTTACATAATCAGGAGAATTGATTGCACCTGTTAGCGCTGCACTCTCCTCAACGCAAGTTTAATATTTGTGCATGGAGCCAGGCATGAAGTGTGGCAGAAGGCATATTTCTTAAAAATACACTAATAATCCCAATGTATTACCTTGAGCCCTAATTCCAAATTTCCTCAGCAACAGAGTAACCTGTCCCAATTCAGTGTAAGGTGGAGCCAGCTGTAATGAATCTCCACTGATCTGGAAGAACGTAAAGTATAGTTACTATGGTTTTTTCCTCCATTCACTTGGTCACTTTGTCTAATTATTCAGTCAGTCCGGGAAACTGCATCTTTATTACCACTTTTAACCCTGTACTTAAGGTTAATCCCGCTTTCAGCATTGTTAATTCTTGTTATTTTATCTGTGCCTCTGTTATGGGCTGTTAATGGCCTTAAGCACCTTGCCTCAAATTTCTCTTTTCCCGTATTTGACAGGCGCTGACTTTTAAGCCTCCTGAGAAATTGTTTTGGTGACACCTCTTTCAGCAAGGCTTTTCCAGAAGGCAAAGCCCTTCCCAGAGCTCAGCAGTGAGAAGGGGTAGGTACAGTGCTGACCTCAGAGCTCTGCAGCCTGGGAACCAGTGCTCAGTCTCTCACAGGAAAAGCTCAATCTGAGGAATTTTTGGGGTGGAATTGGTTTTAAAATGCAACGATCAGCAAGCATGTGGTTGAGAACTGCAGTTCTAGTTTTCAATCGAGATTTTTATTCTGCTCAGCATTGAGCTTGGTCCAGGAGCCTGTGGATTCTTGTTCTAAGCAATCTTTCTGTTAAACAGAATGTGAGCTCAAAAAACCCCCTTTTTCTCATCAGCATTTTATTCCAGATTTGCTCTCCTGCACATCCACTGGGGTAAACAGCAATTACACTCTATAATTTTGAACAGAACCTCACCAGCCCAACACCATCACAAATGAGGGTCATGGTATAGCCCTTCTGGCAACTGGTAGCTCAGCTAAAAGTTATTGTTGTCTGTCACTCATTATAATTATCCATAAGAACTTGAAAAGGAAACAATTGCTGCTGTACCAAACCACTCAGTGGCTCCCTGATTTTAAATTCCACTGCAGTTACATTATTTTGACATATGTCAAGTGACACATCAGAACAGAAAAAGCACATTTAAAGCAGAAAAGTACCTTTTCATTCTTTGTATCTGATTTCCGTATCTCTGAAGAAAATTAAAGCTTTTCCCTCTATTTCTAGCAGCTACATTAAAACAATCAGTGGAATCTAGTTTCCTTTTTGATTTTTCTACTGCAGCTACACATAGCCTTGAGTCAGAAGATACATTCAGTCAAAAGGACAAAGGTACTGAGTTTGAGATATTACGCCACTAATCAGCACCTATAATTATATGATTCTTGTTCTTGCAAAGATTTTTGCAAAGAAATTAGCAGACAAATGGATGACTTTAAATGAATATATGTGTGTTTGATAAAGCATTCAAAAAACTGGGAAAGAAGGAATGGCAATTACAGGTACTAAAAAAATCAGCCTTTTAGAAGGCTTTGGTTTGGTTGGTTGTTTTCTTTTTCTCAAGCTGCCTTCTGGAGAATAGCATTGTCTCAGATTTTGCAGCATATGAATCTGAATTATTTCTGTAAAGACCTCTGGAGTTCCTCTGCTTTCCCCTGCTCATCAGATCTCCCTCTGGTGCTTGATGAAACTATGAAAGTTGCAGCATCAATGAGGGGAAAGGAAAAAAACCACCACAATTGTTCTGTGAGACTCCAGAATCCCACTGCATCCTCCAGGCACCCAGGGAACAGGACTGTGGAATCAGCTGGGAGCTGGTTAGTGGTGTCAGTGCAGCCACACAAATCCCTCCTTGAAAATAAAACTGCTGTGTGCAGCACCCCTCTTTTTAGAGGGGAGAAATGAGCTGAGACACAGACTGCTTGTTTATCACAGCATGAAAAGGGCCCTGGTTTATTCCTCTTTACAGCTCAGCCATCCTGACTCCAACCATTCACTGACTCTGCCTGCAGCAGCCCCTGCTGTGGGTTTCCCTTGCAGCCCCTGACTGCTGGGTATTTCCTGCTGAACTCTGACTGCAGCTTTTACCCAGCCAGACTGTGACTGCAGGTTCAATAACAACAGGCTGTGACTGCAGCCCCAGACCGACCTCACAGCAATGATCCTCAAGATCCTCTAGTTCCCTCTTCTTCAAAGCTCCTCCTCCTCCATGATGCTTCCCTTACCAGTGAATCCACTCCCTTTTATCACACTTACCTTTATTGGATGCAGCTGTGACTCATCAGGGGTGGGGCTGTATTGGGTAATTAACACAGCTGTTACTGATCAGGGACAAGGTCACCTGCATTCCCCTCTCCTACACCTAAGAACACCAAATCCACTGACTGGAGCTGAACCTGGTGCAAGATGTTTGCTAAACAATCTCTTGATTTTTATTTTAGCATTTCTGTATCTGCACATAAACAATGAATTCCTGGCTCTTGAGATATTTGCTGCTTAATTGACAAACACACATTTGGAGCTTCATGAGTTTGGGTTTGGTTTTTTTGGTTTTTGTTTTGTTTGTTTTGGGGGGTTTTTGTGCTGAGATCCTCTGTGGTTTTTATCTTATTTCTCTTTAATATTTCTCTTTCTATTTTCCTTACATAGAGAAACCAGAAAAACAGAAACAAAGTGCATTGTTTCTCACCTGGAAGAAGGTCAGCTATTAAAGCTCCCAGGACTCTGAAGAAGACAGTGTTTACATGAAAACTGTCCCTCAGAATGCTGCCTCTACAAAGGTGTGAATGAGTAATCAAATTCTGGCAACTCTGGAAACTTACTGTCCTCTGACTTCCAGTCTGAATAATTTATTTTCTGTTTGAGATGCTGCCTGGAATGAAGCATACACAACACTGATGGGGCTAGGATGTTACACTGAACACACAGAAGCTGTGGTTTGATGATTCAGCCTTCAAAACGTTAAATCTCAGGATGAATTCTCCCTTTGCTAGACATACTTGTGTTTACAGAACAGCAAGGTAACCTATGGAGCTGAAATCTAGATAAACAGTACACCAGCACAGAGTAAACCTGAGTAAACCAGAAAAGAAAAAAAACAGAACTTGGATAATTGTTTACCGGTCTTGTAAGATCCATACTTTGAGGGGGGTTGGTGTAATCAACTCATCTCTGCTGCTGCTTAACACAGAGATAGAGACAGTATGGTGATTACATCTTTTAGGTTTCTCTTCAAATCAAACAAACAAACAACGCTTTCAAAGCCTGGAGCAGTAGGACCTGCCTGGGATGATCGCTGAGCTCTGAGTGCAGCAGAGAGAACAGTGCTCTTAGATGTCTCTGTCTCTTGGATTCACCACTGAGTGTTCCCAGTCCCTCACCTGAGACATTTCTTTCCTTACCTGGAAAGAGTGGTAGAACCAGGCTGACACACAGCAGCACTTGCTGAGCTCTGCCAGTCCCCAGCGCTGTGCTGCTGAAAGTCCCTCAGCCCCAACCAAGATGTCAAACAATTTTACATCTTGTCAAAGCCCCTGTCTGCCTCCAGGCTGTATTTCAGCAATTCACCTCCCTTGCCCTACGTTTTGGTAGTCCAGGGGTAGCACCAGCTCTCTGCCAGACATGGATTTCAATGGGTATTTTTCCAGCTAGGGAGGAGGAGAGGAAGAGGAGCAGTGGCTGTGTGCCAGCTGCATGTGCAGGGCTCCAGCAGAGCTGGGGCAGGACCCTCCTGTGTGGACTGCCTGCAAGGCTTTGCCTCTGGGGCAGGGGAACCAACAGGAACCCAGTGCACAGCAATGCAAGGCTGCAGCAAGGGAAAAGGGATAAGCCTTTGATGCCTTCAGTCTGATTCTCAGAAGGAGGGAACCTGATTAAATCTCCCATTTCAGGGCATGAAGAGCATCTGACTAAACAGCTTCAGCAAACGAGGAAGTTGTTCCTGTAAGATCTGTGTTTCTAATCGTGCTAAGAAGATGCCAAATGACAGGGAGTCCTCCCAAGAGGCCTGAACTCTCTACTAGGAGTTAAATATGTTGAGTTGTGAGGAAAGCAATCTATTAGACAAACATTAGATTCAGAAGACTGATTTTAATGGGATATATTTACTGCGTGAACCAAAGGCAATCCATCAAACCTCTCCTATGCTGCAGAAAGCAGGAAGAAGATGCACTAGACTTATGGGCTGTGGACAGTCCTGCCATCTGAACCTTGGGCACTGCTCTGAACAGAGGTGCTGAGGTGCTGAAAAACCGCCAACCAACTAAAACCACAAGCACAGGCCTGGGGGCTTAGACAGTAATTGGTGCAGAGGATTTGACACCACGAATATTTTCCCCTGGGGAACATGCAGCCTGAGAGAACATGAGCATTTGCTGAGCTCTACCACAGTGCAAAACAATACTTCTCCCTGCCAGGTGGCAAGGTGTTGGCAGGTGATTAAATGACCAATGGCCATGGACTCTCCATAGAATTAGGTGTCAGTAGGGCTCTTTTCTTACTTTTTGTAGCAAAGTTGCTCCTACATGAGCCAGCAGAGGAATATGAGAGGTCTGCAATCCCCCAAAAAACCCACTTTGCTTAAGTCACTCCATCAAAACTGACCCACATGCCCTCAGCCCCTTGGATGGGGTCATTGCTGTGACCATTCTCCCTGCCAATTTGTGAACTTCTGCTTCTGGACTCGTCTACTAAAAAGTTTCTAAAACACATGAAGCATTCATTACATAGGGCAGTCTTGATACCCTCAGGAACTAAACCACTGCACTGAAGGATGATGAAGACAAAATTTCCAAGTGCAAAGACTTATCATGGAAGCCACTGATTTTTTAAAGAAATGACATTGTGAAAAAAAATCTCCAGGGGAAAAAAAAAAAAAAAAAGAAGTAAGGGGAAATTACACTGAGAGTCCCACGATTAATTGCTATCAATATTTGCATTATTTCTGTAACAACATCTCCTAGTCAGGGATAAGGACCTTTTGTGCTAACTGCTTAACTGCTAATATATTAATTCTGAGGCACATCCATGCAGAGTTTGACAGCATGTGTCATTAAAACAGAAGGCACTTTGTAGCCTTGCCAAGGGACCAAGCCTCTCCTTGTTCCCCTTCACTGGCCTGCCTGTGATAACTCCTTGCTCTCCAGGATGTCTCAGGAAGTGCTGTGTGTCCCACTGCTAAACCAAGAACTGCAGTCTTGCACAGCTGTAAAACTTGCAAGAGGAAAGACTGTCTAGCATAAAACAAGAAGGCAGATAGAGCCTTGCACTTTTGACTACATCCAAGATTAAATCTATTTTCAGCCCCAGTCAAAAACAAAGAAAAGGAAAGTTTGCTTTGCCTTGCTGCTTAATGAGAAGTTTAGATATTACACTACTGTGTGCTATGGATTAGAAATGCAAGGGATAACCTAGTGTGACATTTAGTTTCACCCCCTCCCCTTTGTGCAAGTATTTATTTTCACCCTGCAATACAACATTTTGCCACTTAAAAAAGTTACTGTGCAGGTGTTTCAAAAAAGTGTTCAAAGCTGTAGATGGGTATTTAAAACCTGGGACCCAAAATATCCCCATAATGCCCCCAAATAGCATCAGGAAACAGGAAACAAAAATGACATCCAAAATGAATTCTCTGGGCTGTTTCACAGCATCATCTAAAGAGAATGAAGTCCCTGATTCAAAACATGTCTCAGGCCGTGCCCTCTCTGAGAAGTTGTCATCAGGAAGAACAAAGAAGCAGCACATATTTCTTGAGTGGAAACTCCCTCAACACATTTCTGGAAGCATCAAGAATTATTTTAAAAGTTCAGGAAAGGTTTTTCTGGTATCAGTTTTAATCTATATAACCCTGGTGCCTTGTAATGTCCTATTGATGTCTGAAAAGTAGTATCTTAGTCACATATCAACTTTTCCTTATGCTGTGTATAATTTTAGCTGAAGGTAAAGAGCAATTAAAGTCTTTGAGCTTTATATCCAGGAGATCCTGGGTAAAAAGCCCCAAAATTTTACGAGAGTTCTCATGAGAAAACAACCCTAGTTTGTTTCCTCTTGAGCATTTTCTGTCCCTTTCCTGAATTTAGACTATGTTTGAGACATTAGTGCTGCCAAGACTGGAAAGTCACAGTAGCTGGGTTTGACTTACTCTAAGGTGTTTACACCCACCACTGAGACAGGGGCATTGCAGACTTCAAAGAACAGAGCAGACGTGCACAGCAGCATTAAACTAATTATCAGGATCACTGTTGACTTTGTCTTCCCACACAGTTTGTCTTTCTAATTACAACTACAAATACACAACCTAGGTGACCTGCTCCCCATTTATATTCACCAAGCACTGAAAAATCCCCTGTGCACTTCCAGATGCAATCAGGTGGTGGTGAACACCAGTCCTTTTGGGAGAATAGCCATCTACTCTGAACACAATTAAATCCAAAGATACTTCTGGGAGGCATTTCATTTTCCTGAGTCAACATAACCTCATCTAATGTCTGGGTGCATCACTTTTCCCACTGTGACTTGCTGTGCTTAACACAACCCTGGGCAGCTATTTAAGGGCAGGGGACACAGTTCTGGTACCCTGCATGCTGCATATTTGTTTGCACTCACAGAAAACTGTGCTACTCTTACTTATCTGTGCAACTTATTGCACCTGTCACAACCTGCTTAAAGCTGAGGACAAAAGGGGATCTGGCACCTTTTTTTGAATTTGTACCCTTTGTAGCCAAGGAGAGGAGAAGATATTCACTGGCCTCTAGCTCCCTTCTGCCACTTCCACAGCAGTGGGTGACATTTTCTAGGCACCATCTGACATCCCTTGGGAAAAAAATGTGCTTATTTAAAACAGTCTGCTCAGTCTGAGTGGTGAATTGGGAGGCGAAAGGGTGTTTGCCTCTATATTTTGCTTGTTTGTTTGTTTGCCATTCTTAACTGCACACATTTGCATAAAAGAAGGAATGTTGTGTCATCTTCTCCCAGAGCTTATTCCCCATCTGAATCTGTTGATGACAGCTTAATCATTTCCACAGCAACCAAGATCATGACATCAAACAGGGTATAAGCAGCAGGGACAGATGATCTCTCAGGAAACAGAGGTCCTCTTCCATGTACATGAAGACTGAAAAACAAGAGAGAAAGAGAAGTACAGAGAATATCTGCCACAAAAATGTGATTGTTCTAAGAGGTTAGAGACTGTCCATTTTTTTTCTTTCATAGTCTGTCTGCTGCTGCTTAACAGTACAAACTTACATTATGCTCTATGATTTTAAACAGTATTAAATGACAGACCCAGCATGAAGGACAGACAGCTTCCTTGGTCAGGGCTGGAAGGACAGATGTCAGTTCCTCTGCCAAGCACAGCTCATGCTTTAGGGGGTTGCAAAGGAATCCTTCTTGGTCTATTTGGCAACTTTTGCTAATTTTGTTCTAAAGGAGGAACAAGATGAGGAAAATAGAATTGTGACCTTAAGCCATTCATTTCATTAATTTCAGGTGTTTTTACTTTGATAATATCCCTTTTTGTGATAAAACAAAAATGAAACCTATGTTCTTACTAGGGAGGCCTTTTTTATTCAACCTTTCCAAATAAGGCCCTTAAAATCTGACCTTTCAGTTCCTTCAGCCAGAGACATGCCACGACACAGCTTGTAACAAGCAGAACTGCTGGCTCCAGCTTCTGCAGCTCCCTAACTTAACAGAGCTGTACAGGTGGATGGAAACAGCTGCATTGGCTGAAAGCTTTGGGATAAATCACAAATGATTGCTTAGTTCAGGGATGGCCGATTACATGCAGCTCTGAATTATTTAATCTCACCCACGATGCCAAGCTCTGCCGTGGCTCAGGGCCAGTGGAGGCTGGTGTGACACGCCAGAGTCAGGGACAGGCTGATGGCCATGCCAGGCTGAACGGATGACATCAACCCTGCAGGTGGTAAAATTGCTGAGGAAACTAATATCTGACACAGGAATAAACTAAGTAAAGCTGCCAGAAGAATAGGTTATTGATCACCCTGCCTTGTGTTTGAAAATTAATGCTACCGCGGGACAGAGAGCAATCCCGCTGCCTTTCCGTGTGAATAAACCGGGGAAGGCAGGAGCTGCTAAATGAAGATCTGTGGCCCTCAAGTGAGGGCTGCCGGTAATGCGGGCGGTGCTGCGCTCACGCTGAGCGAGGCCGTGCCTAAACTCGGCTCAAACTGGGCACAAAGGAAATCCATCCCACTGCTCCCAGCCGGGATGGTTACGGGCTGCGGGTGGATTTTGGCTGAACAGCCAGCGGCAAGATTAGCACAGAAATATCCGTGCCTGTCTTGGTCAAATGCAACAGTGACATCTCCAACCCCTGGCTGGCAGTCACAAGGGAGATGAAGACTGCACAGCAAACTTGAGGCAAAGGTGGAAAACATGAATGTCTTACTGATTAGAATAAGCTACACTGCAAAAACTGGGGGTTGACTCTAGAGTGTAGGTATCCGAAACAGCGTGTAATCTCCTCCCCAAAGTGCTGGAGAAGAACAGCAATACTTTGTCATAAGTTTCACCATGAGCACTCACATTTTCCAAACTTATTTTGGTGGAGTGGTGTGTTCAGGTGAGAGGTGTGAGCCTCACGACAAACTGCAGGTGGTCAGAGGAAAACAACCAAACAAACAAACAAACTGTGGTTATAATATATAGTTTAAAGCATCAGAAAGCAAAGGATCACAGCTTTTTTCCTAATCATTATTTACACAAACTCCTCAATGATTCTAGAATTCTGGCTCATCAATTTTGAAATGCTTTAAGCTGGACATATTCCCTGGTGATTGCTTGCGTGCTGCAAAGAATGTAAATCTGCCAGTGTTTATTGCTGGCTACCCACAAATTCAGGGCATTTATCAAAGAGCACTGCACACACTCACCCAGGAGGCTGCCCTATCATCTCTCTGGCAGGATGGACTCGGGGAGCCTCACATAACTCTTTACTCATACAGTTATCCTGTTGCAAGGAGCTAAACCTCCTTTGTGCCAATTGGTAGTATTTTTTTAAAAGGAAAATTTGGGAAACCTGAAACTATACAAAGCCCAATACAAATCTTCAATTTGACCAGACAAAACAAATCTTTCTGTGATTTTTTTTTCCCCCTACAATTCAGGTTTTAGCATGTTTCACACTGATTTTTCCCTTGTGCAAAGGTTTTTCCTGTTAGAAGTTATATTTTTGAATGATCTGTACATACCAGCATAAACTCAGTCAGGAGGGTTTTAGTAACAACAAAATATCCAAATTGCCCTTCCAGCGAGCCTTCAAAGGATTTTTCCTGTGTTTGTGCACAGACTTCAGGCAAGCACTGTGAACATTCTATGCAAAACCAATTACTTGGTAACCAAAAGAAAGAGGTGATGTGCAGCACGATTTCCCAATTTTTGTTACTCTTGTCACAGAATCTTAGAACAGTTTAGCTTAGAAAAGAGCCTTAAAGCCATCAAGTCCAACCACTAACCTGGCACTGCCAAATCCTCCCCTAAATCGCGTCCCTAAATCATGTCCCTAAGTGCCACATCTACACATCTTTAAACACCTCCAGGGACAGTGATTCAACTGCTTCCATGAGGAGTCTGTTCCAATATTTGACAACCCATTCAAAGGGGAATTTTCTCCTTAATATCAATGGTCATTACAGCTCCTCTCAGCATACTTTTCATGTCACCTCTAAATTTCTGAGAATCAACATCATTAGCCACACTGAACAAAGACCCTCTGACCTGTGTAAACAGACACAGCTATAAAGCTTTCTAGTGTCTTAATCAGTGTTGCATCTGTGCCAGGCAAAAGATTTAGTTTACCAAGACACATTCCTCTGCAGAGAAACATGTTTGCTATGTTTCAGTGGTGGAGTAAGTGGTTTGCTGTAGCTCTTTGCTGAATAGCATGGCATTCCTTTGCCAAAAGACTTTTATTTTTCATATCTACACATTTAGAAGAAATAATGTCTTATTCTGCACTGCTACATTGGAAGAACTGTAATGCTCACAGTTTCACACCAAGCCTTGAGTGTGAAAAAGCTGTGGGCCAACATATCAAATATATCTCATTATTAGTAAATTTCCCAGTGTTTAGACATTTAGGATAATATATTTTACCACTTTCCCAGCCACAGAAGTCTCTCCCTGAGATAATGGACATTAAATATGTACCTGTGGGCAAAACCTTCAGTGCAAAATGCCCAACCTGCAAATCTTGCAGCCTTTATACACACTCTGTCGAATGCAGGAGGCACTCACTGCACCCTGGCAGGCAGTTCCAGCAGAAGCAGCTCATCCCCTCACTGGCATGCAGCACCCTGGTGAGCAGCAGGGATGCCTGCACAGTCACAGTCCATGCCAGCAGATGTGCACTGCTGCCAGCAGCACAACTTTCCCATGTTGTTCCCAGGAAAGCAAGTCCAGTGGGTCTCATTTCAAGAACAGGAGGGATGCAGGCTTCATATTTTGGCAGCTGAATGAGAAGGACCCTGTCAAGTGATCAAACTAAAGCACTGAAAGTAGGAAGATGAGCTAAGTGTCATCCCTAACAGAGAAAAAAAAAGAGGAGGAAAACAGAGAAAATTCTCACTGCTACTGTTCCCAAAACGAAGTAGAGAAATGCTTACTGACCTCAGGGAAGGTAACCAGAGTGTGTCAGGAGTCACTGTGTGAAAGCAGTAGAGCAAAAGAGGATGTATAAACACCACTGAAGATCAGGAGTTTCCAAAGACATTTTCTTCACCCTTAGTTTATCAGTGTGTGACTTCCCATTTGGTGCCAATGGGAGCACCAAGGACGCTCCCTTCCTCATTCCCATTGCACTGGAGAAGTAATTCAGGTATCAAAGTATTGCTTGGAAAAACTGCTTAAGGAAAGGGAAAAAAGAACCAGATTTTCCAGAGAAACTATGCCTTTACCTAAGTTAACTTAAATTCACATAATAAATCTACTCCATCAGCCTTTATTGAGCATCCTGGTCTGAAACTACAGATCTATAAATATCTTTATAGTGCTGTCAGTTTGTTACAGCTCATGTAGCAAAACTTTCAAAAACAGAGGTTATTCTTCCTCTCTGGAAGATTTCTTTTTCAAGTGAAAAAGGCAGCCCATCCGTGTGGCTGCAAATGAGGAGCTGAAATGTGTTTTCATTATTAAATGGCACCAGCTGAAAGATTTTCTGCCTTCTGCAGTCTCCAGAGTCTCCCTGAGGTCACCCATCTCGGAGAGCTCCTGCACACACAGACAGCCTCAAAAAGATATTCCTCATCTGCCAACCCCTGTTCTGCACAGCAGGGAGGGGTGTTTGGAGCTCCGGGAGTTCCTCCTGTCTCTGCCAGGATAAGGCAGGAGTGAGGCATGCAGGCTTGTGTGTGAGGGAAGGAGCAGGAACGGGAGAGCCCCTGGCTGGGCCAGCCCTGCAGGGTGTTCTCCTGGAGCACTTGGGCTCCTGAGAATGAGCCAGGGCATGGCAGCTGTGAAAGGAGTCTCCTTGTCATGGAACCAAAATCCCTGTCCTGCTGTGCAAACCCCCCATGGCTCAGATGGTGTGTTATATACATCAGGGTGTTATATAACAGATCAATTTCCAAACCATGCTGTTTCTCAAAGCCAGGCTCACGGAGAGCTGGTGCTCCCAAAATACTTGCACCACATCTTCCAGTGGCTCAGTCTGATGCACTTGGTGTTTCCAAAAACAGAAACGCTGGATCAAAGTGGCAGAGGGAAGAAGAACCATAGTATTCCCCCTCTATTAATCTCACAGTGATGAGGAACTATCTCAAGCAGTGTCAACACCTCAGGAAGATGTCAGCTGCATTTCAAACCTGTCCTGCAATGATTTGAATGAGAATGAAATGCTGACAGTAAGCAACAGACACCTTTTTCTCTTCTCAGATTGTCTTTAGTGTGAATTTCAAACTCAAGTTAGTTGAAACTTCAATGAAACCTAAAGATAAAAAACATTACCTAAGACTTGTCCCTCCTCATGACTTTCATAAGCACTGTCACTGACAAGCTAAAGCAGGAAAGAAAACAGTGGATGTGATCAGTCAGACTCTCTTGCCTTCTCCAAATTTTGTTAACACTCGTGGTTTCTGTGAAACAGGGAAAGACAGGATGCAATAACACATGAAAAAGCCTTTCTTGTCACATGCCTTTCTGTGAACTTTGTGGGACACTAGCATGAAAAAAACGGGGACCAGAATTTTCCTAAGGATTTTTTGTTCAAAAAATCTGACTTTCCTTTGTGGACTGAGCAAATCAAGTACAAGCATTTCCAGGAAATGTGGTAATGCAAAAAGAGATGCTGCAGAAGGTAGTCTCCCATCCAACAGGTTACAGCTGTGTTAATTATCTCAGAGTAGAAACACCTTGCCCTCACAGCCTTAGGCATGATAAGTAGTGAGTTAACTGAGTTGAAGTCAGTTGGAGTCTGCTCATCGTGCTGTGAAGACCCAGGGACAGGAGGTCGTGGCAAGGGCCAGAGAAGGTAAGACACTGTAAGATATTGTACTTAGCATAGACAGGGTTAGGCGGCCGTGCTAGGGGCAGGATGGAGCTGGACTCGGAACAGAGGAGAGACAATGCCAGAGCTGTATGGAGCTGCTCTTAGAAGATATAAAGAAGGAAGATATAGGAGACTGTTTGAATAACAAGATATAGATATGCAAAGCCTTCTGATGATTTTGATGAAGCACCTCGAGTGCTGTGTCAATGTCGACTGGCACACATGCCAGCAACTGCGACAAGGAAAGCTTGCAGCCCGGCTGAACTGTACATTTGAATCTCACCAGTTTCCTTGCCCCTGTTTAAAGGCTGAGGAGGAAAGTCCTGCTGCAGAAAAAGCCTCTGCAATCCCCATTGCTCCTGGTGAGTGGTGCCTACATGTCCTCAGGGCTTCTTTGTCCTCTCTCTCTGAGATCAGGCCAACAGTGCATCAGAATTTTGGTACTGCTGAGCCTGGAGCTTGGAGTGGTGACACCAGGACTGTTAGGAGATGATTTCTGACATAATGACAGACAAATATGAAGTAAAAACACAAAAACAGCTTGAGCAATAGCTAAAGTAGAAGGATTTCAACACCAAGTGCAGCACTTGGATTGCTGACATTTGAGCAGGGATACCTCAGCCTGTTTGCTACAGGATCTGTCCCCTGAAATCAGCCTTCAGTCACTACCAAACCCCACCCCCCCAAAAAAAACCCCAAAACCCCAAAACAAAACACCCCACAAAACAACAACAAAAACTCAAACAAACAAACACCTAAACCCCCCCCCCCACTCTTCATTTTACAAGATGTTTTTGGAACTCTTACAGAGGCAGCTGAATTACTATTAATATAGATCATTATATTCTAATAATCTATATGATAATATAGATTATAAGATTAATATAACTACAGAAATATTTCTATGCCTTTTTTGCATAAATAGATTTAAATGCCAGCAGTGGTGAAATCTCCACTGCTCTAGTGATGACTATTGCTTGATCCTTGATATCTTTATCCCTGCACTCCACATCAAGTTTAGGGGAAGCGTGATGCAGATAACATTTTTTGGAACTCTTTGTCATGATTTACATAAGCTAGATGTTAGGGTTGACTGCCATCCCTGAACATTCCTTAGCTCCTGAGATGACAACCATCTTCATCTGAGATTGACACACACACACTCCCTGCACATCCCTCACACACACCCACAACTAAAACTACAACCAATGCTCCAGCAAACAGCAGCCACCTGAATTAGAGCTAAATACAAATTCTCCAGCCTTCTTCATCAGCTTGCAAGGTAAGAACTGATACTCAGAGTCAGGCAAGCACACTGACAACATTCACATGGGATCTAACTCCCCATCAAGCCTGTCTCAGATTCCCTGGCTGTTTTGATTGCCAGGGACCAGAGGAAACAAAAGGGCAGGATGGGAGAGTAGCAGGAATACAACAGCAATACACTTACAATCTCTCCCTTAGAAGAAAAAGGATTTGCTGGACTGGATTTTCATCTCCTTCCCCTTCTCATTCAGAGTGACAGTTATTTGATCCTGTGTGTCATGGCACTACTTTGGACACTAATGTACACCCCTTGGGTGATATTTAGAGCAGGGACATTGGCTAAACTATTACAAACCATTGCATTTGCTTATCAATAGTAACATCTATTTTAGCTTGGAGGAGTTGCTTGTTGGTTTTTTTTGCTGTTGTTTTTTTTTTGCTTTTGGGGGTTTTTTTGGTTTTTTTTGTGCCAGCATCTGATTGCAAGTCCCTAGGAAAAGCTCTTGGTTAAGTCTCCATACATCAGATGATCCAATCCCTGCACAAATATGGTTTTGTGACACTCAGTAGAGGCCAGCTCGTGCTTCTTCATGTGGTGGGATAATTAACAACACACTGCACTCTGCCAGTTCACAGACAACTCAAACCTGGCAGGTATGGTGTAAGGATATAAAAAAATATATAATTAATATAAATTATAAATTATATTATTTCTATAATTTATATTATTATTATACTCTCAATATATTTAATAATATTATTATACAAATATTATCATTTATAATTTGTATTAATATAAATTATAGAATTAATATAAGATTATAAAACAATCATTTTCTGTTACCTACTAAGTTTTTATGCAACCCCAAACACCTCCAGGAAGGGGCACTTTGTCCATGCATTTCTCAGAGCATTAGACAGCTAATGTCAGCTCCAGTTCTACACATTACACCACAGCTGTGCCCATTAAATGCCATCCATGAATGCCATGAATCCTCTGCTTTAGACACTTATCTGCCAGCAGAGTGAAGAGAACTCACTTCCCCAAAACAGCACAAGACAATAATCACCGCTGGAAGCAAATGCAGGAGGGAAAGGTGTTACAGACCATTGGCTGTTTCCTGAGCCATCCCTACAAAGTCTTCTTTGCAGGAGGAACAATGGAGGAAACACAGATAAAACCAGTCAGGGAGTGCACTTGCCAGATGAAGAGGATGCAGATAAGGACCAGGGCTTTCTCCTTTTACAGGGTGAGTGCAGAATGCTGGCATTCTGAAAATATCTGCTGGAAAGGACAGAACTATTGATCTGTATTAAAGGGGAGGGCAGTGCTGGTGGGAAGGGAAAGGGTGGCTAAAAATACAACAGTAATTCCATTTTTCAGTCAGAAAGGAAAAAGAGAAAATGCCTGTTCCTATTTTACTCAGCAAGTCAAAGACTTTGTGATTTGTAATCAGAACAATAGAGCTAGCTCCTAATCTGCCCAATTCCTCACTTGCTGTAAGCCTACACCTGATCTGTCAGCAGCAGGGGTGAAAGTGATTGGTCTGTGACTTGGTTGGCATAATAAATGCTGGCTACCAGATCATACCAGCTATATATCTGACTATAAACACAGATGTTTTGTTATTTTCTGTCTCCTGCTTGGAACCCCTGACTGTCTGCAAGGGGTTGTGAGGAAAATAAGAGGGGCTGTGAGTCTTGGTGAGAGGGAGGGAGGGAGAGCAGCACAGACACAAGTTTACCATTTGATATTCTTGGTGCTTTTCATTCCTTATTTCTGTAAAGGCTTTCACAAGCTATGCCTTTCCCTTCTGTGCCTTTGCCACAAGTACACAAGCAGCCTTAAATATAGAGGGATTTGATTTTCTTTGAGCAACAAAATATTTTCAATCCTAAAGAACAGCCTATATTCTTGTCTGAATTGTCAACAACCTCCCTTCCTTTTCACTGCTTTCCTCCTCATCCCTTCCATCCTTTCCCTTTTCTGACCCTCCACCTCTTCTGTCTTGGTCTGGAGCCTTTGAAAAAAAAGACTTTAAAGGCCATTCTCAGTCAGAAGAACATGAATTTTGTTAAGATTCACTGCTGTTCATATTTCCACAAAATCTTCTAAATGCAATAAAAGCAGGGCAAAAAAAGGGACATATTTCCTGTTGCTGTTTAAAAGATGAAAGCAGAAAACCCAGAATTAACACTCTGGGTTCCCTTCCAAGATGAGCGTGTTTTAAAAACCCAAAGTGTAACAGCAGTAATAACAGAGATGCCATTGTTTCAAACCTTTTCTTTCCCTCCTTCTTTTCTTTCTTTTCCTTTGTGTTTTGGCAGCTGTGAATAATTCTGCACCCTGGAATTGTTCTGCAGGCTATTAATGTCTGTGACCTCTTGCATCAACAACAGCTCTACTTTCCAGCCATTTCTGGAAGTGCTACCTAATATGAATTTAACATGACTGAGGCAGCCTCCTACACACACACACACAGAGCCCTTTCTGAGGTGTGCAGGAGTGTGCTTCATCCCATCCATACACAAGAAAACTAAATCCCCTCATCAGAGAATTATCTGCCTTGCAAACAGCTGTTTCATGGCAACAGGCAACAACCACCTCTGTTACAACCTCCCCAAGCCCTCCTGGGGAAAATCAAAGGAGGTGGGATGATTTCATTATATAAGGTAAATAACGTCTCATTATGTCTGAGCCATTATGGGGTTCTCCTTTGAGTTAGCTCTGCTGCTGCTTTTACTTTTTAAGAGTGTGTAAAGAACCCACATGTGATCAAACAGACATCAAGAGCATTCTCCAAATCTGTGATCACACACCTGCTGCATCAAGAGGGCCTCTCGTTTTTTTAGCTTCATTTCATCAAACAGACTGGAGTCCAGTTCCCACCAGCACAGCAGTGCTGCAGGAGTCTCCCATGATGAAAACAAATAGCAGGTGTCCTCTTGCAAAATAAAGTAAGTGGTAAGCAGATATGCAGGATGAAAGGGCTCAAAACACAGATGCTTTTAAAAACACTTGAAAATGTCAAGGTATGCCTTTCTTCACTTAGGAGCCAAAAATTGGTCAAAAGGATTTGCAGAAAGTTGGTTTGGGCTTTTTGTTTGGTTTGGGTTTTTTGGTTTTGGTTTTTTGTTTGTTTGTTTGGGGTTTTGTGGGGGTTTTTGTTTGTTTGTTTTGTTTTTAAACAAGTTAAATGAATTGCCTCAACAGGTCAAGAAATACCCAGCTTAACTCCCGACTGTGGTTTATGCTTCTTAGAAACAAAAGTTAAGATCATAGCCCTTGCTTCTCCAGTTGAAATTATGAGTGAGGTGTTAAAACAGACTGTAGATACGTGCTGGACTCCAGCAATGCCTAAAACCAGACATGACTGGTGTAGGACAGTAATGCCTGTGTAAGCTTTCCTTGGAAAAGAAAAGATCTAGGAATTCCAGCTATGTTCCTTGCCAGCTGCCATCAGACATTAACTTCTCTGACAAAATTTTTTGTGTCTCTGTTTCTCCTGGTTCAGGCTTCTCATTTTATCTCCAGTCACACAGACCAATGAGCAGGGCCTTCTGGAAAATTTCCCCTGAAATCCATTTGTCAGGGGAAAATGAGTTTCTGACAAAACAAAACATTTCATGAAATTTGTCTTTCTTGTGGTATATATTACATGTTCCTAAAAATCTGTTCAATTAAATTCTTTTTTAGATGAAGCTCTTCACATTCTCTGATGAGGAACTGAATATTTGTAAGGCAAATTAAGATAAAAAATGTTCTGGCCTGGTTTGTGTTTACATTTTCCTTGGAAAAAATCCCTCATCACACAGCCCTGTAACAAACTGGCTGGCTGATCAGGGAACCACAGAAGCAGACATGATCTTCTTCTGAAAAAAAAAAAACAAAAACCAACCAAAACTAAATTGCTCCCTTCTATAATAAAGATTTTTGCAGCTGGGAATAAGAGGCAGGGGGGTAATGTTGTAAATGCAGGGAAAGATTTCAGGATTCCTGAGAAAACCCAAGTTCCTGGGAATGAGTGATCCTCTCAGAAACCCATCTTCCAAAGTGGGAGATGACTGTGATTTCTCAGACTATCTATGTAATACATTGCACAATGCTGAGCCTTCATCTGGAAATCATTCCAATGCAAACTGTGACTAATATTACCAGAACTGTTGTTTTTAAGTGTCTCAGCTCCTTCCCATCACCCACTGCAGGGAACACTTCACTGTGGAGTCCGTGATTTGAGATGAGCCCAGGGAAGGAGATGACCCTGCTGCTGCTCACCAAGAGCTGCTCCTGGGAAGGAAGAGTGGAGTTATTCAAATCCCCACCCTAAATGGTTGCTCCTCTGTCATGTTACAGCTGCTGGGGAAAGGCCTGGATGCCTCTGGAGCTGGTGCCTTGGAATATCAGTGCATCCGTACAGCTCGGTGAGCACTGCTTTGGCAGAGCAGCGTGGGGATATCAGCACAGCTGCTGCCTGGATTGCACTTGCTTTAGAGAGAGAGGCACAACTCTCTGCTGATGTATTCATGGAAAATAACACACTGGGAGAAAAAAAAAAAAAAAGAACCTTAAAAAATGTAAATTTGTTTTGCTGTATCCAATATGTTCTTGTCTCTTGTCTAAAAGGCCCATCTGGTCGAAAAACATGCAGCACCTGTGTAAAATTTTATGTATTCATGCTTGAAGTGTTAAATATTCCTTGTTGTAAAAACAAGTCATGGATAATAAAGGGAATTTTTTCTTTAAATACACTTGCATGTTGATGTACCCCTGACTTTAGTGTACCCACATTTGCTGAATTCTTCAATGAAAGGGTTTTGAGACAAAGATGGGGTTGCTAGGCAGAGGAGAGAAAACAAACAGATCAAAAAATGAACAAAATACTTATTAGCCCACTTTTCATATTTCAGCAATAACTTTCTTTATAACAGTTTAAGATAAGCTCCTTCAGCTCTTTTCTGATGCAGAAGAACAATATTACCAATCTTTCTAAAAGGCAGCTAAGTCAAAGAGCAAAGAAAGAAATTAAATGCTGCAGAAGTAATCTACATCTCAGACATACACCAACAAATCCCAGTTAGTGATGATGCTACATATGTGTTTTTTTCTATCCCAAACAAGGGCTAGGTCCTTTGGGTTTTTTCAGTGCTGTACTTTAAACTGTGAGAGAAGTGCAGCAGAACCTTGTTCTCTAAGGTTTGACTTCTACAATTCAGAATAAAAGAATGGGAAAGAATGAAGAGGTGGTGTTGAGGTCACTGGCGTAACATCCTGGGCTATAGAAACAAACTTCATCCACACCCTAAAGCCTGCTATTAGCAGGCACCAGTGCAAACCTGCCCATTTCCTAGCTGGCTGAAAAAACCAGCTTATGATTCAATTATCTCTTTTCAAAATACAGCATGAAATGCCACTGTGATGCATGTGATTTCTGTTTTAAGGTCTCAAAGCACTAGAATAAAATACACTCTGAGTTTTCATGGCTATTCAATTGCAATGATTGCATTAATAAGGAGACGTAAAGTCTATGAAGCCTGAAGTCTGCCAGGGTACACAAAGTTACTGCCCAAGGCTGGGAACAGGCTCAGGCCCATGGAGACCTCAGGACCCTCTAGAGAACTTTGCTGTAAGTTAACATGGTCAGCCAGACTCCCACAGCCAGGAACACACCTGTGTGCTCTCAAGAAGGGATGAGAAGACCATTCTCACATGGACTTACAGCTCTTCTGCTGTTTTCCAGAAGGAGAATCAGCTAGTTATTGTCCTGCTCCATTTGTAGCATAAAAAGTTTTCCATTCACTCCTCAGGTAATCCCATGCAAAGTCAGGTCAGTCAAGAGTAGGTGAAAGATCTAGAAGAAAAGTTGGAAGAACAAGGGTAAAAATCATCCTAGCATCCTGCTCAGCTGAGCTATTACAATGCTGCAGGAGGATTTAAATGAATCAATTTAATCACTCCTCTTATTATCATTGCAATTAATTGCTGGATTTCTAAGAGAGCCTCACTCTGTTACTCAGTATTTTTGTGACTCTTCACCTTCCTCGTTTACTCATCTGGTGTAAATTAAACACAGCTTGGGGGAGCTGCCTGTTCTTAAGCATTCTTTGTTATGCAGTCTTCATAATTTCAAGTTTCGAAATGTAAAGTACATGTTAGAATCCAATTAGAATGACAAATGAATAATGAGAAAATCTAACGGCATAAAACAAATTTGAAAGCTTAAACAATTTCCAATTTACACTTACATTGTGTACAGCTGATGTAGCTCATCTTGCCAAATGGCACCATTAGCATTTAGACTTCTGAGGAACACCATATGCAGTGAAAGGATATTGATTACTGCACGCTGCTGGAAGGAAAATGAAAGCTGAGAAAGGTGTGACAGCTCTGTATGAGTGCGATTGCAATTGCCTTAATCCAGACTGAGGGATTAAGGAGATCATCCCTGTATGGCTGGAGCTGTTCCCTCGCTGGTAAGGTATGTGCAAACCAAAATTGTCCCAGGTTCCTCTGTAAATACATTACAGACAAGAAAAGAAATGGCACCATTATCTCTCTTCATCTCTGAACAGACTTCCCAGACTCAGCAGGACAAGCTAGGGAATCTTTTGGGGTGCAGGTCTCAGATCAGAAAAGGGAGAGGTGTTGGTTTGCTATGCCAAGAAGTCAAAGGTCTTTTTATTTCAAGAGATATTTGAGAAGAGAACAAGGGAGGTGGTACAGGAGAGAGTTAAATGGAAAGGTGAGAACAAAGGAAGAGAGAATGCTAATTATTACACTAAAAAAAGAGATAAGCCTGTAAAAACATTAAACATTAGTTTAGTGCATAACAGAATTTAGTATTCAATCATCTGGGCAAAAGTATGAAAGAGGGAGGAGAAGCAAAGAGCAGAATAAACACAAAAAGAAGGACTAAAACATTAATGGGACCAGGACGGGGAAGGAAGAAGTTCATGGAAAACAACCAGGGACTGCACTGCTGAGGTCAGACAGGCAAACATGGACTTAGCATAGTCTGAGGATTTTTTCTGCTGCTGTAATTAGAAACAGCTCTTTTAATCAATTACACTACCCAGCTGTGGCAAAACATAAGTACCTACAGATATAAGCAGATACAACAGGACACATGCATGAAACAAAGCACAGTTATGGTAATTTTTAAACTTTCAGGACACCTGAAAGCACCTGTCAAAGGAAATTTGCTCAGGGGTCAGTAGCAGTGATGAGCAAACCTGGCCAAATTTAGATAAAAGTTCTTAACTTTGATGGAGAGCAGGAAAACGATGCTGTGTATTTTGATATTTGTGCAGCTCCTGTTCACCCACTTTCAAAAGGTTCTCTTGTTGGCAGAAACCTGCAAACATGAGCAGAATTCACTTCTCTTCCAAAAGGGGAAGAACAGACAGGTATCAAGAAATACAACAAGAAAAATTTATCTAAAAAAAAGAAAGACAGTTATTTATTAACATGTTTAACATGTTCCCTTGGCATAGCAATACTGCACAAATACCCTGCAGGACCATGTGCAAGCTTCTGGGAACAGATTAAACCTTGGTTCTCCAAACTTGGCAAGTAAGTGCTTAAAGGCAATATCCCTAGCAGCCAAGTGAGGCTGAACATCTGGGCAGTGGATGCTTGATTCCGAGGTGGAGCCTGAAGCCAGGGCTGCAGGAGGTTGGAGAAGAGGCAGATGACATTTTCATGCTCTGCTTCTGTACTGCTCATCCCTGCCCTGGGAGGGGCTGCAAACTGTAAAGGTTGTGTCTGAAGGGATTGTCTGAACAGTTATTTTCTGAACAAGGACTTCCAGATCAATACCAGACCATTTGCTCTCCAATTGGTCCTGGGCATCTTCTGGAGCAAACAAACACACACAGCAAGAGGAATCACAAGGACTTTTTTTTAAACAGAGTTTAAATCTAACCTGCCATATAGAAAACGTACAATAAAATTGCACTCTGCTTTCCCTTTCTGTGACTCACTCAAACTGCAAACTACTCTTGGTAAAGATCTCATGGCCACAAGTCCAAGGCTGTCAGTCTAACACATGGAAATGCTTCGCCTCCACTGTGAGCTGTCTTTGAAGAACTGTGTGCAGGCTCAGAGTTTGGCAAGTGATTGTGCCCACGTAACTTTGCATCATTAGAAATGATATTATTTTGCTGTAGAAACAGGAAAGCTGGACAAGGAAAGCTCCTGCTCAAACCACGATTGCTAAATGAAAAATCAAACCCAACAGCCCTTCAGTTCCTAGTGGTAACTGCAGGAAAAACTTTGAAATCACTGAAGATTTTTTCCAACTTTTGCTACTGCACTCATCTCTGTGCTAAGATCCTCTGAGGTTTATATGGTCTTCTTGCCATAACAACAAAATACCTGACTCATCCCCTATCCACAATATATATTTGAGTCCACATCCCATCATTCTGTTGTCACACAAGCTCATTTCTTCCTAGTCATGACAAATGAGGATGTGGAAAAATATGATTAAACATGCAACACCAAGCAAATATGATTTTGGAAGTTGGGGGTTTTTGTGGTATTGCTGCCTTTTCTTTCAATTCTTGTCATAAATTTTGTATAATTTGTGTGGAGATGAGCATGAAAACTGTTACAATTTATTTTTAATTGCTGCTTTCACTATCAGTTTCTACCAGCTTTTTTCTCCCTTGGCTCTTACGTTTGGCTCTGTCACTTTGTCTCTTGCAGAGAACTGAGAAAAACCAACCAGCCAGTAAAGTGGTGACTGCCATATCCTGGAGAGCCTGAAGCCTTCCCTGGCAATTACATGAAGGGCAACTTGAAGATTCCCAAAGCCACATGAAAAACAGTGCAGACCCCAGACATGACTTGTCTATTCACTGTGAAAAGTATTTCTGCATCTTTGTACCTTGCACCCCTGCATTTATATAGCAAGCACAAGTCAAAATCTCATAAATGTCACTTTCTAAGCTTCAGACCCAAGAATGCAGATAATCTGAGATGTTCAAAAGGAGTTTGCCTTCATGAAAGATGAGACTGGAACAACATATTTATTCAAAGTTAGCATCTTATGTCATTGCTGTAGTTCACTGTATGTGAATTCCTGGAGATCTGACTCTACCCATGTCTGCATGCAGGAGAATGTTTGTGTAAATCTGCATGTTTAGGGTTGCTATGGCTCTTTTCACATCTCCTCCTGTTCTGCCCTCTGTAGCCTTCCAAATTTTACCCTTAGGTTCCAGTTGCAGAAATCAGGTGGTTTATGAGAAACAAACAACTTTCCTCCTTGCATCCCTTGTGGTCTGGATCAGCCAGGGCACTTGGTGGCCACCCAAGAGATTGGCATGAGCCAGGGCAAAGAAGGGAGGGCTGCCACTCATTTGGCCTCACATGAGCACTTGAAATCCTTTGCTGCACGAGCAGAAAGCCAGGATTTTGTATAAAAGTTCTCAAAATTATTGAGAATTTTAGAAAAGACATGGAATTTCAACGGAGCTGATTCCATAGAGAACCATAGATTTTGCTAGATTTTGTGTTTCTGCAGGGATGGCTATATCATATGAATTAGGAAGCTTTCAATATGCTTGTTTTCTAGTAAATACCTGATTAAAGTACTGGGAAAGCCAGGGGGAAAGGATTAATGAAGCTACTTAGTACTGTCAGCTTTCATAGTAAGATAAAGGGAATTTCAAGGACCAATGAAATAAAAGAAATGGAAGAGAGATAACATACAAATAGCAAAAGTAGCTGACTACATACTCACTCAAGTATTGAAGGTATTTTAGAGGTGAATTTTGCACTGTTGGTTGGCAAATGCGAGTGTCTGATTGATTGAGTGATGTTTGCTTGAATCTGAAAAGTCTCAAGGCATTTGTTTGTTACTCAGAGGGTAAAACCTTTCCCAGCCCATTCAATAGCACAGAGCAGATCAGCATTTCCCTGTCTCTAGTTCAGAGTTTCTACTCATCGGTCAGCTACAAACACCAGGTTTCAGTAGGAGCTAAAAGCTCTAAATAATCTTCTCATGTATGACCCTAATGGTGACAGTACTCCCTTTCAAAAGGAATTTGCACCCTGGCTCTTCTTGTAATGAATTTGATCCTGCTGCCTGTGGCCCTGTTTTCAATGCTGTAAGTCTTTATCCAAAGGGGTGTTATACACACCAAGTGAGTTTTACATACCTGCAGCAACACTGTTCATCTTCTGAAAAGTTTTTTCCCTCCACACCCTCAGTACAAAAATCTGAATTAATTTGCAGCTTCCAAATAAACCTGATGGACTTTGCACTGTATTTTAGATTGAATTTTCCCAGCAGAAAGTTTGGCCTTCAGTATTGAATTACTCTGATTTCAATCCAAATGTAAGTTCCAGTGTGTTGCTTTGAGTTTACCTTTAGTTTCTTTTTTTCACAGGAGACTTCTTTCTACATTATCTTTATGTGAGTCATTATGAGATTAGTGGCATTTTCTGGGGTTCATGAGAAAATCCCTAGAAAGTTTAACTGCTCTTATATCTTCAGAATGAGATAAAGAACAGCCTGCCTATTATCTTTGTATTGTAAATTCCCTGGCATGACCTTATCTCGTGCTGCTACAAGAAGACATTTATTGGCATTATTTCCAAGTCTGCTCCTTTCTCAGGCCCAAACAGAAGTTCTGCAACTTTCAAGCATCCAGTAAAGGTGTGTAGGTAGTAAGAAATACTCTATATTGTGAGATAAGCTGCTTGGTGAAACTTTCCAATAGACTAAGGCTTCACAGGTAGGTTTTTGATGTGACAGACAGAAAGAGTTTGGCTTTCTTATCTGATTGGAAGACAAAACAAGGCTCAATTCCAGGATTCCCTATTTTATGTACTAGTCAGAAGCCTTTGCAGTCTGATCAACAAGTCTGGGCTGATGCAGGCCTGCTGATTCTCTAATGCAGTCTGCTTAACACTTCTGAATTTCATTTCAGAGAACAGAGTGGATTTGGACGGGTGGGCTATTTAATTTCCCACATGTAGAAAAGGGGAATTTTCCCTGGAGTCCCCATCCTGTGCAGAGCAGTGCTGGGCACTGTCCCAGCACAGCATAGAAACTGCAGGGCTCAGCAGGGTGGCAGCAGGGGAAGGGAGGAGAGTCTGGCAGAAGGCTGGCCCAGCCACACAGGACACCTTCTGACAAGGTATCTAAATCACAGCAAGTTGTGAGATCAGCAGAGCCCAGATGAATGGCAGGTGTGAGATTTATAGGAACTCCTTGTGATCCTGCAGCAGCAAACCCTTTGGAGAGCACAGCTGTGCAGGGGGAAGAGACAATGCGATGGAGGAAAGAAGAAAAGCTGAACAAAGAACAGATGTGTCCCTTCTAGGAACAGCAGGGAAGGGGAGAAGAGAGAGTATCCTTTCTTTCACATGGGTTTATTCTTCATTCTAAATACACTGTATTTCCCTCCAGAAGTCAGTCTCCACAGTTTTGTTTAAATTTCAGGTGGAGAACTACTGTTTTCACTGGTAGTTTTTCAGGCAAATGAAGCCAAGTTGCAGCCTAGATCAGCCCCAGGCTGTGTCTCCACCACCAATTTGCTACTGTCAAAGTAACCAAACTCTTCAGAGGAATATTCTTTTCGCAGCAAACTTTCCTTCCCCTCTTGTAAAGAGTTCCCCAACGGGGTGGGAGAACATATTTTCCCTGCTTCACACGACTCTTGCACAAAGGAAAGCAAGGCACAAGAACAGTGAATTTCATTTGTGCCTGTTTTGCAGCCTCAATAAGCTGACAATCCCTAGTTATTTTCAGGATGGAACAACCTATTTTTCTCAACTCCTTGTTATGAATTTTGTTTGGAAACCTTCCCACAAGAATCTAGGCAGCAGAAGACTAAATGTGACATCTTCACAAGTTCCCTATTTCACCTATGGCAGTCTGACATGTGAGAAAGGACCCCAATACCATTGCAGAGAGAATAAAAAGGATCCTCACATGGACAGAAAGTTCACACACATATCTCTGGCTTCAGGGCTGGGGCCGTATTTTGTAAAAAATCTTCCCAAACATGCTGCAACACAATTGGAAATGGCAGGTAAAGAAATGTGAAAACAAAAAAGAAATTACCTCCAGTGAAGAATACATTCCTTTGTGTCTTGACACTCTTCCCATGGATCTGTTATCTGGTGCTCAGGACTATTCTGTCTGTACCACTTCCAGAATATTCTTGGTAATGTCAGGGGCACTAACACAGGCAGGGTAAAACACCTTCCATGAGTCCTAGGCTAGAAAAAAAGGAAAAAGGTGACTTGGAGTTTATAGCTCAAATATAAAAACAGTTAAATCTCAAACAACTCTTGAAAGGCGAAGAAACTGCACAGGTTCTTGTGGCCATCAGCCAGACCACCTTTTGCACTCACCCAGAATGACCAGAGCAGCGAAGTACACTTGACCTCCAGCTGCACATAATGGCCACTGCTTCTGAAAGAGAATTGTTTTGTGGCCTCTCTGGTAAGGCAGGCTGAACCAGGCAAGTGATAGCAGAACTGTCCTGGAGAGCAGAGGGACTGCTGGATCAGGCAGCTGTTCCTTGCTAAAAAGACAGACAAGGAGTTCATTTGGATTGTAAACTTGCTTTTGTTCTTACTTTCCAGGACCTCTATTTACAGAGGAAATGTGGACTCTCTTCTGTTCTCAGTATAACCTGAAAAGTTCCCAACACTTCAATACACGGTTCATAGTTTGTGTGTGTCAGAAAAGGTAGTGGAGATGGGAGAATGAAAAAACCCTCTCCCTCCAATACCTTGTGAGGTTATTCAAATAAGATCACAGGAACAGCAAGAAACATCCTGAAAATAAGTATGCCATTAAAAGAACCCCTAGGTTTCATTATGCAGCTTACATCTCACATCTGAGCGAGCACCACTTCCTTTTGATAACTTCCCTGATATTTGAAAAAAACCCATCTGTACTATCCTGCCAAAATAATATGAAATACAGTACATTTTGTCCAGTAAACATGCAGAACAAAAGCATCATTGCAACAGCACCACTGTTTTCCAAGCCTGAAGCACAGCTGAAGGTTCTTCATCATTCTCTCTCTGGTGATTACACCTGTGAGGAGCAAAACCTGATGAATAAAGATGTGATAATGTTACAGAAACCTGCTGATAGCAGAGCAGCTCTTCTGACATCTAATTTATTCCATGTGGCTCAATCATTATTCCTTATTTCTCTGCTGCAAGATTTCACAGAATATTCTGAGTTGGAAGCGACCCACAAGGATCATCAAGTCCAACTCTTTAAGTGAATGGCCTGTACAGAGATCAAACTTCTGACCTTGGTGTTACCAGCACTGTGCTCTGACCAGCTGAGCTAACCTCAGGGTTTTATTGAACATTGTACCACAGTTTGCAATTAAAAGTTGAACTCGGCACAACAGAGAACAAATTCCAATTTAGGGAAAAGATTCTGGGACCCTCTTTATTTCAACACAAAGTTCACAATTTCACTTCCACCTTCTGAAATTCAGCTCTCATGAGCAGCAGCTCTGTATTTCCTGCTGTATCATGTTCTGCTCCCTCGTGCACAGATGACCAACCACAAGTGGTGTTGAGACAAGTCCCTGATAACATTTCTCTATAAGGGAATGCTCAGATTCTCTCAGTGCCTCCAAACAGTGTAAGGAAAGGTCCCCTCCCTCCTCAGGTAGTAGGTAAGATTGCACACAAAAAAGTTAAATCTAGGTGGAAGATGCATTTTTCTTCTTGCACAAAAGTTAAAGGTTTAAAAAGTTATCCAACTCTGAAACATGAGTATCACAAAAATAGTTTGTACTCAATATACAAATATAAGGAAATATGTTTCTGGGTCAATCTAATTATTTTAAACTCCTTATGTTTGTGAGTTACTTTCCCACATTTGACAAGCTTAGTGGACAGGGTGACCCTGATACCTGGGCTCCTTCTCATGAGCAGGACACAATCAAGTCTGGATCAATGAGGAGCAATTTATGTCCCTCTCTTTATGGACAGAAAGCTTTGAGAACATCTCTTTCTACTTCTTTTGACTTAATAAAATCCCTGCTGTACTTGTTCTGGTGAGGGAGGTAAATAAGGGGGAATAAGAGATGTAAAGAATTATATTGGCCCTACAATGTAATATATATATGTATATATATGAATTGAGGCTGCTAGTTTGTCTTTACTACATCTGTGTTTTATGACATTTTAGTGCTGAATTCCTTATCATTATGACAGTTCATGCCAGCTGGTGATTGATTTGTTTCTGGAAGCATACATACACAAGAAATACTCTTCATAGTGAAAGAGCCATTACAACACCAGGTATCATTTTCTGAATGATACCTGCTAAGAAACTCCTCCCAGACACTCAATGCCATTCCTACAGGGTTGAAAATATTCAGGAAGTTGCCATTTCACTTTCTACAGCCTATATGAAGGAAAAAAAAAAATGTATTCTACCCAAAACTACCACTGTGCAGGTGATTGATCCATTGCCACTTTAGCAGCAATCAGAGAAAAAATGGCTGGTGTCTTTAATGAGTAACATCATGGCTTCCTGGAGCTCCAGAGTACTTCTTGGAGGCATCTCGAGAACGCAGAGACTGAGTTTTCAGTTAAAAGAACAGGACTAATGAAAGTGAAAATGGGCATGGCTACAAGGGAGATAGGAGAGATGAAGCACACCCAAGCTGCTGGAGAACACCCATGGAAGGGGTGTACAAAATTCACTGCTCCAAGCAGAAATACGGATGTGTGGCAGACATTCAGGTAAGTCACAGCAGTCCAGACTGAAGTCCTGAAGTCTTTCTTCCCTTCAAATCTAAACTGCTTTGTTGCTAAGAGATCTGCAAGCCACTGCTGGGTTTAGTTGCACTTCAGAACGCTCACAGGTCTGACAGGTTTGGAGATTGAACATTGAACAGATTAGACCATCTTCCACAGTCCACAGTAATGTGCCAGAGGCCTTCCCACCTTCTAAGGACATCTAAATTCATTTGCAGGGAGATGAATCTTGTTGACAGGCAAAGGCTGTGACTGGAAAACATCTGGAAATTTCACTTCCTAAGCTGTGATCCTTCTAACGACCACAAAGCCCAGGAGAGAAAATCATGTTGAGAACTTTGTTCAACAGAGGCCTGAATGAGAATTAGTTCTGTGAATCAAGGACTGACAGCCTCAAGCCCTGATGAAGTGTTAAAGGTTATAAAAGTGATGGAGTGCTATATGTTGTGTATACAGATACATCCAGGTGCCTCTGTGCATCAATGGAAATCCCAGTGACAGCTGGAGAGTTCCAAGGCCTATTTTCTGGGATTTTGCAGGCAGCAGGTATTTTTTCTAAGCCCTGACACCGTTTGCAACAGACCTCATGACTTGCCTTCTGGAAAATTTCCTAAACTGGTGTCTCAAAACTACATTTCACTCAGTGTCAGTTCTAAGCTGGCTTCCCTTGGGGATCACAGGATCTTGGAGAGGTCCTGCAAGAGGCATAAGAACACCTGCTCTTTTAACCGGGGCCGTAGTCAGCAGTAACTAAAGAGGCAAAACTAGGGAAAAAGAAAATAAGTATGAAGCTGGAGGGCAAGCTACAAAAATCAAACCAAAACTACAAGGACAAGTTGTTAAAAAAAAAAAAAAGGAACAAATTTATTCTGGAGATCTATTCTGGTGTCACACTGTAAGAAGCACTATAATTTTCTTCTCTTGGTGTCCCACAATACCAGGACTTCAGGGCTTTTAATTTTAATTCAGCAGTATTTGTAGGCCCTGCAAACACATTTTCATTGATTGCTCTGGTACAGTCCCAGGGGCAAAGACCCTGTCATTCTTTCATTGAAATTCACTATATGTGTTTCTCTTCATGGTAGTTCACTTTTGCAGGAGGGGAATTGAGCTACTCTGACTTATCCCCAGGACAGAACAATGGTGGATGGAAATAACACCCAGGCTTTGTAGAAGTTCTTAATACAATTACTTTTTGCTTGAGGCAAAGCAAAAATCAATAAAATGTGGGCATCTGATGTGAAAACCTCACATTTCTTGGCCTGTATCAGTCCTTGGATTTTCAGTTCACTGTGGAGGTGGAAAGAATGGAAGAAGTCATGTGAAGCCCACACTAGAAGAAAAAAAAAATCACAAATTGGCACAGAAGCACTAAATTGTGAGAGAAAAAAAATTGTAAACAAGGCTAGTGGGGAGCCACATATTCCAATCAACTATAATCAAATACAGGGGCCCAACATTCACAATTAACTTCCAGCATTAACCAAATATTTTTAGTTTTGTTTCATGCTTTCTCCAAGACTAAAATGCTGTTTCTATGGGTAACATTTCTCCCATTTCCATGGGAAAAAAACACTAGTTTTGCTATGAAAATAACGAAGTTTTCCTACTTTCCATAAGATGAAAACACTCAATTTAAAAAAAATAAAAAGGCAGACACGCAGCTTCCCCAAGGATCAACTTTGCAAAACTTCTCAATTTTGCAGTTGTAGAACTTAGGGCTTGGAAAGAGGAAATGAGTCCAGAGATTGCTTGAGATCCTGGCTTTCAGATCTTCTGCTTCTACAGAGAACAACAAACTCCAACAAACCTGTGGCACATACAGATGGCCCTAAAATTTAAAACAGGAAAAATTTTTAGCCAGAAGTTCTTAACCTGTTCCTTGCAAGAAAAAAAAAAAAAAAAAAAAAAAAGAGAAGAGCTCTCTTTTTTGCAGCAGAATTGTGTGAGATGTCTGAGAGGGGGAAACATGAGACCCTCCAGACTCCAAGAAAGCCCCTCCACATCCCCAAAAAGTGCTCTGTATGGTGTCACGGGATGAATATGGATATTATGAGTGCTAAATCTATCAATCAAACCTATACCACTGTTTACCAAAGGCTTGGTGCTCCCAGAAATACAGCATCCCATGTTTAACCTGGGAAGTGTTCAGACTGCAGCAACAATTCCCTTCTCATCACTGCAGAGAAAAAGTCAGCAGCAGTCTTAGGCTGCTGATGTTGTTGCCATCATCATCTTGGTCAAAGCTCCAAGGAAAGAAAACCTCAAGTACCTGTTTCTTCTTGGTGCTAATGGATGTTTTCATTCTTGGTTCCTTCACAAGGGTGAACACAAGCTGTGAACTCACAGAGCAAGTAGGAGAGGTGGTTTCTTTACTCAGTTCCTTTTTTTTTCCCCCTTAATTAGGCAAACACATCTTTTCCTGACTTTAGCTAAGACCCAGTGTCCTCCCCACTCTGTTTTCAAGGACCCAGCACCTCCTTTGGTTATTTTTGCTGGTATTATCAGTTCATGAGGAAAAGAACTTTTTATTAAACATAGTAAGAGGCTGTAATTTCCCCTGAACTTGGTGATTACAGGTCTTCAGCCTGAACACATACATATTTCTGCTGCATCTTGCCTAACAAGATTTGATTGAATATTAATTGAGATTTCACACCAAACTGAACTGTACTAATTTACTCGTTATTTTTGTAAGACAGTTTTGGGCCGGGTCTTTGACATCTGACCAAAACGACTCTTTAAATCATGGTCCCTATATTTGTAGTACTCTTGTAACAGATAATTTGTAAATGTAATGTACAAGCCAAAATGGCATGTCTGCAGTTATTGTTGAAAACTTAGAATGAAAAATAAATTAGAATTCTAAGGTGTATCTCAGTAGCTCTGTAATCACATCTGGGCATGATAATGAAGGTTGATACATTCTTTGACACTCGATGCTATTCCCCAGTGACAGAAAGCAGAAAATTCATGACATTTTGCTAATCAACTTGAGCACTTCATTTCATAATGTGAGTAAGTAAAACATTAAGCATGGTATTAATATTCTCTGAGAATTCAATACACGAAAATTACAAAAAGTGTTTCCAGGCATACTTCAAAGGCAAAGGCTAGTTTATTGTAGCCCAGACACTAAGAGTGTATTACACAACTGTACTGGTGCATTTTGTACCAATACCATGGGGCAGAAAGCCCCAGGGCAGGCAGGAGCTCTGACTTCCAGCACCACTGTCACCCCCTTCAAGAAATGACTCTGTACTGAGGCAAATGGTAAGGGATTCTGTGACTGAGAGAACAGATTTTTTAGTAATAGATATGGTTTCATGTGAACTTTAATTTGCCTGTTTTCAATTAGCTTGTTTCTTTTACCACGCATACTAATTTGAAATTGTGGTTTAGACACATTTAAATAGCGTTTGCTAATTAGTAAATTAGAACCTGGCAAATCAAATGCAAATCACTGATTTATATACACAATGTGAAAGCTCTTGGCTCCATTTTTCCAGCAGTTATTTAACTCTGGAAAACTGAAAGAGCACAGAGTGTGAAACCACCCTGCACAGCATAGCTGGGGCAGGGAGTTGCATGGTTAGTCATTTGTTTCAACAATTAAATGAGCCACTCTACTTACACCAGCAAATCAAAGTCTTGTTTTGAGTTGTATCTGTATTGAAGACTGAGAGAAGGAGTATTTCAAATTTCAGTACTACTTCTTCACATTGCCAATTACTGCTGCAGCAGCCATCCTGTAAATTTTTTGCAAGGACTGGGAACCACTGGCAGAGAAATATTTGTAAGAGCTGTGTGGCAATTGAAGACATCACGTTTGCTTGCTAAGGCTACTCCTTTTTTAGTCTCAGGCCAAAGTAAGCCAATCATTTCATTTTTTAATTGCTCACATGTTACTCACACACGGGTAAGTTCCCTGAAGAGTATTCACTGAGCTTTTAGTTCTAAAATGCACAAGATACAGATCTCAGATTTAGCCTCGAGCCTTTTGCCTCAATGGTTGTCAAAATAGAGTATAAAGGAATTCCACCTGAAATTGACTGTGCTTCAGTGAAAGTCAAGACATTTCACACTACAGAGAAGATAACCTTGGAAAATCCCCTTGTTTCAGGATAAGAGAGGCCGGTTTCCCTTCTGTTTAGAAACCATGATTGCCTTTTTTAGGCAGGATTCACGTTCACTTGTGTATATTGTTTTAACAAATTGTCTTCACAGCGGGAGGGAGCTTCCTGTTTTTAAGGTAAATTCTTATCAGCTCCAGTTGTAGCCACCTACAGGCCAGATTTCCTGCAAAACCAAGGGTCCCTATGTGAAAGGTGAAACAACGGAGCTGTTAAGAGAAATAACGAAGTGTAAGGTGTGGGGATGAAAACGTGCCAAACTTTACAAGGGAAATGAAACAAACCAAAAGAGCTGATAAAAGGGGAGTGAAAAGGGGAGTGAATAACTGGTATGCTCCTTTCAAAGAAACAGAAAATGCATTTGCTAAAAGTTCCCCTGTTGCTGGGACTCCCTGCAGCACGGGGAGCCGCCTTAGGGGTGGCTATGATTGTAAGAGGGCTGGGGATGTCCCCCACGAAAGGAGGTAGTGCAGAACTTCTTTTCCTCTTACCGCAGCAGAAGGAAGCACTGTTTATTAAAAAAAAAAAAAAAAAAATGTGTAATGTGAGGCAGCTGAGCTAAACACTCTGACAACCCCCGACTGAAATTTTAGGCACTGATTCTACACACTTCTGCCTGAATCTTGGAAGTCCTGCCAAAGTCGGGGTGGTTGAACACACACCTCAGCTTTTCTAGGGCTCGGACCTTGCTGAAATACAGGCCAGCACCTGCTGCACATGCTGTTTCAGCATTTGAGGTCAGTCCTTGAAAGGGAACACCCAAATCGACACGAAAATTTAGGTCAGATAATGTAATCTAAAACCTGGATTAAACTGGTAAACTTCAAAGAAGCAGATTATCTTTCAGCCAGATGTGTGAGGGCAGGCACTGACAGCTGGGAGAGTTTGAAATGTGGGCTAAAAGCCAACAGAAAAAGGTGAGACTTCTCCCTTGGTAGCTGAGTGGATTTAGTTTGTGCCTAAACACCCTCATCGTACCTGTGTCCTATCCACTGCTGCCTTCCAGCTTCCAGGAATGCACACAACACAAGCTCTGGAAGTTCAGACACAAATGTGGTGCAGGAGGCAGCCCAAAACTCTTTTTCACCTTAAATTAGGTGAGCCTCAAAGCAAGCACAAGAGGACATGACAAGGATCCTGTGCACAGAGGCTGTTACTGCCATCCAGTTTGAATGTGGTGATCAAGGACCTTCAAAAAAGTGAAATGTCTTTCAGTGAAAGGAATAAAAAGATGAAAGATATTTTTGTAAATAAAAACCACAAAGCTGTCACACGCAAAATTACTTCAGAAAGGAAGATGAGTTTGGAGTTGTTTTCCCAGTTTGATCTGGTATTCATCTAAACAAACTAATGGCACTACCTATATTCTATATTGTTAGGAAAAAACCCTCTTTAAGTTCTTCTATGACATGTGTATTTAAGACCCTCGTATTTATGAAAAGACCTGCAAGTAACTTTGCATTTTAGGTGGCCAGTTGAATCCTCACCCTTTGAATCTGTAAGCAGGAAAAAGCTAGCTCTGACTTTGCTGTCTTGTTTATTTAAAAAAAACAGGAGTTGAAAGGCACAGAGAAATAGCCCACATGAAACACATGAATAGTTTAATGACAAACAAACAAACATATGAGGCAGCAGAGTGCTGAATGGCAGTATAAAAAACAGATAACCCTCTACAGCATCTTTGGCCAAAGGGAGAAAGCAGTATGATGAAGGAAAGAAGAAGGAAAGAGGAGAAAAAATGGTCATAAAATATTAATAATTTGAAACCCTACAGTAGCCAGGTGAAGAGAAAAAGAAAGGAAAATAATTACATTCATTATCAAGAACAAGTTCCTGAGGAGCTGATTCATGTTAAATCATTCATGCAATTGTTTTCTGAATTAAGGCCTAGAATTCAAAGGTCCAGACTTGCAAACACCTTTGGGTGTCACAGTATTGAGCACAACCTTTTGCCAAGCAAGTAGTCCAGGGGGGCCCCAGGGAACTGTGTGGGATGTGTGTGCTCCCTCCAAGGAGAACTAGAAGCACAACAGCCCAGGAAAACTCTAAGAGCCCAGGGAAAATCACGACTATCTGAGTCGAATCCTTGAATAAGGATTCTGCTCTGACCTGAGCAGTGCCATCCCAGGTCTGAGGTGAGGTTCTTTCCTGTCAGGACAGGTGTTCAATGTAATTGTTCCCAAAGAGCTGCCTCCAGGCTCTTTCCCTGACTGCCATAATCCCAGAATTGAACCACAGAAGCCAGATAACAAACTGGGAGCCAACAGAGTCAGCCAAGCAGAGAGGCATCTCTCTGAGCCTGCAGGGATTTCCAGAGGACAAACCAAAAATCTCACCTTTCCCAGCAATAAAAGCTAGAGGAATATACCTGCTTTGAGGAACCTTTCCCCTCCACAAAACCACTTCCCTTAACCACCTTCTTCAAAACCAAGTAAAATCTTCTCCTTCCTTCCTTTCAAAAAGCACCACTATCCACCTTTTTATTATCTGGAGGTTTAAAATACTCACAAAAATACAGTGTCATTTACTGTCATCAGCTCACCCAACACCTGCAGGTTTTTTAAGGGAGAGAGAGAGAAATAGTAATGCCTTTTGGAAACATGCAAGGATCTGCTTCACCAGATTTTAAAATTACAGTCTGAAAATGAACTGCATGCTCTACTTGGAGACTTTTCCAGGGAAAAAAAAAAATTCAACATGTTTTAAGATACTGCTTTGTAAACTTTGCATAGAGCCAGCTGCAATCTATCATACCAAGTTTTCTTCTGGATTGATTCTCCCAGAAAGGTTTCATCAGCTTACAAGCAGCAGGGTTGTTGTTTCATTTCCCCTTAGGATTCTGCTGTGTGTCAAAGTAAGAAATTGAGACTAAACAAGAAAACGTGGGGTAAAGTTTAAGTACCTCTGCTGTGAAAGCTGTTAAATGAGAAACAGGCATTGCAGACTACAAGTGTCAATTAGGAACTGGTTCCACTGGGAAATGACACTTTCACATTGTTTCTGCCTTCTGGTTTTTCATTGACAAATCCGAGTTTAGGAAAGTTATCCTCTAGTTACATGTGTTCCTGACATCTTTCCTTTGCAGGCCTGTCAGAACAGACATTTCACATGAAACTTATTTGCCACTATCATTTTAAATTAATAAAAAATTTCAAATAGTATTGTAAAAATATCGAATTGCCTCCCTGCTCACTGCAAATCTGGGGTATTCAGTTGTCATAATGAAGTAATGATTTCGGAAATCTCTGGCTTTTGGCACCCAAATTTCAGTGAGATTTCAGTATTTCAGTGAGATTTCAGTACTTCAGTGAGATCTGATCTGTCATTGACAGGTGGGTGCAATGCAGCCCCAAAAGTCTCCCTTACAAATTGTAAATTGCATTGCCTTTTTAGGGAAGAAAAAAAAAAAAAAAAAAAAAAGAAAAGAGTCAGAATGACTGGAAGCAAAACATCCAGTGAATGCTTCGTGAACCCTGGTGAATTCTGAAAACTGCACATTATTCCACAGTGTTCCAAAAAGTGCTTTTTAGGAGCTGAACTCGTTCTTAGGAGCACAGCTTCTCCTGTGTGGGGATGTAATTGCCAGGGACAGTGTCACGGTCCTGCCTTGGAGCCATGACAAGACAAGTGGAGAGCCACCATGCCTGGCAAAGCTCTGCTGCAGGAACATCCCCAGCTTTTGGGATGGGAGATGGTCTGTTCCAAACCCCACAGCAGGGGTTAAAAGGTTTTGAGCCCAGCACAAAAGGCTTTGCAACAATAACAAATCAATCCATACAGAGCCCTAGCTTTTGGAAGATGGCTGATTGACTCCTGAGTGGCTGAAAAGGCGTAGCTGAAATTGAAATTCGGTCTTGTAATTCTGTCTCCATATGCTATTGTAATTCCATCAGTCTCCTTTCACCACTCACTCCTGGACTCCTTCAGGCTGAGATTTCATGTATCACTTACCCCCACACTTATAGCTGAAATCAGGGAAGAGACTTGATCTCGTAACATGTGGCATCACACCACTGTGCTTCCCAAGGACCAAAAATACCCTCCCCTGCACCAGCACCAGGATAATTGGAATGCACTGCCATCAACACAAGAGTCGATGTTTCTGCTGCATCTGCATTCCACATGGACTGTGAATTTGACAAGCTCCCATAATAATGGAAAACATTTCCGACAACTTTCAGAGCTAATATATTCTGATCCCTACAGAGCAAATTTTCTAAAAGAGAAGTGTATCAATTTACAGCTAAGGGTTGGCAAAGAAAGGCAGAGCTTTCCACAGAGAGGAATATAACAGTGAAGACACAAAGGCAGAGAAAAGTTATTTTCAAAACTTTCAAGCATGCATTGTGCCTAAAGCAAAGTTTGCATTTCCCCTTCTCAAAGGCCATTAAGTTCCAGGGAAACTTGGGAACACTGGCTTGAACTAGAACCATCAAAGACTTTTGCAGAGGGCCTGTTCAGTTACTGGCAAATTAAAAAGCTGAGAATGGAATATCTGGAATATCCCTGGAATATCTGTCCCTGACACCTAATAACACACAGAGAGGACAGGAACGCCTGACTGAAGTCCCACATAGAATAAAAGCTGCTGGAAATTAGCAAAGTACATGTGGACTCAGAAGAGGCAAGTGGGCACGGACAGATGCAGAGAAAAGCCACAGAAACTCACCAGGACTGGAATAAGCAGGTCCAGGACTATGCAGGAATGAAGGACAGTGCCCTCCAGCAAGGCAGGCTAACATGGGAGTTCCTCTTGCTTGTTTCATAAGGCATTTTGATGAATCACTGTGGTGAAAATTCAAACACTGTTCTGTAATGAGATTTGTTTCCTAAGCGCTGCCACTGAGCAGAACACAATGAAAATAAAGCTGGCAGGAGAATGGAAGTCCAGTATGCTGTGGGGCACAAGATGGCAAACAGCCCCTCTCTTCTGCAGTAAGCAGCCTATGCAGAGTTACTTGGTTAAACCCTTCAGATGACTCCAATTTCTGTGCCACGAACCAAAGTTTCTGCTCCTGTGGGCAGACAAACCCATGCCCTCGCAGTGTGGGCAGACATCAAGAGCCTAGAGAAAAAATTCCATATCCAAAGTGTGAATTTGAAATTTGCTTCTCATGTTAATCCAAAATAGCCCAAATGCTTTGATCTCCAGATGTAGCACTCTGTCCATGTTTTTGGGGAGCAGAAGCTATGGACATTTTTGGATCTGGCTTGACCTAACACCATTCAAACTAATTCTCAGTCTGACAAGAAGAGCAATTTCTGCTTTTTGTCTTATTTCATTAAATTTGAAGATATACCAAAGGTGTCTGCAGTCAGAAGTGGCCTTGATATGATGATATTCAACACCAAATTAGTATTTCCCAAGAACAGTGTTTATGGAGCTAAGTGGTCTGCACATATGGTCACACCATGGAACCAGATGTCCACACTGTAAGGTTCAAACTTGACGGCAGGATAAATATGATGCACAGCTATTCTGCATATTTCTCTCTCACATTTCAGGCTGCCCATTGCAACTAAGTCTACAAGGGTCTATTCAGCTAGAAAACAAGAGGTGCCATCCAGAAAATCTTACAAAAGCATAATGTCCATGTTTGGATTTTAAGCTATGAATGCACAAGTCCAAAGAAAATACCTTCCCAGGGCCATCTTTCCAGGGGAACGTTTCTTTCCTTTCAACTGACCATTCACCAGTCACGAGGAATCCTTGGGAAAAAAAAAAAAAAAAAGTATTTAAGCCCAGAGTCATCTTGAACACAGATTTATGGACTTGAACATCATTATGCTACAAAGTTTGCCTCAGCAGCCACTTTGATGCTATGCTTGTCACCTAAATGAGCAGATGGAAACAAACAAAAAAAAAACAAGAGTGCCACTAGCAGTGAATTGTGTCCTATCAGTGCTTGGACAAGACACTATACTTTAGGAACAATTCAAAGGTTCTCACCTTTGCTGTAGATTGCTGCATACAATCTACAAAATTTGACCTTGAATCAGCACAAGCAGTTCAGATACATTACTTAAAAATGAATCAAACTGGCAGTCTTTAGAAATTTCAGTCCTAGTATGAGCTATTGATTCTGGTTTTGCATAACAATTGTCAGCAGCCTATACATTTTTACTTAAAAGAAGAAAACTGGTGAGGCAGAAAGCTTTTGCTTAATTTCACTCACCTTCTCTCCTCTGAATAAAACCAGCCATGTTTTCTAGAATATTACATCTCCTTTTTCTTGCTGCTAAGGCTGTCATTTTTTTATTCAGGTAGGCAGATAACGAGGAGCATATGGCCTATTTTTCTATGACAAAAACCTTTGCAATTATACCAAAGAATTCCCAGCAGAAATTTGTGAAAGCAGCATCACAATGCTTGCACTGGAGTGCTACTCCTGGTGGCCCACCCCTCTCCCCTCCTCGCAGAGCTCTGCTCACAAGTCAGAGGAGTTATTGCCTTCCTGTTCTGTTCAAAAGGACAGCTCTTAAAAACTGAGCCCTTTACACAACATGAAAATAGCATATAAACACAGTTACTGAGAGATTAGGGTTTGCAGTGTCTGCCTGCACCTTTGCAAGGCGAGTCATAACTTCTCTGTTCTGATTATCCCTCAGCTGCAAATCCTGCACAGAGCCAAAACATTATCTTCCCTTCAAAAAGCCTCCCAGGGCTTGTAAAGCATGATGAAACCCACACAAATGTGAATCCAACACACTGCCTCTGCCTCACGGGCTGCCAGACTCATTAGCAAGTTTTTAAGTCACCTTATTGTGGCTGTTCTGTGGGATACAAGCAGCTTCCTATTGCTGGTAATGCTCTCCAAGCAGCCTGATGCCAGCTCTGCTCTCCCTATCAATTCTGCTCACTTGACAACATTGATTTTTGGTTTTCCTCTCCACGTTTCTGTTATGATGAAAAAGCCATGGCATTTGCATTGGCTCCAGTTTTTGTGCTACAGGGTCATCTGTGGAGGAACAGGGCAGTTACTGAGGGGAATAGAGAGGGGCCAGAAAGAGTGACTGGTGTTGGCCTGGGCTCCACACAGAAAGGGCATCTCAAATACCTGGAAGGTAAACACTCCTGTGGCTATACACACATATAAAACACTTACTGGTAAAGAAGAGACAGAATTACTCCTTTCCATGTGAGAAGAATTCTTGCTTTATGAAAGAGATTGTACATTGAGCCATTGAGCACATTCAGGCACAGCAGGTCCCAGCTGGCCTCTGGTGGCCATGGATTGCACTCAAGCTGTTCTAGTCTCTGTCAAGGCCAGAACAAAGTCAGGCTCAAATCAGGGAACCATAAGTCCCCCTTCAATCTTTTATTTGTACCCAGTGAACACTGGGGGCATCTGCAAATCTTGCCAGAAAACCTTGAGAAAGTTTCCTCCAGTTTTGAAAGCAGCCAAATAGGATCGTTGTTTTCAAAAGGGCTCAGCCTATTCTGATGTGCTTCTTCTTACCATGTTCAAGCCTTCTCCATTCACTGTCAGTGCTGGCATATGTGAAAGCATCATTGCCTCTCTATCCAGCTTTTGGAAAGGGAAGAACATTATTCCACTGTATGTTAGAGAGGCTAGGTGTACAAGAATGAATGAATCATGAAAAATCCTAAACACTGAAGTACAGCTCTAGAAAGTGCAGTCACTGGGTCCTGTGCTCTCCCACCCTCTTTTGTGAATCAATTTGCCACTTCCAAAGCTTGCAAGTCCAGTACTACAGTCATTGAACCCTTTGAACACCCTGAAGCAACTACAAAATCTTACCAACTGTTTTAAAAGCTGCAGCAAAAATTCAGTAGTCTTGATTTGTTCCAGGAAAGCCTCAGCTTTAACAGAATTCCCGCAGACCACAAAGAGAACAGCAACATCCAGCCCTTCCTGGAGCACAGTCCTAGTACACCTCTAGGACCTATGGAACCATACTTTAAACTATCTCAGAGGAAACCCATGAGGAGGCCATTAAAGTGCTAAACATGATGAAAATTCCCTTCCATTTAAAAGAGCTTCTTTAATTCTGTCTCTCAAGTGGCTAATACAAAGCTTGAACACATGATTAACAGGGTATAAGGAAAAAGCCCTCTAAGCTGTTATTTTAAAATAGCAGTGCCTGTATCTTACTGATTCATAAACACATAATGTATTCAGGAAATGGGGATGATTTGATCTGGGGTCCTTTTTGTCCTTGTGCCTCTGGACTGTCAATCTCCCACCTTCACCTATCTCAAGATGCAATTTGATGCTGCATTTTCAGGTTGCACACACTGATATACTCCAAGAGAAGACCTGCAAATGCCTTTCTGTACACCCTGTGTTTCCTAATTCCAGAAATGCAGTCCCAGAAATAAATTATCATTCCACTGCCAAGTGAAATGGTGTCTCGAGGTGCTCCCACTTCTCCTGCCACTGAACTCTCAGCTTTGGGAAAGGGTATCTGTAGCAATATCAGAGAGCTACAGAACTGACAGTACTATTGGCAGGTGTTGAGAGAGAAACTGAACGGGGAAAGCCTGTGAGTGAGCACATGACAGGCAGGCATGCACTCTGAACTCTATCATCATTTCTCAAATTTCATACCCTTCGAGTTGTAAAGTAGGTAGATTCTTTTTTTTTTTTTTTTTCCTGGCAAAGAAGCAAAAGGTCCATGCTAAAAATATTCCACACAGCATTTTCAAAACTGCTTTTGCAAACAGAATAAAACCTGATGTATCAAGTGGTATCAAGTTACTTCTCCATATTATGTAAAAACATAAAATAGATACAAAATACACAGTAGCTAATCTCAAATTTTATTCTTATTTACCTCAGCAGATCCTTACATTTCATGTTCCTGTGACTGTCTGAGCAGCATGTGAAACACTGAGGTTACCTGGAATGAACACTGTTGATTTAGAGTGGCATTAACAGGCTACTAAAGCAGAAAGGTAAGTGTGCTGCAGCTTAGATACACCAGGTGATGGAGACAAGCATGTGCTGAGGCAGAGGCTGCTGGGGAGAGACCTTTTGTTCTAAAGTGACAACATCCTCTCTCTCTCAGCTGAATTCCTGAGTCCTGCATTGTTGTCAGCACCTTCTCCTCGGTGAGATTAACCCCAAATGCCAGAGCCCCAAGGAGGGCTGGCTGGACACAGAAGATGCCAATTCCTACTCAGAGGAGCTGGCTGGGAGAGGCTGGGTGTCCCAGGGGGCCAACACTCCTCCTTTTCCAGTAGAATTTCAATGCTGCTGCCTGTTGCAATGGTTTTCTGTTTTCTTCCCCCTCTCACTTTAACCTGATTAGCCCATTTGGGCAAAAAAACCCAGATTTTAGTGGTTCTTCAAAGATAAAATGCCAAGGATATTCAAGAAGATCTTGCTACCACTAAAATATGCTGTAGGAAATAAAAAAAATGTGCAGAAGTAAAGCAAAAATATTTCAATGACTGTTACCAGAATATTTTCTTTCAATAAGGCCAGGGGTTTGTGCTCTCTATCTACTTAACTAATGGTAAATAAAAGAGGAGAAATATTCCAATCTACAGAGGAGCTGGATGCCCAGGAAGTTTGTAACAACCCCTAGCACCTTTCTGCATCTTTGGAAATGTTCTGATTATCAAATAATAATTGTCAGTTATTGTTGTCAATAATCTTTTGCTTTTCTTTGCTCTTGCTGATCCTCTGGTAGGACTGAGGGTGAATGCTGCTATCTAAGGATAAGATCATTCTTGCTGTTTTTGGTTTTTTTTACAGACACATGCACCTTTGAGCTAGTAGCACACCTTTAAATATTTGAAAGCTATCGTCTTGATATGCTTTGAAGAATAGACAGCAAAACCCCACTTCCTATGCTGAGCTTAGTTTCTATTTTTAATAGACTGTGTCCTTTTCTTCTACCTCCCCATTGCTTCTTTTAATATTTAAAGGGAAAAGCAAATTCCCTTTAAAGTAGTAAGCAACTAAATGCTAAGTATAGTAAAAAGAATCTTTATATTGTTGTGACTCTAAAATGAAGGGAGGTATAGATTACAATTTGCAGCACAGAAAAAGTAAAAGTTATTTAGACAGAGAAATTCATATAGTAGAGGTGTTTGGAGATTACTTTCTTCTTTTAAATTTTGTGAAGCAAAATATATTGTGATACATAGACAAATTCCAACCTCTAAAGAAAACAGAGACAGAAAGAATATTTCTGAAGTGTCTCTGAAAATTTATAGATGATGATACATTATGAACTTTCCTTTTAACAAAGGAGAAAATGTACTACAGAAGACGTGGCACTTTATATGTGTGCATTTTGGATAAGCAAGCCCAGGCCTTTTGTTGTACATCGATTGATTTTAAGTACAGATTTTATACAATGCGAGCACTCAGGATATTTCTCATTTTTAAAAATTCATTATAGGAAGCTGAGAGATAGATTTGGAAGAGAACACAACACATATTTGTAAAATAATTGCAGTTTATTGACCAAAGCCATTAAAGGCACTGCAGACAACAGCATTACTTGACAGTCCTCGCTGAGTTATTGATTCACTTTTCTCTCCCACAAGTGCAGTCACTCAGGCTGTGTTCAGTTTTCTGAGCACAAGGCAGAAGGTGATGCCTTGGGAAGGCTGACCTGGAACAGAGACTGGACAGAGCTGGAGAATAAAGCAGGTATTTATTGAAATAGGGTACACCTTGGGCAGGACAAGAGCCTGACTAGGGCTACACCCAAGCTGGACTGAAAATGGTCACAAAATGGACAAACGGTCATGAGGTCTCACACTTTGATAAGTTTTGGTCCATTTGCATATTGGGGTTTAATTGTCCAATTACAGTTTCAGGTTGTGAGGTCTCATCCTTCTTGTTTCTCTCTTTGTCCACTGTTGTTTGTGCTTTTGGGCCTGAGACTTGTACTCGTTGTCCTTGGTCTCCAGCAGGAAAAGCATTTGTTTTGTCTCCCTACCCTGTGAAAACAGCTTACTAACACTTAAGGCTCAGAACTACATCCTTGGGCAGCACAGAATGTGAAAAACATGAAGGCCAAAACTTTCATCATCAAGGGCACCTTTTCATTGCCACTCTTCAGCTGCTGTTGCACTCCACTCCCCTGTGCTAGTTTTGGCAGGAAGGTGTTGGTGTGCGGTGCCTGGTGTGGCAGGGAACACTCCTGACCCAGAGGTGTGCCTGCTGTCAGCACAAGGGATGCATCTCAGCAGCAAACCATGGAGTCTCCTCCAGATCCCTGCTTTGCTCTTGCACTGCCCTCTTTAAAAAAAAAAAAAAAAAAAAAAACACAGGAAAGGCTTGCAACAACCTGTGTATGCAATGGTGATGTCTGGATACTGCTTGCAAATGAGCAGATCCTGAAGTCTGAGCTTCCATGGAACAGAATGCATCCACAGGTCTCTTCCCACCAAGGAATGGATCTTAATGCCTAAAGAATCTGAAAGGTACCCAGAGTCAGCTGGGGAGAGTGTGCTCTGAGGAAGCAGTGTTCACAAGGGAATTCAGTGGGCCAGGAGGGCCAGACATGCAGAGATCTAAACACAGATGGGCACCCAACTCAAACTCTGGTTACACCAACAGTGGAATCAGATCCCAGAGCTGTAAGAGGTTTCAAGAATCAGATACCTGTGATGGCAGACAAGGAGCCCTTGGGTTTCCCCTGCCTGCTCACATGAGCCACAGCCAGGACTGCACATGTTTCTGGGTGCTGGGCATGTTCTGATGTGGGGACCACTGCAGGTGCTCTGCCCCACACCCGCTCTCTCCAGGCAGTGGCAGTTCCTGCTCAGCTCTTCACAATGCTCATGGCTTTGGAGTGACACTGCAGCCACCTGAGATCCAGAGAAACCCCCTGGGATAGGTTCTGTGGAAATGAAGCTCCTGCAGCTCACTGAAGCTGCTTCAGAAACAGTCCACTGCTGTAGTCCATTGATTCCTCTGCAGATGGCCACAGCTGCTGCAGCCCTTGGAGGAGAATTCAGTATGTAGCTTCTTGTTCATCCTGAACCTGTTTGACAGAGGAATTCCTAGAGAAGAGCCACGTGTCCTAACTCCGTGCCATAACACACAACGCATCACCCACAATTAAAAGTGTGATTGCAGGCACTTATTCTTCAAATTATTTTTCTAGCTGCAGATTAAATGGCAAAAGCAAGAATGGGTTTATTTCAGAATAACTATCAAGAATGCAGTCAGACTCTGATCTAATTTTCTGGGCTCATCCACGGTATGTCTGTGTGTTTGGAAGGGAAGAACCACTTGATCCCATCTCAGCATGTAAGATGGAAAAGAACAGTTTGGGGATCTCTGTCTTTGCTGTATGCTGTGAATGATGACACATGCACAGGGAAAGCAGCAATGCAACCAGAACAGGCCCCAGACCTACTTACAGTTGGCTTTTAACAGCTTGGTGTCAGCCTGAATTTCCTTCAATTCATTTTAAAAAGTTGCAGACAATAACAACACACTAATCACTGTGAAGAGGAGTAACTCCAGAATGAAAAGTGCTTGTTCTGAGTGGGGAAGTGTATTCATAAAGTAAAACATTTGCCATTCCACCTTTTACTAACTGGGCTGGCATTTCCCATGGCACCACATTCTCATCAGAATTCCCACTGCAGCACTACTGCCTGATCCAATTCCATCCCCACACCAATTGCCTGATATGATCAGTATTGAACTTGATCAGTATTGCTAGACAATCTTTGATCTGGGACAACTTTGATGGATGTGACCAGAACAAAACAAAACAACCACAAACAAACAAACAAGTCCCCAGTCTTGTTCTGGATAAAGAACTCTGCTTAAAGAACTCACAGTGGCCAGCAGGGAAACATGGTATCCCAGGAGAGGTGACCCAGAATGCTGCTGCTGTCAGAAGTGAAAGACATATAGTTCAGGCAGTGGCAGAACTGCCTGTTCCTTGGATTGGAGAGAAAAGTATCAACTGAGAAACAGGCTAAAAAAGCATCTAAACCAGGTGGCTTCCTTCTCTCAAGGTCCAGAAATACCAAAGAGAAACAACCTTGCAATGGCTCTAATTCATTACAGCACTAGGGAACCTGCCAAACAACTCAACTATAAAACAAAAACACAGGCTTCTCTACCCACAGTGTTGGGGCACAGGGGTGAGAACATTTGGTTTCTTATATGGAAAACAAGAGAAGAGAACAGGTTTCCAAGTCCAAAACCAAGTGTATAAGAAGTAAAAAAAAATGAAGTAATGGTACCAGTTACTTTAAAAGGCACTGAGGTCCCCCTTTTACAAGCTCATGGCCAGTGCTGACATCCTGCCAGGTACAACTGGAAGCAAAGAGTTTGATATTGGCACTAGGCAGTGGGGCAGGCTTTGGAAGAACCCCACTTCCCTTACTGGTTTACTTTGAGGGGGAAAAACAAAAACTGAAGGACATCATCAGACTTCTGAGCAGACAATGGCTGAAAAGGGGGTGAAAGGAGCAACAGCTTTCATGGCATGTGTGCAGAATAAACAAGGGTCTTCCAGCTCAGATAAAACAAGGAGCTAGGAAAGCCAAGACTTAAAAACTTATCAGTCACCAGCTGAGCAATGAGAGCTTTGACTTGTGATAGGAATTTATTCCTATTCCTCCTTTGCATTTAAATTACAATGTTTTAGCCTTGGTGTACATCTCTGGGGAACAGTGGCTGAGAACTGACTGCATGGCAACAAACAGAACTGAGGGAATGCCACAGAACTAACAGAAACAGTCACTTGAATCCCTTAGTGAATTCACATCAGCAGTATTTACACCCATTGCGTGTTCTCTCCCATTGCGTGTTCTCTCCAGCTAAAGATGCCAGAAAATGTGACTGTTGGCAGGAATTGGACAAATGAACAGTGAATAATAAGCTCAAGAGGAGACTATTCACAGGAACTGAATCTTGAATTTGCATTCAGGTTAGAAATGCTGGTGACAGCAGGCTCTGCTCACCCAAGCAGAGACAGGCACAGACTGTGGCTTCTCTGTCTGCTTTTTGACTTTGAAAACATTCCCTCACATGGGTACAGACCCCACCTTACACTGTTCCCTGAAATTAAAAGATGCAACAGTCTGAGCTGATTCAAGGAAATTATGAGAAGAGACATCTGTCAGAAAGATGATTTGTTTTCAAATGGGTTCTACATCTGGTCCAGAGCCATCTGCAGCAGCATCTGTGGCCATTAGGAGTGGATGATAGCGCTTAGGATGGAGCTGCTAAGAAGTCCGGGATACAGATAAGCAAAAAGAACTTTGTATCCAACCTATTTAGCTTGCTGCTGTCCAAAAAGGAAGCCAGATTCTTTGTACATGGCGTATCCTCATTTTTGTAATTAAAAACTTCATCAGTTGGGTCTGCTTTATGTAATTTTAAAACCCTGGCAGAAAAGAAACTTGGAGATTTCATAACTTTCAACACCTCCTCAACCCTACAAAATGTAGAAAATAAAAATAGTGCTTTGCAAAGCTCTCTCAGTCTCCCTTTGCTTAAGTCTCTGCACTTTCCACTGTGGTAACTGTCTTTGCTACTGTTTTCAGGGACTAGAGAGAGTTCCCTCACTTAATGCACTGTCAGGGGAGATTAATGCAAGCTGGGAGCTGGAAGAGAGGGAATTTAGCTGGCCTGTCTTTGCTCAAGGTCGTTCAACCTCTCCCTTCAAAGAGCCCTCTGGCACCCAAGCCTTCCCACCACAGGGATTATACCCTGACTATGTTTACTCAGAGGTAATACCAAGCCTTTCCTAAAGCAGCCAATATTTCAAGATGTTTAGAGAGCTCTCAGCAGGACCTGACTGCTCCTTCTCTCCCTGCCTCACACTGTGGCTACTGTGACCCCTTCCTAGCTGTCCCTGCTCCACAAGGAGAGCAGAGCACCTCAGGTGCTTTGCCTGGGAGTTGCAAGGACTTGCTTCAGCTGGGGAGAAGTTTCACTCCTTGAAGGAAGCAGCTGTGGTCTTTTCTCTGCACAGAACCAGAGATAATTCTCAGCTTGCCAAGAGTGCAAGAGTACTGAGTTTCCTTGTCAGCTCAGACTTTTCACTAATCACTGGGACTTCCAGGTCATCAGCATATTTTTAGATTGGACTACTGCATCCTACCACAACAAAAGGTTCAGGGCTGCATTTATAGGGGGAAAAAACCCCTCTTGTCATTATTTTTGAAACAAATTCCCTTACATTTTAAACCCACATTTGGAGCAAAAGTAAATAGCTCTTTCACAGCATTACTTTTATTACAAAACATCTGCAGCCCAGAAAAGGACTTTCTGACCTCATTTGGGGGGCTGTTACACTTATGTCTTAAGTACAGGAGTTACAGTTACTCTTTACAGCAAATTATTTCATCACAAGGCAGTGTACTGGAGCCTTGGTCTAATGATCTGTGTGTATGACACTTCTTCAGCTGATAATCAAGTAAATCTGTGTGCCCAAACCCACACCAACACACTTGTGCAGTTGTGGAGCTGTCCCTAACTGCCTTTTCAGGAACTCCAGCAGCATGAAGTCCCTAAATCTCTCTAGCCTGTCTGAGGGTGCTGGTTCTTTTCCTCGGAGATGTATTCCTTGTCATGGTTACCAATATCCCCTCTCACTCCTGAACTATTTGCCACATGCTGTATGTACCCTTTTGTTTTCCCACTAAGTGCTGGTATCTCTAACGTGATGTCTCAACGTTGCAGCCCAGAACAGGGAAAAAGGTTTTGTCATGCAAAAACACAACAAAAGCCAACACAGGAGAATGGACTTTCCTTCCTGCAAATATCTCATCCATCATTCTGACAAGCATGCTGACAAGAAAGGAGTAAAATGTCACAGACATCCTCTAGCAGATTATGTCTAATTGACCATTTCTCACCCCCATGAGGCAGTGATGTATCTGAGGGGGTTCCTTTACTCACTGAAAATAATCAGTCCAAACCATTCCCATGATGATGTTTTTCTCTTCTTCTTTACTCCCTGTACTTGCCTGCTGTGCACACACACACCTGGTCACATCCTCTCAGCACATAAACAACCACAACTTCACTGCAAAAGGAGAAAGAATGGGTTGGCTTGGAAGGGACCTTAAACATGACCCAGTTCCAACCCCCTGCCATGGGCAGGGACACCTTCCACTATCCCAGGTTACTCAGAGCCCCCTCCAGCCTGGCCTTGGACACTCCCAGGGATGTGGATGCCCACATCCACAGCTTCTCTGGGCAATGTGTTCCAGAGCCTCACCACCCTCACTCACAGTAAAGAATTTCTTCCTGATATCCAATCTAAACCTACTCCCTGGGAATAAAGGTATTCCCAGACACAGCATATGTGTGCTGAGACGTTTGAGCAAATTACCTTCATTAATATGTAGGATTAATTAATCAGTTCATTAATAAATGGTGTAGACATTTGGTGCAGACATTTATAAATCCTTTAGGATTTATAAAGCATTTAGAACTGTCAGCAACAAATTATACCCAAGTAGTACAGAGCAGGATGGGAATGAACAAAATGGACACCTACCATGGTCAGAGCTATCCCATCTAACCTAGGAGCTGGATTTTCCCAGTTATTTGAATTCTTCAGGTCTGATAGATGCTGCCTCTCTGAGGATCCACAACACCCTGAGAAGGCCATGTGTACACCAAAGTTCACAAATTCACTAATGCACTACTTTTTACACCCCAGCATGGCTGTCTTCCAAGCTTCTTCTTTTACCTCTTAGCACAGTGACTGGCAAATTTATCTAAAACATGGTAGATTTAGATTCAACGTTTGCTGAGACTAAAAATAAGATCCCAGTTCAATTCCCTAAATTTTAAACCAAAATTAACAACCCATTAAAGTTGTAAAATACTCCCTGAATCACAGAAAACAAACAAACAAAAAAAGAAAATTAATTTTTGCATTGCACGCTAACTGCAAGTTTCATCTGGGAAGGCAAGAAGCTAAATCTGAGGACATTTACTGTGATGGAGTAAATGTCCACTATTAAGCCTGAATAATCAGCCTGAAATACAAGAATTTGCACCTAAACTAAGGAGTTAACTACCACATTACTTCTCACTCTTGCTTACTTGGTTTCAGTCAATATTTTGCTGTTCACTCAAAAAAAAACTCAGCAGACTGATGGCTAGGCCACTCCACCAGCCCATACAACATGCAGGCAGTGGTCCTGTCAAGTTAAGGGCAGCAAAATCACATCTCTCACATCCTGGATATGAGCTCTTAACACTGATGTATTCAGTAAAATCTGAAGAGTAGGAACAAAATAGCTTTGCTCTTCTTTCACCTGTCTAGTAAGAAAGAGCTGTTTCAAGGACCTGTTCACAGCAAATTGTCCATCAGTATAAATCCCAAGCTAAGTTTAGAGCCAAGGACAAGAAGCTGAGAAGGACTTGGTCAGCTCAAAGCCCACACTGCAGTATCCTGCACTCAATTTCCCAGCTCTCTGCAAACAGCTCCAAGACAATTCCATTCTCTCTGTCGCTGAGACAGCGTTTGCTCCGAGCCAAGCACTCCCAGCACACAGCTCAGCAGCCTGGCTTCACATCTGACTCAGCTCCCAGAATGTCTTGTCTTTCCCTCCTGTTCCACAGCTCACAACCCAGCTTATTTTAAGCCCAGAGGTATTCAAACAATACGAGAACTTTGGGAGGATGCTGTTCCATGCATAATTTAGCTTCTCTTCTCATTTGGATGTCCTACAGGTACTGCGCTGGTTCTCCAGAAAGAGAGAGGGATTGGGGGAGTTATGTTTATGTTTGTACTAGTTATCACCTTAACTGAAACAGATTAAACACACTAGAATCCTGAGGAACAAGCTTCCCTCCAGCCTGGCTGGTGGAATATAGCTCCCTTCTGTGGAGACAGCATGACACAGGCACAGACTGTCTCGTTTCCCCAGGAGCACGGACAGGTTAAAAAAAGGGAAAACACATTTCCTGCCTATCTAACACAATGAAATGCACAGAGAGAGAGATGAATTGCTTTGCTTTAGTCTATCATTACCTTGTCATAAAACACTATTAGCCTGATGCTTCATTCCATGGGAGCCTCGCAGCAGTGTACTCTCTTTTGGGGGACACAAGCAACCGGCTCCAAAATACATTCTGCAGTGGAGGAATCCATGTTGAGGGTCTAAATTATCTGCCTGTCTTTAATCTTAATCCAGGAAGCCATGGAGGATGTGCTGGTTATTTATAACTGGGCTGGGGTGAGCTGCTGTGAGCAGGGTAATTGGAACAGTATTTCAGCCTGTCTGCCATTGATTTGTGTAATGGCTGATGTTAGCTACGGCATAATCGCGGCGCCAAATGGAAAAGAAAGAATAAAAATGCATTAAACATATGTTTTTATGTTGTGCTTTATGATCACGTTTTTTATTGCACTTTCAAATTCTGTTGTTCCTTCCTTTCTGAGATCAATTTACTTGCCTGGCAGCAGTTTTCTGTATTAAAGCTCGAGAAAGCTGATCTGCTTTCTCTTATTCTCTTGATTATGGGAGCTTTCAGCCTGAGAGCTACTGAATTCTAAAGACTGAGGTCTGTGACCTCTTTTTAAAGTTGCTGTTACAAAAAAAGATCCATTCATGCAAATTATTATCCCTTAAAAAATAATCTTTATTTCCCAGAAAGATGTTATTTTGTTCATTCCTCTATGAATTCCTCAGCATATACCGTTAATTCCTCAATCCATTACTTGTCATATACCATTCTGGATATTTGACAGTAATTGCAGTTAAGTGATTTAGTGCTGCCTCAAATCAGGAAAGACATGGCATGATTTGCCATCATGCCCACTATTTCCCCTCCTTTTAAAGGAGAGAGCACTCCCAGACCTCATTTTTGATTTCTATGCCAAGGTGCCTTCCAATTCCTCCAGCAAGCATCAAACACCCATTTGTGTCCCTAAGTCACCATCCAGCCTTGGGGACTTCTGGGTGGGTCACACCCACCTGATTTTTGGGCAGGGATCTGCTTTCCCATCATCCCTCCTGCAGCTTGGTATCACAGGTCCCCTCTGGTTTACACTCTGCAGCACCCAAATGTCACCTCTCAGCCCCTGGATGCCAAACCAAAGCCCCGTGACGAACAGCCTGCCTGCCAGGTTACAGCAGGAGCCACCTGCAGACCAGCTGGTGCTCAAAGACTCCAGAATTCCCTGCTCCAGGCCATGCTCCAGTTTTAATGGCAGCAAACCAGGTCCATTTCCAGCAACCCTTGTATATGTTTTGTCAGAAGCTCCTCAAAACCTGCAAATTTCTGTGATATGTGCTAGACTTGACAAATACGCTTTTTCCCAAGGAATAATTCTTTCTCAAAGAATTTCCAGCTTCCAGAATCTGGGGCAATCCCAGGCCATGCCAGACAAATTAAGGCAAGCCTTAACTGTCAAACACAAGCTGTCGATCTGCACATCCCAGCCACCTCCAAGGTAAACTCCCAGGCTGCAATCCTCTTCCCCTCAGCCTCTGCATTTTAAACCTTACTTCTTCCATCCCCTTAGGAGCCATTCAGTCCAGAGCCTTAAAGACTTATCTCAGGCTGAAGCCTAAGTCCATAAACTTAATTCCAGTCCAGTTCTGCCCTCTGTTCTGACTTCCACACTTATCTGGCAAGGAAGCACCATTCTCTTACACAATCTCCTTTAGTATCATAGACAGCACCTTTACCAGATTAATAATGCTCTGAGAGGAAAGGATGGGCTGAACATGATAAAAATCTCTTGTAAACTGGCTGGACTCGATCTAGTGTATTCCACTTTAATACCACCCTGACAGGTGCTGAGAAGTGTCCTGCAAGAAGCATAACTATGAACCAGTAAGTGTTAAATCTGCTGATACCGACACAGGAGTGTAACAAATGAAGTGCAGCTGGACCACCCAGCAAAGTCACACCAGCTGCTGGCTAAAGACACATATTTTATTCACTGCCCTTTGCCATGTTCCTTCTCATGCACATATAAACTGCCCTTTTATTATACAAAAAGAAACTCTGGTATTTCCAGAAGGGAATTCAGGCAGTAAACAAGGAAATAGTGCTGGGAAGGAGGATTCAGCCAAATGCATCCAACAGACACGTGGGCCAGGAGAATGTGGAGAGCAACAAAAACTCTGTCATAAATAAGTGAGTTACTAGCTTTCTCTCTCATGAGATGGCATCTGGATATTTTTAACCCCCCCCAACAATAACCTTCTAAGAACAGAACAGAAAAGTTTTGTGGTTTGCTACAGGGAAAATGTCATCATCTACACAATCTCGCTGAGAAGAGGTCACTTACTTCCTTGGAAAGATTACAGAAAAAGGAAGAAATCATAGCAAGGGAGCTCTGTGATACATGAGTACCTAGAAACCCACTGAGAAAACCTAATCCCCTATAACTGCTGTGCAGAAGCTGAAAGACAGCTATTTAACCTTTGGACTGCCACTGCTACACAGCTACAAAAGCATCCACGTGAAACCTTTAAGTGGTCGAAGCTACAGCTGGGACAGAGACCTATCCTACTCCCATGAAGTCTGAACCACTCAGTCCCCAGACAGAGAATTTATCAATTACAGCTAATAAATACTTTACCAATACAAAAACTTAGCATATTTCTAAATCTGGAAATGTTACTCTTTCTCAGGCAGACAGTTCCTTATCTGAGCAGGCAGTACAAATCTATTTTTCTACTGTAGAGACACTCACTGCTCCTGGCATGGGTTCATATTCCTGGAGTAGCTTCTTTTTCACAGCAGAGACATGTTCTAGGAAGGCTGGGACATAATTTTACAGACATAGGCTTGGGTGAATCCAGCCTTGGGCATGTGTTCTCTAATGGTAAATATACTGTACATGCTACAGGGAGGGTAACATGTTGCTTTCCTTAATTAAAAAAAAACGTGTCTATGACAGAAGAGAGCTTATACCAGTGAAATCAGAGAGATAGGACTTACAGGAATGACAGGCACAAAGGCTCTGAAAAGGCTCCCAGCACAGTCAGGCAAATATAAGCACAGCGCCCTCAGGACAACCAAGACTCTTCCTCACCTATCGGTCCCTGGAGCAGCAAATCTGTGAAGGTCACATGGCAGAACCTGTCTCTGATGGGTCTTGTTTGATCACTGTCCCTTTCAGCAAGAATCACAGAATCAGGAAATATCCTGAGTTGGAAGAGGCCCACAAGGTTCATCTAAGTCCAGCTCCCAGCCCTGCACAGGACAGCCCAAGGATCACACCCTGTGCCTGAGAGCATTGTCCAAACACCCCATGAGCTCTGTCAGCCTTGGTGCTGTGGGAGTTCCCTGGGGAGCCTGTTTCAGTGCCTGAGAACCTTCTGGGGGAAGAACCTTTTCCCAACATACCACCTGAATTACAGCAAACCAGGGCTTAGCCACAAACATTTTTGAACACTTTTCTTTACCAGGATGTGCATTCCTGAGGGGGGTTCTCAATATTTTGTGAGTGCTCCTCGATCCTGTGCTCCTTCTGTTCCTGGTGTAAAGCAGCTGAGTCTGGCCAGCTGCCATCCTGTCCTCCCACTCTCTCTTGTATGCCAACAATATTCTGAGCCATTTGCCATTAAAAAAAAAAAAAAAAAAAAAAGGGAATTTCTTCTGTCTACCTTCCATCGAGCCTCGCTGCCTCTGGCCATTGTTTAGTGCCATGTCCCTGTCTGTTCCTCACAGGATATCTCCAAGTTCACACTGAGCAAGGCTCAGTCTCACTCAGACCTTGGTTTATGTCCATGCACAGCTCTTTTGGGCGTGCAGAGAGGAGGAACCATGACCACCCAGGGACTGCTGATGGATCAGAGCCTGGGGGAAGCTGATAAAAGAGCAATCTGGCTTGCACACTAAACTGCTCAGGCAGCTTGTGAGAGAAATCTGCACCCAGAGAAAGGGTCACTCAAGTTCTTGCACGTTGCGACAGCTTGAGAAAATGTAAAAATAGAGAAGGGGTAGGAGGAAAGATATAGTGAAATACAAAAGCTTTTTTTCCTTTTAAAATGAAGATGAAAAACATCAAAAACTTTATTGTGAAATTGCTGAAGAGCTGTGGTACCTGATGAATCAGAGGTGGGCTCCTAGATGTGTACAGCTCTCACATGCACACACGTTCCCAATACTGTGAGGAGTTTTCCCCACTGGGGCACTGCAAGTCCAATAATTTGAGAGCTCTGCTCTCACAGGTGGGCTTAAAATACGCTTTAAATTAAACACTTGCCTGTATTCCTTGCTGAATCAGAATGAAAATCCTGTGTGCTGGCACAGTGTCAGTTTTACAGATGCAAGAATTATACCAAGGAGAATGAAGTGAGTCTGTAATTTCCAGCAAAATAACAGACTCACAAAGCTATCGAGGGCCACAAACAAGGAGGAGAGAAACAAGGCCAAGATTTTTATCTGTCCTTGAATCATGGCAGACCACAAAGGAAGATACAGAGGAAAAAAAATCTTTCTTCCCCCCCTTTTCTCCTCGCTTGGCTGAATGGGTGTCTGCAGCTCCATTCAAATCGGATTATCTCACTTTCAGAAATGAATTCACCAAGGAAACAGCTGCTTATCACGAGGCTGCAAATAGGATGCCCCCCAGACCACCAGCTCCCAGAACCTGGGATGAGCAATTAGGAATGTGTAGGGCTAAAGGAGTGTTTGCTCTTCATCACAGAAGACAAGTATTGATAAGTTTTCAGTATAATAGTTCCTTGCTGCTTTCTTTCTCACACTGCTTGCCCCAAGGTGAGCTACATAATTTGAAAATTATGAGAGAGTCACATTCCTATTATTCCACTAAAAACATGTGAGGTTTTCTATAAATACCTCTGCTCAAACCTTTTAACATTTCTCTTTAACAAGAGAAGAAAATCATGGTTCTAATTTGAAAAGCAAACTGACAAAACGCAACCAACCAACAAATAAAAGGAAAAAAACTAATAAACTAGGGTCTATTTAATTTGGGTGACTTCTTATATACCTCCACAGCAATGACCAACCATATCAAGCCAAGGGTTCTTGAGGTGTTTTTGTCAACAGGATGGAATTGCATTTCCTTCTGCTGAAGAGCAGCACCAAGACTCCACAGCAGGACTCAGTCGGCTTTGAGCATGAGTACCAAGTGCGTATGATGTCTGCCCCCAACTAGACAGATATATCCATTACCCAGTGTTTAATCCTGTTATACAGCTGACCACTGGCCCATCCTTTACATGTGCAGCCACTCTTTGCCAAACAGGCACTGCTCTAGAAAGTGCTTAGAGTTATTCACCTTCAAGCCCTTGGAAGCAAACACGCAGAAGCTTATTTAAATATTTAAGTTAATTAGATTGTCTTGTTTTTCAGAAAAAAAAAAAAAAAAAAACAACAACAACAAAAAAAAATACCCCACATAAACTACACAGAGTATTTTGGTGTGAACAGAAGCTAAAGAGACACAAAAACAGTGCTGGAAACTTTCTTTAGTGCTTACCTTAAGCAACGCTACATCCCACAAAATCAGGTCATTCCAAGGCTTTCAACTGTATTGGAAATTTTGGCATAAAACCAGATTTCAAATGACACACTAAGGACTGATTTTGAAGTATGAAGCAGTCACAGAGCACAGACTTGAATGGTAGCTCCTTGTGAGCATAGCTTGAAGTTGCTTGTGAAAGTGGCCTTAAAGAATGACTTCCTCCTGTGGTGAACAGGTCAAAAAGACAGTGAAAAGGTGTAGTGAGCTAGGGAGAAATCAACCTTAGAATTCCAGAAATGTCTTGGTCCTAGACCTGTTGTTCAGTGGCACGGTCAGGCTCTGTTCCTGAGAGTGCTGACACAGTGAGGACATGAGACTGCTTAGGTGAAAGAACCTGCTGTGGAATTTAGCATGTTCTGGACCAGCAATGGACTCTTCTCCTCAGCCCAACACCTGGTGTTCAAATGATGGATTACATTACTTTTGTGCTCCTAAAAGAGCTGTGTAACTCCTTCTGTCCCAGACTAACAGGATTAAGGATTAATGAAGTCTGGAGCAGAGCTCCCACTGGTGAAATCAAGCAGCTGCCGTCTCCCTTCCCTCCAGAATGAGTCAAGATTCTTTTTTGTTCATTTGTTTCACGCAGTCAGACACTACAACACTGCTCACTACCACCAAGAAAAAGAAGAAAAAAGAGAAATAAGCAACAACAAAACAAACTTCAGATTTGCAACTTAAATACTGAGGGAAACATGGGAAAAGCTAGAGGGAACAGCAAGTTTCAAGTGTCGAGTATTGCTGTTTGTCTCCCTGCATAAGGGGTGTTACCAAACCATCAGAGACGCTCAGTGGTTTGCCCCAGCCTCATCCTTCCTGAGCTCATGGCTCGATGCTCTCAGGTTTTGGTCCCAAGCCAAGGAGGGAGGATCCTGCCTCAGCATCCATGGCTTTTGGGGGGCAGTTAGCTTCCTGCCTCCTGGCAGGGCTGAGGGGAAACCAAAGGAGGGCCAGACTAATTCCTGTTGCTGCTGTACGGCTCAGGAAGCATGATTTATCAGCTTGAGCAAGCCAGTTACTTTGCCAGTCTCAATACCAGCCTGTCAGCTGAGTGCTGCCACTCCCAGCAGGGCAGGGAGCTGCAGAAGGGTCACTCAGCTCGCTGCTCACCCAGCTCCTGCTTTGTGGGACTGAGATAACTGTGCAAACAGAGCCCAGAAGAAATCAGAGCAACACTCTGCTACGGGTTGCTGCCTGCAGACACACATGGCTGCCTTATCCCCAGATCACAGGGGTTAATGAAGAGACACCGAAGCATCTGAAGGTGAATCGAGAACAGGGAGATTGATTTTGCAAACTGCTGGACTGAACTCTGGATTAAATGTGAGCCCATAGATAAGTAAAGTAGGCCCTAAGGCTGTAACACCCTACTGCTCCTCCCAGTCTTCAATTTCTCTTTCTCTTCTGCTCTGCAACAGATTGATAAAAATTACTCAATAATCACCAGGGCTTCAGCCTTCAACTGACAGAGAAACCTTATCTCTGTCCTGGGAGCAAATTCTTCTGGGTTGTCCTTTTTCTAGTTTTTCAACTATTTGCTCTGAACTTTAAGAAGAGAATATCAGACTCCTAATCCTACTATAAAATCTTCTCTCATTTCATAATAATCAGGGGAACATGTAGTCATCAATAATCATATTCAATAAGCCTTTAGTGTGTATAAGATTCTGCATGTTACTGAATTTTTTTATGCTACTGTTCTCAAATTGTTCTGAGAAGTCATAGTTCTCTCTTTTTCTGCTTTTTTTTGTTCAGTTAGACCTCAGCCACTTCAGCACAAGGTCCCTAAAGCAGCCCCCAAACCACAGTAGTGCCCAAAGATCCATGTAATGATATATACATATATACACACACCCCCCATACAGACAGGTACTTCAAACTAGAGTTATGATTGGGAGAAGAAGAGGAATATTACTAAACTCAGAGGCACTAAATAATTGGTAAATCATAAATATATACCCTCAATAAACCAGGATCTATTAGCTGTACTCTGCCATTCCCTTTGAAAGAACTGCCCCTCAGAACAAGAAAATGGCATTTCAGGCTCCAACTCTTACTTCAGTTTAAAACAAGTCCTTAGCAGTAGAAAATGAAAGAAATTATTTTAATAGATAATGAGTTTCAAGGTGAGCACCTTACCCCTGGCACTTTTCAATTAAGAGTGCAGGACTTGCGTGTCTTGAGAATACTATTACTGACAGTGCTGTTCTAATATATTTTTAGAGGATTGCCCTCAGGGCTCCAGTGTCTTCAATCCACATCCTCCTCTCTTCCTTCCGAGGTTCCTGCTGAGTTTCTGACAACCCATAATATTTCAACCCCTCTCATCTTTTCCACCTTCTTCCCAACTGAAACTGAACAAACATTTTTTAACCTACTTTATTGTTTTTCTCCCAGCTGAAGGCCCCGCCTGTGAACAGGCTGTTTGAACATCATCAGGAAAGGTGGTGCTGGTGCACAGATATCAGCAGACTGGCCTGAAGAATTCTGTCAGTGCTGTCTGAGGGACTGCATACAGGTTGCTTTGTTCAAGCCTCAGGTGTGCTCAGCGGTGGAAAACCAGCAAAAGCCTGTGTGAACAAACACCAGCCCTCCTGTTTTACACCAGATACAAAGCCTGGGATTGCTAGAAGGAGATTTTGGGGAACTTTGGTCTTGCTGCTGCTTACAACAACCAGCTTGAAGCCCAAACTGGATTTGGACCAACACAGGGCACAATGTTGTCAGTCCCTACCTGTTTCACATGTTCAAAATAAAGCCACTGCAATGTTCAGAGAAGAAGAGTTGCTGTTTGCCATCCCATATGGATTCACACTGCTTTTCATTCCTTTACCTTTTCTCACAACAGATAAATACAAACAAAACAAAAGCTTCTCTGATTAAATTCAACATCTTGTCACAAGGATGAGAGGTTCCAGGTTGCAGACATTTCTGACAGCTGTGCTACAATGATTATTATTAATAACTGCTTCAAGTATGCTTGAAGTAGCACATGAGCACTGAGCAGGCAGCCCAAAGACATTATTTATTTCTTGGCTCATGTTAGATTTATTGTATTAAGGGTTGCTTTGTAATTAATCTACAGCTCCTGAAAACTCTACCACCTTTTAATGTAGAGAGAATGTGGCTCCTATGAACTAGGTGTGAAGGTTATGAAGTGTGTAATGATAGTCAGTGTTTACAAAGCACAGCAACAAGTCCCCTCTCCACCACATGCCTGGCACAATGGGGAGTTTACAAACCTGGATCTTTATAAAAGGACATAAGACCCAGTTTTTATTGCACGTCACCCACCATTGTTGGAAGGAGCCAGTGATGTGTCTGGACAGATAAATAATCCAGGTGAAATTAAGGAAAAATAGCACCTTCCCAGTTTCCATTAACACAGAACAGTGCTGCTTCACCAAAACCACCCCACCATGGGGGAGAAAAACCATTTCTCCAGATCTGATTGAAAAAAAGATGAAGACAAAAGCTCAAACTTGCTGAAAAGAAAGGGAGAGAAACCTTTGAAGAGGGGGTTGTCAGGACTGTGCTCTGATCATCTGTTTTGGTATAGGCAAACTGAGAGATTTATATCAAGGGGCTACAGAATCTGAGTCCATCAAACACCTCAGCTCTTGTCCAGAATCCATCTGGATGGGTTGCTTCAGAGGGATGGTTTTCTTTCACACCTTTCCCTTTGGGTTTACTGAAAGATCAGCTGTGTGAATGTCTAGAGTTTTAGGTAAAGTTCCTTCATAGTCCAGGTCACCACAGGGAAAGAGGATCTCAAGATAAAGAGAGTGAGAGTGAAGACATCTTCACTGTGAGGAGGAAATGAAGGGAGGATCCAGTCTCACTGACTTTTAGGCTGTGAGAGCACCATTTTCCATTATTCTAGCTCCTCTCTCTCATCATCTAGAGGCTGCTTACTTATACACACACCTAAGGCTCAGTGCGCAACAGATGCAAAAAAGCCCTTTAGGATGACCAAGATCACTAATGCCTTCTCAGATATCATAAGGTTACAGGTCAGTATCCAGGAAGATCATCATTGTATTTATGTGTGGCTTGTTAGAATGCCCAGATAAAAATATCTACAATTCCGTAAGTTCATGCTTGTTTTTGCACACCCTAGTCTTTCACACAGATAATGCAAACTCAAGCAAGTCTATGCCATGAACTACTAGATTATAAATAGGATTTTCCTTTGTGAGACTGTAACTACAAAGTGATTTCTACTACATTGGATTATTCAAAGTCATTCCGAGGAAAGGCAGAGTTTCACAGATCATCATTTCTAATTCTTGTCTCTTCTAAAAGGTAACAATCATAAGAAGATCCACTGAGATATTTTTGATACATAAACCAGCAAAAAGCAGTTTTCTCACATGATTAAGATACCAGCAGCCCCCAGTCATGTCCAGAGGTAACTTGCTGACAGACAGGAGGGAGACAGCCAAAAATGAATCTCTAATAGCTCACTGAATACATGGGAGCTGCTCATCCCTGCATTTGCAAATTAGCTGCCTCAGAATTTCAAAGGGAGCTCGAAAGATTCAAATGACAAGTATGCTCCCATCTGGTGAAAAAATTCTCTTTCAAAGGAGAGGAGAATCACGCTGTACTGACCAAAGTGCCTTGCCAGTAACACTCTGAAATAACAACACACAATTTTCTCCAGCTGAGAAGAAAACTGTTTGGGAAAAGCTTCCAGCCACAGATTTGAAAACCTCTGCAGGCTCACTCAATGCAAACCCCCCAGAATTCATGAAAAAGCAATCCATGTGACCCCAAAAAATCATACCCACCTATTAGCAAAATCCATATGTAATAGAACTACCAGCCTGCACAGAGTAACTAATAAACAGTGGGCTTATTTTTTCTCAAATCCATCCAAATCCAGATATTTTTCACAGAATAATTAAAAAATAATTCTCCTAAAAATAAATTAAAGAAACATTTCTTTTTCTTCTTGGCTCAACAAAAAATAGTTCACCTCAAACAAGTCAAGATTGTTCAAGCATATGGAGACAAACTTTTACAAATTTTAAGCAAACTTCTCAAATAAAAGTGACAGGATGCAATAAATATTTTTCATTACTTATTACAAGCTGATCAAAAGGTATATTTGTAATCTGTAATATCTGTATTTTATTCCAGATGATATCCAAAGCAGATAATTTCCATCAATGAGGTTTTTTAATGTCAGAAACATTCATTACATGCTAGCTCCTATAATCTGTTGGGAAATTACTCCTTCTAAGCTAATTAATTGAAAAGCTTAGAGTGATAACATAATTGAAGCAATGCATATGAAACAAATGGTCTGATCAACAAAAATCCCTCATCAATAACCTACTAATACATCATCTATACAAGCACTTAGCCTACAACTGGCATCATTCTGCAGGAGGGAGAACAAAATACTGGCAAAACCATCCCAACTATTTAATGACATGAACAGCAGTCATACTTCTGGGTAAGCCTAAATGACATCATCAGCCAGTTATGAGCTTCCTTTTTCTAGACATCCACATTTCCACCACCCCAGCTGCAGTAGAAAGGGATTTTGGAAATACATGTTCAGCGTTGGGGAACCAGAGAGGTCAGAGATGTAAAAATTAGTCTCACCGAGTTTTAGTTCTCTTGCAGAAAGATTAAAAATTCTGATTTTAACTGAGAAGCTCAACTCATCACTTGAGCTTGGAGATGCCTTACCTGCCTCTCCAACAACAACAACAACAACAACAACAAAAATGAACAAACAGATTTAGAATAAAATACAATATTTCATAGCATGCTTTATCTTTTTAACTTTAGCCCAAAATATATGAGCAGGAGATGCCAACAATTCTTAATTTTAAGGGCAGGAAGAACTGTGACGACTACCTCATCAGATCTGCTTGAGAGTATGTGGAATACTCCCCAGCAATTACTATACCAAAAGGAACAAAATGTGGCTGAACTAAAAGCACTCCTCTTGGAAAGCAAATTCTTATTTAAAGACTGTGAGTAGTGATCAACAAATCACTTTCCTCAATAAATTACTGTAGCAGTTAATTAAAATGTGTCCCTTATGTTCAGTTTTCTTTGGCATCCAACACGTAGAGAGCAGACTTTGTTTTATCTTGCATTACATGCAGGCAAAGTTTGTAAGGTCTGGCAGTAATTTTTCTCTACAAAAATGGATAGAAACTGGAGGCACCTTTCTGGTACACTGCCTGATGTTTCTACACCATTTAAAAAAAGGCACAAACATTGCTTCTACTCCAACTCCTGCTAGTGGCTGGTGCCTGGAAGGTTTTTGTGCTGCAGATACCACATGTGTCACTACTTGTGCCAACTTCTCTTCAATCACAGCCACATACCCTGGCTAGGGTGCTCTAGTCCAGGAGTCCCAACACATGCTGCCATCACACCTTCATTCTGCGGTGCAGAGAGATCTTTCTGTAGTAAATACCAAAGCTCTCTCATTTTCTTCACTTTCCCCTCTGCACTGCATATGCACTTGCTGAAAGATGCCTTGTTATTTTCTCCAGGCTACCCTGAACAGGCTGAACTCTGCAAATTCTCCCAAAAGGGTAAAAGATTTCAAGAGATCTGTGGGAAGCAAGACAGAAGAACCTTTTTGGTTTCCAATAGCCCAGCTTCTCCTATGAACTCCTTTTTCCTCCTCCCTGCCCTCAAGTTACATAGACTCCCTCTCCCACTGGACAAAGGGGAAATGTTGTCTCTGCTGTGTCCAGCTGTGTGCAAGGGCAGGAGGAATTGGCCCTGCAGGAATGCCCCAGCCCACGTGTGCAGCCTTTCCTGAGCAGGGGTGGGCAGGGATGGGTGCCTCACCCCTGTCCTGCTCTCCCAGCTCTTCTCCCTGCCCCAGCTGAGGCAGGGAAGGCAGCCCAGTGCCCTGGACAACTCCAGGCTTTGCTGTATCTAAACCCTGAAGCCACCCTGAAGCAGATCCTCTGATGTCAATGGGCCAGAGCTCTCTGTGTTGGGGCAAATCACATTAGAGCTACTTAGTACAGGGAATTTCTATATTTATAACATAACAGTGGCAACTTAAGTGCTCCAAGGTCCCTGGACTCACACATCTATCTTATGGAATTACTTGTCATCGAGGTGTCAAAGCCAGGAGCATCAGGATGACAGTTTGTTAAAATGGGCAAGCTAAAAGATTCTGCTAAGTTAACACTTGAATAACTTATGAACCACTCATTTTAATATTTGATTTAAGTTTTAGGGAGTTGATTGCATGTGGAAGTACAGGGTCTGACAATAAACAAAGGAGTCATTCATAGGGCAAAAGCTTTAAACCTTTTTGCTTTAAACCAAACTTGCAGAATCATGGCAGGCTGTCTCTTGTTCTGAACCTGTTTCTCCTACAACTGGTTTGAACACATACTGGTCCTGGGCATCCCCCACACAGGAACAGCTGGAATATGTGACAGCTCTGTGATCCAGACGTGCTTTTGGTTTGTACCATTGTTTTGTGTGCAAGTAACATCAGCTGCAACAAAAAAGGAGGCTCATCCACTACTCTCAGCCCTCAATTTCTTGCCACCATCTCTCTGACAGCTGTTGGTGAGTTGGGGGGACCTCACTTTTGTTGGCAGAGCTGTTTGGAAGAGCCCTTCTTGTTTCAATCAGAAGAAATGGCTGGGTTAGTCAAATGGAACAGGTCTGACAAGTATGTGGGGCTGGAAGAGGGTGGCTGAGATATCTCACACCATGGGTGGATGGTTTTACCAATGCTTGGGCCTTTCTTTCCCATCAGACACCGTGCAAGCAGCCACTAAAACACAGCTGTGGCATAAACAAGCAAGGATCAAGTGGAACTATCCACACAGCTGCTCTTTACAACACACACTCCCTGAGATTCCAAAAGAGTTAATAAAAATCCAGAGGGGTTAGGAATACCAAAAGGCATTTTAAGAGGCAAGCCCAGAATGACTTGCATTAAGAAAAAAAGGGATGCAGCAACAATCTCTCCCCTGTCATTTATGTCCTGGCAGCCAGGCCTGATCCAGCTCAGCCTCTAGCTGGGTGATGATTAACACTTATTTGTGGGTTCCCATGGAGAACTCATCCTTTTTCCATTTCTTCCCAGACTGGCTTTGCTCTTCTCTCCTCTCACCATGACCTCAGTCTCTGTCAGGCTGCTGGTTGAGTGTTCCTGACCTGCCCTGTACTCCCCAGGCTTCCCCTCAAGCCACCAAAAGCTGTTAATTGGGGAAGAGAAATCCCCTCCTTTCTGAGACCCCAGTGAGCCAAAAGCGCAGAAGCTGAAGAAGGAAAACAGGCAAATATTTCCTCTGCTGTCTGGTCACCTCCTTCTCAAAGGGATGTAACTCAGTGCAATTACAGTGCAGGGAAGTCAAAAAGTCACTACCCATCATATGCACAAGAGATACAAACCACATCCAAGTTCTTAATAGTCCCAGTGAGCAATTCTAGGCACTTGTGCACTGGTTTATGGCAGCGTGGACAGGAACTAAAATGTATTTAGGAAGCTCCTATTAGAAACACGGTATTTTCATCTAAAGGCCTCAGGCTCTGTTATGAATTTTTAAACATATTAACAAATAAGATGATCTTTGCTGTTTAGAGAGAGGCAGAAGGAAACAGAAGGAAAGAGATCACAACAGTGTGTAGGTAAGAACACAGCTAAAGACAGGACAAGTGAAATTATGATACAAAGAAGCTGGGACAAGGAAGGATACTGAGATACAGAGAGAATGCCATTGTCTTCAACTTCCAGGTCTCAAAAATGCTTGAGAATAAAAACTCCATGAGTGAAAAATAGCATCATAAATTCCTTGAAGTACTCACCTCTGCTTATTCCTGCCTTTCATAATTTAAAATACACTGTATATGAAAATATGTTCTCCCAAATTTCATTTTATACTACAATATAATGAACCAAAATTAAGTATTTCAGAACAAAAAAGGAAGAAACCATAGAAATGAGAAAAATGTAGTTAGGTCAGTTAACATTGCAAATAATTGGTTTGAAAAATTCTTTGAAAGCAGCCAGCCCCTGACAGTTGAGGTTTGTTTTGTATGGTTTTTTGGGGGTTTTTTTTTCTAACATAGCAAGATTTTTCTAAATAAAAAAACTACTCTGTTTATTTATTTTTTTTTTTTGACTGCTTGATTTCAAGTCAAGCTCATTTTAAGCAGATTACTTTGCAATTAGATCTAATAACTTTTGGAATGCATGGAAAAAGACCTACAGCACTGAACTCTGAGGGAGACAGATTTGCCTTAGACCAGTGAATTAATACGCTTCAATAAGTCCATTCTTGTCTGTGAGGAAGTGGCTGATATTTCCTGCAATCAGACCCTGCATGACCCTTAGTAAATAGAATGCAGGTAAAAGATTTGCCCTTGCAGTGTAGATTTCTAAGCAACATTTTTCACTGTCATGACGCAAATTCAGTGTCAAGGCAAACGTTCCAGGATGGATTTAGTTATGGGACTCTTATTTGCTCCTTTGGCTGTGGCTGCAGGTGCTCCACCTGAACAGCACATCAGGATGTCTGAGACCAGCACATCAGGATGCCTGAGATCTGACAGTTCCTGCATGTACAACCAAAAATCTGTAAGGCAAGCTGGCCAACAGCACAGCCCCCTTTTCCATTGGCTGTACATTCCTGGTTGGGGGATCTTCTTGGAACTGATAAAGCATGGGGCAGACTATTTTTTTGTTTCCCTAAAAAGTATTTCACCCCAAACACACCATGTACAGCATGAGATGACAACATCCTTGAAGATACTGTTTTGCACAGAAGAATTTGTGACTCATCAAGAAGAAAGGTGAGTTCTGCTGAATGCATAATGCCAATTTTGACAGGAAATCTATGTTTCCTCTAAGAGGCGGAGTATCAGCTTAGCAAAGACAGCACAGTTCCAGAAAACTGCAGCTCAGCAGCTAACTCATGCAAGTGATGAACTTGGCATAAGTGACCTGAAAATTCCACCTCCTGAGAAACCCTCACACCCATAATAAAACCAGAGTGATTAATGTGCCTGACTCTCCCTGACTGTACATCACTGGAGCAGGGCTGTGCTGGGGCAGATCCACTGGGATGTGCTGGACCTGCTCTGCATGTGGAGCCAAATGGGGTGGCACAGCAAAAGGTGTTGCAAATGCCCATATGCCTCTTGACCTCTGTTTTTAAATGTCAGCAATCAGCAAGGATGGTAGTGCTGTGGCTTTGCCTCCACCTTCACAATACAGCTAAAAAACCATAAATAATGGGGAATTTCAACAGATCCTTCTGTCTGTCTAGCTACTACAAGGGAAGAACACTGGCAGCTCAGTGCTGGTATCCAGCCAGCAGGTACATTACCTCAGACCCCACAGATGGTTTCAGGAGTTCTGCAGCTACACAAATGACAGCCTTTCCGTTCCAGCCTGCAGACTCTGAACAGACTAACTTACCTTTTTTAAGTATTAATGAAGTGCTCTGCTCACCTAATGAGAGCAAGTTTTCTACTGAGTGAGCTGGGGCCTTGGCAAGCCAATTAGTGCAAGATTTTGTAACTCCTACCAATGTTATTTAGTGCTGTTCTAGAAAGTGCTCACTGACTGAGAGCTTTCTGGTGAGCTGGCAGAAACCAAATTGCCAAAAATAATTTCCCCCCAAGGGCACAATCCACTTTGATACGTTTTCTATTTTGAAAAATATAACAAGTGTTTCAGAACTGCCACTGATTCTTAATGTGCTGGGCTGTTATTAAAGAACCAGCCTCAGATTTCATCTTGACATTCCCTGTTTGGAAATCATTTGCCTTGAAATACACAAAAGTGTATTATTTAAGTGAATAGTAATGTAACAAAACACAAGTATATACATACAGTATATATTAACCTCAAGGTATTTTAAAACTCTAAAGCAGCAAGATACAAGGGACAACAATAAGAATTGCAGGATTTTTAGGAATCCAGAAAGAGAATTAAGAAAAGAATTAAAACATTAAGTTTTAGGCAGCTCACAGAAGATGTTGTTGCAGCAGCCCTCTTGTTAGAGGGTAGAAATGAGCCAAGGCACAGACTGTTTGTTTATCACAGCATGAAAAGGGCCCTGGTTTATTCCTCTTTACAGCTCAGCCACCCTGACTCCAACCATTCACTGACCCTGCCTGCAGCAGCTCCTGCTGTGGGCTTCCCTTGCAGCCCCTGACTGCAGCTTTTACCCAGCCAGACTGTGTCTGCAGTTCCAACAACAGGCTCTAGGTGCACACCCAGACTGACCTCACAGCAGGGATGCTCTCTCCCCAGGATCCTTCTTCTCCATGATCCTCTCACTCCCTCATGCTCAAGATTCCTTCTCCTCAATGATAATTCTTCCTCACCAGCTAACCCAGTCCCTTTTATCACACTTACCTTTATTGGATACAGCTGTGACTCATCAGGGACAAGGCTGTATTGGGTAATTAACACAGCTGCTACTTATCAGGGGCAAAGTCACCTGTATTCCCTTCTCCTACAGCTGTGGTTGATTTCATGCAGTAGAAGTTGTCCCTGCTTTCAGCCATTAACGTGAATAAACAAGCACAGACCAGGGAAACAAACCCAAGGGACCTTCAAGAGGACCATGGGCATCCTTAGGGAGCAATGTCCCATGACAATGCCTCCCGACCTCTAAATCCTGCTGGCATGCCATGCTCCAGTGCCCTGAGGCTTTCGTGCCAGTTAAGTCAGAGATTTGTGTGCTGCCTCTCCGTGCATTTAATCCTCAGCTCTCCGTTCCCCAAAAGAAGGTCTCATGGCTGCTATAGCTGATAGCTGCCATTTTAGACAAAAAAAAAAAAAAAAAAAAAACAAAAAAAAAAAAAAAAGGGAGTTGGAGAAGAATAAAACAAACAAACACACACACACAAAAAACCCCAAACAAACAAACAAAAAACCCAGAAACAAATCATCCTAGAAAACCTCACTCAAAGTTGGTGCCTAATATAAACTCCATAATCTGGAACTACTTGGTCAGATCATCCTGCCAGAATGTCCTGCCCTGTGTGCACACCTGCAAAAAGGCACTTGCTGTTGATCCACAGATGAAAGTGCAGGGCAGAGTGAAGCTGCTCTGAGGTACAGTGGGAAGTTTTTCTAAAGATCAGGACACAGCTGGGGTAGAAGCAGTGAGCAGGAGTCTGCAGTGGCACAGCCTGCCTGCCGGGCAATCAGAGCCTGCCAATAAACCAATACCCTGCCTGGCTCATCCCTCCCCACGCTCCATCCCCGTGCCTGCTTCGCAGATACTTTGTATTCCCTGAATCACCTCGCTGCTTGAGCTACTCAGGCACAGAGTTAACAAAACTGAAGCATGAGTTCATGCAGCTCTGCCTCTGTGAAGGGAAGGAAGGAGGAAGCAGAATGCAGAATGCACAGATAATGCTGTTGCCTTACCATGGGCCTTTCTCAAAGCTATTGATTTTCTGTCACAGCTTTTTACTGAAATCACAGCATGGCCTTCTGGCTGACTGAGATGCATTTTTGTGTACACATGCTCCCTGGTGTCTCTATATTATCACATTATCCTCACATGCCAATTCTCAGCATCCCTGTCACCACTAGAAGCTGACACACAGGTTTCCTTTATAAAAACATAAAGCTGCAATAAATCCCAGTCTAGCTTAAAGTAAACCCGTTGCTGCTGATTCTTATTCATAGTACCCTATTCCCAGCAACAAAATTCTCCCTCTCCTTGTTTGTCTCTCTTTGAGGGAAAATGCTGTTTACTGAGAAGCTGTGCTAAAGCTCTAATTAACACATGTTGCACTGAGCAAAAAGCACACCAGCAAATAGGCCTGTTTTAAGCCTATTTTTAAATCATATTGCATTCAAGACATGCTCCCTCTGTTGTGCAGGCCCACACAGTCACTTAGGGCTCACTGCCTGCTTCAACTGCTGGCTGTTTCCCAAGTTTTCCCTCCCTCCTGTCTTATTCTCTGCCCATGGAGACAATAAAAGAGCTATTTCCAAAATCAAGAGAGGCTCCTTGCTGAGTCAAAAGAATGAGCCCTAGTTAGAGGAAAATACTCTCAGATACAGGTGTGCAAGCGACATCATAATTACAGTCAGAATAGATGGCCTGCAAATTGCCTGGCATTTGTAATTAACAGTGCTCTCTAATGAAGACCACTCTGTGTGCCATTACCACCTAATAATGCTTCATAGCTGCATGAACAAAGCTTTATTTCACTGAGAAAATGAGGATCAAATATTCACAGAAGTATTCTACCCTAGAGTGCAAGATCCTCGAGCCAGGGATTGTGGGTTATTTAAATATCAATCAAAATGAATTTGTTCTTAAACACTACCACTGAGATACAAGCCAAGCTAATGGGGGCTGCATCATGGAAATCTCTTCTGGAACCCGGTGAGATCCATCTGCAGGTCCTGAGGGAACTGGCAGAGGACTTGGCTAAGGTACAATCCATCATATTTGAGAAGTCATGGCAGTTCAGTGAAGTTCCCACTGACTGGAAAAGGGGAAATGTAACCCACATTTTTAAAAAGGGGAAAAAAGGAAAACCTGAAGAACTGCAGGTTGGTCAGGCTCACCTTGGTGCCCAACAGGATCGTGCTGAGGCACATAGGGATGTGACTGGTGACAGCCACCATGGCTTCACTAAGGGCAGGTGGTACCTGACAAATATGATGGCAAACTGTGACAGAGTTATAGTGTTAGTGGGCAAGGGAAAAGCAACGGATGGCATCTACTTGGGCTTGTGCAAAGCATTTGACACTGTCTTATTTGATGTCTTTATGCCTAAACCAGAGAGATGTTGCTGAGAAAAAAGGATTAAACCTGGAAGGATTGGCAAGCAGGGAATAGTTTCACTCAAAGCAACCTTGCAGCTGGGAATGCTAAGGATGTGAGTGTGGGAAAAATTAGTATTTGCTAGGATGAACCAAGCCTGAGAGATCCTGTGTCCCATGAGCCTGTGTCCCCATGCCCCTCTGCCTCCTGGTGAGGCAATGAAATAAATCTGTTCTCTGCACTGCAGCTGGGGCTTGGTGCTTGCCCAGGTTGCCTCTACGTGTTGATTCACACACCCATGGATTTGATGTGTGGATAAGGAATTGGCTGGATGGTCACACTCCAAGAGCTGTGGTCAGTGACTCAAAGTCCAAGAGGAGAGCAGTGATAAATCCATTCCTTGGAGGTTGGCACTGGGAACAGCACTGATATCTTTGTTGGTGACACTGACAGTGGGATCAGTGCACCCTCAGCAGGTTTGCTGATGACCAGAGCTCTGTGGTGTGGTGGACACACTGGAGGGGAGAGATGCCATCCAGAGAGACCTGGGTCTGTGTGAAACTCATGACTGCTTACTCCTGAAGACAGGAAGGTTCTTCAGCAAGTTCCTCCTCTCCCTAACTCAGCCTGGACTATCTGAAGCTTAACTGATTCTATGAACTATGGCAGAAAGGATAAGAGGCCCAGTTGCAGCAGCTAGTACAGGTTTTATCACAGAGTTTATAAGTCACTTTGCAGAAAGTGTGAAGCACTTTTAGATTCTGCTGGTGCCAGAGACTCATCATGAATGCCAGTTTTTAATGTACTCAGGGTTAATAGAATTGAGGAAATTCCAGTGTAAGGATGTTAGATATTTGCTCGATGAGGTCAGGGCCTAATTGTACAAGGACACAAGGAATAATGATAAAAACATGCCCCCATTTCTTAAGAAAGAATGATAGCAAGGATTAGCATTTGCATAACACTTAGTGTCAAAGTAGCCCTGGGCACTTCCCAAAGCACATCTCTGCCCCGAGTGGTTACTCAGCACTCCTGGAGGTCAGCAGCACCACTGCATCCTGCCCGTCCTCCTCCTGCACAGGCAGCACTGGCAGAGCCAGGAGGGTCACAGCAGTGCTCAGGGTGCAATATTGCACATTCATGGGGCAAGAAAATCCAGCAGGCCCTGAAAGCTCCTGGGGCTACCTGGCTTTCTCCAAGCCTCCTGCAGGATTGACTTCCTGCCCTCTGTCCCTTTGGCAGTACGAAAATACCCACCCTGGAGCAACTCCAGTCAGCCAGGGCCGCAGAATGCCCTGACATAATCAGCTTTGCACAGCTCATTGTGAGAGAAGACAAAATATGACACAGATGGAGGAGAGAAAACCTGGCTTATCCATACTGATTTTGGTGGTTTTCTGACAATTCATGCCAATCCGAATCTTAGCCAAAACAGTTTTAAATAGCAGCACAAAGTTAAAAGGAAAATGCGCTGTCTGGCCATACCAAGGGATTAGTTTTGCCAGGACAAAACCTCCTATAGCTGACTTAATAACTTGGCAAAAGCACCGTAAATAAAGGCAACACTGCATCTGCCAATTCCCAGCTTGTCTAGCTCCTCCACAACCAACAAACCACAAAAGTAATTACAGACAGCTAAAATGCAAAGAGCAGGAGGCCATTTCCTAGAAGGCACAATTACTGTGCCCCTAGAGGCTGGGTTTAACTCTACACCCTGAATTAATTTCCATTCATTTCCATCTGAAATTCGTTTGGCTTTCCCAAGATGTAAGTTTGAGATGTTTCCAATTTATCTGAGACTTCATCATGAAGGAACTTGCAGTACACACTTCAGTGACATGTTTAAGTCCCTCATTCCCATGATATTTGGCAATAGTCAGCTTTCTATGAGGCAGGCTTCTGAACAGCCCAAAATAAAGATCTTGTTTTCAGCATCTTGATTTAGAGTTTTCAGTATCAGTGAGTATTGCTTTGTCTCAAAAAATAAAGTATTTATTTGCAGGGACATGCTGATAATCCTATGTATCTCTTTAGGCTGCAGGGCCTAAAGATGCTCCTATGAACATGTAGTCTTGTTTGCTGTATAAAAACGATATGAATTTCACCACAAGAGCTTGCATTCCTCAGAACATTTCTTGGGTTTTTTTGAATAGAAGCACACATACACATTCAGCACAGAAACAAGCTTGAATCCAGCTACACAAATGTTGAAAGAACAATAGAGGGTAACAAATGCAATGTTACAGCCCTTTCACATTGCCCGTGCAGTGGAAGAAATGTTGTGCTCACGGGAATGCTCTTGCCCTCAGAAGAGAACAAGAGTTGAAAATAATCCAAAAATTATCCAAAAAATTGTCCCTGTGCTGCTCAACACCCTGAAAGCTGCTCACTGATAGGTGTTCACACCATTAAACCTTGGACATTATCAGTTTGATACCTCCATGTACAGTTACTGAAAAGAGAGGCAGATTCCTAAAATGGATTCTCTGTATCACCCTCCAGAAGCCTCTTTTCCCCTTCAGGGCACCCAGGTTCTTAAGAACTATCCTAAGAACACCCTTTATTGTTTCATTTTCTGGCTCTTGGGCAGAATATGTATTGTTCTTTCACAGTAGGTAATTTATTCAGAGGCATTTTCCAAGTCAGAGGAGCTACTGCCAGCCCCAGCTTGGTAAATTTGCCCTGTGCAGAACAGCAAACACAGAGAGGACAAGGCAGAGGAGGGTTCAGCTGCATCAGTAAAGCGCACTCTGGGGCTATACAAACTCCTCAGCCTCCCCAGAACAGAAGTTTAAATTCGGGGGGAGGGAGCCTTTTATAAATCTGGACACAGATAGTTCCTGTGTGTACTGTACTTTCATCTGCATTCTTCCCAAGGCCACAGAGGAGCCGAGACTGGTGCTGGTTTGGAGAAGGCCAGACCACTTCTGCCACTTGTTAACAGGAGCTGTGCTGAACAGGGAGCAACCACAGCCATGCTGCTTCCACCTGCACACACGAACACCCACAGGACACACCAGCTGCAGATCCTTATGGACTGTCTGCAGAAATAACCAGGCTGCTCTCAGGAACCACTGCCACAGCTACATACCTTCTCACCTAACCTGCTTTGGGGCCAGACAGCACCACAGATCACAACCAAGGTCAGCAATGCTTTGATACTTGCCCATTTCCTACTTAAGTACATGAAGTAAAGAAGGTTTCTGTAGGCCTGCTCTTTCCAGACATTCTCAAGACACAAATCAAAAATGTCCCGTTGCTGTTTAAGTCCTCCTGGGTAAATCCTGCCAGAGTGTATCTGTACACTTCACTAAAAAGCCCAACTAAAGCAGAGTAGATTTATGTCAAACAAGCATATGACACTACTTCTCTCTTGTCTTCATGCACCCTTACCACAGACATATCCAGCACCTGTTTGAGAAGCTTGTGCTTTGCAGAACTGTTACAAAGAGCATTACTAAAAAAAGCAGTTTCCATTATTCACAAAAGCCTATATAAGTTACCAGGCTGGTATTTCAGTCATTCAATGTTATTTTCTGCCAGGAATATACAAGTTAATGTGACCTTTTACAACATCTACCCTTAAGAGCCTCCCAGCTATGTTGGGATTACAAAATTTGAGATCTGCTGAGGCAGATGAAACATTTCCTATTAGAATGACCTGAAAAATACAGGGTGTGCCCATGTATTCCCTCAAAATTCTCATTCAGTGGGTTTCAGTGTTTTGGGTTTTTTTCCTGCTCTGCTGATTTGCAGACCCTTAAGCATTTCCCTTTGGATCCCCCAATGTCAGCATAATAATAATAATATTCTTGCCTTTCTTAATTACCTTTCTCAGATCTCTTAGCAGCAGCTAATAGACCAACAGGGATCCATAGAGAATAATCTGAAAATGATGAGTTAATAACTTCATGAGGACAGGCCCTTAAGTGATTGTCCTTCAAAGAAGGACACACTATAATAACAGCCTATGTATTACATAGAAGTTTCCTGTTCTTCTAGCTTGCATAACAGAAATAACAACTGCAACCTTTGCAATCCCTTGACACTACATTTGTTTAATCTGTCACAAAACCTGCCCAGAGCACGCTGGGGCACTCAGGGTCAGCAGAAGGGTGAATCCCAGGCTCAGGAATTACACACAGCTACAGTATGCAAAACAGACTCGATGGTAATGCTTATTTTTATGTGGCTCCCTCCGTGAGGAGGGTTACAAAATGCTCCATGCAGAGCCAATCATTCACAGTTCAAATAACCAGGGATGGCGCTGAGGGAAACCTCATTTCAAAAGGAAAGTAATATAGATTTTAGTACTGGAAGTTTTAATGGTAATGCACACTAGAGAGAACTAGCACTTAGAAAAATGCACTAATGATACTGTCTTTTCAATAGAGACATCAGAGCAATGATTTCTACCGTGCTTGTGATCCTCGATTCTGAAGGTGAAATTATTTTCTGTTCAGGAGCTGATGCATAAGTTTTTGTGAGGCTGTCGTTAACCTTAGCTTGAAACTTTCAGTGGCACATACACTTTTGCTAGACACTGTGTAGAGGTAAATTTGAGGAACATGAAGCCTATTAGAAAACAGCAAGCTTCAAAACCAACAATTTCACTCAGAAGTTTTTTATCTGAACTCTCTTTAGATGACTCACAACTATTCTCAAGGCCCAAGGAACACTCACCTGGAATGTCATGTGAAGGATGCTGCAGACATGCAACTCTGGTTTGTAAAATCAAGCCAAGGCAACAGGTAAAATCCAGGGTAGCTTTCTCTACAGCACTGGGACACTGACCTCTGAGAAAGGAGAGGAGGGGGAAACTCAAGACCACTTCTTAAGATTGTGCAGAGAAACAGATTCTCAGGTGTTAATCCTCAGCACCAGGTGCCCCATTCACAAGGTAACAGCCTGGTTGTAACTTTCCCACCTCAGCAAGGAGGGAAAACAATATCAGTCCTTCTAAGTCTTAGTCCTGCTTGTGAAAGATGAAATCTTTAAAAAACCTGGTCACTGTTGACCAAACAAATACACCATGTAATGTTGGCTGTAAGCTGCAGCTGAAATGGGTGTTTAAATTATACACAGCACAAGTTCAAACTCCATCCATGCTCCAAAGGGTGTTTTAGAAGGTATTTAATGATTTCTGTGAACAATTTGCAAAGTGAAAACATCCAAACCTGTTTCAAAAGTTCTTTGCCTCAGGCACCAGCTCCATCTCCACATTAAGCTTTCATACACAGAGCTAGAGAGCAGATGGCCACTGCAAGCAGGCAGTTTTCAACAGGGCTGTTTCAGTCTCTCAGTCACAGGTTTATCTGAGCAGCCTGTGCCCTGTTAACAGAAACATCTTGAAGCCCAAAGATGTAATTGCTTAACCATTCACATAAAAATATGAAGAAGAAATGCAAACACTACAGGAGTTCATTAAATGATGCTGTTAATTGGCAAGTCATCTGTCAACCTGACACTGGGCTTCCAGTGGCTTCTCTGGCTATTCAGACACCTGAAAAAGACCTGTTTTCAGAGTCCTTCTGTGAAAAACTGAGCAACATTTGCTCTAGGATGCACATCATGGTGGCTAAAATTAATGGTTTTGTCTTTCAACCTTTTTCAACTGCCTAAATTCCGACTTCCCAATCATTTCTCTTTGCAAGTTTAACTTGGTGTGATGTAGATGGAAATAGTGCAGAATGTTTCCAGCTGCCTGGCTCTGAAGGAACAGAAAAGAAGTAATCTTGGAGGTTGGAAAGGAGAGAAAAAGAACTGCTTTGTTGTAACACACTGCTCCTTGTTCAAAAGGCTGTGTGACACCTTCAGGTTTTGACAACACAGCTGCATTTATATCTACTTGTGATGAGAGTTCCCATCAGCTCAAACCTGGCATTATGCCTGACTGGCAATTCATTACTTACTGTAATGTAGGAGCACTTTATAAATCATAGCAGCTCCTCTTTGCTGTTCTCTCTCCCCTGAGCACGCCAAGGAGCTGATGTGCCCAACTGGAGATGCCACCACTGAGCTCTGGGGCTGTGCTCCCCAGCTGGTGCAAAGGAACAGCCTGCTTATTCCAAACAGGGGCCTGAGAGACATGCTCCAAATCACACTCTGAGGCTGCCTCTCCCCCCATCCACCACAGCCATTGCCAAGATATGTAACACGAGTAATGAAGGAGAAAAACATAAAGCAGGGCTCTGTTCAAGAATTAATGTGCTCATTTTAACTCAACAAGCTCAATCTTCCCTGTTTACAGCCTAAATTATCTCCTTTAACACTAAAACAATAGAGGGAGAACACTTCCACTGCTTCCCTCATGGTTAGCAGACAGGTGCATGCTGCTTGTTGGAGGAAAAAAATGAACCTCCTAGTAGGATAATATAATTTGGATTATATTAGTTACAGAAAAAAATTGAGATGAGAAAGCTGCAAGGGCATAATCATCATGAAACATGGGGCTGATTACTGTGAAGTGCTGAGCTCCAGACAAAGTCATTGGGTATTATATGTGCATTATAATATGATCACTACTGTCTTTCCACAAATTATGGGTAAAAGGTAGATTTTCATACGGCTGCACATCCAAGCTTCCTCCACTAAGTATTTTTATACATAAATTTTTAAAATATGCAGCTCATAATAGTACCCATTTAAACCTCTGTGAATGCACAGAACAATAGCACAATTATTTATAGTCCCTATATAGAATGCAGAAATTGTATAGCACTCAATGAACATGCACTGCTGCACATTCCTACAGAGGAACAATATCACAGAGACGTTTCTTGAATGAAGATCAATCCTCTTGACCAATGTAATGGACAGAAAATTAGGGCTAATGAAAAGATCAATCAAAGAAAATTCAAAGACTTCCAGATATTACTCCAAACAGAGATCAGAGGAAAAGTTCTTTCATGTCATGGGATGTTCCAGTGCGACTGAGGGACCTGAACACTGCAGTTTCACAGGCCCTGTTCAGAATGTGGGCAGAGAAAGCATCACACAGCACCAGCTGCACCTACCATTGGGCTGGGCAGCCTGAACTGTCATCCTGTAGTGAAAATAAAGGTACTGCAGTAAAGGAACAAGATAGAAACTTGGCAATCAAGAGCGTTCTTGAAAAACCTTTGCAGCTGTGCCAAGGGAACATCTCTGCTGGTATCATCCCAGACAGGAGCTCAGAGCAAACAGGAGGAAGGGCAAAAGGCAGAGGCTCTAGCAGAAAGTCCATCAATGAGACTTTAAGTGACGTGAACTGTGAGCCAAGAAATGAATAAATTATGACATCAAAGTCTGCACTCATATAAGTGACAAGGTGCTAATTTAATATTTATTTTTATGTTGGGAGAACTCATTGCTCTCTAGAAAAAAAAAATTCAATTTCTCCTTCTTAAATTACTGTTATTGGCATTCTTATTGACAGGGAGAAATACAGAACCACACAGAACTGCCCAAATCACAAGGTAACACTTCAATGTGTCCATCAGCTAATGCTAATCTATAATTGAACACCGTGTAGGTACTCAGGAAATCCATTAATCTATATAGATTGTTCCTTCAGGATGAGTGCTTCAGGTTACTTTACATAAGGAAAGGCATCCAAGGTCTAGGACACTGTAAAAAATCCCACAGATCTACAGAAATACTTACTAGGCACTTCAGGAGAGACATCTAACATCTGAATGCTCGATAACTTCAAAAAGAATACACTCACTGAAGATGTCCACTACAGAAAATGCCTGCAAAGACATAAAAGGACTTAATTGACTTTGAAAATCAGTCAAAACTTGTCCAAAATTGTGATCCCAAGGCTTAACCCTAGCCATTTCTGTCCTTTACACAGATGGCCTTTCTGTTTGACTGAGAAACAAATTTGGCAAAGAAGGCAAATACATTAATGCTTTAATAGTTTTTAATGTTATTTGCTAATTGTCTCAGTTGCCAATCAAAGGTGTGGGGTAATAAAATTGAGACGAACCCCATGAAAATCACAACTGAAATTAAAATAAAAAAAGGAAGTCTTAAATCTCTCTCTCTAGAGAGGCATGACTTCCTCTAGACAAAATGCTTTGCTGTGAAGACCTGCAACTCCCATCCACTTTTGAAACAAAACTCTAAGCACACCCTGATAATAAGCAAAATAATCAGAATGGGTTCAGTGCTGTGTTCAGATGACAAGCACAGGGGAACAGGACACCACTGACACCATTCAGGACAGAGAGAAATGCTCTGCAACATAATAGAAGTTCTTATATTTATTGAAAAACACATTTCCTTGCAGCAATAAGCTGTAAGCCAATTGTTCTCTTTCTCAAAGACTCCTAATTTCATTAGTATAAGTTTCCTCCTGTGGCCCCAGTTGTTCATATGGATTTTCACACACAGTTCTCTCTCTATTCTGAGAGAAGTTGGAGATGAAAATCCTTTTGAAATGTTTTCACTCTCAGAAGAGACTGACTGATGAGAGCACAAGGCTGGCAACACAGAGAATGAGAAAAGACCTTGTTTGAGAGTCATGTCCATGTGTGACAGTAACTCAGCAGGGATTTTATTAATGGCAACTTTCAGGTTATTGCTGTGCAGCTGAGCACTGAGTGCTACAGTGTGTGCACACACTTGGTACCTGAGAAGAGCCTTCCCTGCTTCATCAGCCAGTGCTGGCCCAGAATGGGGAGTTGCTTGCTCTGCTGGAGGGTTCAGGCTCATTAAGATAAGCACATCAGCACTTGGAGATCATCTGAGCAACTGTCCCAGGTAAAACCTCTCCTGTCATTAAAAAGAGCAGGAGCAATTCTGCTGCTTCTCTTGGACAAAGACTTCAAGGAAGCTTAATGAAAGCAGTTTCCCATTGTAGGCAAGGAGATGACACCAAATCACTGCCTGGCTCATGGATCTGCTGAGAACTTGGGGATGAGGACAGAGTTTATTTTCCTTATTAGCAGAAATAAGGCAAGCTGGAAAGATGTATGTCTTAACAGGGAATCATGTTCAGAATGCTTTGAGGACAGGCTCCATCAGAGCACTCAGAATTGGCATTATGAGCTAAAGAAAACCCAAATTATTAGACAGCTCTGAAGACAAAAACTGCCGTGTTTTACTCTAAAAAAATAAAAACAACACACTGTCTGCAGATATCTCTTGTCTTTCTTAAAACTCCTCTTCAGCATTTTAAGATTTTAAAAATTATCTGCTTATCCCCAGCTTTATCCAAAGGAGACATGATATTTCATGAGACTTATTAATATGCTGATATGTCTAACTAGCAGGAGATCTCTAGAATATACCTTTTATAATAGGATGCTAGTGTGCATCTGCTCTTTGTTCCTCTTCTGCTCTGCAGTGTCTCCAATAACAGGCTAGATCTGAATTTGATTTCCTGCTTCCACTGGTCTCCTTGGTACTCAGAGAGCCAAAGTCACCACTGAAATCTTGGCAGAGGCCAAGCTTTAATTCACCAGTAATGCAATCCTTTAGAATTACAGATAAACTGCTTAAGTGCAGGGTACATTTATGCAAGTTGTATAGGAGAACTTGTCATTGATTTACCCTTTGCCCAATAGTTTAGCACTCTGGAACAAAACACAGACTTTCTGAAATCTGCTCTCATTCCATTCAGCAGCACAGCACCTGTGAGTGAGAGCAAATGCTACTTCTGCAGGTGTTCTTCCTTACCCTGAAAGGGAAAGGAACACAGATTATTGCTCTGGTATGGAGAACTTTTAGTGTTTCTTTCATTCCTTGACTTCACAAAAGCATTCATTCATTGTTTTTTTGGTGTTGTTTGTTTGTTTTTAAGTCAAAGCCATAGCTGACAGGGGATTGCCCCTTACCATACCATAAAGTGCTGCCTGCCACCCTCCAAAGGCACTGCTCCAAATTAAAACATGATTAGACTCTCTAGGGTGACCTTGTGAAAAAGCAGGGATGTGCTTACTTTCTCTGCCTTCCAAATCAACCTTGCTCAATTTAGAAGTAAAGAAAATATGTTTTTCTTAATTGCCAGCCCTGAAAACTCTTTGAGTTTTCTAAGACTCCGAGTCTGAAGTCTCAGTAACAGTAAAGGCAAGGAAATAGTTGATGATTCTCAATGAGGAGCACAAATAGTTAACGATCCTGGGAGCTACCTGCAAGCAGACTCCAGCTCACTCCTCCACAGCTGGGCTAAATCTGCAGGGCTGACAAATAAAAAAGCAATAATTTTTTTCACCAAAATGTTAAGTCATAATTTACAACACAGACATCCTTCATAACTACTCTGCAAGAAAGTGCCTTCTCTGCCCCTTAATTTCATACAGGAGTTAGCCAAAGGTTCTCTCTGCCTTTTTGCTGAAACAACACCCATTATCAGAGATATACTTCAGCATGGGCAGCAACTCAAAACTCCCTGGGATGGGGGGCTGATGGGTTTTATTTTAATGCATTAAACCAAACAGGTAGCTTCAATCCTGGCCAATGGATTTAACTCCTGTACTTGAGGAAAATCTGAAATTCCCCTCTAGAGCAAAGGACCAACCTGCAGTCCCAGCAGGCTCAGCAAGGATTACCAGGAATCAGCATTCATCCACCTGAGAAGCCAGAGCTACAGGAACAGGGCACTGGGGCACCAGTTAATCCCCTACTGAGACAGGAGCAGAGAAAGTTGTCAAACCTGCTTTTCTGCCATGGAGGCTCGATGCTTTGCCTGTCACAAAGCTGACCCTAAGAGAACTTGACTGCAAGTGCCGAGCTGGAAGCACAGCAGTGGTTGGATTGCACTCCCAGACCCTGTCAGCAATCAGGAGCAGCACTTGCTGGACAGCTTGCAGCCCTTGACTCAGCACTCACTGGACAATGGTAGCAGCCACTGGCCAGAATCAAACATGCCCAAATTACAGCCATTTTCTAGCTACACATCAAGAGTCACGGGAATACCTTTTCCATGACACCTCTTTAGGGCCATGCTGCTCCTTGCAGCAGGACACAAGCTTCTCTGCATGGTTTAGAGAGACACACTAGAAAAGTCTGCTGGTGAGTGGAAATTAAAACTGTAGTAGTCATTAAGCTGGGGAAAAGATGTTAATTCCAGGAGATAAATATGGCAATGCTTATTCTGCCACCTTCTACACGAGGCTCATTTAGGTATTCCTGACAAGGTGCAGGTTTCTTGCTCACAGACAAACTCTTCCACCTTCAAATACAACCCCTGCCTGATCCCAAACTGGTGCTTGCATCAGGGGCCCAAGGGGAATTTGGAGACTGGTCATCTTTAGCCCAGCCTTCTCAAGAGAGAACACACTCTACATTTCCCTGTGCTGCACAGGTGGAAAAACTTCCAACAAACCTACTCTTCTTTTTTTTGTGAATGTCCAAAATGAAAGGTCACACGGAATGTACCATATGGAGCAAAATAAGGTATGCCAGCTCTATTTTCTCATTTTGGTATCTAGAACAAAGTTCACACAAACCTTCTTGTGTGTTTATTTTAATGTAACTCCCAATCTGAATGACTGTAGAGAAAGCCACCAAAATGAACGAAGTATAACACTACTGATGACTTTCACATGGCATCCCTTTAAGCCCAGGTGCAAATCAGAAGCAGATGTGGACATTCATTTTCCTTTTATTTTCAGGCAAGCAGGCCTATCTGCCCAACTTTATTCACCACCCATGGGAGGTATTCCTGCTGCCTTGGATTTACAATGCCAAAAGGGAACTGCTGTGAAGAGACTAACATCCCTGCAGATAAAGGAAAGAAAGGAGTTCTCCTGGAGGGCAGTTCAGGGCAGGACCTGTAGCAGGCCCTCAGAGTATCACTTCTGATAAAGCTCTTTATCCTCACTGAGGAACCAGGAAAAGGAGAAAGGCTGCCTTCTTAAATTATGTCCCAAAAATCAAGCCATTTCAGTATCTTCTTACGGAACATTTCGGGGTTTGAAGGTTTTCCTGATATTTTATACTTGAATTCGATCAAACCCAGTCTATTTGCATAAAAAGCCCATTTGAAAATAACTAGCTAGAAGTGCCAAATTGCCAGCCCAGGAAGTGAAGCATTTTTTATGAGCAGTATTGAATTCTCATGAGCAGAGGCAATGAGCAGAAGGGTACACTTTCAGTACCCTTCACAATGCCTGGCACATAAAGACCACCAAAAGGTAGAAAGGATCCATATCAACACTCTTTGATATGGTACAATCTTTACTAAAAATTCTAAATAGCTTTAAATATGTATCAACTTGTACTGTCCTTTATTAGGAACTCATAAAAATATTTTGATTCATTTCCCATCAATTTTCAACTGGTAATTAGCTTTACAGAGGCTACAAGATACGTAATGTATAATGCAACTTCTAATGATTTCCACCCTGAAATGTATCAGAAGGATGGGGAACTTAATGGCAGAAACTTCTTGTGACTCATGGTAGGTTTATGAGTTGTCAGAGTGAAGAAAAAATGCAGTAACTTAATGAGAAAATAAAACAGCCATTGTGTACATGTCGTGGCTCAGGTGCTACAGCTCAGGAGAATATCCTTATCCAGCAAAAGCAATTAAATATATGCTTAGCTTTAAGTAATCCCACAGAATCCACAACATCTAAAAAGTAAGCAGGAATGATGAACAAAATTGTTACTCCTCCTCACCCTGAAGGAATATTTATATAACAATGTCTTAACTGGGACAAAAGAAGAATTTTATTGGGACTTTCTCACTGTTGAAATTATTTGCCTCAACTCTGAACTTTTCATTTCAATGTGTGTGTCTGTACGTCCATGAAAGAGAACAAAAAGTACTTGTCTTCATTCTGGAACCCATTTGCTCACATGCTGAAAACACCAGAGTTTCTGGAAAGGGAAGCATGGATTAGAAGAGACCTCTGAATGGCCACAAAATGAGTGGTGAAAGTATTTTGCAATTATCTTTCCCAAGTACATTCCTAATTCTGATTCTAAGTCTCCTTGAAGTCCCCTCACTGACACCCTTGGCTTTTTCTCATCTCTCAGCTCTTCTGAGAAACTGCTGCTTTGTTTGTCAGCACAAGATCCTGTTCAGCTGTGGTTTGCAACAGCCACTGCCTTTCCCCACAGCCAAGTGAAGCACCAGGCATCTCTTTTGCTTTGCTGGGAGAGAATGACTGGATGAAGTACTGGGGAGACAGTGTGTGGATATCTTATTTACATAGTGGCTGAGGGAGAGCCCTGTGATGGATGAGATGCTCAGTGGACCAGCTTCCCTAATAACTCGCTAAACCCAAACAGCACATGAATTTCTTTTTCCTCACAGAGCTCAGAAAACCATGCAGGATTCTTTCAGTTGCTCAGAGAATGAACCACCACGAGGTTAGGTAAAAAGTGAAAGCTTACCCTTCTCTCAGGTGTTTTCTGACAATAGAAGTGTAGAGAACACCCAGGATCACAGAAAGGTTTCTGGACTCCTTGTGTGGAGATTACAGGCACATTTTGTATGCACTGAAGGGGCCATTCCCACAGGGCTGAGGCTAGGTGAGAACATGAATCAGGAGCATTCTCCTGTCTGCTGCCTGGGCACAGCTGAGGCCAGGTCTGTGGCACAGTGTCCTCTTGGACAGCACAGTCAGGTGCTACCACACAGCTTCATCACAGCAGGCTCTGAACCCTTGCTGCTGTCTCCACTTGTCCAGGCAACCCAAAACTCCTCTTTGAACAAAAAGGGGCACCTGTCTGATAGCTTGTTTAAGATTTTGAGTTCCTAAGAATCACCCATACTGCAAACAAAAATAAAACAAAACAAAAAAAAGACACAGGACAATCATCTTAAAGATCCTCACATGTGCCAGACCTGTTGTTCCACTCCCACGACAGCAACACACATCTTGGGGCCTTCCCCTCTCCCTTTTATCATATTTTAAAATGTAGCAAATCTGTTAATTAGTGTCAAAGAAACAATGCAAACTAGCTGAAAGCAGCTTTTCTGCCACTGATCACTGACAAGCTAATAGGCCTGACATTTCCTGCAGCACACTACTCCTTTGATTAATGCAGCTGCACAATTACTTTCTTTTCAAAATTTGTGTAATACTCTCCCATGACAGGAATTGATTTAAATATAAGACAAAGACGAAGAAGAGGTGGACTTTCAGTATTGGGGGAGAAGTTAAAATGAGGTTCAGAGTCACAGTCAGGCAGGCTGTTAAACTGAACCTTGGGCAGTTTATTACTGACTTAGGCAACAGCAAGGATCTCTCAAAAAGCACAGAGGGGTCAGCAGCACTTTCCAGGTGTGATGGGCACCTGTTGCCAAAAATTCTTGAGGGAGAATTCTCTTATGTGAGACTGCCAACACTTTTTCAAAAGACTTGCACAAAAAAATAAACCCCTCCTTTGGTATTTCAATCTAAATTATTGAAAATAAGTAGCTACTTTTTGTTTATCTTTTTGTTCTTTGCCAAGTCAAGCTGCCTCCAGCTGTCTATCCCAAAACTCAATGGCTGCTCCAACATTTTTGAGAAAAACAGGTTCTGTTGTCTTCAGGCTTACATACATGAAATGCAACAGTGACTTTACACTCAGTCTGAACTTCGTATTTTCTAGTCTGACTGAATTTGCCATGTGAAATGCTCCACCTGAGAGGCTCAGTCTGGATTTTTATTTTCAGCTTTTCCTTGGCAAAAAAGCCACCACCCTCTCTGCTTGTAAACATGATCCCTTGTCCAAGATCATCAGTGGAGTTAGTGGACTGAAAAGTGGAATATTTGGTTGGTCCTTGTTTCCAAAGTTTTCTAGAAGAGTCATGGTAAAATCAATACCATGATTGGTATTGATGCCTGGGGTTCTTGAGAAAATACCATACATGACTTTGCAGTGTGTTTGTGCCCAGCTATCCTTTTGTTTCCACACCTTCCTTTCCTCCAAAACGTTCCACTGCCAAATTAGAAATATAAACCCACTCAAAATAAGGCAGCCACATAGAAGAGAGTTTTCTTGGCTGTAAATTTTTTAACTGAGTTTTTTTTTATCTTCCCTACACGCTAAAGATATGAAAGTTGTAAAATCCACTCACTCCTCAATGCACAGAAAATCCAGCCCCCCCAAGGATCAACCATGGAAGCAGATTTGGGAAGAGTGAAACCCTTCAGCAGACCCACAGTTGGCTGAGCTGTCTGTGTCAGACTGGGGGATGACCAAGCAACATTCCACATCTACAGACAGGGATATTCCCTTGGGAGAGACGGATTCAAATCTCTTTCCACTACAGTTCTCAAAGTGAAACCTCACAGGTCTCCCCTGTCCACACCAGATGCCCTTGTCACCAGGCTTCTAGCTGCTCCTTGCTACAGCATGTGACATTTTCCAATGCTTCTGCAGATGCAGAATTTCCTGGACACTAATGAATTTCCTTGAAAGGTTTCAGTTTCAGTGAATCAGCTTTTCCTAATGAAAAATGACACTGACAGAAATTTCTCTGCCAGCTCTCTCACATTGGATAACCTTCAGAAACTCAATTCACCTCTGTGTTTCTCCATCTTGAAACAGGGCAATAACACCGACCTCTTTTTTATAACCTTCTCTGAGATGTATGGACAAAAGCACAGTGTAAGAGCAAAGTATCATCATTATTTATTATTCTAAGCACCACTGAGAGAACAAGGGAAAAGTAAAACACTGATTCTCACTGAGGTAACAAAATAAAGCCATTCCTCTGGCAACACTTTTTAAATGTTACAGCTCAGGCGCCTTTCTTTTTTTTTCTTTTTTTTTTTTTTCTTTCCCTTTTGGTAGCTGTTTAAAGGGTTAATATAATTCCCCAGTATCAAAAACTGAAAAAGAAAGTTTCTCATCTCCTTAAGTAAGTAGGCAAAGCAAACAGAAAAAAAAAACAAACCCAACCCAAAAAAACAAAAACCAAACAACTCCATAAGCATACAAACAGCCTCTGATGGTTTTATCTCAAAGCAAGAATTTTTTTTGTTGTTGCCAGCATTCTCTTGAGCACACAAAGAATCAGTCCTGAAAAACATCTCCGTACTGGAAGAGCCATATCCAGAATTTTACACTTCAGGGATAAAATTCTTTGATACCTCAGAATACAACTTAAATTCTAGTAATAAAAGCAGATTAAGCACCCAGTATCCTTCCACTCATATCATCAGCAAAAAATCCACACAGAGCAATGTTTTATGGAATAAATCTCCCTAACAACAAAGTTTCAATATATTTAAATGCCATTCAGCAGAGATTACCACCCAAAGTTATTTCTCACCACATTTCAGTGAGATTATAAAATATTCATACAAGACACAGAAAACGTTCAAGACATGCAAAAATCCACTCTCTTCTGCAGAGAGCTTTGGGAGTACAAAAATGTAACCCAGGTTGGTATGGGTTCCTCAGCACCAGTTCAAGCTCAACTCCCATCCCAGACAATCTGGCTACAGAACAAACGAGGACCTCTGGAAGAAAGGCAGCAGGAAAAGTCATCAGAGTGTGGTGATATCAAAATAGATCAATCAGCTAAGGCTGATGTTGAGTGCAGACAAGCCCATTAGCTTGAGATGCCCAAGAAAGCACACAAACACCACCAAATCTCCAGAGAAAAGGCCTCCTTTAGTTATTGCAACCTGGACATCCTCTGGAAGAGGGCAGGCACACCACCTTACACCAGTACTTCACATCCTATTTCCTTGCTCTTTCACAGTGATCAGGACTTGAGCATATGAACTCAATATAAACATAGAAAGCAAGCAAAGAACAGTTTATATTCACTGACACATCCACAGGCTGCTGCAGCAGGCTTTGTCCTGATCCTCCTCCTCCACAGAATTCCACTATCTTTTAATTATCCAGGTACCAAAGTCTAAAAATCCTTCTATAATCAAGGAAAATAGAAAAAAATTAAGTCTCCTTTGCTACCTACATCTTCTTTCCCTACTCCTTCCATTTCCAGAGTATTTTTCAATCAAGAGGCAATATAGTATGACCATAAAAATTATTACAGGCTCTTAAAAGACCCTCTTGGCTTTGGAAAGAGACTTTAAAATGTTAAATAATTTCTGTCAGCCTTCAAGCCATTAAAAACCTCTGGAAAAAATTCAAACTCTGTGCCTGGGAGAGAGAATTATTTCTGTAATTGAAAGAAGAACAGCAAAACACAAGTTCTTTAATAGACATGGACTCTTGGGAGATTAAACAATCAGCTATCTTGTCAACTCAAAATGCACACTTGGGCTGCTTTTTTTTGCATTTGTTGGTTTCAAGGTGAAAACTTATTATTTCATAAAATACAATTAGGGCATTTTGCATAGGAAGTTCCAGATCCCTAAAAAAAACTGTGTAGAAGTGGTGAGTCTTCATACAGAGATTAATCCATAGGGAGGGGAAATGGAAGGGAGCCCTCCTGCCAGCCCATAATGAGTTTCATACTACCTACAAAGTGAATGCATCTGCTTGTGAGGCAGTGAGTTATTTTCACACCTCAGGCACAGAGCAATTCATTTAAAGTGACTTTTCTTATCTACCTGGCACGGTTAAGTGGCTGCTGTGCAAAAAGCCATGCATGGAAAGAGAGGTGTCTAAAGGCAATGACCCTCCCAGCAGAAGACATTGAGCACAGAGACAAAACTCGAGTCTGATGAACAGGATGGCACTACTGGGGCACCTCTCTGGCCTTTCCATACTTTCAGGTGCTTTGCTGAATTTATCTGTCAAAAAATGTCCCTTGGTTTCCATCTCTCCAGCACAACTCTTTGCTCCTCTCCAGAGGGTCAGCCTGTTTCATCGCTTCCATTCCAGCCTGGGCAGGCAGCTACACAAATGATGAATGAAAAACCAAACTTCTGCAATGCTCAATGATAACTCATGGTCAATTCTAGCCATCTGAGGCCTGGAGAGGTTATTTGCTTCCTTATTTTGCTGGGATTTCATTGTGATGTTTGATTTGGGTTTTTGTTGGGTTTTTGGGGTTGTGGGGTTTTTTTGTTGTTTGGTTTAAAATCGTGTTTAGGTTGGTTTATACAGCCCTAAACAAATCACAAACCCTAATTTGTCTTTTCTAGGTGTCTTTCTAGTAAATGTTCTCTTTTTCTTTGATAATTTACTGCAGTCTCAGTCTCTAATCAGGTATGCAGCCTGGGGTTTGCATTTATAAACAGTTTCCATTTTTATTTATTTCCAAATACTGGAGCCATATTTGCAGCGTCAAAGATTAAAAGCAACCATTAATGACTTGCCTGTTTTTGCTGGTTTTGCTCATTCACTGTTCATTGTCTGCAAGGCTGCTCTTGCATGATAGTGCTGATTCAGGGGATCAAAGCATCTTTATCTTTGTTTTTGTCTTTATCTTTATATATAAAAAATGTAATTAAATTCAAGGTTTGTCTATTGCTATTGCTCCATGAAGTTTTTTATCCTGCAGTAAATCCCTGCAAGACAGACACACAACTATTAGGAAAGTTTATGGGGTACAACTGTTCCTGTATAACCAAATCCACTGGGCTGGGAGGTTTGGTGCCTGTTCTTCATTCACCAGCAGATACAGGGAGACATTAGTTAGAGCAGAGAGACAAGTGCAGCAGAAGCAATTAAAGCAAAGTGCCTCATGAAGGGCACTGCACAATGTTTTAGCAGAACTTCAGAAGAGCTCAGAATTCCTGTTTTACCCTGCCTTTTGATATAAAATACCATCACAAGGCCCAAATCCCTATCCAAGCACTGTGTGACATACTCTCAACTCCTACTGAAGCGAACCAAACAGGAGCCTTGGACACAGCTAGCACAGCCACTGCCACTCTGCCCAGCTGGTTGATAAAGGACACTCACTCCATGCTGCTTCTCCTTTATATCTTCAGACTGTGAAGGCTACAACAACCACCAACTACATTTTGCAAAGCCTAATGACAGAGGTTGTTCAGATTCTCACATTGGCAAGTGCCAGCCCCACACAGAATGAATCAGTAGCTTTATCTTTTATCTTGTCCTTGGGCTTTACAGCATATATGACTCACAACACGGTGCTTGTTTCAGAATATTCAGGTCTCATGAGCTTATTTTAGCTGTTGTGTTACTGCAGGATGGCTAATTCTCAGGATATTCACTTTCCTGCAAAGGGGCAAGCTCAGCTGCACTGCTAGAGTTGTCTTTCTCCCATCTAGCTGTGGTGGCCAGTGAGATCCAAACCGCTGATGAGAACTGTAAGAAGGAAAAAAAAAAAGAAAAAAAGAATCCTTACCACTATCATTAAGCACCAGTCCTGCTTAGAGCAGCCTTTTTTTCTTTGAGAAGAGCAGCCATAACTTTGAGAGCACTGGGTGAATAGTGATGCATTTTGAGATGCTCCCAATTACATAGAATTGGTTTTAAGGCTGCTTTCAAAAGAAAGGAAGGGGTCTGACAGGGAAAAGGTTATTTGAGAAGAGGGAAAGTAATAACAGAAAACCAGACAGAATCTAATGAGATCTAAAAATAGGAATTAGAAGATGAAGTAGGAATATAATACCTAAACTATTAGAAAATAATCTAAAGAGGATGGAAAAGAGGAATATAACAAAGGACAATTGGCAAGGAGATGGGCAATTCAGGGTTAGTAAAATATTCAGAAAAGCTTCATTTTTGTTATCAGTTCGTGATAATAAAATGGAGGTGAGCTAAAATGTAGAAATTAAGGTAAATACACATGCAAAACACTGCCTGTCTGGCAAAACACGTGCCAGGTAACAAGCACATGCCAAGAGCAATCTAACTCTTGCTCATCAAACAATGAACTACCCCATCCCTGTGCTGCATCAACACATCACATTCAGATTCTGCCCCAGGTAAAACCTGATGCAAACAAAGGCTTTATCAGGAACATTTCTCTAAATTCTTGCTGTAGATCCTGTGGGCTTTATCTTCTTCACCAAGACATACATGGTACACAGTTACAGGACCTGCACATGCACTCCTGCACCTGCCTGCCCTCCTCCTGTTTCCATGATGTGCCTCCACAGTGACTGCCCAGCCCTGACCCCCAGAGCAGGAACACCTACACTGACAAGCAGGAGCTGCAGTTTCTGGCATGCCTTTCTTTTTCACATGGCCCAGGCCTCCATCTTTCCAAGCACAAGCAGCCTGGGCTCCGTCTTCTTGATATCCTGCCTGCACACCTTTATGAGGTTCCCCTGAGCCATCTCTTCCCAGGATTTGCCTGGAGTTATTATTGCTAACAATTCAAGTCAATTTTCCCAGTGCTGAGTATTAGAGCTGATGAGAAAGGTTTAATATTCTCAGTGTTTTTTCTGCATAAACTGAATTTTCCATGTAAGCCCAAGCCCTTTTCTCGAGTGTCATAATTAGAGACCATACACACTCAGAGCTGATAGAGCTGATAAGGACAGGTAGTATTATTTAGGATCCAGTTGCAACTCTCTCCAGTCCTTACCACAGGTTTTGACCTTTTGGATCTCTTACTGTCCAGGTGAAAGCCCTGATCACAGGAGTTCTGGTTGTTCTGCCTGTCCTCTTCCCCCAGCACAAGCACACACTGCTACAAACTGGATCAAACACCACAAACCCCCTCAAAGGAGCAGGAAACCAAGACAGTCTTACAGAAGCTCTCTCCTAAGCCACTCTCACCAGCATCACCAAAGATCCTGTGTGACAGCTAATCAGCATTAGTTACCATAACTACACTGTATGAATTACCTAGTGAAGGGAAAAGAATCCCCAGCTGTAAGTTACATTAAAACACAATAAATCCCCTATCAAAGTCATTATCTGAATCACTGATGCAGTCAAGTGCAAGAAGCATCTGATCTGTAAAAGGGATTTGTTTATCAAGCAGAATTTCAAGTCTTTAAGAAAACAGCATCAGCAGGAGCAGCCTCACAATTTAAATCTCAACACAGAACAATCTCAGATATCAAGTAAACATTTTGCCAACAATTAGTTAAATTTCAAGAGGCAGGAATACTGAATGCAGAGGACTCTAACTATTTTCCTACACTTTAATAGCAGAGAGGGCTTTCAAAGATTTATTTTTTTTTCACTGCACTACATTCAATCAAGTCATGTAATAGTTCATTTTTGACAGGGCCCATGAATGTACAGTTCCCATTCTCTCCCTCACCAGTCAAAGCAGCACCAAATTTCACTGCAGAGCTTTCTGAGGCACTGAGATGCAGAGGAAAAGATGCTCAGCTTAAAAAGATAAATGCTTGTCACAGGTAACTGCATCTCCTGCCCATTGTTTCCTCCCCTATTAATTAAACTTATTGCTCTTCTTTTATCAAAATAGAAATTCTGTCATGGCAAACATAGTCCTAAAGTCTACAGTCACCAGATGTGAAAATGTCAATATATTAAATATGTGTGCACACAATGCAGAAACTCCAGCCAAACCACCAGGCTTGGTGTTTCTTTACTCAGTTTTTCTCTGTAAAAAATGTGCTCTAGAAAACTGAAGTGTAAATAAGAACATGAACTACCAACACCATAAGTGGCTTATAATAAATAGGGAAAATGAGAGGTTCTCTCTTTGCATTCAGCAAATTAACCAAAAAAGAAGAAATATGTTGTGATCCTAATAGAGCAGGTGCAATCACAGGGAGGTTTCCTTACAGGTTCTTCCATCATAAAGTGGTTAAAAAACAAACAAACCAGAGAATTTAGCAGGTTTAGGAATTTGATTAAAATGTAATGGAAAGCATATTTTTAAAATACTTTATTAATTTTTCAATTAGGATCTCTTAAATCAGGATACTTCTACACTGAACACAGATGAATCTTCCAGGAAGCACTTCTGCCTTTCAGGTACTTGCTTATTTTCCAGTACCAGAAGCAGGGGAATATTGCATCCATCCCCATGAACTCAACCATGGAAATCTCTCCATTATCTCAAGTTAACCTGGGCTTAGAACCTAACCAATATCAGATATATTTCTGTGTAGAGCACAGGATTCTCTGCCTGCCTCAAAACCCTGAAGAGGAGCATTTCAGCATCAGTTTTTCATGCTCTCCAGTTGAGAACTGCTGAAGTTATACACTCACTTGGAAATTTTCAAAACCATTTTCAGCTTTGGATTGAAACATCTCAACCTTATTTTTTTCAGGTGAAAAATAACAATTGAAAGGTATTTGTTCAAGTGGCTCCCTTTTCTCAGGGAACAGAAATGATTTGTGTGGCAAATGAAGAGGGTAGATGGATTTTAGCATTTAGGCCTGTGATTTGGGCAGGTTTCAGGCAAGACAGGAAAGTCTACACTTACAAGAGAATTGTCTCTTGTAGCAGCACATGTGGCATCTCAATCTTGCAAGCTATAACTTCACCTCCACATTTTTCAAAGTGAATAAAAAAAATAAAAAAGTGCTTTATTGATGTAATCCATGAGATAACCCTCTGAGAAATCCAATATGCTATTGAAAGATTACTATTATTGAAGTTCCCAGCAGCTCAGCTAGACACTTTTCAGAAGTGAATCTTGAAATTTTTCATCCTGTCCCTTTATTCTGTTAAGTGCCCATCGATTGAGACTATGATGTGCATCAAGCACAAAGGGTTAATTGCTGTGCATCACTTCTGCTTAAAATAATTCCAGTAGAAAGGGCAGCTGTAACAGCCTATTGTGTGCTTACTTTCAGGGAGTCTGAGCACATTTTCTGTGGAAACCATGGCAATTTGAACGTTCCTGGCAAACAAAGAAATAATTACCCTCTCAGTCATTGAAATCAACTGTGTGCACACGATGAAAAAAACACAACTAGGAAAAAAAAGTGTCCATTTCAGCCTTCTTAAACTGCAACAAATTACCCAAACTTAAGTTATAATCAGCTTCAGCAACAAAACTTGACAACCTTTTTTTCTCACTCCTTTTTTTTCATTCTATTAATCCATTGCTGAAAAACAGCTAAAAATTCTGTGTAAAAGTAAGGCCTTTTAAGTACATACAGGCATTTTAAAAGCTGCCTCTCTTGTGTGTTCTGGGAGTCAGAGACAGGTAAAGGAAAACAAAAGGAAGGTAGAAAAATGGAGAAAATGGAGAAAAACTGAAAGAGTAAAATCTTCAGAAAAAAAGCCCCTTCACACATAAAACTGTTTGTTGCTGGGTAGCTTGGAAAGCATTCCTGCTTGTTCACAGAAACAAGAAATCCCCCTGAAAGTGGGATCAATTCTAATGAAATTCATAAATCCCAAGGAGCAGCTCAGAGAAGGCAGGGACAGGCAGTCCCTGTGGTAGGACAAATGTTTGCAGAGTCTGGAAAGCAAAGATAATAACAACAGCAATAAATTATAGCCATTCCCAGCCTTTCTTGGGCTTATTCCTTTGCTCTGCAAACTTAGAAATACCGAAGACAAATGTTTAGCTCCTCGTTATTTCATTTGCAGTGATTCCTCCAGCCAAATCACAAAATATAAACTGAGGAGCCAGAGAACAGTTGTCTCACAGAAATGCCAACAAGCACAGGGAGTTTGGGAAGTACCACTGAAATCTACTGGAAAACCAGGCTTCTCCTACCACTGCACAACTTCTGTTCAGCCAGTGCCTCTGTCTGAGGAGAATTTTCCCCAGCTGACCCAGAGTACCTTCTTGGCTGAGGGTGAAGAGGAACCATCCTGCCACGTCAGCAAACCCTCCCTGCTTAACACTGACACACCACAAGAAATTGCTGCCTGGTCCCCAGAGGATCAGGTGGCAGCGAGGGGCAAGCACACCTTGCTCATCACTGGCCAGCAGGGCTGGCACCTCTGGAGCTCAAATCCAATATGCACACCAGGCTTCTTGCACAGAGGAGAAAGGCTTGAATAAATGGTCAGGAAGAACAGAAATGATTTCTTTTCTTGGGAGAAGCAATTGTGTGCAAATTATCTCCTTTGTACAATTAAAGTCTTTTTTTTTCTTAGCCTGCTAAGAAATGTAAAAGGATGGACAGCCTAACAACATGGTTAACAGAGGGAATGGGAGGTAATGCAGTTTATTGCATTTCAGATTAGCTATGCTTTCACAAAAGGACTGCTCCAGCAGGCTGAACAAAACACCATTCCCTTGGGGTTAGATAGGAGAAATTACCTTTTCAGGTTTTAATTTTAAGCTTAAATTTATGAAACACTAATCCACGATCCTTTAAAGACAGCACTTGCCAGTATAGCCAGCAAAGCAGGAATGCTTACAAGCTTTCAGAAGTGTGTATTTTAAAGGAGAAGAATCATTGGACTCAGCCTTTTCCATTGTTCCCACAGTTTTCTGTTTGGCAACACTTCCAAAAGGAATTGGCATAAGAAGCTGTACAATCTGTTCTCCTTAAACAAGCCAAAGATTTTGCCTTCTTTTTTTTTTTCTTCATCTTTGAAATATAGGGACTTTTTGCAAAGGGAATGGACAAAGCAGAAGACAGGGATCTTTGTTTCTTTTCCTTTTTTTTTTTTTTTTTTTTTTTTTTTTTTTTTTTTTTTTTTTTTTTTAATTGAACAGATCAAACACCCCTCATGTGCAGCAGCCAGCCCAGCCTGTCTGACAGTGGAATATGGCACACTACATGCTCAGGACAAACGTAGTGTTATGTCCCCCAGGCACCCCTTCACTCTCCAGAAAACTGCAGTTTGGAGATTTCTGGAGCCAGAAACAATGTCTTGAGATTTCCAGGTCTTGAGAGGAATTGTCCCATTGCTTTTCTGAACTCATGCAAACTTTTAGCATGTGTAACATTCTGCAAGCTGTGCAATCTACTATTGCTTTTTATCAGTGCTGAACTGACTACCTGCTGATTTCACCTGATATCCCTTAATTTTTCTATTGGAGGAGGAAAAAAAAATAAACAAACTGGTCCCACTTTCTGCCTCTCCACTATATTCCCTCTCAGCAACCTCTTTCCTACCCTAAAGACTCTTCCTCTGCATCACTGATTGTGCTGAGGTTTCAGGACCTCCTTTACACCTTCCTATGTTACTTTTCCAGCTATAACCAGAAGCCTGTTGAGCAGAGGGAACCAGGAGTATGCACAGGATTCTGGATGGGTTTGATTTGTTTTACTCTTTTGACAAGATATCTAACACATTATATATATATTTTAGGAGAGTAATGAGAATTGAGCTAATATTTTCACCACACCATCCATCAGGGTGCTAAAATCTGGTTCTTAATTGAAAGAAACAGCTCAAAAGCCACCATTTTATATGTACAGATGGGATTATTTTCCTCTTATGTTCATCACATTTGTCTACACAAAGTTACATCTGTCATTTCTTTCACTCAATTACTTCAGCTCACGTAATTTCTCTGCATTTCTTTCAGGTTGCACTGTCATGAATATACTGACATTCTTAGCACTGTCAACAAACCACCTCCTGTCTATTCATTTCACTTTCAGAATTATTTTGACCATGATTATCTTGAAGATCATATGTTAATCAGTACTGACTCAAATACAAGCTTCTCTCTAATAACAACACCTGAAAATTGATCATCCATTTCTATGTTCTTTCCAATTTTTTTATCCATTCAATGGCAAGGACATGCAACTTATAGCAAAGCAGTGGGCATCTTCATTCTTGAAGCTGCTTTGGTGAAGATAAATCTTCAATATTAGGGTAACCTGCACTATGAGGAATGCCCATATCCATTTGTTTCCCAGCTACTAAAAAAAAAAAATTAAAATTGACAAATCTGTGAGGCTTAACTGCCCTTATCAGAAAGTAGTATGCTCTGTCCTTATCAGAGAGCATGCTATTTCTGCCTCCTATTGAGCCCATTTCTGCACAGTGATCTCCTTTAGAGCCTGGTCAGTGGTTCTGGTCACAGGGTCAATGGTTGATGTGCACTGATAGAGGTTCAGTTTGCACCTGAGAACCCAGCTCAAGAGCCACAAAACCGGGAAACAGAAAACGCTGCAAGCATTTAAATGGAAAAAAAGCCAAACAGGAATTAGAGAGTCTTCCATATGCCACACCAGGAAAAAAAGAAGTAAATAATAATATTTTCTTTTACTCCATAGCTTTAACCCAGCTCCAGTGTTGTGTACCACACAGTCATTAGCCATGACAAATCTTTGATCTTTAGTAACAGACCAAGGCAGAATAGCAGAATTTTAAAGGATCCAGTTGCCTTCCCTGTAGCAGTGACTATGACATTTGTCCCTCTGTTTCCACAGAAACTCAGACAACAACAATAGAACTTGCAAGCAGTATCACACCCAAATACACTGTGGGCTCTATTGGCAAAATATCTGACAATGAACACCACTCTGGACAATTTCACAGGAAGAAGAGGATGAAAAAAATTACTCATTCTAGATTGGTACTTAAATGTTAAAATTATGTGTTTATCTGGAAATGTACATGTATCACACATCTAGAAACTCACTCTGTATTTTTATGACATGATTAAGCAACCTCAGTTTGCTTATCAGTCTTTGATGAAACACCTTCTAAAGAATGTTGAAAGATGCTGTTTTTCTCCTAACTACTGTAGTAGAATGAAAGTGGAATTGTGTAACCAGTTAATTTTATTTATTATAGTTTAAGAACGATGCACATTACCTCTCCCAAGCAGTACAACTCCAGTTTAAAATGAAATAAAATGAAGTGTCCACTTCAAGATGCAACAGAAAAAGCACAGAACAGATTGTTTGTGTTCCTATTTAATTATTGTTAAGATTTTAAAATCAATACCTAACTCAGAATATTCATGTCAGCATATCAAAATTCAGAAAATTAGACAGTCCCAGAGAAGAGATATGTGGTTTGGTTTTTCTGGGGTGCAGTATCAGTCAGAGAAAGAACACTTTGAAAAACTGATTATTTGTTCTTTTCCCAAAATACAGGAGAGAACATCTGAAGTGCCAGCAAAGTTTTCCAATATCCTTTAAATGCTGCCTCCCTTTAATTTCCAATTCTGAATGCAATGTTTAAAATTACTGAGTCGTCATTTGAATACCCCCAACTGAAAGATCCATATAAACTGTTGCAGAAGAGCCTTTGTGAATTAGATGCTGAGAAGCAAGTGTGCTTCAGGTTTTAATTTTAAGCTTAAAACTTATCTTGATGGCTTCTAGTTGCGGCTGAGGTTTCAGCAGACCTTACCAGGCTGGGCAAATCACCCCATCCACTGGATCACCCCATCTCTGAGCTGCTGGACTGACAGAGCTGCAGGGCACTTGTCTTCCCTGTGCTGGACAGGAATGCCTTTGGCAACAGCACAACACAGACATGTGCTAAAGAAATGTGCCTGAGACACAGCCATTAGCAAAAGTGTGTCTCTAGGTTAGTTTAACTGGCTTTGGAAGTGAGTCGACACCAACTGAATTAAATTTCAGTTAATTAAGTTTGAGAGCATCAGTGGAAGGATTAGTGTGAAGTAACTATTCCCCTCCAAAACATAATTCAGATTATTCCCTTTTGCTTGTGTCCTGCCCACACAAAGAAGCTATTTCTAAATCAACCACCCAAACCCCACTCAGCTGGACCTGGAAGAATATTTGATTTAGAAACACAATAATTCCATCAGTTCCAACAACCCCACCTCTGTGCTTAAAGGTGTTCACCTCTAACAGAAATAATTAGGCCTTATGCTTATTTTGCATACTTTTCTCTCCCTTTTTGCACAGGAACTTCTACATTAGTATTCGGAGAAACCAGTGCTCTGTATATGAGTGTTCCACTCTAGAGAACACAATTTGTACCTTATGTTATTACCAGCACACTCAAAGCCCTTTTAAGAGAAATGCCCTAACCAAAACAGAAATTTTGGGTTCCTGCAGAGATTATTGGGAGATATCCTTTGGTCCATGCTGTGAGGCAGCTCTGATCACACCCTTGCAGCCTTCCCTTCCAGCCTCACATCTCCAGGAAATCACTGGAAAGCAGTTATTGTTTTAATCACAAGTTTCAATAGCCAGCCAAACTTATGACAGCTGCTGTACTAGAGTAAGCATAAAGCCTTGCTTCAAATTCTTCTATAAATAAAATCTGTTAGAAAAAAGAGGAAGAAAACCTGCATCTTGTGCAAGATTAAATTAGAAGTAGCAAAACACCTTCAGCTCCTTTTGTTTTTGCAGAGTTGGAGAGAAAACTTTGTCAAATATCCATGCCTTTTAAATGTATTTACCCAATGAGGAGCGTGAACCCAGGAAAAAAGAATTGTAAATGCCAAGATCAATTTTTTAATGGAAGAGAAATCAATCTGTCCCAAGCCCACCAGAAGCCACAGCCCTGTGGCACATGGTAGAACTCTAATGGATCTTCTGGTGCCCATGTGTCCAATCAGCCTGGATTCCTGAGCTTTTAGGAATCCCTCCTCTCTGACCAGGCTGGTGCTCGTCCTGCACTGCCAGCCCCTGGTTCCCCTGGAGCCCAGGTGTCTGAAGGCAGGGCTGAAGTGCAGCTGGAGCACTCGGATACCGTGCAGCCATCTGTGCAGTCTCACAGCAACTGTTCATCTAAATGCCCTCAGAATGCAGCGCTGATGAGCCTTTTCACTTCTGCTCAGTAGGTGATAAGAGAGCGCTTTACCCCAAGCTGCGGGCCCAGATGTATTGGACACTAAATGCATTACTTCTGTTTTGTTTTCATTTTAGAAGGAAAATTAATAAACACTGCTATTTGCAATGGATCAGCTCACTCATCTGCCAGGGGATTTTCACTGTGGCTCCTTCCAGTCGCTTCTCAACACTAAGCTACTGCAGGGTCATTCATAAACCTTCAAAAAGTCATCAGGCCAGGGGTTACTTCACTCATTTTAGGAGTGAATTTTCTGTCTGCATAGGAAAATGCCTGTACTGATCCCTGCCATCTCCTCTTCCCTCTTTCTCTCTATCCCTCCAAGCTTCCAAACCTGCCTTTAAGGTGCTATCTAAAACAGAAAGCTCTCACAGGAAGCCACTGCTTCACTAACAGGCATCTCTGCTCTCTCCTGATATTGCCTGAACGATTTTATTCTTATTTGCATACTTATCTTCCTATTGCATGTAATTGTGTGTGTAAGTGGTTAATGCAGGTGCAATAATGCCAATTGCCAGCCTTTCAAAGTTATTCCAGTGACAGGTCAGTGACTCACCTCCTCTTCACTGAGCTGCTTGTTAGCAACTCACCCTGTTAAGCTGGAGGAGAGTAAAGGGAAACCAGGCAGCACCCAAAACAGGACCCACAGAGAGCAGAAACAGCTGGGAAGGCTGACAAAGTGATTTACATCAACACAAAGAGGTGATTGGTGACACAGTGAGACTTTGTGTCATGAAATATTTCATTCCTTCCTGTTCGCTCTACTCACTGCTCTTACTTAAAACCTCAGAGTCTGCTCTGCCTCTTTGGTTTTCCTTTTAATTACAGAGTAGAAGGTGAAAAAGTAGTACATTGTCTGTGCAGCTGGAGATAAACAGGTTATCTACCTGTGTTGAAGCAGCAGCAAAATGATGTTATGTCCAGTTTCAGACTTTCTTCTTTATCTAGGAAGGCAGCAGAGGCTCCAGAGGAATGGTTCAGAGGAGCTGGCAGTAAAACCAAGAGAACTGGGCTAGAGGAGGATGAGGTATAGCAAGTTTGTAGATCTCAGTGGCATGTGAAAAACCTCCAGGGAGCATTTACCTCATTTACATGATGTTCACCAACAGCTCATGGCACTCAGGAACAGCCACCGTGACAGCTCCAACAACAGAGGTAATTTTCAGGGCAGAGAGGAACAACCATAGGCCAGTGCACAGCCTGAAAGGCAGATGAGGTAAGAGCTCAGACTGAGCACAGGTAGCCTCAGGAGTCTTTCTTTCAAAAGATTCCAAGGAATTCCCTCTGTAGATGAATCCCAATGCCTTCTGACAAAACAATTGAGCAATTCCTTAGCTTGTACAGAAGATAGATAAATGACTCTCCTGCACACAAAAGCTCAAGAGGAGAGGAGGTAAAACAGAACAGCATAACAAGTGTGTGCTCACACTCAGAGTGTGTCAGAGAAATTTCATTTATTTTCCTTAGACTAAGGCAGAAGAGAAACACTCAGAGCTGTTTGCAGACCCCAGGTAAAACTGATACCTGTGTGCAGGTTTATTGGCCAACACTTAGGTTCTCCTGGCTACCAGGGGATCTTTGAGTCTACTCCCTTTCCAATGAAGAATATCTAGAAAGGCACCATTATGTCATTTCAAAATTCGTGCAAAGAAATACATTTTTCTCCTCTTGAAATCCTGTAAAGTCCCAACAACTAAGTAAACCTGACGTCAGAATTTAACCACAGGTGTGACAAAACCAGCTGGTCTCAAAGGCAGAACACCTTCAGGTGACAATCTGTTTCCAACTCCTGTTCAGATTTAACACATATACTTTTTGTTTCTCTATGTAAGAAGCCACAGGAAAAAAGAGACATCTGTCTCCCACACTGCTTGAATTTAGGAATTGGAAGCCTGCCACGTTTTCATTTGCACTAAGAGAAGTAACAACAAGGTAAAATCTAGTGGGTTTGAGCAATTTTGGAAGATGCAGTAGTAGGTAAGGAGATCTTTGGTCAGACAAGAGTCTGGAAGCACAAGCAAAGATCTTGTTTCTGAAGTGGAAGGTCTTGACTTTCACTTCTCACTGCTGAGAAGATACTGCTTTAGGAGAGACAACGGAAAGGCAACTCTCGGATACCTGTTGGGACACACAGAGCAGTATAATAAGCAGCAACAAGTGTGGGGAGTTTTCTCCCTTCTAGAATGATGAATGGGATCACGACTCTTATTTTGGGATAGGCTCAAGGTTCTAAAGTCCTGAGGTCCACACCTCGACACATAACCACGATTCAGCCTGAGAAAAAGTCCAGAGACATCACTCAGATGCTCCTACCCTGGCCCAAAGGACAAAGCTGAAAAAAGTTCCTCTGCCTGCTGCTACCACTTCTAGATAGGCAAAACGTAATGCTCTCTAGATAACCCCCACCTTTTGTCAAAACACACATTGCTATATTTTATCTGAGCTTGCACCCTCACCCAAGACACTGACTGGGAGAATGCATAATGTGCTTTCTTGGATAAACCCGTACGGATGTGCTGAGAAGCAGAGTAAAGCCTGCCCCACCCCAGAGACAAACACCAAACAGCTACACTAGCTCTGAGGGGAGTGACACTGTGCTGCTCCTTGCTGCATTCCCATGAAATGGCAGGAAAAACCTGCTGAAAGAAAACTTGTTCCACTCTGCACTGATAAGGGCTTAGTGATTTAAGGCTCATCAGAAGGACAACTGCTGAGGTTTAGAATTGCCTGTTAGAAATAACTGGAGGAAGCTGTGATTTACAAAGATCCCAAAACTTGCCTGGTTGGGCTTTGTTTTATTGTTTTGGTGATTTGCTATTTTTGTTTGGCTTTGGGTTGTTTGTTTCAAGGCAGTAGGGATTTAGTTTTATTAGTTATTTTAAAATAATGCTTTGGGCTTTTATTTATTTATTTATTTTTAATCTGATACTTTTGGCTGTGGGTTTGTTTGGGGGTTTTTTTGTCTGTTTCTTTGATTGGGTTTATCTCTTGCCTCCAAAAAAAAGACAGCCATACTTTATGCTTTACACAGCCTTATCTTGCAACCTAGTATTTATAGCATTTATATCCTAGCCTTTTACACCAGCAACTGTTGAGTTATCTCTCTGCCCTTTACTTGACTTTATTACATGTAGTGAGAACATGGTGGATCCCAGAGGTATATGCTCAGTAAAATAAATATAAAAATCACAGGTTTTAATCTGCCATGAGTCTCATTTTACATCACATGCAATGATTCGTGCATTTCTTTTTTTTTTTTTTTTTTATTCAAAACTGCCTAAATAATCCACTGACTTTCCTCCCTGCCCACCCATTACCCACCACCAGGTAATTACGGTCTAATGGGTCTGATACAGGAGCGTGGCTGAGCACGCAGGCATTCTTCACAGGCTAGAACTGTTTCTGTGAGGTTAAACCCTGCCAGTTTAGCTCTTGGAAGCGAGACCTACTGCATATGTAGGACAGGATTACCACCTGAGGGAAGGGGAAGAAGCTGCCTCAGACCAGGTGTGTCATCAATCTGCATCTCTCACACCAGCTTTATTAGAGACACAGGGCTGCAGGAAGACTCCACTGCACCTCCTGGAAGGACTCAGCTGCTGAAACCCCAACTTCCCCCTGCTGTGGCTCAGAACAGCACTTCCTCTTCCATTCGATGTGTGCACAGCCCTCAGGTGGAAGACAGCAAAGTGACCAAAGAGATACCCTGAGAAGTACAAATTCTTTGGTGGTATGACTTGCTTAGCAGTGGAACTCCTCAGGCAGATTGTAACTGCTTGATTCCAAATGCCACCTGAACGGGAAACAAAGGGGATCCAACAGTCCCAGCCTGGCAGTAAGATTGCATCTGTACATAAGGCTGGGCATGAAAGATAACTCAGTGGGGTTTTCTTTCCAGACTGCATATGAGCTTTGATTAAGCGTTGTTTTATTATTTTATGTTTTATTATTTCAGGCATTACCTTAGAAAACTGCTAGATGGTGCTAGAATATATGCATATGCAATACTATGCTAAAACAGGGGGTTAAGCTGCAATGCTGGTCCCTGGAATCAGCTTTTGATGCTACTGCCTTGTGACTGCTGGTTGTATATGAACAGAGAGCTGTGTCCAGAATGGCAGAATCTTATTTTCTCATGCTTTGCAGGGGGTGAACATAGAGAAACACTCAGCTGGACTCACATCAGGGCCTGGGTCAAGGAGATTGACTCATCCCCACGCTGCTCAGTGAGAAAGTTCAGGGCACAATTCTGCATGCATTTAACAAGCATGCAGCTCTCTGGATTCTATACCCCCAGGAACAAGCCATTCTGCATAAAAAGAGCATCTTCCAGAGAAACTGTACTCTTTCTCAATGCAAATAATCTGGGAAAAAGAGAAAAAGAGGCAAAAGAAGAAAAAAGGAGGAAAAAAAGGCAGCCAACCAAACAGGAAAAAAAAAACGAACCCAAAATCAAAAACCCAAACAACCTGTTCCTAAGCATGTTTACAGCAAAAGAGACTTTGGTCAAGACACCCAAATTGTCTGCAACTTGTGTTACCAGTCTAGCTAATATTATTGATTTTCAAGTGGTTTGTATGGGGAAGTTTAAGCACACTAAGTCATAAACAGATGGGATTATAACTGAGAGGTGCAGTTAAGAAGAAGTACAATAACAGAGGAAGTGTCACTGGAGCAATTGGGTTTACGTAGTACAGACTTGATCCATAATTTACTGGAGTTTTCATATGGGAAAAAAAAAACATTTTAAAATTATATTAATGTATTTGATTCTTAACATTAATGGCTAAAGCATGTGGACACTGAGGGAAAAGAAAGGCCCAAGCAGACTAAGACCAGCTTTAATTACTGTTAATCTGCAGAGAGATTCACATCAGAAATATCACCCTGGCATTTTCCTGTTTACCAGCTACAGATCAAGCTCTGTAACATTTAATCTTTACAAGTACTTGCCCTTTGAAAACCTCTCCTTCCCTCATCTTTCCCTCAACAAATCACCTCCTGTCTTCCTGCTGCACAGCAGTTTCTGCCAGCTTCTCCTGGCTATGCCCTGCCTGGGGAGCCTTCCTTCCAAGCCCCTCTCTCTGCTCTGCAGCTTTTCCTTGCTGGCAGAGGAATATCGGCTTTCCCCACATTAAAACCCCGGGAGCCCAGGGCACCCCTGGGCACATTCCTGGGAATGGGCAACCAGAACTGGCCAGCAGAACTGCGTGGCTCTCATTAAAGACAAAGCAAAGCACCTAAAGAGCTGTTGAGATCAAAACACCACCCGGGCCAGCCTAGAAGCACAAAATCTACTTCAGGAGATCCAGGGCTGCTTTGTTCCTGGATAAAGGCAACATTTGCACCACCTCGGCTAACAAACCTACACTTCATCAGATGGCAAGCACCAACGAGCACGCTGGAACAATGTTTACCCTTCAGGCCAGCAGCATCTGAGAAGCCTAACACCTAATTTTGCCCAGCTACTGTATCCAAGAAGTTGTAGGGTAAATTGATTTGTTTTCAGCTTCTCATGTTTGTGTGAGTCTCCCCTACACAAGAGTCTTCAGCAGAAAATTTCAGGCGTTCCTGAAAGCTTTCAGAATAAAAAAGTAAAATAAGAACAGAAATTATAAAGTGAATTTGCTTCTCAGAAATCATTGTGCAAGATTAATCCATTTTCTCCTGGAAAGTAAGCCTGTCCTACACATCCCATCTCTTTTATTATTTCACACCCCTAGGTAACTGGCCCCACCTCCAGAGAAGTGCTAGAAATTCCAGTTATGCTTTGTGCTTTCCAAGAGCAAAATTACATGGAACTGCTTTTGCTTGACCTTTCCTTTTCCAACATGTTATTTCTACATTTTTGAAGAGACCATGTATAATAATGAAAAGAACATCTATTAAGGCTTCTCTCTATAAGTCTTTCCACTCAAGATTTTTTTGTAAGTCTGTGTGACATTTCCAAGAAAGCAAGTTACTGGCATTGAGGCATTGAATTTATCAACTTCTTTTTGTACTTTCAACATGAAGCATAAGAGAAAATTTTCTTTTCATGAAGGAAAAAAACTCCCAAAACTTAGTTGACATTTTGCTACTTCGATTGAGGTGAGGATTTCTTCTTTGCATAAAATAAAATAAAATAAAATAAAATAAAATAAAATAAAATAAAATAAAATAAAATAAAATACCTGTAGGATTAGCACAGTTTATCTAAAATCACATTAACCTTCCTGACTCTCTGACACTATTATTATCTACAGAACACCCATTTAGAAAGATTTCAATTATTTTTCCTCAGAAAAAAATAAACCCCATTTGTTCAAACAAGTCAAATTGAGGATTCAGGCAGAGCAGTCAAGCACATTTCCAGCTCCTGTTCTTTACCTGAATTGTTTATGTTGTATCCACCCACACCAGGCAATGGCTGTTTCCCAGAGAGACTTTTTAGATAAGTGGCTGCACCTAGAGAGAGATGGTCCTTTTAAACACAGGAAAGAGCACCTAAGTACAAATAAAACATCCAGATCTGGAGAACCACAGCCCTTGAATGGTCCACAGCACTTTCCAGATTACAAATGCCCAGGCCACACAGCTGATGAAATTAGCACTTGATTACCTGGTGTTCCAAATCAGCAGATGAGGTTCAGGTGGCAGGTGGAAGAAAATCAAGATCACCTGATGCTCATCAAATGAAGCAGCTGATTACCCAAACAGTCTTCATATGAGGTTAATTCAACATTAATGGCATTAATGGCACTCACATGTCACTCATTTTGGTCAATTCTGCCCCAAGTTACCTCATTGCCTCCTCATTCACTAAGCACAACTTCTCTTGCTTGCACACCCCCTGGCTATGCTTTTATTCCTGGTACTTAAAAATAAAATTCAAAAATTTATTTTTCCACTGCAGAGTCTCTCTGTTCCTCCTCACAGTTTCTCCTAGAAAAAAACTTCAGCATGGATTAAACAACATTATTAGGCCTGTAAGCATTACGCTCTGCCAGGTATTACTTCTGCTCTGGCTCTGCTGGCTCAGAAGCCTACAGCCTTAGAGAGGACATTTCCCAAAACAGCTCTCTCCAACCCCATCAGGAGCTGGGAGACGCTGGCTTGCAGGTAGCAGAGAACTGGGCCTCACCAGAGGCTGGCACGGCCCTGTGCAAAGCAGTAATTTCCTTTTCTGTATGACTACATCAGGAGTCCTACTGATTCTGGATTCCTCCTCTTCCCCTATACCCACTCTTTTCCAGACCATGCAAAGAAACTTGCTTTCTCAGGTCACCACCCTCTAATCCTGCCTCTCCACTCCCCCAGCAGATAGACCTGTAGGAATTACTTACAGGAATTACCTACAGGTCTTTCAAGTATCTGACAAAAGCTGAAATACCCAAATATCAAGTTTGGTTCTCTCTTGTTTTCTTCCAAGGGAATGTCATGTATTTTTCCCCTCTGACAGCAGTAAAAGGATGAGGCAAGAAAGGATGTCATGTTATTTTCACTAAAATTTTCTTAACCTAGTGCTTATGCCATGAATGTACTTACTGCCTTATCACTAAACTTTATCTTGCTGACAAAAGTTTCCATGACAGGCACAGGATTCACAGCAGGAAGTGCATGGTTTGAATGCCAGCAGCTCCCCAAGAGCTACAGAAAGGCCAAATCACGTCCTTCATGTACTGACTCAGAAGCACAACCTGAGCTGCAGGAGGAATGCTGACACAGTGGAGAAGCTCTGGGCCATCAGAGGGTGGGAGGTGTGTAAGGGATGCAGACTGAGAGACTGGAGAGGCTAAAGCTGCTGCCAGTGACAAGGAATCATCTCCTTTGCACAGGAGAGGTCCCACAGGGGCTCAGGACTGCACCAAGGGGACAGGCCTGAGTTACCCTAGAACACCCCAGCCTCCAAAAGCAGGAAAAGTGCCTGGAGGCACAGGGGCAGTGACCAGGGTAGCTGCAGGCTGGAGAGGGCCCCAGTCCAGACATTCCCAGTCCTCTGGGTGTCTGCAGCTCCAGCCCTTTGGTTCTCTGGCAGGAGCTTTCACACAGTGCTGGCCTTGTGACAGCTGTGTCATGCCAGGTACCACAGAAAAGCACTGACCATACAGACCCCCTGCCACATGCAACTCCCATCACCTCTCATTGGGAAAGGGAAAAGAACTCATCAACACAGAAATTAATTTGACAGTAACCTTGAGAGAGTTGGGGGAATTCTGTGGCTTGCCTAATGGCTACAGAGAGACTTTTTGCACTGGGATTCCATATAATCTAACTGTTTGCTATTTAAACAAAAAATAATCTTTTAGAGCCTGCAAGTACCTCGGACTGAGTCCCCTTGCAATTACAAAAGTGATTGTGTTTGAATAGCTGGCTTTCTCCTTCACTGCTCTGCTTCTCTCCACTCTGGTGACTTCTACAGGGAAATCATCCTTTGGACATCACAGGTAGATGCTCCAGGCATTATTGGAGTGCCCAAACCTCAGTATCTCAGCCTCACTGCTAGTACTAGTCAGGGCAGAAGAGAATTGAACTGTTGCAAAGAAGAGCAGACACCTTTGAGAGTCCTTATGCACACCAGAAAAGTCTCTTCCTATTAGCACTCGTAACTAGGAGTCACTTAACCTTTGACTGTGTAACACAGTCAAATTCCATGACATATTGGGTTGCCACTGTAGAAATAATTAAGGAAGACAGTGCAGGAAATAATAATTTACAATGGCATGTCTGCAATCCCAAGTTCTCAGCATGTTCTACATCTGTTAATGAAAAATAGGTGAAAGAGAATGAGTTCTGTGATTAATGGTACAGTCCCTCCCAGTGCAAAAATGTCACAGAGGGGGGGCAACACCATCCAAAACTGACAGGAGAAGGGAGAATGCCTGGGGTAACAGAATGCCCCTCTCTCCTTGCTCAGTTTCATTTTAAAAAGGTATATGGCTGTTATAATTTCATACAAGCTTGCAAAGTTGACTGTCCTTATAAAAGAGCAATTATACACACACACTCTAAGCACGAAGCAGCACAATAATTAAATGAGTAATTACCTTCCCACTTTTAAGCTGTCATGCAATTAAACTTAATTAAACATTCTCTATAGTTCACTAATCTTATACAAACAGAAGAAGGTAAGAAGGGTGTGGCAAAGAAAGGGCATTTGGCAGAAGGTTGAGCCTATTATTCTGTCTATAATAAAAAATAACACTGTACAGTGAACTGCAGGTTCTCATGTCATTGTCTTGTTCCTGGCCAGAATATAACCTGGCCTGAGCTGCAAGACGAGCAATACACTGAGGCAATTCCACACTGGTTAGTTTTGGGTGGCATTCTTCTATGTAACATTGTAAAATGCTCTTTCAAAGAAACAGGTCCAAGCAAAGGGAAATGCTGGAATTTTAGAGCAGAGGGAGTAAAGAATTCTGTACAGAAAAGCTGGTCCAAACGTAAAACAAAATCTTTAATGCAAAAGCAAGTCCAAGGTTTCTCTTTCCCCCAGCAGAGGAAGGGCCTCTGTTGTAGAGACACAACAGAGGAAGGACCAAGAAAAGACATGGGAATTTCATTGACAAGAAGACAAGACAGCTGTGGTGCAAGAACAATTGTGAACTTGCTCCTATCCTGGTCTAAAATACAAATAAGCTTTGTAGAAGCACAGCCCATTGGCAGAATAATTCTGCTAATTATTTATTCATTCCCAGAAAGCTGTATCACATCTACTGTCTCTAGCTACATGTTATTATGTTAAATGACAAAATTAAGACAAAGAAATTAATTCTCTCAAGTAGCAAGGATTCTGTCTTCCATTGCTCCCTGAGGCAAAGGCAAAAAAACAAATACAAACAAACAAAAACCCAAAACAAACAAACAAAAAAAACCCAAGCAGCAAAACAGGTACATCTCAAAGCAAAACCTGACCACACTCTGTAAATATAATGTTTAACTCCAGGTGTCCTCAAGATTTTGGCCCACCCTCATAACCCGTATGTGTGCACACACTTTTCTGCTCCTTTTCTCTGCTACTGAGTCCTGATTCCAAGTGCCACAGAAGAAATTTGAGCACATCACAGCAAAACGTAGCCAGGAAAGCCAATTTTGCCCTTTTCCACCCTCATTTCTTCCAGCATGCAGAGCAGCTCCACAGAACTGAAACCTGCCATTAATATTAGCAGAGGGGTCTTCACGTGATTTGAAACTATCAGCACAATGATGGGACAAAGACAGGATGCTTGAAGACAAGGTGTTATTATTAAAACGATGGGGGTAAACTCAATAACAATACTGAGCAGCTTTCCAAAATGCTGAGTGTGTCTGAACACCCAGAAACTGAAAAATGGGTGAAAATCACCACACTACACACCACCCCTGCTGCCCCCAACTATTTATTTACCATTGCCTGATGATAAACTGCAGCTGTGGTTAAAACATGTCAAGTTTTATGTTTGGTTCTCATTCCAACTCCCACAGCAAGTAAAACATCACAGGCTGATAAAGGGTAAAACACAAATTGTCCAACACACAGCACTGTATCAGCCACTGAGAAGAAATTAACTCTATTCCAGCTGAAAATGGGACAGGAGCATTTCTGTGTGGAAGATAGTACTATTTTTTACGCTTTGTAGGCCAAAAAAGTGACTGAGCATATTGAAAACATTGGAAGTGCAGTGTTTAGGAAAAGGCTGTTCCAGGCAGTCTGTGTTAGTTTGCAGAGAAGCCTGACAGCCCAGGCAATACAGTTTTTGGCTGCTTTGCTCCTGTGCCACCAGAGGTGGGCAGGGACACGCAGCCCCTGCCAGGCACACAGTGACAGGGCCAGGGCTCCAGCTCCCTTGCTCCATGGCTGAGTTAGAAGCTGAGGACACTGAATCCAGTGCCAGCTATCTCACAGCTGCAGGAAGCCTCCAGGACACCCAGCCTCAGCTGTTTAACCCAACCAGACAAGTTCCAAAGGATGTTTTATTTCCTGTCTGGGACATTAAATAATTTTGTTAATGGCCTAAAAGTCAACAGTTCTCTATAGCTGATGATTAAGCGCTCTGTGATTTGAATTCAGAATCAGCAACATAGAAACCATATTAAAGTTACAGTTTCTGCCTTATGATCCATTGCCCCACCTATACCAACATGTCCAAAAAAAGGAATTCCAGACCAGAACTTGTCCACAACTAATATACCCTTTTTTCCCCCCTTTAATTTAGGCTCTGGTTTGGAATTATTGTTTTTCACTCCCCCCCCACCCCCGCTTCTTTTGTTTCCACATCTTTCTGTTAGATTTGGTAGTATTACCTCAAGTCCTGCTGCTTTCTGACACAGAGGCAGAACACCTCCTTCCAGCCCCCACAAGTGAGACTCTCCCCTGCTACTGAGGAACTTTGTTCAGAGGGATAACTTCCATGTTACCTAGTGGGAACAAAGAAAACAGCCACATGAAACTAATTTCCCAAGAGGAGTGCTCAAGGCAGTACTGAGGGACAGCAATGTCAGCTCACCCACACTGTCCCACTCTGGTTGACATATCCAGCCCAGGCTAGTTTTAACAGATCCAGAAAGGATGTGATTGTTTCTGTGCCACAGTTTTCTTTTTGCATGGTTTCCACAATGGTCCTGACATATTTTACTGCAAACAACAGAAACCTCCCCTTCCCTGGACTCACAGCACGCAGGGCTGAGGCCCAGGCAGCAGAGGGTTGTGTTCAGTGCTGGGGCAGCTGCCTCAGGGATGTGTTTTACAATGGGTGTGATTGTCTCTTGCTTGTAGGGCTAAAAATACAGTGGGATTTGCTATTTGCTGGATTTCAAAGGAGTACTATCACTGAAACACTTACAGAATGAACAGCTGCAGCCCGCTCACACCAGACTCAGCGTCAGGCCTCACTCTCCTCACTGGCTGTTCCCTCAGGATTGCTCAGAAGGCATAAGCAGGCTTCATTAAAGATACTTGATGTTTTTCAACTGGGCTTTCACATTACTTCTCCAAAAGGCACAGGAACTCTCAAATTTAGAAGCAAAAAATATGGGAAAAGTAAGTACAGGAGGAATCTTGAGCTCCTCTAAGTGCACTCTCCCCCTCAGTGCAAGGTGCTCTGAGGTCAGGTTAGTCAGCTGAGCTTGCTCTCAGGATAACCTCTTTCACACCTTCATGATCACACTATTTCAACACCTTCATGATCAATTTTTCTTTCCTAATAACTAATGAGAATTTCCTTGCTGTAATTTGTCTCTATGCCTTTCATCCTTTCCTAAACACCTCCAGGAAGATGTTGGCTCTGTCCTTTGTACACTCCCTTGCCACTACATTGCAGAATGGTCCTTTCATAGCTGAGCCCACAGCAGGGCAGGCTGAAAGCACCCTCGGTGCCACTCCCATCTTCAAGGTGTGAGTGCCATCCCACCCCCATCACCTTGTCTCAAATATATCTCTTTTCCACTGCTCATGTAGGCAAGGCCTGGTCCTTTGGACAGCCCAGACAGCCTCAGGTCTAACCAGCAGAGCTACAGCAATGCATGGCCTCCCTTGCATTGCAAAAGCATTGCAACTGCACAATTAATAACTGCACTAAACATTAAGCGAGAAAATAGGCAGATATGGATATGCCCTGCTGGAAACAGCCTCCCTGCCACTTTAACAAGTAGAAAAGCAGAGTAATAAAGAGTAATAAAAAGGGTAATAAAGACCCCTTCTGACTTCACTCTGGTGCAGCGACACGATTATTAGCTGTTCTCACAGTCTTCATTACTGCAACAATAAATATGGAACTGAAAATAAGAAAGAAAAAGAAATCCACTTGGTCAGAGACTATTTCTTGGCAATCAATACATTCTGAATAACTTACAAAATTGTGGTCTATAAGAGGTAGTCAAGTATCACTGTCCATCTTCCTTTAAGCACTGATGTTCATAATGGTCCCTCATTTAAAAGTGTTCGTTTCCAAGGCTGCTGGAGCTCAGCTCCATTCTCTTTCCCCAAAAGAGAAGAAAAAGCGAACAGACTGAGACAGCCTTTGACTGCACACTTTCACTTAGCGGGCAACTCTTAACCTTGCCTCTCTGAAGTCTCCTTTCAGCTGATTTGCAAAGATCTGGGGCTACAGAAAATGGGCCGAAACCTGTAGAATTACACAGAGGCTTGCTAATAGAGCCCAATGAGGAGGAAAAAAAAGACTTTTTTTTTTTTTTTTCCCTGGTAAATTGGTATAGGCAAGAGTTCTTTCTTTGTAAGTCAATGCAACTGGATCATAAGCTCTCATTCTTCAAACCCAGCTCAGGATATTAGGACAGAAAAGCACAAACCCAAAAATATGTCAGAATAAAACCCAGGGAGATTTACCTTTTATAAACATGCATCCAGAACTCTTTTGTTGGAGAAAGTGTTGTTTCTGTGGAGGAAAAAAAAAATGATTCCTTACTCCAGGAAATACTCACTGCCAAAACAAGGAGACACAAGTGCCTAAAACACTGTCAGCACTATCAGACCAAGCACAGGTTAAGATGTGCACTAAACCTTCATGCAAAGCATGAGACAAGGCTTGTGGAAGCTGTTTCATACCACCCAGAAACAGAGTGCTCTCTGGGTTTATACACAGCACTTCTAACTCCTCCAAAGTGCTTTCCTGTACAGTGTATTAGGCTGTAGGAGATTGTTTCAAACATGCTGAGGGTCGCTCCCTTCCACACTGTACTACATTGCACCTGAACCTTCAGCTCCACAAGCCCAGGTCTTCTGGGGCTCCCTCCAATCCTCCAGATGTAGCTCTGGGTGCAGATCTCTCATCTCTTCTGGCAGTACCTCCCACAGAGTCCCAGTACCAAAGCTGGGAAAGCAGCTTTAGCTCCTGCACAAAGCTCTCCAGGAAACCTGGAGCTGCCCTGCAGAGCCCCTCACCCAGATCATCAGACTACAGCAGGAGTCAGAAAGCCAACCTCGGGCACAGAGCAGCTTCACAGCCTCACAAAGCACCTCACAGAGCACAGGGGCCACTGCTGGATGTGTGTTAGACCCCCACACACCCATTCCAGCTGAAAGTGCTTCAAGGAAGGCACAACAAAGAAATGAGAGTCAGAAAGGAGAGTTAGCTCAAGGCAAGGAAAAATAATACTTTGAGAAGCATCCAACAAAAAGCTGTAGACAAGCAGAACTCCCTTGTGCCTCCTGTGGCTGCTGGGATGTTAAGTGACTGTTCTCTCCACCCTCTGAAGGAGGGTGGGCGTCTGTGGGCAATGAGTGCTCATTAACATCGATTCATTAACTTGGAATTAAGGACGCTGTTCATCACAGCAGCGTAAATGCTACAGGCTGAGAGATGTTGAGCACTAGGCAGCAATTTCACTGATCAGAAAGATGAGTTTAAACTGCAAACAGCTGTCCATGAAAGGATTGGCACAGGTGATAGATCAGCATATGGACCCAGGCCTGATACAGCAAAGCACATTCATTACTGACCCAGGCTCAGTTCATAACACTTAAGGAAGGAATCTAAAGGTGGCAAGTTTGGTGTATCACAGTCCTAATCCTCTAAGGCAGCTAATCCACAGTTAAGATTTAAATTCAGGGAATGGCCCAAAATGCTGTTAAGGCTTTTATTCAGTTGGCAGCTTTTCACAATCTAAAACTAATCAGCAAGCCTGGGCCCCTGAGCATAATTTGGTCAATTTAGTTTGCAGAAACAAAACTCGGGGAAAATAGGGAACACTGGCAAAACACATCTGGAAAAGGCAAAGTAGACCCATGCATCTGAAGCCATTTCAGCCCTGGGACACAGTTCAGCCATGCCAACAGTGGCAGCAGCTAAAAGCACAGAAACAGGAACTTCCCAGACCGGAGAACAACCAATTTATGCCATAGTCAGTACCTTGAACCACATCCAGGATTAAAAGCAGAGGCAAATGGGAAGCATATGTAGCAGCTCACACAGAGTAAGGTACACCCAGTTGTTGCACAGGGTGATACAGTGAGAGTGGCAGAGTTGTAAAGCCCTATCCTCTTGTTTGGTTGGATGCTCAGCTCTGAGTCCCTCAAGGTGAATAGCAATTTCTTCTCATGAATGAAAGACCATATCATCAGCTTGCTGTTAAGAGGTGATTAATTGAATACTGAAAATTAACATTTCTCCTTTTGACCCTTTAACCTTGTTCAGTCATATTTGCCACAGTATTCAATCTCTATCTTATCTGTACCTACCATCAAGCTTGTAAAAGATAAAACCAGCAGCAATACATTTTTTCTTTTAAGAAATGTGCATGATTAAGAGGCTAAAGAAAGCTGCTATCTCCTGTTCTTTATAAAAGTTCTCTTTATGATTTCAAAATGGCAAGAAATACACAATGAAATCCAGTGATAAAATATCTGAAAATGTCTGAAATACTGGTAGTAACTAAAGTGCTTCAGCATCCTCCTCCTTTAAATATCCCCATCTATGAGGGGATATATCATCTTACTTCCACCGAATTCTGCCAAGTCCACGAACAGAACAAACTGCATACACACAAAAATAACACCAAATAAGATGGAATAGGATTCTAGCACTTCTTTTCATTCCAGAACTGAGAATAATAACAAAATCAAACAAAGACTTCACTGGAAGTACCCAAGGATTCAAAATCCAAAAGGAAATCAAGTAGCTTTTGGAGATAGGAAGGTCACACAGTGCCAATCACAAGATTTGACCTGCCAATACAGATGACTCCTACACAAACTGAAAAGATTCATAGCATCAGTCAGAGGAAGAATCCTTTAAACATTTACTAGCACTTTTCAGGCTGCTTTTACTACCTTACTTTGATAAGTACACCTCACACAGGCTTGAATTAGTTATACTGCAATTTAAAAGTCGAAAGCAGCCTCTGAAACGGGCATCTATTAACTCTTTCAATAGTCTAATTAGGACTGCAAAACAAGGAATACATTACAAGGCAATACACATTTCAGCCAGTTAAAAGCAATAGCTGGCTGAATTTGAGATAACATTACTACTTGTAAAAACCTTGGAGAGAAATTCCATAGGAAGAGTAGAATTTAAAGGCAATTCTTTTAAAGAAACACTTAGCAAATTAAAAAACTTAGACATAAATTCTTCATTAAAGTTATCTGTCATACTTGACCCTTTCACATAAATTCCTAGGGGATTTATTCAAGTGCTTCTGCAATCAAGTCACTCCATGCTAATAAGGTACAGATTTAACCTGTAAGTATTATTCTCCTAGAAAAGTTGTTTTCCAGCTTATACCACAAAAACAGCCTCTCTGCCATTCATCCAGAAGCTGAGATCTCTCCAGTTCACTTCATATTTGGTTGAGACACTTTTCAATTAGAAAACTAACTGAAAGCAAGTCCATGCTCAGTTGTTTTCAAAAGGCTGTACTTGCTAGGACCACGCCTGCCTGGATAAACTGGTGTTGTGCATTCTCTTCCTGCAGCAGTCAGGGCCAGGCTGGAACTGTGAGCAGCACGATGACTGCTGCCCCTGCTAATATATCAGTGTCCCAGAGGCTTAAGGAAGGGCTCAGCAGAGGGGCAGCCTGTGTACTGTCACCACTGCTCCTACTGTGCACAGGGAAAACCTCAAAACACCACCTACCTGGAATTTAACTGCCTTTGACCTTTTCAGGTTTTCAAGTTCAGGATTTAACTGCTTGGCTGCATTCGGAACAGCAGGAAATGGGCAGTTAAAACCCCTAAAAAGGCTTTGAAAGCAACATGCTCAATGTTCAGGTGTCTCTCTGCAATTCACAGCTGGCAGGAGGGAGGGCAGGCTGAGGAGGGAGGGAGCAGTTGCTGTAGGAAAGGGGACAGGAGGAATATGTGAGCTAAGTTTGGCTGTTGTAAAACCAGCAGCTCTAAAAAGACATTGAGGAAGAGTCTGGCAGCTCCTCCTTCATGCCTCATTACACAGGGCACTCTTCTTCTGCAGGGCTTCCCAGATGTGCAAAAAGTCACTGAGGCTTCTGAAGCAGCAGTTTATTCTGCTCTTCCAAGGCAGTTTGATTTGGGATTTTTGCAGTTTGGCTTGGGCTTTTTGCCCACTGCACCCTGCAATTTGACACTGAGCCTGTAAAACCACCTAAGCAGCTTGCAGGGCAGGGTGGATCCTGCAAGCGTCTCTGGCAGGCAATCAGCAGCTGCAAGTCCTGCAGTGCATGTCATGGCTAAGGCCATCCTCTGAGCTGGCTCTCAGGGCCACTTAGAGCAAGGAGGATGCCTTCCAATGTCACACTTCCTAAATCTCACAGAGGTGACATGTCATTTCTGTGGGGTAATTGTTGTAATAAGTCAGCCCAGACTCCATTTTCTTCATGTGGGAAAAGCCAGTTCTTCATTTTCACAACTCATTTTACACAGTTTTTACAGAGCTCCTGTGCAACTTTAGTTGGTTAATAGCTTTGTTGCCAATTACTCTATTGGCTTGTCCATCAAATCTCTCTGTTGTATTGTTTACATCTTTTCTTTACTGATGCTCATGGGACAAATCCCTTGTTACTGCAGGTGCATTTGGTTTTAACCCAGGAATAGGTTGTTATGCTAATGAATTCTCATACCAAGATTGTTTTCACATGGGAACTTGCAAATTGCTTAGAAGAAGTGACAGGCTAACTTTGGCAATTTAGTAGAGCAGGCCTGATTCTATGAGGCCTTTCTTTTATAATTCTTCTACCTGTCTACAATGGTAATTATCTCAGTTATAGACAAGTCTATCCACTCCCATGTGTCTACACTCCTCCTCCCACTGCCTTGGAGCCTGATGTGCCTCTGGCCAACACAGCTCAATTATTTTCCTACCTATTTGTAAATCAATTCCCCTGATTGATGCAGACTTCTGGATGCTGGGAACAAGGTTGTAAAGTTTGCATTGAAGTACAAATTCAGGTTGTTGTTGCAGCAGCAGGTTCCTGAGAAGATCTCAGCAGAGACCCCACCGTGGCCACTCCTGCTGAGAGGGCTGGTTACTCTCTCAGTTGTTCAAATACTACTGAGAAGGCCAGGAAGGATTCCCAACACAGGAGCCATTGGAACCTGCAAGCTACGGCTCCTACAAATATGGAGAATTTGTTTGTGTCTGTTGCAAAAAGGGAAGAAAACCATCAAAATATGAACAATTAGGCATAATTTCCATGGCTATTTTACAGCAGAAAAATTCTTTTGGGTAGTTTGGTTTTTTGTTTGTTTGGGTTTTTTGTTTGTTTTTCAGTGATTTCTAAAGACCCTTGGCTCCATTCAGGGTCATGTATATGTACCCCTTTGAGAGCACAAATGGATTTTATTTTAATTACTATTTTAGTAGCTTTTCTCATTGTTAAAGGAAATATACATGTGTTTAAATCAAGGATCCCCTCTCTCAAACGATATGTTTTCTATCACTAGAGTGCAATCTCAGATACTTACAGGTAAAATGAAATGTGTGGGATAGTTAAAATCCATAATGAGTTCAGGTTTTTTCCCCTGGTCACAGAGGGGGAGTATGCCAAGCCTCACTGGCTATTCACAGGGCCAGGTACAGCTGTGACCCATGAAAGCTGTAAGAGAAAACCAGCTACTTGGCTGAGTAAATCTTCACCATCAGAACACAGCTCAAATTGACAGGTTCCAGTTGATTTCCCTCCCCAATCCCCATTAATTACAAGCTCTTTTAATTACTACATGCATGCAAGGGGTGGAAACAACAAGATTTAATTACCAAGCTCCCACCAAGAGTGACCCAGCTTGGCCACTGCAGCAAGAGCTCTCACAAAATGCTGTTCAGTAAGACAGGTCTCCAGCATGGCACCATCATCCTCTGGCACTCAACCCAGGAATGCAGCTGCTGGTGGAAGCAAAGAGATCTCCCTTCTGCCTGTTCCTGTTCAAGCAAGGGGTTGGCACAGCTGGAACCCTGCTGATGGCAAGGAAAACCCTTGCAGCTTTCCAGATGGGCAATGTCCATGTTGATTCTCTGTCCCCCACTTGTCAGACTCTCTTCTCCTAACTCCCCAAAAGGTAGAGTAGAAAGTTCAAGTGTTCCAGGACTGTACTTTTCCCTGCCTGAAACACACCCATGGCTGGTGTCTGAAGTGGACTTGGACAAGACCAGAGACTCTGCTGGGAGCTCAGCACCCTGGAAGCAGTTTAACCTGGGAGGGAGGCAGACAGGAACACACCCCCAGCCATTTTCACTATAGGAGACCATGCCCAGAGCCCTGAGGAAGAATGAATAGCCCTGGGGGGTCCAGCTGCCTTAACTCAAAACAACCTCTAAGTGTTAAATAGTGGAGGAGAGGGACCAAGTCCACATCAAACACTGCAAGGCATGCAGAAGACAGAAACAAAGCAATCAATTTTACTTTCACTTTTACAGTATGCACACACACACACCCTGCAAAACCAGTCAGCAGTAACAACTCCCAAAGAAAAGGCAGGGAATAATATGGATTGAAACAGGGACCCAGGGACTCAGCCCCTCTGAACAGTGCCTCCAGTCCAGCTGCAGTTGTGTTGAGAAAACTCTGCCCTGCAAGAGTTCCAGGTGAGCTTCAGGTAGCAGCTTTATGGGTCCCAAACTGCAGCATGATAAACAGTGTGTACAGAAGCCACCACAGTCTACCAGGAAGGATATTAAGACCTTCTGGTAAAGAACTTCAGCAAACACTTAGTCAGCCTGAATTTATGATCTGATCCTTCAATTCTTGGCTCCAGAAGTGACTCGCCCTTGGCTCCTTCATACAAGCTGTGCTCATTCCTGAGTACAGATTCTGGAAAAGACAGGAACTGAGCTGAGCACCAGCTCAAAACTTTCAGTTGCTGGTTAACTTAACTGTTTCCTATTAATTCTTTCTTTAAAAAAGAGAGAGAAAAAAAAAAAGTGTTAGCTTCCTGCATGAGCAAGGAGAAGAACCTGCAATAAAGGCTGATAAAAGAATAATTTAGAGCTGTGAATTCAAATCAATAAATAAATTGGAGATCTGTTCAGTCACCACCTCCCAGAGCTGAGGAGAATTAAAAACCAATTAAAAACTACACATCTGCCTCCAAATCAGTCAATTGAAAAGTGAAGGACAATTATAGGGCAATGATTGTCAAGAGAAAGTGGATCTTCCTGGACCACTTTTTATGGCTGATCATATAGCAATTAACTTTACAAACAAAGTAACCCAAAATCACTATATTATAAACCAGTGGTTTCAGTTTTAGAAAGCAACAGACTCTTATTGATCAGCTCAGAACAGTTTGCATTTGATTCATGAAACTGTGCCTCAGGTTGCCAAGAACAGAGCTGCTCCTTAATTAATAGTAATGAGCACCAGCTCAGAAGCCTCACACTTATCGGAGCCCAAAGGGGCACCAGCTGAAGCAGGAATCTCAGTGGGCAGCTGTTATCCAGCCAGAAGCAGAAGCACAGAGCTTGGTGAGAGGCAGTGTTTACAAAAGATGCATTAATGATCTCTGATGTTCTTTCGTTACATCTCTAGTACTGCCAGAAATAACATCTTTTTGGGCTTTAGCAAAGCACCACAGCTCATCAACCTGCCCGAAAGGGGCTGCATCCCTAATTTCCACAGCCACAACTCGTTAATAAGCTATCAGAGAGCAGTGAGCAAGCTCATTGTATCTGAGAAATAAAATGCATTTGTTTTTCTGTGGCAGAACCTTCTGGATAGGAGGAAAAAGCTTTGGCCATTCATGACTCATTAACATGATGCAAAAGAATTTACAAATACAGACAGCAAGTCGACTGAATGCTCACATTAGGCAGGAATCATTCCATTTTGGTTTAGGATGCCCAGCATCAGCTCTTTGCATAGAGCAGATCATTTGCTTGAAGAATTAAATTCACTACAGCACAAGTGGTGATGCCAGGTCAGAATTTTGACCCCAGCTTCATCCTCAGGAATACATCAGCTAAACTCCAAATCTACCACCAAATCTGACATTCAGCAGCCTGCTTGGTTCAAAGTCTGGCACCCAAAGAGGGAAAAAGAGCATCTTGTAGTCAAGGCACTCATGCTAGTGAGCTCCTTGAGAGCCCATAAGGTGCTGTTCAGCTGGCAGTGAAACAAATGGAAATGTCACCTGAATGACCAATGCTGTGCAAAATAAACAGAAACTGAACCGGCTTCCACAGAGCATCTGAGGCACCAGGACAAAGAAGAAGGTAAAACATTTCCTTTTTTAAAACTGACAAACTATTTTCTTCAATCCCCCTATTTAGAGAGAAAAAGTAACAGCCATTAATTTCAAAGTGCCAAGAAACCCTCTGTACCTTTCAAACCCCTCATGAATCACACCCACATATATTAACATGCATTGCTAATCCCTTCCATGAATCTGGTCCAACACCAGGTGCTCCAGCTGCACCTTTTAGGTAAAAACCTCTGCACTGAGCACCATGCAACTCAGGACCACATGGCGACAGCATCTCTTCCAGAAGATGCCCAGCAGCTGGTAATTCACAGCCTTATCTGCAGTGCAGTGCAGGGAGTTCCCCCATTCTCCCATGCACCTCAAGAATCCTGGCTCCTGCCCCTGGGAGTGTCCCATGTCACACATGTGAAATGGCCACAGAGGAGGGAGTTGGGGCCTGTTACCCACCAGTATGATGCCTACCAATGGCAATTCCCTTCCAGAAACCTCCAGAGGTGTGCATCTCTGCACCAGAACAATGCTGCCCTGACCTGGCTGCAATGTGCAGCTCCCTCCTGTCTAACACACTCCCAAGGTTCGCAGAAATCTCAGGGCTGCCTTCAGCAAAACCACAGCCCCCAGACCACAAAACATGCCAGAGAAGCACAAAATTAAGAAAGGTCCTGGGCTGAGGGAGTGAGTTTCCTTAGTCCCTGGCACTGGTACTGCTGGCCACATTGAGCATTGAGATCCATTGGGTCAGTCATAACAAGCAGTCACTGAGGTCACCAGAGAGCCAAGGCATCAGTGTGCATCCAACCCGAACTTTACAACTGCTGAACAGGCAAGTAACAAAGTCTGCAGGACATCCAGAACTGGGCAAGTGGCCAGAGACTTCCATGTACCTTCCAGCATGGCAGGAAGGCACCTCACTTAGTGTTGTGCAGCTAAAAACTCAAATAAAACAACAAAAGAACAACAACAACAAAAAATCAACAGGGAGACCACGTCAGAATAAATGGTCCATTGGAAATGGTCTTGTTTGAGCCATGGCCATTAACTTCCAAAACAAAAGAAAAAGACAAGGCACAGCTCCGTACAGAGCTGTCAGCAGCTGGGCCAGCTGCTCTGGGAGTAAGGGCTGTGCATTTCTATCAGTTCTCACTCAGGTGCCCTGCCATGGCAGCAGGCTCAGCTGCAGCCAGTCAGAACACAGGCAAGTGCCAAAGGTGTGCTGAGAGGTCAAGCATGTTTTAATGGAGCAAATTAAAGGAAGAAAATAGAGGTGGAATCTTTATCGAAGCTGCAGCTTCAAAGAGACTTATAAATAGCTTACTTAAAATGAATTCAGACAGTGTGTGCTTTGTTTTTCCACAAAACTGCCCAAACCCCAAAGCTGAGAATTAATTATTCCCACACCTTTGATAGCACAGAGGCTGACAATAGGGCTTTGGACAGCAAGGAAACATTTCTGAGGAGCAGACTGGGGACATTTCCTTGGTTCCACAAGTAGGAGGTTAATTCCCTGTCAGTCTGCACTCTGCCATTGAAAGGTTTATGTCCTCTGTAGTTAGGCAATGAAAAGACAAACTCAGTAATGCCCATGGCTCACTATGGAAGAGAGGAACAAAGAAGTAGCTACCAATAATCAAATCACAAAGTACAAAGACCAAATGTAATCTACGACTGACAGGAAAAGCAGGCAAGGTGACATGGAGATCAAAAGCTGGAGTAAATTAGCTGCAGATGGCTTTAAAACAGAGAGGAAGGGAAACAATTCAGAATTATTTAAGTTACTGGGCTGATACACGTATAATTACAAATAAAAGGAATCCACATATGTAAGCAGCTAGAACACTGTGCAGATACATGACAGGTGGGAGTGTGGACATGTATGAAAACATCCCAGGGAAATAAAAAGGTGTGTTTGGGTTCAGCTGCTGTGCATTGTCATTGAGCTGGGACAGGGACAGTTACTAGTATAGTTGGTCTGTGACTGGTCTGACAGTTACTGCACTCTCAGGTAAGTCTGCACTGGATCCTGCTGCCCTGTCCTTCCTCCAAGAGATTTCACAAGATCTGATGTTACAGCTTTCTCCCACACCTCCACTAATGCAGCATCCTCCTGCCTCTCAACAGCCAGTGCCAAACCTTCTATACTGACACAAGGCAACCCCACCTTCCTGCCCTTCAGACTGGTGGTAGATACCAACAATAACTCACACTGTGGTACCTGTGGAACATAGGAGAAAAAGCCATCACTTCAAAAAATCCAACCAAAACCCAAAAAACTCCCTCTGCTGGATTCAGTCTGAAAAAAAAAATAATTATTTTACAGAATGGTACAAAACACAACAGTCCTGAAAGGTGACACAGATCCAGCAGCAGCATGTTTGCTGAGTACCATGTTGTATTTCTACAGAGCTAACATAAATAAAGCCCTGGTTGCTTACTGCTAAAATTAACATAAGTCATCATTTAAGTGTGATTTGCTTGCTATTAGTTAAAATCAAGATTCTGTCTGAGAAGAGTGATGAGGAAAAATTTTCTGAATAAACACTACAAAGGAAAAATTGTATGTGAGCATGGGGACAGGTTAATGTGGATTCAGTTTACCTGAAGGGCCAGAGGGACATTTTTAAACAATTGTACTGGGTTATTAAGAATCTCTTCCCTGTGTACTGGAACAGAACTGTTAGAAAAATAAAAAAGGTTGAGTCCAAGGTTTTACAGAGCTACAGGTCAAACAAACAAGAGACTCCCAATGAAAAGACCCAGGTCTAACACATCACTAATTTAGTTCCCCGAAAAATTGCTTGCTCATATCTATCTCAATTCAGGTCACTAATGTGCAATTGGTAACTTCTTCTAACCTTAGTTAATGCTTGCTCTGCTTAAAGAAATCTTTTCTTTAAATTAAATTTGATTACAACAGGCTTTGTCTTTTGTATGAATAAAATCTCAATAAAGTTTTGACCCCAAGCACAAGTGATAAGTACCATTGCTGAAGGTCTGAGGAGGAAGTGTTACCTACTGGATATGAAATTCAAGGAACCATATGAGCAAGTAATTATTTCTTTTTAAAGATATAACAGAAATATGCTCAAGAAATCAGGCTCATTTAAAATACAATGAAAACAGGACCCAATAGTGAGACTGATTTCTGCTTATTTCATCCGTGTTATGTACAGGAACGTTTACACACAATTAAACAGGAAAGTAAGTACACAGAGGTTCTCCTTGAGTAATTTTCTAACAGTGACCATCAGCACAACAAATTGTGTTGGTGTAGTGAAATGATCATCTCTTCCCAGCAGGATTTGCTCTGCGGGGTTTGTGCACTGAAAGAGCAGTCAAAGATTTCTTTAGGGGCTTGGAGTTGCCAACACATTTGAGCATTTTGTCTTTATCTCCCATCTCTCCTGTGGACTTCCCACATGAGCTGAATGATGAATACAGCCGGCTGAAACAAGACAAGCCTGTCACAGAGACCAAGCAGGGAAAAAAACTAATTGATTCCAGTCCAAATGACAGATTCTTCAGCGGAGGTTTCCAATGTCTGTTTTACCTCCTCCACCTCCTAACAGTCGATCGCTTCTCCCCACCGAGCACCGCTGCTCCTGCTGGCCGAGAACAAGGAATCAGCAGTGTTTAGTTTGGGGCTGGCCCGTGAGAGCGAGGAGGAGAGGGTGAGGAGAAGGCAGCGCCGCACCCACGGCTGGGAGGGTGTGTGACAGGCGGGGACAGGAGCTGGCAGGGCCGGCTGCTTGCCTTGCAGTGCCCTCTGCTGTCACAGCAGCCTGCGCAGCACCGAAACTGATCGTACACACCGACTGGCTTCGAGCTGGCCTGAAGGGAAAGGGAATGGACGGGGCTGTATCTCCACGGGATTCTTCCCACACCAGGCATTTCACCTTGATCGCTGTTATCCACTTGCCTGCTATGAATTTACAATGAAGTTAATAATCCTAACTCTTGTCTTTTTCTGTTAGTAGAGCTCCAAGTGCTTTACCGAGAAAACTTAACGATCAGATTTTGGGGTTTACCCTTTAGACCTTGCCCTAAAACATGTCTGCTAAGGCCTAGGCAATTAGTACTGAGCTTAGAGCACTTAGCACAACCCAGAGATCCATGCTCCTACTTACAGTAACAGCTGGAAAGCCCTCCTATAACATTTATCGTGTAGCCATAATAGTATTTCTAACACCACTCCTCAAATTTGCTAATTTCTTCCTGCACTAGCACATTGCAGGATGGGACACAAGGAAACATATAAAAAAATGATGCAGTGTCCTTCTGTGTCAGCAACATAAAAAGTGTAATACAGCTCTGTGAAATAACCTCCATGACCCTTTTTTTCCTTTACAATAAATAAATTTCTATGAAATCAGACAATATTACTTGGCAGAATAGTAACTCACAAAGATAATCCCTTGAGAAAATGAACACCCTCAAAGCAGCTCAAAAAAGTGTCATTAGAAGCACATTTTAAAGGAAATGCATATTTTTAATGCCTAAATAAATACAAACTCCAAACATACAGTATTTTTTCAGTGCCCTGTATATCCCAGAAATACCACACGCACAGAGCTTTTAACAGCCATTAATATAATGCTCACACACAGATCCTAACTAATTCCTTTGAAGTCAGGAATTGAATGCTGGGATGAAAAGCCCATGATTGGCAGAGAGCTCGTGCATCATTAGGCTTCCTGTATGGGAATAGCAAATCTGCAACAGTTTATAAACATATGGTTTGAACATCAGACTTTCTAGAAACATAAGCTCAGATGCTGGCAGATCAGCTCAGCCTGACAACCTTCTGCTGTGTCTTGTGGCAATAACTGCTCCCCTACTGCTGCCTGATCCAGCAGCTCACACAAGGGGCTGTCCCATCTGTGGGCTGCTGCCTCACCACTGGGGGACAGAAAAACACAGCAACAACCCACAGAAACTACACAGCACAGAGATACAAACCAGGGCTGTGCTCAGAGCTGCCTGTAGCAGTCTCTGACACAGAATCACTTGGCCAAAGGTGAGTGGAATTAAAAAGAAAGGACCCCACAAACTCAAAATTGTTTGTGTAAATGTGATGAACACCTTGGGGACCCTCCTGGAAGATGGGGCCACTGCTTCCTAAAACCCCATGAGATTGCCAGTGTGCTGTTTGGGATGCAGATGGCCATAAGGATTTCCTTACAGAGCTTCAGAGAACTTGTCTCTGTGCCACATGTAACACACAGAGAAACCATTCCCTCTCATTTACACTTCACGAATTCCTGCAAATAAACTGCCATGGAACTCTTACAAGATGGAAATCCACTGGATTGAATAAAAGTGTTTCAACAAGGTCCACAAAACTTGCATGCAAGGAACTAAAAAAATTCCTTTTAAAGACTCCCGAGCAGGCGAATGCAGGAAGATTAATAGAGTGTTCAAGAAAATATGGGTGGATTCAGGGATTTTTTTTTCATGATGTCAGTATAGAATCTTGCAAGCCATGACTATGCTAACACTGGTACTATCCTTATTTATGAGGAAACTAAGGCAGAGAGATTAAAGGTAACTTGGGATAATTAGTACAGTTTGTCAAACTGAGTAGCAATTAAAATGGAATTGTGAGAATAGCTGGACTTTTGTACTACTCAGCATTGAAATTTATCACACCAAATGATCCAGGTGTTTAAAGGCTCATAGGTTTTATATGCATATGCTTCTGATATAGCTAAATTAGGATATTTACCATCCCTAGAATGACCACTGTGTACACAAAGGGTGCTCTGATGATCATGAGGAAATGATGGAATGCACAGGCTGCTTTTCAAGGGTGCCTCTAACCACAGCACACAAGATAATGATGTTATCAGGTCTCTTCAGAATAAAATCTAAATAATTGTTTTGATTGGAGAGGTGCTGAGAACCACATGTTGTCAGAACGTGAAGCTCCACTGAAATCTAAATGCTTCTCCCACACTCCTGCATTTCTATGGAATTTTCTGAAAAAAAAAACTAAGCCAAACCAAATTGAAGTAACTTTTGGAATGTCCCATGTCTACAACTGGTTTTAAACGTCTCTCATCTTGGACTATTTCAGGGGCTTGCACTGTTAACAGGCTTTAAAAGCCAACCTCTGTCATAAAATGCTTTCAACAATTATATGATTCTCAGAGCCTGTGAGGGAGGGAAGCATTTTAAACAGCTCAGAAGTTTTCAGATTGTGCTCTGCTTTGGAATAACCAAATTCAAAATCCTTCTTAAAACAGGGTTTCTGGTCAATTACTTCTGCCTTCAGCATCTTACTAAGAGCTCATACAGTATTTTCAGTGAGGACTTGGAGCAAGTCTGCAGGGCACCCCACATATCATAGGAGACCTGAGGGCTCTTATTGCCTGTAGCTTCAGAGAAAACTATTAAAAACCCTAACAGAAACCCACCCTTTAGCTTTCTGATTGACTGATTAGTACTAAATATCTGAGTAACTAATTTTTAGAGCTAGAGCACTTACGTTTAGTGCCTTCTACGACAAGCCAATTCTTGTTTGAAACAGCAGGTGCTATCCATAACCCAGGGCAAGCAGCAAGTGCACAGATCTGGTTGATGTTACCAATAGTTTCATATTAATTTGTCTTTGGTTCAGCTGCATTCAGTCATGTTCATAAAACCCCCAGGCATTTCTGTCAAAGGGAAGGTGCCAGGGGTGTTCATTCTGCGTTGCAAAGGAAGGGAAATGTCTGAAATGTCTCACCCTCTCTCACCTTCTCCCCAACAAAGCAATACAGCAGCTCTGCTCCACAGTCAGGAGACCACTGCTCTCAGTTTGGACAGCAGCAGGTTGCTCACCACTGCCAGGAAGCCTTTGCCTCTGCATGAGGGAGACATGGAATGTGTCAATCACAGCTTTTAGGGACACTATTTCCACAGTCAGTGCATCATCTGTTTAACACCTGATGATCACATTGATAAGGATTAGACATCCTGGTCACAAGTAACAAAGAGCACACTTACCCTGGAGGAAGATTCATTCACACTATCTTCCCTCCTTCTTGGGAAGGAAGTTCAAACTTTCTTGGTTTCAACTTGGAAACTCTGTGCAGTTCTTTCCACCCCCAAAACTCACGTAAATTTTCAAAGGCCATCTTGAAGCTAACTTTAGGTTAAAGGTTACAAGTGCCTGCCTGCAGTATATTTAAAATGCTCTTACTTCAAACTATAGGATTTTCCTCTCTTTTTGATTATAATTCCAAACTTGGACTTTCATCTACTGAAATAGCTCAGATTAATTAATGGAGCAGATTTCCTTTCATCTCAAGAACAGCAAACGATTCAAACCATAGGCAAAATACTGACATACAATTAGGACTTGCATGTTTGTACATGTTGTATTCATTTGGACTTCTGTGGGGATATAACTCACTCAAAGTATCTTACAATAACGATTTTAACTCGTTAAATACATAAAACAACTAATAAATACTCTTCCTAACTGCACCATAGGTGCCATAACATACCTTTAAGAACCAGCCATGTCAGTCCATGTTCATCTGCAATCAATACATTAAGATGTTTAGCTTTTCTATGTCTTTTTTCCCCTCCTTTTCTTTTTTCCTTTAATAACACCCTCATGCTAAAAGCCTGCCATTTCTGTTGGAGAAAGACAATTCCAAGGAAAAAAATCCACTGAAAGTGTAGGCCTAATCTCTCTGTGCCCCTAGATTGTGTCTGCAGTTCTGTCTAGATTTTGCACAATGACTTGACAAAACACAGAAGTGAGTAGCCAAGAGAAAGAGTTATTAGAATTATGACTTTTATTTTTATTCACTAGAGCAACATTGAGGAAAGAATTTTTACATACAGGTTTTTTAATCAACTTTACAAGCAAATTCCAATATACAGTATTTACTCTGGCCTGGGTTAAAAAACCAAAAACAACAAAGCAGATAGTAAGGGTACCTCTTGTTTTAGCTAGTATTGAATTGAAGATTTTGCTACGCAGGAGTTATGTTTGTTTTATGGTGGTGCTTTTACAATTAAGTAGGCAGTGAGCAGCTTTACCATAGCAGTGACTGAATTTCCTTGACAGCACAGTTGTAAGATGACCATACTGAGCCCTACCACCAGGGTCACATTAAATCCACTCTGCTCAGAAAAAGCCTCTGTAACGAGATAAGGAACAGCTACGGAAGCCCAATTCAAGAACTGATTTCCATTTGTATTGCAAGAAAATGTCCATATTAAGAGGATTATGTGCTGTGCAAAACCAGAAATACTTCCCCCCCCACAACATGCAATCTACCCCAGTATGACACTTTAGAATGTGCAATGGCTGTGACATGCAAACAAAGGAAATCACGCCAATGGTATTCAGCTTTCAGGCATCGTTACCACAAATCAGCATTTGTATCAAGGATGAAATGAGCTGTACTGACCTATGATGCAGTCTAGTTGCTATGCCTACTCTCACTGCTACAAGATGGAAAGTTGAGGAACCACTTTTTTTTTTTTCGGAACTGTATCAAAATTGTGTCGTTTTGGATTTTCAGGGCCTTTGTAATTATTTCAAGAAAGTTGGAGAGATAATATTGCACTTCTTTTCTCAAAACCATATTCTGGGACCACTATTCTTTAAGAGCTATGCTAGTCCTAAGGAAATTTTACCATTGGCTTTGATTGGCAGTAGGAAGTGCTAGCTTCAGGGAAGGGGAAGGTAATAATGATCTGGCTGTTTATCATCAGTGTTAGAATTCCACGGTTAAATTAAAGTCATTGCACAACAAAAACTCAGTACACTATATGAATACTTTTAAACATGCTCGAGTGCATATCGATCCTGTGAAAGTGATGGGAGAATACCTTGGAAACAGCAACACTACCGGGGAAAATTTGTTTCCAACAAAAGCCACACACAGCAGGAGGCATCTAGATTATTTTAGGCACAACTCCAAGCAATAAAGCTCATTTAAAGTGCAATTCTGTTCTTTTCTTTTGTGTTCATTCACTTGTTAAAATGCGTAATTGCCTCTGTACGCACATACTGAACAGTAGTTTAATACTTTTGTGAATATTGCACAAAAGAACGAGAAATCAAAACAAAAAAAAAAAAAAGGCAAGAAATCAGTTTTATAAACCTAAAAAAGACCCCTGAAGATATCAAATACTTAAATGTACACATTTGGGATAATCTGCACCAGTACTGATGATGTATCTGCACCTTCCATAAGGTAGATATGATACCTGAAAATACTCACTTAATCCCATTTGACAAGCACTCTCAGTGCCCTCTCATCCATCACTCCCCAAACCCCATCTTTCACCAAGGTGAAGTCTCCAACCTCACTTCACCACTTCTCTCCCAGCTGCCCATCTCCTGACAGGCTTTGCCATACTCTGGACTTACTAAACGTGCAACAGAGCCTTCCCTGGTAAAGTCTGAAGAGCCCAAACATGCAGTTGTCTTAGAGGGACGCGAGGTTAGCAGCTGAACACAAACGCGAGCCAGGCTAGCATCTGTCTCATCCATGATCAAATCCTGCTGGCTCCAGCTCAGTGTCTCACTAATCTGTCAGAACAAAACGGGGAAATGCTATAAAAAAGGACTATAATCTACTTATGTTCCTTTAATACATATATACACACCCATATAAATATAACACTCTTTTCTGGAAAGAAAAATTATGAGCTTTTTAATAAAACCCTTGATCATCTCGATATTCTTAGCTTTATTTGCTTTGATCATCTCCTTAATTTTCAGTAAAGGTGCAGATACGAATAAAGGTGTAGATATCTATACTTTTAAATGTAAACATAAAAATTGAAACATCACTAAATCAGGCTGGCGATACCTCCAGAATAAGAAGCAGAAGATGATGAATTTCTGCCAATAACATTAGGTGAAAATTGTATTTTTACACAAAATCATATACAACTAACAATAAAATCAGCTTCTCTTCGAGGAAAGTAAACTTAAAAAAACCACACCTTCCATAGAAATCTATATGGACCGGAAAATGAACGAGGAACCTGATCACTCCCTCAGCAGTCTTTAAACTCCTGAGAAACACAGTTAGCTGCCAGGAGCTAGTTTTGGGGAATATAAAAAGTGAGTTTTATTTATTTTTTATTTTTATTTAAGTAAATATGTCCACTAAATACCACTAATTCAATGTTTTTCATGGAAATAAATTATTCCCAGAGCATAATTGTTACTGCAGTCTCAAGTTTCTGATCCTATACCAATAACTAACATTATTTGTCTTGTTCTATCTCGCTTACATTGTCATCGCCTCAGTTCACAGAATGTCCTACAGGTCCCTGATTTCAGACTGATGTAAGTAGTTCTGAAAAAGAATCTCCCTCTACCCATTTCCCCCCGCCAAGCTTTTCATTTTTCCACTTCATTGTCAGTTAAATAAAATTAAAGTGTGAGAAATCCAAAATAATTCTTGAATATCAACCAAGGTGAGACGACTCTTTTTTCCTTCACCCAACTGAAGTATCCATCAGGATACCCCCAGTTAAAGGGCTTAGATTACGGAAGCTGAATATTGAATTCATTTATGAAATGTCTACACGTACTCACTTCAATTCTCTCAAAGAAAATACTGTAATATGTCAATGTCCTACAGCCAGAGCCTAGAACAAACTAACACTGTTGCATTTTACTGAGATTATGTGCTCTTCAGGAACAGATTCTGAGCCAAGTTGTTGCGACAGCCTTCTGCTGCTGATTTTAAAACCAACTCAAGAACAGGAAAAAAAGAACCCAACCAGTAACATCCAAAGAGTCACAGGAAAGACGGGAAGAACTGGAGATGGGACATAACATCAAATTTCTGGAAAGCTTCTTCACTGGGTATGGGCACATGTGACTCACATCATTTGTGTCATGGTCCCAGAGTGCACCAAGACTACTTTCAGAAAAAATACTTCTCCTAGAGAGCACAAAAATGTAATTTTTTTCTTCTTTTTATGCTTAATTTCCCCAAAAAGCTCCTTACCAGTTATCATGTACTTTTTCAGAAATTACAAAAACGAACAAAACAACAAAGAAACAAACAACCCCCCCAAAACCAAAAAAAAAAAATAATCTAAACCCCACATCTTTGAAAAACTCTTAAGAGTACCAGCTCCAGATTAGGACATAATAGGATTGCTCAAAGCAAATAAGTGGGGTTAATTTTTTTCCTTTTTAAAAAATAGTTGCATTTTTAATATAAGTTTTATTCTGTAACATAGTTTCAAATTCTTACACATATGGCAAAGTTTGTGCAAAATTTCAAGTCAGGTACTTCAGAGCCTTTCAATATTAAACAGAAATCAATAAATACAAGCAGAACAATAAAAGTTTAAAATATTAATTAAAATGCATGTTGTGCAACCTCAACATAGGTGTTCTGGACCCCTTATTCCCAGAGGCTCCCTACTTACCAATTCCTAAGAGCCTGCATTGGAAGGTTTGGACAAACATCCTTAGCACTGCATTTCAAGAATCTACCCGGTAATGTGTCTATTCAACACAATAAAAACATACCACAATCATTTAACAAATGAGGATGTTTAAGCGAGAAGATTCGTTTCACCCTGTGAAATCTGCCTAACGTCTGTGAACAGTGAAAACAGGATAAATAAAGAACAGAGCAACTTCAGATTACAGCAAAACAAAACAACACAACCCACCCAACCCATCAGATTAAATAACATTAAATATGTCAGTCTTGAGAGAATGATAAATACAAGGATTTTTGCATAGGCCTCTGGAATACAGAGTCAGAATTATGGCCAATAAAACATCTGCTAGTCAGGCTAATTTTCTACCACTCTGACCTATCGAGTACTCAGAACCAAGAAGTTAGACAGAACAGCAATTTCATCGTCTAATAACTCAAACAGAGGTAAGAAATGATTTCTGCCATCCTGAAATAAATAGTGCAGCATTCTGGCATTTGTGGTCACCACAGACTTCAGTATCTGTTTAATTACTAAGATTGCAATACCATCTTTATTACAGACCGAAGATAAAATAAAGCACTCTGAGAAGAAACTGCACAGCTCGTAACATCAGCCTCAGAACACGGCAGGATGGACAATGCAAACCCTACAGAAGATGCCGTTGGGAACAGTGACTCAGGATTTGCAGGTACAGCAGGCTCCAAGGCAGTCACAAGACGGGAGGTGGGTGGTGGCGTGGCATCGTGCGGCGAGGTGTGGGAACGGCCTCAGTGTGTCTTTGGTTTCGGGAGGCGGGAATGCCGACCGGAGGGCATGCTGTCCCCGGAACGCAAACCAGCAGGGTGTGGCTGCATGTGTTCCTTTCTCTGGACTGGTGGCCTTGGGATGTTAGACTTTAGGGAGGTGTTCTGAGGCTCTGGAGGTACTGGCGTGGATTTCTGACTGCTCACTTGCTTGGATTTAACAAAGGACGTAGTTGGTGGGCGAAGTTTAGACACTTTCTGACTCTGTTTACCCTTTAGGTTATCCTGCCCAGATGTTGGCTGTGGCTGAGTCGAACTACTCAGTGGTAGAAGCTCACATTCCTTGGAAGCAGCGGAATGATCTGCAGATCGTACGGGAACGGCCATGGTAGGAGGCACTAAAGCAGTTGGGGGTTTCGCGATTCTCGAAGTCTTTGGCTGAGAAGCCTGGTTTGTGAATGAGGGTTGACCTTTCACAGGTAATCCAGTCTGCATCTCTGGAGCATCAGCTCGTGTAGAGCTCTGGAAGTGGGAACGAGGTGGCAGTGTACCTTTCTTATTACCAGCCACCTCACCAGGGTCTTCAGTGTTTTTGTTTTTCAAATTGTCCAAATATGACACATTTTCACCTTTTGTGTTTAACTGCACGCTTTTTAAAGAGTTTACGTCATTCAGGCTATTTGGGAGAGAGACATTTGCAGCATTTGGATTCTGATGATTTCCATTGTCATGCAGATCTGGTTTAGGATATTCACTGTGGGCCTCGATATGTGGAGTTTTTATTAGTTTTCCCTGGGCGAGGTCTGTGGAATTGGGAAGGCTGCTGGAAGGCTGTAGTACTTGAGGCTGTTGAGGAGAACAATACAAGAATATATTAGGCAGAGAAGACAGTAGATACACTCAGAATCCAATGTGAGCTGACTGGATGCTTGATAAGGGCTGTATATCTGGGGTTTTAAATCAAAACTTTGACTTTGGCAAAACAGGATGGGTCATGGGATGCGTACAAATGGAACTCGTAACTGAAGTGGAAAAAAATATACCAGCACTGAAATAAACAACAACATAGAGACAAAAAAGAAACAGATCGGCTTAAAAAGGAAACATGAAGAAGGCATGGTTGATGGTTTCACCCAAATCTGCGGGACAGCGCAAGAATTAACGTCGGTGCAGATCAATTCTAATGAAGCGCTCAACCCAACGCAACAGCTGTGTCCAGCTTTAACTGCTGCTCACTGCATACTGACCTCAACCCCAACCCTTTTACTGCACAGGCAGGAAAGCAGCTGGATGGACCACATGAATTTAACAGGCCGTTTCCTTGTCCTACTGAGGCCAGAAAATCTGGTGGAAGAATGTGCTCATCAGGCTACTGACTAAGCTTAGGTAACTGTTTTATCTTGAAGTGATTATAAACGGACTGATAAAGAAACAGAGTTCATGTGAAAGTAGAGACCACACTCTACCACACTGATAACCATGGAATAAAGAGAACTGTAGAAGATTTTACATTTTATCAGAAGATACAGTCTAATCAGACACGCATCAGACAAGAGAATTGCCAGTACCTCTTCTGGGTAATTTCTATTCTCTTTGCTCTGCCCTGTAAAGAGACTTAAAAGATTAATGGTATACTAGCTTCACAATACATCCTAGACCTGCAACTTGGATACAGATCTTGGAAGCATTACTAAAAATTCTTCAATTAGTAGCAAACCCCAAAATCTATTAAAACCTAAACTACAGTTTTAGAAGGTTTGGATTGTTTTTCTCATCTTCTTTACAAAGGAGGGGAACTGAACTCCTACCAACTGGTCATCACTCAACTACTGGGATTCTTACCAGGTGACAGGTTGCATGTACACAGCAAACAGGCTTTTTCTGTTTACTAGTGAAATAGAGTAAATAAAAAAGAAGCTTTGTGTTTGGGAGATTTGACTAAAAGTCATTTTAATCACTCTTCTGAATTATTCACAAGTTCTAAAGAAAAAAAAAAACAAACATTATTTGTCTGATCTTTTTACCTCTTCTTTGATCAGCAGAAAGAATGCAATGATAGCTGTGCATGCCAGATTCCTGTTACACATTTAGGGCCATAGCCCATCTCAGGACTCTTTAGGTTTTTCATCTTTTCCCTGGCAGGATTACTACTGAAAACTGAATCCTCAAAGTTCCTCAGCAAGAGAAAAAAATTAATGGTTAATGAGAGGAAAATCAAGGTTTCTCAGTCTATTTTTTATATATGAGCAGTTTTTCCCTTTAGAATGTAACAGTTGTTTTGTAAGGAAAGGCAAAATCTGGACCAATGGCATAAGCTATCAGTGATAGGCATGTAAGGCAAATATCCTGAGCAGTCAGAAAATGATTGTTTTGGAAAGAGGGAACAGATTAAAAAAAAAAAGGCAAAGAAGCCTCCAAAATGGTGTCAAATGTGTACCAAAACATTATTCCTTATGTGACCCAAGATTAGCTTAACTTCATGAATCCCTCTTAACCATACAATCCTACAGGAAGGAAATGCTAAACATAAGGAATAATTCTATAAACTGAGAGAGTTACAGCTTAAATAAAATTAGTCCTCCAGGTATTTTTTGCATTTTCCAGTGTTTATGTTTGGGTTACAGAAGTTATTATCCTTCCAGTCTAGAAGCTGACAGGCAGATGTTAGCCAAAATACTTTACTGATTTGAGATCTCACCTGCAAAACCAAAACTGCTAATAATGAATGCAGAAACCTGAGCAATATGTACCCGATTCCCATGCAAATACTACAACAAAGAAACCATATTTTCTTTTCCCGCTTGAAGCTAAAAAAATTAAAATATTTATAGCCCACAGTATTGTGTCAAATGTGGAAAAACAACTGTCAGAAAATTGTTCTCCCTCAGCTAGGAAGGATTTTTAAATGCTAGTCTTCAAAAACACAGATAAATATCTAATTTAATCAATAAAAATTCTAACTTTATATCAAATAATTCTAGCAATACTAATCAACAAAATTAAAAAAACTGGTAAGTTACAGAAGAAACTAAATTTTTATGGAAAGTTGAGTTAAACACAAACACATCTGAAGTACAACAAAGCCATCAAGGTTTCAATAATTATTTTGAATTCTTCTGACAAAGGCTAGATAGTATTTGAGCTCCTCCCTTTGGGCAATTTTGCATTTAACATATAAAAATAGCCAAATACATGCTTTCCTCATTATCCTTAATAACCTCAAAAGGTCTAAGCAGCTTATTACCCAGAAAGTTAGCAGTACTAAGGTGGAAAATGGCTACGTGCTCAGAATTATGAGGACACTAAAGCTCTGGTATCATCTTTGCCCATTTGTTTTAAATAGTGTACTGCTTTCTAATTGTGTATTTCTACTCAAGATCCACCCAATTATCACAATGACAGATTTTAATATCATCATATTTCTACATGCATTAACATTCCAAATGACATTAAAAGCAGCAAAATGCCACTTGCAGAATATGCATGTACCAGTTCACAAGGTATCCAACACTGACAACTGCATTATTGTCACCCACAGCTCCTATCTTTGTACTAAATACAAGTTCTCCTTCTACAAAGAAAGTCTTTGAAATTCTGACCATGTTACTGGTAAAAACAATGAGTCAGCTGAAGGACTGAAGTACTTGGTGAATTCCATCATATGAAGGAGGAGAAATAAAGAAGCATTCTGCCTTCCAGGCATAGTATTTTATTTCACACAAGTCCTAAAAAAAAAAAAAAGGCGTTTCATCTGCATTGTTTTGAGTGCACTTCTGGTAATATTTTGGAAGTGGGACAGACCATGATTTGGAATAGACTGCCAGGCTACCCAGAATTCTATTTATGTCCCATAAAGAAAACGTGCAGGTAGACAAACACCTGCACTCCTTTGGGATGCTCCTAAAATGCAAGGTTGGACTCAAACATTTCAAGTACAATATAACTGAAGACACTTAGTTCTCCTCAAACTGGAAGTACATTAGGCAAAGTGTTTTGTGCACATGCTCCTTTCTGTACAAAGAAACAGATTTTTCTATACGGACAAGAGCTTCAAAGCCTTCCAAATATTGATGCACTAACCAAAACTACACAATTCACTCCTTAATTCATTAGCCTAAGAGATTTTTCTATTATTTCTCTCCAGTAAAACTGGCTGTTACATCGTCCAGAGAAAGATGGCATCCACGACAAGGATTACCACTATTGCACAGTTATCAAACTACTGAGGCTGTATTAGCTTTGTGCTGGAAAACTGAAACATCATGTTGTACTGTTAAAGAAGTTAAATGGACTGTTAAAGAAGTTTAAAATGTGGTCATTACAGTGATAATCATTAATTAGCTGAAAATTCCCTTCAGTTTTGCTTTGGTTATCTTGATCCCCATCTTGATTCCCTTTATAATACCTCTGTGGAATGAAATAAAGGCATTTTCTCCCTGCAGTATCTTGAGGAAGGAGGGAAGCGATGCAATGGAAAATCCGAGGACTGCATGCACATCTCCCACAGACATGCACCATGCACAGGGCAAAGAAAAAACCCAACAGTGAGAATGCGTGAGGGGGAGATGGGAATAAATCTGAAGTTGTACTGTACCACGCTTTATCACAGAAGTAATGGACTAACTTCTCAACTCCTTGCCAATGGCATAATGGAAAGCAGAGACAAGAAAAAGACAAGGACAGTGATGTCAGAGGACCAAGACAAAACAATGAGCAATTGCCGTGACAGAACTGCAACTTTTCACCATTTCAATTGCAATTACCATGTCCCCCACTGGTTTTTAGTCCTCCTTCAAGAAACAAAGGTAGCAACAGTATTTAAGTAATGCAGTACAAAAACATTTATAGCAAGACCTGCATGGAATACCTTCACTCTTAAAACTTCAAGGGTTTTAGCAGTTAATCTCTTACATTCCAAATACTGCGAGTAAAATTTATGTGTATTTTTACAGCTGTATAAAAGAAAAATCTTTGCATCCATGCACATGTATCTTCAATATCTAACCCTGAACAGCAAGGTCACTAAAGGCACAGCATTCCATCCTTGGATCATATTGCCCATAGTTTTAATAACTCATCTTCCTAGCAACTCACTCATAAGTTGGAAGAGACAACTACCACAGGTTCTTTTCGGGAAGGGTGGAAGGGAAAGGTCACAAACCCTGCTACGTAATTCTTTCATTTCCTCATCAGTTCTGCCATCCCTCCTCCTGTCACTGCCTTGGCCCAAGATAAACTGTCATTTCAAACCATGGCCTGTGCAGACACAGCCCTGCTGCAAGGCTGCACCAGACAGCTCTCATTTTCCACCTCTGGAAAACATCAGCATTTCACACCTTAAATCTGTAGCATTTGCTAATACCTTCTTTTTGAACTTTTTTTTTTTTTCCTTTCCCTTTGATCTAGCTGTATTATATCCATATTTCAGCATTAAAATGTAGGATTCTGCAGTCTGGAGAATGACTTCAAAAAATGACACAAAACAACCATATTTTTTTAAAAGCATCATTCCACAGCCAGGAGGCTAGTAAAATAATTGGTAATGTGGAAAAGCATTATTTTTCTTCCTGAACAGTCTGTACAGAAACCCCAGCTTGGAAAATTTTATTTTTTCAAAGAAAAATTACTTCAAGTAATACGTAACTATATCAAGGCAGGTATTTCATCTACAAATATAGATATATGTGCAACAAGCAGATAAATATGACCATATGCAAAATGAAGGGTTTTTTTGCAAACAGAAATTTAGTTAGGCACAAGGGACATTTCTCTTGTAGTTGCCTCTGCAAGTACTGAAGTTGGGAGGAAAGGAGTTTTTCCTAAAGGACTCTTCCTCATATAGCTGAACACTCTTGGAGCAAAAATTACATAAAAAAGGCAGTAATGTAATGATTCCAGGACGTTTTTAATAATTTGTGACAGAACTCCCCAGCTAATGCTCTGGCACAACTTGGGTCTGCTAACACAAACTTTGTGCACCCTACAAAGCTGTACCTGTCAATAATGCTTTGGAAACATTTCAGCACTGAGCAATGTGTCTTTGTTGAAAAGAAAATGCATGAAAAAGCACAGCCTGGATCTGATTTATAGTCACTGGGCATACAGTAGCTTTCTTCCTGGTGATAACAAGCTGTGTCACCTGCTAGAATTGCTTAGATTATCTCTGTCTCTAATACACACAAAAAAGTCTAAATACTTCTTCCAGGATGTGCACAGTAAGTGGAGATACAACAACTGCAATACTTGAATAACAAGGCAGTTTTGATCAACATTTCTGTGTGGAGAAGCACTTGGGGGTAAGGGGCCTAAAGAAGGTGTTGTAATACTCTTGTATTACAACACAAACTCATGATTGCTTACCAATGTGTATTCTAAATGCTTGTTTCTAGAGCTGCATCATTAAAGCTTTAGAACACAAATGGAAAAGGTTTAACTGTATTGAACAAAGTCTGAGATGTCATCAAAATATATCCTATAACCAAAAGCAAAATAAATGACCATTACACAGGAGTTTAGTTCAAGACATGTGGGAATTACAGAACAAAATTTTGTGGGTTTTATTCCATATAGAATGACAAAATTAATGTACTGTTACCAAAGTGTTTATGAAATTCAAAGTGCTGGATTGTTTCCAAGGCTGGTGAAAAACCATGAAATTAATAAATATGGAAGTATTAAACATTGTCATTAAAAGTGAAAAACATACATCCAGTGCTGAAGTGTGTTGCAGTGCAGTGATATGCTGAAGGCAAGTTCAGCAGCAGGTGTGCTGACATTGTGACTGGTGCTTAGAAAGAACCATAAACCTACACTAGTGTAATATTACCTAGCAGGGTAGTTTTTCCTGTCCTGTATAGCAGGAGGGAAATGATTTTTAGTTGTTTATACACTGTAATACGAACAGTTTACAGATTTACACCCCCATAATCTACAGTGCCTGTAAGTGATCTATGTATCCATCAGCTATCAACAGCACAGTGAAGAAACCTGCAGAATTCACAAGCAGAGAGGATATTTTAGGTTCAGGATCCAGAAGTTAAGAAAGAAGTGCTTGACTTCCAAGTCTATACAGGAAACACAACCAGACAAAACCTGAGACTACTTCATATTTCCATCATCTTCTCTGTATCCTTGCAAAGGAACACTGACATTAGTGTTTCAGGCTATCACTCAGTGGTGATGCCCAGCTCACCATTTGCCTTAAAACCCCATAACTGGCTCAAAAACCTGAACACTGAAACCACTGAACCGAGTGGGAAAGAAGGATACTAGTGACTGTTCCAGTAATGTTCTACTTTGCAGAACTGTTCACATAGTGATAAATCATTGATTGCTCAAGAATTTCATTAGAAATGTCTAAGGAACCTCTTAATTTATAATTTTTTATTCCTGGTGTTGCTCTATAGAGTAAACCTAAGGCTTAAAGAAACACAGGAACACTCCACTAGTGGAAACTTATTTTCCTAAACAATGTATTAGTTATAGTTTAGGTTAACTAGCCAAGGACCCATTTTCATTTACTTTACTTCCTTTACTAGCAATTCATTGAATGCAATATATAAGATGCATACTAAAAAATCCAACCTGGTTTAGTAATAAAAGTTTACTATGGAATCCCAAATAAGAGGCCGCCCTTGTTAGTGGAGGCTCAGAAAACCAGCAAGATTAGCAAAGTTTTCTTCTTCAGCTAAGCAGCCACTGGGAAGGATGTCACCCCAGAGGCTCAGGTGGCACCTGGGACACTGTCCTCCCATTCTGACTCACCAGGCCCCAAAACCATAACATTTATATGATTTATATAATCCTCAGGTCTAAAACTGATCTTGAGGTCAGTCTCTGTTGATAGGACAGTGAATCAGCAGTGCTAATGCTGGCCCCTCCACTCAGCAACAGAAGGCACAATTTTCAGATTTTGGGGTTCTACATTCATTACACACATAGAGTCCCACATCAAACACCACAGAAAAATGAAGCACATCCCTTATTGCACAGAGAAAAGCCCATGAAACAGGCTGTGCATTCCTGATGAGTTGTTTACATGAACATTGTCACAGAAATATCAAGAGAGTATTTGAAGCACAGTTTACAAAATACTAGATTTTTTTTGGTGATTGATAAAAGTGCAGTGTGAAATATATGCAAGCTTAGTTTTCCAAGGTGCAGCTTACTCTTCAGATTTCCATTGGCCCTGGAAATCTTACTTTGTTTCCATAATTTGACTTTTCCTTTATTTCTTGTCCAAATACACTCTTGAGCTTTGCTAGGCAAACACTGTAATTGGCAAATTACAGTACATTTAAAAAATATAACTTTAGCATTATGAAGCAGTTATATTTCTTCAAACACTTATCTGTTCAAAATGCAATACCAAAGCACAAAATAAGACTTACCATTTCTCTATGTCTACGTAAGCACACAGTTTTAAAGTCAGCAATTGTCTTTTGTTTTGCAGATCCAAGCCAAGTGAACAAATGCATCTTATATCAGCCCACATTGTAGCTAGCACATAAGGAACGTTAATAAATCATGCAAGTTGTGCAACAGCCGCTTCAATGTAAGAGAAGCCTTTTTACAACAAATTCCGAGAGGGGAGGGAAAAAAGATTAGTTTGTGGGAAGCCATTCTGTAAAGTGAAAGCTTTTTGTGAGAGACAATGCAAGTGACACTTTCCCACCGACACTTGTCTGTACAACCACGACGCGTTCACGTGAACACAGCCACAGCCGCGCGTGCGGACGCGTGAGCAAACGGAACACACACACGGACAGGAGAGTGCACCACAGCCATGGCAAACAAGGAAATGCAGCAAGCAAGACTGATGTTAGGACAAGACTGGCAACAAGGGCCTACTCGGGTTTGCCTGAAGAACTGCTGAGGTCTATTGGCATTTAATAACTGTTATAACGCTAGGAGTTTGTAGCTGCTGGTAGGCTGGCCGAAGGAAGCGGTTTGTTAGGCACAGACTATCGTGTATGCCTGGAGATCTGCCTGAGAGAGGAGGAGACTACGAGATGAACAGTGCGTGCAAAGGGGAAGCTTCTACTGGAACACGGTGAGGGAGATGAGTGAGAGGTACAGACTCACTCTGTCTGCGGTGCGGTGGAACACTCCGAGGGATGCCCTGGAATGAGCCCTGCCAGGGAGAGAAGGAGGGAGCAGAATACCCACCCTGTGCAGAAAGAGAGAGGGGGAGAAGTATAATAAAAAAAGAGAACAGGGAAAAACAAGACACCAAAAAGCCACACCATTCTTTTTCTTTTTCCCCCAGAAAGGTATCATTATATTTCCAGTTGTTCTACTTTGTAAAAGCAAGTGTTACATGCTACCAAAGCCCAGATGTCCTAAACTAGGCAGAAAATTACCAAATACCTCCATTTTTGTTCAAAATATAAGTACACGTTTCTGCCCAAGATAGTTTTAGGGGAAGAGTACAGAAACTGAGCTTATCATGATTAAAAATACATGATAAAATTGTATTTATACAGCTTTCAGAAGTATTTTAGAAGTGCCTCACCAAGTAGCTTGCTTAGTTCAAATCTACTGGAAAACCAGTCAACTTTAGTTTACAAAAAACATTTCTAATGCATAGAAACAAATTTTCCAGTAAGTCCTGGTGCTTTAGATGCCACTTTACTCCAATTTCATCAGTATTATTTATTGTGGAAGAGGTGACATAGAACTGTTTTCCTTGCACTTTGCTCTTGGAGCTTGAAAAGGATGAGGGAACTGTGCAGATCCATGCAGTGCAGGGTTTGCCTGTCAGAGCTCTCAAATAACCGCAAGTGTGACACACTGTGGTTGCTACATTCTCAAAAGAAGAAAAAGTAATTTTCTTATTACTTTTCCTTTTCCCCCACATCCTTACCTTTGCAAATCCAAGCTGCAACTTCCCTCTTAAACAACACAATGCTGATTTCCTATTTCAGCAGGACAGGTTTAAGTATTTACAATCCTTTTGCCATTTAAGCAGCTGAAAACTGCTTTTCTGTCCTGGAACACAGGTACCACAATAACGACTGCCCCACTGCCTCCTGACCAACAGCAACTAACTGTGGCTACTCTGTGAGCCAGCAGGCTGAAGGTATCTGAACAGCACCTGCATGACAGAAAACAGGAACCCAGTTTGCCCCTCCTCTCCAGATTCTCTGCTGCAGACCATACTGCCACAGCTGTAAATAATAAAGTATTTGACTTCCATGCCTCTTTTAAAGCAATTTTAAACATCACATTGTTCCTATAAATAAATATTCTGCTTTTATTTGTCTTTTAAACACTTCCCTGATCTTCCAGTTATCCTTACCTAATCAGATCTTAGCCAGCACTATTCCAGGTTTCAGTACTGCTAAGATGAAGCTTAACACATGCATTTAACCAAGTCTTAAAATCTGCTAGTCAGAACACTTTTCATCTAGAACAGGAAGTAAAAGAAAAAGCCTGACAAGACTCCTTTATTGTTCTTCAGAAGCTGAGGTAAAACAATTATTGCAGCAAAATCTAAGGGGAAAAATGAAGCAAGTTCTTCAGTCTGATGATGTCTAGATGGAGGTATTGATTACCTAATGTGTTCTTACACTCCTCCATCAGTAGTCATTAAGATCACAATTTTTAGACTGCTGCATGAAAGTACTGGAACAGTACTAGCTTCAGTCAAGCAATGTGACAAAACAATACCATGTGCTGCATCAGCTGAATAGGTGCATACACTAAATACATAAATAGTCCTGAGAACGTGATTTATCAGTCAATGACTGATGAGAAAATTACCACACGCTTTGGATTTTCACAGCGCGGTACTAAGGAACACCACATTTTACAGGTTTGTTCACACTTCATCCAAAATTGTGTCAGGGTACCAGAATACCAAGAAAAACTCTTTCCATTCTCTAAACATAACTGAATCTCCACATAGGAGATAGAAAGCACATTATCACCAGGCACAAGTCTGATTTTGCACAGACTCATCTGAGTTGGCAATAGGGTTTTTCCAGACTTCTTTGAATTTTTTAACATATTAAGAAGGGAGGTGAAGATTTCATATTCTCTCCCTTTTACCCTCTGAAAAGAGAGATTAAGAGAAGCACAAGCCATCTAAGCTACGTAACAGTTAAGACACTATTGTAAAGGCAATGAAATATTTACATGTCTTGATACGTTCCAGAAATTTTTAAGCATCCATATTAGCACTTCAAAGCACAGCACTAAAAGTACAGTCTTCTCAATAATTCTTCATGCTACTTTACATTCCTCTGACTGGAGAGGTAAATGAAGAAAGTGTAAGTAACTTCCTTGAATCTTTTGCCTGCTGAACTGGTCTCCAGGCATATTTTAATCCCCTTCTCTCAAATGCTGCAGTTGACATTGCTCCATATAGCTAAGTTTCAAATAAATGCCAGACTTCTATTTTGTAATAAATGAATAAATAAATAATTTTTTTCCTAAAAATACCCTAAACAAGGGTTAATTGTACATCAAATAAGGTAATTAAAATCAACGTCAATTGAAAAAGTAAGGATCAGCAGATACAGCACTGGGAATTTACTAAGGTGAGTGCTATGACTTAAACTGATTATAAAAATTATAAAGGATGTATCAATCTCATTAATATAGCACATTAAGATTTAAGTATCTACACATATGCCTGGCTTACAAAAAGATTTATTTTCTTTTAATAGTAATTTTTGTACAAAACTCCAGCAAAATAACCAAGCTGTCTCCTTTAAACATCAACTCATACTCATCTCCTATTACTCAAATGTGCACTGAGGTTCCCAAGAAATCCAAAGAGGAGGAAAAAAACCCACACTAATAAACACATCTCCTCAGATGACAGTACATATTCAAAACACACCAATAATGTGGCAGTTTGCTGCTGTTGCTGCTAAAACTAAGAAAGAAGAAAAACCTGAATCAGCACTTATTTATTACAATGTCTATCAAACTCATAAGCATGGAATTCTAGAATTAAAAGATGAGAACATGACTTACCTCAACTTGTATTAAAAAAAAACCAAACCCAAACAAAAAATATCTGATGGGATTCTTCTGGGTTCTGAAGCAACTATTTCCACTAATACTTTAATGTTAGACAGCAGTTTGAATAGCCCCTCCCCACAGCTATTATGTGCATCCAGCCACTACTCTTAAACCCCTTTCCTCTTACTTTCCAGATACTGGATCTGTGAAATAGCAAAGGCATCCCCAAAGAGGGGTGAATCAGAATATTAGAACAACATGAGATTCAAGAGTGGAAAAATAAGAGCAGCTGAGATAAAGCAGCCCACAAACCAGAAGGACAAATGTTCTTCTGAGACCCTGATGAATTGTACTATTGCTTTATGTTGTACTAAACGCTTTATGAAGTTCTGACTCTAACTGCGCTGGGAAAACCTGGTGGCTGTTTCTCCTTTTAAATGCTACTCTGAAGAGTAAGGCCAGAGTTTTCCATTGTTAGTTATGAGCAGATTTCAACCTTTAGAAAAAGAAATCACATGAACAAAAGCAATTGCTTCTGCCAGAAAAAGGAGAAGCAAAATATTTCTAAGCCATAGCCGCACAGTAATTTTAGCCCAACAGCCAGATATTCCAGTTCTTTTCCCAAGGATACACCAACATGCAAACCTGCTACTGCTTTAAAAAGTCTTTTCTGCTGCAGAAATAAATACAAACACAGCCAAGATCCTTTTTTAATCCGTACAACTGAGCACTTCAATGAGGAGGTGACCTTTGCTGCCTCTCACCAAGCACTGCCAGTTGTCTCATACACACTCAGAGCTCCACACCATGAACAAACCTAGAATGACAGACTTCAATACTGAGGCAAACAAAATGTTTCTGCAGCAGTCTTCTCTTACTGGCCTAGCACCCAGAAAGAGATCATGAATGAGCAGTTCTGACGTGTAATAGTCTTTCTGAAAGTATTCAGATGAAAAACATCACCAACCCAGTTTTATGTGCTGGTTTACACTAAACCAACAAGAATTGTTGTGAAGGGTTCAGGGATCTCTATTCCATGTAGTCCCCACATGTCATGCACAGTCACAGCACAAGAGACAGGTGCACAATATGACCACCTAGTCCTGCTATGGTTTTGTTTCACCAGGTACATGTATAAGAACATGAAGCAAACAGCAGAGCACTGAACAGCGAGAGAAACCAAGGCTGGATGTGAAGATGAACACAGTGACTGGACCTCAAAAGCTGCAAGTTTAAATTAATGGTTGTGAAGCTGACACAGACAGGATGTTTAAGGCTAAGGTGGAAGGAGATACTAAAACCAGAAGCACAACAGTACACAAAAACAGACAAAGGATTACAAAGGTTCATCCAAACAATTGACATGAAAGGCTTCAGAATGACAAACTAGAACAAAAATTGAAAAGGGAGGCAAAGACTATCTCAGTGCAAAAGTATAGAAAAGATGGAGCAAAGAACAAGACCATGCATGCTCCCATGCAAACTGACAGGTTCTGTTGTCATTCTAGCAGAGACAAGAATGAACTTGTACACAAATTTAGGCAGCAAAGCTCGTTCTCATCACTGTGATCTGCCACCAAAGGGGAAATACCCAGCTTTCACTGTACACACAATCAACTCTTGCAGGGAGTGGAAGAGCCACCAGCAACTAAGAGGAACTTGCCCTCACAGGCCAGGATCTTCTGCAGCTATCTTGGACCAAATTCAGGGCTTTGCAGATTGGTTGCTTCTCATTTACTCCTCAGCATCTGCCAACATCCTTTCCAGCCCAAGAAACCAAATGATTTATCAACAAAACCTTGACTTCTAACCCCTTTACCCTGAAAATCTTGAAAATATCAGTATTTACTATTAGAGAAGCAATCCTGCAGAGCTTGCAAGTCAAGTGTAGCAATGGATACTAACATTTTTCTTTCTTGTAAGCTGCCCATTAACATTAATTTCTTCAGGTAATTTTTATCTTCTTCTGGGGTTCAGTTATTTTCTTCCACGATAGTGAAATCATAAGACACACTAACTGGAATGAATTCTGTATAAGAGACCTGTAAGAGATCCTGTCAGAAATGTTGTGGTCTATCCTGCCAGCAAATATTTGTACAAGCCTTTATTGCAAGGATGGCTAAGCAAGAATAAAGCACAAACAATAAAAAGTTACCTACATTTTGAGCATCCTGCCAGGACACTTACAAGGAAGACCATGTCATAGACACAGTATACAGGCAATAGGTAGCTACCCATCGATTTTTAGGAAGCCAAATTTCCCAAACATTTCTTTCCAGCCCCTAGTTTTTATTATGTGAGCACTAAGTTTCAAGGATTAAGTTAAAGTTAGACAACTTCCACTTATGTATGTGTTTACCTTTAAATATGAAAAAAACTAAAAGTACTTTGAAAAACTGTTGTCCCTGAAGAGAACACCACCAGACAAGTTTATAATCACATCAAAATGGGCCACTTTCTAGAAATATTTAATAACAAAGAAACTATGTGAACATGACTTCTAAAAATGAGTATGTTTCATGATCTCCACTTATTTGTTTAGTGGCAGAACCATGAAGTGATCAGAAATACCAGCTCATTTGAAATGGCCAGCTGAATTGCTGCAATTCATATGGTCCTAAATTCCTAACTGAATAGCTGCTTTCCACTCTCCCTGTTTCCTAGTTTATTCCAGCATCCATTCTTTATGACACACTACATTAACAATGTTTGTTAAGGCATGTTTGAGTAAGCATTTAAAGTATTCCTTGGAACACTAGTACTAACTCCTGAGGAATAAACACATTGTGCTGGTTCTGATTTGTATAGAATATATGGAGTTTATAAACAGTCACATTAATTTTGAAAATTATAATTCTTGAAGTACGTAATATCCACTATAATTTAAAATGACTGGCAGGTCAACACTAAGAGGAAAAACTGAAATAGTTAAATATTTATCAAATTGAAAACTATTAACAAGCTTAAAGAAGCAAAAAGCTAAGATGCTTCAAAGGAGCCACTCTGTTATTGCCAAGACCAATTACAATTTGCTTTAAAAATCAAAAAAAGCTAGTCTATATAAAAAAAAAATCTGCTCTACATAAAAACCTGATAATTTCATAAACATTAACAATATTTCATGATCTATACCACATATAGGACCAATAAACATGATTCTTCTTAGTCTTTATTCTTAGGTCAAGACCATTAAATTAAACTGACTGGGAATGTTAGTGGAGCAAAACAATTTCTTTAAGAGGGTTTTTGGGATTTGAGTAGCGAGAATACATTTTCCTTTGGTGTCTCCTTCTATTTATTGTACTTTGTTTTTATTGTACTTTCTTACAAGAAAATAAGAGCTGATTGAGACTCCTTTCTATTGCAAGAGACATTTTTTTGTTATTACGTTCCAGATAAAAAATTATTTTATACATTTATATGTCTATTAAGCCACATAAGGAAGCATCCAAATGCACGTTAGCAGAAGAAGTATTAAACCAGAAAGTTGAGGCCTGACCATCAGAACTGAAATTTGGCTGCACCAGCCAGACCACTGTCCTCCTTGAAGGAATCCCACATTACATAGTTCCTGTTTCTGTTGGCTGACAGGAAGCCTGTAACTTACAAATATGCACGTGAAGACATTGCAAAAACCCAAAAAAGGTGCCCAAAGTATTCTGCCCAAAACTTCCCACCTATCAAAAGGTCCTGAAAAGCAGCATAGTTTCAGAATTTGTAAACACTTCATGAATTTTCCTAAGTCCTTTATCAATTTCATGAGACACTTTGCACACAGATAAAAATACCAAGATGCTTGGATTGTGCATGCAATGATCATATGGCCAGGAATACATATGTGTATCATATACATACACCCACACACCCAACCACAAATACAGCAGAGGTTCCTCTAGCTCTTCCTAAAGATGCTGGCCCTTAACCCAGACTTCCTCCTGATAAAAAAATAACCGTCTTTTTGAATAAAACTACAATATAACTTAAAAAATACATACTGGCCCAAACCAGACAACTGTGCTGAGTCTCTCCTTGTGCTTGAGACAGCAACTTGAATTCCCCATCTTCTCCAATATTTTTGTCTTACCAATTAACACCACAAGTTGCACAAACTAAAAATTGTGTAGTTAGCAACTAACTTCCCACAACTAATAATCTTGTCTGAAGCCATGTAAAAAATGAGCTAGAAAAAAAAGGAAGTTGGAAGCAATAACCATTAACCCTGTAACAGTATCAATGCACAAAGACATCCAATGAACAGCACACACATGAAATTAAATTGGGAAAAAGAAACAATGCAAGGGCTCAGAATCTCCAAAGGAAAAGGAGATGAAACAAATGGGATGAACCAAGATGCTACATGTACATGGGGGAGCAGAGGTGTCAAAGCAAACCAAAAGCTACTTAAGGTTATAAACTTTTGACAGCAGGTTCTTATCAGACAGAAAGAAGGAGGTTGGAAAACATGAGTAAGGCTGTTTGCCAGTTACTGGTGAACACAGCGTGGTGGTGCCTCTGCTCTAGTGCTATATATTTAAAAGACCATTTTTAGAAAGATAATAGGGGTGATTCGTCTTTATTACAACCTTACATCAAGTAACTCAATGTAGGATAAAAACAAAGAAACAAAAAAATCACACCCATTTTTAATCTTTTAATAAAATGTCCTAGGTTTTCTAGCTAGAGCAGTAGCTTAAAGATCCAAATGCTATTTGCTGCTGACTAACAAAAGCTTGTTTAGCAAAGGTAATTTCTTCTTATTATACGATATCAAAGATGTTGTCCCTCCCCCATCTTAAATCTTCTATTGCTGTTTCATGAAGAATGTAAATTTTACATAGTGGAAACAAATGTGATCCATGCAACAACGTATGAGAATGAAGATGTCTTTTGTCAAAGTGATTTTCACACAACTATTTTTTTTAATGATTCAAGCTCTTCAAATAAATTATAAAGAAATAATAAGAAGAAATATTAAACAACATTAACTTTTGCTTTTACACTTATGCACTGAAACTTAGAATACACTGTTTCTTTTCCTCAGCAAATATGAAAACATCAACAATGAAAATTTGACCAGGAAAAAACCCTAAGAGATACCTATGACTTCCAAGTCAGGATATAAGAAAATCTCTTAAATATGACTAGATATACAGCTTGGATTGACTGTAAATTAAATACTACAAATGGTGATTATTTGAAGAGAAGATTTATAAAGTTTAATTATTTATTTTAAAATAAATGTCTGTAATATTTGTTTACATAACAGGGCTGCAAAGGAACGCCAGGGTTGCACAGCAGGAAGGACACCACTCACACACAGCACAGAATCTCTTAAACAAGGCTGACTTGTGTGAGAGCCAAGGTCACAGAAGTGGAGAATGAGAGGCAGAGGGAGGTACCCGAGCACGAAGGGCCCGCTTTACTCACAGAACTCCTCCTCCAGGAGGTTTGCGTGAATTTATCGGCACACGCGCGCACTGCCCCTGGAGGTTTTTGACTGTCCTTCTGGCAGTTACATCTAGTGGCCTTAATCACCCCCAAAAAGAGAAAAAGAAACAAGAATTAGTTAGAAATTAACCAACTGAGCCTCTTGAAAAGTACAGCCAAGGCCCAGTGGTCAAACACCAAGCATGACTTGACTGTAGAGCACAACACAATTAAACTGTAGAAACCCCTATTTACAGGGCTGCACAACTGCTGCTCTTCCCAAAGGATACTGAGAAGTAACCCAGAATAAATACCGACTGTTGGAAAGAGTTTTCTCACTTAGATTTCTGAAGCACAGAGTTCTTCAAGTCATCTTTCAGTCATTACAAACAAATTTTACCCATCTCTACTATAGATGTTCCTCTGCTGCACCAGTTATAGGTTACTCCAGCAATCAGGTACGTGACTGAGCAGGGAAGGAGAAACTTCCCTCAAGGAATTTTGGCTGATTTTGAAGAGCAAGACTAAGTGTACCCAAAACCCAACACTTCCTGCAAAATGCTAGCAAACAAGGTAATTTGGTTTGGTATGCTGTGATCTGGGATTCTTTGTTTAAACAGCAGAGCAAACGCCCAATCTTCATCTTTCAGTTTTGTTTTAGAGGGAATGTTCCCACGCCAGAGAAGATGAAGGCCACAGCTGCACACATCTACAAAAGCACATGTTTAACATTTCAGTAGAGATTATGGTGACACAAGTACTGTCTCCAGCTATAAATATGTATGGTGTGCACCTCTTGGCATCTCATCTACCCTGCCTGTAGGATATTGCTGTGGCTTGAAATGGCTTGAAAATGTGGGGCTATTTTACCAGAACGGTCACAGCAGGTGAATTTACCAGAACCAAATGTAAAGATACACATGGCCAAATCCAAACTCAGAGCAAGAGCAAAAAGGTAAAAGGCACACGTGACTCTTGCTTGAGGTCTTGTGTCTCCCTTAACCTAATTTATGATGAAGTGCCCCCATAACTTGTTCTTAGTTGCCAGATTTAATCCAACTATTCAACTTGTTTTGTATTGTTTCCTAAAAAACCAATCAACTTAGACAATTACCTTGCTCAGCGTTAAATTTTATGGTGTAATTCTTTATCAAGATAATGGGCAGTAGAGGAAAGGAGAGGGAGAAAAAGAAACAGTAACAAAAACTTTAAGCAGAATGATAAGGCCCAATCCTCATCCATTTTTGAAATACTTTAAGTGTAGCCTTACCTTTTCCTCACTGTTATTTTTGAGCAGCTTCTAGAATTTTATGTTCAAAACTGGTTTGGAAATTAAATACTTTCAACAGCGTTATAAACATCCTTGCTTAGTGCCACACAAAATCGTGACCAGATTATGGAATTAAAAGATCCCAGGGCACAACTGGGAACCCAAACCTACCTTTGTTACAGTGAAAGTGCAGGAAAAAAACCAGCTAAGCTCTCTTAAAGCCTTCATCAGTACTGCCTATTGAAGTTACAAACTGCAGTGCACACCTGGGATTTTGCTGAACATTTTGGATTATACTTACAAGCTGCTGTTCTAATTGGTTGATTGTTTCATCCTTTTTCCTCAGTTCATCTTTCAGCTGCCTGATCTCGTTCAGCAGATCATCCATCTGCAACAAAACAGTGGTTTTCTGTGAGGACTGCATGATCTACAGGACATGTGAGATCAGACATGCCTGGAGGGACAGCAGTGACACAGCACATGCTTTCCTCCTCCCATTCACACAGAGAGGGGCTGCAGGCACACAGGCTAAAGAGTGAAGAAACTTGACTAAAAGTCCATTGAAGAGGCCAAATTCAGCTGACCCACTAAATTTCCAGGTTGAGTAAATCAGCTGCATTTTTGAAGCAGTAATTCATCTGTTGTGCAAACAAGTGACATTATGCAGATGAACTGCCTAGTCAGCAAACACTACCTAAAGTCCTCTTTATCAACAAGAGAAATTACTGAACTCAGAACAAGCATTGATTTTAAGTGTTCTTCAACTTAATGAAGTATTTATAGCCTTGTTATATTTCTAGTGAGCACTGTTTCCTTTGCATAAATGCAGAATTAGTGATCTTTGTAAAGTGATTTTACAATTGGAGCCAAGCAATGCTACAAAACCTTACCACCACAGAAAACACAACCTCACAAGTCTGTAACTATAAAAGATGATCCCATTTGCAATACCTATTGTGATTTCTTCTACCTTTGATACCCATTCTAAAACAATCAACTTGCCAGTGACTTTGTGGGGTTCACCTAGGTTAGCATTTAAACAAAGAAAGGAGCAAGAAGCAGTACTTTAGTAACACACAAGCTTTGGGGGTGTTTTTCAAACATAAACAGGTTTGCATCTCTTATTCCCTAGAGTCAATCAATGCCATTTACCTTGAAAGTTGACTCAGGTTCTTGTGGTTCTGGACTCGATGGAACTGAGAATGTGATGTCCTGGAGTGACACATTTTCATCATTCTACCAGGGAACAAAAACAAGGACACAAGTTTGAATTACTTGTTGAAAGAACAAGTTTCCTTCTTCTTCCCACAGGAAAGCCTCCCTTGCTGCAGCCTGTGTACAATGCCCAGGTGAGGGCCATGCTACAGACACTTATATTTAATTTCCATAACTTGACAGAACTTTACATCTCACAGTTATTTGGTGCTGTTCTGTTTGGTTGGTTTGGGGTTTTTTGTTTGTTTGTTTCATTTTTCTGGTTTTGTTTGTTTGTTTGTTTCCTGGGCTTATATACAAACAGACTGTTAATTTTGAGAACAGTCAAGTTTACAGTGTCCAGCACTCAGCTGTATTCAGCTCTCAAGTACCTGCTTGTCCCTTCCAGGCCCATGGCCAGCAAGTGAAAGGTTGATGAAGCAGCAGTTTACATTCCATGTTATGGACAAGTTCTAATAGAGCACTTTGAAATAATTTGCACAGTAATACCATAAAAACACAAACATTATTTAGTTCAAAATACTTCTAAAATGCTAGAGGAAAAGTGCAGCAATTAGAATCCTAGAATTACTTACAGTTCAACAAATTATTTTTTGCATATTTATATTGTATTTTATAGTTATCTTATATTCCCCAATTAACAAATTTCACCAACATTTTATTTTAAGCAATGATTCCAACAAATACACACACTCAGAAGTGAAGCTATGGATGGTCACAGTCACAACTGTGAAAGAGTCACCATGGGAATGGGAAAAAATACAAAACAAGACAAAACTATTTCAAGCAAAAATATCTTGCATGGCTTATCAAAGCTCTGTACCTCCGATATACTTTTTACTGCTATTAAAATGCAGGGAAGTGGAACAATAAGACATTCCACAAGAGCAGATTAAGACCTAATTGCAAAGAAGGTTAGTATGTCACACACTCCCTGGTGATTTAAAGCAGCACTCCAGGCCTGTGCTACACCTGACTCATTCACCAGCAAAGCAGGGACAAAGGTCATCTGAACAATTCCCTCACCACTGTCATAATTATCTCAGTACACATGTAGAGAACACAGCACAACTGGAAAAGAAACAGTTCTAACACCATCAGTAGGAACTCAAGCCCCCTTTGAATACGTGCTAGGATTAATCTATGAAATCTCTCGCTGTTTTTGTTTCTTGCTCATTATATTGCTAAAATGAAACAGGGGAACTCAGCAAAATAGAGCCATCCTTGTACAAAAAAAGATATTAGAATTACCAGAAAGATGATAGAATTAGCAAAGAAAATGCACCTGGTTATATGCATATGCTATTTTTAGTAGGCTAGAAATAATACTAAGAAGTATACCGAGGTATCATCAAATCTGGAAACTTGGAGAGAACATATGCTTTAAATCTTTTGGTATAGATACAATGAACTTTATAAAGGTATCACCACATTGCACACCACACTACAACAGGCAATATAAAAACCTGCTACCTCTAACATTTTTACAGTAGCAGAATACATTATTTATTTTGGTATAATCACTTATCCAGAGCAGTGGCAACTGAATTTTTACCAAGGTCTAGGTTTTGATTCCCAATTCCAAGCTTTATTCAGTACAAATCACTCATCTGAGCAGACTCCTCTGCTAATGGCATTTCTATACTGATGCAAGCAGAAGCTGGGTTAAGTGGCCATCAAGCAGAGGGTGCTGTTCACCTGCATGCCTCAATGCTTGGCATTCTGAGTGCAGTTTCATCCAGGCCATGTCCATCTCACTGCCCACTGTCAAACACTGTCACAGCGACAGTCTGACAGTTAAACTGTTGAAGTTAAGTTGAAGGCTTAAACCTAAAATTTGCCATTTTGATCTGCTATTGTTTGTTTATTTCCTTTGGTTCTGTTTCTTTCAAGCACAGTTAAGTCACTGAGGTGCACTATTTTGTGCCTAGTGAAAAATAATAATTGTAGGGGTAATTTATACAACTTAATGCATGACAAACACATCTTTTTATTTTATAAGTCTGTTTCTTGCTCAGCTCCAGGCTTCTCATAAACAAAGATGAATCTCTCTTGTGGATCTCACCAGATGCAAAGAGAAAGGAATACAATGAATATGTATTTCAAAGGTACACAAGTGACTTACTGATCTAAAGCCTCAGCAAAATATACTGATGCATTTAACAACTTTGCACTACATGGTTCACATTTTCATTCACATCTCTTCATACAAATGGGCCATATCTGATAAGTCACAGTGAAAACCTGTGCTTGAAAAATACAATTTCATTTCCATTCACAAAAGGTAAGTTGAAATGAAACGTCTTTTTAAAAAACCTGCCTCCCAGAGAAAAGAGCTTCACAGATCTCACAGCTCTGTGAACTACTTCATGTTTCAGTCCTCCCCACAAGAGCAGCCAGTGCTGATCTGAGGTAAGACAGGTTGGTTGCAAGCCATTGCTGGGTTACTACAGAGGATGGTCAATCCTTGCCAAGATCAAAGGCCCCAGGGCAACAGAAATAGAACAACCTTATTTCAGATTGTATTAACACATTAGCCTCCAACCAGAGCAGCAAGTTTATGAAATTAATTGAGGAGGAGGAAGAAATTGTTAAGATCAGAAGAAAACTTATTTCTTAATAAGCATGCAAATGAAGTACCTTAGTCAATGTTTAAGAGGCATTAACATTTACATGTCAATTATTACTAGAATTAGACTTCCAAAACATTTTCTTACAATACAAAGTTAGCACTCCAGTTAAGCATTAAAGGGAGAATGCTCTCCAGCAGTACAGCTGTCTGTAAATATGGCTGCATTTAGTACAAGAACAAGCTACATTTTTCACTCCATACAGGTCAGTACATTACTGAGAAGTCAGAGAAGGTTATACGCAGTTCTGTGAAAATTTTCTGAACTCTGTATGAGAGAGACTCCTCTTGCTGATGTCACTGTGTGAAGGCACAGGAAGATGGCAGTGTGTGAGGAGTAAGCAGCCAGCACCTGTACTGCTGGCACTGTTCTCCTGGTCACAGGGAGCTCAGCCAAGGCTCTATTACTCAAATAACTATTTATTTTTCCAAGCTGAACTGGGAATGCAGCAACCCCACACTGCTGCAGCTATGTTGCTAGCAATACTCCAGCTAATTTATATTCAGTTATGTGAGCTCCAGTCACAGCAATGAATCCAGTACAGCACATTAAGTCTCCTCAGGAATCTGCTAGGTATACATTCATTACGTGCTGTGCTCTACACTAAGTCATGCTACAGCTGATTAGATAATTGTATAAAACTGAATTTAATTACTAACTCTTCCTATTTTACTGTAACTGTTCCTTTGAGACCTCATGCCTAAGTCCTGACTACAGCTCTATTTCTACCTATCCAAATTAAATAATATTGCTGAATGTCACAACTGAAGAAAGGCAACACATACACTTGAATATGTAATATTGGTGGAGAAGAACTTCTGCTTCCATAATAAAACTGGAGTTTGAAAGCAATTTACTTTGTACCTTGATTTGTTATGTTTTGCAAGAAACTGCCTGTGATCCAATCCTAGTTCAGAGTTCAGAATGCTAAAGTTCAACTAATTGTTTTCAAAACTGTATTTCTGTTCAAAAAGTAAGAAAGAATTATGGTATTCTTACTCATTCCTGTTAGTATGAAGCTCAATGTTTACAGTAAAGGTTTAACACTTTAACGTAAGGAAAAAATATTTCATAAAAGTTTTGTCCTAATTGTTCAGAAAATTAAGGTAGCAAAGAAGTTTCCCCTCTCTGTAGCAGGCTAATTTACCTTACTATTCAAGTTCTTTGATTAAAAGACTGGTTAAAAGGATAATACACAGCAGAGTAGAATACATATCCAGAAGTCCAGTGATGAGTTTTGGAACTGGTGAGTCAAAAGAGGGTTGGTTTAGGTCATGAAAATACAGCCAAGTATGCCTGACAAAGTTTGAAGGGAAGAGTAATTCCTGTTATTACTAAACTCACTCTTACAGGGAGGAAGGATCAGGCATTTGTCAAGACGAGGAGCAAATTTTGAAAAATGGGCATATTAAGAGTAACTGCTTCATTCTGTGCATTTAAGTTCTTTTAAAAAAGTTAATCTGAGCTACTTCAGGCAAGGTTTTTATTCTGCAACCTGGCCATTATAAACCAGATCAAGATTTTACACACGATACTCTGCAGGGCCACACGCTACTCGGCTATAATGTGCAAGCCTTTACACCATGAACCACACACACAGATCATCCATCAAGTTGCCAAATTGTCCTTGTGTTAAAGGCATTAAAAGCCCTAGATAAAGATTCCCTGCCACTTCTGTATTAATGGCTGGGGCTGTCGGGAGGCACAGTTTATACAGCCCACCACTCAGACATCAGGTTCTAGGAACACACCTCCCCCTTCTGACACTGCATTATTTTTGTTACAATTGTTTTTCCCCTGACAAAATCAGGAATACATCTCAAGACAGGAAGCAAATGCTCACATTTCCAAAAGGCACAACTGCACCCTTGAATTAGCCTCAAGGTTGATTTGCTTTTTGTTCCGTTGTGTTTTGTTTTAGTGCCTTACTTTTAAGGCACGAAGTTGTTTTCATTACATTATCCTATTAGAAAAGAACAGCAATGAATCTGGTATTAAAAGACAACATCACACAAACAATTTTCAATGCTAATCTGTATATGCCTCCAAAGAAAGCCTCATGGACTGTTGTTTATTATGGTAACAAAGGATTTTTTGTCGTTCTTGCCATACTTCTGCTGAGTCATTTAGCAGTTTACCAACACCCACAACTTGCCACGTTTTGAGGTGCATTGAAAAAGCTCCTTAAAAGCTCATGACCATTTCATAACATAGGAGGGTTAAATTTGAACACTTCCAATAGAGATGACCCAGTAGATTTGCTAAGCTTCTTGTCAAAATACACAGAAAAGATGAAAAGAATGAGGAAAACAAAACCTTAAGTAAAAGCTATTAGCATTGACTTGCCGAACACAAGTTTGATCAATTTTAACATCTTTAAAATTTTTTTAACTCCTAGCTTTTTTGAATCTTATTGGACAAAAGCTGCTTTTCACATCCACTGATTTTCTTTTTTAATTTGATGTTTCCTCTGAGAAATAAAATTTAATACTGAATGAACACTAAACATTTTAGCATTTAGCATGTTTTGTAGTCACTGAACTGCTGACAAGGCAGCAGATACTACTGGAAATAGCAATGAAGGGTATAGTCACTTTCTGAAATTCTGTAATTCAATGCATAAGTGAAATGCCAATATCCTAAGAAGCCCAAACAGAACGTAAGCCTGTGTAGGCCAAGTCCTCAGTTTATTTTACTGCTTTGTCCCCTGTGGCCAGCTCACCTGGTGCAGCAGCCTCTTGAGTCTGAGGAGCTGGGTTTTGACGGCGGTGCAGTCCTGCACCATGTGCCGCAGGGTCAGCTCGTCCAGCATCACCGTGTTCTCGGCCAGCGCCCGCGGCGCCTGCACACTGCTGCTTGCTGTGTAGCTCTCCAGGGCACCTGCTGCAGGCTCCAGGTAGCCTGAGCCCCTAAAAACATCCAAAGCACAAAAGCACAGATGACAAACTGGAGTTGTGATAACTGCTGCCCACTGAGTAGCTCTCCAGGGCACCCGCTGCAGGCTCCAGGTAGCCTGAACCCCTAAAAACATCCAAAGCAGCAAAACACTGAGATGACAAACTGGTGCTGGGCAGCATTTGGTAAAAAGGGAAATGCTATGCAACGTAGGCTATACTTGCATACTGTGGCACACAGCAGAAAATAAATGAATAAATCAGAGAATGTTAATGCTATTTCACTTAAATACAGAGTTTTCCTTTCCACTCTCAGAGACCTCTGTCACGCTATAAACCACAGTACCCTAAAATCATTTAGTTCAGCAGAATTTCTACAAACTGTCATTCAACCCTTTAAGGACTATAAGGTTACATTTACTTTACTAACCAATTAAACTGCAAAAAGCTGCCCAAACTTACAAAATGCAAGTAGTAAGACATTGCAATGGTTTTCCATGGAGAAAAAAAGGTATTTTAATCAACATGTATAACATTGTATCAACATGAGCAACAAGTACCTGGAATGAAAACAGAAGCCTAACTTTTGAAAAGAAATTGTTATAACCCTCAGTGGTGCTTCCACTCAGACACACAACTATTCTGAAAATGTTTTACTTGTACTTAGTATCACTTGAGACCCCTTAGTGCCAAAAAGGAATTGCTCCCTGGTGCTTTAAGTGTTTGTGAGGAAATAGGAAAGTGCTTTACCTGTTCAAATCATTTTTACCATGGATATAATGGTCAGTATGGCCAAGATGATAGTGCTCCTGTGTATTCCATCGCTGCTGTGGTGCTCTTTTCCAGAATCCCTCTTGATGTTGTCTCGCATTTCTGTCTTGTCTGTCATAGCGGCTCATATTTTCACATTCCTCTACAGAGAGCATAATGTTAAAAAAAATTGTAAGACTTGTTCCCAGGACCTTGCAAATAAAATATTAATTATGTGCTGGTAACAGATGCAGTGTAAAGTCTGCGGGGTTTGTTTTGTTTTCCTTAACTGATCCAGAACAGTAGGCATTTTAGAAGTGTCAAGCAGACAGCTGTAACAATGTCAAATTTGTATTAAAATACAAACTTGTTACAAGAATAAGAGCAACTTGTAGCAGAAACTAAAGAATCCAGCTTTAACAGTATTTCCAGTTCAAATGGAAAATCATTTGGAGGAGATAGAGATTACGAAAGAAATTTAAAAGTAACAATTTCCTGTCTTTCTTACTGATGGTATCACCAGGCCTTTAACAAGTTCTAACAACATGCAAACACAAAAAGACAACACTAAAAAACGGCCAGTATTGCACTGGAAAAGAAAATAATTTTGTTGCTTAAAATACAGATATAACTCCTCCTATCCACCTTGTTTGGTTTTCAGATTCAGAGATGTTTAATCTGTATTAACCTGGACAACCAGCATGATTTAAAACAAGGAAACCAACAAATCTCTTTAAAACACCAGCTTCTGCAAAGCCACAGGAATTCCACGAACGTCTTAAGGGAACAAACTCTAAATTTGGCAACAGCCCGGAAATGACCGAGAGAAAGCCAAAACAACTTCTACCCGGGCAGTCAGACCCGGCAAAAACAGTCCTGAAGTGCTGTTCTGCCACCACACTTGGTCCTTCACTTACCAAGGAGTTTTCCCTCACATTGTCAGTCCTTTCCCAGGAGCATCTGCAGGCAGGGGAGCAGTGTTTGCCCGCTGCCCCGCAGCCCCGCGGCGCGCAAGGCTCCGGGACAGGCCCTCCTTCCTGCTGGCTTCCCAGCCAGCCCAGCGTCACCCTGTGATTTACACTGCCTCCTCACTCCCTGCATGCCTGTGCAGCTAGAGCTGTTGCTATAAATAGTGGCCAAGCGGCATCCCAGGCTCCAAAGTGAAACCAGGAGAGTTTCTGAGGACCTGGAAAGTCTTAAGAGGCTGACGTCAGTGAAGCTGCACATAATTATGGAAAAAGTGTTGGCAAAAAGTGACTAGAACAAGTACTCATACCTACAAGTTCAGTTTTTATCACCTAGCAAATAACCAAAAAAATTGCATAATAAAATAAACTTATTCACCTTAACTAACAGAAGATTTATTTTCCTTTAGCAGCATCTTTCTACACCTCATAACACACAAAAATTAACAACAAAATAAGCCCTCAGTAAGTTTACAAGTAATTATGATTTTCAGCTTTGGAAAAGTAAATATTGAGACACTGAGTAAAGACAGGTGGAGAATAACCAAGGAGAAGTTTTGCTTTTGGTCATGTTTACATAAGGGAAAACCTGCAGGTGGCTTTTGAACTCCTCTTTTCAGATCCTCTTTGATGAAAATACAGAACTTTCAAGAAAAGAAGCAGAGACACCCAGTTTATGCCAGATTAATTCTACAAGAAAACTCAACCTCTAAAAAAAGTCAAAAGCAACAGTGAACAGTTTTTAATGTTTTTGTGGCAAACATTCACCTTTAAAAACATGCCCTTCTAGCAGTTTTTAAATTAATAATTTGTAATGGAATTACTGATGCAAATGCAATGCATGTTTCATACAAACAACGAAACTTAGCAGAAATTGATCTACCCTTTAAAATTGTTTCTTAGTTTTTCCCCAACAGAATTAAATTACCCCTACTGAAAGAATATGCCTTAGGCTTGCGTTGTTACCCATTCAGGAAAATTAACTGAGTAAAAAAGTAAAAAATTCAGACCTGTCAGGGTTGAAAAGCTGCATACTTGAAACGTGCTCAATCATTTCACACAAGCACTTTGCAAAACTCATTCTGAGATTTAAAAGATAAAGTACTGCATTTCATATGTTATAATGTTAAAACACAATGTACCACTATAATACTAGATGGAAAATTGTGCTTTATTTACTGCAAATTTGGCTTCATATCTAACATACACACAGGAGTCTTCACCCAGACAACTCAAGAGGTGCTCTCAAAAACCCCTGAATTTCCCCCAACTTCAGCAAGCAGCTGAATGTTACAGAAAATCAATAAAGCCTCCACCTTTCAGTGTCTGTTTGCACTGGGTAGGGCCTGACAGTGCTCTACACTCCGTGTTTCTGTTCATTTGAAGATCAACTGGCCTCCACTGAACTTGGAGGTAAAACTAATATCCATATTCACATAACCACAGCTCATAATAATAACAGTGCTCATCAGTCCTATGAGTACTGCAAAAGAAAATAAGCTCAGGAATAAACTGAGCAAATGCCTCAAACTTTTCTAATCTGAGATTTGAGAAAATGCAGCCGTAACTTCCTTTACCAAGTTCATTCTATTCTGAATTTGTTCTATTTCAGGGGCATCTAGGTACTTCTACCTTCTCTGTGAGAAGTCTGCCAGCAACCTCACTGAGAGCAAGAGTGCATAAAACACAATTTGAAAATACATACCTTAAATTTTATATCTTCTGCTACCCTGAAGTGTATGTACATCTATTAGGAGATATTGTCATTTTGTAGAATGAAATCATTTATCTCAAAGAATTATGCTGTCACTCACCACAGCTAAAAAAATACTGTCCCAGCATTTTCAAATATAGCTGAAACATGAGACTGAAACCCTAACTTAAAACTTTGAAATTGATTCTATAGGAACAATTTTAAGGAAAAAAAAAAAGTGTGAAACAAGGTTGCACTTTCATTTAAGGCAGTACATTTCTACATGAAGAATTTTTCAAATGTGTACTTGGGAAAACAAAAATATCTCCCTTCCTGTAGTTCACAAAAGAAAGAGTTGTTACTCTAAAAAAATCACCTCAATTTGAAGAGTGCATTGATTTACTAAGTCAAGAGTCAGAAGGAAGCAACTCAAAAGTCTCTTAAGCCCATGAAGTTTCACAGTGAGACTGCTTGGCTGCCTGGCTTACCTTTGTCACGAGGCGGGTCCTCGGGCAGGTCCACATCAAGCATGAGATCATCATCTTCAAGATCACATGAATCAAGATTATTCAAGATATCCTGCAAGAAAGGAAATGTGAGATACAGCTTGTTTCATGATACTTCCATGATACAAAAACCATTGTTACATTTTTACTTCCAATGTTACCAGCAGCCTCCTCTCCTCAGTGAAGATCAGCCTTGAGACCATATATACAATGCTCACCACACCTCTGCTAATATGACACAGTAACAGTGCTAGATGAAACAAAGATGGATTAAAACATTTTTCTGCCTGATGCCTATGGAATACTCCAGAGACTTTTTTATTCATTAATATCCTGCCTTCTCCACAAGTTGGAAGCATTTTGAAACTCAACTATTTAGTTTACTTGGAATTTAAAAACAGCTTTATGAAGAGATGATGTTAAATCCCCTTATTTCAGCTCCTATATTATCATTAAATCATTGAAAGGAAGTGAGGGAAAGCAATGTTATTTTGAATTTTTGGGACTACAAGGCTTCAAACATGCTAATATGATCACCAAACTCTGCTTTTTTTTTTGCCTTTCAGACTGTGCTTCATATAAAGCTGTTCCTAAAAGGACTAACAAACCACCACATTGCAGGGGTATGTTAATGGCACAAGAAAAATGCTATGAAGTGTTAGTGCTAAATGAATTATACTTACTAAATACAGTCAGGTATATTAAAGGACTGCAATGAGGGCAAGCCCAGCCAGTGTTTAAAAGGCAGAGACTGACCCCTTCCTGCTTTAAGAATACCAAGAGGAGGAGAAACTGGGAAGGTCAAGGCTGTGGAACACCCAGCTCAGGGCGCAGTCAGACCCTGCCAGCACTGCTGCACAGCCACAGCAGCCTGGGCAGAGAACCCAGACACCCATTCACTCCATTACTCCAAGGAATCTAAACATATTAACACCAACTGACTATCACACGAAGCAGGCCTGAGGAAACTCCTATGGATATCCAGTTCCAAGTCCTGAATTCCCACGAAAAGTCATGCCTTTAAGGCCTGAGACCAGACTCAGACACTCCACATTGGCCTCTTTCCTAATAGCAGAAACACAGATTTTTCTTAGGTTATCTGCTACCCCTAAAGGTGATGCCTGGCACCAATACTGAATAATTTACCACATATTAAGTCAAATAAATGTTTTATAATTATTTCTCATAATAACGTGATTATTAAACACTTAAGAGGATACTGGCATACAGGCTCTGAACACACTGCACAATATTTCCTTCCAAAGCCACCCCTTTGCTGGCTATCATTTGTTAGATTTGCTTTGTCACAGATGCACAGGTGAAAAGGAAGAACAATAACAGGCATTTGTCTGAAATGTTGCTCCAGCTGTTCTTCAGCAGCCTTCCTACAGCACTCACAAAGCACTAGTGTATTTTATTATAAATAGTGAAAGAGCTAAGTATATTTTAAGATTTTTTTGGGGGGTCTGGGTTGTGACACAGAACATTAAACATTTTGCATTTCTGCACGGCAAGTTATTTATTGGCTTAGGAGGGAGAGTGTGAGATGAAAATAGCTAATATGCACTTTGTAAAACATGAGCAATATAAAGGAAAGATGGAATACTTGAGACAAATCCACCTGTTTTTGTCATATTTCAAAGTCCTATCTGAATTGCTTTGTCCACAAATAGCATTCAGTGCCTTGACAGGAAAAAACACGAAAACCTACACAGCAAGGCATTGGGAATAATAATAAATCCAACTACAGAAAAGCTTCACAAAAAATGGAAGCCATTTAAAAGAAACATGGATTTAATATTTGGGACAACAAAATACCTGTGTATTTTTGCTACTTTTGCTTCCTCCATTTATTCACATTTTTCCAGGAACCAGGAGTTTTTAAACTAATGCATATTTTTTCAAACAATTCTGCAAACTACAGGCATGCTTGAGAGGCAGTTTCGGTTTGCTGGTTGATAAATTATTTCTATGCCATGCTTTCATCTTCCAAATTAGTGTGAACAAGCATTATTTTCTTCTACTGCAAGAACTTTAATGAGCATGACAAATAAAATGGAAACAGCGGCCACAAACACAAAAGAAAGTGGAAAAGCTTTGCCACTGGTGTGCAAATGCATTTAAAAATGCATAATATAAAAACACAATATGCCAGAATATTTACTAGTAAACCTAGATAAGCCACCATACTATCTTTGAATCAGAACTTTGAAAGTCTAATGGTGTCATAGAAGCTCAGTATTTGAGATTCCAGACATACTTTCCTGTCAACAGCACATTTCATTATGCTTCCCTAATTACACATTCTTCACCACACTGAGGAAAGGAAACTCCATGCTACAAAAAAAACCTCCACAAGTGCAAATACCAAGACTTTGTAATCACTGGGCCATGTGTGAATGCACTTTGAGCATTTCTCTCTGAGGCTGCTTGGGAAACACAAAGCAGCAAGCAGATATACAAATATACAAACAGATGTCAGCAATGTCATCCTGGAATAACCATAAGATAAAGTACAAGTTTCATCGGTACATTAGTGCATTAAAAAAAATAAAGTTTAGATACTTCCATTGTTATTCTTTCTACTGCATAAGGAACTGCAGGTAATTACATGGGAATAACACAGTTAATAATGTGTGCTTAACAGCAATTAGCACCATAAAGTTACTCAGGGCAATGAGCTCAAACAGAACAGGAAATAAAAGAATTCTTTCAAAGTGCATCAGCTCCAAGCCTACAGAATATTACATGTTTGAGCAATTATTACAAGTTACAGAAAAGGAAGAATCCCATTCTATTTGTATAGGAGAAAAGAGTAATGCATATTAAAGGCAGGATTATTTTCACAGGGCTGATTCAGCACTAGATTTTCAAGCTGGTACAACCTAGGAAGAGACTGAGTTTGGGACTGTGAAATCCCACATCCAACTACAGTGCTGTCCCCAAGATCTGTCTCCACAAAGCTTTTCCACTGGACACAGGCAGTGGTGCTTTGCTGGCCCCCTGCAATAGAACAGGGAAAGCTTGAGTGAGACAGATGACCTGTGACTCCTGGAGTAAGAAGTGAGTAACTCGAGCACCCCATTAGCAGGGAACCCCCATCCTGCACAAGGAGAAGGGAAAAGGCTAAAAGGGTAAGGCACACCACATGCCACTGTGTCATACCACTTTCAGCAAGTGCACTTAAATGTTCTGCAAATCCTTTCTGGAGTAAATGTCCTCAGACACTGTTTTACCACAAGTTCAGCAAGCACACACCAACAGCTTGGGATTTAACCCAATTTGTTGGAGGCATGGAGCCCAGCACCTCTTTCTGGAGAGGCACGACAACATCACAACCACTGCTCTGAAGATTGGGGAATGCTATGCAGAAGAGCTGCTTTTGCTGAAGCAGAACTTCAAATTTTATTGCACCATAATGAACTCGAATGCAAAATATTCTTTTCAAAAACTTCAGTTTCCAAAATTTCCTCATGCAACATGCATCATAAGCTTTTTCTTAAACTGAAGAGCACTATTTTTCAGTCCACCAACCAATGTGAGTTCAATTTAGCTTAAAAGCTGGACCTAGGCAAGAGGCCTGATTCTCAGCTTTCCCACTTGCACTAAGCACTGTAAGGTTATAATGAAACCAAAGTAAAGCATGAAGTGCCCAAAAGAAGACAGATAGATATTTGCACTTTCTCCTTACTAAACATAAAAATGTTGACAAGTGAAAGTTTATAACACAATTTATATTACAGTGGAATGAAAAAGAATATGTCAGGCATTGAGGTTAGTGCAGAAATGCAAAGCCCTCAAACAACTGATTTCAGAGAGTGTTACCAGAATTGGGAAGAGTCTGAACTCAAAGTGCCAATGCCAGGTTAGGATATTTTGCAGGAAAAGCAATTGCCTTGAGGGAGTCGTGAACTGGTAGTGAGTATTAGGAGCAATATTTTACCTGTCTCCATAACTCAGATCTCATTCATTTGTTCCACCTTTAGGAAGCAGACAGCTAAAGGAAAATAACTAATTGTTTTTATTACTGATTTATTAACTTAGGTCTTGCTTTTGATGAGGATGAAAAAAGACCACAGTAGAAGGGTGTGAGTAAAGGGAGAAAACCGCAGGAGAATCTGGCAAAAAACTCAAGTGAAGCATCCAAGAGTAGTACAGAAACTAACAAACCCTCATTTCAAGGTGCTTGAGGAATGAAAAAAAGGAAGTGGCTTTTAAAAACAAACACAAAACAGACGGGGTAAATCAGTCATCTGAAGGGCAGCTAAAGGATAACCACTGAAATCAAACACAAGCCAAGGCTGACAGAAGAAAAGAGGGAAATCTCCAGGGTCTTTCTCAATGCTATTTTCAGCATTTGACAGCATCTGAGATAAATAAAGAAATAGGAAGTCTCCAAAAAGGCAACAATATGTAGGAACTGAACAGAACTCTTAAGTGAAAGCAGAAAACACAGACAGAGGAAAAGCACATACTGTACTATAGGGCTGAAGAGAAAAATCCACTGTAAATGAAATCTTTAAAACAGAGAAAGCCAGGGAAGAGGTGGGATAGAACTCTGCAGGTTACCAAAGACAGGATAGGAAAGGAGTACACTGTACAAGTACTGTACAAGTCACACTGAAGGCAATGAGGCCAACAGCCAAGTATTTTGTAATATGCCCATGCTCTGTAACTGAAGGTTGCTGTGACAACACACTCAACAAGAACTTGCTTTGGAAAATCCAAACCATTTTTGGTTTAACTGCTAAGTAGAACAGTCTCCAACATTTACTCTTCTTGAAAACATTTTTATAGAGGTATTGGATGTTGTATCTAAGTTTACTGAAGGTATAGAGGAATTCATTATTAGCTGAAATTATTACATGCTGTACCTAAAACATCTATACTTGCTGGGTTTTTAATTATTTTAAAATATAAAATCAGATGTCAGACTGTGTAAAAAAAAAAACTGAAATTCAATAACACTAAGAATAGAAAGAAGAAAACCAGAAATAGCCATTCTGTTGAGACTTCAACAATTCATAAACAACAGCACTTTCAAACACACGGCCCAAGCTACACCCACTGGCACAAGCAGCATTCCTTGACTGCCATCTAGCCTCCAGCAATGTGGAAAGCTGAAAGGGAAGTATTGTAATCATCTTTCTATGGAATTCCACCAAAATTTAAGAAGATTTTCTATTTTTTTAATAGGCTTGTGCATTTAAATAGAGAGTTTCCTGTTTATTTTTAAGCACAATCACAGAAAGCAGTCAGCAGTGAGCATAAACAGTGACAGAGGAAGAGCAGGGGAGGAGGAAAAGCAGTTCTTCCCACTCACTGCTTCCAGTCTGCTTTTACCAAAAGGCTACCAATACCAGAGGTTCAGCATTGCTCTTACAGTTTATCTAACCAGCAATGGAGCATTTTACCCTATTAAGCAATGTGTAATTCCTACAGCTACTCTTTAACAGGCAGAAATGATTGTGAATGATTCTTACTCCACTGACTTGCACTTGTATTAAACACACAATGTTTGGTTTAAGGAAAATATAGATGCTTCAAATAATTCCCAGTTGAGAAAGGAGCCAAACAATAACCTCAGAGGAACAGCATGGGCATGGCCATACCAGGAGCTCAGTTGTTTCCTCTGTGCAAGAGTTTTAATCCTACCCTAGTGAGACTTTTGGAGTAACCTGAATATGACACAGCATTAATGTGTTCTATTCTTACGCAGCCAGCTTAATATATTTCTAATTAAAACCAAAACAATCCTCAAATACCTCCAAACTACCTTGGGGTGATTCTATTTTGACCAATCTCTCCACGAGCTGCTAACAACATGCTAACTCCCTCACGTACTGCACTACTGCAGAAGTGTATTTATGCCACATTATCCTGAGACATTTCCACATCCTGAGCCAAGAGCACAACAGCTCAACCAGCTCACACGTGGATATGCAGTTACCAGCTCACACAGAAAATGTCCCTTACATGCCTAGGAAATGAACCAAGTGGTAACTTCTACCAAGTGTTTACTCTCATATTTCACACACCATCATCACAGCAGCTGCCACGCTCTGTCCCTCTCTCCACAACACAAATCCAAAGGCAATTAATGGATGCCATGAACAGGACACATAAGTACAAGTGAAGCTGCCTTCCTTATTTTTTTCCAGCCAAAATAGCATGAGAAGATTTACTGTGTCAGTTCTGAAGGAAGCAGCTCCCAAAGGCATATAAGCTTCCCCATCCCAAAGGAAAAACGGTGATTTGCCGTAAAAGGTTGCTCACAAAATGTCACACTTCTCAGATCAGTACCACAAGAGGTTTGTGAACTGCAGTACAGCCATATAACCTCCTAATAACATTTGACAGCAGGGACACCTACAAAACACAGGACAGAGAGAAGTGCCATCTCATTAAGTAACTCAGTTTCTCACCACCTTCTCTTGCTGTTAAACTCTGAAGTTAAACTCTGAAGTTGAAGACTGGAGCAGAGGTGGGACAGTAGATGGTGGCTATTTTCACTCTAAAATCAGTCTGTAATCCAATGACATTTCCTTTCTCTGCCCTGAGCAGAAAACTGCCTGCCAGCAAACTCCACCAAAGCAATGGCTGAGGAGCTGACAGAACACACTGAAATGAGTTTGTGCTCTTAGTTCTGTATTGACAAGCAACAATACAGACTGAATTTTTCATAGCAGTTGCAGTTTTCCACTAAAAACTTAACAGTGGATATATTACTCAAGGATGTTCTCCCATTACTTCAGTATGTTCATACGTATTATCTGTTCATAATGAAGATTAAAGGCAAAAAGATGATACTGGCTCTTGAGGCTTTGAAATCAGAACCAAGCACTCTAGTGGTTTTCCAAACATAATTTTTTTAAGCATAGGCTTCTTAGAAATCAAGATGATGAAAAACAAATGCCAGATATAGATTTCTATACTTGTATTATTGGAAAAATGAAAACTACGAAGTTAAAACAGTACAATTTAAGTAAATCAGAATAATTTTCCTCAGATTCTGGAACACGACACGAAGATATTGGGACAAAAGAGCCTGGAACTTAGACATGAATTTAGGAGCTTAAACAGAGGTTACCAACTACAGCAACTTCCAATAAGCAGCTTCCAATGAAAAACAGCTACACATGTATTAGATTCCAAGCCCAAAATCACTATATATATATATATATATATATATATATATATATATATATATACACCTGAGCAGGAAGTTTGACCACAGAAATGGCAGCTTCCCAGATAATGTATTTCCAAGAAATGTTATTTTAAAATATAAAATCAGATGTCAGGATACTTTTTCTGTATCCCAAGTAAAAATTCACACGTTTTTCCACCATTTTTTAGCATGCATCAGCAAAAGCTAAAACCTCACAGAAGACTTCCTGTGCTACTGTGGTATCTCTTGCCAAGAGATGCACTGGCCTAACCCAGAAGTCAGGCTTTCAGGTAAAGGAGTGTGAGGGACTAATGAGTTACTCAATTTCTCCTACAGGACAGAATTTCTTTGGTGATGAAGGTAAATCATGAAAATTCTCTGAGCAAAAGCAGCAAACAGAACTCCATGCTACTATTCCACATTAGTGATGCTGTGTGCTCTCTATCCAAAAAAGGTGTTCTCCACTGTGTTGGACACGGAGGGAAATGTTGTAAGAGGGACAACACAAATAGCAGAGTATCTGACTCTCTCTGGGTTTGCTCTCAGTCATTCCCAGGAGGTTCCCAGACACTTTGTACACCGCAGTGTAGCCACACCCAGTGAGGAGACTCTGCCACTGAGGATTTCTATGACACCATACATACCTCCACACCTGCATGAGGTGACTTCTCAAGTGCAGCTACCTTGGTTTGTTTGAATAGCTCCTGGGCAGGTAAAATCACCTCCCCCTCCACTGGCACTACAGGCACATGCACATTCTCCCAGTCTCACTCCTCTGACACACTGAGGAATCCTGGTACCCCTCACACACCTAAAGGGAGAGGTGGCCCTGTTTCCTCCTCCATGGTCCTGTTCAGTCACAACAGTGGCCAGATAAAACTTGGCAGCTGCAAGAAAGACTACAATCTCTGAGGTTTTACAGGCTTGATAGGCAGCAAAAAGGCAGCTACTTCAAAATCCAAATCACCCCAACATAGGTATATAACAAGATTCCCTAATACTAGAACAATTATACTTCATTAAATAATTATACCACAAGAATAATGTCTTCTCTCTCTTTCCAGCCTCGCACCCCCACTGGAGTATTGGGCACCTAATAGTGTCATCAGTTCTCAGTGTATCACATTCACTAGCAAAAAAAAAAAAAAAAATTAAAAAATTTCTAACCACATACAAAATTGGAAGTATTTATTAATGCCATAATGAATTCTAGTCAAAAAGGCACTCACTGAGGTGAAATCATCCTTTGCTTTCAGGCACAGATGAATCTCACACACTTCTTAAAGTGTTCAACTGAAGTACACAAATTACTTTTAGGAAGCATCATGGGAGCAAAAAATGCAATTAATTCTCTTTATTAACCTCACCTTTTGTATTCTAAGAAAGGAGGAAATGCAGTAAGTCAACACTGTTCATTTGAATACAGCCTGTCAAGAAATATGTGGGTTTTTAATGCTCTTCTCTGCTTTGAGTAAGAACTTCATTGTTCTTTGCAAGATGAAAAGAGAGAAAAGAACTGAATTTCATGGCTCATTAGATGAAAAGCTTTTAATGTGTGCTTCTTGTAACTAGCTTGCACCTGAAGGACTCACTTCATGACTACTCTTTTAGAAAGTTATAGCAAAGAAAGAAAAGTTTGTGTTGAGAAAAGATTACACACTTTTTATATTATCTTAGGCATATTTGCACTTTTATTTGCATTACAGCTGTAACCAAACAGCTGTAATGAAATTAAAAAGCAAGATTTTAAAACAAAAAGATTTTTCACAAAGTTTAAAAAGCCCAGCTTTTCACAGAACAAGAATTAGTTTTATTTTTGCATTAACCTCCAGAAAATAAAGTTCAGCCAAAGAAAGGAAGATGGGTAGAGGGCAATACAGAGAACACTTAGCTCTAAGGAAATAAATGTATTAGAACTACATACATTACAAGCCTAAATTCACATTAATAAATCACTCATTTGAGAAATCAGACTGGCAATTTAAACATTATTATAGTCATTTTGAGAAGTGAATTATTTAAAAAATGAAGGTAATTAACACTAAATGACTTGTAAATAACTACTGAAAGAAATTAATAACTGAACTAAACAATTCTATTTCAGCAAGTTCATTTTCTCTAAGAAGTAGAGCATACTTCACTGAGTACATGCTTCAGGAAAAAGCAGAAAGCATTCTGCCCAGTCACAAAAATTAATTCACAACTGCCTTTGCCCAAGTTACAGTCACAAAGGGGAAAAATATAACAAAGAACAACAACAAAAATATTATAATATTTCAAAAATTGCCTGGAAAAAGAGAAAAATGTAACTGTTTTATACTCCAGCTAAAATTCTGGCCATGTGTCAAATTGATTCATTCCAGTGAGATCCAGATTTCATCCCAAGAGCAATTAAATTCTCAGCAAAGCAGTTAAAACCCATCTGTCTCTTCAAGCCAGATTTCAATTATTATTCCATAATCCTATGCCCTTATAATTACATTGATTCTGCATATACCCAAAAATACTGGCATTATTTACTTCAGGAAAAACAAACACAGTGCAAAGATTCACAGTGCTACTGAAACCTACAGGAAAAAGAGGTCAGAGGACTCAATGTGACACTACAGGGAACACTCTGAAAGCTTCCTGTCCAAACCTATTGGCCCAAACAAAATTGCTTCAAAAGAAATGAAAAGAAGCCCGAATCACATTGCAAGAGCTTCTTCTCCTGAGAATATTACAGAAAGAAGCCAAAATTACTGGAATGTTTCCAGTTTAAAGTTTTACTCCTTGCAGACTTTGAGCACTAGAATTTTGTACTATCTTTAAAAACAAGCAGATACCTCAGAACAATCCAGCTGTACTACCTATCCTTCTCTATGTAAATAAGGACTTGCACTTGCCAAAAACATTCAAAGCTTCACTCTGAACAAACACATATTAAAGCTTCTGTTTCTCACGTGTCTACTTAATGTGCTGGAGATGAGAAAACACCTCAAACCTTGCTACAACAAGAGAGGGCAAGCAAAGAAGCCATGAGACTCCAGTCAGGATCCCTGTTAGAGGCTATACTGCTTACGCATATGGTGAACAGTATTTTCAGACAAAAATTAATGAAAACAAAAATCTAGTAAGACTAAACTACAACCAGAAGCTGTACCTTGCACTGCTGAGCAGCTTTCTGCCATGAAGCAGCAACTAAAGCCCAGGACAGGAGCAAACAGCTCTGCTAAAATCAAGTGAGAGCACCTCTAGATAAATACTGCCCTTCCTGCTAATTTACAGAGCCATCAACTGCTCTGCTAAGCATCAGTCTGCTCTCACAGCACTGAACTTGGTGCTCAGCAGCAAAAAACAGCTGCTGAAAAGACTATAAAGAGCACCAACAAAATCAGTGCTTAGAAACTGGAAAGGAGTTCAGCACTTAGAAAGTTATCCATGTGATTTGCTGACTTCGAAAGTGGAAATAGAATGACAACAGGGATAGTGGAATTAGTTACTTTCTGTTTTGCAATTAGACAATAAAAATATTTTCATTCTTACAAAAACCCCACACATTCCCTACCAAACATTATTTAGATCTGTATGACTCTTAAACCTCCAACACTGGATTACATGTTTTCACTCAGCTAGTAAAGAACAGAAGGATTGTACTAAAAGAGGCCAAATTTATTTTATTCTTCATCCCCATGTCTTTAACACCAAGATGTACTGAGAATAGCAAAGATATTGGCTTTTCTGCTCCCCAAAAAGGAACAATGAGCTTCAGAGGGCAGCAAGCTCCTGCTGCTCCCTCCCTATGCTGGTTCTCATGTCAGAAGCCCAGTAAAAATCCCCTTTGCAAAAGCTGCCCTTCCAAAGATGGTCCAAGCACTCCTAATCGAAAATCACCCAATGAGAGCTGCACTGCCATCTATGGAAAAGCTTAGGAAAAGCATTTAGCGTTTAGTATTTGTTGATACTAAGAACGAAGCAGCTTAAAAGACTAACAAAACAACAGCAGGATGGAAATGAGGAAGAAAAAAGCAAATTGTGCACTAAACATGACCAATTACTCAGCACACAGTTCCCTGAATTGTTACTCAGCCTCATTGCTTCTACTCACCCCAGCCTGGTGCCACAGGAACTCCACAACTACTGCTTTGGTGACTGCTCTGGAAATACTAAATCCAAGGGGCAGGCAGGCTGGCATCAGCCCAAGCACTCCAAATTCTTAAATCTGACTCTCATCAATTGGATTTTGACACACAGATAGGCACTGCTTTTAACTCACCACACTAGAGGATAGAAACTGCATAATTTGATCACGTATCTCCCAGCAATCAAAACATCTGACGTGTTGACTAATCACAATAATTATTCCCAATGCCTTCACTTTTTTGTCTTTATACTCCCAGCTTGCAGAGAAAAGGAAAAACATGGAACAAAAGCTTACAGTAACCCACTCAAGAGCACAGTTTTTCAGAAAGAATGAAAAACCGCATCAGAAATTCTTCTGCATATTCAGATTAGAAAATATCATTGTTTAACCTTCAGGCTAAAGAAATCAAATATATCATAATGCCTACCAAAATCAACAAGTACAAGGAAAAAAAAAAAAAGCCCACTACTAAGAGGCAATCCAACACTTCAGAGCTACATTTTTCCCCTCAAAACCCAAGCTACTGAACATACACTTCTGCCTTGCAAAAATAGAACGTGCTATTGAAGCTTTTCTCATTCAGATGAAAGTCACAGTACATACAGTAAGCACTGAAATTCTGGAAAAGCACTAACAGGATAAAAAATCAAAATGGGTAGAAACACCACACCACTGTTGAAACTTCCAGATTCAACATCGTCTTAAAATCTCCTCCTTTCTCTACTTCCTCGAAAAACACGACAGTAAATACATTCTCCCATTTTTAAGCCTGCTCTAAATACTTTTTACTTTCAATAAACAAAGAAACAATCCAAAATAGTGAACAAGAATATCAAAAGCTTCTAATGTACTGCTCCAGGTGGCTTACAACAGCTTCTGTCAATCAGCACACTGATTCCATAGCAACTCATACCCATGCACAAATTCATTCACAGGGACTACATGTATCAAAACCCAGATATATACTCCAAAAGCACAGTAAAAGAAGCATCTTGGACGTGTTTGTTACATTTCAGAGTATGTATCAAAATACCTGTATTTAAAACTTACCAAGGACAAAATTTAAAAACCTGCCTCTTCTCTTGGCATGTGCATGCATGTGTCTGGGGACAAGAGTGTTTGTTTTTGCAGTGGCCTCCATGAAACCTGGGTTTTCCCTATAAACACCAATACAGCTACAAAACTCATACTACAAAATTCTCCAACAGCTTTTCCAAGCTGGCCACAATTGCCACAAAAAGTTAATAACCACTGCTAAACTCTTCCAAGCACTAGAGCCCAACAGAGAGTAAACAATACCACAAGCAGCTGAAAATATATCAGGAATTCATGTTTAGTTACACACAAAGAATATAATTACATAACTGTGCCCAAGTCCCAGAGTGGTATCTCCATTACTAAAGTGGCAGTGGTGACAAAGTACCTAACATGCCTTAAACACATGAAGCATGACACATCAATTAAACCAAACTGGTTTTGTCAAATGTTCTGATTGTTAGCATCATGTTAATAAAATCCAAGTCTGTGCAGATAAAGGAATATGAACAGGACAGACAGACAAAATTTTCTTCAGGCTCACTAGAATTCCAAGGTTGGCTCCCTGATCTCAGATGGAGGATCACAGCACAGCAACAACTCTCCATCCACTCTCCTCATATTTAATGATCCTTCTGGCAGATCAGTTTGAGTTTAACAGCAAGGAAAAGGTTGTGCTGCATTTGTGCATCCCACTGGAGATGTATGAGGAGCCCTGCTACAGTGAGCTACAGCCAGGTCTCTACCTCAAAGAGGCTATGATCGAATGAAGAGAGAAATCAAATATCTGCTTCAGCTCACAGGGGCCCTATGAGCACACAGTACAGAAACAATAAATGCAAGAAGCCACAGAGGCAATAGCTATTTTCTGGCTTTTTCACTCCTATGCTTAGAGATTAGTAGGAGGTATTGAACCTATCCTTTATTCTTTGTGAGCACTGCTAAGAGATGGCAAAAGGAAGGACCTGTTTTGTCCTGACTTTAGAATAAGGAAAGAAAAAATTGTGTGCAAAGCCTGATCGAGGTCACCTGTCCAGAAACAGAAGTTCCTAAACAAGAAGTTTCACAAAGCTATCAACTACAGAGGAAAGAGGAAACAATTATAAAATCTTTAAAAAAACACTAATATTTTAAAATATACTTAATGAGCAATAAACTCAACACAGTATAACAATGCAATTCTGAATACAGATACATACTATGCTGTTCATTTCTGAAGAGTCGTAACTTCCACACGGATGGACACTTCCTATAGGTTCCAGCCCTTCCTCATCCCACATATACGTGCCGTCAGAGCTGTCAGATGGAGAGAGCTCAAAGGAGGAGCCAGCTCTGTAGTTCATCTCTGAAGAGATGACATTCTCAGTGGTGTGTTTTGTGCTTTCACTGTTGTCATCCACTGCTTAAAGAAAACAGCATCAGTTAAGATTCCAAAAACAATCCAATATTCAAAAAATAAATGTTAAAATACCTCTTACTGGTGTGCTGCCTTTGCTGGAGCTGTGCCTGAAAGCCTTCTCCAGTATTGCTCCCTCATCCCAAAACGGGGAGAAGCTCAAGCTGGTTTGGCAGCTACAACCAAGGAATCTTCCAACCTACATCTTTGCTAACCTTTTATACTGCCCTAATTCACCTACTTTCTAGAAATCTGCATCTCTTTAACATATTAGAAGGTGGGTCCAAAAATATATCCTTTGGATCTAGTCTTTCAATTGCAACATCTCTCAACCAAGCTTTTATCATGAGAAGCCCACCAAAGATTTGAAAATGTGGCTTTCAAAAGCATCTTCATGTGTCTTCAACTAGTTTTTAAAGAATTAATATGCACCAGAAAAAACAAAAAAGACCTAGTAACAATGCTGTTTATAACTGAAGTAATTCAATTACACATCCTACACTTATTTCCACTACTTAGAAGCAGTTACAGCTGTTCTCTGCCTACAGAGGTGGAGGGAGCACGAGGTGAAATTTTCTTAAAATATCATCAACTCAGAAAATGAATGGCAAAGGAAGGATATGAGGAATCCCACAACCACATCACAGATGTGTTTAAAGGAGGTCACCTTCATTTTTATCACAGAGAGTTCTTCAAAGTAATGCTTGGGGGAAAAAAAAAACTATAATGCAGAAAAGGCACAAGCAAACAAATATGCCAACATAGAGCAGTTCCATTCTGAAACAATTCATAAGCAATGGGCATTTACATTAAATAACTTAATTACCATTACAGGATTTTGATTTAGCACCTAAAATTTCAAACAGCAAACATAAAAAAGGTATTTACCAGACACATTTATATCAAGCCAGTCATCAGCATTACAGCAAGATCCTCCACCTCCCTTGAGAGATGTGAACGACTCAATGGACGTTCTGCTCCCGTGCTCTAATTCCTGAAGGCAGCTCTCCTTCTGCTGGATTTGTACAGTTCTGTTTGCCTCTTCTATATCTATGAAATCATCACTGAAGTCTTCACTCAAATCGTTTTTCTCAGAGGACGACAAAGAAGATATGGATATTTCATCTCCATCATCGCTCATACACATCACTTTTGAGCCATGTTTTCCCAGACTTTCATGCAGGCCCTCGCCAGGTTCTGTTCTTTGAGCCCTGCTCTCTAGAATACTGTTTTTATCAACAGCTCTGTTTATACTTGCTGAAATCTCCGCATTCTCCACACTGCGCGTGTCCGGAGCCGCGCTTTTGCTGCCATCCACAACGCTATTCCCAGCAAAGCGCTGCCTGGTAGGCTTCAGCAGAGAAGGCCGACCTAATCTGTATCCATAGGAAGGTGCTGACCCAGATCCATTTGACAGTGGGGGTTTCTTGGAACAAGGAGCTGACATCACCGAGTACGGTCTGGTAAATCCATACTTCATCGGTTCATTTCCATTGGGTACATCCAACTGACACGAGTTTCTTGACAGCAGAGTAGACCTCTGAGGCGTCCTGGCAGAGAGATTCTGACTGTGATAAGGCCTTGTAAGATCCACAGCTTTGTTAAAGGAATGTGACCTGGTTAGAGATGCAGTGGGAAGGAAAGAATTCTGAATGGAATGTGAGAAACTTTGTGATCTTACCATTTTGTCACAGGAAAAAGCCTTGCTATTGTCTGTAGATTGTGCCAGGCTTTCTCCTGAACTTGTCCTTGCGGCACTGGAATTAGCTCTAGGTCTCTGCAAACCTACCACCGGCCGATTTCCATAAAATCCATTTAAATTTGATCTCGGAGCATTGAGTCCAGAGTATGTCCTTCCTGACAGGGTACCTTTGGTGAATTTAGCTGAACTAGAGAGTCCAGGTATAGACTTTGGGTTTAATTCCTCAGTAGAAGACACAAACATATTGGTTTGCTTTGCTGCTTTTGACGCAACCGAAGCAGTACTGTTCAAACCCACCCTGAGCTCATCATTGCCCAATGCTCCTTGAGACTGAGGATACTTCTCGGAATCAATTAATTTTTCATTAGAGTTGCGTTTGGGGTTGGCCTCTCTCCCATTCTGATCGTTAAGCTGATATTTATTTGATTTTTTCCAGTTGAAAGCAAAGGAAGACATTCCAACGGTGCCATTGTGCTTGCTGAAATTCCTGCCACCATTACTCCCTGCTAAGTTCACAGCCGTCCCGTTTGGCATAGGTTGCAAAACGCTCCCTAAAGTTTTCGTTCCATATTTCGGTAGCCTGGAAACCAAGGATGTCCTGTTTTGATTTTTTTCTTCCATGAGCTATTGGGTACATTGGTCCTTAAAGGGTGTTTGAATCTAAGAAAGAAAAATAAAGCAACATTAAACCTGAATCAACCACACATTAAACACAGTTTTCTATATGCTTGCAGCTATATGCTTCATAGATTTCTGTGCCTAACTCCAGCATGCTGATAAAAAGTAACCCAGACACATTCTGTGAACTCCAGAGTTCCAGCAGTTATCCTGCAGTAATACCTTCTTCGGATCACAGCTCCCTCCCCCAACTTTCATTCTCTACATAAACCATCTTTTTTTTGTTTTCCTTTTGTAATCTATAAAATAAACTTGAGAAGAGGTTGGATAATTTTTTGTTGGTTTTTTTTTTTCATTTACCCATTTTCAGCAACAAACTGAACTTTTCAACTGTGTTACAATTATTAAGTTATAAACTTAAGATTTAGTATTTTTAAAAAGGCCACAAATATGACATAGCAAAACCCCATGGTCAGCAACATAAACCTGCAAAAACTATAACGTAAAATCTGACTAAAAGCTAATTGAGATGGTTTTCAGTTTCTCCAATGCCTAAAATATAGGAAATAATAACTCATCATGCATCTTGCCACAACATTTTTTGTTCCCAGACTTTATGGATATCCCCAAATCAAGATTCACATTCCTAGTCATTGCTTCCTCTTTGTATGGAGACTGTAGTCTATTTTGGAAATCATCTTATTCACTTACAAGACCTGAAGTACCATGCAACAGTTGCATAAGGTCAGTGTTAGTGAATTCAAAAGTTTCTACTTATTCAAAGTACAGAAAATATCTTGTGTAACCACAGCAAGCATTATCCTAAAGCGAGTCACTCCCCAAGCTGCAAACCTCACTAAGAAACACCTAGTTCCTTAGTGATACAATCGAAGATAAAATCAGAGATAAAATCGAAGTGGCATTAAATTCATGCAAACTGCAACACCCTTAGGATTTGTCAGTGAATAGGATGCCCCAGAGCAGTACTTCTGGAAGCTGATCTACATTACAAAGATAGAAAGAGAAAGGCTCTGCAGACAGGGCATTTAGGGGCTCCTAACTTGTGAAAACATCAGAATCCACATTCTGCAACTGGTGTGTACATTTCCATTTTGAAATACACAAATCTTTTCAAAGACTCAGTGAATTCTTGCACACCAGAGACACTGCCCTCACCCAGGTGTGCAAAGAAGGGCACAAGTATTTCCCCCTGGGACCAGCAGAACATTTCACTCACTGTGTATGATACCTGCCTGCACTGGATTGAAGTGTCTAATGTCAGACTTCCTGTCTACAGTGCACCTGCATACCTTGCACAGGAAAATCATCAGGCTTTAATAGCAACACCAAAGATCTTCACTTTATGTCAAATACGTACAATAAAGTAGACCTTTTTTTTAATAACTCCACGAATAAAAAATAGTCCTTAACATGCTGATGACTTCATTCCCAGCAAGCATCATACTGCAGATCCCTCAGAAGATAACCTAACTCTAAAGAAAAGGCAAGTCTTGTGAAATCTTCCAAATTGAAAAAGTTAAATTAGAAAGCTGCTAATTTAACTTGCATGCTTTATGGATAATTCCCTTTTCACATCTGTCTACCATCTCTTAGGTGACTGCAAAATTTAAATGAGGCCATTTAATTAGATTACTTTAATCCTTCACCAAGTGCTGCAAATTAAACTTGAAAAGGAGACCTCTCAGTTCTCTAGGAAGGGCTCTTGCTCATTTATCCTTGATTAGGCAAAGACAACACATTATCTTCAAGAAAACCATACTGATAGCCTCGAACACTTCAGATAATTAAAGACAAACAATACTTCTCTGTACTTTATTAGCTACGTAACTGTAATTACTGGGCCACCTTCTCAAGTCCAGGTTTCATTTTTTTCATTGAAACACGACTTCATCAAAAAACCCACTAAAATTTAATAACATCATGTCTGGCAGATGTTCCCCAGAAAATGAGGAATTTTCATATTAAGTTCTCTAAAACTTCCTTAATCTTTATATACGTTTACTAGGAAAGATTACACTAACCTAACAATGAAACTCCCTTATCAAGCAGCACAGTACCTTCCAGTTAGAATATAATTTCTGCATCCCAGCAGATTCGAGTTCAATACAATTTAAATTGTAGCCTGCTGTACTATAAAGAAATTCAGAGTATTTTTAGACTAAAGCAATCTATGATTTTTTAAAAACTGACATTTGGGCAAACAAGTTTTATATTCTTTGCCTTGGGAAATATATTATCTAGTGCACACAAGCCTAATCAGGAATTAAGCTAATTATAAAGAGCCTAGCCTTACATAATGATCCAGGGAAAAGGAGTTAAAATCCACAGACCCCCTCTGAAGTATAATCTGAATTAACTGAAAAGCTGCTACATCCTTACCTTCAAGGATATTCAAGATCCTGGTGATAAGCAAAAGGATATTCACTCTTACCCTCCTTGGTACTTCTTTACAGGATTATTTACACCTCATAAAAATCCTGCACTGTTAGTTTCAACTGGCAAGCACAGCATTCACTCTAATTTCATTCACAGATTGTTTCAGCATTGCCAGGAAGGCAGTTTCCTCTACATTAGCTTCTCAGCAAAGTCCAGCTCTTGCATCTGAGACTCTGCCCTACAGAAGAAGACAGCTTAAAGATGAACACATTTGAAAGCTTAAGCACCTTAATAACATATTGCAAGCCCTATAATCCCTGTCACCAGGAAGACAACAGCATTTTCCAGTTCCAGATTCCTGAATGGGACCGAATTCCCCTCCTGTTGTAACAGCAGTGTGGAATGAAACACATCTGACAGACTGGTGACAGGCCAGAGCAATTCCCCTCTGCAAATCTACTGCCATGCCAGCACTTTCAGATCTGTGTTTCATTCACAGAAATTCAAGTGCATGTATACTTCAACTCTGTCCTGTGCAGAGCTTATAAAAACACCTCTTACACATCTGGGTTATTAAAAATGCATTACATCAGTTATGTGAAAATATCTTATTTCCATCTATGTAGGGAGATATTGAATGTCATCAGGGAAAAATCTGGGAGATCCCTGCAACAAAGCAGCAAAGGGCTTCCTTAGCACTCGTTTAAGAACATTGCAAGATGGGCAGCATGACTGCAAGTCAATTTTCAGCTTTAAGAGGACCATGGGAGCTTAACAGAATGGAAGAAACTGGCAAGAGATCCAGCTGGCAAACACCTGCTCTGAGCATGACAAGCCCTGGGGAATCCAAGATCATGAATCCTGAGGAAATTGTGCATGCTGCATGAATTAAAATAAATCAGAATGCAACTAGAAATTCTGACGGCTTCAAGATTGAACTTTGAGTATTTACAACTTTTTTGTGTTGTTCACTCTGCTCAGAGTGGCTTCAGTTCAGTCAAAAGTGGCACCTTCACTCCAAGATCTAGTAAGATTTATCGGCCCTGCAGTAAAATCCTCCAAGCCTGCCTTCCTTCTCCTGTCTTCCATTTCTCCAAAACACCTGTTCTTGAATCAACTCCCAATGCTTTACAAAGGCATCCATGAATTTTAGCCACTCTCCCTTCCTATGTCCAAACTGCACTGATTAACACCAGCTTCCCAGACACTCTGCCTTCTGAAGGTACCACAGGCAGGAAATGCAGCAAGAAATTCCAAGACAGTGAGGGCTTATTGTTCTGTTTCTCTGAAATCACCTTGCTTTTCTGTGTCCCAAGTTGTGAGATTCTGTTTTCAGATCTCAAGACAGTTAGAGATATATCCTTTCCTGTTTTGCAACTAACAGAAGAGAGGACACAGTCTCAAGCTGCGCCAGGGGAAATATAGGTTGGATATCTGGAAAAAGTTTTTACGGAAAGAGTGATAAAGTACTGGAATGGTCTGCCCAGGGAGGTGGTGGAGTCACCATCCCTGGATGTGTTTAAAGAAAGACTAGATGTGGTACTTGGTGCCATGATCTAGTTGAGGTCTTAGGGCTGGGTTGGACTCAATGATCTTGGAGGTCTCTTCCAACCTAGTGATTCTGTGAGAGTTTCTGTGAGTTTTTCCTCCCTTACACTAACAAGGTTCTACTCTGAAGGGTTGATCTATCAAACACCAAAAAAACCAGTTACTCAAGCTGCTCTTGTGCTCAATTTACTGTCAAAATACACTAGGTCAAGGCACATGAGCAGAACATGATAATGAATAAATGGAGAATGAAGCAAGAAGTACGTCATAAAGAGATTGGAGTTTCAGTATTTCCAACGTTGAGCAATATCTTTAGTCAATACAGCAGAAAATGTGACATCCCTTGCCATCTCTAAAAGCATTCTTGCTATTCATCAGAATTCTTAATGTTTGATAAGGCAAGAGGACAAAAGCACTTACTGGAGAAAAAAAATTAGGGAATTGCAGCTCTGTTTTGTAGAAGAAAGCTACCACAATACTTCCCTTTGCATCCCTCAGGGCCACACTGTCAATTCACTCTGCCATTAATGCTGTTTACATGGAGCATCATGCACCTCAAGGAAGCAAAATAGGGCTAAGTGTTATCTGCCCAGACAAGAATACTTTGTAATTGTTGCCCACTTTTGCTTTTCATATTAGTAAAACAGAAGCTATGCATTTTAAACTCCAAATGTTTACATCAAATCTAACCAAAACATTGAAATAAAACAGGGTATGAGTTATCATAAGCCCCTTTATATTTTATTGAAAAAAAAGTCATGCAAATTCTAACTACAAGAAAAACTTCTGCTAAAAACCTGTTTCTCAAACAAGTGAAGTTGCACTGATCTTTGGCATTCTTACACAACTAACAAGGTGGAAGGCAGTCAAGGTCCAGATGTTTAGCCAGCTGCAGCAAGGAGCAGCTTCAGCACAAAGAAGATGGAAGAGGATAATTGAGGGTACAGATAAATTACTCCCAGTAAAGGAGAATACCAGGGTCTGTGAACAAGAAGAAAGACTTGACAGTGCAATTTTAAGTTCCTCTTAAGTGTTAATGTAGGTTATTATGGTCTGTTCATAAATGGGACGTGAAGTACAATCATAGTTACTCCTTCCTGCATTAGTGCTGACAGCCTAATTGCTGTCAGGGACAGAGGTCAGCCAGAAACTGGAATAAAGCATTGGAGAGGTACGACTCCTCTCTGAACCTCCTATTCATCTGATACATTCTCTTGGAAGAAGTCATCAATTCCTTTCTCCAGCAGATCTTGTTAAACCCGGACGAGCAATGTCAAGCCTGTACCTGCAGATACAAACACCAGGCAGCCCTTGCATAACCAGCTCCAAAACACAAGACCCAGAGCACAGTGGCTTTCATGGGCATCCAAAGAACACAAGGCCCAGATGATAAAAGCACTTCATTAGATGTGCTGACCCCAAGAACACTGCAAGAGGTGGGAGGGATATATTGCCATATATCAGAAACAATTACCATAATCATGACCAATACATCTGGCTCCAGTGCAGAAACACCTCTGCTGGAAGGCGTTCAATTATGTGGATTGCTTCACTCGTTATGTTATGCAAGGAACTGCCTCCTGTGAACTGAACCAACCCAAGAGATTCAACCTCAGTGAGCAAGTCAAGCTTCTTCACTAGGGTTGCTTAATAGTTCTTAAATAGCAAAAGATGCAGATGTTTTCAACATCTTCGTTGGAGAAACAAAGAGTCTTTACTTGTTTCTCTCCTTGATGATACTTTAAATTGTTACCAAATCTGCAGGGATAACAAACAAAAAGGGGAAAATTGAAGTAAGATAAGACACTGTGGGTCTTCCTTAGAGATCCAATGCCCTGCAACCTAAAGACAAAGTCACACAGCCACAAAGAAGCCAAAACCTGTTAATCATTCACCAGCACCACCTCCCAAGCCCTTCCAAAAACAACCCCAAACAAACATACTGTGACTATAAAGCACATTTGTATCTAGGTTCCTATGCGGTCTCAATACTTCCTTGCTTTTAGCAAGATTTCTGTCCTGGAAGCTAAGCCATAATTGTGGGCAAGTACTTGGATTTTGGAAAGACTCTCCTCTTTCCCTTCAGAGTCTTTTTTCCAAGGTTTCTCAAACAGGTAAATTTTTGGCATTCTTACATGATGAATAAGGCAGCAGGTAATCAGCAGGTAACCTGTCTTTCAGAGGAGTTTTAAAGGTGGCATCACTGTTTACTTCATAAAGGCAATTTAAATTCTATGCTGTGGCTAAGGCTGACTGAAAATCCCAAACATCAGTTGCAGTCCAGAAGTAGAGCTTTCTACCAGTGAAATGTCAGATCTTGATCTCTCCTTAAAACATTTTGTGGTTATGTCAGCATCAAAGCAACTGACAGCAGGAACAGGCCCCTGCTTCTGCTGATGGTATTAGTCCTTCAGCAGCAGCACTCCACATGGGTAATTTAATCTGTCTTGTAAGAACAAATCCAGAAAGATTGCATCTGCCTCAAAAGCAATGTCCTGCTTTTGACAGAACAAAACTGCAAACTAGTAGCAATTACCTGCTGTTCTCTAGCAAATATTTCACTTAAAAACAGAGGAATAACCCTTTTTTCCTCAGCACTATCCACTGTCACCAAGTGATTCAAACACACTATTCCCCTCTAACTCTTCTAGGAAAGACTTACTTCACCATTGACTCAGTAACAAACTCAAAGAGTTGGTTACCAGTTGCTGTTTTCTACTTCTTACACAGTAATACATGTTAGCTAGAGCAGGATTTTCTTGCTGATAAGAATAGGCAGGCTGAAAGCCAAGTGAAGCTTGGTATATAACTAATTATAACTGGAAATATCCCTTTTTACACTGCCATGTTGTCCATCCTACTCCTCTGGTTTGTTTATTCAACTAATGCATGTTCTCCGTGTAAAAACACTGAGCTGTCTTGAGCTAGAAGCCTCTCACACTGGCACTAACATTTATATATATATTTTGTAATGATTAAATAATGACTAATAACAGAGACAATACTTCCTGTCTGAACTGCTGCTGAACAGTTTATCTATGTGGGTATCTTAAGATTAAGAATTTCCATGGGTTTAAATCTTCAGTGAGGCTGTGCTTTCAACTAATATGTAAGTTGCTTTTTTTTTTCCCCTCCAGGCACATACACTCTTTCTTTTTTTCTCCTGCTGCCAGAGTAAGAATTCTAGTTATAGGTTAAGCTGCATGGCAAGCAGAGATAATTGGAAGAGACTGCATGGAATTCATAGACTCACTGGTACTGGGATATCTTCAATAAGCCTGAAGAGGTTCACATGTGATAACTGAGCAAGATTAGACATGATGAAGCAGAAAGAAGATAGAAAAAAATAGTTCTGAGATTTTCTTTTCTACATATTGCCAATGCTATTGCAGCATAGTTCAGTTTTTCACAGAAGATCGTGATCTTGAAACAAGAACATGTCAGCACATTGCTACCTATCTGAAAAAAATCATACTGTTTAATCCAGCCACTGCTGGATTAAACAAAAAAATACTAGAAAAAAGACTGACAAAGAAAATCCTTAACACTGCTATCATGAAAGACAGACAGTGAATCCTGGGTAAGCTGGAAATATTATATAAATCGTGGTATTTCACTGTGTGTGGATCATGGCACCTCAATGCTCAGTTCAGTTTTCCATACAGTTCCACCAGAGGTGACGAATACAAAAATCCCATTAACTCCTGTGGTTGCCTCAAAATAAAAATGCACCAGGGAAGGGATGACCAGGGCAAACACAGAACGTGACCTCCTCAACTGTCAACTGTTCTCAATTCAAAGAATTCCTTAAATTTGATGCAGTTTGTTTAGGAACCCTTCACAGATCTCTTGTCCACTATTTTGTGTAACCTGTCCTTGAGCTCCCAAACTTTCTGCATCCTTGACTGCCTTAAGCAAGGAGTTCCAGATAACCCAATAACAATTCTTTCAAGGTTATTTCATTGTCTTGCACAGATTCCCAAGGAAAACTACTAAAAAACTACTTCTAAACTCCCACCATTGCCAGAAGAGGCTACTGATACCTGTTCTCCTAGCTACCAAACACACCAGTTTGTTTCACATCTATGTGCTTTCATGAAGATACTGTGTTATTTGAAGTTTGACTTCTCTTTAACATCCACCCTTGATCAAAAATACCGCAGCCACACACCAGTGTATCACAGCTTTCAGCTGAAACTTGCTTTTTAAAGCACATCTTTAAAGTATGACTTTCCTGCTATTGAGTTTCATTTCATTAGTGCTGGACTCAATACAGCTTCTGTCTACAATTCCACAGCCATAAATCAGTTCCCAGGTTCAAAATCAGACTCCCTGAAAATGTTTGAGTACCAAACAACTTTGCCACAGCATAACAAATACCAAGATGTTTTTGACAACAGTATTTTAATGTGTGTTTTGTGTTCTCCTACCAGCTTTCTGATACACCAGCAGCTATATTGGAATGTACTTCTCAAGGTCAGTTTCCTACAATGTGGAAGATACAGATATTTGTTATGTCCTCAGAGGTTTGCAACTGAAGGGAAAAAAACAAAACCAAACCAAAACCAAAAGGATTCTCCAAGAAACTGAGATATAACTTCAGTCACAAGTGACAGTTTGTCACAGGATCAGTTTCAGAATTAGTCATCTATGTTGTATTTTATTCAAATTTACACAAAGGTGATACATATTGTTTGTTTTCCTCTATCAGAATCTCAATGTAGTCATAGTAAAGCTGTACTTATTCACATCACCATTTCAGAAAGCTTTCATAATTAAAAGATTTACACAGAAAAGGGGTTTTTTTCTGTTTTTAACTCTGTTTAATAATGGACAAGGCTATGCAGGTTGACAGATTGTGCTCCTCCCCTGAAGTCTCCTGCTACTGACAGCAGCAGCCTGGGCCTTGCCAAGTTTCTACCTATGCAAGTTTGCCTGACTGAGATGAAGGTTACTCAAAAGCCACAGCATCTCTCATCAAAAATACGTATCAACCAGCTATGTCATAATTTTAGCATATAAGATCAGAAAAATCTAACATTTAAGTAAAGCTGATCTTTAAAACAACTTACAAAAAGAGTGTGACTCAAATTATCATCCAAATCCACACTGCAGTGATAAACTCTGCACCCATCTAGAAGAGGAGATTTTTGAATCTCCAGCTTAAAGTAGACATATTATTGAGTCAAGAGAAGCTGGGACATTCAGTTCTCCCTGGATGCTTCCCTTGTGCTGTGTGTGTCACAAGCCATCTGGGCTGATTAGCCTAAAAGCACAGAATTTCTTAGGCTTCAGGGAGTAATTGCAGAAATTATTTGCAATTTAAGGGTTATTCCTGATGCCTAAGTTGTTCAGCCACCTCATCACAGTAAATCCTTATCACCCATTTCCTCTGGCTAGGAAGCCAGGCCTCCTTGCAGGGAGGACACAGCCAGTACTTCTCCAATAAAGGCCATTAAAATGCACTCTGCAGAGCAGGACCTCAACTGAGCACAGACTAAGTGCTCATGAAAAGCCCAGCAATCTGCAGTGAAATAGGCATTTGAGCAAGAACTTGCAACACCAGCTCCCCATGTGACCAGGGATAAGCAAAACCTCCCACCCTGAGGAGACTTTCTTCAGTTCCTATAGGATGTTGTCAGCAGAACTGCTGCAGCTGAATCCTCCTTTCGGAACAGAGAATGACTACTGAGCAAAGTCCAGATCTCTGCGAATCCAGCTACTCTTGATTAAGGATGAAAACAACCTTCTCAGAATGCCTTCCAAAATGCACCTACGTGGTAGCAGTTTCAGAGTGAGCTGGGGTGGGATTCCAAGAGCTATAAAGAAATGCAAAGACCTTTCCTGACTAGCCAAACTTCAGCTTTGGGATAACCATTTAATGCTGTTGGGATTTTACTGTAACATACATGCGTGCAGGTATCCAGAGATTTAGATAATCTGTTTTTATTGCTCCAATTGAAACACTATACAGGATTTTCTACCTAATTATCAAAAGCACCATTAGTATTTTGATCTCCTTAGCATCCCTGTTGGCACGGGACTTAACCCTGCCTGAAAGCTTCTAATTAAGAGGATGGTGCTGCTGTTTACAGTGAATGGTGGCTAAAAGAGAACACCACAACCACTGTTGATACATTTTATCATACGACTTTCTGTAATCTTATATTCCTTCATCTGTTCTCCATTTTGAGAGATCCACACTTTCTAAAGACTCCAGGCAAGCAATGTTCTTCTCAAGATTGATGGCATGATGGCTTTTTATCTAAAGAGCCCGTGCCAACATTTCCTACTAAATGGTTTATTCCAAATAACCAATCCCTCTTAAAGGATGATCAGGTCCAAAAGTATTGGATTTTACTCCAATGAGCTTTTAGAACAGTTCCATTAAACAGGATTACTCATTAGTATAACAATACATTAAATGAGATCATTATGTTAATTGAGACTATTTCTACAGTTTCAACAGCTTTACAGTTAAAAGACAATACTGGGCAGCTTTTAGAACCCAAACATTGGTATTTTTATAATGAAAAATACTATCCATGAGCAGTAATTAAACCTCAACTTGAAAAACAACTTTTCTACTGTAAGTTGTATACTGACATAGATCCTTGGTTGACATTTAGGCAGCTGGTTGTTGCTCACATCCTCTTTGTTAGGCCATCACCTCTTCAGCTTGGAGCCATATAATTCAAAATTCAAAAATGGGCCCATAGAATTTGGAGGTATGTGATCATTACATACATGAGAAAAAATCTTGCCAATTTCATTTATTATCAGTAAACAATCTAAATATTTACTACCTCAGGCTAACCCAAGAGTTTTGTATACTTCACTGGAAGAGAGAAATTTAGTAAAGTCTCAGGAAATATGTGAAGTGGCTCTCAATCATAAAAATGTAACAAAATGAGAACTTAGATTCAACTTCATTTCACTTTTAACAGCTCTAGAACAAAAAATTCTACTCTGCACCAATGAGGGCTCTGAGCCCACAGACACCAAGAACAAACCTGCCATAGAGGTGAAGTTCTAACCCTGCAAGATGCACCAATCTCCCTGAAAAGTGCTTTACATCTTTACACAACATACCAGATGGAACACCAGATCGACAATCCTTACCTTAATTTGATGTCTGGCCTGGACACTAACGCTCTGCTACAGCACAAAGTTCCCATGCAGTTTTGTATAAACAGCTCGACCTCCTCCAGCTCAAAGTTAAAGGCTGAGGTTGCCTACGTTTCATTGTGTGCCAAAGTACATTTGACAGAACGCGAAGTGAACAGCAGGCTCTGGGTGACGAAAGCAAAGTCTCAGTGTCATTAAAGTGAAATCACCACAACGCACAGAACATCCCCTCGGCATAAATCTCAACAAATCACTGCTAAAGCAGAAACGCCACCGTTATCATTCTTTTCCACCGTTACTATTTTTTTTTTTTAAACTGTTGTCTTTGAACACGCACTGGGTGCTTTTGCTTCTTCCCCTTTTCGGGGATTAAAACCCTCTAGAAACGAAACCTCACGCTCCAAGCCCTCTGCGACCGGTGCTCGCAGCAGCTGCTCCCAAGGCACCTGCAGGTGCGCCTCTCCGAGCACCGCATGACAGGACGCGCACAGCCCCGCAGAGCCGGCACCGGGCCCGCCCTGCCCGGCTGCCCCCGAGCCCGCGGCACCGCGGGCGGCTCGCCCGTGACATTCGGCCGGCCCGGAGGTGAGCGCTGCGCCCGCCGGGGACGCGCAGGAGGCCGCCCCGCCCGCCCCGCCGCCCGTCCCCGGCCTCCCGCGGCCCGCGCGGCCCCCGCCGCCGCCGCAGCATCCCCGGCCGAGCGGCGACCCCCGCCCCGGCGCAGGGCGGCGGCGCTGCGAGGAGGGCAGCGGCCGCTCCCCGCCGGCAAAGAGCCCCCAGTGAGGCGGCGCGGGGGTGGCGGCGCGGCCGCCCCGCACTCACCGCCGGCCGGCGCGGGCCGCTGTCGCCTCCCGGGGCAGGGCAGGGCCGCTCCGCGCCCTCGGGTCCCGCCGCCCGGCCCGCGCAGGGAGGGGCGGAGGGCGGGAACACGCAGCCGCCCCGCGCCCCTCCGCCCGCCCTGACGTCAGCGCGCCCGCCCCGCCCTGCCCATGGCGGCGGCGCGGCGGGGACACACCGCCGCCTGTACCCCATGTCACACCCATCGGCCCCATCGCCCCCATCTCCCTCATGGCCCCCGTCGTCCCTCCGCCGTGCCCCGGGAGCCTCCGGGCGCCTGGCCCAGCGCTGCCGCCGAGCCCGGCCGTGTGACGCTGCCACAGAGCGGGCAAGGCCCGCGGGCCGCCCTGCCAGCCTGCCCCAGCAATGGTCGGGCAGAGCCAAGGGCAAACGGGAGTTGTGAGGGGCTTTGCGGGAATGGGCCTGCGCGTGTCCCGGCCCTGCGGCGTGGAAGTGCAGGATCATAGCATCGTCAGGGGTGGAAGGGACCCTTAAGATCACCCAGTGCAGCCATCAGCCCGACACTGCCTCTGTAACCCCCGAACCATGACCCAGCACCAGATCCCGGTCACAAACACCTGCAGGGATGTGGCCGTACCACCTCTCCGTGCAACCCACTCCAGTGCCCAACTACCTAAACAGTGAAAAAATTGTCTTCTAGTGTCTAATCTGCGTCTCTCCTGATTAAGGCCATTTCCTCCTGTCCTTCTGCAGACACGGCAGAAGAGGCCAGCCCCAGCTCAGCTCAGCCTGCTTTCAGCGAGTTGCAGAGAGCAATGATGTCCCCCACCCCAAACTTCCTCAAGACTAAACAACCCCAGCTCCCTCAGCTGTTCCTCACAAGACATATTTTCCAAACCTTTCACAAGCCTTATTGCCCCTCTCTGGAAACACTCCAGCCCATCAATGTCCTTTGTAAAGTGGGGGCCCAGAACCGAAGACAGCACTCGAGGGGCAGCCCCAGCAGTGCCCAGCACAGGGACTGGGATGATCCCTGCCTTGGTCCTGCTGCCCACACTACACCAGAGCGCACTCAGGAGAAAGGCGGTGACCCAGCTGTACAAAAATCCTGAAGGACTCTTCCAGTCAGCCACAGGAGACCAGGCATTCTCCATGCTGGTGCTCACAGAATTAATTGAGTTTAGTTTCCTCAAATTTTCTGCCTGTGCTAGGAATTAGAAGGTACTGACAGAAGGTTCAGGAAGTTCCTTGCCAGTGAGGTGGATCACTGAGTCATTATTTACATCTCAATGCTCTGCCTTGGGGCTTGTGTTTCTGCATCTCTCCTGGTTTGGGGCCTTCGTGTTTGTGTTGCCACAGCATTTCACTTTCTCATGTTGCTGTGCTTCAACATCAGGTGTTCAAAGTTTCTTTTCTCTCAAAAGTTTCGATAGCCAGTTTTTCTAAGCTTTGCCTGCCTGCCTTACAGAGGGAGGAAGGGCTCAGTTGCCTCAGGCTATGTTTGTGTAGGAATAAAACCAACACCCTGTAATTGATATGCCTTCATCACCTCTTGACTAGCAGCTGGGCATACCCAGATGTCAGCCCAGGCGCTGCAAGTGCATCCTCATCTTTTTAGACACAGGGCATGAAGACTTTGGTACATCTGCACCATAGGCAGCAGAAAGGCCTTTTTAAGAAAAGAAGGAAAAAGAACGGAAGCTTTTATGTGTTTTGGTGGTGGTGATGGTGTTTGTTGCTGTTGTTGTTATTTTGGGGTGGTTTTGGGGGGGTTTTGTTTGTTTTTGGGGGGGGTTGTTTGTTTCTTTTGGGGGATTTTGTTGTTTTTTGTTCGTTTTTGGTTTTGGTTTGGGGGGTTTTTTGTTGTGTTTTGTTTGTTTGTTTGTTTTTGTTTTGGTTTGGTTTGGTTTTTTTGCTTAAACTTAAATGTACCAGCCACATTAATGCATTTATTCTTAGAACAATCTGACGTATAATGACTCGCTTGTGGTACAGGAAGGGGAAAAAATAAAGGCAAGCAGAGAGATTAAATCTCTTGCTCAAGCTGAAGAGAGAGCAAAGCCAGGAAATGAGCTCAGATTTCCTCAGTCAGGCATTGGTGCTTTAACCACACAATCATCCTTTCCTGCCAGTCATTCTCAGCTTCTGAGCATCAACGGCATTAGCACAGATTTGATTTTTCCCTACTTTGTTCATCAAAATAACTTTCCCATTCCCACTGACATTTCTTCCTAATAACTTTCTTCTCCATTTCCTTCCCCAAAACTAAAGAAATTATATTAGAGGCTCACTGGGATAGTTCTATTTCCCACTGCCTTTCTGCAGGCACTGGCGGGTGTTTCTTCGAGACCGATCCTTGAAGTCCCCTCTCACAAAGGGATTGTGGAGCTCCCCTGGTGCACCTCTGAGGCACAGTGTGTGAGATCAAGGAATAGAGATCAGAGAACCAGGAGCACAAAGGAGACACATATGCTGTGTGTGCTGACCTGGAAGTGGTGGTATAACCACATTTTTTAACTCCAGCTCATGCTTTTATCATCTGGAAATAATTATGAAACAGAGCTCTGAAAGAAAACCATATATGTAAAAGAAGAAAGCAACCTAGAGGTATTTTAGGACAGATTTGAGAACCTCCACTCTCTGTTTAGGCATTTAAACAGATTTTCATATGCTTATGTAGGCTAAAGATTAGGATCCAGTCTTGAAGCAGAATTCAGAGTTTTTGAAAAAGGAAGCATTACATACAAAACTCCAGCTTCTGACTGCTTGCTTCCAAAAATGGTGTTAATCCTCCTACAGACAGACTGCAGACTGAGGTCCAGCTATGATCAACTGCAGTATCTTTTCCTACCAGTTTATTATCAGATGTTTTCAGTTTGAGGTCTTCACCTTGAATTGATTTTCTATTACATTGATTTAAATGGACATTATATTACACTGGGAGATGGACTAAAAGCTTGTTATTATCCCCTTTGCTCACTGACCTGGCAATGTGCTGCCTCCAAAACCAGAGAGAGACAGCAGTGGGTGACACCAACCACCCCGAGAAGAGCTGGATGTGCAGTTAGTGATATTCACACAAATATTCTCCCAGCCCCAAGAGTTCACAGGCCAGGGACTCCACTCTCGTGGAAAAGGAAAGAAGGATTTCTCAAATTTGACCATGTAGCAGAGCCCTACACTCTAGAAAATCTGAGCTAGACATTCCTAATTCTCTGCATTACAATGAAGCTGAGTGAATCTGCTTGAGTTAAAATTATCCTCAAAGCAAGGACAGTCTGCTTCCTGCATCACTTCATAAAAATCATCTTTGCCATGATGTCCATAAAAAAACCCCTTGCTCCATAGCTCATATGCTGTGACTGCTGCAAACTAATCTGTTCACAATAATTTCACTTTTACTTTGTGCCTCCCCTTTCTGGTACTGCATTCAAACACATTCTGCTTGTTCTCAGATTTTATACTGTCTGATAGATGAGCTATATTTTCTTGGTTTGCATTCCTTTAAGCTCAAACGGGCTAAGCCCCCAGGTGCCACCCGTTTTTCCCCCCACATATAAGTAATAATGCACTCATTGTGGGCATTTTACTTTTACAAAATACTGCAGCATGGACTCTCACTAACACCAACATTCAAGAAAAGGAAAAGAGATGTTGAAATTAGAGACCATATGCTTCTTGGGGTCTAGGTGAACTTTTGATTAAATATATGACCGTGCATTGCAGTTGGACGGTTAGGGGTTGAAATTCTTCATTTCAAAATGTCTCATGATTCTGTAAAATGTATTCATCAACAGTCATCAAAAATTAACTTTCAGCTGTCTTCATATCTGTGTCTCTACAAATAATTTTTTTTCATTGAGGAATACATCTCTTATGTTTTCCACAGTTTATTTTAACCCTAAGGAGTCACTCTCTCCAAAAGAACCTATTTACTTTTCAATTTCTTGTACTTTTTAAACTATACAGTTAATTTTATTTTTGTACTACCTTAAAAATATGTATTAAAATGGATATCTCAAGTTTTTGAACTTGTTTGCTGAGATAATAAGGAAAGCAATGGGCTAATGTCACATAAAGAAATACTTGAGTGTGGCCATGTGTGTGTATATGTATTATTTCCGTGTATAGTGTCCACATGTAATGACACTTTGTACCATTCTGCAGTAATAATTGTGTAGAATAAAAGAATCCCGTTTGGTGCAAGTTGAGGTCTTTGTAGTGGTTCCCCATCAATGCATCTTCTTCCCTTTTTACTTAAGGGAAAACAGAGGTGAGCTCAAAGTCATTCTGCTGAAATATTTGTCACATTTAAGACTAAGTCCTTTGTTTTTCTTAGCTTTGGAAAAGAATCCAAATTAAGTAATTGAAGATTTGATATCTCTTCAGGCCTTAGGGCTATCTACCACCTTCTGAATAGTATTAGTTAATACTAATTATAGTTAAATGAAGACCTGTTCATTGCCATTGCAGCTGCTTTGTTATTTAAATAATTGTCTCAGATGTCTACCTTGCAAAGACAGTATTGCTGTATTTAAGGGTTTGGTGAGCTTTCATACCCTTCTTTCAGAAAAGTTTTTTTTGGTCAAACTCTTCTCTGAACATCGTTGAAAAAATACTCAAATATCAGTCCAGGATGTGCTTTTAAAACTCTGTGATGTGTTATTCTGTGGCCAGCCCTGCTGACCTTCAGAGATGCTCAGGATACATAACACTGCCTGTTCATAGGGGGAAAAGCAGTGAATTTACACAGGCTTAAACTTCTCTTATTTTTCAGTGGTGCTGGAGTAGAAGTAGCCTGGACCAGTTCAGTAAAATCTGCCACTGAAACCTGCCTCAGGAATCTTTACACCTTGCTGCTGCTGTGCTCTTTCTTCTAAGGGATGACCATGCATGATGTTTCAAAACACTACATTAGTCTAAATAATTCAGACCTACTTATATCTGAATTATTTAAACACACTAGTTAAACAATTTAAGAAGCCTAGTTAAAGCTGCTTCTAAAATACAGACTTTGTTTTCTGTTTCTGTCTTCGGCAGCCACATTCCAACCATCCACACATCCACTTTTACAAACACAGGGAAGCATTTCTGGGCAGTCATTAAAATGGTGTGGCACATTTCCAAAATCCAAGTGTGCTGGCTTTCATTTCTTCCTACAGAAGATACTGCTTCTCAGTGTCTGACTGTTAAAACACATTCGTGTATAATGTATTTCATTTAAGTCTGATACAGTTTCTTCCTTATTTTTCATTGCAATTTAAATTGTATTCATGTAGGCTGAAAGGCCAAGGAATCCAAATGCCTCGTGTTTCCATTATTCAATGGGATTTTGGAGGATTCTGGAGCATAAATAAAACCTTATTTCAGCTTGATGTATAGCCGTGGAAATTATTCCCTTTTGTGTAATTAATTTTTTTCTAAATCAGGATGGATTAATGTTTTTGTTGCTCTTTATAACTGAAAGGTTGACTGATAATCTCAGAACTCAAAAAATAACCTTTTACTAGTGACATTGTTAAAGGACTTTATCTCGTGTTTGGGATTCTTTCTTTATCTGTGAAGTCATTCAGTTACACAATAGAAAAGACAACAGTCATGTTTCTAATAATTGCCTTCAAATTTAACAGAATGAGAAAAGTTAACTGGAATTCAATGAAATCTCAGTAGAAATCAGTAATAAAGATGAAAATTTATTTGCAGTTGTATGTCTTATCTTTATGTAAACACTGTTACAAAGAAGCCTGCTTTAAATTAATGCTAATCCTGAACTGATTGATGTGGATAATTTGTGGGTTTGCTAATTTTGTTATTTAATAACATTTTAAATTCTGCAATCCTTAAAATGTTTAATGAAGATGAAATGACAGCTTTTTTTTTTTTTGTATAGGCAGTGTCCTCCATTTTATGATATCATTACGGTTTTTAATCCTGAGATTTGCAGAAGCAGTAATCTACTTATAATCAGCACACAACAGTGGATAATGGACCAACAGAGCTGTACATACCAAGAAATGTAAGAGGAAAGAAAGCCTCTAGGAGAAGAACAGAGCAAGAGCATCGTATTTATGTGTTTTCATTTGACTGCTCAAAGAACAGCACTCCTGTAAACATGCATCCACAGGGAAGACTCACAACTGGAAGTGAACTAAACACGATCCTTCTGGGTCTTGTTCAAAAAATATTTAGAAAGGACAAGACACCTGGGTGGTGTGGTGACCAAAGGTTCCTACATGCTGCTAGCACACAGTTAAATGTGATATACACAGGGCAGCTTGAATCTTGGCAAACTCAGTGTCACCCTCTCTTCTAGGACTGCCAATCATCTCACCAGCCCTAACAATACCCTGATTATATGATGTTCTCTCAGAATTTTTTTTATAAAATACCTGCATTATCCCCTCATCTGTTTCACTGTAACCTTTTGCTATTTTGCTACAGAGGTTCAGGGGGTGCCCAGAATTACCTTTATGAGCTATAATTTTGTTTCTTTAGATACTGTACTTACCAGTGACAGATATTCTGTAATCAGCAAGAGACTACATAAGAATGATAAATGATGTCACTGAATGGGTTGGATGGGAAGAGACCTTAAAGATCATTCAGTTCCAGCCATGGGCAGGAACACTTTCCACTAGACCAGGTTGCTCCAAGCACCATCCAGCCTGGCCAAGAAGGCTCCCAGGACTGGAGCATCCTCTGGGCAGCCTGTTCCCGTGCCTCACCACTCTCACAGTAAAGAACTTCTTCCTTATGTCTAATCTAAACCTGCCCTCTTTCAGTTTAAGAATCCTGAACCAGGCAGATTTATAGATTAATCTCACCTTCCTTTCTTAGGCAAAATTCCCATTCACTGATTAGGGAATTATATGAGAAAAGTATTAGATGAGATGCTTTTGCATATTATAAGGAGGCACTGATGATTAAAATATGTCCTCTGATCAATTTAATTATCTCCTTCTCATTGCAGATAGATAAGAGAGATCACGGGATAGAAAACAGATCCTGCACTGTTGCTGTATTTCACAGGGATTCTGCCCACAGCAAGCTGAAATGATGAGGCTACAAATCCTCCTGGAGAGCAAAGTCACAGCTCAGTCTGGCCTGATGGCTGCAGATCATGTTCCACCTCCCTGAGCCTGGCTCCTCTCTCAGCCCACTGAGGAGCCCCTGCTGCCTGTGCAGCACAGGCCAGTCCTTGGCTGAGCAGTTGGTTCAGGAGCAGTCACACCCTGTGCAGGATTCCAGCTTACTGGAAGCTGGCACAGGGAATACTTCCAGCCTGCTCAGATGAAACATGAAGATGTTTCAAGAGGATTCATGTATTTTTCAAGTCTTGATTCATAGCTGAATCAGACTGCAGAAAGGATTGACTCTAAGCGATGTTATTTCCATGAATACTACTTCAATCACGCTATTTTTTTGTATGCATCTAATTAGTTTCAATTAACTTAAGGAAAAATGCAAGCAGACTGCTCCAGTAGCACACAGAGGTTTCAAAATACAAGCTAGGACTTTAAAAATAGTTTTATTCCATGTATATATTTGATCCTAATCTTTCTTGTCTGAACATGTCAAAGCATCGGAAGATAAAAAATGAAAGCTGAAATTCCATTACATTTGCAGTATTAAATGGCAACGAAAACCAAAGATCAGATTAAAAGATGCAATTGCTTTTCCTCTAGGCACGTGGCAGTAACGTGTGCACTGAGAAGTGAGCTGACCTTATCCCAAATCATGTGTGACCAAGCAGTAATTAACTAAATAACAGTGTTTCAGAGCTCCACAGGAACATCAAGTTCCCAAAATATATAGGCCCAAAATCATAGTAGCTTGGAAAATCATGAGATATTATCTCACAAAATGTTTTATAAAAAATCTCTTCTTCCTTAATGTTTACTCCATCCCTTGTATTTTATTAATCCTGGTTACTCAGGAGAACAGTGCTTATATATGGACATGTATAAAAAATAAAAATAAATTTCTATAAAACATAACTTTTACATATACCTTCATTTACATGTATGTGTATGTATATACATACATCTGTGTGTGTGCATATATAGAGATACAAAAACATAAAAATGATTTTAGGTATTGGGAATCATCTGGAGAATGGTAGTGGATGTTTAGATGACTGATAAATATGGACCCTGGGCAGCTGGAGATACAATGTACTGGATCATTAGTGGCTGTTCCTCTCTGTGGGGTTGGGTTGCCCAGCTCAGCATGTGATGCCTTGGGGAGGCTGACCTGGAACAGAGACTGGACAGAGCTGAAGAATAAAGCAGGTATTTATTGAAAGGCCTTTAGGGTACACCTTGGGCAGGACAAGAGCCTGACCAGGCTACACCCAAGGTGGACCCAAAATGGTCACAAAAATTGATGACTGGTCATGAGGTCTCACACTTTTATAAGTTTTGGTCCATTTGTATATTGGGGTTTAATTGTGCAATTACAGCTTCAGGTTGTGAGGTCCCGTCCTTCCTGTTTCTCTCTTTGTCCACCCTTGTTTGTGCTTTTGGGCCTGAAAGTTGTACTCATTGTCCTTGGTCTCCAGCAGGAAAAGGATTTGTTTTGTCTACCTATTCTGTGAAGAGAGCTTACCAGCACTTAGTGTGAGGCTCAGAACTACATCCCTGGGCAACAGAGGATGTGAAAAACATGAAAGTTAAAACTTAAGGCATCAATGGGCCAGAGGATTAGTCCTCCGTCTGTCTCCAGGGTCCTTCCTAAACACTGCATCTTTCTGGACAGTTTTCAAAGTCTGACATAGTTCATTTGCAGTGGGTAATAAGCGCTTGCTTTCCTGTCAAGAAAGCTGGATTCTCACAAAGATAAAACAGAAATTTTATTGTTATGCCTCCCTCTGATATGTGGACTTCTGAAGGCATTTATCCCAAGAGATTCTGACAGCTTCCTGAAATACTGGCACCAGAGAATCAATCACTACTCCGTCTAGGAAGGCACATAGCAAGGTTCTGCTGTGCTTTTAAATCAGGAGGTGTGGGATGTGTTTTTCTCTGGGTTGATAATTTCTAACTGTAGATAGTGGCAAGTTGGAAAGAGACTGAACTATTTTACAAATGCATGTAATTAATAATAATGCTTTCCATGGTTGTCACAAGGCTCAAGGACAAATTCTTAACAGCATGACTCTGGCATTTTAATGGCTAAAAATATGGGAAATAGAAAATGCTGGCAGACGAAAAGTTACTTGCAAAATCATGGGAAGAGCTGCTGCTCTTTCAGTCTCACTATCAGGACAGTTGTGAGTAATATTTTGCATTCAAGATATTCTGAAATCAAGGAATTCCTGGTGTCCTACAAACTCAAATGTCCCCTCAGAATTTGCTTTGACAGAGTTAGGGCTACTTCTAGTTAAATAAAGTAAATAAAGTGAGGTGTAGAAAGGCACCAGGATCAGGCTGGCAAACTCATGGCAGACAGAGCCAGAGTCCACCATTCCTCCCTTCACATCCATACATTTGGGACTGACCCATGCAGACCCTATATGGAACTATCCTGTACCAAACTGGTGCAGAATTAGAAAATCAAACCTGATACACTGAGTGTAAAAAAGCTTTAACAGGAATAGCTGTGAGTGAATAGAAGTAGTTTTTGTGGATATTTGCCTAAATGTTGATGGTTAAATGCAAGGTTCCAGAAGTCCCAGGGGTGCTCCCAGAAGGAGAGGCCAATTCAAAGAAGCTGGGGGTTATCTCCTTACTGAGAGGGCAGTTGAAGCACAGAACTGACTCACACTGCAATGATGGACATATTGAGAGTATTAGTAGATAAGCACGTAGAAAATTAAAAACCTACATAGAATGCCCAGATAAGTGGATAAACTTCTAGAGAATGCCTGGCTTTCTTCCATTTAATATCATTCTAAGCTGTTTATTTGATTGCAAACATGTTTTATATGTCTGCTGGGGTTTTTTAATGCTACATTTTTATAATCTGTTGCCATCCTTTTTCAAGACCAGGATGGTACTCTGGCAACCTGACTCTAAGCTGCAGGAAAAAGTGAGGACAAACATTTTGGATAATGAAATCAGTAATATAATGAGAGCTGCTGGGTTTGAATACAGTATCTTACGGGGAAAGAAGGATCTTGGTGAAAGGGGAGTGTTCTTGTGCACGATTCACTTACCAAGTGAGAATGGAACTACCTGAATTAAGGCTTTCCCAGTGCATGCAGTGACACACATCAGTGGATGTTTGGAGAATTTAATTTCTGCTAAGACTCATGATTTTGCTGCTGTGTGTGTGACACTCAGTGTCACACACCTTTGCATGGACCATAATCTTCTTGTCCTCATCAGAAAGCAGTTTAGGGGAAAAAAAACCCTATTGGAGCCAGAATGTCTAACCATAATTAGCTCAAGATGCACTGTGGTGTCCAGAGGGAAAAGGGGTTTGGAGCCATTTTCATTATAAAAGAGATACCTTATTAGTCCTGTGAAAATCTGCCAAGATGACAACCCTCATTGATGTGAAAATTCAGCAGCTAAAGTTCTCCTACTGATTTCAAAATACTTCACAAGAGAGAAATTAGATGGGGGAAAAAAAAAAAGGGTTTATGGTAATTTTCCTTAGGAAAAATTCTTTACAGGTATAATCTCTCAAATAAGTAACTGCACCCTTCATCCTGGCAGAGACAGTGTGACACTGTGCATTTAAAGTGACTTATTTCAATATTAAGGAAACAGTAACCTGTGCTGCTGATGCACCTAAATCATGAGCAGTATTGCAGGCTCTGGCTAAGAAAGATGAGCCTTAGTTTTCCCTGGAGCTGTGTTTCTCCTATAGTCCCAGGAACATTTTTGCTTTGGAAAGCATCAAAGCAGCTGCAGATAGGAATATAAAGTGTCATTTCTCTAGAGGCAGATGGCCCAGGGTGGGCCAAAGATAGGAGAAGACAGAGGGAAATAAGAGATTAGGACGAAGGGGAATCAGAAAATTACAAAGTGAGTCACAAAACAGTTTTTCAAATCAGAAGGAGAAGATGACCTTGTTAATAAGAGAAGATCAGGTCTCATGAAATACTGAAGTGAAAAAAATAGTCCTGTCATCTTCCCCTGGAGTGGTGGAAGCCCCTGCCTTGCACTTGCTCCATTTGCTTTCAATTCCTGATGCTCCTAGGCAGGCATTCCCCAACGAGAGAGATACACAAGGGTATCACTGGGGAGACACAAGTACAATCTGTAAAATTTTACACCTGAGGCCAATTTCAAGTACTTAGCTAAATATACATTTTGCATATTCAGTGTGTGAATTAAAATGTAAGCATGGGATGGAAACATGATCATCCTTAGATCTGCTTTCTAAATCAGTGTTTATGTGATTCTCCCTGTGTCACTGAAGGAGTAGATGCCATTCCATGAGTCCTGGAAGGCCATTGTGGTTCTAAATGCAGAAATGCTTACCTGGCAATGTTGATATGTCAGTAACCAAGGTTATTGGCTTTTTAAAAAAGCTTAAGCAAGAATCTGCAGTTCTCTGACCTTTCTAGTTCTGTCCTGCTCCTCTAGGTACAAACTGTAGATCCGATTGCTTGGATATCCAAGCAATGGATATTGCTGCAATACTAACCATTGCTTGGATAGTATTTTATTTCAAATATTTTATTTTCAAATATTTTTTAAAAATTAATTTACTCCAAACACATATTTCCTGTAGGTGCATGATGGATATGCAAGCATTTCCTCATAAGCTTTTGACTTAGGATTTTGACAATGAACGTACAGAATTATTGCTTAAAATAACACGCCCTCATAAATAAATTTTAAACATTAGGATTTTAATTAAGGGTGTATTGGAAGACAAAACCATTTTTCCTGCTTTATTTTAAAATTAAATATATATACACCTCATCTCTCACTACTGTTAGGGATCATGAAAATCACTGAGCTGTCTGCTTTCTTCCCCAAGATGTTGCCCAAAATTTTGTTTATTCCATCTTACTGTCACCAAGACTTACTACAGGGGTCCACAGCTGATGACAAATGTCAGCTCTTTCAGTAAAAGTTAATTTGAGAAAAGCAACCCACAGATATGTTGATGGATCTTTTCAGATATTTCCATGATTAATAATTCAACAGAGGATGATTTGAGCTTCTTACAAATTTAGAAAGCTATGATGATAAATATACCAGATTAAGGAACTGGAAAACCATAATCCTCTCTTTCTACATGACTTTGAAACAGCTTTAGGGAATGTATGTTCCACTGCCAACATATCTCTCTTCGAAGCTAGCAAATCCTCTTCAGAGGAAGAGACACTTTGGGACCCATGTGTAATTAGTCTGTGGCCTTTTTGCCAAAATACATAACAGTCAACCTTAGAGAATGGAGAGCACATGGTCACAAGACTGGAATGCTGATAACCACTGAGAAAACCATCCTTCAGTGGTACTTTGATCTCTGAGGACTAGCCTAGGACTACAAGTTACTCTGTTGCTCTTTTAATAGCCATCAGACCATACTGTCTGTCAGAAATAATACACTGCCTGCACTGAGATGTGACCCAGTTGGTGACAGCGAATTAAATCTCACTATGTTCCCTTTACAGCTCCTTTGAGATAAAGATCTTGTTATCCATTACCTCTGTCTTTGTAGAGCATGTAATTTCATATGAAATTTACCATTTAAAGGCTAATAATGTGGTTAAAGCTCTGTATTAGATGGTCTTTGGTCACTGCCAAGAGGGAATGAAGCTGGTGCTGAAAGTTCATCCATGTGGATAGTAAACAGAAAGAGTAAAACCAGATTAGTGAGAATGGGGTGCATAGTTGCTCCACAAAACTGAGTTCTGTATAATAATATATACAGGTGAGAATACATTTCTGTATCAAAATACAGACAACAGCAGGAGACTGTATTTTAATTAGCATGGTCAATTCTGTATTGTTTAGCTTATAGATAAACTGGGGGGAAGGATAGGAAGGAAGTAATATAGTGGAGACCTGTCTACAAAGGTGTTTCTTTTCTCACTGAAGGGGTAAAAATTATCATTATGACACATCTGGTTCTTCTTTGTTTGTACTTGAGAATAAAAACTAGACACGTGCGCTTATTTTTGTCATTCACTTTCCTGTCTCCGTTTTGTACATCTATTTATATCTGTAAGCATATACATCATATATATGTCTCTATATGATAGCCTTGGCAGCTTGTTCTTAGAGGAATGAACTCAAGCCCTCAGTCCCATTGGCTGCTAGGAGACTTGGCAAAGGGACACCATTGCTGAGCCATTTCAGGCATTGCTCTCAGATGCTTCTCAGGCCAGCAGCTCATGGAAATACTGAGACAGAGTCTCTCATGGCTTGCTAATGCCTCATTTTTAAAAGAAAGAGCTGGGAGACATAAAATAAGGCAGAGAGCAAAGAAGAGGTTGTCCCAGATTTTGTTTGCTGGTGGAGATGAGACTGCAGTCTCAACATTCCTTATCTCTGCCTTATCCAGGGATGCACATCCCTGGGCCAGGCCCCAATAACCATGCAGTTTTGAGGAGGGTGTGGGGGAAGCAGGTGTGCTTCTCCACATCCCAGGGATACTAAAGATGGCAGAGATGACAGCAAAATTCCTTCCATCCTCCCAGCCTTTCTCAACAGCCACTTCCCACACTTTTTAATCACTTCAGAAAACGTAAGGAGCAGAGTCACCCCCCCACTGTCCTGCCTGCCTGTTAGTGCTAATTGCCAGCACATCAATTACGATGCGTTAATTTCTGGTTCCATTCCTCCCTTGTTTACCAGACATGATGTCAACCCAGTGCTTGGGTTGTACCAGTAGCTGGTTTTGTTTCCTGGCCTTCAGCAGGCACCCTGTCCACCCTCTCTCACAGACCATTGTTACAGGCAAATAGGACATTCTGTGAGAAGTCTGTCACGTAAAAATCCAGCTTACAGTCTGCTTCTCCTATGAGAGTGTCTCCTATGAACTAGCCATCTTTATTTAAATGTTAAAGCTAATGCCATTACAAAGTCAAATTAGTCTGCCCTCTAGACCTGTAATAACATTTAAGTAGGAAAACATCATGCTCCGTGTTCACCCTGACGACTCCTGAGTGCTCCTGGTACCAAGAGTATTTCCACAAGGGCAGGATTGGTTTTATTCACCCACTGTGTGCAGCATGCCAAGTCATTCTTCTCGCATTTTGCACTAATTAAAAAATAAACATGTAGTATGACAAGTCAGGTTCAGAAATCTCTGAAGGACAGACCTGCATACAGCACATCAGCTGGTACTTTGTGCCCTCAGCTATGACTTATCCCTATTCTTTTAAATTACCTTCGACTGGCTGATCAGTTCATAAAGCAAATGGACAGCTGCAGCAGAGAGCAGACATTTTAATAGCAGAGTGCTGTAGACATGGCTGCCTGCCAAAGAACACATTGTTAAAGCAAGCAGCATAAAATGAAAAATTAAGATATTGGCACCACGACCTACTGGTAGGAGCTGAGGGTCAGTAAAGGACACAGCTATAATCTAAAAGATTTCTTCCACTAGATTAAATTTAGGACAGGCAAAGCATCTTTGCTTTGGAGAAGTGTTCTACAGTGCTGGGAACTGAGGCAAGTCTCCAAACAAACATAGAAGCCCCTGTTGCTGTCCTGGCCAACTCAGCTTCTCTGTTTGGCAACTGGCAGCTTGGTACAATCTCTCTTTATAGCACAGCTGTCACAGCTGGACATAACTGCACTCAGATCAGTTCTGAAATGCACATTCTCAGTAATCAATACTTATTTAAAGTATGTGCTTCATTTAATACTCTGCTTTGGCTATTGTTTATTTGAAAAAAAAAACAGCGTTTTCTTGAAATTGCCTTTTGACTGAAACAGATGCAGAATACAGCAGCAAGAAAAAAGAACGTATTCTGATGCTCCTTCCTCAGTGTCTGCCAGTGTTATCACCAGTTAACAAACACTGCATTAAAAAAAATGGTTTGGAGAAATTCTCTAGTTAAATGGCTCATCATTCATTATTCAGGAACTCCAAGCATGAATGCACATCCCTTCCTCTGGGTGCATACATTGTGCTCTCATCTTTGCTTACTTATCATCATGTGCTGTTAATAGAGTTGTGATTTTTTTATTGCTGTCTTATACAATGACTACAGTATAGCCTGTGATGTGTCTTTATTCTCCTCAGTAATTCTTCTGTCACTGTGACCTACTGCCTCTTCTTTGACTCTGATTTCTTTGCACAAGTTGTGTTTTACTCCACAGACGTTTAAATAGCTTGTCAGCATCTCTATGCCATCCCATTTATTTCTGTGCCTGAGAATACTCTTTCCTTTGGAGCAAGTTGGACCTGAACAATTAAGCAAACAGCTAAAATTAAGATGACGAGACCCCTCAATAATCTCTCATAGGACCTGTGACAATATTACAGTATAAATCAAAATATTGTTTTGCTTGTTTGTGTGTATGGAGTCTGTCTAGGAGTATTCCCAGTGATCCCTGGAATCCTTAGCTAAGAACTGGAAGTCTTCTCAACCTGTAGCTGTTCACAAGCAACAGGCAAAAGTATCTACAGATTTACCAAATCCATCTACCAAATGCATCTACCAAGTCTACTATCTACCAAAACCAAAGGTATGAAATAAAGCCTGAGTGTGTGCCAGGAAATCTTGTCAGCTCAGTGCAGTGAAATTTTCCTCCACAATGCAAAACAGCTCAGAAATTTCTAAGGTGAATCATCAAGATGTCCTTTGGTGAATTTTTATAACAAAGCAGGAGCATTACTAGTGCTTTCAATGATTTACAAGGTGTGCAGGAACTGAGCCTGAACATCTCCAGCACAGTATTCATTATTCATCCGTGTACATCGAGCAGAGCTCAGCTTTCCCCGTGCTGCACTGGGCAAGAGAGCAGTGTGTGATTATCCAGAAAGGCAGAGCCAGCCCTGCCATGTGAGGAGATGAGAACAGGGAGAGGGAAGAGCAACCACGTGGTGCCAAACACATCCCAGGACGTGGGAGTTCTGTGCCACATCCCACTGCGCTCACATGGGAGAGCCGGAGGTGTAGACCTCCCTTGGGATTTTCTTTTCCTCTTCACCCCACCTAAATCCAGCACATTTACCTGTGGCTTCAGACCATCTCGTTACCATTCCTACACTTCAAGGTTAGAACTTTAATGTGAGGTGTTTTTCTGACCTTGCTCCAGATTATTTTTACACACCAGGAATGAATTGCTGTTATGAATAAGGTGCTTTCAGATATTTTGAAGAAGCCAGCTTCTTTTGAGTGGCTTAACAGAAGCAGATGAAAGCAGGAAAAAAATAGCCTTTTTCACATTACACATTTAACAGGAAAGCATGTGATGTTTGTAACATTATCTAAATTTTCTTATGCGAATCATCTCAACAGGGTGTGAAATGAAGAGTAGTTTCATTCTCCTAAGCTTCCTCCATGAAAGTTTCAGCTTGGATAACCCAGTGTCTCCCACCCTAATCAAAAGATGTTTAAAAATGCAAGTGTCTAACATACATAATCAGATCTAGATGTTTTATAACTGCATCCATAGGGATTTTTTTGGGCTTATCCACATCGGCCCTAATTGATTGTGACTGTCCACTCACTTTATTTTAAAGCAGCCAGATAGGGTGGGTCAATTTCTTGTTAGAAAATTGAATTACATTTGCATTATGTTAACACAGGGTGACGAAACAGGCTGGATAAAAGGAAAGGTTAAAATCTGGTGCAGAAAAATCAGTCTGACCCTGCTTACACACAACTTCTCTGTCCTGGGCTGTACCACTCAGGACTGCTACAAACAGACAGTAAGCTCCCTTCCATTTTAAGCAGCATTATTAAGTTGACCTGAAAAAGTGGGACAACTGAGCAGCTTACTATCACTCTCACAATGTGGAGGCTAATCTCTCCTGTCTTATTCAGGATGCTCCTTCCCTGGTGACACCTCTCCCTCTGCCCTGTCTGAGTCCCGCAGTGATTGGGGTCACTGGGGCAGCGACACAACCACGAGGCTGCAAACCCAGACACAGCCACACGGGCACAGGGACATCTGAGCTGAGCCACACATCCCCACGGATGCCCCAAGGCCACAGAGTTTCTCTTTTGAAGCACCATTTGTCACCAGGACCTCAGAACAGAGAAACACCCCTACTCGTGGTGAAGCGGCCACATTAAATAGGTTACAACAGCACATTGCTCGTGAGGGCTGTGTGGAACAGGATAAATCTAATCAGGGGCTGAAGATTGAAGGGGAATATGAATAATATTTATCCCAGTGTCTCCTACACAGCAGCCTCCTATCAGCATTTTTGCTGATAAAATTGAGCTATAAATACGAAAGGCAATTTTAAGGGGAAAAACTTAAAACACAGTTGTAAATTAGTGAAGCTGGAGTCCAATGTAACAGTAATGAGTGCAATAAAAAAATGCCAATTTGTTGCATCTTCTGGAGATGAGAGTCTCAGTGTAATAAAAGCAATGTACATGCTAAGTATGATCAAGGTTAAAGTGACACCAAGGCTCATTTGTTTCAGTTCCTCTGCCTTCCGAAATTCTCTCTTAAATCTTAAGGCTTCAGTGACATCTGCTGTTGAAGACCTATTTAATTAATTAGTTGTAATTTAACAGATATTCCTTCTAAGTGAATTCTTCTTCCATGGAGTTTCTACTATTCAACTGTATTTGCAAAGATTCCTACCACAACTTTTTAAGCTGATCAAAAACCCTCTGAAACTGACCTCTTTTGTTGTCTATTCATCCCACAAGGTGTTAAATCACTCTTGCCTTTTTAAAGCAACAGAATTTTTCTCCCTGCCTTGCTCCTGCCCTCCCTCCCAATTTTAATCCATGGAGATTGCATGAGCACATGTTAAACTGCTAATAAAGCTATTCCCAGTTTGTGTTCAAACCCATTGGTGGAATACCAAGATGGAGTTTATGATCAAAAAGCAGCCATGACAAGAGGAAACATGATCCTAAAGCTTTGTAAACTAATGCTTCTGTGCTCACACAGTAGCCTTTAAAGAGCAGAAGAGGGGAATTAATCTGTGCTTTCCTTTCATGTGTGACTTTAATGCTTCCAAGAGCAGAACAGAATGCCTTTAGTCCAAGCTGTTCAAGAAAAGCTTAAAGTAAGGCTAAAAGTCTGATTCTTCACCTCAGGGCAGAGACAGAATTATTCAGAATTAAACTCCCTGCCCTGCAGGTCACACCTCCAGTTACATGATACAGTGTTTTCTATCCTGGATAAAAGGTGTTGTGCCAACGTGATACTCCAAGAACAAAAGATGGCCTAGCAGGAGACAGGATGCTGCTGTTTGGTTGCATCTTTTTCTTGTCATTCTGACAAAGAACCCTTTGTCACATTAAAACTGATGGCCTGTGATGCCCCGGAGTTAAGGCCACAGAGTTGGGCTCCAGAATCTTGCATCCTGCTTCTGCTGTAAAATGTGCTGCATTAACCTGAGTAAGGCACAAAGTGAAACCTTCAGCAGCGTGCAACATTTCTGGATGTTCACTTTAGACAGCAGACTTGTGTTGCAGAGGTGCTCCCAGAGCAGCAACAGAAGTGGCTGGCAAACATGGGAGTGGTTTGCACCCAGGAAGCCCTTTAGACCCAGATCTGCTGCTCACCCAGAAATGGGAGTGCTCAGCATTCAAGTGGCCCTTGGCAATACAAACCTCTGCCCCTCACAGAGATGGTGTTCATCATACAGGAATTGCCCACTGTTTGGGCCCTGTTTGTTGGTGTTACAGCCATCCTTGGTTTGTTGGTATTGAGCTGTGATGAATACAAATACTTGGTGGAATGTGATGTAAAATCTGAACTACCACAGCCCAAAGCAAAAAGGGACTTTTGATTTTAATTCATCAAAGTATTCCACAAGTTAGAAGTGACACTTGAAGGAGTGAAATCAGGCAGCCAAGGGGAAACCTGCCACTGCCCCACCAGACTTTCAGTCCTCCACATCACTGTAAGCCACTGTAAACAGTTACTAAACACAGGATTGTATTATTTATTTCTGACCTATTTTAAACTATGGCTGTGACTGAAACATCCTTTCTCTTGAGCATTTTGACCTTGGATACAGCTGTACTACACAGAACTAGTTGAATTTAATTTTTTTTCCTCACTGGAAGGGATCCAGGTCGAACTTTAGCACCATTTGGAGATGCTTAAGAGTTCCTGTACAGCTGCCTAGGCAGAGCAGGATCCAAGGGCATGAAAAATAATTGACTGAGGAAGAGAGACATCTCTAGCAAAGAGGTAAACATCAGCCATCCATAGATTTAAACAACTGAACTAAGTGGGGGTAGGGAATCTAAACTCCACTTTAGCTAATCCTTTTAGGAAAAAAATTGATGAACAGTGTAGAATTACATAGAAAAAAAAAAGAAAAGGTGAAAAAAAAAGGCAAACAGGTTTTTTTACAATGTACTTTAAAGTTGGCTACATTATGTATTGCTATATATTATTTCATTTCAAAGCTGCATTTTTCATAAGACTTTTTGCCAATATTTTTCAACTGAAAAAAGCTGCTTTAATATGGAAAGCTTACTCCAAGGTTATTTCCCTATTTTTGGAATCAAAACCACCCAAGTGTTGTACCAGTGTGAGGTTTCTCGTGCACAGAATAAGCAAATATTTCTCAGTCTGTATTTTGGACCTTGTCCCTTCTTTAATGAAGTATTGATTGTATTTTTACTTATTTGTATTTCTGTTAGGTTTCTTAAGCCAAAAAGTACAAAACTTACAAACTTGTATTTTTTAAAAAGGGTATAATTTGTTATTCTTTAATTAAACATTTATTCTTATTCTCAATCAAATATTATATTCTAACATATAAAGTCTAATTAGCAATATTCTATTAGCATTATTTAACATTCTGCTAAGTCATGTGATACATTATCCAAGAAATTTTCTTCCACATTTGGACTGTATGAAAAAGTCTTCCATAACTGATTTATTTTTCCATTTTAACTGAAGTGGGATATGGATAATAATATATACCTCTTCTAAAATTCCTGGTACTCCAAAATAGCATATAGATCCCAAAAAAACCCTTCTTTCAGCTTATATAGCATTTTCATTATCAAATAATTTACAGTGAGTTTAAGTGAGACTTTTCAACATATGTTCTTACTTAAATAATCTTCATTAGCAATTAAAGACTTAATCCATAAGTGGAATACTTAAACACAAAGTCTCTGATTGTCACCAAGACCTTGACTGCTAATTGCACATTTTCAGACAAGTGAAACATTCTAAGGTTGACTTGCAAAAGCCACTGCAAGACTGCAACACTTCCTTGCTTTCATTTTTTCAGGACCCCATGTGGCTCCAGCTGGGAGTACCTGGTGACAATTCTTCATCAGGTCCCTGATTTCATGTCCCCCACAGCCAGGCACAGAGGAATCCAGGCTGCTTTAGTCCTTGCTAAGAGCTCAGAGTGCAACAGGGCACTGTCCCCTGAAAGCTGGGAAGGGGCTGAATGCAGAGGTGGGTAAAACTTGAAATACCCTGTTTCCTCAGGTTTGTTGTGAACCCTTGCACTTATTTACCCAGCTGGTTTCAACATTCCTTCCCCCTTTCTGCATCTGCTGTGGTTGATGTGAAAAGCCTCCACTCACTTTTCCACCCCCTTGCAGTTATGCCCAAAGTTATCATCTCCTTGGAAATGGCTTAAACACTGTTTTCAGTCCTTTAACTTGCAAAAATGACCAGAAATATGAGATCAGAGGGGAAGCTACTATGCCAATACCGGTTCAAGGCCAAGAGCACCCAAACCAATCCATGAGTTGGAGCAATGAAGACTGGCATTTTCATCTGAATGAACTGTTAGTTCTATTGATCACTTGCAAGTGAATATGAAATATTACTTAAGTTTCCAGCTAATGCATTTAAGGTACTTCTGAGCTAAAATTTACCCAAACATTACAATGACCTAAATGAGAATTAAAATTATTGCCTTGCAGAAGCCCAGCTCACTCCCATTTGTGTGATAGACTGAAGTTTGAAACACCACAGTCCTAGCAACACCCTTGAGCACACTTTTTTGAAAGGCTGGAAGGAACAGATGGCTTTTGAACCCTGATGCTGTTGGTGCTGTCGGCATGATGGAGCACTGTACCCTCATTTGTACTGATTGGGGTCAAATCAGCTCCAGCCTGTAATTTACCCTAACCACTGAGTCCTTTTTTCTAATTAGAATATCTGTCATTACCTATTCCTACAGCAATGATAACCTGCTGAACTCTAATGAATCAATCCCATCTGCCTTGCTGTGCATATCCTCAGCCATTTCACTGCTCAGGACCAAAAGAATTCACTGAGGCCCCCAAAGCCAGCAATCACAAGTGCTGCTCCATGTATTGGGATGCAAATGGAGCAGTTATTCTGGGTTCAGCCGTGATTTTCTGCAGGATTTTATTACTGGAGGGTTTGTAAGGTCATTCCCACGAGAACCTTTAACAGTCTGCAAAGCTAAACACGAAATACAAAAAAGCACAGGCGCTGTTCTTCAGCTGAGAATTGATGGTCTTGTGTGAAGGAGAGAGGTGAAGGGCAGCCAACAGCTGCACTCCATCTAACCCCAAACTTTAAACTTCAGTCAGTTCATACATTACAGCTGAATCCTCCCAGCTTTGACACCTGGGTTAGATCAGAGGCATCTGAGCATCACCCCAACAGGTAACAGATGTGATGCTGGCTGCTCTTACACAGTGATGTCCAGAGCCCTCACAGTGCAATTATGTCCTGGAATGCTGCTGGAATAGTTCATTTCATCCTACCAAAGACGCCTTCCAGGCAGGAAAGCTGTGGAAGGCCCACGTGCCATGTGTTAAGCTCAAAAACAATTTGGAAACTGCTGCTTATTTAAAGAGGATTTAACTACTGATTCCAGCTCATTCTGCCATAGACAGGAGCGTTTTGCAGGATAAAGAGGACAACAGCAGTTAGATTACTAACATTGCATCTGATTTAGAAACAGTTTCCACAGGTCTACATTTTGAGGGAGAAGAGATTTGCTGTATTTTTTCCCCCATAATTCTGCATATTCAATGCATTTTATTGCCTTACATGTTTTCCCTTCATGCTTTTCTTCTTGCTTTCATGCACAACTTGCTGTTTCTTTCTGTGTTGAAAAAGGTTCATGAATTAACCAAATGGATTCAAAATGTCTAGAAACTGTTGTGTATTTGATACCTGCACTGACTACAGTGCAGGAGGCTGAATTTTTCTGAAAGAGTTCTGCTCATCCCCATTGTTTTGCAGTAAAACATTATCAGCAGCCACAGCTGATAGCTGAGAGAGTTTTAGGGAATCTGGAGACCATGGCCATGTTTCTTGAACCCAAACCAGTGGCCATGCATTTGCCTCCTGAAAGGATGGTAAAGAAAGCACATGCACCTTTCTAAATGATGCTTTTAAATCTTTCCCAATTAGTAAAACTGTAAAACTGTACAGCAGCTGCAGTGGAGCAGGGAGGCAACTTGAACTGGGAAAATTATTCATAGATGGGGAAAATTTAGAAATAATCCTTATCCTTTACATTATCCATTAACTCAGGAAAAAAAAAATCCTTCTCCATTAACTCAGAGAAGATCCCAGGTGTCTGAATGAGTTACAACAGTGCAGCAGAGCTGCACAGAAGTTGCTTACTTGTGCATATCAGCAGTGGCAGAAAAAATCTGCTTTGATCAGCCTCACAAGACCTTTATGGGAATATTCTCTTTCCTCATGAGGGTGTTCTGTGACACACAGCCTAGTTATGCTGGCAGGAAGATCTGAAGTCTCAAGACTGGCTGCTCTGTGCTGGCCTGCAATTACACTGGTGGCTGAGAGGGCAGATTGATTAAATTGTTACACTCTTTTGGCTAAAACACAGCTGGGCTGACTTTATGTGCAGCTGAAAAGAGATGCTGCTAGCTTTTCAAGTTCATCATAACTCACCCTAGGTGAATCACCTCTACCATTGCCCAAGGGAAAGGCTTAGGAACATTCAGATTGACAGCTGAGAGGTTTTCCAACCAACTCTGTCCTGCTAGATCTTGGCAAGAAACTCGAATTTAATTTCCAGGTCCAGATATTTGGTTCTGGAGCATGAAGAACAAAAGGTTTGTTTCTGGATTTCTCCACTGGCAGTCGGCAATCTGCCAGTAAAACACAGATGCAACTACAACCCCCAGATATTTTGTCAGGATCAGAGTGATGAACAATTGGAATTCTGTAGTGACAGATTCCATACCAAGTTCTCCAGAAGGGATGCACCAGGGATGCATTTTTATAGACAGGGATATTAGCTAAGTACTGTCCAGCTGGCCTGAGGCTCTCCTGGGTCCCACAAGCCCAGTGGCAGCAGGCACACTAATGTCCCATTAGTATTATTTATGAAAAGAACAAGTTGCTTTCTAACAGCTTGATATAGTATTTTCTTTCTAATCTCTCTAATATGGAGTTAGCAAAGGAATAGATGGCAACTGCCAGCTCTGGTACAACCTCAGGACAGGATCTGCTGATGTCTGTTGGCTTCTCACACAACTGCACCAAGCAGCCAGAGCTCAGGAGGTGTTTGTACCATGGTCTAAGGCACAGGGTGTGACTCCTGGGGCTGTCCTGTGCAAGGCCAGGAGTTGGACTTGAAGGTCCTTGTGGTTCCCTTCCAGCTCAGGATATTCTGTGCCTCTCTGAACTGAGCAGCAGGCTTTACCTAGGACTTAAATGCTGTGTTACACTATTTCATTTCTTGGCTTCTCTCAGATTTTAAAATTCAAGAGATGTGCTTAACTATTACTTATAATAGAATCCAGTTCTATTAACTGTACTGTTAGGAAATACATTCATGTCCACAGAATAATTATTGTAAGACTTAAAATAAAACTTGACCTATACTTAGTTAATCAGATAATGGAAATCTCATTGTTCTTGTACATCATGTATTTATACTCCTCAAATGTCTACATAAAATCAACATTTTATGTAGGGCTGAACTATTTTACATATTGCCTATTTGATACCATAACTGGGACAAATTCAGACAGAGAATTGCCACACTGTACCCTCTAAAACAAAGAAACAAACCTAAAATACCTAACCAAAAAATAAATCTGGGTTTTTCTGGTGGGTTGACCAAGGCTGGAGATGAGGGGCCCACCAAAGCCCTTATTTGAAAAATATTAATGAGTTATTTCACCATAGCTGTTATTGCTGTTATTACACATATTATTCTCCATTGTTTATCAATGATAACTCACCTATGCTTATATTTCTGTTTCACCTTGACAGATACATAGATACTAACTTAATATTTTGCATTACCTTATTATTGTGGAGCTTGTAATCACTGAACACTTTCCAGTCAATGGGGTGCCTGTCAGCAGTGCCAGATAGCACAGAGTAAATCCAACTCAGCCAGTCACTCTGCAGAAAAAGCTTCGGGTGGCTCCCAGCAAATATTCTGGCACCAGTGATGAAACAGGACAAATTCAGTGCTGTCTGGAGGTGCACATTTGCATAACAGACAGTTTCACGCTGCCCAAGCAGAACTGGGATAGCTTTCAGGGTTGTCTTCCTGGTGTTAGAGTGGCAGTAACAGGAGTTGCTCTAATGTTTCATATAAAGCCACTGAGCTACAGGTTTCAAAGGAGCCTATGAAAACAAAGCACAGTGGAACATAGCTCTGGACACTTGCTGAAGTCCCTTGCAAAACCAAAGCTTTAGATAACAAATAAGATCAGGAAAACCTTCCTGCAAAAGCAAGAAATCCCATCCCAGTTCTTCCCCCACTAATTTCCAGGCAGTGTGATGTATAATCTCAGAAAGGAGGCACTATCAGAATACCGTGGAGATGCAAGTGTTAGCAGTTACTTCCAGTAGGAGCACGGACAAACATTTTACAAGCAAACCCAAGGGCACACTTACACTGCAAAAGCTTTTACCTCCCATCAGCTTCAGGAATAGTCCTGATGTTTCCCACAATGTCAGTTCCAGTAAGACTCTTTGTTTTCACACTTTTCAATTATCATAACAGCATATTAAAGTGCAGAACACAAACTTTTCTTTCCAGGCCACGGTAATGAATGTTTATGGAGGGTCTAAACTATTATTTAGAGTAGTATTTGCTTATGAATGTGAAAACAGAGTTTAAGTACACCAAGTGAAGCTCTGCAGTGCAGCCTGTGTGGTGTTCACCTTTGGTACATTCTGTCCTTGGCAGGGAGCTCCTCTTGTGCCATCAAAAGAACAGGAAAAGCTTCTCCATGTGCTAAGGAAGCACCCGGTACCAGAGCCACACGGGTTAATGGAATGGGCCAGGGAATTGATTTGTCTGCAGTGATACAGCAGAACAATGCACCACAGCATGACACTGCAGAATGGGACTTGCACCCCAAGGGATCCAAGAGGAGTTTTTCTGGTATCTGAGCACTCTATATAGCTATCTGAAATAGATTTTAATGTGCTTATAAATGGACCTGTATAAGGGCATCTAGCAAATTCTGCATCAACAAAATATTTGCCACACAGTTTAAATTGCAAGTGCTACAGAATTTTCCTTATATTTAATACAAGGGACAACAGCTACAGGACATTGATAAAAAATTAACCAAAGTTCCCCCCCAACCCCAGTCTGTAACAGCTCTGCTGGCTGCAGGCTGGAATGTATTCAGCTCAAACACTGCCTGATCCAATTTCATAAACCAGCTTCTCTTTCTTTCTCTTTTGTCCATTGTGTGTAAATAGCTTGAAAATTCGAGAAGCTACCTCAAATTGGATCAATGGGCTAATCTCTTGGGCTTTTGGCTCTTACCATCATCATAATTATGGCAGTGATAACAACAATCAGAACAGTAATAACAGTCATTTCTGCAAAGCCTTTACCCTGTGGCATCCTGAAATCTCTGTGGTCTCCAATGGGAGCGCTCACAAGGCCAGCTGCAGAAAGGCAAGGACACAGCTGTCTTCCAGGGACCTGGACAGCTGCAGGAAGGTAATTTAATTTTTTGTCTTAGTCCTTTGTTATCAGTCTGGGAGCTCCTGAGCCAGCAGAGAAACAGGCTGCCTGTGCTAGAAGCCTGACCCTAGCCACTCCAGAATATTGCATGCGTTCCTTTCTTCATCTGGCTGTGGGGGCTGTCCTTCCTGAGACACCACGTTCAGGAAGAACACAGTGGATGTTCCCTCCTGACCATCCAGAGAAAGGGCAAGGAGGGCAGTTTCTGCCCAGTAGCCTGGGGAGCTGTGTGTATACTGAGGGTAGTTACCCTGTGAAGGCACTCAGCCTCCCAAAGGTCACTTCCCAAGGGCACTGTGCAGCTCTGGAGGAGAGCAGAGCATTAGTGCTGCCTCAGCCTGGGCTACAAAGCAGATTAAAGCTCCCTCTACTCTCCAAAGCACCCTTCATTAGTTTAAGCCTGGCTACACACAGTGTGAGGAACATGCTGCAGGGTTAACTCTTCCAAGTGTATGACAGCTCATGGGAGCTGTTTGAAAATGCCCAAACACCAAATCCAGCCTACACAAAAGGGGAGAGAAAATTCCAAGAGAAAGGGAAAAAAGTTTCAGCAGTTAGCACATGAACAGAGCACACTGTGCATCTGCTCAAGTTACTGCAATGACATTTGTAGCTAAATTACCAGATCGAAATGGTGATGCAGTAATTCCAGCTTAGGAGTTTTTCTATTCAGAATAGCCATTTTCTTCCTTTTATAACTGTCTCAAGCTGCACAATAGCCTGAAGTAGATCATGTAAGTTCTAGCCTAAAAATGCTAAATGAACAGCATAGCCATTTTTAATTAGGTGAATAAAAATAGTTTAATTTCCAAGTGCCCTTGCCACGTGCCCTGGCAGTTGGTACGTCCATCTACCTAACCCAGCTCATAGGCCTGCTCATGGCAGTACCTAGGGATGGGAGGTTCATACTTCCCACTGCATCCAAACCCTTTTCTCTTGTATTGGCAACCTTTAATGACCACCCTGATCACAAACTGCAGGAATCAGTGGAGGACATTTTTATGGACTACCCTACAAACATTGGGTACTGGTGGGGTGTGCAGGTTTTGGAGATTTCTGGATGAGTCACTTCTTTCTATTCCAGTCACAAGCACCTCAAGGACAGAGATTTTTTTTCCTCACTGACAGATAAGCTGCATCAGTACCTGATGCTGTGATGGGGTTTCTGTACAGAGGGATGCTAGGATGTATAAATCCTTGGCACTCTGAGACATTAGAGCACCAAAGAGCTCCTATAACCTGCACATCCTGAGACAGAGACTGCACCTGCAGCACTGGGGACACACCCTGGGCTACCCTGGCTGGACACTCCACAGTCAGGGTGCTTTTGCCCCACAGGAGCTGGGGGAGCCCTGGGGTCAGGCCAGTTGGCCCCAGAGCAGCTCAGTGCCTGCCAAGTCCCTGCTCAATCCAACCCTCTCCTGACACTGCTAAGGCCTGTAATTTATACCTGCTGTTCTGCAGGCTTCCAGCCCAGGGGATTAACCCCAATTCCCTGAGCTGGAAGCTGCTGTGGGGCTCAGTGCAGAGCCAAGCTCAGCTGCCTCAGGGAGCCCTTGTGCTGGGAGGCTTGCAGAGCTGCTGGTGCTGGAGAAGAGCAGCTGGGGCCTGTTCCCACGTCACCTGCAGGAAACCTGCTCACTGAGACCTGCACACTGATGGAACTCCTTCACTGCCTGCCTGTTTTCAGTCCTTCCTTCCTTTGCTACAGTCAAAGCCTTACCCAGACCTCCTCAAGTCAATGGAAGATCCCCATTGAAGCACTAACTTTGAAGGGTTTTTTTTTTCTCATCGTCCATTTGCATTTGAATTAACATTATAAATTTTCTACTGTACTAATTCAATCATTTAAGTCCTTTTATGCAGTTCAGTAATTAATTTCAATTCTCAAATAAGGGCTTTCATTAAAGTATTTCTATTGTTGAAACCTTATTTCTACAAAAGAATGGGGTGTTCTCTGGAAAGATATTTAAATGGTTCCTCAATTTTAGATAAAGTTACAGTGTGATTGCAATTACTCACTCTATACTATTTGATTTAATTTTTGTGATGTTTCCAGGCCCGTATCTAAAATTAAAATGACTGGCTCCTTTCAGAAGCTCATACAGGAACTGTTCTGTTGCTGGCTCCTTAGTAGCCAGTTGTTTTGATTTGAATTCACATTGCACACAGATAGCTATAACAAAATAATTTAATGAACTGGTATGCTCTACTTAATAATTTCTCATTTTAAAATAAACAACATAAGGGTGACTGTCAACATTTTTTTATATATACATTGCCTCAGCAGCATGGGATTTAATTATTCTTTTGAGTTTTATAGATAATTGAAATCTTTTTTTCCTTTTTCTTACATGCCTATGAAGCACTGATCAGCACTACAGCATTTTATGCACTTGTATCAAAGGCTGTGGAAAACCAGCATGTGAGATCCCAATTCTCCAGTCTCCACACAGGGAAAGGAGCAAGGAAAAGAGGTTGCCCTGAAAAACCTCTGTGTTTTGAAGTTGTTTTAACAAACCTCGTCTTAATCCAGATTCTGCACAGCCACTCCAAACTGGAACCAGCTTGGGGCCTCTCAGTATCTACTCTGCTCCTTGTGTGCTCTGAGGGGGTGAAGAACAGCAGATCAGTGTGCTGACTTCCACCCTCCGCCCTGCATCTTCCCCCTGCCTGCCCAAGGCCAGGCTCAGAGATGCTCACTCAGTGCCTTAATTGCAGCTCCAGGCTTTCTCTGTTCTCCCAAAATCCTCTGCTACCTCCTAGGAGATCAATGAGAGGGAGAAGAGAGAAAGAAAGAGAGAGAGAGAGAGAGAGAGAGAAAGAAAGAAAAGAGAGAAAAGAGAGAAAAGAGAAAAAAGAGAGAAAGAGAGAGAGAAAGAGAGAAAGAGAGAAAGAAAGAGAGAGAGAAAGAGAGAAAGAAAGAGAGAAAAGAGAGAAAGAGAGAGAGAGAGAGAGAGAAAGAGAGAAAGAGAAGAAAAGAGAAGAAAAGAGAAGAAGAGAAGAAGAGAAGAAGAGAAGAAGAGAAGAAGAGAAGAAAGAAAGAAAGAAAGAAAGAAAGAAAGAAAGAAAGAAAGAAAGAAAGAAAGAAAGAAAGAAAGAAAGAAAGAAAGAAAGAAAGAAAGAAAGAAAGAAAGAAAGAAAGAAAGAAAGAAAGAAAGAAAGAAAGAAAGAAAGAAAGAAAGAAAGAAAGAAAGAAAGAAAGAAAGAAAGAAAGAAAGAAAGAAAGAAAGAAAGAAAGAAAACACTACCCTAAGGTATGGAACAGGGGAAAAGGGGCCCATTCCTAAGGGGCAGTGCTGACCTCAGCTGGGTCCCTCTCATGGGCCTGCTCTCCCTGCTGGCTCTGCCCAAGCACGCTTGGGGTCCAGGGCTGGATGGTGTTTGGGTTCTGGATGGTGTTGTTGGGGTCTGGATGGTGTTGGGGAAGCAGTAAGTGTGGTGTGGGGAACTGTGTGAAGTGACAGTGTCTGAGTACGGACTCCCTGCCCTGAAGGCAAAGAATAGGGCTTGACCTCTCCCTACACAGATGGTGGTTGCTCTGTCCAGGCTCTGGAAAACTGGGATAAATCTTTGTGCTTACTATTTAACTTCCTGTGTTGCTTTTCAGAAGCAAGCAATTTCCTAGAGAAAGAGTGGAACAGGTATTTATTCTGTAAGAACAAACACCAAGAACAAACATCATTTTTTTGTCTGTGTTTTAGGAAGGAATGAAAGGGCAGCAGTAAACAGCAAAATTTCAGATTCAATGAGCTATTTAAAGCAGCTGTGCTGCTGCCTCCAGCCAGCAATGTGCTCATTTCAGCAGCTGCATGGCATAAACAGGAGCTGCTCCCTCTTCTCTCCCACATAAATCCAGACCTAGAGGGTTTAACCCCGTAAAAATGCTGTACTGTCCCTTCAGGGGAAAGCAATTGTTTCCTCCCTGGAATGCTTCTGGCCATATAAACAAGGCCCCAGATCAGCAGAACTTGCATGGCTTCCTCTCCTGTACATGCTGAGAGTCCCAGGGTCTGTGCTGGGGGCTGGCAGAAGGGAGCCTGACCTGCCAACTTATCCCCATGTGTGATCCCTCTGAGGAACAAAGGACCAAAGAGTGGCTGCAATGGGGCTTTCTCCTCAGAAGCCTCACATCAACAGCACCAGATTTAGGGTCTGATAGAAAAGGACGGTGGCTTGATACTGCAGAAGCCACTAAAACTCCAGCATAAGTTATTTTAGAGCCTTAAGCATTATACCAACAAAATAAAATGCAAAACGTTACTGCTAACAGTCACCTATTAAAAGAAATAAGCAAAATATTCCATCTGCAAAACAAAAAGTATCCAGAACAATTCCCATTCCTTTATGCTACACAGAATTTTTTTAGACATAAGAAAATGTTTTCTAAATATCATTTACATAGTCATCTCCCGTGTCTCTCATAAATTGCTTTCCAGTTTTTGTTAAATGAGATCGCTTATTGGATACCCAAATCTTGAATGGTTTCTGAGAGTTTCCTAGGGGGATGTACAGAAAAGAAATAAAATGTAGAAGTGACTATTGTGAATTCATTGCAATTTCTGCCTGATGAAGGGAGCTGTTTAACAGCGTGCACTGGGATGGGGGTTTATGGCCTGTATGAACAGGGGGGCGAAGTTCCACTTTCAGAGGACAGAATCTGCAGTGCACCTGACACTACATCCTCAACACAGGAAAAGGGTTACCCTAATAATACAAAAAATACTTGGTAAGTTGTGGAGTTTTACGTGAGAAAAATGAAAATACAGTTGGAGGGGCTTTCTTTCTCCTCTCTGCTGAATTAATGACATTTCAGAGTATTGGATAATGCCTTGCAATCAAAAGTTGATGCATAAACTGTGAAAGCTTCTTTTAAGAGCAAAATCCCAAGGGGCTGTTCACACATTCTCTTCTCTGCAATCTATTGCTTTAAAATCTGATAATGTTTTTCAAACTGGAAAATCATAGCAAAAATAGAGGTTAGAAGTATTTCCAGATGCAGCCTTGTAATTAGCATCAACAGCTACTCAGAGAATTTTGGTAATTATGTCACCCGAGTACATGCAAATAATATGAAAAATGGTAGGGGGACACATTCTTAGCTGCCTTTACAGCACAGGGCCATTATCCAATTAGACTGAGAGATGCCTCTGGGCTAATCCCTTCCTGGATGCTCAAGACAGCCAGGCATTTTTAGAAACATTACTGATGGTCTGGAACTGTAATTTAGTTGTGAGGCTGCCTGGATTTTAAGGCCAGGGATGGGGAGAACTCCCCATCCAGCCAGGATGTGAAGGTAGCCATTATAGGAAAAGCTTTCCCAGTACAGAGAGCTGGTGAAACAGGAGCTTCAGGGGATTTGTAACAGGATAGCAAGCCTTTTACCTTTATGTCACTGGTTCAAATCTGTCCAGATGGGAATTGAAAGTAACCAGAGGCCCTGACAGCTGGCTAAATGGGTTTGTATTCTCAGACCAGTGCTAATGGATGAAGCCTCTCCTCCAGACACTATTGCAGGCATGGGCACCTGCTCAGAGCAGGAGTTCCTCCTGGGTGCACTGCAGTTACGAGGTATTTGTTACTCTAATTACCAGAGCAAAGCCTGTTAAGAGACTGAAAAATGTTCTGCAGTGCATGGCAGAGATGCTCTATAAACCTCACCACAGTAAGCAGCTCCTGGTGCTTTTCTTCGCACAAGCTCAGGATGTGAAATCACATCTGAGGCAAACTCACTAATTGCTGTCTTGGCCACCATTCTGTTTGATTCTAATGTAAGCAGGACAAGGCTGCTTCACATTTCAGCTCCTCCTCAGACAGCAAACCAGCTGTAAAGTCTAGCCCAAACTGAAAACCCAAGCCTGGGGCAGCAGTATCAGTTCCAGGGCTCTCTGTGATTATGTGGCACTGTACAACACGATTCCCTTCTCCTCCTGTGCTCCTGGCACATGAAAGCTTCCAGTGTTGGGAGCTGAACTTTGCTGACCCAGCAGGCCCAGCCCAGGGCCCTGGGAGGGGTTTGCAATGAATCTTTATTTTGTGTGTAGCTGTGTGAGGCCGCACACGACGATGGAGGGCGCAGCTGTCGGGATTTACGGCAGGCTGCGGGCACGGCTCCGTGGGGCCGTGTCCTGAATGCACAGACACACAGGCAACTCCTGTCACAGCATCAGGAGGAGTTGTTTCCACCAGCCTTATTAATCCTGAATAAATAATGATGATAATCACGCAGTGAAAGTTTAGTTTATAGTTTAATTAACCTACAGCTGTTCCCGAGAATCAAAGGCAGAAAAATACTGTTGAAGTATTAAATAATAGCTGCAGTTACTCTTTCAGGGCAATTACACAGAGTTGAAGACACACAGCTTTTACTGATTTTAGAGAGAATTGTGTGGCTTAAATGCTATACGGCTTTGAAAAAATCTAGGAATTAGAAAAATCCATTTGACTGGCTCAGCGTGCTGAGCGTCCAAGAGTGGAAGTGAACACTTAGTGCAAATAACTGAGGGAAAAGGATTAAAAATTATTGAAATTCCTAAACTTCACTTAAAGATTTGAGTTGCACAGATATTTCCAGACAAACCTCTGAAAGAGGCAAATAAAACTAGGAAATTCAAGAATTAGTCTAGCAATATAAAGAGGCAATTATCAGTGAGGCTTATGTCACAGGTCCATATATAATACAGCAGTACTCTTAGGTGATACCTAAACTCCCTCAGTAACCCAAAGCCCCACCTCTGGAAGCAGATTTGTGCACCAGCTGAGCATCTGATCTCAGAGTCACAACGTGGCATCGTGGTGCTGTTTTCTAAATCAAGCACTCCACTTTCACTTTTCACGTTGCTAATCACCTTTCAAACACAGCAGGGCTGTTCTATCCCTTGCAGTGCAGGTAACCTTCCCAGCTCACACCTTGATGGAGTCTCTCCAGGGAGATTGTTCTGCAAATAAAGGCAGTTATGGCAATCTAGGCTTATAAGATGTAAACTCCTCTAGTTTTTGTTTAGGTGTTCATTTTAGAAATAGTAGTGGGGCTCATTTTGTCCACTAATCTTGTGTTTTCTATCAGTTAGAAGGAGATATAACACAGAGAGAATACCCTGAAGCCTTTCTGTCTGCCAGAGGCCCATATCTAGTACAGAACAAGACAGACATGGCAGGGGAAAGCACAGGAGTGCAAACCCAATAAAACAGCACTGGTCATTGTGACAGGCAGCAATCCCAGCACAACACCAGCATTGCCTGACTCTTAAACCTCTCCAGTGGTAGTTGAGACACAGGACAGTTTGGAAAAGATTCAGATGGAAATTCACATGGATTTTTTCAGCAGAACTTCTGCAAATACTGGTTATGGAAAGCCCAGAGGAATTTAACAAATCTGTTGTACTGAAATCAAACATAACAAGAACTTTGCCATAGCCAAAGGGCTGGTGGAAGTTGTTGTGGGCCAGTCAGAAGCAAGGTTTGACATCTCACTGCCCAGGGTCAGGGCACTAGACTAAAAACAGCCAAAGGAGAGGTCAATGACATCCATGTGCTAGAGCAGAGCAGGGGGGAAGGCAGGAAACTCAAACCAGACTTAAATCAAGACCAGGTCCTTGCCTCAGCCTGCTGTGAGTGTGCAGGAAGGCTTGCTAATGGTGGAGAGGAGCAGGGTACACTAACAGAGATGTGAAAGAGTTACACTCTGAGCAGGAGGTTTAGTGCATGTGGAAGGGAAGGACTGGATCCTTTCACAGCTTTCCCTCAAGGTCAGCTTGAGAAACAAAGGCCCCTTTTGTACATAAGGACATCTACAGAGGTCTGCAGGCAGCAGACACCACCCTGAGTCACAGCAGGACGTGGTGGTGCCCACAGCAGCCAGAAAGGAAAAGCTCAAGAGCTGTGCTAAGGTGGACACAGGATGGTGCCAGCAGGTCTGGCCAAGGGAAGCCCTCTCAGAAGAGAAGGGTGCTGCAGTGCACACAAAGGGCAGTGGTCACCTGGGGCTTTGCAGGCAAGACTGCCAGCAGCCAAACTGCAGAGGAGGAAATCAAAACTCCTGTGATCTTGCCAGCAGCCCCTCAGACCATTCCAGATGAACCTTCCAGCAGACTTTGCTGAAGGGCAGACAAAGGGCCAGACAGTGACAGGGTCACAGAGGGCAAAGGACAGACTGGGGGAGGAGGAGCAGAGGGAGGGATGCTGAAGGCAGCGGATTGGCCCAGAAGGATGAGGAGGCTGTGCTTGATATGAGTTCAGTGGTGTTCAAGAGGCTTTGGTGGCATGGGGAGAATCACTAGAGAAAAAACCAAGCCAGGCTGGGAGGAAAGGGGTGCAGACAGCAGGGATAGACAGCAGCCACATCACAGCACTAAAGAGGAGAGCAGGCAGAAATTGGAGAAGCAGGAGGAGATCATGGGAAGGTTTCTGAACATTCTTTCCCATTTTATTTTACCAGCCAGCAGACACATGCTTCACATTGTCCAGCTCCAGCTCCCATTCTAACACCTCTTTCACACCCTCTCACTTTCTGAAACAAAATCCTTAAAGGTTGTAACTTTCCACGTTTTGTTGCAGTTTAGGGGGTGAAAGGTGCAGAGTGCTGAGACTCAGCAAAGGACTGTGGCTGTTCCACCCCGTATTTCTGAGGATGCCTCCACATGGCCACGATTTACCAGGCTCCATATGCTGCTGGCAGTATTTGTTTGACAATTAGCATCCAAGAGGGAGGTGGTGCCACAAATCAGATGAGAAGTGGGATTTGAACTCCAGTTCTCCATTTCAATCCCATTAGATCTCAATCTTAAATTGCATTTCCTGATAAATACTTGGTTGTCACTTTTATTATTCATATTATTATACATACAAAACAGGAAGACAAAAGGATAAATACATTTATATATGAAATATACCTAAAAAATACCATTCTAATGCTAGATGAAAGAATTTCCCAGATGTAAATAAACTTGTATTAGAATTCAAGCTGAAAAATGCCACCATTATTCCTTTCTAGCCTGTTTTTCTAACAGTGTATCCTGAAAGCCCCATTTTTTTCCTGGCAAATGTTATATTTCACTCTTCCACATGTAGCTACTCCCAGATGGCAATACAAGGTTAGACTGGAGAAGTTATCAAAATGGCAATAACACATAAAAAAAAATTAATGCAGGTCACAGCTTCTCAGTGAAATATTACAGCATTAACCTTTGTTTTGCAGCGCTGGCAGGGCAGGGGAGCTAAAACCCATGGAGATGTCACAGAATGAGCTAAAGCAGGGAGACTTGTTGCCTGCATCCCTGTGTCCAGCCCCCAGTGTCACCATGTTCCAGATGCCACCCAGGCTGGGGGCTGCATCAGCTCAGGGGACACAGAGGGGACATAGTGCTGCTGGCACAGAGGGGTTCAGCAGCTCCAGCCTGCATTTCCTCCCAGCCAGGAGGAAGCTGCATGTTGGAACAGGGATTGACAGGGTGAGGCCGTGCCTGGGGCTCCCAGAAATGGGCAGACACGAGCAGGGAAAGGCAGAGCCTGGTCTTGGTCCAAGCTTGTGCAAAAAGCTGGAAAAAGGCAGGGTAGGGGGGTCTAACGCCCCTCCCAGTGCAGGACAGGCAACATCTGGCAATGAGAGATGGATTACACCAGCTCTGACACAAGAGGAAGTGAAGTGGCAAGAGGATAAAAATAGCAAGTGAAAATTCCATGTTAATCTTACAGGATAAACACTTCAGATTGATGCTTTCAAGCAGTAGCTGGAAATATGCATTCTTTAAAGTATTTTTTTCCCTAATGAAATCACTTCATGGCTGCTTTTATAGCTTCATTTTTACAAAAAGCCTTCTTATTATCCTTTATTAATTTCTACAAAAGATGTCATCAAGGGCATGAAACAACATACACTGGTAACTGAATACCAAATAAAACCAGCATTCATTTAGACGACTGGCAATTTTTAAATTCAAATGTTTTAATCACAAACAAAAGCAAATTTGCATAGAAAGGCAATTTGAGGATATCAGCATTTCTAATTGGGTTTTGTCTGTTAGAAGCCTCTCCGTTATCAGCAGCACAGCTTTTATTCTAAACTTTGAGCCCAGCCTGACAGCACGAGGGAACTTTTTCCTTTATTAACCTTGCATTTAGTACCCTCTGCTGGCCAAATCAAGCACAGACAGAGAAGCCAAAACCCCAACTTCCAGCAAGGAAAGAGATGCTGGAAAACCATCGGTGACCTTCAGCAGGGATGACCTCATCTGTCACAGGGGAGAAAGCTCACAGGCACACTCATCCCGCAGGAGAAAAATCAATACAAAGCAATGCAGTGCATCTCCCAGAGCCCAAGCAGATTTTCGCTGTGCAGGAAGTGACACAGGAGCTCTCAGATGTACCATCAGCTCTGTTCACCTGCCTAGCATTAGCTTTTGTTAAAAATAAAATTGCTGCTTAGTCACCTGGAAAGAATGGTGAAGCCCTGAGGCGCTTGTCTGCTCCTTCCTCCTCCTTCCCAAGGAGAGGTACTGAATCACATCATAACCTCACCTTCTCTTCTTCCCCTTCCTACAGCAAAACCATCTAAGTGAGGAAGTTTTCAGTAGCTATTGTGGATGAAGATTTCTCACCATGAGCTGTACTCCTAGAGCAGGAGCCCAGGAGATGAGTGGGCAGGCAGGGAGCACCTCCCCTCCCCTGCAGGCTCTCCAGGGTTTGGATCAGCTGACAGGGACAGTCACCTCTATCCACTGTGAGCAGTCCTCTATCCACAGTCACCTCTATCACTGACTGTGAGCAGACCCAGGGGTTACCCCTAACCCAGCAGCCTTTAATGTATCACAAATGTATGATCAAGGTAAAGTCCAAGCTATTGCCCTCTCTCCTAGACTTTACCTGTCCCTTCAAACTGCCAGGACAGCTGGCTTGACTCATCAGAGTCACCAGCCAAAGCAGAGCAAAATGTTTATCAGGCTCAGCTCCTGATCCAGGGCTCCAGTGCAACCTCCCTGCTGGCAGCTGATGATGCAGAAATGTCTGCTTGCCCTCAAAATAACCATCCCTGGCACGAGTGTGTGAAGGTAAAAGCAGATCCCTCCCCTTGCATTCTCTTTCCCATTTCAGGGAAAAGCTGTGCTTTTCACAAAAAGCAGCCAAGCTGTTGGACAGTCATGTCAAATAAAGATGGACAAGCACAAGTCTGAAGTGAATGTGTGCATTCCCAAGCTTGCCCCAGGCCAGGGTGTGACACACAATCCAAGCACTCTGGGGAAACTGCAATGATCCCAGAAAGCTCTATGATATGATATGTAAGTTAGTTTCATTTGCTAATGCACCTCCCAGGTTGCTGAGGACCAAAAGCAGCATCAGGTAAGAGCTCTCCCATGCTATGGCACATAGCCAGCCCCCTTTTCTGTCCTGCATATGTTAGTCACCTGTCTGTTTTGACCTGTCACACAGTTTGCTGAGCAATGCACAGCAACATCCAAGCCTTTTCCCAAGCCGTTCATTAATCAGTTGACAACTCTTCAGTGCTCATGGTTTAAATTACTTCATTCTTTCCTTTGGCATTATACAGCATTTATTGACTCTGTGTTTAATTTGCCATTGGAAAGCACTGAGATCTGAAAGCTCCTTGGAGTTCCTTATCACATCCATCTCCCTTAACCTCAAAAGGAAAACCAGCTCCTTGCATATTGTGCAATTTAACAGGGGTCTTAAGATCTTGAGGTGTGTCATAGTTAATGCAGCTTTGTGATGAAACTTAACTAAAAAGCTTTTCATCATTTATTTTTTAACCTGTATGTAAACCAGGACATTGCTTTAATCCATAATAGCTTAGTACTTTGATAAGCTCTTAAAAGAGGTTTTGGCAACAGATGCTCATGAGCAGAGTTTGCCTTTGTCCACCATTCAATGGTGTACTTGAAGTGCAGCAAATTAGGGGATCATCACTTCCTTTGAAGTAGCCATTATTCAGCCAAGGTTGTAGAATCACTGAATAAGCTGAGCTGGAAAGGACCTTCAAGGTCCCTCCAACTCCTGTCCCTGCACAGGACAGCCCAGAAATCACACCGTGTGCCTGAGAGCATTGTCCTCATGCTCCTTGAGCTCTGTCACACCTGGGTTGTGACCACTGCCCTGGGGAGCCTGTTCCACTGCCCAGCCACCCTCTGGGGGAAGAACCTTTTCCTGATATCCAACCTCAGCCTCCCCTGGCACAACTTCAGGCCATTCCCTGGGCTCCTGTCAGTGTCACCACAGAGCAGAGATCAGTGCCTGCCCCTCCTCTTCCCCTCACCAGGAACTTGTGACTGCAGTGAGGTCTCCCCTCAGTCTCCTCCTGCCCAGGCTGAACAGACCAAGGGACCTCAGCCTCTCCTCACAGGGCTTCCCCTCAAGCCCTTCACCATCCCCACGGCCTCCTTTGGACACTTTCTAACAGCTTTATACATTTCTTATGTTGCTGTGCCCAAACCTGCCCCAGCTCTCCAGGTGAGGCTGCCCCAGTGCAGAGCAGAGCAGGACAATCCCCTCCTTTGACCAGCTGGTGATGCTGTGCCTGATGCACTCCAGGATATGGTTAAAAAAACTACTCAACTACTCCTTTGGACAAAACAAATGGTGGTTGAAGTCAGACCAGCTTCACAGCTCTGAACCTTTATATCACTCTTGCTTTCTTACATTCTTAAAAATACAGAGAGTATACCTGAACTGCCACTATTACTGCTTTAATTGCCCAAGTTAATTCCTTTCCTCCCTTTTGGAAATATTACAGTGGAGAGTCCACACCTCAGAGCAGAAGAGAAACCACACATGTGGCCAACAAGAGCTCAAAAACCTCATTATTGACACCTTCCCCTGGCACAGCATGCTGAAGCACATTTCCTCTAAATCTTCCAGTGAAAATCCCCTCCTGTTAAATAACAAACACATTGTTTCTATAAATTGGGCTGGCAGAAAGTTCTGCTTCCTTTTCCAGATGTGCTTCTCTCCTCTTAAATGCAATGCCTTTCATTTCCAGGTGCATTACCCAAGACCCAGGGGATGGGAGGCCACCTCCTGTAGGTGAAATCTCTGGAGATCTCCCCCCTGCTTCTCTCAGGAGAGCTCAAGTCTGACTCAAAGAGCTGCTGTGCTGAGAGCTCAGCAGGCAGCAGCATCTCCTGGAGCTCCAAGTTTGACAAAGTACAACAGCAGGGACCTTTCAGCAACACATTTACTCCCTAAAGGCTTTCACACAGCCACCCAGGGAGGTGCACACTGCTGAGGGACTGGATTCTGGTTGCCACTATTCCAATAATAAAAAAAAAAGGCAAAAGTCTCATGTTTAGCACCAATTACCTCCCATTTGGCCCTGTCAAGTCAAATTCACGAACTCTTAAGACCAACTATCCTCTGGTAGCAGAAGAGCCAATATATTCTTGGCCACATTTCCATGCTGTTAACCTATTTTAGTTACACAAATTCCAAACTAGAACTTAAACTCTAATCTCTTCTTGTGCATTTCTGCAGATAAAAAGTAGTAATAAATGTTTTCTATCAAATATTTGAGCCTAAGCAGGTGAGAAGCAGAAAAGGAGAGGAGAGCAGAGGAAGAAGTGGAAAAAGAATCAAGGAACCACATTAAAAAAATACCAATTGAAACATATGAATGATATTAGAATAAGGTGATTTTCCCCCTCCCATCTGTTTCTCCCCTGTCACTTACTTCCCTTCCAAACACTGTTTCTGTTCTTTCTGCTTCATTCCTGGCACTGGTAACCCTAAGGATTCCTAAATTGAAAGGCAGCCCCTCAGAATTGCTTGACTGACTTATGGATCACAGAGATGTTGAAAAGAGCCCCACTGCCTTGTGCCTGCAGAGTTCAACTCTTCACACAGGGCATGTGCCCACAAAGAGCTCAGAGCCACAGCTGATACACTAAACACTGTTAGGGAGGAGAGAGAGCTCCTTGGTGCCCTCACAGGTCCTGACAGAGCAGACTAAGGCCAGCTATCCAAACCACAGTGTTCTAGAGACTTTTGCATTTTAGCTCAGGCCTTAAAAGACAGGCCTGCTTACCTATACTAAACCCTTTACTCTGCTTCCTGACTTTGCAGTTATTAGGATTTGCTCAGATCATGTTTCTCTGCAACCATATGGAATTCTCTCTCTTTTAAATTCTTTTAACACAGAAGCTGTAAATAAAACTCGTGAGAATTCCAAAGTGTAATAGGCTAGGAAAAGCCTGATTTTGTTCCAATCGGGGTCAGTTTTTTTTGATTGACAAGCAATTTATCCAGTAGAAGACAAGCTGCGACCTTTGGCAAAATGCTTAAAAAGGCTGGGTGGGGGGAGGAGCGACCTCTTTGTCTTTAGGGTGGCAGACTAAGGACAGGGAGCCCCCGGGGCCGGCTGGCCTCGGTGCCCCCCCACCCCGGGGCGGCTGCGGCGGGCCGGGCGGGCCGGGCCGGGCCCCAATGCTGCCGGAGCCGGGGCAGGCCGGCCTCGGTGCCCCCCCCACCCCGGGCGGCTGCGGCAGGCCGGGCGGGCCGGGCCGGGCCCCGATGCTGCTGGAGTCGGGGCAAGCCGGGTCGGAGCTTTAGGAGCCGCTGTCTCGCGGAGAGGCGGACAGCATGGAGAGAGAGAGAGCTCGGACGGAGTGCCCCTTCGCCCTTGCTCTTCTTTTTCAAGCCGAAGAAACCAGCGCACGGCTTCTAAACGACTCAGTTTCCCGCCGCAGAGCCACGTGGGCAGCCCAGCAGCCCGAAAAGTTTAACCTTTTGTTGTGAGCAGATGGACTTTCCTAAACATCATCTTTCTCCGGAAGAAGAACAGTTATAGCGAATGAACTATGGAAAGACACGGCATGAAGCTACAGTCGGTAAGGGAAGAGTGAAAAGGACTTTAAGGCAAAAGGACAAGGAGTGGCCTAATTTTGGCTGGACATTTCTGGTAAACTATAGAGACGGAACTAGTTTTTTTTTCCTGTAACATATAAATGCTTTTGGGGGGATGTAAGGTTCTAGTTAAAAGTGATATGAAGCTTTTTGCTCCTAAAGAAAGAGGAGATTTGTTTTTGGGTCTTGAGATGATTTTGGAAATAGAAAAAGAGAATCTTTGTGTCATACTAGAGGAGGCATCCTTAAACAGTACCCCAGTAAGCAAATATGGCCTATGTGCAGTGTTGAGAGAACCGCTAATGGGTAGGATTTCGCAGTCTGCAGGAGTTCCTTTGAAATCCTCGCAGATGTAGAGCATGGTATGTCTATATAGAACCCAGAGAGACTCCTTTCCTAAAAGAACTGATAAAAGGTTATTTTTAAAATGGTAAAACTGGCTGAAGTTGCAAGTCATGTCTTTTTATGTTGAGTGAAGAAAGGTAAAAAACTTAGAAAGAGAAAGAAAGATGTTTTAGAAGTTTCATTTGTTGTTGTTGTTGTCTTTTTCCCTTTTCTTGTTGTTTTTGTGTGTATTAATAAACTATCTTTGTAATTTAAAGATGGGCCTGGTTTGCTTTATATTCTTCCAGTCAAATGAAATATAGAACGTGATTAAACCATCACACAAAGAAAGCCAGAGTTAGCAATCCTCTGGCTTTCTTTCAAAAGTAAGCTTACTTTAATTGATATTTAGCTCAGAGGCATGCTGCAAACACTCGGGGCATTGCAGTGTTCCCACAATTTTTCAAAGAGAGCAAGTCTGTTATTTTCCTGTTACTTTGCAGCCTCTGAGTCCTGTGACACAGATGGAAACAAGCAGGTTAACCTGGATGAGTGGATCAGCTGTTTGGTAGATGGCTCAGAAACCCAGTACGAGGATTTCACATCAGTAGCAAATCCCCCAAACGTCCTGTTGTCAGGGGGATTGAATAAATAACCCTTGCTGGGACCCCTGGCTCAACCAAGCACATGCTTGGAGTTTCAGTCCACAAGGCAGATTTTTTATACATACATTTCATTATCTCACAGCCAGAAGGAGACAAAATTACCTGGTTGATGAGCTATTTAAAACACCCAGCAGCTCATGGGCTCCCAGAAACCAGCCTTCCTAACTGCCAGCAGCACAGAGACAAACCACAGGGAACAAATGAGTTATTGAGTAGCCACGAAACAAAATGGTCATTAAACATGTGAAGGAGACCTTTAATTACTTGTAGCAGTTGTGGGAAACATTACCCATCTCTATCACAGATTTGAATTTCACAAGTCATCGCTGGAAGGCTCGAGTCTATCTTGAATTTGTTTTGCAAGCCAGTTCAAAGAAAAGTTTAAAAATGGAACCAAGTATTGTACCTTTCTATGGAAAGAAGAGAATATTTGTTTCTACAAGCTTCACGCTTCTACCAGATTATCTTTAAAAAACAAAGCTTTTAAAATACAGCTGCAATCATCAGCCTTGAGAGGTATTACAGAACAGGGAACCACGCAAGGGGATTAACTCCTAATATCATCCAGCTGAGCAGCATGAGCTCATCTGGGCTTAACCTTCTGAATCCATTCCATTTGTAGGACCCAAGCAAAAACTGTAAATCACAGCTAACAAGCAGGCAGTTTTTGTTCTAAACATTGAGAGGGTTGGAGGACTTCCCTCACATCTCCATTAAGGAACCAAATTTTTACTGCAGGGGACATATTTGTTCATTCATGGCTGCTGTGCTCCCCTCAGTACCAGGCAAGGGATTCGAGAGGGATCTTCTGGTGCAGCACATCCCTTGGAGCTCCCAGATCAGCCATGAAGACAGCACATTTCTCTCCAGCTGATCTGTGAGCTGGCAGGTGACATGCATGGCCCTTTAGCACATGGACCTGGGGACACAGCCTGGCCCGAATGACACACCACCTCAGCACACTCCTCACAGCAGGTGGTGGAGAATGAGCCCCCTCTCTCACTTGTACTTTGGCTTTTTTATTCATAAATATATTGCTGGAGCTGAAACCTCCAAGGAGACCTGCTCACAGCAGAGACAGCTGTGAACCCCAAAGAGGGAGGAAAAGGGCCCAACAGGAATTCATCTGTGAGGATGAGCTGCCAGGGAAGGGAGACTGCAATCCAGGAGGTAACACACAGTGCCAATGGCTCAGGTATGAGTTTCCTCTGTGAATCTCTGACTAGAAAATCTGAGGAATTCAAAAAGACCCAAACTCTTCTCTCTATTCTGTCTGCAACTAAGCTGATAAAGTGAATTAAAATTAAAATAGGACAGCAGGGCTTAGGAGAGCTTTGGTAGAGAAACAGCACAATACCAGTGGAACATCTAAAGAAGCTCTTTTCTATTCTCCTGTGACTGCTGCCCTGTCCAGTGCCTGTGCCTGCACTGTCTCAGTCCTCCATGTCCAACTGGAGTTAAGTGAGAGCTTCAAAGAGGTGACACCCAGGTTTCCAGTGAAGCTGGACTCATTTCTGTGCATTGTGGGGCAGCTCTGGGTATCCCATCCCCTGAAGGAGCTGCACTGTCACCCAACCAGGAGTGCACAGGGGAAGAGACTTCAAAATGTTTTGCTGTCCATCCATCCTACAGGAAGAGGTAACACAGGACTGACCCAGCAAAATGGATCTCTCCCTGCCCCTTCCCCCACCTCCACATCTGAGAGCAGCCTTCCCACACCCAAGTGCCTCCAGCACTCCCTACTCATGGGAAGCTCATGCTCAGCAGCAAAGGCAAGCCCAGCCCCTGGTTCCCTGTGCTGATGTTCAAGTCCCTGGCACCAGCCCTGGCTGCCCAAGTGCCTGTGCAAGAGCTGGGAGGACCGGGAAAGAGCAGGTACCTGCCTGAGTCCTCTTCTACCTCTTGGCCCTACGAATCTTTTAGGAAATGGGCATAATGCTGTCTCTGGGGAAAGGGAATTAGTGCTCAAGGCTAAGGGCACACTTAGTGCACCATTTCATGGCTCTCAGGAGTGGAGAGCCAGCTGGCTGCCAGGCTCTGAAAGAACAAATCTACAAGGCTTTCCTTTTTATCCCCTCTGCCCTTTCAACAAGCTGGGTCTAGTAAAACAAGTGGCCAGTGCAGTGGGGCAGTGAGTGGAGGGAAGGCTGTCAGACAGACAGGATGCACCAGAGGCACCAAACCAGACACTGAGCCCAGTGTGTGGATGGGGCTGTGCAGTCTGAACTGCCCTGGCAGCCCTCTGCTCACCTTTAGCTGAGAGGAGCACTCACTGCTTAAAAAAAGGCAGAGAGACGTTGAACTCCCATTTCTAAGCTCCTGCAGCACATTCCACTTTTGCACATTGAGGAAGGCTGTAGGGGAAGGGCCAGGCAGGGCAGCCTCACCCCACATCCACCTTTCAAGTCTATCTGTGGGAAGGCTGCTTTTTGGCACTAATACCTAACCTCCCTTGATTATTTTTCTTGGCCCACCCTGAGTTATACTTTATGCATCCTGCCTGAACTTTGTTTGGAAATAAAGGCTCCCCAAAGAGGCACCATGACACAGCTGCATGTACAGATCCAGCCTGGGCGATCCAGGACAAACTCAGGCTAATTGAAGCTAATTAATCATTTACATCACATCTGACTTGCTGCAGAAGGCAATTGAAAGGAAGCAAAATGCTAAGTGTGATGCACAGCATGGCACAGTAAATAAAACATTCCTCATTTTAGCAGCCTGCTCCCACCTCCAGACTGGCTCAGGCTGCATCAGGGAGTCCGTGCTCTCCACCCAGCACATCCATCCTCTTCTACCCTTCCTCTGCAGCAGCCCTCACCACAGGCTTCACAGGAGCTTCTTTCAAGCATTTACCCTTAATTACAAACCACAGTGAATAATTATGCAATTTTTTACTGATTAAGCCAATTTGATTGTTTGGGATGATTCAAATAGCCCACATGACATTAGATCTCATGAGGGGTGAATGCACAAAGACTTTTAACATGAACATATCCATCCCACGGCATTTGAACTGCAGATATTCAAGTGTGACTGACATTTTCTGGTTAAAAAACATTCTTCAAGAAAGAGCAACTACCAGCTTATAGAAGAAATCCTGGACCAGTCTGACCAAGCCAAAAAGGAAGGAGAAATTAACTTAAGAATGTGGTTCCTATTCAGAGGTGTTATTACATTCCCAGCTGACATGGGGCAGTATTTTCCTCCCTTCTAAACAATATTAATAGCTCCATGAAGGAATGCTATCCCACTCTGAGAAAATTTCAAAGGCAACAACCAAAATCTGTCTCTAGTTAAGAGCTAAGACTCTAGCCCTTCACTCCCAATTACAAAATACCCAAAATAGGAAGCATACAAGCAATAGAGTAGGGCAATTTAGGAATAAGATTCCCTAAACATAAAAGGCAGACAGAGACTTGCTGAGCACTTATCAAGTAATTCAAATTCACCTCCAGGACCACTGCCTGCTGTGTTTGTGCATGGTTGCTGCAAAATTACTTTCAGCTGAGGTAATTTGGGAAGTTGAATATCAAATTTAACTGCTACTTTGCTCTGACCATGACAGTGCATCTGCTCGTGGAGCTCCTCCTCACTGTTAGCTCTCCCTGCCGATGCCACTGGAAATGGTGTCTGAGACCAGAGGCTGGCCTCAGGCCTTTTGGGAAAACAGCCTGCCAAGGTCACAGCCCCTGTCTGCATCCCTTCTGCCTGTTGTTTGTGCCCTGTGACAGCCTGACAGGGAGCACTGACACACAAAGGGCGAGCAGCAGGCTCCGGAGGGGCTCTCACTGCCCACTCCCTGTGTGTGCCAAGTTTTGGTGAGAGGAGACAAGCAGCACTCCCACACCTGCTGGGCTGGCTCACGAGGCATAGGCAGGGGTGCTGATGAACAGAAAGACTTGCAGGATTTAGCTGTAGAGACAGATTCACAATAGGTGTCTCCAACTACTTCCAGACACATTTCCCACATCTGAGCTGAAAGGGAGCCCAGCACAGCTGTAGTTGTGAGGGTTGATAGAAAATTTGATTTTTTTTTTCTTGCTTCATTTAAAGACTGGTGAAATTCCTCTGTTTCTCCTCACCTGTCAGGCTGGGAGCCAGCAGTCTGCCAGGTAGCATGCAGCCAGCAATGAGAAGCTGCAAACCCACAGAAGCACAATCCATTTCCTCATCACCTCTAAGGAGTCAGACCAAAAGTGAACTACAGCTGCTGAGATGTGAGCACAATGAGTACATTATAGAGCCTCATCTTTCCAGGCTCCAACAGCTCTCCAAAGTGGCATGCAGCACTCCTGGACAGCACCTGGCTGATTGCAAACACAAAGGATGCTGCTTTGCAAACCTGGTTCTGCTCCACAAGCATTCCTGGCAGCACTGAGACAAAGCAGAGTAAAATTCACCTTGTGGAGTGCAGAAACCCAAACATCCAGGCACAAGCACAAATGAGCCAGAGACCAACATTTCTGCACCAGGGCTCTGTGCCAACCCAAGTCTGAGCCTAAACAGAGCACCTGGGCATGGCAGGGCTGTGGGTGAGCTCCTGCTGGGGCTCATCAGGGCCATTAACACTGATTAGTGGGACTGGTAAGGACTAGCTTCCCTACAAAACTTGGCAGTTAGCTATCCAGCAGGAAGGTAAGTGAACTCTTCAGAGACTTTGTGTGTGAGTCTCAGAACAGCATGGATAGAGAGATAATAGCAAAACACACCAAGCTAACTCACTGACTTGTCCTTATCTCCTGGTGCAGTGTGATTGCTCTCTAGCCTAAAAATTAGGCGGATATCACTGAAAGTTATTGATTAGCTCTGCAGATAGATACCCTATCCCCAGAGCAGACACTGCAGAGAAAGACATGACAAATACAATGGCATCAGATGCAGCAAGACCACGACCATCCTTCTCCTGGGCTGCCAGGAGCTGCTCTGGAGAGTGGCTTCACCTCCACAGAGTGTAAGCAGCATGCTTAGGTTTTACTCAATGCAATGAGACTACATAGCCTCACTGTCTGAAAAATTACTTTCAAAACTATTTAAATTGTTTATGCAGGTGGTTCCTTTCAGATTCCTCAGGATAGTTCCATCCAGTTTGCAATAACCTCCTTGTGCCCTTCTCCTACATGGCAGTGGGTTCTGCACAGCCCCTGACTGTGCTGATGGGGCATTTGTTGCTGTCCTTATCAAAAATACCAAAACCTGTCTGGAACAAGAGGTGTATTGGGAGGAGAACAGAGATAGAGAGATCTCTCACCCAGAGAAGTGAAGAAGAAAGTGAATGAGAGGGAAGAATGAAGTACTGGGAACCCAAGGCCTGAATTTAAGGCTTGCAGTGTGATGTGCACTCACAAACAGAGATCTGATTTGTTATCAAGTTGCTTACCTGATGTCAGAAAAAAGACCTAAGAGCTGAGGACCTGTTTGGAAACACAGCACAGAAATTTAGGACTTCAGTGGAGATCAGGAAATTAAGGAACTATATTTTTTTTAGGGCACTACTTGACTTCTGAGAAGCAGCAGTGTGGTGTAACAGCAAATCAATAAAGAGAATAAATAATAAAAAACTAATGGACTCTCAACATCAAGCTGTGCTGTACAAATCTGCCCACCAGTCCATCTCAGATAACACTGCATCTCAGATAACACTGATAAATGTCCTAAGACAGACCACAGGCAGCAGCAGATTAAGTGATTATCATTCATTTCAAAATGCATCCATCTACCTCTAAATGAAAGTCTTAAGGAGGCAGTCTTGCCTCCTACTTAATCCTCTCTCTCCTGAAGAGCAGATCAGTGACTCGGCTTTCCAGCTGTGCCTCCCCACAGAAGGGCTCAGCTCACAGTGTCCCACCCTGCTCCAGGACAGAGAGGACAAGAGGGTCGTGGTCTGACCTGAGTCAATCAGACTTGACTCCAGGGTAGAAGGAGCAGCAGTCACTGAAGTCTCAAGGCCAGTTCATGAGGGACATGGGCAACCCGAGCTCTCATTTACATCCACTCTGTGACACAAGTGGTGCCATTCTGCAAGTTCTCATCCCTGTCTAAAGAGTGGAATTTTTTCCCCTCAGTTTAGTGAAGAGAATGCTTCCCAAAGGCTCTGTGGTTGGACACACGAGTATGAGGAATTCCTCCCCAAACTCCTTAGTACACAATCAGTTGTTAGATGTTCTGCATTTTCTTAGGGCTGACTGGATGGGGCTGAGATCCCTGTTTAAACTGGAAGTATTGTTCTTTCATTCTACTACATTTATTGTACCATCATTCCTAGCACAGCTCCTTTACAGCATTATAAATAAGCCTGTTCATCAGCCTGCAAAATCACATATGACAAATTAAATTTCCATTAATAAAGGTTCCCTCTTTCCACATACCTGTGACAGAGGAGACAAGAGTCATGCTGGCTGGTATTTTGTCCTTTGGATAACAGCAGCTCTGCAAGGAAGGAATCTCTTCTTTCTAAAATACAGAGACACAGCAGGTGAGGCAAGAATGCAGGCTGAAGTCTTTTGAATGACAGGCTAGCGGGGAAAGAACAAAATTTGTCACCAAGTACTACTGCCAGTGTTCAAAGAGCCTAAGTGCTCTCCTATTTTAGCTTTAAAAGCTGCTTTAGCTCAAAGAGTTTTCAAAGATTTCCCACACAGCAAGGGTCAGCCCTCTGTCTCACAGGGACTTCTCCATGTCTGGTGCACCTGTGAGATGTCACCACCACCTGCACTCCCATCACCACTCTGCATGTCCCATTCTTGCACAAAGAAGGTGCTTGCAAAGCTGTGCTGGGAGCTAAGGGAATGATCCTGCTGCACATAATCCCACTGGAAATGTTCCCACTGGGAATGGCTCTGTCCATGGGAGAAACATGTGGCACAGAGTAAAAGGAAGTCATTCAAACTGACACAGATCTGATCACAGCCTTTAGTTGATGTTGCAGTTCTCTAAATACAAAGGCAGGCTCCTCAGAGAATATTGAGGGTTCTTTTTGTGGGCTCACCCTACAGAGGGCCCAAAGCCAGGGCCTTGTCCCAAAACCCCTTGAGCTGCTCCAGTGTCACACCCAGGGCTCGTCTGCCAGTCAGTCAAACCCTCATCATTGCCTGCCTGTCATCAGACCCCATGGGGGTGATGGATCAAAGTGTTAAAGCAAGGTCTGCTTGTGTCACCTCCTGCCAAAAGCAGCAGGGAAAGCTGCTGCCTCAGGGCTCCCAAGGTCAAAGGCAGAGACCTAATCCAGGCTGAAGAAAGTATATACATGACAGTGCAGGTAAGAAGTTGATATACCACCTCTCACATGCTGCCCATTACTGATGGACAAAGACAGGTATTGTCACCACACAGGGCATCAGCAATTGGCTTTTTAAAATATGCTTGATGGCAGAAATTTCAAGGGCAACACAAACTGCCAAAGTGCAGTCTAACCTCTCTATATATGATTCAGAATCTGGTATTTTAGTATAGGTAAAAATATAAGCAGCTTCAGCCATGCTACGGCTATTGTAAGTTAACTGTGAAACTATTGTTATTATTTCCAGATTAATTTTTGACACCTTGAACAGTTTGTGGTTTTGCCAGGGTTTGTAAATATGTTTTAAATCTTCCTGGCATGAAGTTCAATAGGAAGGCAAAAGCATTGCATTTCTCACTGAACAGAAGGGGCAGACCAAAGACAAACACCAGTCCAGAATTACAAATTGCCTGAACAGTGGTGACAAAATTAGGAATAGAAGGAAAATAAAATTAGATTAACTGAGGTAGGAATATGTAGAGAAAATAGGAAAATGGAAAAGTAGGAGGCAGGGCTCAAAGGAAATGTAACCAAAATACTTGTCCTCCTCTGTTTTGGCCAGCTAATAACATGCCATCCCAGTTTTCATACTCTGCTGCCCATGGAAGGAAAAGCCTAAGGAAGGCATCTAGGAGAAAGTAGGCTCTTTCTCTTTTTAACAAATAAAACAGGATCAGCAAGAGGCCAATATAGATTTTAATTAGACAGAAGACCTCTGTAACAGGATTTCAAAGCCATGCACAGTTTGAAGTCTTTGCATCTGTGTATTTAAATGCTGGGATACACTGATGCTTGTGATATAAAATGACTGCACATCCCTCCAAAGTGCTTGGGCTACACCAGCTAAAAGATCCTGACAGAAACTGAGCTCCAAACCTGCAGCAGCTTGGCAGGAGTTGATGACTCTACAGAGCACCTCCAGGAGGAAGGAGAGCTTTATCCTCTGCTTTCAAAGAAGGCTCTCATGTCTTGCAAGCCACATTTGACATTCAGCTTGTCCTACAAGGAAAGAGCAGCCTCCAGTCTTTTTCCTCACTGTTAAGCTGGAAAGAGTCTGGACATGTCACTGAAGTGCAGGCTGTTTGCTAGCAGGAACAGTCAGGGAGGGAAGTCAAAACTACTGAGCCACTCTTTATTCCCAAAAAGTCTCTGCAGTCTTACAGTGGGGGAGCTGAGAGGGAGCAGGTTTTTCACCGAGGTATCAAAGCAATCTCTTTCCCTGGGCATTAATATAATCTGCACCTGTGCTCTCTCTGCACAGCAGTACTGACTTACCTCCCCCTCAGGCTTTCCAAAGAATGAAGGGAGCTGCAGCCTGGGATCCTCCTGTGGGAACTGCCAACATGGGAAAGGGTTTCTAGAGAAGTGGAAAATCTCAGGGAAATCTCTTATGTGGAAAGTTAATAGGTAGGATACTCTCAAGGCAGCTTGGAGAAATGGTCACACACGTTTCATTTTCATAAGTGGAAAATATGTGGTGAGACTGCCAGATTTCTCAGCCCCTTTTGTGAGTTCAGCAGCTACATAGAGATGATGAAAATGCGTGTTGGGGGGTTCTGTCTCAAAGATGAGGGGCCCACCTCCAGTTAGGCTGTGCTGTTTGTGGCACTAATCATTTTTAATTGGCTTTTAAAAATGTGCAATTACCAGCACATTCTCAGCACCTTTCCAAGGCAGAATGGGCTCCCTGGGCCAAAGGCTCAGCTCCATAACCACTCACCCTGTGCATAACCTCCCTGGCAGGAGAAGCCTTGTTAATAATTCATGAGCAGCACTTGCAGATTGAGGCCCTCCAGCACTTCTACTGTTGTTGGGAAGAAAGGAAAATGGGGTTGCTCTGTAAAAGTGTGACATTTATATTAAAAAAAAACCAAACCCAACAGCACTTTGAAAATACTTTGTTGAATTGTTTCATAAGAGCACAATGGAGCTAACCTGATCACCTGCTCCAAAATTTAGAGAGTTCATGTGTGGGCTTCTGAAAGCCAGGAGCAAAGCCAACTTGGCCCAAACGACAGCTCATTTGTCTTGACCATTTAGACTGCTGACTTTCCTGAGCTGCCTGTTAGTTTTCATGTCTTCATATGGCTGCAGCATGCATGGCTTCCCTGGCTTTGCTTCCATCTCTGGCTGGATCAGATTGGCATGTTGGAGTGTGAAGGTGAATTTCATTTCCTTGTGGTCTTGTACTTGAAATATGATGGCAGAGAGACATTATCCCATGAATGCATTTCACTGACAACCTACTTTGCATTTCCAAGTAGATCCTTTGAGAAAATCCACTTTCATTTCCCCACCTTTCTCCTCCAACTTTCTTTTAGCATTTTTCTCTGAGCCAAGATGCATTATCAGATTTTTTCCCCTCTATAAGTCAGGTGCAATAAAGAAGTGAAAAAACCATTTTTAATCGATTAGCAGAAGTTCCCTGCTGACAGCAGTGCAATCACTCAGCTAGCATGATAAAGATGCTCATCAAAGATGATTATGAAGAAATTAATTCCTCTAGGAATTGGCTGTGGCTTCCCTGGCAATACTGCTGGGAGCAGTTTTGGTCAGAAATGTTTTCTCCCAGAGTGGACATTGATGACTGGTTTCCCAGCAGTTGCTAGTTCTCCTTCTCTGATTCTTCCTCTAGCCCCCTGTGAAAAGGGGATTTATTACCATAAACCAGAGCTATAAATCTGGGATGCCATATGTCCAACAAGCTCACCCCAGAAGCCAGGTGAGAGCAGACACATTTTTATTCTTTGGCCTTTGTAACGCCAGCTTGTGGAAACAACAGAACAGATCACACAGCCGTGCACGTTGTTCCAGCCAAGAGAGTCTGACTGTCAAAATGCTCCCCCAGCACCTGCCAGCCCCAGCCTGTGGAGGCAGTGACCTGGAGCTAAAATGGTGTGGCTGTTCCCACTCCCTCCTCTGCCTGACCTCCTGGCTCCCTATTCACCCCCTCATCCCTTTGGCCCTCAGAGAGCAGCCCCTCTCCATGTCACAGGGAGTGCTACCCCTGCCATCTGGAGCAGCATTTCTGTTGTTCCAAGCCTAAATGAATTTGAAGAGAAGCAGAGAGCTGGTCCTGGGGAGAGACATTTCCTGACCCTGCCTTATGACACTGACTCCTCCCAGTGCAATGTCTGCTTGGAAAATTAAACACCTCCTGAAGCCCTGTTCTTTTTCCCCTCCACAAGCTCAGGGATTGCCTGCTCTTCACCCTGTGGACCAGCATATCTTAGAATGCTGCCTTTATCCTCCAGCTGACTTCTATGTTAGCTTCCACAGAGGAGCCCCTTCTGTGATAGGAACACCTGACCATCGGCCTGGTCCCAATACTGTGCCTTCAGAGCAGTGAAATCTGTTTTTTCCCCATGTGGAAGGGTCAGAGACAGCCCCCAGCTCTCCTCTCTCTGAGCTGCAACATAAGAATAAGATCCCAACCTCCTAGAGGAGAAATAGCACCCAAACACCAATAGCTCTCCACATGAAAGATGCATGGAATGTCAGAAACAGGGAATGGGTTTGCTTCCTATGGCACAGGGTGAGCCATGCTTGTGGATAACCTGGTTTATGGCTGGTGAAATCCAGCAACAAGAAATCTCTAATCATTGCTCAAAGAAATGAATGTCAAATGAATGTCAAGTGAAACATATTCCAGATGTGCTTACACACACAGAATCACAAGGTTGGAGGAGATCCCCAAGATCATAGAGATCCATGTCCAACCCAGCCCTAACACCTCAACTAAACCATGGCACTGAGTGCCACATCCAGTCTTCTTTTAAACACATCCAGGGATGGTGACTCCACCACCTCCCTGGGCAGACCATTCCAGTACTTTATCACTCCTGTAAAACCCTTTTTCCTAATATCCAACCTGTATTTCCCCTGGCACAGCTTGAAACTTACAGATATCAACATTCTGGCAATGTCACAATATTAAGTACCTTATTCTTAATATCCATCCCAATCTTAGACAGACAAATTAGAATCAAGTCTGACCCAAGCCAAGAACAGTTCCGTGTAGGGCAGGAACAAGGCACTAAATTAAATTCACGGACAGAGAAGGAAAGCTCAAGGATTTCTGGTGATCACTCCTCTTTGACAAGCTCCTCTTCAAACCTTTGAGGAAACTTTTTCCTGAAATGGTTTGGCATTACATTGCCTGAACCCCCAAAAGGAAACTGGGCACGGGAGCAAGAAGCCAAGGGGCTGCCAGTGCAGGACATCACTTATGGGACAGGCTCCTCAAACCACTCTGTGCTGAGGCAGCCACAGAACCACAGGATATCCTGAATTGGAAGGGACCCACAAGGATCACCAAATCCAACTCCAAGCAGCAATCTGGAATGCTGCACACTCATAGGGAGCACTAACAAGGTGGTGAAAATTTAATTTCACACTGAAAGCTAAAGACAAGGCTCAGCAAGAAATGGCCACTGGCCAAGTGGTAAGATAAATGAGACCTCTGTTAGGAATAAATCTGAAAAGCTGGACACCACCAGAGCTAACTTAACATCAGGAACAGTATTTTAACACAGGCCAAGCCTGACACACAAGTAGCTGTGTCAGCAAAGGGAGAGCACTGAATTAGTCCCCCCTGAGCTTGTGGCTGCACTTTCCCTGCACACACATCTCTGCTTCAGTGCAAACCCAGTCCCAGGAAGCATCACGTGAAGGGTGGGAGCTCCCCAAATGCTCTGTGCTCCTGCCTTTGCAGTTCCATCACCTCCTGTCAGAGAACATTCCAGGCACCCATCCATGAGTGCAGGAAGGTGCCCATAGTGACTGGGGTCACTTGAGTAGAGCAGAGGCACAGGAAGGGCAATCTCTCTTCTCCCTGCCCTGGACAGCTCAGTGTGTGCCCCTGGAGCCATCTTAGTTTTCCCTTTGAGCTGCAGAGGCCTTTTGGGGTGATTTAGTGCAGTCTTCTCGTGGGGATGGAGATGAAACCACATGATTCTGGAGTCAGGACAGAGTCACATTTGCTATCCAGGCTGTGCTGGGATTCTAATGGATAACCTGCAATTTGCAGAATGTGAGGGTCAAACATCTGCCATAGCAAAGAGGAAGCACAAGGAAAATGCAAAGGAAATCCCTCTCCCACCAAAGGGCTGAGCTGTGCTCGGTCACTGCTGCTAGAAACTGCTCAGAAGCATAAATGTTAATGTTATGCCAGATGCAGCACAGGGGCAGAGAGATTCATTCCATTTCATTATGAAATGATGCAAGCACCATAAAGTGTCAGCTTTCAAGTTCATAATTTATAAATTAAGTGTAAATAGCATATTCTGACCTCCTCCCCAGTCACTCATTTATCCTTCCCCCATGAAAAATTAATGAGTCTATAAAGTAGCTTGTAAATTTAAAGCAGTAATTCTATTTTTTTTTTTTTAATCAACAGTGTGATTTTTCATACAGGCCCTGAAGCATTAGCTGCCTGCAGCCACTGCTGTTAATCACTGATCTTAGGTGTGCTACTATGCCACAGGAACACCTCCTGCTAAGGTTTCTGATGCAAACCAGTGTCAGGGACCAGATAAAGCTCTATGAGGTTTTTAGGCTGTCCTAGTAGACCATTCCCTGCTTTCCACAACCTGCTTCCTTCAGGGGGTGCTTGAGGATTTAACATCTTATCTAAGACATCAGAATAAGAATTAACGAGACAATTCTTAAAATAAAACTTCCTAAGTGGAAAATCCACCCTGGGCAAAACTTTTGGTCCATTGGAAGAGAAGAACCAGAGCAGCTAGCTCCCTATTTCCACTATGGGGATTCCCTGCAGGGCTCTCTTGCTATCTGGTGACCTTTTAAGCTTCCCTTTGCACAAAAAGCTGCACTTGATTGTTTTGCAAGGCCTCTACAACTTTGGGAGGACCTGTATTCCTGCCCCTTGGTGTGTGCCTTTACCAATCCCATGCAGAGATCAGAAAGGAGCAGGTGACAACCAGGGAGGAAAAGGAGACAGGCGAGCTGAGGAATAGATGAGGCAAGCACCAAGGTGTTGGAGTCATGGAGAACCACAAGGAGTGAGTGCAAAAAACAGGAAACAAACTGGCCTGGATCTGCCCAAGTGGGTGTGAAGGTGCTTTCCATGCAGATGAGGACATTGCAGCTGAGGACGTTGCTAAATAAAAAAATGTTTCACAGAAATAAACTTATTGCTGAGGTCTGTCATGAAATATCCATCTCTTTTATAATAGAACAGGAAAAAAACCCACACACTGGAGTAAACAAGGCAGAAAAAACCATGGAGAGTACATTTCCCCGCCTAAAGACCTAAGTATGATCATCTTCAGTGTTCCTTCTCTGCAGTTTGATTATCAAGAACAGAAAGTTACTGTGATGATTCATAACAAAAGTGGCAGATTTTAATAATCAAATTCCTACAATCAAACATTAAAATCAATGCATTTGAATGGGGACAAACATAATGACTTTATCTATGCCACAGGTAAAATATTTGTAATTGAGCAAAAAGCCTGATCTCAAATGCTTAAAAATGTAAGGCTGGGGCAGCAAATGTGATTGGATTTCTTATAATCTAATCATTTTCATCCATATGTGGCCCCCAATCTGTTTAGGATTGTTAAAATTCCTGGATATTGTAGTGCCTTCCCCAGAGAACGCTGGGAAGAGCTTCGGACAGCCTGGACCAGATGGGATGCCAGTGACTCCAGCCAGCAAAGGCAGAAAAGAGGACAGTGGTTAACTCCTCCTCTGCCAGCCACCTCCACCAGGAGGTCTGCACAGGGGGATGAGTGCAGGCTGCTTTCCAAAGCTGCAAAAGGCAGGTTTCATTTTAAAGCTCTCAGGAGCACACTGGTGCAGCCCATGGGGACAAACAAAGCAAGGACCAATAATCACATCCTTCTGAAAGACTGTTCAGTGCTGTGGGTGGAAACGGGGGTGGTTTGCCAACTCCCCTGGCTATGCAGTGGAAGGAGGGCTCCCAGCAGCCCAAGAGGAAAGTGAAAGGCTGTAAATGAAACCAGCACCTAGGAGATGAAAGGCCTCTTGGTCAGACCTGAAGGTGTTTTTAAAAATCTTATGGTGTTGCACAGGATCAGAGAGCATTGAAAGATGCCTGGAAGCCAGCAGGCCCCTGCTTGTTTTAAGAACAAGTCTGGCTGCTCAGCATTCCCTGCCCCTCTCAAACCCGACACAAAGCAGTGACCCAACACTTCAGAACCTCCACCACAGAAACACTTAGATGCTCCTTCTCCACCAGGCTGGATTCATTCTGTTTATACCAGTTTAATTCTTTGTCATATAAAATAAACAACACTGTAGCTAAAAGCAAAATACAGAATTACCTTATTAGAACAGTGTACTGATTACAGACAACACCACTTCATTTTGCCTGTGACTTTCTTAACTGAGATAACCAGCAGTTTTCAGCTCTGCTGGAAACATCATCTTATTTTTCTATACCTGCCCAAATGTTATGCTGCTTTGATGACTTCTAGGGAATTCTGTAGGTGTCTTCTAAGGAATTATTTAACAGGACTTAACCTAAGATCCTGGAAGCCTGGGGGCTATGGTAAAATGAAAAGAAAATGAAAGTAACAGCTCAGGACTTTCAATGTTTTCCTCTTTATTTCATAGAAAAGCTGTCAGTGTAATACTGGCTCTTAGCTAAGTACTTGAAGATCTTTCTATTGCATTGAATTTACACCTGAAAATTTACCCTAAAATTTACCCTAAAATAAGGAATTTTACCATAAAGTTCAGTATACTAACAACAGAAGCAATCCCTCACATCCTGCAAAATCAGCTTTGTACAGGAGATATCCCCATCATCATATCTGTCATTTCTTGGTAGACTCATTTGAGCAATCATAATGGCCATGAGCAATCATAACCATTCTTGAAAATATGGAATGTGGGAACAGTGAGGAGCAATCAGATGCTCGTAATATTTATTTTCCTTGTCATTAAAAGACCCTTCAAGACTCTGTTTAGTTTCAACAGTAACAAAAAGATAATTTTTAAGTGCCAGCATCTTATCATGGAGAGAGATGGCTGAGGAAAAGCTCAAGTATTGTTAGTGGCTATCAATTATTGCTGTATCATTCCCTGGAGAACTTTTCATCACAGACAGGCCATGATAGGAGCTACAGGTCCAAAGTGTAGCTCACTGGCTTTTTATCCCACAAACCCACTATGCACAGCCTGGACAACCCACCAGCCCCCTAAACAACCTATCCCTGTATTCTCACCTGGGTACAGGCTGCAGGAAAAGTTCAAGTCTGCTTTTGACTTAGAAGCAATTCCCTGTCTCTCCTGCTTATTAATGCCTCTGGGTAGGAACAGACTTCAGGCTTTTCTCATTTGACAGTCCTTTGCATTGCCAGGATTTGACAAAGCCTGCAAAAAAATAAAAGCAGCTGCCCCACTAAAATACCCTCAGTAGGTTTTAAGTGCCAGACTTCTGCTTAGGATTGACTTTCACAGCTTCAAAGGAAAGTGTGATTCTTTCTGGAGCCCAGCTGTGTGTCTAGGATGATATTTTTTGAGAAATAATACTAACCAGAAGTACATTAACTCATCAAGGACATACTACCTCCAGTAACTATCAAGCAATAATTTGTACCACCTTTCCACTTGGGAAGGGATTTTCACAGAAATTTGCATCCCCCTTTCCATACCCATAAGGGAAAGTCAGATTGTTTTGCTAAGAGGAATGTATTGCAACTTGAAAACATTGAAAATGCAGAATGCATTTGGATGCTATAATTCCCCCATCAGACATCCATAGCTACTTCTGCTCAGGGCTATGAAGGTAGTTGATACAGGAAGAATAGCTCAAAAGGCATTTTGCAGGGAGACAGGTAGCTGGGAGCCAAAGACTTACAATTCTACCTCAGGTGTTGATAGAACACATATGTACATGTGTAAAAGACAGAAAGGGAGACTACTGCTCATCTCATAACTGAGAGATGAGATTGCTCTTTCCCCATGCGTTTTTGATTTGTTTCATGAAACAGAGCTCCCCAGGCTGATGCAGCTGGGTGATGGATGGGAAGACAGTGCAGCCCTGCTCCCCTCTCCCCTGTACCCCATTAACAGGGAGGATGGAGCTCTCCTTGCCCTTCCCACAGACACAGCTTCCTGATGGAGGTGACCAAACCAGCCCAAAGAAGGGTTGACCAGGGCAGGGAAATTCTTCATCAGAAATACCCATGGGCCACTTTTTGCACCTCCTTGCCAAGTACAAAGCAGCTGATACAATTCTCAGAGCTGTGCTCTGTGGGGTGAGCCTCCCTGTGCAAGGCATGCCATGAAACAGCCACCAAACGCTGCAGGCAGGGCCTGCTGTGGGACAGTGCTGCCAAGACTGCAGGACACTCCCCTGGCCTGCAGCATCCCTCACCTGAGGGCAGAACTGTGCACTGCAGTTCCAGGAAATGAACATCTGAAGTGTCTTAGCTTCAAGCTAAACCCCTGAGTCTGGCTCTTTGCTCCCATTTCAAAGCAGCTCCTTTGTTTTAGTATTACTGATCTTTTAGCAGAGCCACTACGTAACTGGGTATAAATCAAGTCTCTGGTGTCAAAGGTGCTCCATCTCTCACATTTATGAAAGGTGTGGATGGGCAGCAGGGTTGGAACAGAAGGAGAATCTCTGAACAGCCCCCTTGAAGTCACCGACTTGGCTCTGAGGGGAGCAGAACCTGCTCATTACAGATTTTTCTACTGAAAAGGCCATTGTACCAATTTTTTGCCAAATCAGGGACTGATTTATCCCTGTTGTAGCTTCACTGAGTTCAGTCAAGCTATACAAGTCATGAATTTAGCTCTTTCTCCACAGAGAATACTCTTTCCCCTTTGATAGTGCTTCAGTGAACCTCTCTGGAAATTTATGAGCACAGATTCTGCTCCAGCAAAGCATGTAAGCAGACACACATGGCAAGTACGTGAGAAATTGTCCAGAGAGGAACTGGACTATTTTCAAATTTCATTTCAAATTTCAATTTCATTATTTAAATCATGACCAGCCTTCTTCACCCAACATCCTTGCTCATGTTGTATTCAGAGGGAGTTCTGAAGAGTTCCTTCAAGCATTTAGCTTCCAACTCTGAAATTATGACCAAAGGAAAGACTCCCACTGCCTTCCCTGGAAACTGAATTTTGCTGAGGGTAATGGTTTGTTTTGATGGCAGTGGAGAGGTTCGGAGAGGACGAAACAGAATCCGTCCCTTCTACAACAAACATGTCCACTCTGTCCAGATTTAGGGATTTTATCAGACATGAGTGACATCTGCTTCTGAGATTTGCCCAGAGAGATCCCTGCTTAGCACTGGTTGCTGGTCTACAGTTCTCCCTGCTGACTTCTACCCCTGAGTCCCTCCAAATTCCCAGCAAAAACCAGACTATAGTCCCTGCACTTATATTGCGACCAATATTCTTTTTTCTGTGAAAATAAATTTCATGTCCTGTTTTCAGGGCACATTTTTGGTGCATCTCATCTGACCTACATTTCCCTCTTCCAGGCCTGCTCTGGGGCCTTACTGGATTTTGCACCACCACCTTTTTTCTCTTCCATTAAGGAAAGAGTTCGGTTCTGGCTTGGTGCTTACATTCACATTAGTTCCCAGATCTGTTACACAGACATGACCTGGGCTGGATTTCACATCAGAATTATGGTTTGTCTGACAGACTCTGTTTACCATTTATCCTACTTCTGCCAGTTTTCTAGCCCAGTTGCTCAGCAAAACTTTTCAGCAAACAACTCATGAGCACCTCAATTATTCCTGCAACATTCTGCACTGTAAATATTTCTCTTACACTGGTTGATGGGCAAATTTATATTTTCAGAAGGATCTGCTATGCAAAATCTGTTGAAGCCTCTTCCTACTTCTCCCTTATCTGCCCCTCTTCTTAGCAAACTTTTAATCTTGGGAAGGCTTAAACAATCTAACTCTGAATCCAGAGAGACAATAATAAAGGGCTACTGCAAGTCACTCTTCAAACACTGGATGAGACTTTATTTCCAAATAGAGCCTCCCTACAATATTCTGTCTTTTCCCCCTGCAAAGCTCCTGCCTGGAAGCTCATGCAGCCTCCTGGGGCTTGCCTTTCTGAGCAGCCATCCCCACAGGACCAATCCCAGGGCATCTTTCCTGACACCCCAAGCCAAGAAGTACAAGCAGCATGTGAATCCTGGCCATACACTGCTCTCACTCAGCAGGAGTGGCCTGAAAAGAACCATGGCTTTGCTACAACTGCTTTGTAGCCCCAACAAGCAAGTGCCTGGCTTGCTGTGAGCCATTTCCAATGCACCCTTTTGCTGCCTCCTCCCTCAGCCCAGCTTTCACATCAGAAACGCTCCCCCAGCCCAGACACTTTTGGAGTTTCTTTCTCAGACAGCCTCTCTAAGCCAAGAAAACTGCTCAGCTCTATTCAGTAGATTCCTGACAGCCTTCAAAGGATTTCTAACTCCAGTCTGCTTTAAAAATGCAGAGCATTCTCTGCCTTGCAGCCTATTTGCCTTGCCTGCTTTAGGTCAGCACTTGTTGGGCCCATAAAGCAGCACAGCAGAAACTCAGGTGCACCTGGAATCACCTGGAGCTCTGCAGTGCTGAGGGCAGGGAGCTCACCCACTCCCTCGGGAGGCCCATCGAGCCGCTGACACAAAAGGAGTTTTTGGAGGAGAGCGGTGCACCCCTGGCTGGCTCGGATTAAGGGCTGACAAGGGTTAACAGCGCTTGCTCGTCTCTCCATCTCACCCCCTCCTCCTGACGGTGCAGCTCAGTCACAGAGCCGCTCCCCGGGCAGCCGGTGCCGGGATTAGGAGGAGCAGGAGCGGCGTCCCGGGCTCGGTGCTCCCCAAGGGCTGCACGGCTCCGGGAGCCACAGCACCGCTGAGGAACAACAATCAGCACCTGGGAGGCTGCACAGCTGGGCAAGTTCCAAACAACCTTTGAAAACATCCCACTGAAGAAAATACTTCTGGAAAAAAATCAACTGAATTGATTTTTTTAAAAATTTTTTTTTTAAACTTTTCTTGAACTGTCATGTTGCACTTGTGCTGCATTAACTACATTTTTTTCTCTAATCAAGCATTTTAGTTGCTATGTCTGTTCAGGAGCCATATGGAAAAATCAGTTCTGTCCTGTTAAACTGGTTGCACAGTTTTGATTTTCATCTGCCTACAGAGATCTGAAAAGTCTGTGTTCTTTTATGCTTTTTTGGCAAAGAAAGCGACTGGTCTGAGGATCATCTAGCCAGGAACACAATAGGTAAGCACAGTATTTTTTGTGTAACATATTTCCAACAGTCAGAACACATTGTTCATGTAATTGAGTGAAAACAGCCTTTGAGATGATGCTCTCTTTGGAATAAGCTGATTATAGGTTTGTTGATCGCTTGGTTTGTTTGTTTTCCTGGACAAGAAAAGCTGAGCTGCTGTGGTATCAGTGTGGTTTGCAAGATCCTGTCATTTCAGCAGCAGAAAGACTTTTTAAAAAATCCTCTCCAAAGCACAGAGCAACTCAGATTCCACTGTCAAAGGTAAAGCAAAATATTTGGGGTTCTATTTTAAATCTGTAAGCTATAATTAGACTACAGGAATAGCAAAGTGGCAAAGTGACTCAGAGTCATGAGGAAAAGCTCTGTTATAAGGGCATTAAAATAGAATTGATAGGAAAATCTTAACTATTCTTTCAACTTGTTCACATGGTTGTTTAAGCCTGCATTCAACCAGGTGCTAAAATAGTACAAAAGTAGGCAGAGAATAAACCAACTTTATCTGGATGTAGAGAGGGACATTCAGATGACCTGGTAAGAATAATTTCAATAATCATCTCACTGATACTAAAGATGTGCTTGACTATGAGAATCCAAGATTTTGTACATAAAAACCTACAGATGTATCAATTCTATATTAAATGTGTGTTTGAAATGGATTTTAAAAGGAAAGGGTCCTTTTATAAAGTCACTTCAATTGCAATGGACAGCGGGTGTACTGAACTGGAGATTTGACCGCCTGAAGTCTCCCACACTATCACAGGCACTATGGGGAAAGACCTGACCTCAGAAATAAAAATTAAAAAGAATTGAGCCTTTGTCTTGTATGTTTTCTTCTCTCACCAGCCAATAATCAGATTTACCCAGGATCTTTACTCCTTGCTGCTTGTAAGATGCAATAGGCTACTTTTTCCTCAAGGGATCTTGCACACAGAGCTCCCTCTGCTTTCCAAATCCCTGAGCTACAGCTGGCACCTGTTTTAAAAGTCTATGCCCTTTCCACTTTCATACTTTCTGAAACTGGATGTGGCAGACAAAGGAGTTGTAAGTTGTAATCAATAACTGCACATAGTTCACTGTCAAAATTTCCTGTCCTAATTGGAGTCCTCTTCTCTGTGTAGCTCTGGGCAATGCACACAGCAGTTTAAATGTCAGTATTTGCTGGGGACTGCTTCTGTACTTTTCTTTCATAGATTCCAAGCTGACAACAAAGCCTGTTGAAAAAAAAAAGAGATTTTTTAAAAATCTCTTACCAGAGTGAATACAATACAGTTATTACAGTTCCAGCAAGCAGCAACTGCTGAGACAGGTATGAGAATGATAAGCAATACAAAAATCTAAGAATAAGATTACTGCCCTACAGTGATAAAGCCTTCTTCCAAATGAGATACACAGCTTAAAATCTAAGTACCAGTTCAAGGATTCTTATCCAAGATTCTCCACCTTTGACTAAACAGTATCTTACACAGCTCTGGGTAAGTTACAATGATCCTCTTATCTACACATATCTACAGTCCCAGTGGACAAAATAAAAACTCAATGACCTCTGTTAGAACAGCAGAGGCAGGGTTTGGGACATAGTGACTTCCTGAGAGCTTTAAAGGGACAGCTCAATTACAAATAGCTCAGCCTTGAAATTTAGTAGGTGAACATCACAAACTAGAAAAAAAATCTTTTAAATGTAATTTTCCACTCATTCTGACAGCAGTAAAAAGATTTTTTTGAATAACTGTCATGTTGCACTTGTGCTGCATTAACTACATTTTTTTCTCTAATCAAAGATTTCATAGCAGTTTCTGCAATTAAATCTTTGCAGAGAGATCCTCTGAGGAATATTTCTGTGAACTTTAAACACTCCAGCAAAATGGAGACTTGCACTATTTGAATGCCTGACTTGCTGGGATTATAATGAATACCAAGAAAGGCACAGAAAGAGAGGGTCACATTACTTTCCCTCCTATGACAGCCATTTCTGTTCACTTTTGTCATCTCAGTTTGCAGTACTGAAGATGTCCTGGTTCTGGCTTTATCTTCCTCTCCATCTTCTCATGGCCACCTGTTTGTGCCATTCTATAAAAGCACCCACCACCAGTTCCCAACAGAGCTTCAAGACCGATCTCTTCAATTTCTACCACTCCCTGATACTTGCAGATGGGAAGGAAACTACAATTCACCTGCTGAAGGATATACCCAAAAGGTAAGAGCAAATCACTCCTAGTTTCAGGTACTTCCCTGTGTCACTGGTAACTGCACACTGCCAGGATAAGCCAAGAATCCCTAAGAATCCCTGTGTACCTGCAGGGCTCTATCAGTGCACACTGAAATGCCAGCAAAATGCCCCACTGCTCAATTGTCATTACACTGCTTAGAATCTGGAATGAACTCCGAGATGAAGTTTAGATTCCTGCACACATCTCAGCAGCTTTCTGCAGTGTTTGTCAGAGCAGCAGCAGAACTGACACAGGATAGGTGGGCTCCAGCAGCAAACAGCTGTGTCACAAAGAACCCAGCTTCACATCTGCAGCCACAGCAGCCATCCTACATTCATGGTGAAAATACAAACACTTCACCTAGCAAATTAACTACCCCAAAAATCAATAGAATATCTGCACAGGCATCTTACCTGGAAAACTTCTGCCACTATCCTGCACACTAAAAGTGTTTTTGCCAAATGGCATTACAACTTGCTAGTATCGAAAGTGCTTTGCACGTGGAAATTTCACACTCTTCACCTTCCCAAAATGTCAGCAAAGTTTTCTGCCATACCTAGATATGTAGGTGATCTAGATAATACAACTGGCACTGCATCTGGGTAGCAAAGATCAATCTGCTTGTTTGGGAAGAGATGCACTTTGGACAGAGACCAGCAAATACAGATTTTGACACACACCCGAGTGGTCATGGAGCAGAGGGTGAGACAGATTGCTCAGTCTCCATGTGCATCGCACAGAAAAACTGGAACGTGGCACATGTTATATAATGTGACCATGCTCACAATAACAGAACCAGAAACTCTCCTAGTTAAAGGACAAGGGGTACTTGAAACCTCAAAGAAAAGGGAATTTTTCTATGCTCTTGTGGCATAAAATTAAGACTGGAATAAGGAAGTAATTTAGCATGATCAGGAAGGTTCTTTTGAACCCCATTCATCCAAGCAGGAAAACAAGTGGTGACAAGTTTTGTCTGAGAGTAAAAGACTTGAGAATGTGGAAATGATTCCAGTGAAGCTTCACTCTGGCCTAGTAGCCATACCTCCAGGCTGACAGGATCTATCCATAATGACTAGGCTTGTCTCACTGGTGAACAACAAAATAAACCCCTTGAGTTGCCAATTGCTTTCATTTAAGTGCAGAGTGAGGCACCCAAATCCAAACATTTCTATGGCCAAGTCCAAACGTTATACAGTCTGTATAAAAACAACAGGAATAAAACAGAGCAAGACAGGAGGTTGGGCTTTTTCAAGGCAGGAATCAAAACCTGACAAAGAGACTCGTGTCACTTTGTGGTGCTCATGCATAGCAGCCTCTGACACAAAGGCAATCAAGGTAGACCTGGCAACAGGTGGTTATGGAGAAGGCAATCAGCTAAATCACATCCATCATCCAAAATAACTAGGTAAGGATAAGATAAAATGTTCACCTAAAGTGTGGGAAAAAACAATGCCTTAAGTGAAGAAATCTTTGAGCAAATACATGTGGATTAAAAAAAATACCCTACAGCCTGTTTTCTTCCCACAGCTGCAGACTGCAGACACTCATCCCCCCTTTGTGTGGATGCGCCTCAGAAAACAATCATTCCTACCCAGAGCAAAGTAACCCACATCAGAATGGCTGATAACTAGGAGTTTTGGGCAAACTTGAGTTCCCTGACACATTCCCTCCATTTCTATTCCCATTTACAGGTACTACTTTGTTTTGGAGGAGGGCAGGGTCCTTGCCCCCTTCTCAGTAACAGTGACGCCCTGTGATGTTCCCATTGAATGGAGCATACTTGTGTACAAGTCTCCACCAGCAAAAGCAACACCAGGTAAGGCCTTCAGTCTGCCTAAGTAGAGGCAAAGAAAGCATAAGTTACTCATAGATAACTGTGTTATAGGAGATTTCCCACAAGCCTAAACATATTGTGGTTCCCTCCTTTAAATTGCTATGGACTGACCTGGTCTCCATGGGCGAAACATGGAAACCCATCAGATAATTGCCCTCAACACAAATAAATTCAGGATTAGATATGGAAATGTTTACATCTAAGGTTAATATTTGGGAACAACTGCAGGTCTTCCAGGCTGCACAAACAATCCAACTTTATAAGCTCTTGGTACCGGGCCGAACTTCCCTCTGCTGCCTCAGTTATTTTTCTGTGGCTTAGGTCACTTAAGACAACTATTTCTTCCCCAAGTGAAGCAGAGAAGATTAAGGCATTTATTCTTGCCATGTCTACCACGACAGTGGGTACTACACTACCTTTGCCCTAAAAGGCAATTCCTTTCTCTTGCATGATTTTTTGAACTAATTTTTCAAACTAAAAATCTAAAAGCTGCCATTAACAAGTTCTTACCTGTCAAGCAGGTACACCTGACAAAGGACTTCAATTTATACTCCTTTGAATTGCTAGGTTTTCCCTCTTCATAAAACAGTTGCCTAAAACTAATCCAAAAAAATGCAAAACCCCTACCATAGAAATAATGAGTCTCCTTAAAGTAAAGTACCCTAAGAGACAGAAAATAAAAGAAGAAAATTGTAGGGGCATCAGGCACGATATAAGCCAAGCTTTTGCAAGTTGTGGTTTCATAATTATAGTATTTTTGAAAACATAATTGTACAGCTGAGCTGCACTGCTAAAATAAAAGCTTCTCAAATTTTATTTTAATAAATTGCCAGTAGCGACATATTTTTACTAAAACATATTTTTAGTTATAATTGCTGCTTTCAGAAGAAAATGTAATGTTCCCTAACATAAACTTGTACGATGTGCTTTATTTCACCTCTTCTAAAACAGAAGTTACAAGTCTGCTTTTTTTGCCTGCAGGTGACCATGATACACAAGAGGTCTCCAAATCTCAGAAGGCTTCAAGCATGGTGTCCACTATCTTCAACTACAAGGGAAATTCTGTGGAGACTTACATGGGGATGTCTTCCCACTCTGCCCTTTACCTGCTGGAGTTCTTGTCCACGGAGCGAGACACGCACATCACCGTGTACCTAACGACCGACACGACGGCCGGGCACCTCTACCCGGAGCTTCCAACGGATCCGCGCATCGATGTCATCGGCATCGGCCACACAACGGTGACTCTGACCTGGAAACACAGCCCCTCGGTACTGCAGCACAGGGACAGCATCCAGTACTGTCTCCTGGTTAATGAAAAGCACAACTATAAGAGCTTGTGTGCTGCTGAGACGGCCATCAGGTCCTCCGGAATGAAGCTGCCGCCCACCTTAGCGCTGTCCCTCTCTCCATACCTTCTTGAGCCGCAGCAGGTGATGATACTGTCCAACAGCGAGCTCAGCATCATCAACAAAGTGAGCAGTGGGGAAGTCAGGCAGGTGTGCATGGGCACCAAGAACACTTACACAGTGCCCAATCTCAGCCCCAGCACTCAGTATTACTTTGACGTTTTCATTGTCAACCTCCTTACAAATGCCAGCGCCGCATACACCGGGACATTCGCCAGGACCCTGGAAGAACCCGAACCCAAGGTGACAGAGCTGAAAGATGGCAAAGTGGTTCATGTGGTCCTGGATGGGAAAAAGCAGAAATTCTACACTCTGCAGTACCAGGAGAGGCACAAGAAAATCCACTTCACCTTTCAGTTGTGTCGGGGCCAAATACGGGTTCACATAACGAGAAATGGCAAAACAGTGGCATCGGAAAATCTCTCTGGGCTGAGGTATTTCTCCCTGAAGGGGAAGCTGCTGGACACCTATTTGGTGCAGCTGAGGTCCACAGAGGAATCTAACTCTTCTGTGAAGGTACAGGCATCCCCCCATTTCCACAAGCCCTTATTCCCACTTCTTCCAGAGAGCTTAAAAATCAAATCCTTCAGTAAACTGAGAACATGCAGGTCTGTGACCATTGCCTGGCTGGGAACACAAGAGGAGAGCAAGTACTGCGTGTACAGAAAAAGGATTGAAGAGGATCAGATCTGGAGGGAACTGCAGAGTGCAGACAGGTGCTCCGGGCCTGAATCTCGGCACAAATCAGAGAAAGTGCTGTGCAAGTACTTCTATGATCTAAACCTCCAGCGAGCCGTCACCACAGAGACCATCAAAGGGCTGGAGGCAGGGACACTCTACTTGTTTGATGTTTATCTCTTTGGGCCATCTGGCATCCCTGTCAGATATGACAGCAAAGTTGTGAAGACCAGGAAAAAATGTTGAAGTTTTCAAAGGAAAGTTGTGAAGTGACTGAAGGAAGGTTACTATCAAAATCCACACCAATCCAAGTCAAAGCCCCTGCAGTTTGAACTATGCTGACAAACAACAAATTTAAAGCCATAAGACTCCATGGCAAAACACATCTTAGATGGTTACACATCTTCTCTCCTGTGTAAGATAGGGGTGCTTATTTTCTTTCCCTGTCTCATTCAAACGTTAAAAACAGAGTTGAGAAACAAACTCATATACATGGAAATAAAATAGCCCAAGAGTACCCATGAGTTACCTAAAATCCTTCTGAAATGCAGCACAGAAGTGATGGGAAAATGCCTCATAAGAAGCACACATCATTTTTCAAGTCCCAGAGAGTTTTCCACTTTCTCTAACTCATGCAGCTAATGAGGAACTGAGAGGCCTCACAAATCAGACTGCTCTTAAGAAACAGATTCCTCACTGCTCGAACAAGAAAGGAGACAAAGAGAAATTGAAAAAGCAGTGGAACTGATGTATAGCTCCACACATTGAGTAAAGCAGTCTGAACTACATCTTCCCCTATTACCTGCATGCTTGCTTGGTTTCCTTCCTACAGAGAAATTGTGTTTGGTTAGAAACAGACAAAATTCAGGCCAGGAACTGGCTCTGGATCCAGCTTTTCTGGGGAGTGTACAAATACACTGCTGTGCTCCTGCCCACAGAGGAAAGCAGCAACTGAGGAATCCCGTCACAGAAGAATGCCTCTGATATTGAGCCCATGTCTATGACTCTGTGACTCCTGACTGTAATATAGTCATTCTTTGCATCCTTAAGCCAGCCTATATCAATGAATACATTGCTTTGAGAAAAATTAAATGTGGTTTTCCTACTAAATATCATGGAGGGAAAATATTTGTAGTAAAAATTCTGACAAACACATTTTGGTTGTCTTGTTTCCTTGATTACCTTCCATATATGACGTGAGAGTGCAAAAAATTAATTCTTCATAAACTCCCTTTGGTTCATCTTCAATTATCAGTAGAAAGTATTTTGCATGTAGGCTCTTGGCAGGCCTGGAATTTACATATAAAAAGACACAATAGCTTCACAACCCAGAGTTGCCAGAGAAATCTTGCCTGTAGTAATTCTTTTTCCTCTGCAACTACACTAAACACACACACACAAATGATTAAATCCATTACTGTGTATTTGAGTCATTCTCTTGCAGTTCAGGGTCATCAAAGTCCCAGTTTGCTCTGAGCAGTTGTTACATCCCAGCGTGTTTGGAGGCCCTTGGTAAGGATGGAATCAGTCCCATGTGCAGGCTGAGGGTTGTGTTCCCTGCTCCAAAGACTCCCAGCCCTGTGCAGCCTGTCCAGGGCACACTGTGGCTGTTCAGCCCCAGATGAGGGGCTCAGGCCTCCCCAGGATCAGCTGCACTATCCGGGCTTGGCTGGGCTCTGCATTCCTGCAGGCACTGTTCTGGACTGGGCAGTGCCCCACGTGCTCTGCAGCCTCCTGTCCACACTCCACAGGCCTTTTGGCCAATTACAGCAGCTGGCAGCTGCTCTGCCTTCATTCCAAGGCAGGCCCTCGCTTCATTTGCCTCCTGCCAAAAATAGTCTGAGCTCAGAGAGCAATAGAGGTCATCTCCACTTGGAAATCTCAATGTTTTCTGCCTCCCTTCTCAATTTCAGGCATTTCTATTGTGGATGAATTTCACTTAGATGCCCTACAACTAACTGTAATTACAACCATAACTACAGAAGAGGAAGAACAGGAAGATCTGTCTGACTGCAGACACAATACGTTCTTAATCCCCTGCCCTCAGTCTGTCAGAGCATTAACCCTTGCTTTTGCCCTCTATCCAGAAATGCCACAAAAAAGTCCCTTGGAAGAAGATACATTGGCACCTTGACCAGTACCAGTGTTTCTACTAAAGCAGGTTTTTTTACAACAGAACTGACCTTGGGCTTCTCAGTAATATCTTGATTTAGGACTGTGGTCAAGAGGTGTGAGGAAGGAATAGGAGAGCCTGAAAGAAGGCAGAGAGCTGAGGAGGTCAGTCAAAGGTGTCACAGAAGCAAAGGCTTGGTGTTGCACCAAGTTGACAGACAGTTCCCAACCTGTAAGGAAGGAGTTCAGGTTTGCAGGACAGTAACTATTTCAGAGGGACTTTGAAAAGGGCCAGGAGATTCTCCTCTTCCCAGATTCACCAGCTCCTCTAAACTCCTCCTCACCCTGGCCCCTGCCCCATGCAGAGGAGAGTCTGAGGCAGAGCCCAGTGGGAAGAAGAGGAGCACACCTTAGTGGTCCTGCAGCCCAGGCTGGGAGCCGAGCAGGGCAGTGACCTGGGAGCTGCTGGGAGGGCTGATGTCAGCCCCTCACTCACAGGAGGAGCGTGCTCCCACACACTGCAGGCCCTCCATCAGCCAAGGCCCCCCAGGAGAGAGCTCGGCTGCAGAGAGGAACATGCTGCTCTGTCAGAACCCATCACCTCTGATACAAGCAGAGCAGGTACCTGCCCTCCAGGTAGCTTTGCTCATGTGTGCAGCCAGCCACGCTGTGTAACAGAGCTCAGGAGCTGCAGGGACTATTCCTCTCCGCTGATCTTTGCACTGTGATTGCGCACCAGGCCACAAACCTGTGTTCAACTCACTCACGCCCAGACCCTGCTCCTGAGGTGGCCTCCCAGTGCACTGCTTCAAGCTGGGTCTCAGTGCTGACTGCTGTCCTAAAATTTCCAAAGGTTTAGCCACAACAAAACCAAAGGTGCTGCATTACACCCTTGGTGCTCTTTCCACCCCTACACAGGCAGCTGCTAACGTGCACAGCTCCCCACCTTCAGCACTCACAAGTCCTTTTCTTTGAAAGCTCTTGGACATCTTTCCTTTTCCCCTCCTTCCCATTTGACTAGTACTGGCCTGCTAGGCCATGTCTGACCATGAACATTTCCCAAGCCACCTCATTTCTTGTCTTCATGCTTCCTGCCGCCCTTCCTGCTCAGTTTTTTAGAGAGGCCCAATGCCTTCAGTTCAGCCTGTCCTAAGCTGTCATCAGCTCTTCCCATGTGCTTCCCATCCCTGCTGAATCTGAGTCACATCACAAGTGCAGACAGATGTTTTAACTGTGAACATTTTAGAGCAATGGCTTGGTCTTGTGGATCATTTAAAGTAAGTCATCAACATCATTGCCAGGCTGAAGGATTTTCCCTGGTGTTCAGTTTTGGATCCCAGGGTTTTTGTGTACTTCTAAGATAATGTATCTCAAATCCTGTCACAGCTGAGATCAAAGCCCATGCATCTCCTCCCAGCATTTTCACAGAATTGCTCCCACTGCTATGACACCCCCTGCACATGGGAAGTGAGGGTCAGGGCACCAAAAGCAGAGCAGGCAAATGAGAGAAAACAGGTTTAACTCCACATCCACTTTCCCCATGGGCTCAGCCTCACAAATCAAAACTTGAACTGGCAAAAACAAGTGCTGGTATGTGAAACAGTGAAATAATAGAGTATGGGCCTAAGTTAACCACTGTGGGTTGCTGTTAGCCACAAACCAGAACAATGAGGGGCTCTTCAGTGTCACCTTTCAGTGCTTCAGACAACTGCTGCTGATAGAAACTGTCAAATGTGACCCAAGTCAGTAACAATTGCTTGTTTAATTTATACACTTTGAAAGATACTACTGTCTAAAACCAGTGTAGAGGTTTCAGACACTGGGTTCATGGACTAATGGCATCTATGACTTAATATGAAACTGACAGCAAAAATCATCTATATTGTCATTCCTTTCTTCTTTCCTGTATGTAACAGCCCATTTATTCATTCCCTGTTACTTTGAGTTTGCTAATACATTTAAATATCCTTCCAAGTGGGCCTGGTAGCTTAATAAATTGTTCCCTATCTGCCCGCATTCAGGGATGCATTCACAGCTTTAAAAAAAAAAAAAAAAAAAAGCTCAATTTCATCTTTGTATCTTGCAATTTCTTTTTCTGGCTGATGCTTTCTCACTTGGAAGGCTCCCTTCTAGCTTAAACAACATGTTAAAATATTCTTGTGGTGCCAAAGTGAAATCCTGCTTGTTACTTGCTTTGGAAGACACAGAGCTGAAGTGTTGGTTTACATGTACACACATCACCCCCATTCTGGGCTTCCTCTGTAACTTCCTTACTAACCCAACTACTTCCTGTTGGGTTTTGTGGGTTAAGATTTATGAGCCATGGGCACTGCAGTTAAACATCCTGGCCACATGCAGCTTTGCACAAAGCATAAAATCTATTATTGCAAATCAAATAGTATTAGCACTGACAGCAAGTACAGATCAGTGACCCCAAAATGCCAAAGGTTTTCAGGTGCTGTTGGAGCAGCTGAAGCTCTCTGGCATTTAGGGAAAAATGGATGACTTGGCAGCTGATTAGTCATTCAGCAAAACAACCAACCCAGGCAAAACAGAATAGATGGTGGCTTTGGGGGAAGAAGGTGAAGCAGCGATGTGTGGCTGCTCATCAGTGTTACCTCCTCTGCACGGGCAGGACTGAGGGATCAACAGCCTAACAAAGCAGACAGGTCAGTGTGCTTCCCTTGCACAACAACAGCGATTCCCTGGACAAGTCTGTCAAGAAATATTAAACAACAGCACTGCAAAAAGGCAGCTCAATTTATTATAAGAGGCAAACAACGAGTGCGTCTCACTGCTGCAATGCATTCCTCTGCCCAGAAACGAGATCTAACCCAAGGGCGAGCCCGGAGCATCCCGGGCTGCCAAGCGCCGCCGGCAGGAGCTGCTGCGGCTCCAGCATCCCACGCTGCCAGCAGATCATCATCCCCGGCAGCACACGGAACGCCGCCAGAACCGCAAACACGAGAGGGCACTCTCAGGCTGGAGGAGGAGCACAAAACGTGCTTGATAAGGCTTATCAGGAACAAATATTTCAGCAAATTTAACAAGTCAAGCGTCTTTATGATAAGATTATTAGGAGGAACAGATAGAAGAAAAATCCAAAGAGCTCACGTTCTATTTTCTTTGGGTCTTTTAAGTCTCCCAAGCTGGAGAGATTTTTGTTAAGAACAAGTGTGTAAAACCTAACAGACAAGGAACAGTAAGAGGCACTTACTAAAAGCACCAAAACACCAGTGTTCCCACTGCCTCTGAGATGTTCAGTCAATCACTTATGGGGCTAAAGCTCATACAAAACAGAAACACTGTGGAGTACAGAGGACAGTCACAGATTTAATGATGTTTGGAGGGGGAGTCTTATTTCAGGCACAATCTGCTCAGCAAGTTCCTACCCCAGGCACCCCATCTCTTCTCCTGTAGTGCCCTTGTACTGAAGGAGATTCTCTGGAATATTACTTCCCTGACTCACCAACATTTAGAGATTGACCTCCCACTAGAGCTGGATATTCCATCTATGCTCTGGGACACAGCCTACAGTTTGTCAGGGCCTTGTTTTTTGGGGAGTCTGGTCACTGACCTCATAGCCTCAATGAGAGACTAAGGATTAGTCTTACAGGGGCCGTCCCCAAAAAGGTGCAGACCCTGACCTGTACTGCTTTTGCATTGAGGACAGTTCTCTGAAATGCTGCTTCTCCACCTCAAGTTTACAAAAGCATGTGAACAAGGACAGGGCTGACAGCAGGGGAACCAGGAAGTAAGAGCCAGAGATGCTGTTTCTCTTCACAGATGTTGGTATCAGTGACACAAGAGGGACTTGGAGAAGGTGGCCCAGAAGCTCAGATTCAAAGAGATTGTTTCAGACTCCCATGGTAATTTGCCCAGAAAGCAGAACTCAGTAGGAAGAGAGAACTCCAGGGGCCAGGGTGAAAGCAGAAGAAAACCATGAAGAATCTGAAAGTGATGTGGTAAAATTTGAATTTGTTAGAAGCTAAGGAAACAAAGGGCCAAACCTACATCCACATTTTGCATCCAGCTCCCATTTCTGTAAGTTGCTTACTACAGACAGGAAGCCTATTTGCCTGGATAGATTTCTCTGGAATGACATTCATTTTCAGAAGGGCTTTGCAGGAGCCTTGATAAGGGCTGCCAGCAGGATACATCAGTCCTGGCCCTTCCCACAGCATTTTCCAGGCACCAGCACCATGGTGGTAACTGATACCAGCAATTTTTTCATTCTCTTTCCAGCAGCAAGAAGATTATATTTGATTGAGCCTCGCTACTGATTAATTTCTGTCTCCAGGGTTCTCTGCCAGCATATAAACCCACTAAGCCCCCAGTATTCCTTTAGCCTGTGACTCATAGGAGAACTCAGCATGCAGTGTGTTCTCTGCCCCAAGACTATGATCCTAAGGAAATACTCAATCTGGGTCTCCTGTAGAGGCCTCTGAAAATAACCACACACAGTCCACTGTCAAGGTAATGTGCTGTTAGACCTGGATCTCACATCTGCCATATCTGCTATATAAAAAACGCCACAAAACCAAAACAGAGGCTCAAACAGCCAAAATCTAGTTGTCCTACTTTTCATTTTCCTCTGGGACATAGAGTTCAACATCAGCCCAGCAACACCCAAAGTGGTACCACCCAGCACAGCTGAGGTGATACTAGTGTTAAGAAAAACTTCAGTTTTAAAGATAGGAATTACCAGTGCTGGATCCCACATGTTTTGTGGAGACAGATGATGGTTTTAAAGAGATTAAACACAGCTCCACTCTGAGCTTGGGGGATGGTCGTCTCGCCCAAGGCTGCAAACACAACCAAAGAGTTAGAGCAGAACTCTTGCTACTGACTGCAGTGCTGACAAGTGTTCATCTCCTGAGGCTTCACCCACTGAACACCCGTAACTGGGGAGTTAATTCCTTCTTTCCTGTCTCCATTCCTGATACACAGAAAGTGATCCTAAGCATGAGCTACTTGGCTGAACAGTATCTCAGTGTCATGACTTGGGGCCAGGTTGATGGTTTTTAAGCATTTGGAGTTGACAGCTGCTCATGACTGGGGCTTATGAGCTGCAGATCATGAGGGATCACAAAAGCAAGAACAATTTGCTTAAAATGACAAACAGGAAAGATCAAGATGTTTTCTGTACATGGTGGAAAGTTTTAACATGAATTCTTTGGCCTTTTTTCCTCTAGAAGAATCCCAGCCAAAGAGGGAGCCAATATTAAGCACTACATTCAGTGACAAGTGCCTTTGAGGACAAGAGCCATCCACCCACAGAAAAGGATTCTTTTCTTTATCTACAACTCAAGGAAGGAAACACAATTTTATTATTGGGTTGGCTTTAAAAAAAAAAAAAATACTTCTATTCAGGCAGTTAGCTTCATATATGGGCTAAATTCTCTGGTTTTGTAACATGGTACAGTCCTTAAAGCCAGATTTTCAAAAACAGAGTGCCAGTTTCTCAGCTCAGACTGAGAACCCACAAATTGGCCAGACCATCAGCAGTGCTTTGCACATATTATCTCCTATTGGGACAAAATCTTTTCAAATCTGCCTGTAACTCAATGAAACCACAGCAGTTACATCTGCAAACAATTCAGCACACAATATTTTCCTCCCTAGTCATGGTTAGGGAAAAAATGCCACTTTTGTAGTGACTACTTTATCCACGTTATTCACATGTACTAATGCCCAATAGCAATAGCATTCTTTTCTAGAATACCCAGGAGAAAGCAGAAAGGTGTTTTATTCCTCCCAAAAGAGAATTTCCACAAAGAAGCAGTCAATTCTAGCTCAAAACACAACTGTCCTATAGATAAGCAGCAGAACAATTCATTTTGAAATGAAACTCCTCCAAAAGTGATATCAGAACTCCCACTCACACAAATGGTTTTTGTTTACAAGAGTGGTTGTTCTTGAAGAAAGGACTCAGCAATGGAATGGAAAGGTGATTCAGAACTGTAAGTCTGGTGCTAGAAAGGACATTAGAGAAGAAATCTGCAGCTCACATTGTGTTGGGCACAGACAGTTCTGACTAGAATAACTGACAATTACGTTATTCAATAGCCTTTTGATTCTCGGAAACTGGCAGCAAACCTAATATTTCAGCTATTTGGACAAAACTGTTCCTTGTCTCTAGGGTATTGCTGTTTATTTGCCTCAACTCTATTAATTCCATCTAAACCAGGTATTCAGAAAATGTGTGATAGCAGAATTGATCAGTCAAAACATACTGAACATTCTTTTCCAGAGCATTGCGAAACAGTTCATTTAAGTAGTTCTTTTGCAACATCCTTTGGCTACACTGTCCCTCCCACCAGCTCCTTACAAGAATCATAGAATTGCATCTATTATTGCCCCACTACAACTGCTTTCTCTACTGACATGAGCTAAATTATCAGAGAGTATTCTGAGTTGGAAAAGACCCACAAGGACCATCAAGTCCAACCCTTAAGTGATTGGCCCATACAGAGATTGAACACACAGCCTTGGCATCATTGGCACCAGGCTTAATCAAACTGAGCCAAGTATTCACACGTATTTTACTTTATTTAGAGCAGGAAGTTACTTTTTCTTCCCCTAACAGAACAGTTCCCCACCCACTCCAAGAAAAGAATGTAAATAGTCACAGCAAGGCCCCAGTGACATCCAAAGGTAAAACTGTAAGTATGCTTCCCACTGCTAGAGCATATTTAAAGGCAGGCTATTGGAAATAAAAAGATAATGGAAAGACCAAATCTTGAAAGGGAAACTAGAAATCTACCTACAGCCTGCAGACAGGAAGGAGCCAGATCCATGTGTCTTCAATGTTACTTTGGGCAGGTAAAGAGACTGGCTTTCTGCACCCTGCCTGCCCAGTGGGGTGTGCTCACTGCAGTCATTCACCCACAACACTCAGGGGCCATGGAAAGGTGAAAATGAGGGGCACTGTTCATATCTATCCTTACTGCCTTTCCCCTCAGAGAGGCATCTCTCCATTTCCTGGAAATTGCAGCATTGTGGCAAGAACACAGAAGAAAAGAAAAAACAAACACAAAGCTATATCACAAATCTGAATGTTGTATTCCCAGTAGAATAAGGGTGAACAGCATTTGGCTTTTAGGAAATTATGGGTTACTGTCAGAACACAGCTTTGATTTAAGTTCTAGTTGGTTTGGTTCAGGCTTGTGTCCAAACCTTTTAAAGAGCTGTTCAGTTAGAACACTTAAAGGAAGTACTGTAGGGTTTACTGTACTTTTTCCTTTAGCAGTGAAATGTTTTGACTGGAAGCAATTAGGGTCAGGAGGCTTTTTTTTATTACATGCATATTCAGGCCACAACACCGATCCCAATGGGCGTAAGTGCCGCAGTAAATGTGCTGGGCACCCGTTTTTATTCTCACTCCAGAGTACCTGGGCAATTTTACCATTAGGTGGCACCAGAGAATATTTGAACATTACCAGGAAGGCCCTTTGGAACTGGGATCGTCTTAAGCAGATGTAACCACATAATTAAATATAGTTCTCTTTGCTATGCATGTGAGCTCTTTAATTACTTACTACAGGTGATACACAGCTCATCAGAGGGCAAGTTGCAACCACAGCCACAATTTATTAGCAAGTGGTTTTTAATCACACATGAGAAGTATTTGACGTGGAACTGCCATACAGTTGGGTTTAACTGAGATGAACAGCTTTGTAGGGTTTTATTTGTCTTACTGAAAAGAAAAATATACTTCTGCCCAGACAATTCCAAATGTGGGCTGTTAAAAAAGACCCTTTCAAGAGTCCCAGTGCATATCTGGTACAGTTCCAGCAAGGTCTATGAATAATTTACCAGCTAATGAGCTCTTTTCTGTTTATGAAATAATACTCTTAAGAATAATAAGGCAGGACATAAGCAGTAGCCATATGTTTCTTCTCAAGTTCTAGCCAGACAAATGACCTGAAAATTGCTGTTGCAAGAACTTCTAAAGCATATGGCTAAGTACAGGGAATTTGTTAACTTCTTGTGTCAGATCCAAGAGTTTCCAATTATCAACAAAAGATGGCATACCAACCCAATTACTCCTGATATATTCCAGTCAAAGACAGATTCCAAGTAACCATAGCTGTGTGGGTGTATGTGGTTTGAAATAACAGGAATCACTGAGAATTTAGTGTAAATAAAAAAAGTAGACCCACAGATCACATCCAGACAAATGTGTCCCAGTGTGCTGAATGTACTTTCAACAGGAAGCAGGAATTTTTGGGCATTCTACCAATGCTGATTTCGAGCCACCATAAACTATGAGAGGTACATTTACTTTCCAGCACTACAGAAAACTCCAGCAACAGCTTATTTCGTTTGTCAGAGAGGAAAAGAAATGCATCTTTCTTACATAACAAAACAAAAATATACCGAATGGTTGAATTTTTTTTTTAATTATTAATTGCAGATTGCTTTTGAAGACAACATCCTCATCCAGCTGGATAAACACCAGGACACTGGTACATTCTGCATATTTCTGATACATCTGACTAAGCAACTGAGTCCAGTGCCGTGTTCTTACTCACATGAACCCTTAGCCCCAAACCCCTGGACACAATGTGCTTTCATACCATGCCTGAATCTCCAGCCATTCTACTTGACAGCAAGATGGAAAAGCAATGATATAGTCACAACAATGGACCAGAACTCATAAAACCTCTAAGGGAGGTTTAACATGAGGAACCTATTTGTACGCTAAACAATATTTCATATTCATAGTAAAATTTATTACATCATCCTAAGAGCCATATAAACTGTCAGGGATTATTCCCACTGTCCCGGGTCAGTGTGTCAATCCAGGTCAACAGCAGCATATTCTTCACTAAGTTAAGAATGTTTCTGGGTTAATTTTTGTTTTAATCACACATCTTGCAAGGAAGGTAAAGGTCCACAGGTCATTTCATGCTGCATTTATGTTTGAATTCAGCACGTTGAAAGTCACTGCTTAGGTCCTTTATTATTTAGCTTACAGCAACTGTGACTGTTCAAGGTTTATGATGTGGGTGGTAACAAACACACAAAATGCCAATTATCCATAGACAGACCAATGACTGGGATGCTTTCCTCGGTCAGCCACAGCCCTGCAGGCACTCCTCAGACCTAGGTCCTCTTAAGTGGAGTTGCTCAATCCAGAGCAGATTTCATTCACTACACTACAGACCTCTGGCTTGCTCTAGAGGGGGTGAAGCCTGAGTAGAGGCTGCTGGAGAATCCCTAACAGGCCACTGGCTGAGCAAAAATCCTGAAATAAATCATGATACTGGTGAAGGGAGAGTAAAAAGCCCTACAAATCCTGAGAACCACCTCCTCTTCCTCAGGATTTCCAGCCAGACAAGTTGATCATGAGAGAGATACTGGTCCATTCTGACAAAAGTAAGTAAAATCTTTGCAAAATGATCCCCAAATGCTTAGAATAGACTAAACATTAAAATAACTGCATGAGCAAAAGATGTTTAAGAGTCTAGAAATGCAATCTTTTTCTAATGGCTCATGTTTCACTTGCATGAAACTGAAAAAAACCACCAATTTAACAAATCCTTCCTTTATATACTGCCTTTAAGACTAGTACCTGAACTACAGGTGAAAAAATAGGCATTTTTTAAAAAAACACAACTCTGATCTAATTAATGTACCATAAAAAAGAAAAGAGGTGAAAAATCCCATTTTGGACCTGCCTAAACTTCTGTAACTACAACAAAAATCCCCAAAAACCAAGAAGCCATTCTGAAATTTGTTCTGTCCATGCTATCTGAGTGTACATGACTGATGCATTTCTCCCAAACACAAGATTAAAACTAAACTGTTGTTCCTTATCATAGCAAATAATGCCTGGCACTGTTCGTAGGCATTTCCAATATTAACCCACCTGTAAACCAAAGAAAACATTTTCTCATGGCTCAGGAATCACAGTGCCACAGCAGCTCATTTCTAAGACCCAGGAATGCTGCCTGTGAAACTTAACCTGGTGTGAGCACATGGAAGCTTTTCAATGATTAGCTATTGTTTTATCAGCTCCATAACAGAAAAAGGTGCTTTTTCACCAGAATGGTAATAGCATCTAAGTGGCAATGCTGCCTCAAAACCAGAATAAATATTAGTAGCCAACAGGTTTTCCTAAGTGTCCTTACACAACTTCTTCCTGTGGGAAAAGCATTCAAAAGCCTGTGCCCCCAATTAAAACACCTACTTTTAAGAAGGCAACAAACCACCTTCCAAAACACTATCCTCACTGCATGTTATGTTCCACTTGTCAAGCTTTGTCTCTTTCAGGCTTGTGCGTAACAGTCAAATACAATTTTTATCTCCTTCTCATGCCATATTATTGGGGATCTTGCTTTCCTCCTGAAGTGCATTGTTTTACATGCCAGAGGTGGAGGTATCACTCCCTTCCAGCCAGAACTGGGCACACACATGAATTCAGACAATTAGGCCTATTAATTCTGGTGATTTTGTTTGTACACATGGAGCCAGGCTTAAGCACCACAGTGAGCAATGCCTTTCTTTATCATCTCACACACTGTCCCCAATGATCCAGCTGTCTGAATATCAAGGTATGCACCCACAGTCAGTCAGCTTGAGCTACTTCAGACCAGTTGTGTCCATGGTTTTGTGGTATTAGCCCAGCATTGATGCTGTGGTACCACAGGGTGCCTACCCCTAGGTATCTGAGTCCTGCTCTCCCTCACCTCCTGAGGGACAGAACACTGCAGGTGTGTCTCTTGACAAATACACTCTGCAAGGGGGTTCAGGAAATCTGTTCTCTACATCAGTGCTCAGCTTCACTGCAGTAGTTGTTCATCCACTGGGGCATGATTGTGTGTTGTATGGTATTCTTTGACTTTTTTCAATATACAGTAATCATCTTCCCTCACCTCAAGTCCTGTATGCTCTTTGCCACTCCAGCAGTGTCCAGTTTGTTACAGAAAATGGGTTCAGGAAAGGTAAAGATTAGTTAAGGGAGCATCACTTGGAACACAGCACCTGTACTTAATCCCTTGGACTGCAATACTCTCAGTTACACCTCATAACTGAGAGCCTTCATGTCCCAGCTCTTACATCAGTTTGCAAAAACCACAGTGCTCTTCCCTGACTCCAGCAGCTCCTCCTCAGGCATGGTGGCTGCATGGAAGGGCACTGCTCTTGTCAGTTGAAATCCCTGCTGCACCTCTTTGGATTGACTTAGCTCAATGGTCTCACCCTGGTTTTGTACTGGATTCAAAAGATTTATTTTAAATATCCCAACAGAGTCAGATAAGACACACTCAGCCCATTCCAGCATAAAATGCAAAGCATTCTTAGAGCAAAATGTGCAAAACTTCCACAACTATTTAAGTTAATAATTAAAGGGCCTTTCCCTAGGGTTAACCAAGTCAAGTTAGTTATTCACCTCACTGAAAGTGCACATACTAGGACCAAAAAAAGGAAGACTGTTGGATGATTTTGCATTTCACCAATGCAGAGCTGTGTATTATAACCGCATACAGAAGTGCAATCTGCTTCCAGAGAAGAACAATATTGCTCCATACTTTGGCATTTGTGACAGAGTGCAGCAAGCCACATACCTTGAAGGCACCCAAGCCTCTCAGATTGCTATAGAAGCCATACCTGAAACTGCTCTGGTGACTGCCCCAGCTTAAGCAGTATGGCATTCACACAGAAGGTAGGCAAGCTGTACATACAACAATGCATTGACAAAGTTACTTGCACTTCATACCTCCTGTATAGACACCTTTATTTATACCTCACACCTACAGGGACTTGTGACGGTAAGTCCCAGCCAGCTACTTCTCCAAACAATGCTTTAAAAAGGCAAATTTACTTAAACCTCAATGTTGTTCCCAGCTCTGCAGAAAGACTAAACCATAGGAGAAAGTAACACTCCCTGTATAACTGCTACAGTGACTGACCACCCTTAAGGTGATCATGTTGTGAATAAAATCCATTCAGGACTGTGTGCTATCCTGTGCCCATTACCTCCATCCTGCCATCAGGTGAGTGATTTTTTAGAAAAAGAAATGTTCTCAGTCAGGCAGTCCTGCTATCTAGGCCCACTGGACAGTGTGCTGAAGGCAACACCAATTATGCCAAAAAACACTATTAAAATAAGTGCTTAACTTTGGAAATAAAAACTACATTGCAGCATAAGTTTTTTAGATGATTCTAAAATGGCATAGAATCTTCTGGAATCTCAGTCTTTTCTTTACTCTTAGTAGCCTACTTATGCAGTAAGATAGAGAGCATTCCTACATGATTAGTCTAGCTAATAAATACATTTAGAGGCACCTTTTTTCTTAGAGAACAGTATAAGCATTTGCCCAAAAATAAACAAACCACAAGATTATTTTTTTTTTTTCGCAGCAACTCTTTAAAAATTAGCATAGGAGCATTTTGAGACTCAGGTATCTATCAGGCAAACTGAAACATGCCCCACGGTATTATCAAAGAGCATTCATTACACTGGGATCTCCAGATCAAATCTCTGTTTCATGTGTAAAGTCATTTACTCCAACATGACTATGTGAAAACATTCAAGAGCAAAATATATTCCTACATGTCCACTGGAGTTCTTGGACATTTGCAGTCACTAACCTGACAAAACATTATTACAGACTCGTTTTAGGAATGTTATTCAGTCATTTCAGTGCTTCCTGTCTCTGCCTCTGTGGGCTAGTAAACTTGACTTGAACAGTTTGGTTATATTAACCTAGCTTTCCTTGCCATTACTATGATGGTTTTCCTTCTTGTGAGTACTGTGAGTCATTTCCTTAAATCTTTGCTGGTTTGGCTGCAGCCTTCAGGATAGTAGGAACTGCCAATACTCTTCTCCTGGTTTTAATTGTGCTGTGTGCAAGAACCCTTTCTCTTAGAGTAGATTTATCTGTTTAGTTGAAATAATTACATTGCTGCCTAATGCAAATCATTCAAGCTCAGTTGTCATCATAACTTCTTCAAAGCCACTCAAGGTTCCAGTCATTGAGAGTCTGAGCCCAATATTTTCTGACTACTCTGATAAAATCCCTGCAGATGAGAACTTGCTTCCCAATCCTTTAGAAACATAGCCATACCACTCCATCCTTTCATACCTTTGTTTAAACAGGCTAACTAGAAAAAAGTCTTTCCACCTAATTGTATCAAGTCTACTGATGCACTCTAATTGCTCAAATACTCCTCTGTGTATTCCTAGGCCTTGGGCAGAGGAAAACACCCACACAAAAAAGGAACAAGAAAAATCAATGTGTGAAAGACCCATCCTAGGAGCCCCCGCAGTAACAACAGACAGTACAGGGAATCCCACCTGCGACACAGAACCAACATCCAGCCAAGGCACAAACAGAACACAAGGCCAAACCCAGGGAAGCTCAAACCAGGAACAAGAAGTCTGGGCCAAGCTTAAATGGAGCTCCTGTGCCCATGGATGGGGGTGTGGGTGGCACCCCAGCCCAGGGGGGGCCGATCAGGCAATTAAAGCCTGTTAGACTCAGAGCCCTGGCACTATGGGAGGGGGGAAGCCCAGCGTTCAAGGATGAGTAGTTGTGAAAATAAAAACAACCATGTTCTAAGTGCTAAATATACCCAGGTGCTTTTTACAGAATGGTGACTCTCCAAGTGCAAACAATTTTATAGTAATGAAGTCATTTATTAAACTTGGATGAAAGAAACAAAACAAGAAATCCTCAAATCCCATTTTTTCTGTTCCGTTTCTGATAGATACCCCAAGGCTAATCTCAGCAGCTATTAGCCTTCACTACTGAAGGGGAAATGCATTAATTACTTCAGCCATTATATACAATATGAAAGCATTGAGTGACTGAAGGAACCTCTGCACTGTAAAGGAGATTTTTTCATAGTTGAGGGACTACTATAATAATTGAACAAATCTTACTTGCTGAGATAAACAGAAGAATAGATTTTTTGAAATGCATCACTGTTAAATGCAGCATTTTAGCTATGCAGGGTGCTAAGAATGTACACTACATCATACACCAGTAATAGCAAACAAAAATAACCAGAATATTCCTAATAAAGAAGGTTAATCCATTTGGAACCCGAATCCAGAAAATATTTTACCTATCTGTAATTTTAATTCCATTAGTTTAGGAAGACAGAGAAAAATGACTTTAGTATATATTTAGTTTAAATTGAAGTATTAATTCCCCTCAATTGTAAAGTCACATCAGAATTTAGTTCAGATACCCTCTCCTTCAATAAAGCCACTCTTTCCTGTTTGACACCTTATGTGAGTGGAATAGAAAGAATGTAAAACACCTAAAAATTGCCTGTGAAGATTACAGTGTAAAGAGGCAAGTTTCAAAACAGGAATATATTTTCTTAATCCAGGAGAGCTTTTTTAAAGAAGAGAGAGAAACTTTCTTGTTCTTCATTAAGGAAAGATCATGGTTATCAAGTTCAGGATTTAGGTTAGAAACCAACTTTTCCTTATTTATAGATTTGTAATACAGTTCCTTTGACAGCAATGTAGGATGTTACCTGTCATGACAAGGAGTGCAGGATTATTGCTCTCGTTCTTTTTGGTTCCTTAGAGTACCATATTCAATTCTAATTCATGATCTTATTCATTAATTACTCCCCTTAAAAATTAGGCAATATCCATTTTCTTTTTCTAATTGGCAATATTTAAATCTCTCTTGATAGTGTTTTCTAATTAGATTTAGAATGTGAACTATGACTTTGCTTCTGAGAGCCAAAACAGACAGGTTTCACTCTTGCCAGAAAACACCCGTGCCATTTCCAAGAGTGAAAATTCCTGGACTTCTGAGCTTTGTACATTTGTTTCTAATTCTCCTAACGTTTCGGAAAAGACAAGGTTCACATAATCCATCTGTTGAAAAATCTTTCAGAGATTAAGATGTTTAAAACTGGGTGGCTCTAATAAATAGCAGTGTATATATAAGGTTGTACAGCACATTGAATGTTACCAAATGTTAACACCTCGTGTGTGATCGGTCAGATTTTTAAGCCAAGATCCAATGGTTTTCTGTCAGGTTCACCAAGGCTGTATTTATTTCCCTGCTCATTCTCACAACTATTAATGGCTTTCTTTAAAATCCTTTGGTGATGGGTGAGGTCCCAGAAAACTGAAAAAGGTCAAATATAGTGACTGTCTGTAAAAAAGGCAGGAAAGGAACCAATAAGCTCTAGACTAGTCAGTTTAACTTCTTCTCCCAGAAATATTCTGGAGTAAAATAAGTAATTGGAACAGGTAATTGGAAAAAGGAACCTAATCACAAGAGTTACACACAGCAAGTATAGCTAGGACAAGAATAAATCCTACTAGAGTAATGTGCTACTGTAACAAACCAGGAATGTCTGCAGACAGGGGAGCAGCAGCAGAGGCCATAACTCAGGACTTCAGCAGAGTTTAAATCCTATTTCCTGTAACATTCCCATAAAATACAGCAAAAGTTGTCAATTACATAAAAATGTGTAACAAGTATCCCCACACAGGACTGTGGTGACCATTAGGATGGGAGGATGTATCAAAATAGACAGAAATTCTGCCCTGGGCCCATATCTGTTCTGTGTTTCATTGATGACTCTATGAGAAAACTGAAAGTATGCTTCTGAGGGGCATAAAAACTGAAGCTGCAGAAGTACAGCATTAGTGCAAATAGATGTCAAAAAACCAGGAACACAATCTTGAAGAAAAACTAGGATTAAATTCATTTGAGACAAAACCAGGAGACCATGCTGAGCAACAGCACTCGACACCAAAATACACCAAAGAGCAATCAGCTGGACAATGGTATTTCCAGAAAAGGACCTGGGGGTTACAGTTCATCAACACAAGTCAGTAATGCCATGCAGACAGGATAAGCACTGCATAAAAATGAATAATCAGCAGTACATGGTAAAATCATGCAGTTCTGTCCAGCACTGCTCAGGCCTCAGCTGGGGTACTCTCTCCAGTTTTGTGCTTGTAGATGGATGTAGCTTACTATGGAAAGAGTTTGTTGCAGACCAACAAGAAATATGACCTCTAAGAATGAGCTGAAAGACTTAGGAGTATCTAGCTTAATGAAGGTAACTCTTAAAGATTAATCAGTGCTTGATAAAAGTATCCATAAGCACCAAAGTCTGATAGAAAGAAGAAATAATTAATTCAATGTGTCCATGGTGGACAGGACAAAAACTATTAGCTTTAAGCTGCAGCAAGAATAAGTCAAGTTACTTATTAAAGGGAGAAAATACTTCTTGATGGTAAGTGAAGCACAGGAATTTCCTGGATAGGTCACGAAGACCTCATCATTAGAAATTGTAAAGGAGTGAATAAACAAATATCTATCAGGAATGAACTCAGCATAGACAGGAGATGAACAAGATAACCTTTCTGTGATCTCTTTCAATCTTTTTTTTTATGGTTCCATGATCCTGTATCGCTAAAGAGATGGTTCAGAATCTCTCTGCCCTTTTGGTTAGAAAAAGAATTTATCTGGGAAATTTCTAGGGGTGGAAAGATTTTTGTAACAGCTGTGAAAGACGTTTTATTTATTTGCTGGTGGGTGCACAGTACTTTAGAACACAGTAGGCCTCATTATATTATTCTGAGAAATTTAAGTTAATGGGACTCATTTGGGGAATATGGCATAACATCATGAAAGACAAAATATTATAGGCTCTTACTTCTGTAAAATAGTGAATGCAATAAAGCCTTTCAAAACACCACCAGCATTAATTTTCACCAGCAATAAACCTCTCCCAAATAACAACCCCCAAATTTAGCACTCATTCTAGAAAAACATTTCTAGATACTACAGATGATGAAGGAATCTGTGTGCCACCTTCTCTTTCCCCACCCTCACTCTGCAGCTTTCCCTTTTGGAAATGCCCTTTGTGCACCCAGCTCAGGGAACTAGAGAAAAGAGCACTTTGCTTCATCGTGGTGCTGTGAGGTAGAGGAATTGGAGATTGAGATGCAAGCTCTACCACACAGCTGTATTAATGGTAAGTTGCACTGTCTTACTCTTGTGCTTGTATTTAACTTCCACCTCCTGGGCCTGGGGAGTGCAGACACACCCAGCCATCAGCTCCATGCCTTGGGAGCAGCCCCAAAGCAGAGCTGAACACATCCAGTGGTGCTCTCTGCATGGTCACTCTCACTTCTCACCCCCAGGGCCAAGGGCACACCCGTCCCAGGAGAGATCCTGCACTGCTCTAGGTCTGGGGACTTGGTGCAGTCCCAAACATGTGGGACTTACTACAGCAGATCACCCAGCTCATGAAATTCCTTTAAACCCCAGGATCTGTTTCACCCCAATGAATGTAGGCTCTGTAGAGAGGCTGAGTGTGACAATGAAACATTCTCTCCTATTCAGTTTTGCTTTTTCTGAGATTTGCAGGTATTATGTGTGTGTGTGTGGTAGGCGGGGGAGTGAGGGAAAGAGACCAGGGTGAAAAAAGAAGGCAGAAAATGTAGCAAAATAGACATGGTACACCAGAATGAGAAAGATCCTGTTATTCTTTTCTTTGATCAAGCTATTGGCCCCAGAAAATATGGCCAACGTAAATTACATATGCCAAAGTCAACTTCAGCTGATGTTCTTTAGCCATTTGATCTTGTATCTGCCAACTTCCACCCATTTCCCCAATTTTATCCACATGTTAATGTTATGTAGCCATTAAAATGTGTTCTTCTACTTAGTTCAAGTTTTCTGTATAACAGGCATTTTATTCTTCCACTGCAATATACTAGGAAAATAAAATGTCATTTATTCAATTGAAGTGGTAAAGTATTGAATTTAACTACCAATAATAATGTCTAATCACTCTATCCTTTTAAAAGCATTTATATGGATTTAAATAGGAAATCAAAGAGTTTGCTTCTTATTTTTTAATCTGAAAGCACATTAAGAAAGGGTTCTTTTCAGTGAACAAAAACTAAACTATGGACAAAATTATTTTTTAAGAGGTCTTTGAGTATATTATTTTTATGGCTGCTGAAAAAAAGATTACTTCTGGGTTCAACTAACTGATGAGAAAGAAGGTTTCTGTGGCTGTATTGCAGGAGCTGGTAAAACACAAGGAAAGGAACCTCCTGGATGTCCTACACTGAGAATCTCTAACTGTAAATCTCACTAATCTATGAGTGGGAAATACCCAAATAATTGTTTTGCTTAGAGGAGCTAAGCACCTGTAGCTGTTGTGAATTGTAACTGGTGCTGTCAACACTCATAACTTGTGAATATTTGGACAGTGCAACTCACAGGTCCTGGCATCTAGAAGAGACAGAACTCCAGCGGGTGTTGGTCTGGGGCGAGGCAGAACACTGCTGAATTTCGAGTTGTTTTGATAAGGACAATGGTCACTTTATCATCTACAAAACGAAACGAAACAAAACAAAAGTGCTTGATGACTGTAAACTTCTCATCTGGGAAGGAAAAGACTTTGAGTCTTTCCTGAGACTGCCCCACCAACCTACAGTGAAGAAAATATTAAGAGAAAGGGAGATGGCACTGTTTTCAAGAGCTACATTTATATTTTGTTCCAGTGTTTTTGACTTTAGACACTTTATTTCCTGGGGCCATAGGAAGTATCAGAGGACCTTGTGAGCAGTGTGTTGCCTGCAAGCTGCTGGCTACCATCCACAGAGGCTGAGAATGCCTCACTCTGTGCATGCAATGCACAACTGGAGTCATGGTTGTTGTTAGAATTCATACTGTCATGGAACTAAGTGGGGAAAATGTGAAGACACAGCAAGCCCAAACTGTAACTGTAAAAATGAGTGCATGTTGAGACTGGGCACAGTGCAGGTCCCATCTACCTGGAGGACCAGCAAATCTCCTGACACATGCTAGCATGGCCCTTCAAGCTGCTGTTATCAACGAGGTGAGTTCACTGTCACATCAGCTGTAATTTTTGTACTGGCATCCAGAGTGCATCCACTAACCTGGTCTGGCCACCATAAATGCATGGATGCTCCAGCTCTGGAGGAGACAGGCGCCTGCAGTGCTGCAGAGTAGGATACCTTGTGGGATTCCAGACCCAGTGCTGCTGGATCATCTTCTGTCTAGCAGACTGGAAAGCAGCAGAAAACAGTGACTAATTGAAACAGAAAGCTTTTGTTGGAGTGGGTGGTATGTAACTTTTTTTGTCAGAAAGGATTTCTCTGATTCAGTAGGAACAAGACAGACCTAAAGAGAGAGGGGCGTCCGTGCTTCACTCAGTCCAGGTGATTTGGACAGTCCCACTTGGGCAGTGATGGGCCTCCCGGGCAGTGTCCGGCTGCGGGAACAGCAAAATGCCGCCGCTCCCACCAGGCCAGTGTGGCAGCTCGCTCTGATGTTTGCTCTACACCGCTGCGGGCTTCTGGGCTCCAACTGTTTGCAAAGCGGTATGAGCTGTGCCGGTGTACATCAGCTGGGGTTCTGGGTGTGGATAAACACAGTTCTGCTGGAAGGTGAGGGATGTGTAACCCAGTCTCTTGTGCTGCAGCACAAGGCTCGTCCCCGTCACGGGGCTTCGTGCAGCGAAAGGTCCCGGGAGCGGGGAGCCAGGGCCCTCCCCGGCGGGGGATGTGCCAGCCCCGGCACCGCGCAGTGACTGCGGGACCTGCGGAAAAGCCGCGCTGGTCCCTGCCGCCCACACGGCGCGATTCGGGATCGGCTGCGGGCACGGGGTAACTCAGGACCGCCACCCGCCCGTCCCGCGTGTCGCCCGGCACCGCACGGTCACTGCCGACCCTCTCACAGGCTCGAGGGTGGCGGGATGCGGCAGGATCCCGGCTGACAGGGTGATCCCGGCTAGCAGGGTGATCCCGGCTGGCAGGGGACCTCAGCTGGCACAGCCCCCGGCCCAGCGCCCTGAGGCGAGGGCGGTGCCGCTGTGGGCGGTGGCATCTCCCCTCTCCTCCCCTGCCCTCCCTCCGCTCCTGCCCGCCCTCCTCCGGGGCCGCGGCGCTGCCCCCTCCCGTCGGGGATATCCCCAGCCCCTCCCCGGCGGGCGGGGGCCCGATGGAGGTGGGGATGCTGTGCGGGCTGCGGGCGGGCTGGGGGCGCCGCCGAGCCGCGGACGCCGTCGGGCCGGGTCCGCGCTCACTCGGCGGGGAGCCGCGGGCAGAGGCGGGCGGCGCCGGGGCTCGGTGCGGCGGCGGCTGGGATGCGCCGGCCGGGCGGCTGTGGGGGCAGATAGCGTCCCGCGGGGAGGCGGCCGAGTGGGGCCCGGGGCGGCGGCCGTCGGGCAACGCCATGGCGGCGCAGTGCGACCCGCTGAGCGGGTACCTGCCCCAGCCGCTCTCCGACCCGGGCTCCAACAGCGAGCGCAGCGCCGACTCGCCCGCGCCCGGCTCCGAGGAGGACTCGGCCGGACCGCCGCGGCCCCTGCACAGCCCCGAGTGGGGCGAGGAGCGATTCCGAGTGGACAGGAAGAAACTGGAGGCTATGCTCCAAGGTGAGGGTGGGAGCGGCGGCGGTGCCTGAGGGGCGCGGGGCGGTGGCGGCCGCCGTGAGGGGCGAGAGGGGGCCCCGGCCCCCGCCGTGCCTCGTCCCGGCTCCCCCTTTTCCCTCCGGAACGAGAGCCCCGTCCTTTCAACCCCGTCCTCCGGCGCTGGACGCGGGCCCGGGTCGGCGGGAGCCCCGTGGGCTGGTCCCGGCTCCGGACGCTGCCGTGGCGTCTCGGGCCGGGGCTGCTCCCGCTGTGCCGGGACATGCAGCTCCTTGTGGCCCCGGAGCGGAGCCGAGCGCCCCGGCCCCGCAGCCCGGGTGGTCAGATGCCGCTTGGGGCCGCGCCGTCCCCGGCGTCGCGGGTGGTGCCGGTGGGCAGCCCTGCCGGGGCTCGTCCCGCGCCGCGGGGCTGCGGCTCCGAGGGTTCCCGTCCCTCAGAATTCCATCTGTGGAAACATGACGTCCCGCTCGGGCAGGGCGGTGCGGGCTCTCGGCTTTCGAGGAAAAGTCTAGCGGGTCGGGATCCGCTAGCCGGGCGTCCCGGCCGGAGCAGCGGGGACGGCTCCGCTGAGCTGACAGTGGCCGCGGCTGCTGTGGGACCGGTTCGGCCCTTGGCTCCGCTTTCTGGGTGTTTTTTTTTGAAGATTGGTTTGTTTTTGTTTTTTTTTCTTTCCCTGAGGCTACATATTTTATCCTAGTATGTTTTCAATTATCTGCTCTCAGTGGAAGTTACGTAGGCAGCTTTTGACAAAACACGAGTAGTAATTGCTGGTTTTGTTGCTAAAGAACATGAGTGGGTTTGAACCAGTTGAGGATGCTGCGGAGCGGGGTAATTCCCCCGGGGTGTTCCCGGCTGTCTGGTCTGAGGAGCCCGTGAGAACCGAGGTGAGTTTCAGGCTTTGCCGTGTCAATTCTCAAGGCGTGTCTGGATCGACAAGAAGAGACCGTGGTGGTTTCAAGAGGGCGCTTTTTCCTTTGGAACTGCTGTTTTGTAAACATTTAATGTTACACTAACTTGGTAACTCACATATTTGTGTGCATTTTCAGAACAAACAAACCCTTGACAAATGTTTCATCTGGCGTGTCGCAAGGAAGGCATTTCAGTCACTTGCAGGAAGGAAACTTTAGGTGCTCCCGACATCCAGGAGCATCCCCTGTCAGGGCACCTTCCTTCCTCCTTGCAGCGGTGGAAGGGAGGCTGTGGGAGCAAGCAGGGGAACAGGAGCTGGTGAGTTGGGTTGGTCACTGAAGAGCTGCGGTTTGACTTGGTGACTACAATGATTGGAATTTTTTTTTTTAATTGAGATGCTCTCTCCTGGGGGTGAGTTAATCTTTAATCAGTTAATACTTTAGTGCTAGTAGAAAAATCTCATTATGTAATGCAGTAAAGAGAAAGGAATTTGGAGAAACAGAGCAGCAGCAACTATTTATAAAGATGTGCTCATTTAAAGTGTCTGAAAACCAAAACCATATGGGTATTTCTTTGTAAGAAGTGGTAGAGAAGGGTCAAAAGTTAGAGTTCTGCAAGAAGATGAAGGTTGCCTTAACTTTTTCCTCTAACAGCCAAATAAATTTCCATTATCTCATCCCTCACACAGTGCTTTCTTCTACTGCCTGAGGTAGTAAGCATGAAGGGGTAAACAAAGCTCTCAAGCAGAAAACAAATACTGTATAGTTTGTGTGACCCAGTAGTAGCCAGTGTCATCAATGTAAGATTTTTCTTTTCTCCTTTTTCAAATTTTATTTCTTATCTTTATAAGATTAAAATAGTACAAAGTATATGAATGATAGAGCACAGTGAGTAAATGCAAGCAGAATACTGCCTGGTTTTTGATGTGAGGTTCCTGTATGCCCTGCCTAGAATACACATCCTTCAGGTGACGGTTTGAGGAGGATTTGTATCAGATAGTTATCCTTGTTGTGGTGGAAAATTTACATTAGACTTGGGAAAAAGTGGCTTTATGTGAAAATCTGGACTGTCTGGCTTACTGTTAGTGAAAAACTGTTTATTAGGAAACAAGAAGCAAACATAGTAGTTCTTTTTATGAGAAAACCGAACTGTTTGTTAAACACTGTCACTTTGTGTCAGTATCCTCTCAAGTTTCCCCTCTGTGCTTTACAAGTATTTGTCTCATCTCTTGACTTACAAGAACCTCGAGCACCAAGCAGCTCTGTCAGGGAAAGCATTGTGGAGCCAGATCTGTGACTGTACCCAGAAATTCAGAGTCACTTATGCTGCTGATTACAAGCCAAATGTGATTTTGCTTTTTAGCTTCTCCCACCCTCCCCACTTTTTGTTTGTGTCCATCTTTTGGGAGTGGAAGCTTTGAATTGCTCAAGTAAGAAAGGAAGCAGTGTGAACCATCTCCAGGAACACACTTCTGTTAGATAATTTGTAGGGTTGTATTCCCTATGGTTTCTAATACCAGATCCTTCACTGGAAGTTCTTTAGATATGCAGAAATTGCATCATGGAAGAGAAACATCTCTTCAGTCCAGGTGATGATGAGCAGATTTCTTATTTCCAGAAGTTAGCCAATTCTTTGGTTTTTTAAAAAAATTCAGACTAGTGTGAATACAGCTTTTTATTCATATTAGATGCTTAAAGGCTCCTCTTTTGCTTTTACCAGCTACTAGATAGCTTGTTTACATTTGGGAAAGTTACTTTTTAAATGGCGAAAAAACTTAGAATATCTTCTAGTGATCACCACACCTTTGTTATATTATGGAAGAGTCAGAATATATCATCTTTAGTTCAGCTGTCTTTAAAGCCAGGTTTGAAAGAGCATTTGTTGAAGGAACTTATCAGGAAATGTTCTCATTCTTGCTTGGGGGTGCCTTGGTGTTTTTCTGGATTTTTTTCTTTCTCATCAACATCTGCTGTTTACTGAACTAATCATGAAATCTAAGAAAAACTATCTGGGAGAAAGAATATGCAGCAGCTGTATGTTCAGCTCAGTGCTTCTGTTACTTTTTGCACTGCTGAGTTTTATATGTGTTGCTGCTGTGGTTATTTTCATCTTTCCCACAGCTGATAGTTTGTGGGCAGTTTCCTGGGGGCCGGAGGCTGATCCCAGCAAGGCTCACCTGGGAACAGCAGACTGGGCAGCTCATGAGGGGTCTGGGGCACCTTCCTGTGAGATAGAGAAACTGCAGGAAATGCTGTAGCAACAACTCCATAGCTCTCTTTGAAAAAAGGGGAGGTGCAGGTAGTTTGCTAGCAGTTGTGTCTGAAGCAGAAATCAAATCTGACTTGAGGGGTCAGAAAATTTTGATTTGAGGATGCCTCTGCTCCCTGTTTTTTTTCCTGCCTCCACTTTAAAATAATTGTATTGGTATTTCCTGAATGGTTCTGTTTGGAATATCAGTAATTGCAGAAGCTGTGGTAAACCTCTTGTGTAGCAAACGGGAGGACTCCACACCCTTGCAAATAAGAACCATTTTAACCATTTTTTCCTTGTGTCCATCTTCTTTGTATGACTGTTTTACTACTTGCACATAGATGACAGGAATTGTGTCCCATAAACAAATCTCAGTCTTTACAGTGGGGTGTAAGCTCTCTTATGCCTCATGTTTTCATCAGTTTGTGGGTGGACAAATACTTCTAGAATAATTTTTTTCCCCTAGGAGGCCAATATGAGTAAAACAGATCAGCTGTTCTTTTCAGCAGTGACAGAAGATGTTATTTCCTAGTAGCCCAATTAATTACAGCTGCTCTGCACAAATTCTGGTAAATGCTCAGGTGACTTCACATTGTGGGATGATTTACTCAGTGTGTGTTTGAGTGCCTGTTACCATAGGAGCTCAGTATTATTGTAAAGATGTAGAACAGTAAACTTTGGGAATCTGTCCAAAAAGTATAATCTATTGTGTTGCAGCAATCAGTAGGCTTAGACAAGTTGGCCATGAACATTAAAAACACCCCAAACCAAGGAAAGCAACACCTTTTTTTGCTTGTCTGGTGTGTCTCATTCTTGGTTACAAAATGTTATGCCAGTCTTGCATTTCAAATAATCCTTTTTCTTTGTCATGCTCTTTAGCAGATGTAAGGGGTTTTTTTTATGGGATATGTGTGGTTTAAGCTCTCACAGTTAAATACTTTGCACCTTTATAATGCACTATCACACAATAGTAGTTTGCTAAAAAACCAAATCCATGCTGTTTTTAATAACAGTCTAAATCTAGCAATGGTGTGTGGGCCCATATTACATATGGCTCTTTCATTAAAGAACAAAACTGTGCTTGTTAGAATTCTGTTTTTCTTCACTCTGTTTTGTATTTTTTTAATGCATCATCTTTCATTTTGAGGACTCCTCAGGGTAATTTTAATTAGAGATCTAAAACTTTATGAGTGGTGTTCTTTTTGTTCTGTGTTTTTATTGATTTTGTTGGGATTTTTTTTCCCTTATGAGGTAATTCAACATTTGCCTGACCATTTATTGATAAACAAACACATGAAGAAAAGCACAGACCTACATGCCCAGGAAACTCTGAAGAGCACTCAGCAGCACAGGAACCCAGTTTACTCTCGAGCTCATCTTACAGACCAGGTTGTGTTGCTACCAGGTGGGCACCTTGGAAAATAGCAGTGGGTCTGGTACTGGCTATAGTGGTTATGTCACAGGTCAGCTGGAGTAGGCCAGAACTACAGGATTTATCTCAGTCTGAGTTTATGTAATGTAGACTCAATTTCTAAAAATGATAGTGGATCACTGATGGCTTTCCAGGCAGTAAGGACACACAAATTCAGTCTGAGCAGTCAGTACAAGCAGCTCATCGAGGTGCTGCCTTTGTGTAGCTCCATCCTGCCATTCCAGCATTGGGTGTGCTCTCCCCCATCCTACTCCCTCTGTTTTGGTGCTCTTTGCCTGTCACAGGGAGCTAGAAAAATGCCCAGTAATTTTCTGCCAGAACAAGTCCTATTTTTCTTAGGGGGAGGTGACACAAATACTTAGATAACTTTTTTTGCACAGTTTAATTCAGGCGAAACTTACTGTAGATCAATTAATTCCTTTGCCTAAAGGTCACCCTGAAACCATTGTCAGATCTTGGCTGTAGTTATGCAATGCCTCTTTCTGATGCCTGGATGATAACTAGCTTTTGTTTGCTGATCCATCAGGTGAAACTTGTGTTTAAACAAGTATATTTTTCCAACTTAATGCATAACTGTTGGAAAGTTTACTTCGGTACTTTTCACAGTCTTCTGCACTAGGTTGTTTCATCTACAGTGAAGGATAAATCAATATGTGGGGCAGGCCAAGTCTGGGGGAAGAGAAGCACTTTTATTGCAATGTGCCAAAGAAGACACAGATATTCTAAGAAACCCAGGCTTCTGCTGAGTGCTACAAACAATGGTTTTATTAGAGGCTGGACCCTGAAGATACGAATTTTGAGCAAGTTGGCTGCTTAACAGGCAATTGTAGTGTTCTTATGGTGGTGTCTGTGCAGGGAGGGCAAGTTCTGTGTTAAATTTATTTTGGGGTTTTATGTTTAAATGGCTAAGCAGGAATTACTGATATTCCCCTGCATTTTTCTTTTGTGCATTTGTGATGGAGGCAGAAATATTTACAATAAAAGAAAGCATACTGTGGTCTTTCAGATGATGAGTGTACCTTGCTTTCAGTTTAAGTTAAGAATACTCAGAGTGCTGTTGATTTATGTTCCTGTTTACAGTTCCCGTGTCCCTCTTGGAGCTCCAAGGGTTGTGAACTATGTCTTGTCTATGACCAGATTTGTACTGAAATATCTTACTCTTTATTTTAGTAGGTCCTAACCACAGTTGCTTTTCCTAGAGGAAGAAAATGTGGGGTTTGTCTACGAAAATTGTGAGATTTCTGTTGGTGGTTTTTATTATATTTTGTTCCTTGTAATGTGTCAGCATATCCTATAGAAGGACATAGTTGTGGGGAAATTGGAACCTTCCTAATAGCATTTACATTTGGTTTTTAACTTATATGTAGCAGGAAAAAAAGAATCCAAGTTCTTTGTCAGGTTTTCAAATCCCCAAAGTGCTGAATAGTCTATTTCTACAAAAAAATAAATACATGAAATGAATTTGTGTGACTTGTAGATTTTACATTCCACTATTAACAATTGTAATAATACCGCTTTCTCAAGTTTCAGTGTTCAAGTAGTACAACGGGCTATCATGGTTTGGCATGAGCTGCCGAGTTAAGTATTGCTGGCTTGCACATTCCTGTTGGTTATATTGTAATCTTTACCTCCACTGGAAAATATGTCCTATTTTGAGTTCTCATTTCAAGCTTTTGGCCTTATGCCTCTCAAACAATGAAACATGCTAGTTTTCTTTCATTTCAAACCTCTGTGTCAAAGAACTAATAGCTTTTTTTAAACATTTTTTACAGTAGTGACTTTTGCTGTGAAGACTCTGTGGTGACTTTCATGAACTTGGAGCTTAGAAGCTAGTACGACTGGAGTTCAGCTACAGAAAATAACACACACCTAATAAGCTATCTGAAGGAACAAGCACTTGATTTAAGGGTTTCTTCTTTAAGATGCTATCTATTAATCAGTGGTAGTTTCTAAAATAATTTTGACTTAAGCAATTCAAACTATTCTTTGAACATAGCCTCAGCTTTTGTTCAGTATTTGGGTTTTTGTTGTTTTTTCTTTGTCTCTGGCTCAAACCAGTACGAGTGTATTGCATGAGGCAAAGGAACTCTTCATGTTTCAGTGACTTTTATAGCTGATTTATGTAAAGATGTCTGCAGTGATATCCTCTTTACTGGAATAAATAGTTTCATGTTGAAGTTTTATTGATGTTTTGAGGGAACACTCCTGAGTGAGTGTTATCTCACTAGATAATACAGTCTAAGGAATCTGAGTAATCAACAAGTTCTCTCATGTGTGAAAGTGGTTTTTGGATATTGGGTGGAAAAACTATTGATGTCTCTGTGGGAAAAGATGGGTGTGATGGATAGGGGATTGAAAACAAATACTTAACTGCAAACACCGAGTGTCTGAATAAGTCACTTCCCTGGTAGCATAACTTCATTTAATTTTTCTGCGGCAAGCCAGGTTTCTTGGAGAGGTTGATGGGCATGTAGCACCTCTGTTCTGTCCTAGCTGTTCTCCTGCTGTGCAGCTCTGCTGAGGTAATGGACACCAGGGTATAGAAATAGGGAAGGCACACCATAGGCACGTGCCTGCAGGACTGTTCCAGGAAACCCTTCTCTGGGAAACCCATGTGTGTGGGCACATCCCTGAAGTGCCTGATGGCAATGCATGGGCAGCAGACAGGTGGGACTGCAGGGACCTCAGGCTGGAGAGGTGTGATGGGATGGCTCTGGGGGCTGGAGTCCTTCAGTGACAGGGTCTTTAGGGTGTGCAGAGCGGGATGCTGAGGAGGAGGTGTTGCCCTTTTATGTGGGCACACACTGCCAGCCATTTGAGAGTGCGGGGTCAGGAGTACTGGGTGCTCTTACAGGTGGCTGCTACAGACCATTGACTGGGAGGAAGCAGCACATGAGGCCTTCAAACAACTGGAGGGAGGGTCCTGTTTGCAGTCAATCCCCATGGAGGAGTTTAACCCCCTCTGTTCTCTTCTGGGGCAGGAACAGAGGACATGGCAGCACACAAGCCATGTAGGAGGTTTCTAGAGTGCTTTTGTGGCAGCTTCCAGACAGGTGATCAAAGAAGTGACAGCAGGAACTGGTTTGCTGGGCTTTTGCCTTGCTTGCAAGGAAAAATTAATCATGAATGTTAAGATGGAGGGCAGCCATTCAGAGGGACCCTGGCAAGCTGAAGAAATGGCCCAAAGGAATTCCATGAAGTTCAGCGAAAGGGGACACGAAGTGCTGCACCGGGGAGAAAACTGTCACAGGTTGGGGTCCAACACGCTGTGCAGCCCTGGTGAGACACATCAGGAGTGCTGGGTCCAGCCCTGGTTTCCCCAGTGGCAGAGAGACATGAGCATTCTGGAACAAATCCAGCAAAGGGCCACAAAGCTACTGAGGGACTGGAGAACTGACACAGGAGGAGAGGCTGAGACATCTGGGATTGTTTAGCTTTAATCTTGAGAAGGCAAGGGAACACTGTAAGAATTGTGTGTGTCAGAGGATATAAGCAGATGGAGCCAGAGTCTTCTCAGTGGTGCCTAATGACAGGACAATCAGAAAAAATGTCATTTTGTAATTTTCCTCTTTTTCTGAAGAGGAAATAATCCATAAAATCTGGAGACTTTCCAGTTTCTGCCGTGTTCAGTGCTGAAGTGAGGTCACTGCTGTCTCTTTTGGACAGCAAAGGAATCAAAGGAGTCTTAACTACAATTTCAATTGTTGAGTTAAAATACTAAATCTGAGATTGGACTGTAATATTAAAGCACAGTGTTTATTAGTGTTAGGTATTGAAGCTGAATAAAAATACATTTTTAGATAAGTCCTAGATCAGATACCAGTATTAAAAATAGCTGTTTGCAGCCTGAAGTGTTCTCCAGAGTTGATAAAATTGCGATTGAGTTAGGGGTCAATTTGCCTTCCTCGGGGCACAGAGAAACATCTGCTGGGAAAACTGGTGTGTACATCTTTAGCAGTGCTGGTAGGCTTGGGTTGTGCTGGCCCCCAGGAAGGTGAGGTGATGGCTGGCTCAGGCAGCTGCTGCCAGGTCTTGGTTCTCATGCACACAGGGGGTGCTGAGGGCTGTGTTTGGCTGCTGGTGTTGGGGTGCTCTGGCCCACGGGAGCACAACTGGGGGGTCCCTGCAGCCTAGCTGGGACATGGATCTGCTGTGGCAGCATGTGAGTGCTGCTGCTTTGCTGCCTTCAGACAGCTTTTGAAGTGATAGTCCCACCAGGAGGTAGCTGTGGTCAGCTGTGTGTGCCTCTCCCCTGCTGGAGGTTTTGCTGAGGCTCTATCAGGGATCTCTCCCAGTGGGATAAGCTGACTGGATGCTCAGTGGCCCAGTGCTGGGAGCTGGCCCGTGGGCTGCAGTGGCCTTGCTGGTTCCAGTGGCGCAGCTTGGGGACACTGTGCTCTGGATTACACTACATCCTCCTGAGCTTGGTGTCCTTGCTGATGGTATGTGAGCAAGCTGTGAAAACAGGACATGGGAGTGCAGCTGGGACTGGAGCGCAGTCCTGTTATCGCTCTTGCTTGGATCCTGTTGTGTAAACTGCAGAAGGACAAGTTGCTCAATTTATCCTTCCTGGAAGTGTCTTCCTTGCACATGTGAGTGACAACAACCAGGAGGTAAATTGTTCTTTAGGTTTCTTTCCCTTTGAGGCTGAAAGGTTTTCAAAAAATATCTTTATAAATGTATCACTTATGGTGAGAAAGACAATAATAGATGATGCATTTAAAAGGCATTAGATTTCCAGTCATTCTGACTACATCCCAAATGGCCAGCTGCCAGCAGCTGTGTCTTGAATTTGGCATCTTGAGATCAACAGTTTATAAGTGCTGGAGAATCAAGTGCCTTTTTTATTGCTAAGTTTTGTTTTTATTTTTAACTGCCCAGGTTGATATGTCCTAGAATTTTGAAGATTAGATTTTGGCCCATTCCTTTAGGGGCTGTGAATTTCTGGGGCACACTGCTCACTTGAGGAGGCACTTTCCAGGACACCCACACAATCTGCCATCTGAAGATGTTTTGAAGATGAAGTGAGCCCTTGATAAGTGATAGCTTTGTATGCAGCTGAGTGTTTTAGCTGTTACCGTTTCTAGAAGGGCTCAAATGCAGCCTGGTAGAAATTTTACTGGAGTGAAAGGAATATTCTCTGGTTTGCTGCTTTGAGACTTAGAAAAAATTGCTTTTCTTTGCCCCATCTGATTTGACTGCTGAGCCTTTTCCCAGAGGTGGGAAGCTGGTCAGTGTGCTGGTGCCAGCCACAAGGCAGCTGTATTCCCCATTCTGATGCAATTCCAGGGCTTGCCCGGCGTGTAAAGGTTGCAATAAAACCTGTGAAAAATACTTCTTATCTATAAACCTTGATAAACTTGTATGGAGAAGCTTTTTCTCAAATATTGATGTATGAAAATAGTGAGTCCCATTCCTCTTTTGGCTTCTTGCCTGTTGGGAAATGTGTAGATGCAAGTGAGGCATGAGCCATCCATTTTCCATTTACTAAACTTCTCTGCAGGCCAGGCCTGGGAGGCTTTGCAAAATCTTGGTTCCATTTTCCCCCTGAAACGATGAATCAGGTCTGTAAGAATGGTTTTTCGAGGAAAAATAAGCAGCAATCCTTGTGCTTATGTGGTTATTGTCAGGCTTGCAGTATGTAGGTGCTGAGGAATGTTTGTATTGGGGTTTTATAGGTATTTCTTTTCCCCCATCTCACAGAAAAGTTTTTCTGCTTGGTTGGTTTGTTTTCCTGTGCCCAACATGTTAAGAAGCTACGGGTTGATAATTTTTTATGTCTTTCAGTCCTTCTCTACAGCTTTTTAACTTGCAAAAATAACTTCTGTTTGTAGGAGTTATAATGGCACAGGGCTTTGCTCGGCTGCTAAAATATTAGAGGTTTTGAAAGCAAAAAACTAAATAAGAGGGCCAAGGAAAGAAAAACATGAAGCCTCATTCCAGATCATGCAAGTGAAATATTACCTGCATGTTCAAATTATATACTTTAAAAGATTGATATATGTGTTTTCTCACTTATTTGGCACAAAGTATGTGTAAAAGCTTGAATGATTGTCCATACTAGTGATGAGATGACAAGCAGAACAAACCCAAAATACCATTCTGCTGCTTGTGGAACTGCTCAGATCACGGGCTTCATCTGTTCAAACTTGGGTCTTGCAAAGGAATTGTGCTAGATTTCCTTGTGGGGGAACTTGCAACATTTTTATAATCAAGCTGAGCTAAATGGTCTCTAGTACAAAATATCTGAAAGTTGGTATTAAGCCAAGTAACTCTGGTCTGAGAGAAGCAATGTTAAAAGATAACTGGAGGAAGAAATCAGTGACACTAATGATTTATCCTGTTGTTTTGAAGTGCTGCTTTTGTTTTCTGGAACATGTACATATATCTGTGCTGTTCCAATCTCACATGGTCACTGAGTGGGCCAGGAAAGGCCCACGGGGGTCATCTGGTCCTGCCTCCCTGTTCGTCCTGGAGCACATGGCACAGGACTGTGTCCACCTGGGTCTGGAGTATCTCCAGGGAGGGAGACTCCAAACCCTCTCTGGGCAGTCTGTCCCAGTGCTCAGTCACTGCACAGTAAGGACGTTCTTCCTCATGTTCACATGGAACTTCCTGGGCATCAGCTTCTGCTGTTGTCTCTTGTTCTACCCTGCTATTTAAATTTTTGGATTGTTTTGATAGTCTAAGGTTCCATGGTGAGGTTACCACATAGTCCAAAATTTCAAATAGATTTTCACCCCTTACTTTTTTGTTTATAAAATATTTTTTAATTCTATATACAGGTGATAATTTTTTTTTTAACATTTTAAGCAAACTTTGGGAAATCTGTCTTACCACTCTGAATTAGTGGTTTAACCTTTAAGTGTGCCTTTTGCCTTATTGCCAATCACGTTGTGTGAATGGAGGGCTTTGATTGTGTCTATTTTGATTGGCTCTGTTCTGTTCAGTCTGTGCCTGCAATAAATTTATGGCAGTTGAATACACAAGATTGGTAACTTAAGACCAAGCATCTTGAGGGATGGAAAAAATGAAATCCATAATTCCAAAATAAATATTAAGTCCATTATAAATGATGCAGTGAAACATTTTTATGTTTAGTTACATTGATGTCTTCTGAAGATATTCCCCATGACCTTTATGGGGAGGTTGTGTTCCTTGAGGGTGTATAAACTGGGATGCAGTGTAATTAAACCAGGAGCTTTGTTCTAAGGGAATTCTTGTGCAGAACATTACACTGTGGTACAGAGCCATGGGGAGTGGAAGGTGAGCCATGTGCTGAACAGAAAGGGGTTACAGTCACCTGTGTTTAAAACCACATCTCTCTGTGTGTAATACTTACGTTTAAATGGAAAACCACAAATATATATTTATGTGTAATTGAAATGAAGGATACATTGGCATGCCACCCTTGCTAGGATATGGAAATCCTTTGTTTCATCAGAGGAACATGAGACTTGGTTTCCCTTTTTCTGGATGTGTAAGCACATCCATGGTGAGAAGTGCTATGGAGTGGTGAAATACTAAATTACATTAGATGGCCTTTGTTTATGTGCAGCTGAAGCAGTTAAAATAGCATTGATTTAAAGAGTCTGGCTGTGGAATACATTTTTAAAATACTGTTTTATATAGTGGAAAAGAATCCTGCTATGTCTTTAGTTTTTTAGTTAAACAAACACAAGTGCTGTTTTTCCTTAGTAAATTTGCTTCCGGAGCGTGTATAAAATAGTGGATAAGAGAGAATCTGTTCCTAATCTGTTCCATGTGCAGAAACAGTGAATAAATTTGATCAAATCTTTAGTTCTTTAGAAGCAATTCCTTTTTGAAATGCGAACATATTTTGCAGAATTTTCTGTTCTTCCTCTGTGTGGAAGACATTACCATCATTAGAGTGCAGAATACATGGATTCTCAATATGTGTGAAATTTTTCAATGCACTAAACAATTGAACATGTAATGATGTTTTTTGGGTTGCTTAGCAGCACTCAGGTTTTTTACTTTAAGTGGTCTTCAGTGACATCTTTAGATTGTTCAGAGACTTGGCAGAAATAAAAAAAAATCATTCCAGTGTTTGAGACATGAGGAATCGTTTAAGCTGGGGAAAAAAAAAAAAGAGTAGGGTATTGCAAAGTTTTGTATATATTTAAACATTTACAAAACTTTATCTTCTGTGTTCTTGTAAATGTTTGGGAGAAGTGAGTACTAGAAGATTAGTCTGCTGGATTTGAAGTATAGTTTTAGGTATTTATCACCTGAAAGATGCAAAATTAGACAACAGATAAATTTTATGTGACTGAAGTTTTTTTAGATTGGTTTATATGTCGTTGGAAATATATTTTTCTGTGTTTATGTAGAGAGCCGAGGGTTAGTGGTGTTTTAACTTGAGAATCTAATGCAAATCAATTAAAATGTAAAATGCTAATACACTTTTTTAGCTGAGGATATCAGCTGCGTATTTGCAGGAATCTTTTCATTGGGTGTCTTTCCTGTATCACTGGCAGAGCTTCTGTTAGCACTGCCTTCCCTCCAGGCTTGAATAGCCAGCAGAGAGCTTGAGACTGGTTTTAATAATGTGTTAAAGAATTAAACGCTGTCAGCTTCGTGCTGCAGCTCTGTGCAGTCTGAGGCTGCTTTTGGTGTCTCTCCCCTGCTCCTGCTTTCTGCATTGCGTGAGTGAAAGGAATGTTCATCCTGCCAGCGGAGCGGTGGCTCGGGGCTGGCTGCTCCGGCACTGAGCGAGGCGTGGGAGCAGCGAGGGGCTGAGTCCAAGGAAATATTTACATGGCTGAGTCCAAGGAAATATTTACACAACTGTCCCTGCAGGTTCGCCAGACCAGAGCGTTGGGTAGTGGGGGGCGGCAAAGCCAAGCTCTTCAGGCGGATAGGAAATTTCAAAGTGGGAAATCTCGGGACCCAAGAGGCGGAGGGAGACGTGACTAAGAGGATTATTGAAGTCCGGTAGCTTTGGATGTGCACAGGAAGGAGCTCCCCATACATTGCACGGCAGCCAGGCACGCTGTCGGGAGAGGAGCTGCTCAGCGCTTCTGTTCAGCCTCTCTTCTGCTCTCTTTCTGTTTGTAGTGTTTTATGGGAGGAGAGGAGGAGGAACCACTCAGCAGCTCTGTTCTGCCCCCTCCCAGCAGCGTGATGGATCGAGATCACTTGGAGCGCGTTCGGCATTTCCGCACCTGGTACCCAGACTTTGGGCTGCTCCACTTGGTGTGAGTGAGAGCAGGCCAGGGGCAGGCAGGGAGAGCTGGGAGCCTGCAGGGGCTGGGACAACACAGCCTTTCTCCATCCTCTCCCAGCTCCCCTTTCAGATAGAGCAGAGCTCATTGGTGAACATTACATTGGAGTGTAGGCTTTGGTGTAGATGCTACACCACCTACCCAGGGTGGGTTCTTTCTGTGTGATGTGTGTTCCAAAACAGCTACTCCTGTTCATCAGGCCTGCTTCACTGGAATGGAGGCAGTAGCAAGATGGTTGGGATATTTGATATTTGGGTGTGTTTTGTTGACTTCCATGTTAAAGACGTGAACTGGAGGACCATGGTGTGGAGCTGCTGGTCGAGTGTCAGTCAGCATGGATTTGCATTTGGATTTGCATTTTTCTAAAGAGAAGAGCCACAGCTGTAAAAAAAAAAAAAAAAATTAAATTGCAGTCTTCTGGATAGCAGTAGAGACTTTCGGAGTGTGGTTTTGCATGCAGCTGAGTAGTCACTTTGTAAGGGATTGGCGTTGTGCTGTTTTACTCATCTTAATTAACTTGCAAATGGTTAAAAGGTATATGGGGGAATACACTTACTTGTAAAGTAGATCAATTTTACCTGGTAGTGTGAAGGTAATGGTGAACTTATAGATGGAGCTTCTCATTCTGAGACACTTGAAAGTCCTTAGTATTTAGCAATTTGTTGTAATTTAACCTTTCTTCCACCAATTTAATAATCAGAGTAAGAATGTGCTCTTAATAATGTCTGAGTAATTTTATATCCTGTAAAAGGGTTTAACATCAGCACAACTGTAAACATGGTTCTCTACTCTAATTATAACATATAATTATCTTTGTAGTCTCTCATGATTCCCAAGTGATGGAGTCTTCTCAAACATTCTGCTCTTGGGCTGTGTTTCCTTTAGTTCAGAAATAAAAAGTAAATTTCTCTTTTGAGGTAGTCCATGAGTTAAACCTTATTGAATTTAGAGGGAGAGTGTCTCAGCATTTTTAAGGACAGAAGCAGAGATGAAGAGGCTGTTAAGGAGGGAAACACTTTTTCTGGTAAGTTCAATAACTTTCAATGCAATTTTTTTAATGTGTTCTAGTGATGTTTGTTTGTTCTTCTCTAAGTGGTGGTTGCTGCTGCAGGTGGAACCCAGGTCGGCTCCTTTTGCTCAAATACAGACTGGTTTGGGATGTTTCTGGCAGGAACTGGTTAATTACTTCTATATAGAGATTGAAGGGGACTGAACACCTTGGGGACTGGTGCTTGAGCTGTCTCAGCTCCCTGGTGCTGTTCCTTCAGCAGTGGAAGAATAATTTCCTTTTCTGGAGAAACCTCTCTGATCTGTGGTCAAGTGGGCTCGATGTGGGAGCAGTGAGAGCTGGTTAACATTTCACAATGACAGCTTAGGCAACAGAAATTTATTTGCATTTCTTTTCTAAAACAAAGTTTTTCTTCTGACACCTTAAGTTTGGTGATTATTTTTCATTAAGTTACAGAAAAGATTTGTATCAATTTCTGCAAATCAGTTTTACCAGGGTTGTGGGTTTGTGGTAGCCAAGCAGTCTCATGATTTCAGGGTAGCAACTTAGAGATGAAAAGTGCTTTATGGTGAAATCCAGTGGAGCTGTAACAGAATACCCAAATTCAACTAAAATCAAAACAGAAGAAAAAAATGCAAACAGGAAACATTGCTTTTTTTGGCAGTCTTAATAATAATGGCTTATGAACTCCAAAAATGGAGTTTCACCTCCATTAATTCTAGATGGTTTGGGTTTGTTTTTTTTTTTTTTTTTTCAATTATGCGTGGTCGAGATAGGCAGAGACTTTCAGAGTCTAGTGAGCTTCTTTGACTGTAATTTCTGGTTGTTACATTCTAATTACAATGTCCTTTCCTCCACAAGAGTAATTTATAAACTTAAATGCTTGTCTTTACAGAACAATCTACTGGTGTCCATACCACTTAATTAGTGCTAATTGTACGCAGTGCCTCTTTGTTTTTAGTAATGTGCCAAAAAAAGCAAACCATAGCCAAATTCTGTTTTAGAGGAACAACTGAAATAGTTGAAATAGCATTGGTAAAAAAACAGCATGAGGGGAAGAAGCACAAATTAAGTGATAAACTCATTGTTGGCACAGTAGGAAGCACAACACTGTCATGTTTATCTCAAGAACAGCATGAACTGTGAAGATTGGAGCCACATCTGGTGGGTCCTGCTTGTGCTGTTGCATCTGTGCAATAAACTATATGCAGTTGGTACTTCTGTATTGTCTTTCAGCTCAAGATGAAGTGTCGGTGGTGGTATGTATTGTCTTTAGAGTAGATAAGGTGTATGTATTTATCATTTTATGGGTTTTTAAAATATCTAGATTTCAGTATCAGGAGGTGGTTTTTAAGTCTTGGGCTTGCTTTTCTCTGAGAGTAGGGACTTTTTTTCAACTGCAAAATCAGGCTTGGTATAAAAGTCACCCACAGTCTCTGCAAACTTAAGAACTTGGAAAATTCCTAGGGATTAATTGCAACTCTAGGAAGACCCAGTTAAATAAAGTCAATAGTAGGAAGCTTTGCCTAATACTTATCATGTGTGGGCAGGGCTGTGTTTGCCGTTTTTCTGCAGAAGGCATAATGCAGTTTATTCTGAGTGGACGCTTGCACTGTGGGGAGGATTTTTCTGAACTGTAAATGCCCATTTTCCCTGGTGGTGTTTGTGTGTGCTGTGTGAGAGCAGAGCTGAGCACAGCTTCAGTTCTCTGTATGGGGACTCATTCTTACACTTTCTCAATGCATGTGTGATCTTACAGAATCACAGAATCACCAGGTTGGAAAAGACCTTCAAGACCATTGACTCCAACCCAGCCCTAACACCTCAACTAAACCATGGCACCAAGTGCCACATCCAATCTTTTTTTAAGCACATCCAGGGATGGTGACTCCACCACCTCCCTGGGCAGACCATTCCAGTCCTTTATCACTCTTTCCATGAAAAACTTTTTCCAAATATCCAACCTATATTTCCCTGACTCTACGAGTATAATTTAGTGTTCAGCCTTAATCCTCTTCCAGTGCAATCTCCTGCTGTTTACTCTGCTTAAAGACTCCTGAAACATGAACTTTCCAAACATTCACCAGAGGAACTAGAGCAGCAAGTCCTCAATTTTTTTCCCTTTCTGCTTGGTTTTAAGGCTAATCCATTTTAACTGCAGGAAGAATGTATTTTTTCTGTTGGCTGCTTTGCACTGCACAAAGCTTTGGTTCACATTGTGGAACATCTTGAAATCTATATAATTGTAATGGAAGAGGAATGTTTGGAATCTTCTGTGGACAATTTATTATTTTTTCTTAAAGCAGAGCTTTCTGGATGGCAAAGAGCAAAGGCTGTCATGGCTTTTTTAACTTTTCTGTTCCTCAGTAGCAGGCGCTTTCATATTCAGGGCTCCATGATCTATCCTCTCCTTCCTTTCTCAGGAAAATAATTGTTGGGTTGGTAATTTTGAGTAAAATACTTAGCCTTAAATTTTCAGTTTTCAGCTGGTGGTAGAGCTTTGTTTTTATTTTTCTCCTGGATGGCTTTGTGGCTTATTCAGCATTATTCCAGGCTTTGCATAGTTCTTGCTAGCCTGTGGGAATACTGACCTGGCTGCTTCGATCCTGAGTTGCTCTGTGTGATTAAAAAAGCTGAAATAAAGGTCAGAGGCTCACTGCATTGAGAACAACACTGTTTCAGAGGTTTTTCTGTGGAGGGGTTTTTTGTTAAAAATTAAGAGGAGGAAGCTTTAGATGTTATTTTGGGTTTGTTATATGTATATTATATGTTTACTTTTTTTTATTTTAAACTTGCAAGTTAACTTACAGAACTTCCAAGAAGTCTAAATCTCACCCAGTGTGAAAGACTTCTTTTCTGAAGGCTTGATAAAGCTTTGAGGAAGTAATGGAGAACTTGGAAAACAACAGTTTTTCTGTGATTGTGATACTTGCCTGCATGCATTGCAGTTTGGTGTTGAAAAAATACATGGCTTGAAATAGTCATCAGAGAGAAAGTGAGGCTGAGTTACAGCGTGTTCACCTCTTACATGAACTGTGTGGTTTATTGGGGTGGTTTTGTTCCTGCTCTTCATTGTTCATCATCTACTCTTATTACACATTTTGATGGAGAATGAAAACCTAAAGCAGATTTTTTTTCACTATTTCTTAAGTGGATCTGCTTAGGACTAGAACAAGGCTTTGTTGCATGCTTTATTTTTGTTTTTAAAATGAGCTGCTAGCTGGTGTTTACTGGAAACAGTAGCTAAAGGTGGGCACGTAAGGGATATTGACCAATCTGTGCTCCAGGGTGGTGATTGTTTTTCACTGAAATACAAAGCTAAGATCTCCTTGGCTGTCAAGTGGCAGCAGGGCCGTTGTATCTTTGCCCTGCAGCAAAACTGAGGCTTGGTTTATTGTTAATTCTGTTGAACATAAAACACTCACATGGTTCATTTTTGGTTGAAGAAACTACTGATGGCTATTGCAAACACACATATAGTCATTTTTTTATTGATGGGTGACTCGTTTCTTTCACAGAAAGCTGACCCCAATACATGCTTATTTATGTCTGGGAATGCTGACCTTGTCCCACTTCCCCCTGCTCTCAAGTGGACTGTATTTCCTTAGGAAGGTTTGCAGTTCAAAGCCCCCTTGGCTGTTGGAAACAAAACTGTTGTTTGAGTTAGAAATCACGCATTTGCATGGCGTTCTTGTTTTCCCATGTACCAGCATACAGATGTAGTTATTGTAAATTAAAAAGACCCTGTTTGTATAACTGACTTGGAAGTACCTTATGCATGAGGTACTTTTGTGCCTGCTTGTGCCTTACATCCTATGAGTCACACACAGGGATTTCTCAGGAGTAAATGTGGCTCCATAAATAAATAAAAAAGCCCTTTTTCCTACATTGGCTGTCTGTATCATTCCTAGCTAGAATTATTCTCAAGAGCAATCTCTTCTAGTGTTCCCTGTGTATGGCTCTTGGCTGTGCTTGTTTTTGGACAATATTTTTCCTTTTGCCAGGCTTCCTTGACCTTTAAGTTGATGCTTTATGCTAGTTATTTCTTGGTCTTTTTGAGAAGAACCTCATCAATAATACCTCATTGGTACCTGTTTAGTAAAAGCTTACTTTCCTTATCTGCTACCATGGCAATCTAATGGCTATCTAATGGCTAACTGTTAATGGCTATAATTATCAGATGACACTTTGTTAAGATTTATTTTGTCCAAAATCTGGCTGTGGTTTTGGTTTTATTCACTATCAAGTCCTGAGGGTGACATTATGCTCCTTGATTATAAAAGATATCATAGAATTGCTGAGTGTACCATGTCAGCTCTGCCTCAACAGAGCTGGATGTGTGCGTTAATTATGTTGGTTAATTATGATTACTCCAAAGAACACCAATGCCCAGGTAACAGGGCAAGTAGCAAGGTTTGAAAGTAGACTTGATTTTTCTCTTTGGTTCACTGACATTCCTTCCAGATTACTAAGCTTTCCATGTCACTTAAAAAGTGAGTGTTTTGGCAAAAGCTTTATGAAAGCATGAAACACATGGGCAATATTTATAAAAACTGGGATGTTTTGCAAGTGCAACATGGGGAGAGATGTTACACAATGCTCAGCCCGTAGTGGCTTTTATGAATAGGTGGTAATGTCATCCTGGTTTTGGTGATAGAGAATTGTTTTTTTTATTTGTTACTGGAAAAGGAGTTGATACTTGACATAATACAGGAAAAAAAATTGACGTAAACTTTTAGGGAAAAGATCCAAATTGAGTAACACTGAGCAAAAATGGTAAAAGCGTCCTGAAAACAGCATTGCATTAAATCAGCTGCACTAACATCTTGCTATTTAAGCCTCTTTTTATTTCTAAAAATATGATATTTCTTGAGCTAAAGGCCCCATGCAGGAACTGGAGGCAGAAGTGGGCCAGATATTAGTTCCTTACTTGTTATTGTTTGTTTTTTGAGATTTTGGCAGAAATCGCACATTCTTTGTTTTAATTTTTCACTTCCCCACGCTTGACATTTTATATCCTTTAAGTTTACAAGTTTCTTTCCAGTTTATTTTGCATGAACTTAAAGGGTTTTGTATTGTACCAGCTCTTCTAAGCTGGACTTTCCTGAGTCTTGAACATAAAAAAGAGGAATTTAATTTCAGGAATAGTCAAGGTTTCTAGATAAATGAGTTGTGTAACTCAGAATTACAGTTGTCTAACCACAAAACAATGCTTTCTTGTTTACTTGTGGTCATTAGTTTAGCTTAAGCATTTCCTGCACTGTATCACAAGGTTGTGGAAATGCAGCTTTGTAGAGTTTTCCTGACTTATATATTTCTTGTAAACAGCAGTTGTAGAAATAGCTTTGAGTCCATAAAAATACAAATTAGATAGCAGGGGGCCAGATGCAAGTCTTTGAGATCATACACTGTAGTCAGTGATTTGCTTGTGCTTGAAAAGAAAGGAACCTTGGGATTTGAGTAACATATTTGGGGCCTGTTTGTGTAGGCAACGTAACTTCAGCTCTCCACTTCCTGCCCGGACTTTAAACGCCTTGCTCGGTTTCATAAGGTTTGAATAAAAGGTTCAGCAGCCCACAAAGGCTGGCTTTCAAGTCTTGATGCACACACTCCTAAGTGGTGTTTATTTAGAGTTAGTCTGATGCCCACAGCAGTGTTGGGATAGGTTTGAGCAGTCCAGGAGTCTCCTGGGGGTTTCACCCCTCTGCAGGGTTGCTTCCTGAGGACTGAAAAGTGCAAATGGAGATTTCTCTCGCCTGGCAAGTAGAGCAGTTCAAAGGTGTTGCCAGGACCTTGCAGTCCCTTGGGAGTGTTTCAGCTGTCCTGTGGCAGGACCTTGCCTCTGGGAAGTAGAAATCACAAGGAATCCAGTGGTTAATGCAGCTGGATTTTTAAAGACTTATCTGTTTAGAGACTTGGAGGTGGAGGGAGCTTTGCATTTCTATGCATCTCCCCTGTAGCCAGAAGACATATCTTGGAAACCAAGAGAAATTAACTTGAGCCTGTTAATATATATGAAAGCATGGCCCAAAAATGCATACAGGGTTTTCATGGCTGAGCTGTAAGGCTGATAATCTTTATTCCTATGTTAATTTATTTGTATTTAAGTACTGAAAAATTTTGCATCCTTGACTAATTCTGTTTTCTTGAGGTCTGCCCAAATTTGGGAGGAGTCCCCATGTGAAGAGGGCTGACAGCCTAGATCAGTGCATTAGGGTGAAGGGGCAGCTAAAACTTCTCATCCAGCTACAGCCTTTAGTGATGTGTGCTTCCAGCATGTCTGTGTTCAATTTCAGAAAGAGCTTTGGGATCTTTGAGGGACAAATCTCAATAGCATTGAGGTATTTGAATAAATATTGCTGTATGTTCTGCCAGATAAGGTTTTGGTTTAACCTTTAGATGACTAACTTGTGGTCTCCTTCCTTTGACCCTGTCATACACAGCCTGAGCTCAATTTCATTATGCTCAAGCCATCATGCATTCTTTGGGGTGTAAGCAGCTCCACAATGAAACAGTTACGAATCTGTGACTTTGCTGCTTGCTTGTGTAACTTGAAATTCCCCTTGCATATGCCACCTTACCCTTGGTTTGGCAAGAATGCTCAGAAAGAGTAAATAGCAAACTAAATACTGTACAGCATGATTTATCCTCCCGTCCTTCAACTCCTCTTCCACTGTAGAGAAAATTGTTGTAGGTTTTGATGTAGTTATTGATGAAAATTAACGAGAAATAGATTGTGGAAGAATGTAGTTATTGTTTACCTGAGTTTTAGAAGGATTTGCTGCCATGCAGTAGACTTTTCATAGAAGATGATTTACCTCAAAAAGCTCATTATAAAAAGAAATGCTACCAGTAGAAGTGCAGAATTTCCTGTGGAGTTGTATCTTTTTGCCCAGAAGAGGCTTTCTCCTGGTGCCAGCTTCGGGCAATGTTTTCCTGGATACATCTGCCATGTCTCTGTCCAGAACTGTTTATATCTGTACTGCTGCCTCGGTGAAAAGGCAGGTAGGATTTCCCAGGTGGAGTAATTTAACTTAGGAGATTAGAACTAATGTATTTGGTTTAATTTAGTTTTTGTTTAACACCCTAAAATCAGAATGCCTTTGCTTGTCTTAGGGTAGCTGTCCTCTTTTTTTGCCAAACAGTCCACAATTCTAAATTAAAAGCTAATAAATTATTCTTAACAGTTTATGCAATCCACATCTCCTAATGTGGCATGATTGGAGTTGGTATGGATGCCAAGCTTCTGGCCAAATTTTACCACTGTAATGTAAACCAGTGCAGGCTTTTATCTTACTGTAAACTGTGTCTAGAAATCCTAATTGTACAGCTTGACATTCTTGATTCATTGTGAATGTGTATGTTCTTATTTACATGCATGCACATAAATAGAATAGTTTAATGCTTTGGCAGCTGTATGTAGCAGTTGTGTTTTTTAGCAGGGGAACTGTTCATAAGAAAAATTCATGTAGATGATGAAAATGTGGACATAAAACCAGCTGTGAAAATAAAACTTGTTCACCTTTACCAGAAGGGTCTAGACTTCTCTTGTGCTTTGATCTTCTTACCTAAACAATTACTTCATTTCCTTAGTTTCTTAGAAGCAGAAAGATCTTGGTGTTGTGAGTAAACTTGAGTTTGGCAAAGTAACTTATATCACTGTGGTTTTGTGCTGGTACATAATTTTCTTGCCTAGCAAGTGCATGGAAAAATGGGTGACAAGTTGGTGCACATTTTGTTGTGGTGACACACAGCTCTAGGCTGGATGGATGGGTGAATTTACTTCCTCTGCTTCCACCCTTTGGGGGGGATCCATCCCACTCTCTCTTTACAAACCTGCTTTGCAATTTCCTCAGTGATGTTAATTGAACAAGTTGTTTTGGTTCTTGGGTCAAACTGATGAACTTGGCTTCTTCAAATATTACGTAGATTATGGTGCTATCCAGGAACAAATTGGCAGGATTTTTTTATTATCTTTAAAACTATGAGTTGAGACATACACTGTATTCCTGAAAATGGGGATATCTGTTTAAGTCTGACTTTTACATTTGTCTTTTTTTTTTTTTTAATTAACTGCATGCATCACTGCCTTGCCCCAATGCTTATGCCTGCACTTACTTAAATTTGTTTATCTTATGCTTTTCTTCTTGGGTTTTTGAACTTTTTTGTCCTTTGCTACTTAATGCTGGTTTATAGCTCAGTTATCCTTCTCGCAAAGTGTTTAAGTGGGTTTAAATTTTTCTGTATGTAAATTTAAACTGGTGTTTTTCATTTAGGGGGGGTAAAAGATACAAAAAAGATTCAATTTACTTTTTGCAAATACTCAAGCTGATGTCAAATGGGCACTGCTTCTAACACTGTAGTCTAACATATTACAAATTTAGTGTACGAGAGTGACTGAACTGGAAATTGACTGTTCTGAACTGAACAGCCCCCTGCTAGAATTCCTCTGTTGTCACATGCCTTAGAACCTGGAATTAGAATACAGCAGGAAGCCTGAATTGGATTTTTATCTGGGGAAGAATTTACATCTAAGGCGATCAGTGCATCTTGAAACTGATGAATGGAAAATAAAGGATGGCAGACATTCAGAATTCTCAGGTTAAGGGAAAAGGAGATGCCAAGCAGCCTGGGTGTGTGAACTTGCATGTGTTAGCAGCTGTATGGATGTGCAGAAGCAGGGGAACAGATGCCTAGAAAAGGGTTCACAACATGTGTCATTTAAAAACTGAGGCTGTTTTCTGATAGAGACAGAAATTGAGAGCAAATGCTTTTGGACAGAAAAAGGAAACTCTGGTTTTGTTCTCCAAATATTCCAATTTCATCCTGGAAGCTGGAGAGTGTGGGATTGGTTGAATTTTAGAAAAGCAGGAGACTTTGTAATTCCAAATAATGGAGATATTTTTTTGTCCCTGTCAATTGTATTCCAAAATCTTGTTCAGCATAATGGGTCCAGATACAGGCAGTGTCTCCTTAGTGTTGGAAAAGGCCTTGGAGCTCAGTGTTTAACCTGCATTGCAGCAGACTTAAACTGGTTTCCTGTATAAAGCTTTGTCTTTGACTTCATCTTGGCTTCTCTCCTTTAACTCCACATCTGTGAATGACTCATAGCAAGCAGGACCATCAGAAAAATATTGTGTATGTTTTTATCCAAATCTGTAGGGGTTTTGTTTCTAATTTTTTTACAGCCTTGCTCCATTCTCCCCTCCCATGCAATGAATCATGCAGTATCTGCACTCATACCTGACAAGAAAAGTGGTTGTGCACTGAGGGAAAGTTGAATGCTAAACAAATAGAAGGAATATCCCCAGCCATCCATCTGCTGAGAGCAGAGCTTTTGTGTTTGGCAGGTATCCTCTGTCAGCCCCCAGGGCACTTCTGATATTATTTCTTTTTCTGATTTTCTTTCCTCCTGTAAACAGCGAGTCCTGTTAAATGCATACTCTGGCTTGGGGGCAGAGTTGGATCTGTCAGGCACTGGCAGCAAGGGAGGTTCTCCCTCCTGAGGCACTCAAAGGCTTTTTTTTTTTTTTTTAAGCTGTCACATCCAGTGACTCAAGACAGTCCCACTGCAGAGCCTTTTAGAAAAATACCAAGCTTTACATCTTTTATTTCTCCCGCCCTTCCCTGAATGCTTTGGCCCATTTCCAGATGTGTGACAGCACAGGGGCAGCTCACTCAGCTGTCCTGTCCCTTCAGCAGTGTTTACAGTGGCCACGCTGAAGGGAAGTGGCAAAATGCTACAACCTTTGTCCTTGACCAAATATTTTTATTTTAAATACTTTCCTAGGGAACCACAGCCCCATATTTAGTGCAGGTTATGAGCATGGCAGCTCATGCACTTATAATAATGGGGGAGTCAGCTGAGGCAGGCAGGGTGAGAGAAGGGCTGGAATGGCTTCATCCTGTCCCAGTGTTTTGGTCCCTTCCCTCGTGTCAGAGAGGAAGCCCAGAGTAGCTGGCAAGTGAGTTGCTGGCATAAATATTTATAATTTATTGCTGTGCAGAGAAGTATTTTATAACAGCCTGTATGGTATGTTGGTGAGATTTTCCTGCAGCTGCTAGAGCTGCCCATCTCCAGCTGTCTCCTCCAGAACTACCTCTCTTTGGATAACAGGTCAAGGGAATTGATAACATCCAAGCTGTGTTTGAAGTGGGAGAATGCTCTCACAGCCTTCACGCCTGGCTGTGTACTGCTGCTGCCAGTTTTTGAATACAAAGGATTTGGAAAAAATTAATACAATGTGAATTTTTTTTTCTGGCCAACCTATCATTTTAGCTACAGAGTTCCAAATTTCCTGGGAAATTGAAGGTGCTGAAAGGCTTGTTTGAAGGTGGGGGGCAATTAACTAACTCTTTGATTGAAATAATAGAAGCTAAACTACATCACCTTCCTTTACACATCTCAGTATAGGTGATGTTTTTTGGATGTGACTGCACTTTGCATCTCTCAGGGAGCTGCTTGGCAAAGAGTGAAGGAGCACTGAGGTCACAGATGCTTTATGTTTATATATATAGGCAGCAAAAATGCTTTATAAACATGAAAGTCAGGGAACTGTTCTCTTCCCTTTTTATTACTGTCTCCAGGATCGTTTCAAAGATTTTTTCTCAAAACTGGGAAGATACTGGGGGAGCTACAGTGTTTGAATGTACTTAATGTAAGGTTTTAATCAGGTTTTGCTCATGCTGATAGCAATAGATCTTAACAAAGCTGTCTCATAATTGACTTTTTGATAGGCTCTATTGTAAAAAAAGTGATTATCAATAGCACAGATGGAAATTTTCTGTCTTAAGAGGACCTAGAAGTAAGGTGTTCGACTTGGCTCTTATTTAGGTGTCAAAAAGCTGTCTTCATCCATTGATTAAAATGGAAGAAACATATAGCTGGCAATTAAAAATCTGGGGAGAATAGTGGAATTATTTGGTGAAAAATCAACAAGTCTTTCTTCCTTGGAATTCTCATTTTCTTTCCCACAACCTGGCAGCTGGGTACACTGTTTGCATGGATATTCTCTTTCCACAGCACCATCAAAGTAGTTACAAACTTTAAATGGAAAACTTGTGTCTGTTTGAGACTCCTTATGCTTTCAGGAAATCCTAAGTGAAGTTGTGCTTTGTTTTGGTTTCGTTTTTCTTGTTGACTTCAGTTGAATTTTATTAGTTAAGCAACTTCCAAGAAGCCCTCTGCTGATCCCAGAAGCAGGGCCATTGATTTAGTTTGTCAGTCATGGGAATGAAGACTTCAGCAGGGCTTTGCAAATTTGTTTGGAAGCATCAGCTGGCGTGTCTTCTGTAGGAAACAGCAAAAGTCCTTGAGTGCATCTGAAGGATGGCATAGAGACTTCCAGGAGTGTTTTACCCAGCTAGAGAGATGACAGAGCACTTGTGGCTCTAACAGTGATCAAGTGGCAGCTCGTGGAGTAGTTTTAATCAGGTAATGCAGTGCTGACAGCTGCTCAGTTTCCCTGGCTTTGTTCTGGAGTGGCTGGCAGTCACTTCATTATCTTCATTAAGCTCCTCATTAAGCCCGTGCCATGCGCTTGCTGCGCTCCACATCACACCAGGCAGCCTTCTGTGCTTGTGGGGATGAGCTGCACCCGTGTGTGCCTTTGAAAGGAGAGATTTCCACCAAGGAAAAGGGGCTCCCAAAGCAACCCCAGCTTCACAGCCTGCCTTCAAGCTGTGACTTGTCTCTAAAAATAAATAAACAAGCAGACGTATTTCTAGGCAGAGTCTTGGCAGACAGCTTTTTCCCTACGGATAAATTGGTTTTGCGAAATTGGAAAAATCTGTTAGATAGCTAAAATTTACAGTTGTTATGTATTAAATTATTGGTTTTAGATAGAGTTTTATAGTTATGCAACTCTAAAAATATTGATGGTGGAATGGACAGGCAAGTTGCTTTCTGTATAACCCATTTTTTTTTTCCCCTATTTGTTTTTCCCCTTAGCTTTCAGTCACCAAATCTATCAAGTCCCTACAAATACTATGAGGAAGCCTCTAGGAATATTTGGTGAAAATCAATGTCTTTTTGGTCCTCAGAGTACATGTGTTGTTCTGGGTTTTGGTTTTTTTTTTGTTTTTTTCTTGCATTCCTTCTTGGCAATGCATGCAGTGCTAGTGGAAGCAAGTGTAGTTTATTTTAAGCTTTCCCTTTTCCTCTGTGTTGCTGTTACTTTTATTCCACAAATGATGGATGGTTGAAGCTTTGTGAGTTTTGGTTGTGGAGCTGGTTTTAGTTATTTGCCAACAGTCTTAATTTTAGTATCAATGATTTAATTTTAATGAAGTGTTCAGGAGTTAAAAAGTTAACATTTGTATAAGTGGATATGACTAATATTAAGGGGAGAATGAAGGTTAGGGATGTGTTACCTGTCTGTGTTTACAATCACATTTGGATGACACAGGTATTGATCCAGGGAGCCTCTTCCAGCTGGCAAAGGGTCCAGGAAGAGGCCATGGATGGTCCAGGAGGCTCACTGACCCTGTATTTCAGCAGCAGGGTAAAAGCACCCTAGGCTCAGCCTGCTTTCTTCCCAGCCCTGGGTTGTTGGTGTGTCAGATGCTGGAGCACAGCTGGCCTCCCTGTGGATAGCTCAGCAGTTGTGTATTGAGTTCCTGCTGACGGGAGGAGGTACAGTGGAACCCTCCCAAAACTGCCCAGATACTTGACAGGCTACTTACTGTCATTTACTGAGCATGCTGAAATTCTTCCAGCTCTTCTTTGGGCTGCTCCAACAGTGGAAGAATGCTCCCTTATAAACATTTCACATTTGCATCATGCATGGTTTTGTTTGGACATCTAAAATTTTTTATCTGACTTCTTAATAAAAGGTGACATTTCCAATCTCAGTCCCAGAGTCCTTTTGACACCAAATATGTGGCTAATTTCTGTAATATTCCAGATACCACATAATTCCAGACTTTGTCATTACTTTTTGTCAGCACGCTGTATGGACAGGTATAGTTTGCTTTTTCCTCCTTTGTTGAATGTTCCAGTAATTTCTCAAGTATTCTGAAGCTTTTCTCCCTTTGCTGGTACTGTCAGTTGATTCTGAGTGAGCATCCTCAAAACGTGAAAGTTACTCTCTATATGACTTTAAGGAAATTTGAATGTCTGATTTTCATTCATCAACTCTGGAAAACTGCATGAAGCCACAAATGACTTTGAAATATTGAGATTGCCATGTGTAGCAGGTTATTTTACAAAGTTTATTGTAATTACTAAAGTAGAAAGAATACATAATCTTATTGAAAAGCCAGTTAACAGGCTCAAATACTTGGATTTTTCATGCAGATTTCTTGCTTGTTTAGGCCTTTTTACTTCTCTTGTCAGACTGTATATTTTAGTTGAGTTGTTTCTGTGACTTCTTAGTTCCTCAGCTGAAAATTGGAACTGAGACTGGCTTTGCAATTACAAGAAAAATGGAAAATTGTTTTGTTTGGATTTCAGCAAATTCAATTTAAGGTCAGATTTTTTTCTTTAACAATGTACGCTCTATCTTTTTATTCCTGAAGGCATATTTTCTGCAATTTGGCTTAACTCTGTGGTCATGGGGGTGGAATTCTTTATCTTGGCTTGATATAAGCAAGCTTTCAGAGCATGTGTGGGTTAGTGTCTGACTTGGTGCACAGGAAAACATCTCTTTGTCAGGTGGTTTCTGGTTCAATGAAAGAAGTTTTTGGTTGGGTTTCTTTGTGTGTGACAGCAGCTTGGTAACTTTGGGGAAATAGCTCAGGCTTTCAATAAATAACTGTCCATTCCAATTAAAAAGTTAGGAGTAAATAAAAATCAACACTGTTATGTGTAGCTGGTGTGTTTCCATGGCAGTTTCAGAAAAAACTCAGACCTAAATAATATGATGTCAGTCTTGACATGAGCATTATGAAACCTTTCTCATTCAGTGGATAGGAAAGGTAAAGGATGATTGAGCACTTTGGCTATGTTATTCTGCAGCTTCTTGAAATCCTGTTGATTTGCCTTGATAAAATGAAAATAGTATCTAGTTATCTGTCATGTTAAAGAGTATTTTGATGCAAGGAATGCTTTTGTTTTATCATAGTTGAGATCTGAAGAGCAGAACATGCTTTTTCTGTTCTCTTAAAAATGTAGTCTTTCAATGCAGAGAGAGGAAGAAGTTTTGACACTAATCAATGTAAAGGCAAAGTCACCAACTCAGCCACACTCAGTTACCCTGAGTTTTTGATAACTTCAAGAGTTTGGAAAATAAGACACAAAACTGATGTGTGAGATCAGCAAAGTTACGGTAATTCTTCTAAAAACTTGACTTAATCAGTTTATCTTGGGTTCCCTTCCTGTAAAATATGACCTGTATTGTAATAACTTTTTTAATAACTAAAACATGATTTGAAGTGAAAGCTCAAATTCATTTTTTCCATGTGAACCTAGAAATTACAATTGGGCCTTTTTATGATTTGGTGATTAAGCAGACAAATGGTGCACTTCATGGGTACCATAACAGTTAACACCTGTTTCAACTGTTTCATATTTGTATTGGATGGAACCTCAGCAATCCAATATGTCTTGAAAAGCAAAAATCTAATATAAAATATTTCATGGTATGGAAGAAATTACAATAAACAGAGTATAGCTTAAAATATAAAATGCTTGTTATGCACATTTACGTAGGTTTCATCTGTATTTCTGAAACCAATGTAGCCACCTTGTGTAAAAATAATCCTAGTTTTTGTGAGGGTTGGTTAAGTGATTATTCAACACCATAAAGTAAACACTGTTTTCTAAGAAAACAGTATTTCCTGAGTTGGCAGGAATGAAACAATTTGTCAGTCAGAAGACAGGTACAACTGGATTAATTAGCATTTGGTTTGTGATTTCTCTCAAACCTGCTTTGGGGACAGGGACCACTGGCAGAGGGGTGGTCTCCTAAGGCATGTGCCAGACAGTAGTGTCACTTCTTTATGTTGTTTGTCACTGGTGCAGTATTTTGAATTCATTAATTTCAGAAAACGTGAGACTTTGTCCATGAAAATCTGAAAGCTTATTTCAAATTTAGTAGAGATGGTCTCCATTGTGCCTTCCATGCATCACAGGTACAGCAGTGCTGGCCCCCTCTGCCTCCCACAGAAGGCTTGTTGTCTTTGGTGTTTGGTAACTTGAAAACTTCCTGCTTTTTTGAAAATCTAATTATTGTTGTTAAGATTACAAAAATAATTTGCCAGAGTGCATTGTCAGATGTAAATATTGTGAGGTTCTTAATATGATATTTCAAAGTTTATTTTGAGAGTCAGGGTTAATACTCTCAAGATTTGTTTAGAAAAGATGATCTTGGGTTGTGATGACCTAGGAGGTTTTTTTTTTTCCTAAACACAAATTCAAGTTTGCTTTTATCTCACTTTATCTGATTTGAGGTAAACCTCAATGCCCGACTAAATTGCATCTGCTTGTAGAGAACACTGTAAATGATTTGTATTTTAATGGCTTCTGCATAAATTTCATAACTCTGGAATGCTGCTCTTGCTCATTTCCCTGCAAAAGGTGCTGGATTTGTCTTGCTGTAACAAAATCTGTCTAGCTTTTCAATTATAAAAGAAGTGGATAAATTTGCCCTTGCTTTTGGCTATTTCTGCTGTTTTCAGAAGTGCTAGGACTGCCTTTACCTGCTTTGGAGAGCAGAAAGGCTTCAAGATAATTTCACATGAATTGTAAACATTTCAGACACATGTAGGAAGCTTTCTGAAACATAGGTACTTAGTTTGGGAGTAAACATACATGCAAATATAGGTTATTGTGGGTAATATCACAAAATTAATAAGCTACTGATAAAATTTAAAATTCTTTAACTGTAATTGCTCCTCATAAAAAACCCCAGGTAATTTAGGAGTGAGTAGATAATTGGTACAAAGAGTTATAGCATGAGAGGTATGAGGGGAAAAGGAGACAATAACTGGAAAATAGCTAACCTCAAAAGAAGCATAATACCTTGATTCATGTAATTTGACTTCAAGTTTTTAGGCTTTTTTTTTTCTTTTATAGCGAAAGATATAATTCTAAGTGTAACAAAATACTTTAAGCCACAGTTCTGAGCATCTTTTGTTTATTAATTCAATGCATAAGGGAGATGGTAATGACTAGATCACCTTAATATAGAAAAATGAGGTATGGTCAGAGGCATACCTCTTCCTGGATTAAACAGTGCTGCATCTTAGACGTGGAGTGACAAAATTCCAACAGATTGCAGTATCTCTTAACATGTGAAGAACTGTTCTAAGGTACAGACCTTCAGTGTCTTTCCAAAACTACCATACAGTCTTCCCTGCCTTTTCAGAGATATCATGAGACCTGAGAAATGGGTTATCATAAAGGACTTTATGTGCTGGAAAGCTCTAGAGGGAGACTGTATCTTGATGGTATGTTGTAACAACTAAACCCACGAGTTACTAACCAAAGATTTTTCTAAAGTGCCATTTGCTCCAACCTTTCCTATTATCTCTTCTGTTGTGGGTTTTTTCCTGTGAACCCATTTTGGGATGTTTCCATTCCCTCTTTCCCACTTTGTCTGTGTTTGTTGGCTTCTATCTGTTGTGCCATCAGTTGTTGGTGGGGCCAGGCTGTAAATCAGGTCACCAGAATGATTCATATTAAAAATAAACCTAAAATAAAAAAGCTTGGAATCCGCTTTGTCAGCATTCTACTTAATGCCCTGCAGAGCATCACTGCTATTATCTTAAGCCATCTCTTGTTTGTATTCAGTTTGGAAATTATGCATTTGCAGCTGGAACAGAATCTGTCTATTCTCAAAACTGCAGTTTCAGCCACACATCTGTCACGTTCTCATCTCCAATTTATCTTTGTACCCTGTGATTAAAAGCATGTTGGTCCCTTATTCCACTTGAAACAGAGTGGTGGTGCTCCTCACTTCCCAAAAGCATTTCCTATCTGTTCCTGAGTTAATGGAAAACATGTCAAGCAACGTGCACCTATCAAGGGGCTGCTTCAAGGAGATTATGTTTTTCTGCTTGCATCAGTAGCTTGTAAATCTGGACAACAAACCTTCCCCAGTTGTTTTTTCTCTGCTTCCAGAAAACCTTGTTCTGGTGAAATATGGACCAGTTTGCTCTTCTCATACAGGCAGCTATGGGTTTTGAAGGTGGGGAAGGCTTTTTTTTTCTTTTTTTTTTTTTTTTTCTCCTCAGACTTGTGGAACTGGGGAGTCTGGAACTGCTCTGCAGCAAGATGAGTGCTTGACAGGCTTCATTTGCTGCCTCTGCTCTGGCTGCCCTGGAGTTGAATCATGAACTCCTGAACTGTATTAGATAGAACTTGATAGTAGGCTCTTCTCTGTGGTATTTAAGTGTTGTTATTGAGGTTTTGAGCAGCTTATTTCAAATGTAGTGGCACTTCTTCCTCTGAGGTAGACGTCATCTTGTGCCTCCAGCCTGTATCTGCTCACTTGCATTTGCTATCACACTGCATTAGCTGAGTTAACAGTTCCTTAAGAGTTTGGAATTGGTTGTGTAATTGGAGGAGGGGCAGATCTAAGGAGTTGTAACATAGCTTTGAAGCCAGGGTGAGCTCAAGGGGTCTGTTTTGTACATGAGAAATAAACAAAACATTATGATGAGTGTGAGTTGCTTCAGTAATCCTGTACCATTCAGGGATTCTTTTCCACCCTTGGAAGGGCACCCCCTTCTCCAGGGAAAAGGGAATGATCCTCTTCATAATCAGTTTGAGCTACTGTGTTTTGAGCTGCTTGCTAGTTCAACACAGATAAGCTACAGCATAAGCTCTATGCAAACAGTTGTAGCAATTTAACTGTGATAATTTGCATTAACTGAACTTGCAGTTATGGGTTTAAATGCAAGTGGGGGATAATCCAGGTCGTGGGCTTGAGATCACTGAAAAATGTGATACTTGATACAGCAAGTCCTGTGCTCCCCTAGCTTTCTGTTGGTCCTGCTGTTGGTAGAATTGCAGGGCAAAGTATGCAGTGTGACTAAATTGTTACACTTAGACCCTGTGTGTTTTGTAACTAAAATAAGTATCAGTGTGTTAGAGCTCCCTTAGGCAAATAGCAAGGGTTCACACTCGGTCCTTGACAAGTGACTTGTAAAAGGTTGATCTGGGTGTTACTCAGTTGTGGACAAATGTTTATTGCAGGAGAAAAAAATACCCAGAGTTGTTATTTTACAGTAGCATGTACTCACTGAGAATTTCTATATGTAAGCCTGCAAAATTTCTCCTGTGTATTTAGTAACCAGATCCCACTTTTGTTTTACAGCTGCTGCAGAGGGCAAAGGGAAAAGTGGGGAAGACTTTTTTCAGAAGGTAAGAAAGATATTTCAGTTCTATAACAGCACCTGACTAGAGAAATATATATATATATATACCAATTACTTGTGCATGTGATCAACTAATTAAACTTCATGTGCAGTTTCCACCATATCGATCAAATTTTTAAAAAATATTTTGTCATTTAAAGTGTCTCCTTGATACTAGCCATGCATGGTACGAGATGAGAAATAGGTTTATTGGTGTATACTCAAAAACACAAAAACAATTTAACAGTTTTACCAATTCTTTCACTGAAAATGTAAAAATATGCATGAAGAACGTTCGTTATGCTTAATTGTGAGCATAAAGAAGCTGTTGTGAGGTGGTCTTAAGGATTTTGTCTGTGGATAAATGCTGCATCCTGTTATTAAAAACTGACTTGAGACCTATTGTGATATTGCTGAAAGCATAAATATTTGGTTGAGAAATGCAATGGCCTTTTAAGAAAGAAATGCACAATCCACAAAATGGTTCAACAAAGTTTGTGGTTGGACAGGGGCACGGAAGGACTGGAAAAAGGAGTCCTGCAGCAACTAAACTACAAAGAGAACTGGTCCAGAGTAATGACTTGGAAATTATTTTTACAAAGCAGTATGGTATTGGGGTTTTTTGGTCTCCTTGTTTTTTTTTTCAAGAATAGTGTGAAGAACATTATTTATGAATTATGTTAATGAAAATCTACATGCTGCAGGCTAATAAAAATGATGAGCTGTTTTGTCTTTAGTACAGAGAAGGCAGTGTAAACTTTGTTGTATGCTGAAATGCCTTGACACTGCTTTTTGACTTGTTGTCCATTGAAGTAGCTCGCTGTCTTTTGCTGTAATTTTAAGTGGTCATTCCAGAAAGGATAATGTGAAAGGTTGCTTTACCCTGCATGTGACCGTGGGATGCCTTGGCAAAGGCTGGTGAGGAGGAGTATATATGCTGCCAAAATGTTTGGATTTTCAGCTATACGTTGCTCTTGGCTGACAGTGAGAGTTATTTTTCCAAATGTGGTGCTTGTGCTTAACTGTCTGATATTAGTGTGCACAGAGGAGAATGTGTCAATAGTTCCTCATCAGGATTTTATCAAAATATTTGGAGTTTTTTTACTTGCTGAAACAGTTAAGCCATAGTAGCCTGTGCTTTATTCTACAAATTGTTCATTTTACCACACTGTTTTCTCTCTCTGGATAAATCTGCTCATAATTCTTAAAGATGTGGATAAAATATTTCTTCTTGAGTGACTTATCTATTTGACATGTATATTTGATTACTTGATTATTTACTGTAGATATGATGTACCTTACAATTATATAGTCACTAGTGTAATAGCAGAAAATACTGTGTTGAATTGAAAAAAGAAAGCAAAATATGCTCAACTTTGAGTATGTGAATGGGTGCACTCCTCATCCACACTGATGATACAGTGGTGATCTTGGCATTTAGATCTTGTCATATTTGTGCATAATTATTATCTAGGCACAGTGTGGGTGCTGCAATAGGTTAAAGCTGCTTCATTTTAACTGGCATTCTTATAATATCACCAGCTCCACAGTGTAGATTTCTGAAGTTTCTAAGCACATACACACAACACTACAGCTAATAAAACCAGATGGAAACTATCTCCTTTGAGTTCTCTTTTGTTGGAAGAAATCTTTGGACGGTTGCTCATGGCTTACTCACCGTCTCTGTCTGTGCAATTTCCTTTAATCAGAGTTAGATTTTTCCTGTCTCATGTGAAATGAATAAGGCAGAGTATGTGGAGGTAAAATGAAGACTCACTTCATGTGTTTCAGGTTGGTGCAGTGAGGAAGAAAGTGATTTGTGGCATTAGAACCACGTTGCAAACTGAGGCAGCAGGACACTTCCAGAGATTCGATATGAACTCGAAGCTGCAAAAGCATTTTTTTTAAAGCAGTTCAGATAATGAGACTTCAGGACATTATTGGCAGGGTTTTGAGTGGAACAAGGAGGGGGAAGTGCATCCTTGAAAACCTGAGGGCATTATTTGCATCAATAATGCCATGTTTGGTGTGTTCTGATGAACTACCCTCAATGTGCTGAGGTTACCTGTTGGCTGGAGGTGGTGTGTAAGGTGGAAGAAGTTTTCATAGGAATGTTGAAATGACAAATGAGAAGGCAAAAATTCAGAAAGGTGATTCTGTATGTCAAGGCTTGCAGACCAAGAGGGAGGAGAGAGTAGGCTGTGTCTGGGGGGGTTAGCAGAGACTCAGCCTGCATTGTTATTTAAAGAAAAGTTAGTACAAGGGTTTGGTGCTAAGCAGTCTTTTGCTGATCTTTAAACATGTAAGAAAGCAGTATTACTTGGATTTTCATAATCAAGCAGAGTCTCAGTGGATGTGAACTGTTCCTACTAGATTTCAGCTTCCAGAGTTTAATAACAATTTAAATGTCAAAATGCATTATTTCAGGGAGCATTTTAGCAGAAACAATATAATACAGTTGCTTGTGGAGTTACAGAATAAGCCCCAATTCTTGGTGAAATTCAGGTAACATTTCTGCCCTGTCATGACAGGGAAGATCTGGTGGAGGAGATGCCCCTTTCTCTGGTCCTGAATTCAAGTGAAATTGAGGGAAAACCTAACATCATCTAATGAGGATTTCTCAAAACCACTGGGAGCTACTAATAATTTAGCAAGAAATAAGTAAACAATGGCATTGTTTTCTCTGTAGAGCTCTCGGATCTGCAGTTCAGTGACAGGTAATCCTAAATCAACATGGAATGTTCTGCTGTTGTGTTACATACTATTTATGTAAAAAAACCTTGTGGACATTGCTCTCTAAATTGTTGTTCTAATTTATTCTGTGAAAGGAATACATAATATGAAGTTATTACATGTCCTTGATCCAAAGCCCATTTTCAGTTGATGGTGGATTTTTTTCCAAGTTCCCCAACATCTGGTTCACGCCTCATAGAGGAAGCAAGCAAGGCCCTTTCCCCAGCAGAGCCAGGACATGTTCCAGATAATTTATGTAGCCCTATAGAGATGCATGGCACTCTTATATAAAATGTAAGAAGGTGGTGATCATCTGTCCTGAAGAGTTCATAATCCAAAACAGGTGAGGGTCGGCCGTGTGGACAGAGAGGAATTTCATGCATCGTTTTGGTTTGCTTTTAGCTCTGTCATCATCAAGTTGGTCTCTTTTCTTCTTCTTAAACTTGGGAATCTTAGTGCTGATGATAACCCTTCATCCTGAAGCCTCTCAGGACAGGAGTGTGTCTGTAGCCCTCTCAGGGGCCTGTGAGCAGTAGAGTGGGTGATAGGTGAGGACTGTGGCTTTAGTGGAATTTGGGTGGAGTTCTTGGGCTAACGTGGGACTGCACGTGCAGATGTAGTGACTGGAAACGCTGCACTCGTGGTGCTCTGCACAGGTGCTTGACTCCAGGTCACATCCAAGCTCTTCATTTCAGTATTATTCTGTGTGTGTGTGTGTGTTAGGCGTGGGCTGTGGGAGTATGCCTGCAGGGGCTCCTCAGTTCTGCCTTTCCTGGCTTTTAGAGTTCATTTGCAGAGCTTGGTTTTGTGGGAAGCACAAAGTACTATCAGCCAGCTGTAACCTGTGTGTTTTACTGGTCCTGGGTGTTTGACATTCTTCTATATTTTGGGTTTCTTTTGTACCTTTTTTAAACAAACAGAAATGGTGTTTGTATGCAATTGCCTGGTTGCAGATACTTAGGGGTTTTTAAGATACACTTTTTGCCTAAATTCAGAGGTATTTAAATGCTCATGTTTCTCTTGACTGCAGACTTTGTTAGTCCATGAGGGAGACATAAGTGTGCTTGGAGTTGTGAAGTTGCAACTGGGCAAATGTTTGATGTGTGTACCAAAATCTCTTCTGTTAATTATTAGGAGTTTAGGAGTGTAAAGGAAGACTAGTGGTTTCTTTTCATTTTCCTTCCTGTGCTTACACGTAACATGTTTAAACTGTAGCTTCCAATTTTATCAAATAATCAGCACCATAGGAGTTATTAAGGCCATTTTGGAAGCACGATGTGGTGAAACCATCCTTTAAAAACAGTTGATCTTTCAGTCCAGGTACTTGGAAACAGTAGCAGCAAGAGACGAAAAAAGAAAGCAAACAAATGCCCAACCAAAACCGAAAAATAAACCCCCGGCAATTATTTGAAGATGTGAAAAATAAGTGTATCTAACTGCATCTTTAATCACATTTCTCTTCAAGTCCTCCATGCAGTAGTTATTAATGGTTGTGCATTTTTATTTATTTAGGAGCCTCTGGCAGCAAAGGCAGCAAGGAAGCTTCCTGAGGCTCTGTTTGCTTATCTAAGACAGTAAAGAAGCTTCGTTTGCAACATCCTGTGTTTTCTCTTGTATCTTTGAAAAATATCTTTTGTGTTGGTCTGGGACAGACCACCTAACTTTTGCAATATTCATGAATATATTGATACACTGTTGATGTATGCATTTTGTAAGTATAGGTAGTATATTCTGATACAAATAAATTTAATTTCTGCTTGCAGTAGGTCAGGCTGGAAGTGGATCAGTGTTACTTTTTAATCTCTGAATGTGAAGCCCATCTAGAGCTTCAAATGTAAGTGGCTAAGGGCATTTTCAGGCATTAAAAATATTAATCATTGACCTGAGACTAAAATGTCTCAAGCTAATTATTATCCACATTGAGGAGTAACTTCTGAAGGGCTTTCTGTGTGTCTTCAGCCATGGCCATTCCCGAGCTGCCTATTTATAGCTGTAATTCCCCTAGGGCTGTATTTCCACTTCTGATGGCAACCACTCAGCTCTGCCTCTTGCCATGTTATTTATCTTGGAGCTGAGACCTCATGACTTGGTGGTGATCAGACGTTATCATGGGTCTTGTCTCTGTTTCAACCACAGGAGCAGTTTGGAGCTGCAGGAGCTGGTTCCATGCATTCCACTTTTTCTGGGTAGAAATCAGGATCTGCACTAGCATTGAAACAACCTCTTGATGTAGAGCTTGGCTCCTAGAGTATGACAAGGATATATGAAGGCCATACATTTCCAGAGTTGGCTTCAAGTGCCTGGCTGGGATGGGAATGCTGGCATCCAATTTACATTGAGCTTCCTCTCATTTAGCTTCCCAGGAAGAGGGAGCGACTGCTTGGAGAGGGCAGCGTGGATTAGAGGGCTGAAAGAATGTCAGTGGAAGTTAACATTTGCAGGAAATTTGGGACTGAGACATTTGTCTCCCATTTGGCAAAACCCCACCCAGTGGAAAGAAGACTATTTAGGTTGGATCAGTTTCTCTGAAAAGGTAAATCAAGAATGCTTACTTAACTTTTTGCTTAGTTCAGGCAGAGCTGAGTGGTGGGAAGGCTTCATTTTTGTGGAAAATGGCATTCATCCCATCTGTAGTATAGTGATCATTCTGCTAAGGCAATGGAGTAATTCCAAGGATGCTTGTTTTGTTTTGTTTTTTTTTTTTCTCATTTCATCTCCAGTTTCTCCTGTGCTGCTTCTGAATCCATGGGCACTATCTTGAGATTTTACCTGTAATATGAAGTATTAGTTGATCAAGTTCGACTTTCTACCACTTCATTGCTGTACCTAACACTGTGCAAGATTACTTGCTTTGTAAAGCAATAGAGAAGGAGTGGTTTGCCACCACCATCTCAGCTGAGGTGCTCAGTGCTTTTCGTGCTGAGAGTTAAACCCTCCCTTAAAATAGAGGAGGGGTTTCCTTCTCAGAAATTTTTGTACTTTTATCTTGGGAAAAAAATAATATAAAGGAGACAAGTATGAGAATGATACAACTCAAGAATATACACACTGGGTTTCTGGCTTCTAAGGAGGGGAATTGCTTATTTTGCTTTCAGAGAGGAGAGTTGGGTACATATTGGTCTTTTGAACAGTCTTCTGTGGGACTTCATTTTTCAGTGACACTTTTTCTTAGACTTTTTTTACATTACTTGTGTAATTCATTAATGCTGTACAGACAGATACTTCTATAGATATTTTTTTTTTGCATGCGTAAATATTTTATTTGTTTTCGGCTGTGCTTCATCATGTATTTGAAACAAAAGTGTTACTGTGACCCTTGACTAGTATTTATATTGAGGGTAAACAAAACATTTAAATCAAGCAAAGGACTTGAGTGTTTCTCTATAGGTGAGGACGTTGGATTGATTTTTACTCACTTACCTTTATTTGCTGTATTTGTAAATGAAGTGCAAAGTTCTGTAAATTTTATTGTTGCAGAAGGTTCACTTAATGCAGTTTTTGGATGCAGCAGCAATACTGCAGTATTTGCTTAAACAAAACCCTTGTTTTAAGAATCATCTTAGTTCTTTTCAGGTGAAGTGAAGGTTAAAAAAAGGTGCAGTGTGTATGTGCATACGTGCATGTGTTCTCACCCTTTCTAGGCTAAAAATCCCTTACTGGAAATGGAAACAATAAAAATTCCAAAGCCATATCCATATAGGCAGCTTTCCCAATTCCATCTTTAGTGATTCAGAGCTTTTATGTACAGTCTGAAAGTTTGATTTGTAAAACTGATGTCTTCTACTCTGCTGCTTTTATTGCTTTTATACATAATCTGTTCATTAATTTAAGTATTTAGTACATAAATTTTGATACACATTGATCAAAGCTATGAATAAATACATTGCCTGTGATGATGACCTCTTAGCTTCAGGACCTCTTCATCCTGCACATGCTTGCCTTAATTTTTGTAGGATCTTTAGGAATAGCTGTGAATACCTTGTGAAGATGGTCAATTTGTTAGAGTCAGTATGGGCTAGGATTAGTCCTTGACAACAAACAGCCTGTTTGCTGCTCTGGGGAAGCCTCAAAGTCTGCACAAAAGTATTGGCCATGAGAAGTTGTAGGAAAGCCTTGTTGGTGTTTGGTTTAGCTTGACATGATGCTGTGTAGCAGTATGCAGGTGGGAAGCAGGCAAGTTTTCCTCCTGCTCCTTTTTTATATGTCAATCAGAAACACGTCCATGTTTTTGATAGTTACTTTAGCATTTAATAAAAACTTGAAATAAAAATCAGTTTAACAGAGATGGACAAGTGAGTAGGTGAAAATCAATTTCCTGCAGTATTGAAGCAAATGACTTGCAGTGGAAGCATGAACAAAAACATATGAGAATATTGATCCTTATCTATGCTGCTTATTCCAGAGAGTAATGTCTACAGTAATTTACATATTACCTTTTTCCAAGACAAGTAAAACTAGGGAAGAAGGACTAGCCAAGCAGTCACCTTTTCTGAAAATGTGTCTGGATTTCTGACAGTTGGACTCTAAAATGGGAAAATGAGGAGCCCTGCCCTTGAAGACACAAGGCACTCATGTCCTTGTGTGTGGGAGGGCCCCGTTGTCCCTCTGCTCCTTTCTGTAGAGACACACAAGTGGAGCTTGACCCTTGTCCTCCCAGTGCATCATTTGACTGTGTACTTTAAACAGATGGCACAAACGTGTGCTGGCAGTCTGAAGTCAGAACAAACTTACTAAAGCATTTTCTGCATTTTATGGTTTTAATTCTTGTTCTCTGCATAGGAGATGAGGGGGTTTTGCCACACAGTAGCACAAACTGGAAACTCTGGGCAGTGGGGGACTTGGGGCCATGTGCCATTGCTGCTTCTCAGGTACTTGCAGAAACAGTGCTAACACAGGGGGGTCAGGCTATCTAACTGTCTGACTTGGAGTAGTAGCTGTGGCAAACAGTGAATTCTTCATTGGAATTTTTTATATAGATCACCTCAGGGGAAAAAAACCACAGCAGGGCTTGGGATGCAAATCCATTGCTGTACCCAGAATGTTGGCCAGACTTCTACAAGAGCTGTGTACTTGCACTGGGTTTTGGGCTAAGTTTTATATCTCTTTATTAACTCCTTGTGTTCCTCAAATTTCCTCACCAAACCAGTGTAGTCCTTGATGCTGCCCCACTGATGTGCTCTGGCACCACAAGTGCTTCCTCTGGCATCACCAGTTTTGGAGTTTGAATTCACAATGGGCAACTTCACACAACCCTCTTCTGAGTCTTGTTCTTCCTTCCCATCCTTGTTCTTGCCTTGCTTTCTCCTCTCCCCAAACCAAAAACACAACAAACCATTAAATATAATGATTCTGGTTCCAGCTACACCCGTCACTCTGTTCTTGCTGCCAGAAGTCATGTTCAGGGATTAGTCATCCTCTCAGATTGTGCTGCATCACCCCTTATGCATTGCAAGAGGAAGAACTGAGGATCACCCCATGTAGAATTTCACTTGTCTGCTGTGTGATTTCACTTCAGGTCTTGTCCTATGGAAATATATTTTCCTTTAGTTTTCATCTAAGTTATATTCCATGTTTCAAATAAACCATAAGAATAAACTTGTTTATAGAGCTGTCAATATATACAAATTGAGGGGACTAAGGCAACTTCTCTGAAAGCTGGAGATGCAAGATGAACATTTAAAGTCTGTGAAACCAAGTATTCAGAGACTAGGCATAGCATCTTTATGGTGTGAAGTGAGATGGTCTCTGAGTTACTTTCCCACATGATATTGAAGTCCAAACTGATCTAATTTTTTTTCTTTTCCCCACTTGTGTGGAAAAAGAACCTCACTAAACTGTGGAAAAGTGGGGAAGGAATTCAGACTGGGAAACTGCAGAAACTCACTAGTAAATGCAGATTCCTCTCTGACCCATTTTTCCTTCCACTGTGATTAATATCTGAGACAGAAAAAGCCAAGATGCCCAAATCTCAAAGATGGGAAGGTCAGAAATAGGCTCTTACCAACTTTAACTATGAAGAATAATACTTTGATTTAATGTGCTTACTTTAAATGAAGAAAAGTCTGTTATATATGTTCATCCACTGTGTGTAAAATAGTTCCTTTGAATTCTGAAATACCTGTGGGCTTTGGGGGAGTTTCGTTTGGTTGGTTTTGTTGCATTCAGGACATTCCAGTTTCCATCCAAAATCAGCTAAACAAAAAATACAGCATAAGAAAAAATGATTTCTTACTGTCTTAATGTAAAAACTCCCCAAAGTGCTTAAACTATAAACTTTTCAAGCTGGAATACAAGGAAGCCAAAAGCTTGTCTTCCAGCTGCCTTACAGTTAGACTTTTTTTTCTCTTGAAGGCCCAGTGATTTGCAACTACAGCCAATTTTTTCAGGGTCAGAGTACAGTCTGATTTGTTTTGTTGGTGTCTTCCAGTGTCTTGTCCTTTTCTGTTTTTTCTCCACTGAGAATAGCTTACATATTTTGGCTTGTAAACACTACAATTACACTTGGGGAAAGGGGAGGAAGGGAAGCTGTAGAAAGACAATTTCTTGGGTTTTCCTTCATTTTGAGAAGAGGCATGAGGTTATTTACTGGGGATTGGACCTTGCTGGCAGATATGCCTGATCCCTTTGGTCAGTTGATCTCTCAAGGCAAGGAGAGCACTGATTAGTACTCACTCTATCACTTATTTTATATGAAAATAAGCTAGCAGAGATCTGTTCTGCAGAGATCATGAACTCTGAGTCATCCCTAGGCTGAATTTCCTCTAACTGTTATTTAACTCAAGTATTTATACAATCGGAACATGTGTACCATAGCAGGAGTACTTGTGAGTTTTCCCTTTTGGCTCATGTGAGAGCAGAATCCTTGTTCTCAGGTTGTGTGGCATAACACTGAGTTTTCACTAATAAAGCTGTTCCATTGCAACATGCACTTGGGGTTGTCATTGAATGATTCCAGATTTGTCAGGAAAAAAAAATAATCTTGGCACCTAAAACTGCCTGGGTTTGAATGGTAAAGCTGAAACAAAAAGTTGATGCAACAGTGACCTTGTGCAGTTTTCAATATAATTTTTACTTTCAAGTTGAACTTCTCTAATGAAAACTCAGTTCCAAGTTTTCCAGAGCTTTGTGACACTCTGCTGTTATAATAAATACAATTCATAAATAGTAACTTAAATACAATGATAGTTTAAGAAGGAAGCAGTGTAGTTTAATTTCTTTTTAAGCATTATTATGGATGCCCTGATTTATTGTAATGTTACAGCCTGGAGTTGAAAGCCAGCACAGACTGAGCATTCTGGTACTTCAGTAAATGTATTTCATTTAAATGCATCCTGTTTTGTTTTGTGTGGTTGTTTGGGTTTTTTTGTTTTTTGGGGGGGGCGGGGTTGGTTTTTTTGGGTTGTTTTTTGTGGTTTTTTTTTTTGTTGTTGTTGTTTTTTTTTGTTGTTGTTTTTTTTTGTTGTTGTTTTTTTTTGCCTAACTATCTAGGATAGAAGGTAAACTTGTCTTTGTAGTGACCAAACTGAGTTGTTTTTTTATGGTCTAGTGTGGCAATTTTTAACATTACCAAGAGCTCAAGGGTAGTAGATGGCTAAATCTCAGTAGCTGGCGGTCAGACTGCTTTGAAGGTCTCATATACATCTTTCTCATATGTCCCCAGAATGTGCAGCTGTGGAGTTGTGGGCTTTCCTTTTATTTCAGTTTAGTGTAAGAAACGGGGAGATTTAATTTCTTTAAGATAGAAGTCTCCAACCTTTATTGAGAGGGTAAAGGACTGATGGGATGTAACATTTGCCTTGAATGACATGCATTCTTCTTCTGTCTCCTCTCTTGTGGTTCCTTTCATCTTGGATCTTCTATAACTCAGTCCTGCATCGTTTTTTGTTTCAGCATTTCCCTTTTCCTTTTAGCTAGTGCCTCACAATTTTCTGTGTATTTCACTGCCTGTTGTACAATTAAAAAATATATCCTAGACCAAAGCCTTTTTATCAGAGACAAGTTAATTCTTTGAAATAGCTTTTTTCACATCTGGATTGAAAAATGGTGAAAAGTATATGTCTGTTGCTGGTAGAATTTCACCCTCCTGGAAATGTTTTATTTCAGCTGTAACTTATTATCCAATAGTGCTGAAACCAAAAATATACTGTAATGAAATCTGGCTGATGCTTTCAGTTTTTTCACATGGCATGCTAATCTGGAAGCTGTTGTGATGTCCTCGGGATTTGGGTGTAGAAGATGAGAACTGGGAGATGTTAGAGAAATCTGCCTTAATTCTAAATTATACTGTTATGGAAAACTTACTGGTATTGTAGCTGTTTTCTTAATGCATTAGGTTCCTTCTTGGAAGTGGCTTTGCTAATTATTTTGACGTTTTAATTGTTTTCATTCCGTCTTAATTGCGATGAGAGGTGTGAGCTTGCCATGCTTGTTGATGAGATCTCAGTGTACAGGAGAAGTCCTTCAGTCTCAGTAGACATTTCTAGGAGCTGGATTTCCATTCATTTATCTGAAGCCTTTTAGTGTCAAGCTGATCCTTCTCCTGTATTACAACTAAGTGGGCTGGTGAAGCACTGTAGCTCTGTGCCAGGATGAAATTTCAGTATAATAAGCCTGTAATAGGGCTGATGGAGCTTTCACTGAGCCAAAGGCAGCAGCAGAATGAGAGCTGACACTGAGCTAAATGACTGCATGGTTTTCACAGTATAGGAGTGTGTGCATAGTTTTTCCCTGTTGGCTGGTTGGAGATGAACAGTTCGGTTACACACTGTGTCATAATAAATAAATGCTGTCAAATGTCTGCTCTGACCTGCTAAACCAAGAAGTAAAAATTCTGGAGTCTGGATAAGTTAGTAATGAAAAGCTGCTTTGGGATAAAGGTGAGACAAACCAATGTGTCTTGACTTGTGGAAACTCAAAAGGACTCAATTAAAATTTGACAGGCTTTACTTAAAAACCATTTTAAGGTAGCTGAAGAAATATTTGTCTTGAATTGTAAAGGTTTGAAATTCCCTCTGAGATGGGTGTAGGGCCTGCTGTAGCTATTTGTGGTCATTTGAACTTCATGGAAGCTATTGAGTGTCTTGGGTTTGCTCTGTGGAATTCTTTTGAATGATCAGAACTCAGCCACACTTATTAACAGCAAAAAGTTCTCAAGAAAACCAGAGAAGCAGTTAATGGCTTGTGCTGTTTAAAAGTAATAATAATCAACAGTGTTAGGAATGATAAACTTTGTATTTTCAGAAAATGAATGTATGCATTTGCAGGAGAAAAATAAAACCTTAATTTTTTGAAAATGCTTTCTTTTTTAATAGATTATGGAAGAAACAAATACACAGATTGCTTGGCCATCAAAGTTGAAGATTGGAGCAAAGTCGAAAAAAGGTATTTTATTTTGTTCTTACTATGGGTTGGGATCTGTTGTTAGCTTAGTAAAACCGCAGAATAAAGAATTGGATTTTTAGAGTCACACATCAATGCTGATCACCTGAAGTATTTTCATTTCAGTCTGCTGTTTCTTATAGAAATTTCTTGTTGAAGTTATCTTGGCTTTGTATAGGTATTTGATACACAAATCCATTTTAAGGAGCTTGCAATTCTGTGAGTGCTTTTGTACTGTTGCATTAAGCATGTGTGCCTTCTGCTGTGTGATTCTGTATCTAATCAGAACAGTTTCTTTATTTTACAGCAGCCAAAGTCAGTGGTTCTGGTAACATTTTAGATGAGTGGGTGTTTTGTGGGTTTTTTGTTTGTTTCTGTAGAGTGCAAAGATGAGTGTTGGCCAAGCCCAGCAGAACAGTAAATACTCATTGTGTCCCTGACAGGGACAGCCTGCATGCCTTCTTGGGTTCTCCAAGAAACCTGAGTGGAGCTGTCTCTTAGGAATGACCAGTGTTATGTTTTAAATTATGCTTCTCTTGGAAGCCTAGCCTATTAGTGTGAACTAAGTCTGGAGCATCTCTCTTTGAAATAAACCTTCTTGTTTTGTTCTTGAGGAGTCATAGCTAGGACTGACTGAAAGCAACACTTAATTTCTCTCCTGCATAAAAAAAGTGAAATTGGGAGTGATTTTTAAAATTGCATGCATTTCTGTCCAAGTTGATACATATTTAAAAACCAAGAAAATGAACTTCAGATAATTTCTCTCTATGCTATATATAGAATGTATAGGAGGAGGTGTGGGCTAACCTTAGTAAATTAATAAGATCTCTTGGGAAGAAAAATGATCTTTTCAGAAAGGTGCAGGATTAATAAAATTTTTACGGTGTAAAGTGAGATTGTCTCTGAGGTACTTTCCCACATGGTATTAAAGTCCAAGTTGATTTCATTTTTTCTTTACCCCACTTGCATGGAAAAAGAATCTCACTTAAATGGGGAAAACTTGGGAAGGAATTAAGACTGGGAAAATGCAGGTGTTATGATGTAGGCATTAGTATGTGGAACTTACATTTATAGTAATGCAGGAGTGACAAGGTCTGCAAACCTGGGGAGTTCTGTGTACCCTCTCCTTGGGGTGCTGTGAATTGATGCACACCTAATGCTCTTCAGGAAGCTGAGGAACAAGAGTTTGTTTTCCTTCTGAGGACAGAAAAGAAGAAATAAAGTGATGCCTGTACCTTTTTTCCTCCTAATTCAAATGGGCTTAGTTCTGAAGATGAAAAGCTTGAGTGAAAGGCCAAGAAAAGGGGTAAGAGAGATGGTTGGTTGGGTTTCTGCATTGGTACTTGGAGATACAGCTTTAAAGTAAGTTAATTTAACTTCTTTATTAGACCTCAAGTAGAAGATAATGTAGTGAAGCTCTATCAGTACATGGAATGAATTTGAGTACCATGGGAAATAAAACAGCTAAGAGTTATGAGCTGATAAAACTAAAAATTGAGGAGAGGGAACACATATTACAGCTGGGCATACTGAGTATATCTGCAGTGGGAATGATTATCCTGGAAAGTCTTCATGCCAAAAGAAACTTTAGATAGTGAGATAGTGATGGGCTGTAAACAAGGCATTTTAGCAATATGCTATAGTATTTAAAAAGGTGTTTCAAATTCAGGGTGGCTCTAAAGTTAAGGCTTGTACTCTCTGGCCAGCTCTGGTGTGCTGTGTGTGTATGTATAATGCACCTGAGATGGTAAATTACAGTATGTGTACAAAGAACCCCTTAACCCTGAGGTTCCTATTTCTTGTGAAATACAGTGTAGTTTATATGTTCTGTTTGCACTTAATGCCAATTGTTTGTAATGCTATGACTTTCCATTTGCAGCTACAGCAGCTGTTTCTATAGGGCTAAATATTCCAAGTGTTTAACATACTCTAAGCTTCACTTAATGACATTTTGTGATTGAGAGGAGAGTCTGCAACAAATAACTGGCTGGCTCTCCAGGGACTTGAACTGAGAACACGCTATCTCTGCCTGTCTCCTTGGCTGGGAGCTGAGTGCCTGAGTCATTCAGTGAGGGAGCAGCAGCTAGGGATGGACAGTGCTTTACCCAGCCCTGTGCTGCACCCAATCATCATCAAGACAGACCAGACTTTTTGTGTAGTTTTGCAATGTAATTTTCCTGCAGTTTCAGCAGCTTCACATGCTGTGTGTGGTGGCAGTAGGTCATTCATAGCTTTCCTCCCAATACAGGGGAAAACAGTCTTTGCTTTTCTTTCTGTGATATTGTCAATCTGTCATGAAGCACTTAGGGCTTAATGGTATTGTTACTCTCACTCCTGTTGACAGTTTTAATTAGACACTACTGATACTAAATCAATAAGGACAGACCGTCTTTTGTTTTGAATTCAAACACAGAGGTATTGAAATTTACAGCCAAGGTGTGCCTAGTAAGATTCAGCAAGGATATGAAGATTAAATTCTTTACAAGATCCAGAATCTTTTCGTGATCTTTTAGAAAAAAATGTGCTATAGTGAAGCTGAAGCACCAAGAGCAGATGACTTGTGAACTTCTGTATAATTTCTTTTCTGTTATATGGATTATAACTTTTAAATTGATGAGTCTAAAATTCTATATTTTAAGTATCATAATGGTAATTCATTAACTTACACTTGATAAATATTTTCTGATGGGTTTTTTGAAGTGCAAAAGACTAATGTCTGAATTTAGCATGAGCAGATTGAAAAAATATGCTAATTCAAATTTATTGTTTAATATGAATTGTCTAGAACACCTCATCACAAAGTTAAATTTAAAAAAACGCTATTATCAACTCTCAACAGTTTCATAAGGGCAAAACAGGAATTTCCTGGTTTTAACGAAGACCAGGTGCTGTAGCCTTACTCTCGTGATGAGGAGGGTTAAAGTATTTTGAAATACATGTTTAGAAAACACACAGAGATCTTCCCCAGCATCTAAAAGCAAGCCATTTGTTCAGGTTGCCAAAGAGATCCCGTAACACTAAGGATTTAGGGAGGGAAGTGACCAATTTAAAGCACTTTGTGACTGATTCCATCAGTAGTGAAAGAGTTGGCACTGCCATGGTTGGCTCTGCTTTGCACTGGTGCTGTAGAGCTCAGGGTGTACCAAAGCCTCATGTTCTGGAGGTCTGAGATCTCCTCTAGTCTGGTGAATTAAAGACCAAATTAAGAGACAGTAACTTTTGCTCTCAACATGCTTTTTCACTCTGCTGTAGTTACTATTCCTTTGGAATGCTGTTAATTGTCCTTTAAAGATTTACTCAGTGGTACAGAAGCATGAGTAGATTGCCAAATCCTACATGGTCAGTTGCTATAGTTCCACTAACATTTCCAAACATGCATAAGCTATTGGTATTTTCCCTCTCCCTTTCCAAAATACTGACCTGCCTTGTTCTTGTTGTCCAGCCCTTTCTGTTGTGCTGCCATTGGTGCTCACATGGGGGACCAGGATGCCTTAAAACTGGCCATGGGTCATTTTTACTTTTGGAGAGGGGGAGTTCTTGTTCACTTGCTGGGTGTCTGAAGCCTAACTGTACATGCTCATGCTTCCCCGTGTGTTTGTATGGATCTGGAATGCTCAATGCTTGGAAGCAGGTGAAGGTCATGTAACTCACCAGCAGTGCTTGTGGATGGGTATTGAAGGTGTTCTTTAGGAAATGGGTGTATGGGAGTTCAGGTTTCACCTATATTCCTCACCCCTTTTTTATTTCTAAATGTTCCCTCCTCCATACCCTCATGTCCCTTTGTATTCCAACAGCCATAAAGAGGTTGTAGGATATGTGTGTGCTCAGAATGCAGCTTGAAATAGCTTTTGGGTGGCAGCCACCATAAGAATCCCTTCAGCTCTTGGAAACTTAATAGCTCTGAGCAGGAAGATGATCAGAGGGTTGGAGCAGGGAATATTTTGGAAGTTAGAAAAGGTGCTAAGGAGAAATGCAAGATAAACTGAACTAACAGAACAGGTAGAACTCTGGGGTCTCTTCCACCATTCACTTTTTAAAAGGACTTCTCTTGCTCTTTTTTCTTCCTCTTACTTGCATATTTTCATGCATTTTCTATTTTCTTTAGTCTCCAGCTCTTTTTTGTCTGTATCATATCTTGAAGCTACCAATTTCTTTCTTTTCTTTCTCTCTTGAACTGCTGTTATTTTATTTTACCTCTTATTTGCTGTTTCTGACTTTGTGTCTTTTTGTTTATCTGTTTTTCCTCTCTTATCACTAATGCATTTTAAGTTAGTCAATAAAAATCTAGTCCATGTCCTGTTTATACTTTTTTGATTTGATTTTACTTTTTACTAATTGTTTCATCTTTATTAATAACTTCAAAAAAAATTAACTAGTTTCTGTTATCAGGGCATTTCCTACATGCTGTTTTTCATTAGCATATCTCAAACACAAGTACAGAGCATGTCAAATTCATGTCCAAGGATAATAACAAAAAGCATAGTGGTACTGAAGGCACTAGAAGGAAGGCAGCAATAACTACCATTGGGCACTGCTGGGATTCAGTGCCTGGCAGTCTCATTTCACACTTCTTCATTAAACTTTGCCTTTTGCAAATTGTCTTGTAAGCCAAATGCAACTGTTTCCCTCTGCATCCTGAACTGTGAAGGCAATGTGCACAATGAAGTTAATAACTGTAATACCACATTTAAGGAAAATAACCACACAGAGAGAGTTCAGCCAAATTAGTAAAACCTCACTCTCATTTGTTGGAATGTTTGGGTACAAGGGAAGCACTTTGCCTGTTTCAGGAGGCATTATGATAAAAGTTAGAGCCTCCTCTTTTGTGAAAACAAATGTCACTGCATAGTGAACTCAAGGCCAAACTTGTATGGGAGTTACTGCCCTAGATATCTAGAGTAAGCTAGAATGTTTGTCATTTCAGGCCTTTAAATCAACTTGCAGTTGTTTCCCAGTACTGTGATAGAAGCTAAAGTTTATATTTTCATATGAAACAGGGAGGGAGAGAACAAAGAACTGTGGTGTCAGGCTGTGCCATCTTAGAAAAGTGTGCAAATTAAATACCAGGTTATTTCTTCTTTTGCCATAGGCTTTCTGATGAATCTGATTTTATGCTTTTTAGATAATTATTTGTCTTTTCAAAAATACCTGATTTCCTCAATTCAGTTGGTCAATACAATCCTTTTTGAAAAGAGTGTGAACTGCTTTTAAAGCTGAACCTCTAGCAGTAAAATACCCCAGGAGTGTTTAATATATGAGCAGTTCAGAGTTGTGCCTGCCAGTTCAGTGTCCCATGTGCAAGCACTTCATCATTTACACACGTGTTCCGTGGAGGGATTACATCATTGCTTAAAACACAAGTGCATCATAAGTTATGCAGGATTGCCCTTGGTACTGCAGCTGAGCTCAATCCCACATTTGTGCAGAGGAGAGACTGCCATGCAGAAATTCCACACTGCACAAACACACTGCAAAAAACCCAGGTCAGGCTCATGGGTGCGAGTAGGACTTAGTCAATGCTTCTGTCCAAACCCAGTCTTTTATTATTAAAGATCAGTGATAGTGGAAGAGTTAATAACACTGCACAGCATCATTATCTAGGAGTCTTGTGAACCTTAAACACTGTAACCTCTGATAGCATGTATGGAAGTTTCTAGAGTTTCCTTCCTTCCTTCCAGGAAACGCCCAGCCAACCAAAAACCACAACCCCAAAAACTCTGCCAAAACAAAACACTCCAAGCAAAGCATAGGGTTCAATGAGGCAGATGTTGAGAGACTTTGAGTAGAGGGAAAAGTACTTGTGTGGTATCAAGTGGGTTTGGACCCTTGCTTCAGGAGATTACTGTTGCATTGATGGTATTTTGTAGTAAATGCAAAGTTTAGTGTAGTTAATTGATTTCTCTGCTTTCAGTTATTGCTGGAATTGCTGAAATACCAAAAGAATTTTGGTCTATGACATTAAATTTGTTACATCCTTTATATTTTTCTAGATACCAGGTGGCTTGGTGTTCTTCAGATGCTGGCATGTCTGCAAAGTGCAGTTATATAACCTGAAATTTCCCCAAGAAATTAGCCAAGTCCTAGCTCAGTCAAATAAGCATAAAAGCAACTAGAGAATGCCTAATAGTTTAGGCTGTTTGCTTCTTTGTTTTAGGTAGCTCTTAAGCAGATAGTGCTGTGCTCTGTGTGGCCATGTGCATATCTTTACTGAAGGAGTGATGAAGAATTGGAAGATTGGAACAGGGAAGGGGTGGACTTGCTGTCCTTGGAAGTGTTCAAAAAAACCAAGCAGTTGTTGCACTCACTGCCATGGCTTAATTGACAAGGTGGTGTTCAGTCAAAGGTTGGACTTCATCATCTTGGAAGTCTTTTCCCACCTAAAAGAACCTGTGATTCTATACAGAATAATGACTGTTAGGGTCACCTTATTTTTTAGGTCTTTGGTGTTTTCCTTTTTTTTAAGGCTTTATATATATGTTACTCCTTCTTAATATAGTTGCAACCATAACGGAATTTTTTAGTCATTTCCTTAAATGACTTCTTTTTTCCAGGCTGAGGAGATATTAGTTGATATTTCTCCTTTTTCACATTGTATATAAATTATACCTGATTTTAATTTTGTTAAAAAGTCATTTGGAATTAGCTGTATTGTGGAAAACCTGCAGAAATTAAAGATCGTGTATTTCAAAGATGGTTTAAGTTGCATGAAAACATTTTCTTACAGAAGCTGGTTTTCTTAGTTACAGTTGATTTGTTCTTAATTCTTTCAATACAGAAGTGAATCCTGCTAGTTTTCTAAAGACTATGCCCATGTAAATTGTGGGGTAAAATAGTACTCATGTTAATAGGATAACGAGTCATCCTATGATTTCGTACACTTCTAAAATTGCAATCACTTCATTTGTAGCCACATATAAACTCCAAAAGTGCATTGAAATGTTGTGAATAATAGGAAACAATTTCATGTGCTGAAATCGCTTGTGTGCCTGCCACTACTTAACTGTGTTGCTGATTTATCAATCTTAAAGGAAAACACTCTTTGCTGTAAATTATTGCAGAAGGAATTGATGTTTTGTGTTCTGTAAAGGCAACAAGGCACTGAGTTTTATTTTGCACTGAATCTTAAATGCTGAATCAGCCCCACCTAGGAAGGTCACAGAGCATCCCAGGACTTCCAAGTGCTTCAGACCTGTTAATGAACCAAGGACTCTTAACAGTGGTGCTTCACAGCTTGGGTCAACTCCTGCTCTTGACCTACTTTCATATCTTTGTGTGCTGTTTCTAGTTACAATAATTGTAGATTCTGCTGTTCTCACCAAAAAAAACCCCCAAATCCGATCAAGTGAATGTGGGATATAATCAACTAATTTTCCTACCCTAAATTCAGTGCTATGAATAGCCATTTAATTGGTTTAGAGCCTTAAGCTCCAATTAAAAAAACAAAAAGGGTGGGGGAATTAACGAGGCCCTTGGAAATCTGGAATGATATGTGGAGTTTTTCTGACAAACTTGAGCTTCTCACCTGCTAAGATGCTTTTGAAAATTGTGCCAGCTGTCCTGAAAGGCTGTACCCCAACTCTTGGTAGGACCTGAACATGTATGGAGTGATGACTCTTCCATGGTCTTTAGCTAGGGATGTAGAGTGATGCAGAGAAGAGAGCACCTAAACCTCTGAAGTGCCTGGATGCTTAAGTGCTTACAAACAGAGGTAACTTTTGTATCAGACCATGATCAAGGTTTATTTATTTAGTCTCAGCACTGGTTGCAGTGTGCACATCAATGACAGTGTTGGCTCAACTTGCCCAAAGTCATCCTGCAGAGTCGTTCTCACAGAGTAAGTAATGTACTTTATCCCAGCTGGAGCTCTGCCAGCCACTCAAAGGCTGCTGCTGCTGCTATGAGGTTCAGGCCCTCACAGAGCTGTTGGGTGCCCTCCCTTGCTCCTGTGGATCCCCACCCTTAAAGGCAATAGCCCCCCATCCATAACATGCAGTGAGGTGAGGGAGGTGGAGGTTTGATGACTGCTGTGGGCACCTCTTCCCTCAGGAGAGGAGCGTTTCACCTGGTTACACTGTGGGCAGCAGAAAGGTGCTGCAAGATGGGCTTTTGAATTCACTTCTTGAGTCTTTCCCATCTGCAAATGGAAAGGGGATCCCAGTGCACCAAGCTGAGACACCGTCATGGTTTTTGATCACCAGACCCCAAGACAGCCTTGTTCCCTATGTTGTGAATAATGATAAAGGTGCACTCCCTCGTGCCTTTTCCAAGCACTTGGAAAGGCAAGACTGGAAGGTATTTCTGCTAGAAACAAAGTCAGGGGAGACATGATGGTTTCCACAGCTTACAAACAGCACAGTTGTGGTCTTCTCTCTCTCTCCCCTGCCTTGCTGCATGCTTCCAGCCTGCCCCCTGCCTCCATAGCTCCCTGCTAGGCAGCTCAGCCTGGCATGCCCTGGTGCCAGTTCCACTGACGCAGGGGGCATTCAGGGCTGCTGGGTTATAGGGGCCAGTGCTCTTTTGTCAGCAGAATTTTTCCTAAAGTTCTTTAGTTTTGGTTCCCAAGGTATAAAGTTGTGGCTCTGACTTTATACCAGTTCAGTAAAGGTTTTCTCAAAAAAATCTTGGCATTTAAATGCCTTTTCCTTGTTGGTGCCCATGACAACAGAACCATTGGTTTGGGTATTCTGTGTCAGCTCCTCTCTGTGTGCAGCAAAATTCCTTTGCAGGTCTTATTTGACCTCATTAAAAACAGGAAAAAAGATTCACCCTGTTATGCAATTGTCCAGCTAAAAACTGTGTATATAAGTAGATTTCTTAAAAAAAAATTATGCTCATATCTTAAAAATAGATGAATTGCACATATGATTCTGCAATGGAATTGAGAGTTGCTCATGCCAGAAGATAAAGGGTTCTCTGCAATGTTTCTTGAGATTGCTGGCAGTATTTGGGGAGGGGGGAGTTAAGATGGTTTCTTATTTATGCAGTTGCTTCATAAAATAAAATTTCAGTCAGATCTGGTACACGGTCTGGGAAATTACAAGTTTTTTCTGTTCCTTAGAATAGCATTAAACTTATTTTTGTAGTTGACCTTGTTGCAGCAAAACTAATATTATTTATATTCCTCTAGTACTTTTTCCTTTAGAGTAGGGATTGTTTATTGTCTTGAGTATTTTTCATGAGAAAAGATGAACTCTTGGTAAGGGCCCATAGTACATTTTTGTTCTTTTATCACTGTGTACCTTCTCCTGGTTTTGGTTGGAGAAGTGTTAAAAAGGGCAAGTGTTATGTTTCATCTTTAAGTACGACATACTCCTGCTTCCATGTGTTTCAATCCTAATGGCTGGGAAGGCATAAAGGGATGTTGAGAAGTTCTTGCTGCCAAAATGAATGCATCACTGTATGCAAATATCTGACACTAATATGAGTAACTGAGGGTGCTAAAATCAACACACCAATTATGCATTCAGCATTGCTCAGTGAGTGGCAATGATATGTCAGGTTAGTAAACAGGATCTGAATTCTTGTTTTGATTTGGAACAAAAAATGGCTTGAGTGGAGGAGGCCAGAACCCTCCAGCTCTCAAAAGCATAGAGAAACAAAGATGCCTGATGGAAATCTACTTAAGAGTCTTGTCACAGTTTGGAGGCGAAAAAAAATCATAAGCCCTTGAATATTACTGGTGAGAGCACTACATTTTTATACTTTGAAGCAATTATACCTAATGTGTGATATTATGTAGCTGACCAAAAAAATTTATAGTCTTTCCAGTTTCTTGATAGTGTGTTTCTGTAGCTGCCTTCCCCAGAGAGGCTTTCCTGGGGACTGGAGCACTTCCAGGTAGGGCTGGCTAATTCATTCCCCTCTCCAACACTGATCAAGTCCTGGAAACCTTCTGAAATTACATTGTACATGAGTATCATCCTCTCCCTGCAAATTTGATGTATTACTAGAAAAATTCTGATTTTTTTTTTTTTTTGTGTGTTTTGATTTCAGGTGTTCTTTATACTGTGCATTCTAAATATAGACAGAGTCGGTGCCGAAGACCAAGTGCAAACTTACAAAACCATCATTGATAGAAATTCTAGTCTCTTTAATGACTTCCTCTGGAAATTGTAATTTGAATCATATGATTTTTCTGAAGTAGCAGCAGGAGGGAATATCAGAAAAATAGCTGTAATAGAGTTTTCAGAATTTTAAACTTTTCATCTGTACAAACTTAACCTTGTATTAAACTATGCTGGTCATTTAATTCCTTGATTATTTGGCAAGGCTAATGTTGGTAAAGCAAGTCAAATCTAAAGACAACAAAGTCCTGGACATAGCTAGTGTTCTGGTGACTTTTTTGGTCCAGATTTTTAACGTTTAAAAACATCAGTGTTTTTATGGTGAATGCTTGTTGGGCACTCTGGTAGTTTTGGCTTTGGGATTGGTTTCTTTTAGCCAGGGAGACCAAAACCATCCAGCAACGCTCACCAACCATGGCCAGTCTCAGAGGGCTGTTGGCAACAGGCTCTCCCTGTATTAACTCCTATGAAAGGGAAAGGGAACAAATGTTAATGGGAACAAAGCTGTGGGAAAGGACAAAGTTGGGAATGAAGTGGAATGGGGAGAGACATGGAGAGGAAATGAGAGGCTGATGAGGAAACTGAAGCCAGTTGGAAAGAGGTAGGTGGGATGGCAGGAAATGTGAGGTTGGAGTGGGAGCCTTAAAGAAATCAGGGTTTTGAAAGAATAAAGAGTTAGTCACAAAAATAGTGTAAAGATAACAGGAAAAGAGGTGGGAGGTTCTAAGGAGGAAGATGGTGAAAATGCATATTCCAAAAAGTAGAGGGCAGGATTACAGCCTTGTGTTCATAGGTGTCCAGCATGAATTTCCAATACATATCCTTCTCTTGGAAATTAGATCAGGCACAATTCTGAGGTTCTTATTTATGAATATCCTAGGGAAAAGCTGGTAAATGCTGCTGTATTGATGTGTACTTTCATTACTCTCCTAGACCAATGATTCAGTGTCTAACATGTCACTATTCCCATCTGATGTCTTTGTGCAGCTTCCATAAAGATGCAGTTTTGATGGCTGCAATTTAAATTTGTTAAACATTTACCAGATGCCTTGTCTTGCATCAAAACATATGTATGACTTAAAATACCAGGAATGCAAAATAGGAATTTCTAGTCCATGGGAGCTGAGGATATTGGCAATTTTTATTAAAAAAATCACACAACGGAATTAGAATGTGTGCAAGCAAACCAAGATGGCAGTAAAAATATTAATTTTGAGTGTAGCTTTCATCCGGCTGATTGGATTTGTCCAGTGCAATGTCAAATAATGTAAACTTGGTTTTGCAGTGCTGGAGGAGAGTAGTAGCCAAGAAAGTAAGCTGTGAAAATACTGGGCTTCAGGAAAGTGCAAGCTTGTTTCGTGGAATTGGCTTAAAAACCTCTAATGCCAAACAGCTCCCAGTGAGATTTCCAGCAGTGAATTTGTAGCAGTACGTGTGCAAAATGCATTCCTGTGTATAGTCCCTCTCTGCTGTTCCTACTGCTCTGAGTGCAGTGAGCAGTAAAGCTCATGTTCAGCTCTCCTGCCTCTGGGTACTCTCATGTGGAGGATTGCAAAGGTGAAGTGACTTGCTCATAGATGCACATTTGGTTCAGAAATCCGAACTCTCAGATTGAATGTGAGCTTTCTGTGAGGGCAAGAAATACTGAAAGTGGTTATTTGGGTGCATGAATTTTTATTTTCTTCTTGTGGATTTGCTTACTGAAGGATGCTGCAACAGGGAATCCCTGTAGGAATGCCATGACAGTGTGCACAGGTGCATTTGGGAGGGAAGCAGATTTTGGATTCCATAAATAAAGATGGAGTTAGTTCCAGAGTGATGGGGTTGGATGAAAAATAAACCAAAAGAAACTACTATAGAGAAGGCCATTTATAGCATGAATTATTGGTAGAATGCCAGCTGAAGATAAGAAAGCTATGACAAAATGGGTTATGTTTTTTATCAGCTGACTCATTATATTGAAAATTGCTTCTTAGCAGTGTAAGCAGCATATCAGCCCAAAAGAAGAAATTATCAAGTGGAGACTCCTTGCCATTAACTTTTTTTCTTGTCTTCCTAACACACATTAACAGGCACAGATTTTTTTTTTTTTTTTTGCCTATTTTCTGCTTCTTCATCTTACGATATTTTTGCAATTAAAACTTCAACCTCAGTCATGGCCAGCATCAGCAGCAGCTGAAAATGAACATCTGGTAAATTAAACTGGAGTGCCTAAACTGCAGTTTCTAAACACTTTGCAGTTGCGTGCAAGTGATGCCCTTTGGTGTCCTGCTCTCATCTGCTGGCAGGGAAAAGATGTCAGCAAAAGCTGTGGGGAGAGGTGATGCTCTCTACTTCCTGATATGAATAGGAACTTTTGTCTTGCTGACCTCTTTCAGTTGCCAGTGCCTTAATCACCCTAATGACACAGCTTTTTTTTTTTTTTTTTGGCCTTTTTTTCATGGGCAGGCTGTCCAGAGAGAGTGAGGTATGTGAGGCCGTAGCTGCTAACCAAAATATTGACATAAACCTATGCCCAGCATTGGCATTCAGCAGTTAGACTGGCATGGTGGAGTATGGAGAGTGCTGGGTTGTATTTTGTGGTTTATCTCAAGCAGTTCTCTGGTTTTTAAGTCTAGTGTTTGCTGGTAATTTTTGAAGTAAGTCTCATGCCTGGTGTAATACACAAGTGTTTACAAAATTGCTTTATTTTAGTGCTGGTTGAAATTCACCCAAGAAAAATCAGTTGAAGGCAACTTTGAGTATGACATAAATTTATTATTGATTGAATTATCAATTCTTAGGCGGCTTTTTGCTATACTTGTGAGCTAGAATTTGATTTTGCTACAATTAATGGAAAACCTGTCTTCTCTCACAAGTATTTAGGCAGTTAAACTGTGGGGACAATTTTCAGCTGACTTACTTTGTTAATCCACAGCTGTTGCTCTACATTTTCCTGGTTCAAATTGGTGGGACATGAAATATTTGTAGGAGAAGGCTGGAAAGGGGCTGTAATTATTTCTTTTCTTTAGAGAAACAGTTACTGGAAAAATAACACAGTGATTTTTTTTTAATTTTGTTTCCTTCCAACTGTGGATTTAGAACTTAAAACAACAATGATTTTCTTTGATTTTTCTCAGCATTTCAAATGAAGCACTGCCACCATTTTTCTGAGCAGACATACTCTCTGTCTGGAGGCCCAAACTTCCTATGCCTCACTATCTTCTAGTCTAGTTGTTGTAATAACTTGCCAAGAGTGACAATATTTGCATATTTCACCATTTGAAATGCGTGCATGCACATGAATTTTCCAGTTTTTTCTTTGGCTAGTGGCAGCTCTCCTCAGGGTGAGATGTAAAGGTGAGAAAACTCTGCTGTTTTCTGTATTTATGATGTTTGCCTTGTAAGTATTTTGAGGGGGAAAGTCTTTTTCATTTAAATACGTCTCCAAGTATTCGCTCTAGATACTCGGCTTCCTAATTAAGCTGCAGAGTACCTGTTGCAGCTGAAGGATTTCCTACCTCAGTGCAACATTGTAAATGGTCAATAATTTCTGTAACGTGTTGCTGAGGCAGTCAGTCTGTAATTGACTTAGAGATTTAAAGTGAGTCTCTTGCTGACATTGTGTTTATTGTTTGGAGTGCCAGATTAATTGCAGCATGTATTGTAGTTGCTGTATTATGACCTCCATCTGCTTTTCATTAACTTTCTCTGTAAATGAGGAGCTGTCAGTGCATACTGTTTCTTACATTCTGAAGAAAAATTCCCCCAAACCCCACAGTTGTGTACTTTAAAAATTAAAGAACCGTTGTGTTTAGATCACAAGTTTGTTTATTTCTTTTGTTTCTGGAGCAGCTGACTCAAGCACAGATGACTCCTCCCTTTTTTGCAATAAATAAATGGACAGAAAGACCATCCCAGGCCATTTGAAACTGGGCCACAGGAGCTGGTGTTGGTTCTCTCTGATCCGAGCAGCTAGGCACGCACAAACCCACAGCATCCCTTGTGCCAGCAGCTGGCAGCAAATCCCTCCTTTCCTGGAGTCACTTACCCGAGCCTGCAGACTGCTGCCGCTCCGGAAAGCAGCCCCAGCCATCAATTCTGAGCGCTTCGCGTGCGGGGTGGGTGACAGGCCAGAGGGCTTTTAGAGAGAGACACATTTGCTGAGCCTTTTCTCTCCTTTGTGCTCAGCTTGCCAGTGTGCCTGTGCCTGTGGGTGTGTGCCTGCAGCCCTGGCAGCTTCAAGTCAGGAATTTGTACCGGCTCAGAGGAAGAGAAAATGTATTTGTGGTCACATTGGTGAATGTTTTAAGGAAACTCAAGGTACCAAAGGAGCCAGCAGGTGGGCATTGTACCTCAACTGCACTTACACAGGAGTGGTTTGAACTTTGGTCATTCCTGTAAGAGTGGAAAGATTTTGGGCTTTTTCGTTTTTGACTGGGGCTTGCTGTGTTTTCTGTGAGGAACAGAGATTTGTTTACACTTGGCCAGACGAGGGAGGGGTAAAATACAAACACAGTTGTAATATGAAGGGAATTATCAGGGGGCTTAAATCCAGTGACTGTGCTTGGCAGTAACTGTAGTAAAACTGAAAATTCAAGCCCTGGAATGTAGTAATATAAACTTATTGCTGTAATTAAATTTCTTGAGAGCACAAATTTGTCACGATCTTCCAGCGAAAATTGGAGTTAGTTTGATGTGTTGGTTTGGGATTTTTAGGAGCTTCTAGCAAGCAGATACCTTGCCATGTGCTCTGCACTGCATTTGCATGTAAACTGGAGACTGAGAGTGTTCCACTCTGATGCCCACTTTTCTATTTAAACTCAAATTTTGGGACACAAAATGCAATTTATCAGAGTGACTGCTGAAATTCACATTGCAGAGATGCTCAGTAGGTGATTAATTTCCCAGAGGTGAGTTTTGCTATTTGTGTAATACTGGGGAGAGCCAGATGGACAGAAGTGATGCAGAGAAAATTCATCTGAGAGCAGCTCAGGAATGATTTCTTGCTTTGAAAGGCAACACTGGACATCTTTCAGGTGTTTGGTGTTTTTATTTCTCAGTATATGACAAAGAAATTGCCCTTGCAGAGTAACAGTGAGGGCAGTGTTTGCTTGCTCCGAACCCCTCCCTGAAAAGAAAAGCCAAAATTTTTAAGTCACTGTTCTTCAGGAGATGAAGGATCTCTTCCCAAATCAGCTGCAAACTGCATGTTATACTGGTGAAAATAATTTAGTGTCTGTGAATAAGAATAAATAATAATAAGAAGAAATAAGAATAACCTTTTAATGTAAGATGTACAGCTCTTAGAGTGCTATGTACATATTGCCATGCTAAAAGCTAAGAAATGGTCGATTATTACATGATTAAAATGTCACTCAGTATTCACAGAAAAAACTGTTGGTATAAAAGCATCTAGAAGGTTTGAGTATTCAGAACCAATTGAATGTCACCAGATGGATAATGTTTTTGTTGATTACGTGCATCCCAAGTGGGTTTAGAAGGAAGATGGAAACACTTTTTTCCTTATCTCTCTATTTGCCTTTTTCTTCCTGGAGACTACAGCCTACACAGGAGTGGTGCATGGAAAAAGCCAATACATTGCTATGCTGGCTGGAAAAAAATGTCTGCCTTGTGCTTCTAAAAAATAATAAAAGGAATAGTCATGTTCGGTCAATGGCAGAAACTTGTTGATACCACAGCAATTTGTGAGTGAAATTTCATACCCTTAACATTATCATAATTTTAAAATATATATTGACCTTTCAAATTTCAAGCCCAAGATGTAGAGATGGGTGTGTGTTAATGATCTAACCCTGTGTAAGAAAATGACTTCTTACAGCTTCAAAAAAAGAGTTCAGGAACTTTTTCTTATTTAGTATCTGTTTGTTGTAAGGAGTGTAATTAGTGCCTGGTACATGGGAAGAAAATCTAGGTGATGAAAGTGGTCTGCTTGTACTGCAGTTCTTTGTAAGAGCCTACTAAACCCTTGAATCAGTATTCCTGTGGACTCTTAGACTGGAGTTTTACTGGGTTGCCATCATTGTTGTCTAATTCATGTAGCTGTTGCTACTTGAATAGCTCTCAAGAAGACAGTTTAGATGGTTTTTTATTGGACTTGCCATTTTTCTCTTTGTTTAAAAAAAAAAACAGAGCAAACAAAAAATTATACCTGTTCACCGTGCTCATCAGGAGTACAGTTGAAATAACCTCTAAAAATATAATAATCTGGGAAAGGAAAAATTTCCTGGGAAAATGCATTTCACAGAGTGTGATACTGAAACTGGGAAGGTAAAGTATTTCTAATTGTGATCAAAAATATTCTATGAGCTCTCTTTGTCTTGAGTCACCCGATGTCTGATGTCCTGTTGGGAGGGAGCTGTTTTTATCTTTCTGGTAACATTTCACTCCATCCTGATTCCCAAGAGGACAGGTCTGTTTGTCCTGTTCACTCAGGCCTATACAGTGCATTAATCTTGGCTCCAGGCTCACTGCATCCTCCTGGTCCAGCCACTGAACTCATCCTTCCAGTGGCTGTGTCCAAACCAGCTCACACAGCGGGGTGCAGGCAGTCACAGCAATCAGACATTGAAAGGTACAGCAGGAGCCAGGGATTGGATGTGGGAGCACTGCAAGGAAGGCTGAGCCTGAGGCGTGAATTTAAGCTCACGAGTCAGATGATGTTTTTTATTTAGAAAAATGCAGTCACAAGGACTTTTTTGAGCATGTGTGCATGAGAAACTAAAATTATCTCATGGCTTATGCATTGAGAATTGCAGCCCTCAGTGTGAGTCTGTGTGCAGTGAAGATACAGTGGTGTTATTTCTGATAAGAATGTCGTGGCTGTTTTCTAGGTCCTCCGTTAAGCTGATCTCACAAGACTATAGCTTTTTTCTTCTCTGTATTTATTTTCTTTCCCAGGCATTGTGGTTCTGTGTTTGTGCTTTGAGATACAATGGCAACAGACATTTAAGTCATGAACTGTGAATTTGTTGGGTCTGTGCTGAAAAAAATAAGCCATAACAGACTTTGTGTCCTGCCTTGCCTTGGGTGGCTGCTTGGGCTAAAGGCTGAAGAGCAACTGCCCAAGTGGCAACAGAAGGGCTGCATGGCTTCTGCCTTTTTGTGGCTGACTGTATTTGCAAAATGTCCCTAAGGACTCTTTTTAGAAGGTAACTAAGGAATTTAAGCTAATCATGGTGGTAACTGAAGTTGTGTAGCTGAAATGGAGTGTCTTGGTGATTACAATTAATTCATTCTCATTTCTTCTTTTCAGGTTTTCTTCTCCACCTTGGCCTTCACCTTCTCCCTTGAAATCTGGTCACTTTTCTGTTTAAATTGCCATATGATCTGACCTCTTCCTTGTCTTCCCTCTTTGCTTATGCTTTAAAAGAAGTCTTTCCAACTTCATTTCCTCTGTCAGTGGTCCGAAATCCAGTCATCAATACTTTATTTCTCCAAACGTAATGTTATACAGGTAATCTCTTTTTTAAAGCTTATCTGATGTTTCTGGCTAATTCTCACTTAATTCTGGGCATTCTGAACATGAATTTTCAGTGTTCTGCTGGGTTGTTCTAAAGCTGCTACGAGATCCAAATGTGAGCTTCAGCTATGATTCGTGTACAAGTGCATCTCATTTCTTTTAATTTATGAGGCTGCATCAAACAGAGATTTCACTCCAAGAGCCATTTTAAGTAACCTGTTGCAGGTATTGATGTTTTCTTTTGAACTACACTAAAACCTTTGAGAAACAAGATTCTTTTCTCTGCTCTACCAGATGCTGCACTGTATTTCTTCAGGTCTATGTGTGTGAGGTGTGTTACTCAGTCTCTGCTTTGTGAATGTCTGTCTGCCTGTGTACGTGTGTGGATAGAAGGGTGTTACTGTAGATGGTGGAGAGAAGTGAGGAGGGGATTGCTGGCTGTACATCAGGCAGTTGTTACAGGGCAGGGTTGGAAAGCAGTGCTCTGGTAGTTAATGCTCCTCAGGTGACAGCATGGCAGCAACCAAACTGTAACCAGAGTGAAAGGCTGCGTGTCAACTGCCTTCCCTGGAGGGAACAGTGTGCATGCAGGAGTAGTGCAACAAGTGTTCGCTTTTTCTCAGCTTCCATCTCATGTCCTGAGTTGAACAGACATTCTCCTAAAGGTGGTTTGAAGTTAGGTGGCAGTAACAGGGAAAATTAAGAGTGAAAAAGTGCTGGGAAGACCAAGAGTCTTTCCAATGTGTATGCACATATAGGCAGTGGCTCTAGCTCCTCCCAGGGACATTTCATAATCAGTTGTTTGTCCACAACAAACAGATCCCCCAGAATGCCTAGAGCCTCAGGGTATGTCTCCTCTGAAGACTGTTAATTGTTTGCAGCCCATGTTGAGTTTTATGACGTTCTTGGTAGGCTTTTGATCATGCCCAAGTTAACTGGGTGAAATCTCTGTCAGAGAAAATGATGCTGCAGTCTAACTTCAGCTAAAAAAAAAAAAAAACAACAAACCAAGAAAAAAGACAAGCCCCAAATGAAAAAAAAAAAGCATGTTGTTTTTGAGTGATACCTCTGAGAATACTCAGGAGTCTGCAGTAGGAAATGGCTCATTGCTTTCTTAATACACGAGTAGTTTTTTCCTTCTGTGGTTTAGACACTGGGAGGAGAAGTGATTGCCCTGAGTTGTATTGGAGAGAGGATAAGAATTCTTTTAAACTGGTAAGCCAACAGCGCCAGGTGCCCAAGTGACAAATTTACTTTATTATTCAATTGAGCTCCTTTGCATGTGCCCTTACTGCTGAGCATTTGCTCCATGCTTTTAGCCTTAATGTTGCTTTTCCATGGCAATAGTTTGAGCCTCTGTCAAGTCTCTCTTGGCTATTACCAATCGTCTGCTTTGGTGAGGGAATGTCCACTCCTAAAACTGTACACACAGTATTTCCTAATTTATTTATGAGCACTAAATAAATTGTTTTAATTTCATTATCCTTTTTTCCATATTAATAGGAAGCCTTAGTTGACCTTTTTGCTTAAGTCACTTTTTTTTTAGGTCTGTATTTTTTCATCTTGTTGTAGAGTGATCAATGTATTTGCCCTTTCAGATGAGAACATACCAACTTCTACGTGTTAATTTGTTGGGGTTGTTTTTTTTTTTCTTTTTAACTTCTCACACAGCTTAGTGTGGTTTTGTCGGTACTTTTGGGACAGACACTCATAACTTATTCCTTTAAAATGCTGATCTCTTTTGTCTTTTTGTTTGAATGGCTCAAGTTCTGTAATACTCTGGGGCTATTCAGATCTTAATCAGCCACTCATTAAGAATGACTGTCATCTGCCCTGGTGTTGCCCAGTTGTCTGGCTATTTTTAGAGTTGTGGTATTTTGGTATTTGTGTTACTTAACTTAAGGCTGTTCATCCTGTAAACAAGCTGGATGCATAGCTGTGATCTGAAGAGCTGCCCCAGACATTAAATGTAACACTTGAATTTCAGGAGAGGCCTACACTGTTAAATGGCTTCATTATTTGAAATATTTCTTGCCTGGCAGAGGTTGGTGTAGATGCATTTGCACTGGCACAAATATACTTTTGCTTGGAGGAATTTTGTTTTGTTTACTGAAGTGTCACACACAATAGTAGCAATAAAAGCTGGAGGCTTGCTGGTATAGCTGTGGACAAAGACTGGGGAGGTGAAACTCTGCCAAAGTGTGGAGTGAGGAATTTGAGGATAGGAGCAATAAAAGACCACTTGAAGGCAGGAGTCTGGCAAAATGAAGGCTGTTGAGAAAAATTTCCAGCAGTGTCTGTTGTGTAACTTCAGCTTTCTATTCTATGTAAATATTCCTCCATTCTTGGCGAGTGGGGGGGAGAAGGCCTGTTAAAATTATTTTTTTTTCCATTCCTGAAGAAAAATATACGCCCCTTCAAAATTGATGCGAAGGATGCATTACTATAGAATGGCATTTTTAACATTTTGCAGGACACTAATCATGTTGTTTCTTATGAGTTAAACCTTTTCCAGAGTCTGATGCTACACTTTAAATAAAGTGTTAAGGCCTGATGTGCTTCTAGCACACAGACCTCTTCTGAAGCCTTTGTTCTGTGTTTGCAAATAGTTTGCAAAGCTTTGATGTCTCATGTCTTTATTTATAGTAGGCACCTGCTCTTTGCTCTCTCTAGTTTTATATGGAATATACTCCCAGTTATACTGAGGAGCTTAAAAGAAAAAAAGGTGATTTTTTTTTTTTTTCCCCAGTAAAAGCAGGTATGGAACCCCACGTTCCTTAGGGATGAGGAATGACACAGCATCACCTGGATAGAAGTGACATTGCTGTGACCCCAGCCTTGGAGTGGGTTGGCCTTGTTCAGGGGTGGTTTCCTGCCAGCCAGGGCTATGTGCCGGTGCTGTGGGCACGTGGATCCATGGAAATAACGCCTGGAGAGCTGGTTTGTGCATCTGCACTGCCAGGGCCAGGCAGGCATCACACTTGTTACAACTTTGTGCCTGGCAATCCTCTTCACACCTCTGAGGGTGCCATGGATATTTCTGGGGGCTTTCACAGTGCATTGCTGCCATTGCACCTGTAGGTATTTCAAATATTAGATGTAGAGCTTTACCCAACCAAGATTTTGGTCTTAGTGCCCAAGACAAGGTAGGATTTTTTCCTAAATTAAATGTAATTGTTAATCCGGGGAATTATCTGCAAAGCAAACAAGCTATTGGATTCCACAGCTATATTAAGAATTTTTGTTTCTGTATTGTGCAGAAAATCAGGTTATTATGATCTATTTGTTTCTCTAAATTCTTAATTGATTCCTGAAATGATCTGTTGGATGGTTGTTATTTGGGTACCTGGGAGTTTTCCTGCAGATCATACATAGTTTCAATGTGCTTTCAACTCATGCAAGGCCAATTCAAACACTTCAAAATCTTTTAGTTAAAAGTAACTCTTTTCAGGCAACATATGATGAGGATGTTGTATTTAAATAGTGTTTCACTGAAGGAAAGAGTGAACAACTTCCAAAGAACAAATTTCTTTGGCTTAAACTAACCTGCTTCATATCCATTTCTAACCACTGTGTCCTTGACAAGAAGTCAAGTAAGAAGAGGGTACTTATGACCAATTTTGCAAGATTTGGTAGCATATTTTAGAACTGTTACTGGCATCTGTGGATTCTTTTTTGCTTTGTGGGTTCTTCTTTGATTTTGTTTTTAAACTGAGCAATTGAGCTTTTTTCATGTTAAAAGAACAAAAAGTGTAGAAATGCAGGATGTTTGGCCAAAGCTGTCAGTATCAATAGAAAAGAGGTGTCCAACTGAGATGAGAAATGGAAAAAATAGGTATTCTAAACTGTATTTTCACTCATGAGTAAGCAAATATTATGGAATGATGGTAATCTCCTTTGGTACTAATAGGATGCCAGGCTTGATTTCAGGTAATTTTCCTACATATAATCAAGTGTATATTTAAGTATAATGTTTGCAAATATGTGAAAATCAACTCCACAGTGGTGCTGATGGTCTGGGCTTGTGTTTTTCCTGGTTGCATTTAAAGAGCACTTGGAGCACACACAGTGTGCTAGAATCTGCTTCTGGGAATTTCTGACTGCAACATCCACTTCAAATATCATTCACAGCTTTAATGCATTAGAACCACATGGCTTCCTGTCAACTTGAAAAAGAAAAGAAAATTTGCCCTTAAGACTGTTTTGTTGGGTTTTTGTTTGACTTTGCTCCATTGTGAAAGGCTGAAGCAGCAGATTTTTGAAGCTTCTGTAGGTTCTGTGTGCGTACCATGTTTTTGTGCCTATGGTTTTTCCATCTTAAAAACTAAAATATATCTGTTTCTCAGAACTCAAAATGCAGCATTTTTCTTGACTTCCATGAAACTTGGCAGTGAATGCTGTGTTCCTTCAGAGTTTCTGTATCCCCAGCTGAATGTGCTCAGAACTCCTCAGTGGTAAAGACTAGAGGCTTATTTTTACTGTTGGAATGAAAAGAGTATCCAGGCATGACTTAGAGAGTTTCAATTTTCAATTGAATAGAACAGGTTTACAGCCTGAAGTTGTATTATTTCACATTTCTTTAGTAGGGAAGTGATTTCAATCATTGAGATGATGGGAAAGGCAGATATGTTGTGTTGCAGCTGTTTTCTCCTGCCATTGAGAATATATTTATTGTTATATTCCCTAAGATGTATGTATTTGTCTAGCCTAATGAATTACATTAATTCAAGAGTCAGAAGAGAGTGGAGTATTTTTTTTTAAGAGAAGTCCATTGTATCACAGGAGAAAAAGGCACTGCAAAAGGGTAGAGGAGTCAAGAACAGGGGCAGGAGGCATCACCTGCAGTATCATCCCCTTGTTTCTAACAATTAGAAATGTGGCTGGTAGTTGGGCATTTCTTTGTTTGTTGTAACTGAGCTTACGTTTTGTGCTTTGAGGGTAAAATTGCACTGTGGCACTTTGTGCTCCTGGACAGCAGATGGTGCTGCTGAACTGGCTGATGTGTCATTTTCACACTTGGAGTAGTTGGTCCTTGATTTAGTTCCAAAGTTGGGTCTGTGCTCTCACCAGGTGTATATTATGGGATGCAGAACTGCACCTGCTAGCTCAGCCCAACACCTTGTGTTGTTTAAGGACAGTGGTCTGAAAATTCTCATGTAAACCACGTGGGCCGTAGAATCAATATTTTAGATCTCACTGGGCAAACCCCACCATCAGCTGCTGTTCCTGCTAATTTATGTACTTGAACTTCAGCAGTTTGTTTTAACGAAGTGTCATTTAAATTTCATTTGATAACTGCAATCAGAAAATCTTGTAGACACCTTTAATGCCAGGTTAAAACTGCAAAGGATATGTGTAGAAACTAATTAAATATAATCAAGTGAAGATGAGGGAGGGTTTGAGTTTGGTGGGCTGCCAAAAAGCTTTGAGTTGTCTGCTGTTACTTTTGGGTTGAGAAGATAGGGTGGCTTAGCTATGTAATTGTGTTGCAGGCAATGTTTATGATACTGTGATATGCATTTGGAATTTGATTTCTATTTATTTTAGTTTTCATGGTTAATAAATTCATCTGGTAATCCTAATTGTGGGGTTGAAGGGATGGAATAAGACATTTTGGTCTTAAGCTGAATCCCAAAGGCTGGTGGTTCAGGTTATCAGTGGATTATAAATAATAGGCTCAAATTTATTTGAGCAGTGAGGGATTTTTCTTTATAGATATTTTACTGTAATTTTCTTACAAGTTTATTTCTTTTATAGATCCCCATATTAAAGTTTCTGGAAAAAAAGAAAATGTTAAAGAAGCAAAGGAGAAAATCATGTCTGTGTTGGACACAAAAGTAAGAAAACTTTCTTAGAATGACACCTCAGCCCCTAATTTTGTGGTGACATTGATCTCTTTAATGGGCACATTTCAAGAGAAGGTATTTATGGACGCTCTGAAGCAAAGTCTCCAATAAATGCCTTGCAGATGTTGATATTGGTGTATATCCACATATTTAAACATTTTGCAAGAAAAATACTTGCTTGAAGCAGCTTTTCCAGACCTGAATTATATAGAAATAGTATTTCCAGCCATATGGCTAAAAGCGTAAGTGATTTGTTCATTGAATTGGGGTTTTACTTCAAAATCTGAGATGCAGCTTTACTGCAAGCAATAGATTATGCAACCACTTCAGAGAAACTAACATTTTGTTTCTGTTTGAATTTGATTTTAGGAAGGTTTATGCTGTTTTATGTTTTAACTGTTACTCTATTCTTACTCTCTGAAACATCAGGACCAGAATTTCTAAAACATCTAGATTTTGGCCGGGGGTCTCTTCTGTACATCAGATATTATTTTCATTCAGCAGCAGCTCTTTTGGAGCAGTGTGTATGGCTCCTCTGTAGGTGTATGGCACCTTCCTGGTTCTCTGAGCAGATTGCCAAAAGGAGCACTGGAGTGATAAGCACCACTTTTGGAACAATTACTACCAACATTATTATGAGCTATTAACAACAGAGCTTTTAAGAATAGCTGTAATATAAATACATACAATAAATAATATAATATAATACATATAATATATACATATAATACATATAATAAATACATATAATAAATACATTTTAAAAATTCATGTACCAAAAAAATATTGTTGAAGGAAGAAAAAAACATTGCTGCTTGGCCCCATGGCTTTGATTTGCAAAGTGTTCATAATGTGATCTTTTCAGATCAAACAGGCGTGTGTGACTTCAGTTAAAAGAACACAGAATTAAATGGAATTAGAATAAATTGCAAAAGGACACTTCAGTCACAGCTGATGAAAGGTCAGGGGTATTTTAAAAGCCTTGGTTGTTGTTTGAAGATGCATCTTTTGGGGTATTTATCTCCATGTTATTTCCTCACTAGAAAGAAAACAAGACCAAATTAACATCCAAGTGATTTCTATTAAAAGCATCATCCTTGAGTAGAAGTTAAGTAATAGCAAAAATACTTTGGAAATACAGCTTTGATGTCATTCTTGAAGTTACATTACTCTTAAAAACTTAAATATTCAGGTTGTGCTGTGACCAAATCTAACTGTGGGTGCTTGACTTGCAGAGCAATCGGGTAACCTTGAAGATGGATGTTTCACATACGGAACATTCCCATGTGATAGGTAAAGGTGGCAATAACATTAAGAAAGTGATGGAGGAAACGGGATGCCATATCCATTTTCCAGACTCAAATAGGAACAATCAAGCAGAGAAAAGCAACCAAGTAAGTATTGTTTAGTATTGAGCTTGCTTGTATTGTAATTCCTGAGAGTATAAAGCATTTCTAAACTTCTCTCATCAATATGGGTTTTTTGGGGATGGTGTGTTCATGTTCAGGGAAATAGATTTTTGGTATTTACACTGTGTGGAAAGCACAGGGCTTCCTAAGTGAGCAAATCTTTAAAAACAGATGGAAACAATTTGTGATGGCTGATGAATCATTTTAATTTTTTTAAGCTAAAATTACTTTGCGCATAGAGAAGTCAGCAACTTAGTGTGAATGGTAGAGAAGTGGTATGAAAAAATCTGCTTTTATAATCTTTTTTTCCTGTTCAACACAATGACTTATTCAGCATATTGATTGATTTTTTTTTTGTGCTTTTTGCTTATGGTGTAACTTAGTTGAAGACTAAACTTAGCAAATAGGCAGCAGAAATGAATGTCCTATTGTAAGGGTTCGACTTCATTAGAATAAGTCATTGAGCCTGAATTGTACATCTTTTCCAGTGTTAATACTGGTGGAATGCTTACTTTCAAGTCTCTCATACTTGTACTTAGAATTCCCACTTGTGCATCTTAATGGCTGCTGAGCAAAATGCAGTCATTTCAAAACATTCAAGAAAATCTACTGTTGTCTGAATATTAGCACTTGTACACAGTAGTAATTCCATTCTTTGACCTATACCACTATTTTTTGAGGTATCCTTTTTTTCTAGTTGCTTAAATATATATTACCTAAGGTGCTGTTACATTTTTTAGTATTGGCTGTAGTTCTCAGGTAGTGTTTGGAGAACAATTAGGATGTCAGCAGGTGTGAAATGTGTTGATTTTTTTTTAAGGAGAGCACAGCTATCCAGGTAACTCTTCCATGCCTCAGTTGAAAATATGGTCCAATGCTTCTCATATTCTTGCTTTTTCAGGTGTCTATTGCAGGACAGCCAGCTGGAGTGGAGTCTGCAAGAGTCAGAATTCGGGTAATGCTCTAGCTCAGTGTAGCATCCCCTTGAAAACACCTATCAGGGAAAAAAATGCATAGTTTTGAGAACCCTAGGGTTGTCTGCTTCTGTCTGGTGACAGCAGAAATGTAGGAACAAATGTGAGTATCCATATGAGAAATATACCAAGGGTATTATAACAGTGATTCACCTTCTGGCCGAATTTTTAATTGGCCCAAAGTGGGTCTTGAACACCAAGTCTACACTCTCAGCAAGATGCAAATTAATTCCATACTGTGTAGAAAATTACATCTTAACTTACCCACCACAGATGGCCTGTGGAAGCTCAGGCATCCTATGTGAATCTATGACTTGGGAAAGACAATTTCTGCTTTTCACATTTTAACCGTTTTCATGTGTAATTTGTGTAAATAATTCAGTGTCATTCTCCACTTGTAGCTATTTTCTATCTTTTCCTTTTAGTTTCAACTCTTATGTGTGTTTTGGCATGGATAATGAAAAATCAAATGAATTACCAAAAGCTTACTGCAAGTTTTTAGCCAGACATGTCACACAACCTTATTCCAAATGCTCCTGCTATTTTGGAGAAAAAAAAATCAACGAAGCAGAACTCAAAAAAGCCTCTGCAAAAAAACCCACACTAGTATCCCTAGAAGAAGAGGTGTCTTTCTGCAAATGACATTATATTTTTATCCATGAACTCTGGGCAGAGGATGTGTTTTGTCCATTAAATCATCACTGACCAGTACATTATGACTGAGGAATAAAAGTGTTGTAGTTTGAGTATGGATCTGGTTTTCAATATCTCCTCTTCATTGTTGTTGTAGGAGCTGCTTCCATTGGTACTCATGTTTGAATTGCCTATTGCTGGAATTCTCCAACCCATCCCAGATCCTAATTCTCCGACCATTCAGCACGTGTGTCAGACCTATAACATTTCAGTTTCCTTCAAACAACGCTCGCGAATGTATGGTGCTACAGTCATTGTCAGAGGGTCACAAAACAACACCTGCGCTGTGAAGGTAATCTCTGCTCTTCAGAAAGTTTCTTCATGTCATTTATTTATAATTTATATGTCTAAGATGGTATATATTGCTTTATTAGCATGTTGTTGTATAATCACTTGCAAACCTGAGGGTTTGAATTTTTTCCTGTACTTAACTTGTACAGGTGAAGTGTATAAATGCATAGAAAATAGTTTAAGGTTAGGATTTAGCATCGTTGGTGGTAAGGTTTTAATCCAGTGCTCACCTCCTGCATGCTTGTTCAGGTTTTGGGCAATTCTGGAATTTGTGCTTGTCTTACCCATCTTTTAGCTCAAAAACAATGCAAAAAAAACCCCACAAAATACACCTCCCATCTCAAATTGTTCATGCTGAGCTCTTCTCAACATGCACACAAATATATAACCTTGAAAGTTGCCCAATCAGTGAATAAAACTGGTCTTGCGAATCCAACGCTTAGAGATGTGAATTTGACAGTCAAGGCAAGGAACTGCCAGGAGCCTGTTCATCTTAATAAAGTAAAAAAAATGTTCTTGTTAGGAACTGGCAGAATGGGAGATTGATACGGTCCCAGATGAGTTTACCTCAGCCAGTAAGAACATCTGAGCCCAACACCGAGAGGCAAGTTTTGCAAGCGTACCCACCCAGATAAATCTCTGTTGACCTTCTGACTGCTTTTGTGGCCACAAAAAGTCTGTTGGGACCAAACCGTGTGGCACTGTCGTACTGCCTGTTACAGAGTGGCAATTAAATGCTGCCTTTGGCCATAAAATGGGAGTAATGGGCAGAGTCTAGTGCATTTGTTACCTCTAACTAATCAATCCTGCTTTTGAACCCAACAGTGTTTTCTTATCTTGCCTGTGGAGTGCATGACAAGAAAGGAAGCAGTCTGAGATCTCCTTCTGTGTGCCTGGGAGCACTATTTCACTGGTTTCTCCAATTTTCCCCCAGGAAGGAACAGCCATGCTCTTGGAACACCTGGCTGGGAGCCTGGCCTCTGCAATCCCTGTGAGCACGCAGCTCGATATCGCAGCGCAGCATCATCTCTTTATGATGGGTCGAAATGGCAGCAACATCAAACATATCATGCAGAGGACTGGTGCTCAGATCCACTTCCCTGACCCTAGTAACCCACAGAAGAAATCCACTGTCTACCTCCAGGGCACAATTGAGTCTGTCTGTCTTGCCAGGCAATATCTCATGGTAAATACTTTCAGTGAAGCTTGTGTGAAGAAATTGCCAGATCATAGAAAATGTGCTTGCTCTGCACGTATTTACAAGCCACATGTAAATCAGCCTTAGAGAGGAAGGATTGCTATTCACACTGCAAACAGCTGATTCAATTCTTGTCAGAGTTTTGTCAGTGTTTGTAGTTATTGAAAATATTTGTAATCTCTGGTAATGTGACTTGAAAAATAACCTGTAAATGGAATGTAAGTCATTTAAATTTACAATGACAATATGCCTCTGAGTAGAGGCAGATTTCTGAAATACTCTGTGGGTGTTGGGTGACGGATTATGTTTTATTTTGCCAAGCTGCCTTTTCTATGTTTGTCAAGTAAATAGGTTTCTTTTGAGGGAGAATGTCAGGAATTCCTTAGTTCCCATATAGGCAAGTTTTCAATGAAATTGGGAAACCATAGGAAATAATTACTTATTTTGATGTCTTACAGTCTTTATAGTACTACAGCCACAATTCTGTAAGGCTTTTCCTAAAAATAGCTCTGGTGGTGAATATCATTATTTGTAGAGATTTTTGGTATATTGGTCTTTAAACTTCACAGGAGCCTTTAGCCATTATTTTAGTACTAATGTATGTACACAGTTTTTATACATGTGAATATTGAGGGACAAAATGGGCAAGGACTGAACCATTCAGTTTTTGGCGTTTTTACTCTAAAGCTTTAGTATTTCAAGTGTGTTACAGATGTTATCCATATCACTAGAAAATATTTACATAGCTGATTTGGAATGAGGAAGAGAAAGGTTAAAGTTAAGGCTTAGGCAATGGTGAATTAGAGATTTTTTACAAGTGTGTTTCCTTATTTCTAACAGTTGAATGGGATACTCTTAGTATGGGTGTCCTGTCATCATTTCCTGACAAGACTGTGTTGATTGAAATGTCAAATATTCAGTAAATCATTTCACCCTTGTGCTACCAAACTCTTTGTTCAGAGTCCCAGGACAGGAAGATACACTTGTATTCTTGCATACAAGGAAATGGCTTTCCCTAAAATTTAATCCTTGCTATTTTTTCTGAACTTGCAGAAATTTCCTTACATCATGATGTGTAAATGTTACTGTTTCTATAGTTCAGTTTGTTGCTGCTCTTTTTATGGGAAAATGGGCAGTTACAAATGCTAGGAATTTTTTGTGCCTTGCTTTTCAGGGTTGCCTTCCCCTCGTGCTCATGTTTGATATGAAGGAAGAAATTGAAGTAGAACCACAGTTTATAACACAGCTAATGGAACAGTTAGATGTCTTCATAAGCATTAAGCCTAAGCCAAAACAACCAAGCAAGGTTTGTGCAAAGCTAATATTTTCCTTTTAGGCTGGCATGACAAAGTTTTAGAGCTGATGATTTGATGTGTGCTCTTCCCCCCCAGTTTAACAGGTCATAAACTTGTGAAAGCCATATGTATTTTCTGCTTGAAATATCAGCTTAAATTATCCAGCAGCTCTACTTTAGGGTGATTTAACTTTCATTAAATGCTTAATAATAAAGAAATTAGCTTTTATATAGAATACATTGATAAAGGCAGTGAGAAGTGTTTATTGTAAAATATTTAGGCCAGTGTGGATAGAGGACTCGTGCTGTTGTACAAAATGCCAAAGCAGGCAAAAGTTCTAAAATTTTAAATGATCATTCCATTGTGTCAGTATGTGAGCTTACATGTGTCATTTCTTGTATTGATTTTACATGTATGTAAAATCAATACAAAGAAATGTCCTGTAGAAGATGGACAAGAAGCAATGGGGTTTTGTAATTTTCCAAGAATTTATTACCTTATTCTCAGAGAGCTATGAATTTAGTAGGTGAATTTAGTATGTACAACTGGGTTTTTGTCCACTTCAAGGTATAAAGCTTGGGTAAAAGAGAAGATATTAATTATTAATTCTGTTATCTCGCTCTAGTGGTGCTTAACATTTGGTCTACCAAGTAGCAGCAAGGTATGATAGTGATTAATTTTCTTAGAGAGGTCTTCTGTCATTCTCATTGCAAATCCTTATGAAATCCCTGGTCTTACCCTCCTGAACTTCAGAGCCCTGAATTTAAATAGTTGCTAATGGATGTTAGCTCATGCTGTCTCACACTGCTGTGGTTGTGGTAGCTATGCAGGTGTGTGAAGAAGAATTATCTGTGTTGCAGATCTGTGTTGTGAAGAAGTGTTACTCACTGGTTTTCCTTTTTGTTGTTGTTTTCTTTCCCTGCAGTCTGTGATTGTAAAAAGTGTTGAACGAAATGCCTTAAATATGTACGAGGCACGGAAATGTCTCTTGGGACTTGAAAGTAGTGGAGTCACCATAGTATCAAACCCCTGTACTGTCTCATGCCCTGTTGGTCTGTCTTGTCCTGGTTTGGATATTTTGTCCTCAGCAGGGCTAGGACTCACTGGGCTTGGTATGCATTCATTACATTTGTATTTTCTTTAATATAGTTTTTTTCTAAGCTTAACTCACTTATACTAGAAAAAAGGACAAGATGCATGTTTTGAGTAAGGAATTGTGTTAAAGCATCGCAGAATTGCAACAGCCTCTGGCCTCTGAAGAGCTTGTTGTTATAAAACTTCTCCAAGGCTTTTGTAATCAGGTGTGGGACTCACCCCTGTAGAAGAATCTCTGGAAATGCACAAACTACTCAGCTGAAAGGGAGGGAAATACAGGTGAAGTGAGGCATGGGTTTTACAGCTCCTTTGGCTGCGTGATGTCTCAGGCTGTCCTGAATTTGGATGGGTACTTAAGCTTGGCAGCAGTACTGGGAAAGGTAACATAGCAAACACCACATTTCAGGTCAGTATCTCACTGTAACTGTGTGCTTCTAGTTTAGACCTTACCAGCTGGAAATTTAGGACAAAATTGAGTAAACTCCTTACCTTAATTTTATAGAAGCAGCTCATAGTCCAGACTGAAATTACCATTTTATTTTCAGGTTCTGAAAATACCTTTGTATAAGAAATGTATAGATAGGAAAACCAAGTAGTCCCAGAAGAATCTAGTGACAAATCTTGACACAGGTCCTAGAAACTGAGTTCTCAGGTAACCAGCATTGTCCCTTGTGACTTGCCATGCAGGAGTGCTGTGTAGTTGCATCTCACATGCTTCCCTGGGGTCACACAGGAGAAAGTGTTTGTGCCATTTGATTGTTCTTTTTAATGCTTCTGTGACTGTTCTTGTCATGCTGCACTTTGGGGGTTTGGGGTTGTCGCCTTTTCAGTGTGTAGTGCTGAACTGCTTTGTGAATGCTTTTACATGAAGAGCTGGTTTGGGGGAATGTTCTAGGAGCAATCAATGCATTTGGGGGATGATTTGCAGCCTGTATTGAAGGTGCAAAAAGAAATTGAATAGTTGTTAGTGTGCAAGTTGTGGTTGATTTACAGGAGCTTCTGAGAACAAGGTTACTGTATGAAATGAAAGTGAGGTGGTGCAGTACAGTTGCTTTCTTGTCTCTGTGATGCTGCTTTGAAACAAACCCTATCAGAAGCAACAGGGGAGATACAAAGGGATGCCAGGGCTGAGAAGCAGCCAGTGCAGACTGTTATGGCAAGAGTTAGGGTCCAGTAGAAGGACATAAAAGATACTCCAATTCTTCTTGGATATATGATGCCCAGTTTAAGAACAAAGATTCTTAATGTGCTTTTAACGTGCACCAGATGAACAGCAGGTTTAATGTGAAAATTGGTTTGTGAAATACAGGCTGGTGCAAATTAGCAGGGGGTTTGTTTGTTGCTTTTCAACTGCTATTTTTGTGAAAAATATTCTCCTGTAAGTCTAAACTAAATATCCACTTGCATAATTTTTTTGCAGGCCTTTTAGGTCCAACAGCCCTGTCAGTCAACACCTCAACTACTCCAAACTCTCTGTTGAATGCCCTTAACAGCTCTGTGAGCCCTTTGCAGAGTCCAAGTTCAGGCACGCCCAGTCCCACCTTGTGGGCAACATCTCTTGCTAACACCAACACCACAGGTTGGTAGAAGTTTAATGTGAATTAAATGAACTGTGCAATGCCAAGCCATTATAATTGCAGCTGACAAGTTGAGATTAATTAATTCCTTGGAACCTTAATTCCTACACTTACCTTAGCACAGATGAATAAAAATGCAAATTTAAGGTTGTAACTTAATATATGACATGCTGTCACAGGCAGTGTTTTTCATCTGTTTTGTGTAGAAAACAATTTTAACCTACCCAGATAAAGCATTGTGGTTTTGGCATGCAATTCTAATGGAAACTTTTTAGCTACATAAAGATTTAAATAAAGTAATGTAATGCCTGAGGAAGTTAAACGAGACACTTAATCAGAACATAACCAAGTTTTGTTACAGGTTTTTCTGCTATTCCACACCTAATGATACCATCTACTGCCCAAGCAACCTTAACTAGTATTCTGCTGTCTGGAGTGCCTAATTATGGTCAAAACACTCCATCTCCACCACCAGGCTTGACTCCTGTTGAAGTCCGTGTTAATGGCATGCAATCAGAAATTAAAAAAGGTTCACCTTCTTTAAATGGTCACGTAAAGGTAAGTGATCCTATACTGCATTATCCAATTTCTTTGTACTAGACCTCTACTAAGAAAAGCTGGAAGATTAAATCAGCTATATTAGTACATTTATAAAGCTTCTAAGTTTTAAAATACACAGAAATGTTTTCAAATATGACTTAAAGCTTGAGAAATAGAACACATATTGTTCTGCTGTACCAGGAATTGATTTCTCATTCTTGTGCACAGATAGAAAGAGGAAATGGTTTCAATATTTCCTTAAGCATAAAAATTACTTCAGTGATTTGTGACAATCTTTTCAGGCCTCGAATATCAAGTATGCTGCACTGTCTGCCACATCACTGGGAGAAAACGTGTTGAGCACAAACCACAGTGATGGAGTAAGGCAAAAAAGTGCTCATGGTGCCTCAGAACAGGTAGCTGCCAAGGCAAATAGTGAAGAAGGTGAGATTTTGACATTGCATTCCTTTGTCTAGTAGTGTTTGTGCAGTCTGTGTACAGTTCATGATACAAAAATGTAACGATATTCTCTCCGAATTGGTGTTGCAACCATGTTTAAGGAAAATATTGCTGGATGTCCCAGATTCCTTGTCAAGGAAAGTAAATAGAACCTGTAGTAACTGAGCTGTACTGTTGATAGAAACACCTTAAATCAACAAAGATGTACTTGCAACATTTTATTTATTCCCTAAGAGCAGAGGGAAGACAACCCATGAGGGTTTTAGTATTTTTTTACAGCACCTTAACTAAACTCTGCTGGTTTAAATGGTGTTTCATTTTTGCATTTTAACAAAAGGAAATAATGTCACTGAGAAGGGATTTTGCAGAAAATTGTATAGATCTAACCTAGATGACGCTGGGAAACAATTTTGTGTGTTTTGCAACAGCATTTCAGTTATGCTGCCTTTTAGAAGCTCAAGTACTTAACTTCCCAAAAGCCAGCTCCACTTCAACTGGAGCAAATATGTGTAAAGGCCTTGTTTCCCCTGTCAATACTGATCAAGGAGATCATCTCTTATTTAGGGTTGTGGTCATATGAAATACTGATTTGAATAAAAGGTACATTGCCAATTTAAGGTGATAAATATCTCTAAAAACATGTTCTAAAGATATTTGAAAATGAAGTGGGGGGAACTCTTATTCCAGCAGAAGTTACCTGAGGACTGGGCAAGAAGTCTATTAAAAATGGGTATAAAATCAAATTTCACAATACTTAGTCACTTTGAATTGTCAGTCTTCACATTTGTTATTAATTAATTAATTGTACTTAAAATAATTATTTGAAGAAAGCAAATACTTAGTGTGACTACTATATATGTGAATACTGACACCTTTTCTGTGCATTTGAACTTGCACATCTTGACTGCTTAACCTGGACCAAATAGCTATGCCTGAATACAGGCCTGTAAGGAAGAAGAGGAGGGTTTCTCCCATAGTTACCATTCCCTCAGAAAGCTCCCTGGAACACAGCAGGGTGGCTGTTTAACTCTCCTTTTCTTGGCCTCCTAGGTTGCAATGATGCTTTTGTGGAAGTGGGCATGCCTCGGAGTCCATCCCACTCAGCAAACACCAGTGACCTGAAGCAGATGATGAGCTCTTCCAAGCAGGCCTGTGCCAAGAGACAAACGGTGGAATTGCTGCAAGGCACCAAAAACTCCCACTTACAGTAAGCTGAGTGTATAAACACAGATTAGTGGAACTTTGACAGCATAAAATTACTTCACACTTTTCTGTACACAGAAGGGTGATTCAGTCGTAGAACTGATTGAATTTGGCCTTGATTTTCCATCACATTAGGTGTTAATATAGCTCCCTGTTTGTCTGGTAACTGCAGACTTTGAATGCTTTCTGTTCATCCGATTTGTCTTTGGGTTTTAAAGATGTCTTTCCTCTTTCACAAAAGAATGGAGATCATTGTCAGAGGAACTTTCATGACCTGTTTCTAAAGTATACATTTTGCACTTTCCTACTTCATTGATTGCTTAGAGAATAATTTCTGACAGTTTTTTCCTTTTGTGCATACCTGAGACTGTTTTCTTCTTAGGGAAGCTGTGTTCAGGGCATAGCAGCATGCTCTCAAACACTTCAGTGATGATTTTGGTTGGGTTGGCTCCTTAATGACCCAGCAGTGGGAAAGGCTTGTTTGAGTCATAATACATCTTGGCAACACAGGTTTTGTTCTTAATGCAGTGTTTTTGTCCCAGGCACTGTGTTCTCACTGCTTGTTTGGGAACTGTTTATCACCACTCTTTTGAGACACATGTTTTCTTTTGCTTCATCTATTTACACTGTTAAGGCTATGATATGCATTTCATTAATTCTGCTTTCACAGTTTAAAGATCCAAGGAATCCTGCTAACCAAATTTGGTTGTTTGTGTGTCTTGTTCTTTTTGTTGAGGACATAGTACTCTCAGTTTCCTTGGGGGTAGTAGTTTACAACTTCTAAAACAAGATCACTTTTTGAAGTAAGAGTTTACATGGTTCTCAATATGGCCTAAAATGTAGCTGAGTTCAGAAAAAAAAAAAATTGCACCAAGTGGTAATGTAGACATATGGAAGCTGTGAAAGCAAGCAGGACCTATGTCGTATTTCTTAGTCCCTGTTATGCAATCTCTTTTTATCTTACAACTATGAACCTGTTAGAACTGCTGGCCTGAGCAAGGCTGAACAGGAAATCACACTGAGTAGGATTGCATGCAATAATTCCAGATGCCAGACAGCTCAAAACTGAATCTATAAGCTATACCTCTTATTTGGTAATACAGGAAGGAGAAACACTTTCTTTCCTTCACTGACAGAGAAAAAGGTACAGGAGACCTGAAACGTTTGGAAATATTGCTAAAAACGCTGAGATCTTTGCGTACAGACATGTCTTGAACTTGGCCACCAGACTTCTGAGGGTGAAGCTCTCAGAGCTGCACTGGGGGTCACCGCCGGTGCGGAGGCAGCCTGAGCTCAGGCCGAGCTAAGGGAGCTTTGTCCCCGCAGCACGGCGGACAGGCTGCTCTCGGAGGCCGAGCTAACAGAGCTTTGTCCCCGCAGCACGGCGGACAGGCTGCTCTCGGAGGCCGAGCTAAGGGAGCTTTGTCCCCGCAGCACGGCGGACAGGCTGCTCTCGGAGGCCGAGCTAAGGGAGCTTTGTCCCCGCAGCACGGCGGACAGGCTGCTCTCGGAGGCCGAGCTAACAGAGCTTTGTCCCCGCAGCACGGCGGACAGGCTGCTCTCGGAGGCCGAGCTAACAGAGCTTTGTCCCCGCAGCACGGCGGACAGGCTGCTCTCGGAGGCCGAGCTAAGGGAGCTTTGTCCCCGCAGCACGGCGGACAGGCTGCTCTCGGAGGCCGAGCTAAGGGAGCTTTGTCCCCGCAGCACGGCGGACAGGCTGCTCTCGGAGGCCGAGCTAAGGGAGCTTTGTCCCCGCAGCACGGCGGACAGGCTGCTCTCGGAGGCCGAGCTAAGAGAGCTTTGTCCCCGCAGCACGGCGGACAGGCTGCTCTCGGAGGCCGAGCTAACAGAGCTTTGTCCCCGCAGCACGGCGGACAGGCTGCTCTCGGAGGCCGAGCTGGGCGCCCCGGAGAGCCCCGTGGCTGACAAGAAGGCTCCGGGCAGCGAGCGGGCGGCCGAGCGAGCGGCAGCCGCGCAGCAGAACTCGGAGAGAGCACGGCTGGCCCCGCAGCCCTCCTTTGTCAATATGCAGGTAGGTATCCCTGAACGAGGCCGAGTAGGCGTAAATCTTGCTAATTGCAGAGTGAAGTTACCGTAGAGTGCAGAGGTGACTGGGGACTGGAGACTGAGTTGTCATTACCAGTTCAATAAAAGCATTCACAGCCAAGGCGTCAGCTCTTTTGACTGAGGAGTGGGTTGTCAGTGAAAAGTCTTGAAAACAGAAAAGCTCTTATGCTTCTGTTGAGTAAGAAAAATTTAAGTACAGAAAATTGTATGGCTGTATTTGTCTCCACAAGCGTCATTTGCCTGTTAGAAATCTTACATTGTCACTTGGAGAGAATTATAGCTACAAAATACATGTTACAGCATTTCATATGCAGTCACAGCTCAGATAATTACTGCCTTCAAATATAAACCATTGTCATGTTACTGCAAATCTCCCCAAAGAAGGGAGGACCTTTGACTGTTTGTCAGGAAGCAGTAGCAGGGTTACTTCAAGAACAGATCTGTTCGGGTGTGGGCATAACCAGACTGTATGGAGTAGTGGAACAAAAGGAAGGTGAGTGTTTTACAGCCCTTTTCCTCAGTTATTCCTCTGGTTATTTTCAGTAGAGAATGCAATAGTTCAGGCTAATAACAGCGTTTTTGTAGTTTTGTGTTTAGATTTCCTAATTTGTAATTCAGCAAAGTGTAGGTTGTTTAATTAGGAATATTTGAAGTTCACATTGTCCATTGGCATAGGTAGCATACAAGCCAAAGTTCTTTAAATTCTCTCAAAATTTAAGTTCTTTTCCTTTCACAAGATGAATGCATGGAGGAGAACCTAACCTGAAAGATTAATGAAAATAATTGATTCCTAGATTTGCAAAGATATATTGTCTTTTTTGAACTGTTGAGGAATGTTTTAAATTCTAAGAACAGATAGTTAAGGAAGAGAAATGATGCTTGAAAAATATCTTATTAACAAAATTGAAGAAAAAATTCTTCCTAAGCAGTTTGTAAATACTGCTGCAGCCTCATATGGAAATCAGATAGTTATTTAAAATCTTTCTCTGTTTGAGTGAACACTTCAGGTAACTAAGGCTCTAACTGGGCTACCATGAAATTATTGTGCAGTATTTCAGGTTTCTCCTAGATATATTCACTGGCCACTTTGTTTTCACAGAGATGAGTACTGGAGTGACATTTAGTTAGAATGGCAATTAAATTATCTTCTGCTTGTTTACTTCTTAGGCATTTGACTATGAACAGAAGAAACTACTAGCAACCAAAGGTATGTGGGTGAACAGTGCCTTCTAAAAAGTTTGCTAGCACGTGGATGAAAAAATTGAAAAGTGGTAGTGAAACATTTGTATATTAGCTTTATGTTCCAAAAAATTTCTTAATACCAACATAGTATGAAATACAGTATAAGCAGCTTGCAGATGGGATGTGTAAGTACATCCATGTGCAAATGATCAATATGATTTTCAGAGAGCTCATTGCTGTAACACTTCACTTTAGTTGGGTGCAAATTCAACTTTAGGGTGTTTGTCATATCAGCTAAATGGCCTCTTATTTCAGGGATAAATTAAGTTGTAGAATTGGTAAGGGGCTTAACCATATCTTTGACCCTGTTATAAAATAAACCAGTTCAGCAAATGAAAAGCAGAAGCTCCTCTCTTTGAAACAGATATGATTCTTTTGGCTTCCATGCAGCCCTGTGAGGTTTAACTATCTTCTGGCAGAGGAGACTGCTTTAAGGAAGGGTAGGATTCAAGCTGTGTAACAAGTGCAGGTGTTCAGGGTTTTCTGGGCTCAAGCTGTTAGCAAACATCATTTCAGTATTATCCTCTCAGTACCTTTAATAAGGCTGAGATTTTCTGATTTGTCTCTGTATTTTCAGCTATGTTAAAGAAGCCAGTTGTAACAGAAGTGAGAACTCCAACAAATACGTGGAGTGGTTTGGGGTTCTCTAAATCAATGCCTGCAGAAACTATCAAGGAACTAAGAAGAGCGAATCATGTATCGTACAAGCCTTCCATGACAACTACATATGAGGTATATGAAAGTACATTGTAATGGAAGTTCACTTCTAGTGAATGATACAGTTGTTTCTCTTGAGAAATGTCTAACTTCTGTAAAAAACAAAGTCTTGCAGATAACTGTTCTCAATATTTTTTATGCTGCAAAATGTTTCTTACATAAATATTAAGGCATATGGAATATACTCAGCCCAACACACAAATCTGTCTCTAGATAAGTCATAGAGCATAGATGTCTGCTTCTTAAAATATATTTAAAGCAGCTTTGAACAACTTACAGCACCAAACATCTCACTAGTTGCAAATAAGCAATAGGGAATTCATAACCTAATGAGAACAGTGTATATATGACAGGTGAGCTGTATCATGTGTGTCATTGCACGTTGGAGGAGAACAGCAGAAGACTTCCGTGGACAGAACTGGAACAGCTGTCTCTACTTGCACTGTTCACTGGGATCAGAATTTTCCCAGGCAGAAGGCAGACAGAGTCCAGCAATTCTCTTCTGTGTTCCAGCGTGAGAATCAGGGAAGTTGTTCCTTTCTTCTCAAAGGCATGCAGAAGTTGCTTTTTAGCGTGCTTCCTTGCCGTAATCCTTCCCAGCTCCCACAGACACACCTTTTTCTGTCCTGCTTATATAAAACATAAATGGTGTGTTTCTTGAGTAAGGGGACTTTGTAGTTCTCTAGAATATATCTGTCTGTTAATGCAAAAGAAATATTGAGCCAGGATAAAAATGTGCCTTGGTGTTCTTCACTTGGCATATCAACCTTCTGAGCCATTCAACTACATTAGTAGGCTTGGCTACATGTAGTGCAGTAGTAACTAGAGGAAAGAAAAAGCTGCAGCCAGAATCTGAAATTTTTTTGCATACTTTTCTATGTTGTTTGAATTGGGGTGGGGTTTTCTCCCAGACCTTGATGTCTGAAATTCCCTAAATAGGTCTGTGATTCTAACCAAGAACACAGTGTTTCTTCAGGGGTCTCAGTTTTACTAAATGGTGTGAAAGATGGCCTTCTAAGTGATGCTTTTCAACTGCAATTTGGTACAAGTTTATAGAATTAAATTGTTCATTTCCACAATTTTTAGCTCATGTAAGTATGTGATATCTATAAGGTCAATTTTCTTTGGATATGTTCCCATGGAATACTGCTGCCCTGCGTTGTTACGTTCTGACCCACAGTGAGGAGAGTTGATAATAAATATTTCACAGGTATATGGAAATCTATCTTAAAAGACCCCAGACAAAACAACTACAAATTCACAAGGCATTGCAGAATTGTTGTTGTAGTATTGTGTGCAAGACTGTTGTCGAGTAGTGTGTGCTTGATCCACTTATCTTCAGATAAATGTTCTGTTATGTTCCCTTCCCTGTGAAGGGATGTAGTCAATAGACTGCTTTGTCTAGAATTTGTGTGGGAATTTGATACCATGGAATGTTTTGGAAACAAACTTGGAAATACTGAGCAATTTATTTTGAATCACGGCCTTTAAATAACTCCTGCTTAAAAACTGTAAACTGCATATGTTTTAAGCACACCTGCTGTTTTCGTGTCCGGTTTGCAATTACTTGACTATTTATCAAATGCCAAAAGAATGTTTGCGAGCATTAAAAGCTGCTTTTTAAGTCAGCTGCTTCAAAGAAAACATCTGAGTCACAATGAAAGCTCTGTTTTCAGCCCACATTCTCTCTCTGTGGTTTGCAGGGTTCATCCATGTCTCTCTCCCGGTCCAGCAGTCGGGAGCACCTGGGCAATGGCAGTGAATCCGATAACTGGAGAGACCGGAATGGGCTCGGACCCACTGCTCATGATTTTGTCTCCTCAATTGGCAGCCCCAAACGGAAACAAAACAAATCAGGTCAATAAACTCTTATTATCTGATGAAAAGAAAATAATCATATCGATACCAATATTTATTTTGATATGAATGTGTCCTGACTTCACTAGGGGTTTAAATTACTGACACCTTGTAAAATAATTACTTTTTTATAAATCGAGAAGTGCAAGCTTGTGTAACGTGATAATACAAATAATGGTCTGAAAGGAAAGCTTTTAAGGATATTTGTTAAATGCCAGACATCCTTGCTGAAAACTCTTTGCTGTCATGGAGTGGGTTTTCAAACAGACCTGTAAAAAGGCTTATTTCTAAACTACTCTCATTTTGCTCTGTTGCCAATACAACAGCAGCCAGCGCTTTATTGGGCTATTTTCTCACTGGTGAAGTCATAATCTGTGCTGAAACTGGGTTTTAAAGCATGATTCTCCTCATGGGGATAAAATTCACAAGAACGTGTAGTGACAGGATAAGGGGGAGTGGCTAAAAGAGAGTAGGTTTAGGTCAGATACTACGAAAAAAATTTCCTTATGAGGATGGGAAGGCTCTAGCACAGGTTCCCTGGAGAAGCTGTGGCTGCCTCTGGATCCCTGGAAGTGTCCAAGGCCAGGCTTGGATGGGGCTTGGATCAACCTGGGATAGTGGAAGGTGTCCCAGCACATGGTAGGGGGTTGGAATGAGAAGATCTTTCAGATCCCTTCCAACCCAGGCAATTCTATGAAAAGAAGCTTGTCCATGTGTTTGGCATGGCCTAGCATGATTTTAAATACTGGTTTCTCTGGATACACGCTGTATGTTTTGTAATTATTTTTTAAACATTGTTTGAGGTTTAAGAATTGAAATTTTACATTAGTTGAACTCTTCAAAACTTTATTTTTGGAATAAGGTAATAGATGTCTTTCTGAGAGAGTGAAAAGTGGAGGTAGAGAATATGAAGTCCATACTACCTGTCTGCTTTATGGGGAAGTAAGGATTGTGGCTGTTTATACTTTTTGTTGTTGCTTTTTCTTTTAAAAGTGAAATGACTTAAATCCCAAATTCAAAGTACACAGATAATGAAATTTGGACATAGTAAGAAAGGGTAGCTCCAATTAGTGAAAATATTCATGGTTTTAAAAAGCACGTTAGTTGAGCTGTGGATGGTTGTACATCATATTCTAACTACTTGAAGAGCCTAAGAGACAACAAGTTTATTTGAAATCAATCTATTGATGTTTTCAACCTAAATGGACAAAAATGGAAATCCTAGGTTAATTAAAATAGCTAACTATTAAAAATATATTTGCATGTTTGTTAAAAGAAAATTAGAAACACAAATACAATGGCAGTGAAAGAAAATGTTCTATGGCAGCTGTAGCTTTCTCAGAGAATAAAATGTGTGGATAAAGAATAAAAGAAACAGCAATGAGTTGGCTGGACAAACTAGGTCTATAGAAAACAAACAGTGGAACTTAATTAACAAAAAAAGTCCTTTATGCTGTTCATTCTCAGACCACTGGGAGGCTTTTTTATTTTCTGAAAAATAAAGATTTAAATACTTTGTAAATGTAATGATCTAGCTGAATACAATGTTGGTGGAAAACCATGTCCTTCTGTGATGTGTCTGAAAGTGCACTTGTTCCTTTCCAGCTGAACACTATCTCAGTAGCAGTAACTACATGGACTGCATTTCCTCGCTGACAGGAAGCAATGGCTGTAACCTCAACAGTTTGTTCAAGGGATCTGATCTGCCTGAGCTCTTCAGCAAGCTTGGTTTGGGCAAATACACAGATGTATTCCAGCAGCAAGAGGTTGGTGTTCCTTGGAGAGGCACCTTTGTGTTGGTAGGATGTTTTCCAGCAGTAATTGTGCTGTCTCTTCACCAAAAGCCACTTAGAACTCACTTTGTGACAGGATTTTTATGAGCTGTTCTTTCAAAGATTGATCATACATCTTACAATTGTGATAAATACTCGAACTCTCAAGACTCATAAATGAATAAGATTGAGTTTCTCTGCTTTTCCAGAACTGACTGCTTTTTAATTTCTCCTTTTCTGTCAGAAATGTAGCAAATTGAGCAACTGTGTGAGGAAGCCATTGAAAAGCCACAATTGCTGTTTACATGGAAAGAATAGTTTGGCAAAAGTAACTGTAAAATAGAGCAGGGAAAAAATGTTCTGAACCACATTTATCACTTAATACTTTTGTGGAAAGACTTGTTTTGCATAGTTTTCGTATTTCTTTTTTACTCTAGATTGATCTGCAGACGTTCCTCACTCTTACTGATCAAGATTTAAAAGAGTTGGGAATTACCACTTTTGGTGCCAGAAGAAAAATGCTGCTTGCAATCTCAGGTAAAAAACACAGAATAATACCCTTTATTGATTTAAAGCACTGTTTGTGTTCTTCTCACTCAAATTGCAATAGCCAACAAAGGAAAAAAGCCTTGGAAGGACTGAAAAGTAAGACTAGAGTCTACAGAGGTAGCATTAGCTTGCCCCTCACCAGAGGTGCTTAAACCCAGGCTTTATAGAGCTTTCCCATTACCTAATAGCACCTCACTTGCAGTAGTCCTTGTAAAGCTGGAGCTTGGTAGAAAGTTCATCTCACATCAGACTGTGAAGTTTTATGCCCCAAAATTGTGGGTCCAGGAATCTCTGGGATTAAAGGCACTGCAGAGTCTGAACAGCACTACATACCAGTCACAACTGGCATTTTCAACCCTTTGGTTCCCTGTCCTCCATTTTATTGATTAGCAGAGCAGTCATCCTACCAGGAAAAAGTGCCTACTTTTGGGGGGCTTTGTGATGTTTTTTTGGTCTGCAAATGTACTTAGTTCAGTAGCAGTCTTGAAAATCTATGTAATCTCTCAATGAGGTGTGTCTAGCACTGAGTTTGTTTACAAGAACAAGGAAGTGGGGAAAAGAAAAATATTTTACATGATCTATTACTAATACATGATTAGGGTGAACGTTTAAATGAGAGGTGAGCATCTGTTTTTTTCTGAAAGTCCTTGTTAAGATACTGCTTCAGTTTTATGTGGAAAATATAGAATTGTGCATTGAGAAATGATCAAGTCGGTTACAAGCTTTTCTGTCACTCTTGGTCTACACTGCATGGTTGTGCCTCCAGGAAGATTGCAGTCTTTGAGTATTATAACAGAAACCTTTAAAATTATTTTCAATGATGTCTGTTGGATCTAAATCAATATGGCAAAAAATTAGCTACTTCCCACTGTATCAGTGCCAAATAAGAATTGTCCCAAGTAGATACCTGCATCCCAAGGAGCCTCTGAGTCCTAACCTGCTGCTCTTATTATCCTGTTGGACTGTTTGTTAACTGAAGGAGTAACTCACAGATATTTTCAGTGCGTACCATATCTGTCTAAAATAGGTTATTCATTTAAACAGAAGGTTTGAGTTTGGTTTAGATCAAAGCATTAAATTGAATTTCTGATGGGAGATTTCTGTGGGTGTGCTTGACCTCTCCAGAGCTGAACAAAAACCGAAGAAAGCTCTTTGACCCATCAAACATCCGTGCCTCGTTCCTGGAAGGTGGAGCCAGTGGGAGATTGCCGCGCCAGTATCACTCGGACATTGCCAGTGTCAGCGGGCGCTGGTAGCAGGAGGTTGGGCTCAGAAATCAGCTGGAGAGATGGACATGGCAATCCTGTGGACAGCCTTCACTGCACACCACCCTCTGCACTTTGGGAGTTTGGGTGTCAAGGACCAAAGCGTTTTGTCTGCACAATACCGTGCCAAAAAGTCAGAGAGAACACATTTTGTCAGTTGTCTTTTGAAACACCAAATGTGGGTTACGTTTTACTCGTGTAGATTGGACAGAATTTGCAATAATAATAATATAGGGTTCTTTGTTTAGTATTTTATTACCTATAACTATAATGTATGCACTGAATTTTGTACTTTGTTGAATGAAGGAAGAATGAAGAGCTGGGATGCCAGAGAGCATAGATTTGGCTTTATCAAGATGGATTTTTCTGGTACTGCTTAAAATAATTATTGAGGTCTTTCTGCACTTTACATGTTCTGATTTCTTGTCCTGTGGAAATTTATTTCTCTTTATTTCCATATCAATTTTTATATTGGCACTAATCAAATTTTTCAGGTGTTCCTACATTAAGTCACATCTCACTATAATGGTACTAGAAACTGGCTCTTATGCAGATTTTTTGTTTTTTCCTCTCTCTGTCTCCCAGGTAGTTATCTGAAGAGATGGTTCCAAAATCAAGTCACTTGGTAGCGGACCAGTCTTATTATGCTCTTATGAAGCAGTCTAATGCTGCCTGCAATAATACTCACTGTAAAAAATGCAATGAAAGACCAAAATGGACCTTGCAATATTAACCCTTTGCAGTCAACATATTTAACTGCTGCCTTTATGCTAAAACTGTTTTTAATGGTTGTCTCAAAGCAAAGGGCTATTTTTAGTACCCTGCCACTAAAGGACACTTATTTATATCAGACTTTTATTTTTAGATTCTATACACCTACAATAAGTAACAGATTAAACTGATCTACTACAGATTTATGGTAGAGACCGAAAGGCATTCATCAAACTAGAGCTCTGGGCTGTCAGTTTGATTAAACAGACAACTAATCTAATTTGACAAGACAGCACTGTTGCCATTTAATAAATGACACATATTGCTTACATGACTATGCATGCAGCAGCGAAGTGACCTACATAAAATAGGTGTAATAGCATCTGTTTTGTTCGATCTAGATTTGTGATTGTCAGCTGCAGAAGCGTTTGAAACTCCGGAGATGAACTATTTCTGAAACAAGTTATGTTCAACAGAAACAGTCCATGTTGTAAGTGGCTAGAGCTAAATTTTGTGTTCTTATACTGTGAAAGTCCAAAAGATTTGGCAATGTTATTCCTCTGTCTTTACAGATGTTGTGTAATGGGTTTATGAAGGGTTTCAATGTAATGAAGGAATCCATAAAGTGCCTCTTTTTGCAATGCAATGTAATGTGTAATTTCCAAGCATTAATTGAAAAGCATTCCCATGAGAAACATTGTGAATTACCTTACCTCTACTGTAATGTATTATTTATGCTCAGTGTACAAGCCTTTTGAGATGGACATAAACCACTGTCAAGTGCTCTAACAGAAGGCATTAGAATAGCTTTTACAGTAGTTGGGGTTTATGCAAAAATGGGTGAGAGAGTTTTGACACTTTCCATGGGTAATTCTTTCTTTTAAGGTGAGAATGCAAAATTATGTATGGAGGAAATTGCATACACAAAGGGAATTTAAAAAGACTATTACTTGAGGGCATAGATGATCAAGCAATAATATGAAGTCTTGTGGTTAGCTAAAAATTGCTGCTCAGTGCTCATTCCAGCCATGTCTACTTAATGGTGTATAACTGGGTGACTTCCCCTGTAGATCAAGTAGTAGCTTTGTCTGGTTTTAAAATGGTACTGCAGATGTGACTGGCTAAAACTGTATCTGGTACTCACAGTTCACAGCAAGTTCCTGTGCTCAATGCCAAGAGTCAATATCCACGTGTCTGGGAGAGATATGTGTGTTGCACAGGCAAGAGCAACTTCATGGAAACCCTCTTGGAAGCCACAGCTTCTCATTCTAAAGCTATTTACACTTGTGCTTGCTTCTAAGCATGCAGGTAGTTCCATTCACACGGACTATTTACATGCTTACAGATTCGTTGTTTAAACATTTGCATTTGCAGGCCCCGTGCTTGCAAATCAAATTGTATTCAGATTTATTTTATAAAATATTTTTAGTGAACTAAATATTCAGCAACACTTTGTACAGAATTTTATGCAACCCATTCTTGCTTGTTTTGCCTGAACTTAAAAGTATCCAAAAGCTTTGCACTCAGATTTTTAGTCTTTGTAGATACGTGCCATGCATCCAGACGGTACTATACTCAGAAACTGATTTTCTTACAGCATTAAGTGGATGTGGTCTTTTGCTGAGCAGTGCTTATTTCATCTACACCAAAGTGAAGAATTTCCCATGAACAACATTATTTTTCAGTAGGGCTTCACATTAAAAATAAAAAAATAAAAAAATAAAAAAAAAAACCAAACCCCACACTGGAAGAAAATTCTCACTTACTTTGATTCCACAAAGGGAATATAACAGTACAGTGTATCGTATTGTTAGTGTTACATTATGCACAAATATTTGACTTGCTACATAAAATGTTAGTTTTAAATCTGTGCCTTAACAGTGACCAGTTATCTGTAAATATAGAGCAGATACAGATTGTATTTTTGTGGGTTGTGTCCTTTTAGTGATTTTTTAAAAAAAAATGAAAGTTGAAATTAAAACATTAAAAATGGAAATTTTCAAAACTAATCAGTGTTGCATAAAATAAATTTATATAACTCCCTTGTATTCTGATTGGTTCTGAAGTATTTTTATATAGACCCAGTTCCAGGGATGCTTGCTTGTTAATAAAATATAAAAAGCAGTATTTGACTTAATGGCAACATGTTTCTTTCACATGTTAATGCTTCATGTGTTTTACTGTTCTCTTTGTATCACATACAGTGTCTTTGTCTGGCTTTTAAATGAGAATGCTTTTTTTGGGGTGCCTTTCCTTAAATCTAAGAGTTAAATTACCACGAGTTCAATTCCTAGCAGGTTTTAGTGGTTTGGCTCACGAGCTGTATTCTTTCTTTGGTCTTCTCATTTTAATGACTGTTTTGGTCAGGTTAGCACAGAGTTGTGTGTTTTTTCATGATGGTCATTGTGCTGTCACTTCCAGTGTAGAAGTAAGGGAGGGAGGGGGAAGGAAACTCTTTCTTCAGGCTGCTGGGACATGACCAGTCAGCCTGACGAGACTGTGACACAGCTGTCACACTGAGGTGATTGCACACAACAGACACAGTCAGTCCTGTCTTTTTGCTCCACAGCTGCTGGTACAGGTTCAGTATTGCTCTACCTCACTCAGTGCTCTCAGGCATCTCGTTATCCCCACCTAACGTGGTCTCTGTTTTACAGACACAGCTCTGCAGTGGGTGTTCCTGGCTCACTGACCTTGCAAAACTCCGAGAGCTGTTTTTCTGAATACCTCCTGAGAAGTGCAGGTGTGGGAACAAGTCTGTGAAGGAAAGAGATCAACAAACTGTTCTGCCGAGGACAACTGAAGGGTGTGGTGCTGAGCACCAATTTACCAGGCATTGACATAAATTATGTGGAAATTTACAGGCAGGTGGGCTTGCAAATTGCAGAGTGCTTCTGATGTCTGACCTGTAGTGAGCTAGGAGGGTCTGAACCAAGGCAGTTGTCTTTGTGGGCCATTTATTTGGGCATATTGCTTCCAACAGCTTTAGTCATCAGAGTGTAAAGCTGATGTGGGACAGAGAAGGAGGTGATGGAGCATTAGAGCTTGTTGGCTGCTCTCCTTATGGTGCAAGCAGTGTTCCCAGCAGCTGGCATGGCACAGCATCAACAGGATTGCTCCCTGAACAAACTGGGCAGGTCTCTCTCTCTGCTACCAGTCAGTGGAACAAAACTGGTGATTTTCAGTCTGAACAAAAAGTTGCATTTAAGAAATGTTGCCAATACACAAGAGAAAATAGATGGAGTCTCCAAGCTCTGTAAAGATTAAAAGTGAGGCATCTCTCTTCCCTTTTGAATCCCACTCCAATCTAACAGTTGCTGGAGGACTCTTGTTTTTCCAAAGTCCTAGAAAACACAGTTACACAAGTTTTATGAGTACTGCTGTAAGCTGGTCAGTACAGGTGTGATGGGCAGGGGTATTCAGAAACTTGTGCTCCTACTGTAAAGTAAGCCAAGGAGTGTTTGATTCCAGGCAAGTCTGGACACTGTTGGAGCTACATTTTATCCTTGAAGAACCAGCTTCCTTTGCATCACAGATACTTGAGCAGAAGCAAGGTTTGGTTTTATTTGGAGTTGCTGCAAAATTTTTGGGGGTGTCAGAAGAAGCAAAAACTGGTGAACTTGTAGAAAAAATTGCAGTACGCATATGTTGTTGACAGCTGCTTTGAAAGTGGTGAGCTGTAAGAACTTTTAAGCAGGTAGGGGGAGGTATTTTAGCATGGTTAAAGATAAAAGAGCTCTTACTTTGAATTAGGTGTAGTTGTGAGTGAGGACTATCTTGTAATCTGAAAAGCATGCAATAAACTTGTGCTTTGGTATAAAATTCCTTCATTTTTATTTGGGTTAAGATAGCATCTGGAGCAGAAGTAACAAGAATCCAGCAATTACAAAAGGCTTTTTGTAGATGATATATTTGTATTAAGGAAAATTTGAGTTTTATCTTTGTTTCCTGTGCTGCAGATGTACTTTTTTATAGTGTTTATAATTTTAATATTTTACATGCTTTCATGAGTTAGTAAAGCAGACTTTAAAAATTAAAGTAGTAGAAAAGTCGTACTTGCCAATTTTGAATATTGGCACAGCTATTAGGGGCAGTAAAAGGTTAATAAAGATAATTTTTTTTCCTCTCGCTTTGATGAAAGTGTACTGTTAAAGAAACAGACTCAAACAATGTAGAAAGTTTTTGCGTTAGAGCATCATCTAGTGTCAAATTTCCCCACTCTCTTAAGGAGTAAGATTTGGGAAATATTTTCTCTGAGAAATGCAGAATGATTCCAGATGTTGATGAAAATATGAAGAAAGATGAATACATTGTGATGGAAATTATCCAGTTTGTGCCAAAACTGTGTTGCAACTTCATGGAAACTAACAGATGGAAAAAGCAAAACATAATATGAGGAAAAAAAAAACCCTAAAATAATTATATAATGAACCAAAAATTTGTCACTTCTAACAATGGGTGATTAATGTTTCAAGAAATAATGTTCCTACTAAATTAACAACCCTAGGACCATAAACTGATATAGATGTTGCTACGCTTCTTTGCTGTGATAAAAATCAAGCTTTGTCACCCATGAAGGACAGAACAGTTTAAGAGGCCTGAAATGCACATGAAAATAACTTTTGGTCCCTAAACTAAAGCCATCCATGGGAACTGCAGTCTCATGCTGTGTATATACCATATAGAAGTGAGGAGGATGTGAGTATTTTTGAGATGGAGAATATAAGAAACCTTCTGTAGACAGTAAATCTTACTGTATGTTACTCATGAATGTACTAAGAGAAAACAAAATGGAACCCAAGGATCATTTCCTTTTTCTTCAAAGTGATCCAAAGTTCAGATAAAACAAAATATTCACAACCCTTTCTTTTAGCAGACATTTTTCCACCATGCAGCTGAACAATGTTTAGGTTCCTCAAAAGTATGCTTCTGTTTTCATGCCAAAGCTCACCTCAGAGAGAGGTTACTAATGCACAATTCCATAAAAACCCTTTCTCTGAAGCACCTTGAATAAGCACTGGGTGCTTTACTGACAGTTCAGTACTAAGAATGCTGATTCTTCCAATACTACAAGATCTCTTTATGTAGCCCAGCATCTAGAAATCAGTACAAACAAAGCTGGTGAAGTTAAATTGCTGACAGATTTGAATCTTGCTTGGAAACCTGATGGGAGACAACCAAGTAACCAATCCCTGTGGGGCAAGAGATGTTTTGGTGCTGCAATGTTAAAACTAGCTTTGTGCCAGCAGCGTTTCTCTTTGAACCAAACTGTGGCAGTAGCCAGCAAACTGGGATGCTGAAGGCATCTGTCATGTAGGAAGGCTTGTCCTGAGCATGCCTCCAGCACTGATTATCTTCCATCTTCACTGAAAGTGGTTGCAGATGCTCCCCTGTTGACTTAGTACTTTATTTCCATTATACTTTTGGGCTCCAAATGCTACAAAGGGCAAACTTTTAAATTTTACATGCAGCTTGATGAGCTTTTTGCTTGCACAGGCATAATGTTTTCCTCTTTTCCTAGGCGTGATTAATGTGGACAGTATCCAGAACCACTAGAGTGGATGAGAGCTTTGAAAGATTTTTTTGAAGGGATTTAGGACTCTTGAGTGGAGACTGGAAATAACACTTCTGGCACTGCTGCCTTTCCTGGCTGCTGGTGGTGTCTGCTCACCTCTCCTAGATCTTGGCTTTCCCATGCTTGGCTCAAGTTTCTGCTTTCTTCTGATCAGCACTCAAGTTTCAAACAAGTACTTTTGGGAAGTTTGAGGTATTTGAACTTTCCAGGCTGACTAGTGTTTGCTTTTTGTGTTGGACTTTAAAACTGTGGCAGTGAGGATACAGGTGCTAATGATCATCTTTGGCCAGTGTGAGGAAATAAATTTTTAAGCACAGCATAAACAATACATTGTGATTACAAGGCTGGAGTAGATGAGGACATAATTTCTTAGGGTAGTTGTTTGTGAAGATTAAGTAAAGGAAATGTTAATTTGCTTGGTTGGTTCTTTTTTAAAAACATTCATAGAGAAGAGCATCCTTTTGCATACTGTTCTTATTACAGTTTAAAAATGATTTTGCAGAAGTGACTCCACAGGGCCTTTGCCTTAACCAGTAATAAAAGCACATTTATTCATAGACAGACATTTACAATCCATCCACTTTAACAATTATTGGAGTACAACAGCACATTCCTTCCTTGCTTCCCACCTGCCTGTAATATTTCTCCTGAGGCCAATGCATCCATGTTCTTCAGTTGCATTTAATGTGTGGTTATGCTGGGCCCTGGCTCTGCTGCAGAGATGAGGCAATGAATTCCCCCAAACAGAATTGCATCTGATCTGGTTCCTACTGCATCTTCTCACTGTGTAAACACATCAGGAATTAGGTAAGCACTTCTGGAGTGAACAGATGTGTTGGTCTGCTGGAAGCTTAGAAACCCTGTATTTGCAAGTCCTCCTTAATCTTTGTGATGAATTTATAAGCTTCAAGATGTTTTACATCTGGTTCTGTTTGTAAAATTCCTTTCAAGTGTTCCGTTTTTTGTGATTATACCATCTGTGATAAAATGGGCATTAAATCAAATACTACATAAAGATGCATTGTCTGTTCAAAGCTATACTAGAAATGGAATATTTTGTATTTCGTATCTTTGGTCTATTTTGGGTTTAAGTGAAATTTTATGAACGTTTCAGAATTTGTGTTTATACATAAAACCCCAGAATGTTATGACAAAGAATCACAGAGACTCTGTCCTTTCCACCTCCCTTCCTGAAAGCAGATAAGTCAGTGTTTCATTTTAAAGCATTTTTTTAATCTAATTGAGATTTTCCAAGCTCACAAAATTTGGCAGAAAACAAATCAAGTTTTTATGGTTCCTGAAGGCAAATCACTTTCTGATAAACACTCCAGTATGTCTTCATGTGCTCTTCAACATGGGAGGTGTGCAGAAATATCAAAAAATGTTGAAAGCTTTCTTGCTTGACCTCTTAACTCTTCACCAGGTCAACTTTTCCTCTGGCTTGAATCTGGTGAAATTGTTCTGTGTTTAAGCACAGAAAAGAAGTCCATGGTAGAGCAATACTTCCTTTCTCAGTGCATGTTGTGACCTTGCCTGCCTTTTTTGAAAACAAGTTCTCCAGGCTTCTAGACCTGATAGTATGCTGGATGAAATGTCTAGTTGCTACATGTTCACCCGCTCAGAAATGAGAGGCTTTGCACTCCATGGTGAACTGGCTTTTAATTTGTGTACCCAAGGGAACCAATTATTTCATGTGTTTCATGCTCAAGCATGGAAGGGCAGCACACCAAAACAGTATAAATTTTCAGGTCTTCCTTTTCCCATAAAAGCTGTCTCTTGCTATGCTGCTTTGGTGCAAGTAGAGTTCTTTCAGTTCCTGGCAAAAAAAAGAGGACTTGCCCCAAATTTGTCAAAACAAATGTTATGGTTTATCTCCTGGCAGCTACCCAAGTCTCCATAAAACTGAGTTTTACTCCATGGGGACCCATAACTGAACCCCATAATGGCATATGCTTTCTTATTTTCCTTTTACAGCATTCACAACTCTCATTATGTAATTATCCTAATGAGGAATTGAACCAGTGTGATTTCTTTCTATTTGGAGGTGTAATATTGCTATGTTATAAACTGAGGAGCTGGATGGTCAAAGGTTAACATGAACAACTATTAGAAAAACTGTGGATAACAGTCTCCATATTTGACTTTGGGAAGAGTTGCTGCAACAAGTCTTTAAGGAAAAAAAATATTGTAAACCTTTTCTTTGGCATTGCTTATTGATTGGAGTGGTAATGCTTAATGATTAAGGGAGGAAACTGGCTATGTGGTGCACCTTATAAGAAACATCACCAAATCACGGCTCTGAAGAGGGAGGTAATGTTTCATTAATGTTCTTAATATCTCTTCATTAAGTATTAAGCCTGTATTATATAAATGTGGGTTCATTCAACTACTGAGAAAGTGTTTGAAAGTTTTCAATTAGTGATGTCAACAAGAATCCTCACTCTTCATTTTCAGTGATGGGCCACTCTTCAGGGGGGTTTGGAATGGCAAGCTTCTCTTCCAGACAAAAAGTCTAACCTTACTTTAAATGCAGATAAAGTCAGAATCTGTTTCAATCCACTTCTGAATATTTGTCATATAAATTACGTGACATCATACCTCAAATTTCCCCAAGCAGACACTTAGGTTGCAATCAAGTCATGCTTTGATTTCTGTCCCTGCGTGTTGGCTAGATGGAGTTTCACTCCACTTGCTGGAGGTTTTTGGATCACTGTAAACCCATTCTCCACCTTTTCCATGGTCTGGTTGGCTGGTTTACCTTCCCTCTCCCTATCCCCCTTTATAGGGCTTCCAGGTAATCCATCACTGTCCCAGCCCCAAGCTGGGTGTCTTTGCTTGTTGGACAGGGTTTGTTGCTGGGATTTGAGTGTCTCACAGGACACTGTTGGGTACAGGGTTTGTTGCTGGGATTTGGGTGTCTCACGGGACACTGTTGGGTACAGGGTTTGTTGCTGGGATTTGGGTGTCTCACGGGACACTGTTGGGTACAGGGCTTGTTGCTGGGGTTTGGGTGACTCACAGGACACTGTTGGGTACAAGGTTTGTTGCTGGGATTTGGGTGACTCACGGGACACTGTTGGGTACAAGGTTTGTTGCTGGGATTTGGGTGACTCATGGGACACTGTTGGGTACAGGGTTTGGTGCTGGGGTTTGGGTGACTCATGGGACAATGCTGGGTACAGGGTTTGTTGCTGGGATTTGGGTGTCTCACAGGACACTGTTGGGTACAGGGTTTGTTGCTTGGGTTTGGGTGTCTCACAGGACACTGTTGGGTACAGAGTTTGTTGCTGGGATTTGGGTGACTCACGGGACAATGCTGGGTACAGGGTTTGTTGCTGGGGTTTGGGTGACTCATGGGACACTGTTGGGTACAGGGTTTGTTGCTGGGATTTGGGTGTCTCACAGGACACTGTTGGGTACAGGGTTTGTTGCTGGGGTTTGGGTGTCTCACAGGACACTGTTGGGTACAGGGTTTGTTGCTGGGGTTTAGGTGTCTCACAGGACATTGCTGGGTACAGGGTTTGTTGCTGGGGTTTGGGTGTCAGGGGACACTGCTCACAGAGGGTGTATTGCTGTGGTTGGTACAATGTGGCCAAGCTGTGGTGGGCCAGCTCTGGTGAAATGTTGGGTGCCCACCTCAGCAGGGCTGGGCCACACTGGGTGACAGCTGGCGATCAGAATGGGGACATCCCTTAATGTGTACTGCCACAGGAGAAATGGCTTCCACCTGGGGTAAATTGACTTCATTTCTTGGCAGTTAAAATACACTTGGGTGGTGAGAAACAAAGGGAAAGGAACCCTGTTGCCACCTGTTTCTGTCCCCTCAGTGTCCCCTTGCCCCCCACTCCTGGTGCCCAGCAGCGTTTTCCCGCCTCAGCCCCTGAGGCGCCGCCTGAGGGGCTCAGGGGGGCGGCTGGAACCGGCCGGAACCGGCCAGAACCGGCCGTGAGCCCCCTGAGGCAGCGCCGCTCTCCTCACGCAGACCCTCGGCCCCGCTGCCACCCCAGGGACCTGCTGCTGCCCCAAATCCTCCCTTGGCCTGTCCCAGGTGTGTTGGGAAGTGGCCCTGGACAGCTCGGACACAGAGGACACTGCCAGTGGTCAGGGTGTCGCCTTCAGCCAAAGAGAGACAGCACCTGGGGCTGCCTCTCCCCTCACACCTGCGGGCCGGGGAGCTGAGCACACACAGGTGAGGATGCCCCAGCTGCCATTTGGGAGACGAGGTGCACCTGGAAGGGCTCCTGGGGAGCTACAGGGGTTGGGGCCAATTTGGTGATGAGTTGCCCCCACCCCCTTCCTTCCCTGGGCAGGATGGGGTTCCTCAGCACCTTGGTGTGGGGTTGTGGACACTGGGGGAAGCAGCTGCCTCCATTGCCAGAAGCTTCTGCCTGAGTCACCCGGAAAAGGAGAGTGCTGGCCCTGGTAAGCAGAGCAGGAGGAGCAGTGCACTCAGAGCACCTACAAAGGTAAGTCCTCTGTTAAAATTGAGTAGAAGAAACAGGCTGTTTATAAACCTGTGTGTCATCAGGCAGTGTGGTCCCTCTGAGCTTTCTGTTGTATCCATGATGAGGTGTTTCATATCAGGGCTTTGGGTCTGCTGTTCCTCAGCAATATGTCGTCTCTGTGCTGGGTCATCCTGAAAGCCTTTAGTGTGTGACCACAAAGGGACTGTAGAAGATATTTAGGTCACTAAATGCTTGATTTTCCTTGTTTTAAAATGCTTCTTTGTAGCCAGGTGCATTTTGAATTGTGTATCTGGCCTCATCCAAGGCTTGGCTTGTGAGCGTGAGCGCAAATTCACGAAATACAAGAGCACCCTGAGGAGGGTTCCCTGCACTGCTGCTTGCTCAGTCTCCAGCTCTGGGTGCTGCCTGGGCAGAGGCAGGGTGTGTTTGTGTAGGATAGTCTGTGGTTTGAAATTACATTCCAGTGCAATAACTTGTGTGATGAATTTAGGGCTTGGCTTTGGGAGAGAATCATGTATTGTTCACACAGGTCAAAAGTCATCCAAACCATAGTTTAAAAAAGAAATGTTTTTGTAAGAAATAGGCTGTTGAAGATATTTAGTTATTTGCTAGCTGTATAAATCTGACCTTGGCTCTTTATCCCTTAATCTTTACTGATCTGCTATGTTCACGTGAATACAAAAGCAATCAAAAAAAAAAAAAAAAGTCATGATTCAAATTGACACCACTTTAAAACGTCTGATGAAGGAATTACTTTCTATTTAGTCACCGATATTTTTGCGAGGCATGGGAGGGAAGGCAATAGCAGATGGCAGAAATTTCCAGCAAGGTGCAGTGTGAGCTGTAAGCCGAGCTCTCCCGGCTCCCCTGCTGTGGCAGCAGATGGAGGGGCTGGCGAGGCGGGAGGGGCTGCTTGTGTTCGCTGCTGCCAGAGCCGGGCTCCACCGGGTCAGCCGGGCTGGCAGGGCTGAGCGCGCCGAGGCAGCCAGCGCCGAGGGAAAGGTGACAAATGCCAGGGCAGGGGATGCCAGAGGCACCACAAATATGTAGCAAAACTCCTAACGATGCTCTGAGGTTTTCCTCTCTCTAGACTGTTTATGGCTTTTTCCCAGGCAAGAGATCAGAACTGTGGCTTTCCCCTAACCTGTGCGAACACACACGCAGAGGTGGCATTTCTGCATTTTGTAAACCTCTGCAAAATATTCGGAATCTTCACGGCCTCTTTTTTCTGAGGTGAGACAAAACAAATTTAAATATAGGAGAGCACATCCTTCAGTTAACTGCTGTCACCTGCACTTGCCGTCAAGTGTTTAAAATACCCTTAATTATGCTAGAAAAGGAACCCACTTTTTCTGTTACAACTTTGATTTTTCACAGCTGGTAGAAAACTTCATGAAAGCTTATAGGTTTGTTATTATGTTGCACCATGCATTGTGTTTTCTTGCAGTCTATTTTCATCCAACCCATCCAAAATGTTAAGATTTTACCACTCTTTTGAAGTGATCTCTGTGGAACTGATACTTGAAATCGCCGTTCCAATGGTCAGATTAGCATGTGCCAATCTCTGCTTTTTAGGTTTGTGTTGATGAGGTTGTTTATTTTAGGGACCTCACAATTTAGGGACTTCACATTTGCTCTGGTATGGTGCAGTGAGAAGTGCATCTCCACTGTGCTGTTGGACTGCTCTAAGGGAAGCTAAAAAGTTCTTGGAATCAAAGATGAGAATCAGGAGAGTTGCAGCTCATATTTAGGTCAGAAGCAATAAGAGAAACCTCCATGAGTGTTACTGATTAATCATTAAAGTGAAAGATTTATTCTTCCTTTGTGTGTGAAGCTGCAGTATGTTATAATTGCACTTGGTGGGTAGTACAACATACTTGGATCTAGTTGAAGTTTTGTCTGAGGACAGTGACCTGTGAATTGTATTTTTAAATCTGCCACTGAGCTTTCAGGTAGCCAGGGGCAACTTCTGGACTCTCCAGGAGTCATGAATAAAGCTGTATTTTATGAGAGTCTGGAAACCTGCTGGTAACAGGCACACAAATAACATCCTTTGGCCAAAATGATAAACTTCATTAGGTCAATATAACTCCGCATACTAAAGAATTTTAAATGTACTTTTACAAGACCACATGAAAACATCACATGCCTACAGGCTCTACAACTAGTAAAGACTGAGGAAAGTCATCTAGTGTTAATTAAACTTTCTTTCATCTTCTGAATTAGGTAGCTGAAGTAGGTCAGTGTTGACCATTACTCTCTTATCTTTTAACCAAAGAGAAGTTAAACATTTTCACAGTTTAGAAATTTCTATGCTGAATAACTCTGCATTTTATATGTCTTGCAAAATTTCAGTAACAGCTGCTTCATTTTTTGTATTTGAGCCCATGATTTCTGGAACTTCAGGAAGGCAGGTAAAAGACTTGAGGTGAGGTTAGGGAGCTAATGACTAATGCTTTATTTCTGTGAATGTTGTATTGTGTTCTAAATAACTTTAGCTTTGGTCACAGGGAGAAATCACAGGGAGTCATTGGTGTTCTGAGTATATTTATCCCTGCTCTTCTCAGTGGTGAATATTGAATTGAGTGTGGTGCTGGAGATGGGAGATTTCGTGCATCTCCTGTTGTACAAACGCTTAAGGTAGATTAAAGTGTTGTGATAAAAGCTGATTGCGAGAGTTAATAAAGGTGTGTGTGGACTTTGTTTTTGTTATGTCTTAAACCAGTGGAAGGCATTGTTTGCATGCCTGTGTGAATGTGGGATTTTAATGCAGGTTTCTACGATGTGCTACTTTTTGATTTGTTTTAAATTTAAAAGATTAGCAGATTGTTCATCTTTAGAACACCTGAATTTGCAGAGAGGAAGATCTTCCTGACAATGCATGAGAAATGTATTAGTGCTCCCAAGCAATACAAAGAGAGAGAATTTTTTTTAATTGCATGTACTGCACAAATATGTACTATGTTATTAAAATTCATTTTATTTTTAGTACATAGATAAAAAAATCAACTTTGTAAAGCCCTGCTTGGTGGAAGCAGGCAGTGGCATACCTGGGAGCAGCTGCACTTGGGTAGGTCAAGGTCCAGCTGGTCCAGGACTGTGCTGCCAAGAGCCCTGAATATCCCCTAGGATTTCCTCTTGGCTTCAGCAGATTACTCAGAGGCTTCCACGCAACAGGATCAGCTTTCATTTTGATAGTTATGTCAACAACATGGAAAATGATCCACCTTTTGATTTTCTAAATGTCTTTTTTATTCTGAGTGCATGTGAGGTGAGCACTGTGTGGGTGCCTGCCTGGGGCAGTCCAATGACCCTTTTCCTGGTGTCCATCCTTCTCTGCCTGTTTTGCAGGCAGGGGCAAATTTCCATTGTTGATGCAACCCTAATATAGTGTCTTCAATCTTTGGGCTTAGTGAGGCTTGGGGTCTATGGACTGGGGGCTTTTGTGGGGAGCTTTTTTCTTTTTATGTTTAAAAGTGTTAACCCCATTCGTTGTTCTCCCCTGGTATTGCCTGGGTAAAATGCATGGGTGCATATGGTACGTGGGGAGGAAATGTCATCTACATGTTCCTGTGTCACCCTCGCAGTAAAAAAGAGGTGAAACAAACTCTGTAGTGGCTCAGGCCATGTTCCTTCCTTAGTGATACAAGTTGCAACAGTCTATGCTCTCATGGTACGGGTGCTGGGAAAATGACAGGGTTTTCCCTTTGTTTGTTGTTTTTTAATAAGAAAGGTGTTGGTTTTGTTATAGAATGCTATAAGATTCCTTTAAAGTTCTCGAAGAAATCTCCAGAGCTTCCCCTTCCCAACAAATGCTTCCCTTGATTTACTGTTGACCCCTGTGGGATGAAGTCATCAGGAGAAAGTTCTTGCTTTCTTGTATCTTTTTTCCTACACAGCCTTGTTGCTTTATTAAATTCACCAGAGTAGACATGTGTTTTAAGTCTGATGACTTGTATTACGTTAGGAAATCCTCCCACAGCACAGACCTTTCTAAACATTGTTTGTTGACTTACGGGAACAAGATTGTTCCTGTTGCTGGGGCTGACATTTGTGTGTGGCAGCCGCATGCTCGGGGAGACAGGGACAGCTTGGTCCCTTTCCTGTTTGCAGAGTGAAATGAACAACAACAACAACAACAAAATAACAATGCTGTTGTCTGAGAGGGGTCTTTCCACGCTCAAATGCATGGCAAGGCAGCTCTGAAGAGGCAGCACTTCTATTAAAGAGAGCTGTTTGCACGCAAGCGTTTGGGGGTGGGCGGCACGTCTGTATCCATCAGCCTGCCTGAAAGAATCAGAGCACGAGCATCCAACTGAAAATCCAACAGGCACCCACTTCCTGTCATCCTAATCCTAACCAAAAAAGAAGGGAAAACCTTAGGCAGGGGGAGTATTTGGCTTCTCCCCAAGGAATGCAATAATCCCAAACGTGGTGTGAGAGCGCTTCATGCTCGCACACTGGCACTCGCTCCCGGTGGTTGCTGCCAGTTTCCCTCCCACGCATGCTCAGTCTCGGAGGTAATGTGAGTCTGGATGCTGGACAGTTAATCAACTGCAGGGAAATTAACGTTTTGGAGACTTTCTTCTGTTGCGAGGTGCTTGGTTGTAATAAAACACAGCATGCTGCCACGTATTGCATACTTGCAGGACCCTGCTGGCTGCCTGCTCTGTTGGCTTTTGGTTTTGGCTGGGGTTTTGCATTTCTCCGTGTTGAATTTCTCCTGTTGCCATTGCTGAGGGGAGGATGGGGCTGTGCCATACCGGTGAAGGCAGCTGAAATCTGGTCCTGCCTGCTCTGGGTTTTCTCCAAGGCTGCAAACCCTCAACAGAGCAGCATCCCGTTGTCCCTTGGTACCTGCGAGCAACTGGGGGAAAGGCTGGCCCTGTGGAGGCATTGGGGGCAGAGGATGCTGAAGAGGTTACCCCATCAGCTCAGGGTGCTCAGGTGTTGCTTATAATGCTGTCTCTGAAAATGGGAGGTCCTGAAGAGTTTTGCTAACAATGGCTACAAGCCTGCAGGTGTGCAGCCAACAGGCTCTCCTGTGGCAGACTCCATGACAACAAGGGTCCCAAAAAGGGCCTGACCTCAGTGGCAGGCATTCCCATGGGGGCAGAGCTGTGGACAAACACTGGCCAGCTGTGGAGAAGAGAGGAAAAGAGCTCTGCATGCCAATCTAGCACCTTAGGCTGTCTGCACCTGACAGCAGTCAGAACCCTGGAAACCTGGGTAAAAGCCAACCCATCCCTAAAAAACCTTGGAGTCATTCTTTTGCTATGACAAAATACATAGAAAAAATATTTGCTCTGAAAAATAACTTCATGAAGATTCATGTGCAGTGCTTTGCCCTTTGCTGCCTAGAGTTTGGGTAACAGTGGTGGTGTCTCCTTCCAGCAAGGGTGATTTAGGGAGTGGTGTGTAAGTGATGTATGTAAATTCTATATCAGCAGTTATGGGCCTTTGGGATGTGTTGTTGCCCAACGTGGCCCCAATATAGGGACCCCGTGCTCTGGTCCAGCTCACATGTTTTGCTCTGGAAAGGCTCAGTTTTCTCTATCCCACTGGCCAACACATGTGTACAGCTGTTGTAATTTTCTCCCTTGAGCTTTAGCTTTGGTTCACTTTTAAATTTAAGTAACTGTATGGAAAGTGATAAAGAGTAGAATGTGTGTGCTGTGATATAATACCCAAAAGAGACTGCGAGTGATACACCCTGACTCTAATGGAGGATTTTTCATGTTGGCTTTGCTCAGATAGAAATCTCAATTACTTTACCTTTTTCTAGGTAATTTAAAAACTCTTGTCTTTCAGCCCCATGTCATTTGAAAAATGTAACAGTAATCTTGTTTGCTCGTTTACAGCTTCTTACAGGGCTTGGCAGCTCTGCCAGCCTTCCTTACCTTGGGCTCTGATCTCTGTCTTGGTAAAACACCCACAAGCTCAGCACTGGAAATACATAATGGACTGAAATTGCTCTTGTGAAAGGGTTTTGTTTTGTTTCTGTTGTTGGTTTGGTTGGGAGTTTTTTTATGTCTAATGGTTTTAGGAACATAAGAAGAAAACATTCACATAGCATATAAAATCACTGACCTTCACCTTCAGAAGGGTTCTTTCTGTGCACTCTGGGCAACAAATGGAGACGTTCCTGCCAGCCCAAAGAGGTGGTTGATGTTGGGACAGTGTGGGCAGCGTGTTCTGCTCTGGGCTTATGCTCTCAGACCAGAAAAGGAAGCCATAGTTTGGAAAACAGCAGAGTCATGTGGCTAGAAGAGGAATGCAGCATTAGGCTGCTCCAGAAACAACTGAGGTAAGGATTTAGAAGGGTAATTTTGCAGAAGGAAATCGCTCTCCTCCCACTCATCACACACAGGCAGAGGCAGGGAGGGGTGGCCAGGCAGAGGAGGGGGGAATGTTTTGTACTGACACGGCAACAGCGTTGTCTGGAGAGCAGCAGAGACTCTGTCACTGTTTCAAGATAAACAGAGGGCTTTGGACACAAGAGAAAAACCAGCAGCTCCTCAAGAACACATCGAGCGCTGCCGTCAGCAGAGCTGCACTCTCACCACAGCAAGAGCAAAGCTTTACCCCATTTCAATGAAAATTCTGGTTTCTGGCACTGGTTTGCTGGCCAGGCAAGAGAGGAACCTCTGGAGTTTGAGTACTGCCCATGTGGGTCTCTTCAGCCCCTGGGGGCCACTTGCCTTTCCAGACAAAAGCATTGTGATGCTTTTGAGGAAGGACAGCACATGACCTCTTGCTCCTACGCTCCAGAAGAAAAACCACTATGAAGTTTGTATGGTTATTTCCACCTCAAAGGAACAAATAGAAAATATGAGTGGGAAAAAATTTAATCTTTTCTCACCAATGAAACTGGTCCCTGTATGCATCTGCTCTTGTTAGGGAGCCAATTCAATTTAAACTCTAATGCTTTGTTTTATTAGGGTTTGTTTTGTTTTAATATTTGTGTTAGGCACCTATCTAAGGTGCTGTCAATAAGCAGATGATTTCACAGCCACCTGAGAGATACAGGATCTTGAGAGTGTTCCTATAAGATCAGCAGGGCTGCTCCTGCCTGGGTAAAATGCTCTGTTATGCTACTCCTTAGCAGTGCTGGTCTGTGACAGCTTTCCTGGTGTTGGGTGCTGAGATTTGCTGATTGTTTACCTTTCTTAAAGCAGGGCTTCTTTCTGAGTCCATCTGCTACTTTGCTTAGTGCAGAAATGTAAATTTTGCACTGTGGCTCCCTTGTGCTTGAGCTCTTCTCTCTGCCCCTATTCTTCAGCAGACCAGGACTGGCCAGGGTCTGTTAGGATATTGATTTTCTTTGTTTTTGAATTATTTTTCCGTCAGAAGGCTGCAGGCACAGCATTGCTTGGTATTGATTTCTGACAGCATCACAAAGGGAGCAGAGGTGTTGTGTTTGCAGGGCCAGCCCAGTCCCAGGGGACAGCTGGGCCCCTGCCCTGCAGAGCTGCACATCTGTGCCCCCCTCATGCCAGAGGGGAAAGCACAGGAGAGGGCTGATGTGAGAGGGGAAAGGCAGCACCCATTGAGGAGCTTATAATAACATGCCCTTGAATTTATCAGTTGGGCTCTCTTGACCTCTAACTGCAGAAACTTGGAGTTTCCAGAATCTGAGAAAACCTTTACCATTTCTCAATCTGCTCCAAAAAAATAAGCCCTTGCCTCTGTACTCAATAGTGGTTGTGTTTGTTTGGCACCTAAAGAAAGACTAAGCAAAAGTGATTGGGACATCATAAAGCAGGTTGTTTTCAAAGAACCTGACCCCACTATCTTGAGTATGCAAAGGTCTGTTCTCCTTTGATCATTTTATCCCATCTAAAACTGCAGTCACACTTCCAATATTTGTCTGCTTGAATAATTTCTAATGGGGCCAGGACCCTTGCAGCTAGGACTGCTGCTCAGATACAGTGCTGTGTACTTCTGCTGTCCACATTTGTGCTGGAGATAACCTCAGCTTGACAAAGCATTTGATCTACATCTGGACATGAAACTCAGTATTTCAATGTTGGTTTTGCAGTCTATTCACATACATAGAGCACAACATTGACGAGGGATTTTAACTGGCTCAGAGTGGAGAAAATCTGAGAGCTCAGTCCTCTGAGCTCCCTGAAATGTTCTCCAGTTGCATCCTAGGGCTGTAAATGTAAGTCATGGTTCACTGCCAGTGCAGCAGCAAGGGCCATAACCTGCAGGCTACTTAGCTTAGAGCAAGTGACAGAGGTGCAGGCGAGAGCTTGCCAATGGCTTTTGTGTTCCCAGAAAATCCAAAGTTTTGGTCTTAGGATGAGATGTGGTAGAAAGCTAATGTCAAAAGGAAAATACTTCCCCTGCTGCTTTTCTCTCCTCCTTTCCTTATGCCCTCCATGTGCCTTCCAAGCTGATATGCTGCAGAAGTGCAGGGCAGAATTTGGTTACAGGATGTGAGTGTTTTGTTAAAGCACAGAGGCTGCCAGGGAGCACATGACTGTGGCTCACCTGGGAGAGGGGCAAACCCTCCAGTGCTCTCTAAATCCTGTGGTGCAACTGATCCCCTACCAGCATTTACAGGATGAAGAAACACTAAAATCTGGCACCAATTCAAGCATTTATTCAAGTCCTTTGACCAAAAGTTAAATATGTTCTTACATCCCTATTGCAACAATTCAGGGTGCCCATATAATAAAAGACAAATTACCAAGTTCCAGGGAATATCCATGTGTATGAAAAGACCTCCATCTCATGTATTTTTAATATATCTCATATGCCAGTTATACCACTCTTTTCCCCACCTTCCTGGTGGCTTTCTGACAAGGTGAAATTACCTAAAAATAGACGAGATAAAATGTGCAACTAATGGATATAAGGATAGTTTGGGTTTTTTTTTTCTTTGTAAAGCAGGAAATTAAAAAAAAATCTGTTCTCAGTTCTTCTGCTTAGGTGTGAAATTTGCCAGACAGCTTTCAAGCCATGTAGACACTTAATTCCCAGGAAGAAGTGGGATTAGTCTCCATAGTAATGAACTCACTTTTTTTAGAAGATGTTGGTGATAAGAGGGTTTTCTCATCCAAGCCTGTATTTCCATTGCTTTATCATCCTTATCATAAAGAGGCAACAGAATAAAATTTAATGTAATAAATCAGTGCATTTAATAAGCTAACAAAGGTTTTATATTTTAAAGACCCCATCCAAACAAATCTCAAAAATGAAAATAAACCACCCCCAGTAAATCCAAGAATTGAGGCTTGAGGTTTTTTCTTCCCTTCATCTCAGTTTGAGCTTCCTAATGCTCATTCCCAAAACTGTTTGGCTAGTACATGTTTGGAGAATGACAATTTGACTGAACCATTGATATGAAATTTCAGCAATCAAGTATGTTACTGCTATTTACGAGATGAATTTGAACTAACAGACATTGCAGAACTCTGAGTGGTGGTTTGTGGGTTTTGGCTTTTTTAATGGAGACTTTTCAAACAGACCTGAATGCAAACATATATTGTTTTGAAACTTAAGTGAAGCAAAACTTGGGGATTTGGGCACATAGAACCTTTCCTCTGCTTAAAATCTACATCAAGTGTCACTTCACGAGCTGAGCATGGACCCTTACTAGGCAAATTTTTTCCTGAGGAGCAATATCATCAAGATATTTGTGTTTGCCTTTCAATCTGAGCCCCTTAGATAAATAGCAGCTTGATTAATTGGGACTTCTTGTTCCTTGCACAACTGTTCTAAAGATTTAAGGGCCTGTAAAGGCACAGAAAGTTCTGTCTGGTTTTTTCACCTATAGAATAAGGATGTGAGGAACTTAAATCCAGTTACACATACCTCAGTGGTGATTTTCTAGAGCTGCACTTGCTGCAGGTGAATTTGCTGAGCTTTCCACCTTAGCCCTGAGCAGCAGCAGCTCTTGAGCAGACAGGAATTTACTAGCAACTAAATTTACTTGCTTATAAAGCAAATATGCTTTGGAGCCCCTGCATCCGATATGGTAGCACTGGAACTGTGTCACTGGGCATGAGCTGTGGTCCAGGACTGAGTGCAGTCTCATTGCTGAGAACAAGTGTGGTGGTGGTTGTGAAGTCTCAGAGCAAATCTGAAGCCTGAGATCTTTTTAACTTGAGATTTTTGTGAATTGTGCACTGCAGTAATGTGTTAATCTCACAGCTTCTGAAAACACTTACTGTTAACAATGAAAACATGCTGGTCTTTGAGGCATGCCCTTCCAGAAACTGTGTAAAGCATGGAACAAATTCCCATGTTATCAGCCAGGACAGTTTTATTGTCATTCAAAATAGAGCTGAGAGTGCAAAACACTGTGTTTCATCAGAACTTTGGTATTAGTCTCTTTACTGCATCTTGCTTCCCTTGAAATACTCTGAATAATTGAAATTGTATGAATCTTGCAAGAATGAAAAAGGAAAATAACCACACAAAAAAACCTGTATGAATATTGGACAAACATTTTCATGCACAAAAAATTTATTGCTGATCTATTTGGTTTTTATCCCATTTCCCCCACATGTTGGACTTGGTGCCACATTCCTGCATGCACTAGGAATGAATTATATCCCAAGGATAAGGAGTAAGCTATTTACAGATGTCTTAATAACAACTGTTTCTCAGTTCTTTTGAAAACTCATTCAAAATAAATTGTTAATAAAAGTTTGAAACACTCCAAAGGTTTCTATACAGTATTTAAACATTCAGAGGGACAAGCAAGTGAAATTAATCTTGTCATCAAAGCCAAACTTGCCAAGGTACAACTCTCTCAGTGGAGGGAGTTGATTGCCACAGCAGTGATGACTGCCATGGCTCTGGTGTGGAGGGAGACGGGGAGGCTGCTGCTTTGCCTTCCTCCTCCTCACTGGTGAGGCTATTGGGGAAAACCCTCCCAGGAGGGTGAACTTGGCTTTTGTGATTGTCTCCTCGGGCAGCTGTGGGAATCTAGGAAGTTTTGCAGCCCACTCAGTGATGTGCTGCCCTTTACAGATGGGCTCTTTTCCCTGAAAAATGGAAACTGGCACAAAGTCCTCAGTGGCTTGGGGCTCTGTGGGGAGGGCACAGCACTGCTCTGTTTGGGAGACAAGAGCTGCAGTGCTCCAGACTGGTGGTTTCCAGCAAAGGATTCATCCAGATGAGGATGGAAAGTCCAACAGACAACTCAATAGGGGCTGCAGTTCCTACCATGCTGCCAACACGCTGTGAATTGGTGTCAAAGGCTTTGGAGCATAGGCTGGGAGCACAAAATCCATCATCAAGAGCAGAATTGTGTAACTTCTTCACCCAGGAGAAATCTTTGTGTTAAATGTATGGTAAAGCCCTAAAGCTCAAATAAAGTTTAGGTCAGCATAAGCCTTTCTCATAACCATAGAAAATGCAGTTTAAAGTTGGGAGGCACAAACACAATCTTCATTTCCCATTTACCTGTTTCTATATTTCCCCATTTTGTTCTAGGTAGAGAATAAAGTCCCAAAATTATGAAAATATTTTTCCCACCCTCACTTTCTTCTGTGACTGCAAAACATCCTGCAACTTTGACAGGAAAACCCGTTTTCATGGACTTTCCCAATCTGTACCCAGCTCAGGTACAGACTTGGCTGTAGTTCAGCAATAAACCTGTCTCCAGATGTTTGGGGCTGCTACTAATAGCTGAGTTCACCCATTTGTTCTGCAGTTGTTTGCCTTTTGGCTGCTGAGTGTTTTTGACAGAGAGCTGAGCACTGGCAGCCTGAGAACTGACTGTGAGGTCAATAACAACTGCGTGGGCTCAGACTCAGAGATCTGTTTGTCAGAGATAGGTACTCACGTGCTAGGGAAGGTGTTGGATCGTCCATAGGTGAGGTAGGAAATATTAGCAAAGTTAGTTGGTGACTGTGGACACAGAAATCCTTAAAACAAGGCAACTGTAGCTGCCCGGTTTCTGAGTTACTTGGCTGTAGCATCCCCTGTGCACTGCAGTGCAATTTGCTCCCTGGTGTCACAGCCAGATCATCTTTGCTGCTGCTATTTTTGAAGACTGACAGAGTTCCAGTCAGATTCCCTGTTTCCTAGACACCATAGTGCAGGCCATGTCCCACACAACCCTTGCTTCATTAGCTCTGCCATCTCGAGGTCTTTGTCTCATTTTCAGCAGCTCCTTGGGTATTTAGCACCATGTCTACTTGAAAATGGAAGCGTCTCCAAACTTGGCTTTTCAGTTCCCTTATGCAGAGTCCGAAGGACCTGCGCTTGCTCTGTCAGAGCTCTAGTAGATGCTAGGAGGACTCTGGCTTATGATTATATATTTATTTTCCTGAAGCTCTGTGGTCTGCCTTGTATCAATTTAACTGCATTTCAGAGCAAGCCAACTTAATTAATGGTTTCCCTCAGGATCTCAAACAGCAGTGTATCATATTTCTTACTGAAATCCATAAACATTAAATTATCTCCAATTCATTTCTTCAGTCTGTAACTTTTCCAGTTTCTTTAAAAAAAACTCGAATCAAGCTTGTTTGCCAGTATTTTCATTTAATATTTAATGAACACATGTTGTTTTATTGTAAAGACATGAGTCACCTTGACCTTGTTTTCAATTAGCATTTCTTGCTCAGATCTGAAGTTGCCACATCATCTGTTGAAAATCCACTTTTCATAGGAGACTTTGGAAATTTTAATTTCAAATTGTCAAAGAACCAGTTTTTCTCCTCCCTTACAGACAGCCCTTTGTCAAGAAGCCTACTAAGCAGGGAAGGGTTGCCCTTAAACTCCTTAAAAATAATGATTTACTGCTGAAAAACATTCCACACCAATTTCCCTCTCTGCTGTTGCTATGCCAGCAGTTTCCTAGATCAGAGAGGCCTCACCTTCCCTTTTAACTCTGCTATGAAGGCATCCAAGCATCTGATTGTGTTTCCATTTCTGTCTGTGACAGCTGTGCTGCTGAGATGGAGGGGAGAGAGAAAGGTGGTGGTGAGGGTCATGCTGAGAGCTGCACCCTCAGGTGCCAAGGGTGCTCTCACAGAGACACTCAGGGTGTGACCAGGTGCAGAGCCAAGGCTGGGCAGCAAAGGGGGATACAGAGTTGAAAAGGTAGCATTAGGATGAAGAGTTTAGGTCTCCTGGGAAGTGGGACAGCATTTGGAGTATCTATGTGCAAGAAAGATGGGCTTCACTTCAGCCAAGCCTGGTTGCCTATGGTTATTCTGGTGCCATTATGCTTCTCCAAGGCTTAGATGCGTTTCTTTTTCAAACTGGAAAAGCCACTGTGCATGGAAGACTTCAAAAATCTAAGTGACACATCACAAGAAGTCAAAATAATGAAAATCCTGTAATCCCAGGATTTAAAATTATAGAATGTAATAAATTTGTGAGGGAATAGCAAATTCTATTACAAGTAAATAGCCCCTGTCAATCACAGCATATAAAACCAAACAAGAAACAAATACTGCACATATAAACAAACAAACAAACAAAAAAGAGCATGAAAAGAAATGCCCTTATTAAGTCAGAATATAGAAATAAAAGTTACATCAAAAGCTTGGTAGAAATGGAATGCTGTAGTAAAAAGACACAAATCATACAGGCATGGCAGCTCACACCATGAGAGGGTAAACTTCCTAAGTTTTTTTAAGGTGATGTCAAGAACAAAACCACCCACTGCATATAGTGTCTTTGGATGTGTAAAGTTACTGTAAGGACTTCAACACATGTTTGTGTAGATAATAAGCTTTTCTAGGATAAGATGATTCTGGTTTGGATTTTGTTTTCATTTGGCTGGATTTTTAAGGGATTTATAAACACAAATAGAAAAAAGGGAGAAACAACTGGCCAATCTTTACATGGGAATATGATCTCCATTGAGAATGCAGAGCATCTCACTGTTTAATGAACTCACAGCTATGTGGGAAAACAGGTGACTAGGGAGGGACAACATTTGCTGAAGGTGTCAAGTCTCTTGGGACAGTTCAAGCAGATGTTACTCAGGATTATTCAGAGTGCTAGAACTATGATTCTTACAGTTCTGAGCAGCTGTATAAGAAAAGGGCAAGAACTTTGTATTGATAAAAACTGAATTTAAGTTCAATAGCAGTAGGAAACAGCTTCAGCCATGCTAACCCAGGGATGGGCTCCAAAGGAGCTATTGCCTTTTTAGGAAGGAGTTGGTCATTACAGAAACTTGTTTGAAAATGTCTGTTCAGTGCCACTAATGAAGATATCCAATGACATTTTCTTCCCTGATGACCACCAGGTGGGATTTTCCTTATAAAATGTCTGTTGTTTCAGGTAAATTATCTTATTGATGCTATCGTGTAAAGTAAATGAAGTGTATCTTCCATCCCTCAATGTAATCCTCTGGCATTTGGAAGTGTGTGCATTCCTATTTTAAAATTGGAATTGGCTTGGTTTGGCTTCAGCCTAGTTTCTAAGGTTTTGCTCAGAATTTTCTCAAAACCTTTCTGTTGGTATTTTCTTTTAATCTGCTTGTATATGATTTTCTTAGTGTTAGAAACCTTCACTTCCTCTACATCAGGGATTTACACAATTTAATTCAATGGAGATCCAGCACTGGTAAAGATTTTATACAGTTGAGGTGATCTCTAGTTTGCAAACTTGGTGATATTTGTAGATTCTCTTAAAAGAATTTACCATTTTGTTTTATACACTGGTTATATACAGTAGATATTCACGGCTGCTTCTGTGCTCAGAATTTGCTCAGTTTTCTCTTGACATTAATAGTCGTGCATTCAGTTTGAGAATTACACCTGGAAGAGTTATTTAACAAGAGCAATAAATGGATTTCATAAAAGTTTAATTTCTGAAGGATTAGTTCATTAAGAACTTTTATTCAGAGACTGACTGCACAGTGCTTAAAAGGAAGTTTTCTTAAGTAATAGAAAAGGACTGTGTGGTATAAAAAGCTTTTGACATCTCCCTTGTGAGTTAGACCATTTATTTATTAAAAAAAATAAATTAGTTTTTGCAGTGTTGTAATATGGACATGAATATTTAAATTATATTTGGATTCCTGAACAGAGCAGAAACAAGAAACTCCTCTGCAATAGCATTCAACAAATTTAGAATTGCATAGGAAAATGATCAAACCATGACAAATCTCCATCTTCCTCTTCTGGGTCATTACATGCAGACACACCTTCCCTCCCCAAACCCCCTTCCATACAAGCTCAGTTTTGCTAACCCAGGTGCTGGGTAGGTGAAATTTATCTTCTCAAGGAACTGCTTTTGGGATTTGTGCCCAAGTGCAGCTGACCAGGTGCCCAAGAAGTGGGGCCCACCGCAGTACAGAGAGCACAAGGGAGTAGACTCTTTGCTTTATGAAATTTAATCATCACAATGAACTGCAAAACAGCTTTTCATGGTTGAACAAAGGGTCTACCTGCATATAGAAGGACTCATGTTCAAATGTATTCCATACAGAAATATTAGACAATGTACAACCTTTTCCCTCTTACTGATCAGCTACCCATTCTGCAGATTTGTTTCCTGCAAATTTGTTCGCTCTGTTGACCACACAGATGCATTTGCTATTCTGTGCTGAGCTGATCCATATGTAAAAAACTCTCTGAGGGTTTTTCACTGGAGTTACTTTTCATTATTTTTTGCTGATAATATATGCAGAAGGATGGAAAGAAAAAGTAATTTATTGTTTCATTTGAAATAGTCACTTAGGATTAAAAAGATTATTCTTCTTCTTTTCTCTGAAAGTGTAATAGCTGACCTTTAAGAAAATGGGCTTATTGTTCTGACAAGATATTGAAGTCCATTTTTAATGAAAATATTTTTTCAAAGCTTCACATTGTTAAATATAAATTCTTTCATTCATCATCATTACTTATGCTGCACCACTGAAATCATAAACAAGAATTTAAGTGGATGAAAGATTAGCAGCTGCTTCTCTATTCCTCTCTTCTTGACCGCCCCCCCCCCCTCCACCACCTCAAATTCTGGTACAACTATGAATCCACTTGTATATAATATATTTTAAAATGAGTGTTTCTTGATTGCACTGGAGCTCAGGAAAGTTTGACATCTAGAATACAAACACAGCCTTATCACTGTACGTTAATTGCTAATTCTTTAAACCTAAGATGTGGAATGGTTGCAACTGTCACAAATATTTTATTTAATATCTTTTAAAATGGAGTTCCTTCCCCGAGTGAGAACTACACTGGTTCAGTTGAATTACAGACAGTTCCCCAGAAGGATAAGCTCGGTATCTTGCAGCAATTTATTTTCTTTCAATTAAGAAACTAATATATTGTCCTATTTTTTCCATCCTCTGAAAATATCTCAGGAGTATCTTCCATTAAGTGAGAGCTAATCTGAGCTGATATCAACTCTCTCTCTTCCCATCACTTAGATGGGAAGATTAATGTAATGTATTGCCTTGCTCTCAAATAGATATCAAGTCTGAAGATCTTACATGAGTCCAAATAGGAGAATTTAAACTTTCATACACCTTCCTCCATCTGGGATATGCCCAAAAATTGCCCCAGTGCCATCTCCAGAAAACATAGCAAAGGAAGTAAATGCCTTTCCCCACACATTGGTTGTACAAACAACAGAGGCTCTTGTAGGTGACGGGTCTGTAACCCTGTTGGGAAGAGCCCTGTTTTGCCAGGCCTGGAGAGGGATGCACTTCAGCAACTGAAATACTCATTTTAGCCTCTCTGAGAAAGGCTCCTAATAAACACCTCACTTTCTACCACTGGACTGTTGATCTGCAGGATGAGCACACATCATTCTGGGGGAAGGGGGAAAACATCCCAGTAAATATTTTATTTCCTGAATGCTCCCTCCCCCTGGTACCAATAGAACATTGATTCTCTGCTGTTCCTGTGGCTTCTGACTCCATGGTCTGTACTGCACAGAAGTCTCCCAAAGAGGGCATGTGGTTTTCCTTTGTGCCTGAAAAGTACCTAAAGTATTTGAAGCAGCAGGCTATCAACTAAGCATGAGTTTATCTGCCTTGAGACCTGCACAGCCCATCTCATTTTGGGCTCCTACTCAACCTATCTTTTGTTTGTTTTATCTACTCACAGAGACCAACCCCACCATTTCATGGCGCCACCCTTTCAAGTTGGCTGACCTGTGTATATTTTTTACTTACTTGTCTGTATATAAGTATGTATTAGTTTCGAGTAAGTTAATGCAATTGTGAGAATTTTCAGTTGTTGATGGTTTTTTTAATATATTTTTATTGGCAGAGTTTGAAACCATTTGAAATGCAGCCATGTTGGCTTGTGCTCTGTGAGGAACAGGGGGAGGAATTGGCGTCTGCCAAATGGAAAAGGATAAAACTGGTGTAATGATATGTTGCAATCACACTGCAAAACCTACCACAGTAAATTACTGCTGTAACAACCCCCTTCCTGTTGCGAAAGACTCCAACCAGGCTTTCTTGTGTCTTCTTGACATTTCAGTTCTTGAGGGAAAGCTGTCTCTGCACCTCTTAGCACTGACTGACTGCTAAGCTTCTTTGAGGATGAGATGAGAAGCAAACATAAAGGCCAGGAGGGACAAGTGCCTGATCTGGGGCTGATCAATGCTGCCAGACACAGGCACCATCAGTCTGTAGAGGCTAACCCTCGATGTTGTGGGCAAGGCTTCTTCTGGCACCCTGGTCTTTACTGTGTACAGTCTTTTCTCCCCAGGCTGCTTGCTGGCAGCTGGTGTCAGTGTTTGTGGGTCACATGAGGTTTTCATGGCATCACCTCCACAACTCAGCCACTGGGATGCTCTGCCCTGTGCCTGCAGCTGTGGTCTAGCCAGGCTCGGTGGCCCAGGGGGAGTGTTGCCCTCTGACGTGGCCTGTGGGAAATGAGCTGCAGCTCCTGATTCTGTCTGTCCCAGATGCATTTCCTCTCCACAGACACTGCGCTGTGTTTGGCACACAGTTGTGTTTTGTTAACACTAAATAAAGGAGTGAAAAGGGAGAGAGCCAGAAAACTGAATTACTGTCCTGGTTTCAGAGCAATCCTCCAACAGGGAGGGGAGAAGGTGACAACCTCAGTGTGGGAAAGTTTTCAGGCTGCTCTCGAAGTAGTTTATGTTCTGAGGAGAGAGTGGTTTGGGTCTTCTGAATCTAACTGCAAGTTTGAGAAAAAGTTATTCATCAGTTTAGGGGAAGGAGGAAAGAGCCTCCTTCTTTAGGGGAAAGCAATGAGATCCTGGTGGTTTCAGAGGTGTAAGGTGATGGCCCTTTGACAGCACTTTCTAGAAAAGCATCATACAAAACTTCATCTGCCAGTTAGCACTAAAACAAGAAAACACCAAGAGGAACTCAGAGCTGTACCAGAAATGTACAAACCACCTGGTGTGATCTGTGTTGTCAGACCAGTCACAGGGGGACATCTTCCCAGAGGTTTCATCTCCTGCTTGTGAGATAGATGGTGAGTGTTGAGAATGCTGGGAATTATACAGAGAATCTGTGAGTCTCTCAAAGCTAAATGGAATGGAATCTCTCTTTTCTCAAGACACTTTCCAGCCTGGCAAATGACAAAGCTCCCAGTACCCTATGCTTTTCCAGGTGCTGCTTTGACTGGCCCTGGATTTTTCACAGCTGAGCCTGCTGTGCTGGCTCCCTTGGATATGAATGAACTTCTAATTTCTCTTCTGTGGTGTGTACACAATTACATTTTCTGAAATAAGCCAAAAAACAACAGCCTTGCCCCGCCCCAACTCCCATCATTACCTTCCTGTACTTGAAGTTCACACCAAATGCTTGTGCTCCCCAGGTTCCCAACCTCTGCTGCTTCCAGTAACAATAAAATCTGAAAAGGCTTGTCTTGTCCTCTTTACAGCTACGACAAAATGGATGTAGATTTAGCTGTGCTTTTCCCTTTAGCTATCTGGCAATGCTCCCTTTCTTTCTCTCCAAGTCCTCCCTGTGAGGAATGAGCACAGCTGATCATGAGGATAAGGATCAGCTCAGGGGAGTGTGTGCTAGCCAGGGAAATTTTTTCCCTTTGATGCCCATTGCTCCCCACCTCTGATGTCTCATGTGCGTTTCACATTCTCCAAGCCCAGAATCATCTGAAGTCACAGGCCAGAAGCAGCTTCTCTCCTTGGGCTGTGCAGACCAGACCACCTCTAGGGGATTTTCCCTTGTTAATGTTGCCAGCAAAATATTTTGCATGGCTTGTTGAATTGAAGAATCAAACTCTTTCCCAGCTATGGCCCGTTTGGAAGGCTGTGATGAAGAAATGCTGTTACATTGCAGCGAATGGTCAAGAAAAGCACCAAATAAAAACTTTGAATAGACAGGATCCATTTGGCCAATTTATTTCCTTTCCTTTTCTCTTGTGATTTTTAGCTAGACTTTCTCTCTTAAAATGAAATCTGATCTTTATGGGAATATCTCATTCTTTATAAAGCTATGAATTTTTTTTCATGAGCAGACCGAGCACTACATATAAACTGCATGGAGCAGATAAGTTGAAATACGTTTAAAAGTGGATTTTTTATATATAACAGAAGTGGGTGTATCTCGTTCTTTCATGCATTGGATCTTCTCTGTGAAAAATCCATAAAACAAAATGGGAAATAAGAAACCATTTTTCTGCTACTGATGTAAAATTACAGAGAGGAGGAAGTTTATGAATGTGTCAAGCAAAAATACCTTCCTGACTACTCTTTCCAAAAAAACCCACCCTGAACCAGTCAGAAGTCCTGCATAGCACCGGGATTGGGTTGGGCACAGACGCAGTCCAGTTCTGCCATCAAGGGAGTTTGGTTGTATTGCTTGTGCTAATAAATTCTCTTGGCCATAAGAACCTTTAATCATTAATGTCTCAGTGTAGTCATCTTCATTTGTGTTTGGGTAATTACTCAAAGCGGAAAACAAAGGGAATGGAGCGTGGCTTGGGGTTAGACTGCAAAGGGATGGCACATCTCCAGCACGGGGTTTAGTTTCCCACTTGAGGAACAGATACAGGAAGAAGGTGAGTGGCTGGAGGCAAGCAGGAGCCAGGGCTGGGATCTCATTGTGTGGGGCTGTGCCATGAGGGAAGTATTTTGCTTCCCCAACAGTGCCAAAAGTCAGTGTCTGCCCTTCAATGAGGGAATGTGTTGGGAAGCACGTGAGGGTGGCCTCTACCACCCTCTATCTTTGTGGTGTTTGGAGAAGCAAGAGAAGTATCTGGGCACTGCTGCCCCCACAGCACCTTTGATGGGGGCTGCTTTTGCTCTTGCCCCATCCTTCATTCCTCAAAACCCTCTGAGAATTCCAGCTGGCAGTGAAGGAAGAGAGAAGGGGCAGCAGTGCCTGGCCTACCATCATGCAGTGCTTTAAATCCCATCACAGTGAGGAGAATCAAGGCAATGAATGGCCCATGTAAAGCTGTAATTCACAGCTGAAAGGTGCCTCACCAAAGGGATTTAGTTTATTATTTCTGTATGTGGCTCCAGTAACACTGGCTGTCAGACCCTATACCCAGTGAATGAGAATTTGAGCTCTAGGAAACAGTTTTGTTGCTGTCACAGCTCATGGCTTGTCAAACTTTCCAAGGTAATTCTGATATTTTGTCAGACCAGTTTCCTGATTATTTTAAAATGCACTGGACTAAGTCCTGCATCAGCCTAAGGAATACACTCCTCTATACACTCTTAAGAGCATACTTTGCTTGTTTACTTTGTCTGTTCTTTAATTTTTTGTCATTTGGGGTTTGTTTAAGCAGGTCAGCAGCCTGCTGTAGGGTTTCTCTCTGGTTTTTTGCTGCCTTTTTTTTTTTGCTGTTGGGATGGGCAGAGCTGTGGATGAATGAGCACTCAGCTGGGTGATGTCCCTTGCCAGATGCTACTCCTCCATCAGCTGCAAGAGAAAAGATGGCTTTCTTACTCTGCTGGACCACTAGATGGGGGAATTGTATTTGCATTTTTGGGTTGCAAAATGGGTCCTGGCAGCTGGGCCCAAGCTTTAGATGTAATGAAGCATATCAAGCGTGTTATCTGCAAGAGGTGTGTGGTGATGACTCAAGGCTTTGCCCCTCTCTTCAGCAACACCACTACATCTCCTCTGCAGGGAGCCAGGCTCTGCTGAACCGTGCTGGGGCCCCAGGTGCTTTTGGGGAGGTAATTTGCAAAGCTGACCTTTAAAGATGTCCCCTCCTTTGAAAGGTTTCTGTGGAGTGGGGCCAGCAGGTGCATACCCCACTGCCAAGCCCTGCAGCACCCCACAGCTTCACACGGGAAACAGGGAGAGAGCATAAATATTTCAACAAATTTCTGAAGAGGGAGCTCCTGAGGCCAGGAAACCATCTGGGCATCCAAGAGCTCACATCAAGTTCAAGGCAGGAACAAGAAACACAGAACAACTTGTGCTCAGGGTCTTCTCTTGCTTTCAGTACTTTGTAGCTGCTAGGCCACTGAGTTTTTCATGATGAAAGCATTTCTGAGCAGAGTGGCAAAAGTGGCACTCTGTGTATGGTGACACTGAGTCTGACAATCCTGCAGGTTGTGATTATGGGGCAGAGTAATTAGTGGGAAAAGCTTGAGAAGATTTGGTCAGCACAGTAATGTTTTGAAGTTGGTTATTAAAGGTCTTGCCTCAAATGTGATGAGTATCAGTACTCAACCCTTAGAACTGATCTAAGTAAAAACTTGTAGGACATAATGAACCCTTTTTGTTGTAAGAAGGCAATAAGACTGGTTATAGTGCATTTTGGATTACTCAAAGCTGAGTCCATGAGGCTATCGGTGACATGGCAATGCTACCCAAAGATGCAGTTAAAAAAAATTGAGTGCAGGTCACAGGGATGACTTTCCTTGCTGCAGGGTGTGTGACAGGAATGCAGCACTGATTTGACTCAGCGCTACAGTAATTCAATAACAACCTGCTCTGTAGTGCTACTTACAGAGAGGATGCACCTTCTGCTCAGGTATGTAAAGATTTCAGACTTTCTAGACAATATAGGTTTGGAAAGCAGCTTTATTTCTCTAAAGGTACTGCTCTACTATTTTGGGGAAGGTATTTCAAGCAGTGCACCCACTGCAGCGTGAAAGCAGCTATAAAAACACACTTCTACCTGTGCAGGAGGGAAATGAGCCATCCCATGAGACGTTACCTTCACACTGCCATGGCCCAGTTCATGCAGCTCTCTGTTCCCACCTCTCCCTGCCAGGCTCTGTGGGGCACAGGGTCTGTATGGGGCCCAGGTTTCCTCCTCAGTGCACTGACCATGATGGGTCTTGTCACAGCTGATGGATGTTTTTGTGAAAGCTCGGTTACCCAAAAACAATGTCAGCTCAGAAGGAAGTCACAGGAATGTGTTTAAACAAGCACACCTGCATCTTTTTGGCACATGGAGCTGCTGTAAATAGCTTAGCCAAAAATATGGATGAGTTTATATATTTTCAAATATCACCATTAAGTAACTAGGGAGCCAAGTATTTTAGCAGCACTTGTGTGCTTATTCTGCAAGTTCTTTATTAGAGAAATTATGTCTTTGAAGTCTGGAAGTCAGACATTAAGGAAAGAAAATGCAAATGAGCAGCAGGTACAATCATCCTGTGAGTGATTCGGGTTTGCTGTTAAGGAAGACATCTTATGTTTAACCAGATTTGGCACTAGGAGTCTACACTGACTAATTGAGGAAATTTTAGACTCCTTTATATCTGTGACTTTGTTGAGAAGTCTCTGATCTACATCACAATGTGCTTGGTGAAGGATGATATGTAGAAGTTTTTTGGTTTTGATTTACAGAGATGCTTCCACAAGGGACACCTTTGACCAGGCTCTTCACAAATTGAGCAAGTCCTGAAACAGGAGCAGCAGGGCAGTGTGTGCTCAGGAAAGCCAAGGCCCTTGAGTAGCAGCCAGTCTTTTCTGTGCCATGGAATAGAGGCAATCTTTCTATACCATTAAATCATCTGCTTTTGCATTTATACAGGATACAAGCAGGATTATTTGCATCTTAAATATGGTGAGACAGAGAATGTTCCTTTGTGCATACACACACAAAGCCTCTCCCTCCCCACCCCAAGCTGTGAGCTGGCTTCAGATGGGATAAATGCATTTTCTCAGAACATTTCAATGACAGGAGGAAGAGACAAGCATTCTCCAGGGCATCTGCCCCGATGTCATAATTGAAAATATTCCAGAGTATATTGAGTCTTCATCTCTTGCCATACGAGAGTATGGCATGGTAGGGTTCACTGCTAAGTCCCTTATACCAACTGCTGGTTTGGATGAAAGGTAGATAAACATCAGTATCCTCTGTTTTGATCTCTTAGAGTAGCTTCTGGTTTCTTTCTCTTGTGCTGGAGGGGTGACTGTGGTATGAGTGGAGGTGCTGGTCGTGGTGGTAGCAGTGCAGGAGAGGGCTGGATCTCAAAGGTTTTGCAGCAGGCTGCAAAACTGAGCACTGCTCTGGTATCCTAGGAAGCCAGGCTGCTTCCAGTCACATCACAGTGATGGCACTGAAAAGCATTTTCTCCCCTTCAAACTGTCTTTCACACTTGGTGATGTGCACAGGGTGCTTTCTGCACTTTAATTTTTTCCAGTCAACTGGGGGTTACTCTGTATCCTGAACTACAAAGAGCCCTTTTGTACAGAGGCAGAAGATGTCTCTCAGCTCCCCATCATGTCTGATGAAGCTGAGGTTCAAAATTAGGTTTTAAAAATTCATCTCTGAGCCAGCACAGGGAAATCAAGGAAGTGAGATATAATCACAGTCCAGCATTCCCTGGGATTGAAATGTAATAGAAGTGTTGTTACAGCCTTAGCTCGTAGTTTGTGCTCTTTGTCAAGAACCATTTAGGTGTCTGTTATCTTGATCTGTTTATGGCCAGTCATTGGCCAGCACAGGAGCTAGCACTGAGCTGTGTTGTGCTTCTCACCATCCTTCTGCAACCAGGGGTTAAAGGAAAAAGCTGCAGCCCACATGCTCCCTGCACAGGATCCATACCTCAGCAGGATAGAGATAGGAGAGAATTGCACATCCTTTGGGTAGCATGGCTCACACAGGCTGGCTTTATGGACTGAATGCTGGAGAGGCTCAAATACATGACTGACAGTTCCTTCAGTCCTTCAAGGGCTTCCAAAACTCTCTGTCTGAGCTCTGATTTTCAATGGAGGGCCATCTGCTGCAACACACTTAGCTATTAGCAAATGCCTACCAAAGGTAGATGAAACAAATTAAGAAAATATACCACCTGCTTTTCTATTTGTTTAGTTCACTGCATTTCACAACACATTGTGTGAAGTCAGTTTTACTGTTTCCCTGCCTGGTCTGTCAGATTTTGGGTTGGTGGGGTTTTTATATGCCTGCTGGAGGGAGCCATAAGGATTGTAAAATCACAAAATAAATACCTGGAATGCAGTATTGTGGTGCCTGTAGCTGTCTGAAAACTGAAAATGGATAGATTTGTAGCAAACAGAAATGTTCATTTAAAGCCCAAATTATATTCAGTCTGCAAGTGTAAATTTCTTGTCTTCTTCCAGTTGTTTAGGCTGAAATTCCCAAGCCAGTTGGGAATGGTCCCCTGTTGCTTTTGAGGCCTCTCTAATTGCAAATAATTAATTAAAGGGTACATATATCTCATTTGATTTCTGAAATCACTTACCAAATTCTCATCTTTACTTTCAAATTTCTTTACATCAAGAGAGTTTGTGCAATTTACATATTCAATTAAAGATGATTTGCTTCTTTGACCTTTGATACACAGTGTGAGCGTCATTTGGACACCCACTCTTTCACAGCCAAGGTTATTAGCAAAAGGCCTTTAATTACTGAGATATGGTTGAATTCTTGTGAGTTAACATTTACAAAGCTTAGTACCAAATATTGTGTTGCTGCATAGGACCATTCCTAAGAACTGACTCTACTGTTCTCAAACCCTTACTATACACAATGTGCACGTTCATCTTCCCAGTCTCTGCCTCATCAGGGTAAGCACCATTGGAAGGCCAGAGTTTAGGCCGTGGGAAATGCCTGAGGTGCATCAGGCACCACCTGGAATTATCAATCCCATTCCAAGCTGTTCTACAGAGTGATTGTGTCCAGAAACAAGAGTGAGGTACCCAAGTGTAAACAGTCAGGTCGAGAGTATGTAGTTTCATTACTAATTTTGGATGCAGGACTTGTGACTGTCCCTTCATAGTGAAAAGGAAAGGAAAGGGATGCCCCTCCTGGGACAGCCCTTCTATTCTCCCTCCTTGCCAGGATGGCTACTTTGGGTGGACAGAAGCATCACTTCTTTTTCTTTTCCCACTAAGAGCTGAGCTGCTTGGTCTTGGACAGCTTTGCATTGACAGAGGTAATACCTGTAGTTTCCTTCCAGCAGTAGGCAGTTAGAGCTCTTCCCATCCCCACTTTGGGGAAAATTACAGTTCAGCTCAAAGTCATGCACTTAATGGTACCCACTCTCTGACGAAGGAATCCTTTCTGCCCTCTCTCTCATGGGAAGCTGGTACAGAAAATGTCTAAGTGAAGATCTAGAAATCCCAAACAGGGGTTTACATAAGCCTTTTGCTTTTTCTAGGCCCAGAGCTTGGATAAATAATAAATGCATCTCAGATGATGTGTCCATGCAGACCAACCCCAGACAAATGCCCACTTGTTCTGATATTAAATGTCCCAAGTGTCGTAGGCCAAAACTAAAACGTGTTGTTTTCTCACTCTTGCTCTCTTTTTTCTTCTTTTTTTCATCTTCTTTCTGGCTTGGTTTTCAATTACATCAGTAATACACACAGCTGCAGGCTGAACAGGGATGCTCTATAATCTGGCCAATACAACAATGATATTGCATGGCACAACTCAGAGGCAGTCACATTTTCACGTCTCCCAAAATCTGCCACCTCCTCATGACTTTCCACCTGCCAAAGGATAAAGGATATGGCTTGATGCTCTTAGAAGAGAATGTGACATTCCTGTTTTGAGTATTCCTTAGGGACTTGATACTTTCTTTCCCAGCTGATATGCTGGGCATCACAGTTAACCTAAATTCTTGCAGATTAGCTACTAGTGGAATTTTCTGACAGATTTTTCTGTGTTCTGTGATTTTTTTTGCTTTTGTGACCAAAACAGTTACCCTTTTTGTACCTGGTTGCCCACGGCACACCCCAGGTTGAAGGGTGTCAGAGCCAGGCAGCTTGCACAGGCAGCTAAGCATGCTGTGCTGCATCCTAAACCTGCTATTAAACTCAGAAATTTTCTTGGCAGTTCAGTGTAAGGTGGCTTGCAAACTGAGAACTTGTTCCACTTGATTCTTGCAGTGGGAATACAAAGCTTCAGTGGTTTCCTTGCGCAGAGTGTATTAATTATCTCTACCAAGTGTTTTGGCATCATCAAAGTACCTGCGCTTCTCAGTTAGTTTGTCTTGCATCACCTGAGTGACTACTGAGCTGTGCTTGGAAAGAGCTGAAGTTGCTCCAGGTGTGTGCTGGGCTGGACTCAGCAATTCCTGGGCTGTGCACAGGTTTCCACAATGCTGCAGCCACTGCCTCTGTCTCCTGCAACCGTGTTTGTCCATTCTTGCTGAGCCTACAGAGAAGTTGACTGCACAGCCTCCAACTGCTTGAGGAAATACCTGCCATGCAACTCAGGAAACAAAGGCAGGGAAACTGTCCTTGCAAAGCTTGGCTGGTAGGAGGGAGGGAGGGCTGGGTGTGCTCACCAGCTCTGGGTGCAATATGCAGCCTTCAAGCACATAAGCCCCTGGCAAAGGCTGAAAGTCCAAGAGAAACAGGAGAAAATAGAGTGAGTGCTCAGCTCAAAGCTGCAGGGAGGACAGAACAGCCTATCTATTTTTTTATTTTTTTTTTTAGTAATGTGGTGCTCTCCCGTGCTCTCCTTAAAGCCCATTTTGTAAAACGAGCTGTAAAGAGGTTTTATGATTTACTGCTTAGTTTGCTACACAACTGCACAATTAATTAAAAGAATTGAGGGATAATGTCAAACTAAAAATGTAAACTAAAGAGCTTGAAGGGATGGTTAAATGTCAGCACATCATGGGAACATTTAATAACCACAAAAGCCACAATTCCACATATAAAATACAACACGAAGAAAAATATTTTGCCTTGGCTTGCAAGAATTTGAGAGGTCTGAACCACTGGCACTGATTTCTCAGGGTGGCTCTCCACATGGGCAGAGAAACAAGGAGGGAGGCAGTAGCTGGGGAGGTGCAGGGAAGTGAAGAATTAATCTTGGCCTTCATTTATGGGGGAAAAAAGGCAGGTCACTGTTAGCTGACTCACTAAGGAAGCTGTGACACTCAGCATCCTGTCCTGTGTTTCCTTGGCTTATTAAGTACTGAGGGATGCACAGCAGCTAACAGTGTGGTTTAGGTGTGTGTGCCCACGGTTTGAGGAACTGAGGCTTTAAACCATTTGAAATTATACTTGGTGTGAAAAAGTAAATGAGACAGCTATGGGAAGAAAGTGGGATTTCAGAGGGTTGGAAGTTTCATGACAGTTCTGGTAATGTTTGTGCTCCCAAGCAGTTGGTCTTGCAGCACTTCACAAAGGCAGTGTCACAGCCCGTGTGGCCACGCTCAGCCAGCTGTGCTGCCAGTGAGCTCTGCAGTGACACAGCTGGGCCTGGCACACGGGGAGGGGCAGAGCTGCACCTGGGCTGAGGGGCTGCTGCTCACCTGGGGTCGGGCTCTGTGCAACTCTAGGGAAGGAACTCCTGGAATGCTTTAGGGAATAACACATTCCCAAGGATGCAGGCAGCCACCCAATTGGTTTTGTAGTCTGCTGCTGCTGCTTTTCGTCTGATCTTCCACTTTGTTTTCTTTCCTTCTGCCTTTGTTTTTTTCCCTGTTCTGCACTTGGGCAGGGAGCCTCTAGTCGTCTTCAAGCTCAATGTGCTTCAAGCTTATTGCTGCTGCCAGGAGGAGTGACCACTCTTGGTCAGCATGTAAGGCTTTTGCTGCTGCCACAAGTCTTGCTGTGAGCCTGCATCCATTGCAATCACCGTTTCTATTGCAACCATTGCCTGGAGCCATAAAGAACTGTGTCTGATGGGGATGCAGGCAGCATGGGAAAAGGAAGCTACACTGCATGCTTTTGCCCCCTCTTTGGAAACAGGCACAGAGTCTGCTCTGCAATCCTGGATGTGGCACTTCCATGATCAAAACACGACAAATCTCAGTGCTGATTCATGAAATTGTATAAAAGGATTTTTCAACTTCCCACCTGCACCCTGTTCTCCTTAGAAAGTCTCAGCAGGGTGAAGGAACTGAGTTGTTTTCTAATGGGGCAGGAAGGAGCTGGGACTGAAAAACTGCCACCTTCCCATCCCCTGCTTCCCCCAGCCAGCAAAATGTCAAGGTGTATTTCTTTTTGCAAGAGGACAGCACACAACAGGGAGAAAATTGTGTTGAGGGCATGAAGTTTTTTACTTTTTCTAACTGTCAGTGACATTTTTCAACTGCAGCAATTATGTTATTAACCTGGCCTTGGCTTCTCCAAGCAAAGGAATCTGCTTCAAAGCAGTTCCTGTCCTCAGGGTCTGAGGAAAATGGACTCCCAGTCTGAAAGGGAAATACTAGTGGTTGGTTTGTGTTTGTCTCATTTTCCAGTGAACATCTGAACAACTGCACAGATGCAGAGCAGATGTAAACTTGGACATCTCTGTACACAATGGTGGCAACAGTGGAAGGGGCACAAGGACAGCACTGGGCAGGGAGCACATACACACTGCTTATGTATTCTTCAGGCTTCCTTATCTCACACATGGAAAGTGCAGCTCAGTCTGTGGGCTGAGCTAGACCAGGAATATGCTGAAACCTCAGTGCAGCTCCACAGAGGATGTTCAGGTTCAACCTGCCTGTGCTTTTGCCAGGCACTGATTCAAAACAGCTATTGAAATCCCTGCCAGTATCTGCTGGCAGCAGCTTGGGCAGAAGTACAAAAGAAGAAAAAGTCTTGCTATAAAAGCAGCTCTTCTGTCTTGCTGATTAGGGACAGCAGGTCCAGTTCCCCTTCACAGAGCCACAAGGTGCTGGGTGTGCTGCTCTTCTGCTGCCAAGGAGCAGTTTGATAATTTCCTCCTGTCATCCTGAGTGAAAACCTCCCAGTTCCTCTACAGTGCAAAGCCATGAGCCCAAAGGGTCTCAGCAAATGGAGAATTTGGGCAATTCCTGAAAATTTCCCCACTGGGGAAAACAGTGTGTTGCCAGAGTGACATGGTCCTTCCATAATGGGTTACATGACCACGTGCTGACAAGTCCATGGTTATTTCTTTATTCTGTCATTAGCATTCAAGATATTTTAAAAACAAACCCAAAGCTATTCAGGATGAAAAAGCCTTTGCTTCCCCATCAAGCAGTGTACAATGGCTGGTTGCATTACCTGGAGGTTGGAAGTTGCTTGTGTCTCAATCTGGGCTTTTCTGGCTGTAGATAGAAATAGATGTGAGGAGATATAAAGAGAAGAGAGCATTGGGAAGTGAAGAGATTGAATGGTTTGAGATGAAGATAGCAGTAAGCACTGTAAGAACAAGCCCATCTTTGTTTTCTGTAAGGGAAGTGTCTCTTTCTTTCTGTAGCAAGACTGGTATTTCTCTTATTTGGATTAGCCTGCAGACAATACTAAAATGAAACTTTAGCCTTTCTAGGAAACGGTTCATTTAAAGAGGCTTATGCAGATGTACTGGGATAAATAGGCACCCTCTGAACAGAACCCAAAGAGATGTAGATTTGAGATAAACCTGTGTGTGCTCAGGAGTAAAATATTCTAATTTTGGAGCAAATATAATGCTTAACAGAAATCATGCCTACTGCTAGGAAGTGTAAACCATGCTCCATTTAAAAACAAACATCCCCCAGCAACAATATTGCTTGTCATTAATAACCACACACTTGGAGTGTTAAACACTGCATCCTCTTCTGCGTTTCACAGGTTTTGACAAACTGTACACTGTAGCATGTAGGCACAAATCACAGTAAATCCCAGTTGAGGATGAACTAAACTTTTTAAATAAAAATAACCCCCTAAAAATCATGATGATTTAGATGTGTTGATGGCAGAGGTATGCCAATATCCCTGGTCAGTAGTGAGTTTACCGGGCTGGCCATGGTCTGTGTGCTCTGTGTCCCCACAAGGCAAGGGAACAGCTCCTGGGGCATCTCCACAGCCCATCAGTCCCACTCATGGGGTAGCTGTACTCAGTACACTCCACTCCCTGTCCCTGTCTCTGCATCACTCTCAGGTCTGTGTTGGCCATACCATGGGCAGGCTGTGCAATGGATTTGAAAGCAGTTTTTTGCTTGCTCTCATCTGGATAAACCCTAATTTTGTGGGGTTGGCTTCAGCATTTGTAAAGCTGCGTTGATGGCAGGAATTGCTCTTCCTGGGATAAGAGAAAGGTTGTTTGGGGTATGAGCCTCTCCCATCCATCTGAGAGGGTTTGTCGTCAAAAACACAAATAAGAGCCTTTTCATGCAGAATTAATTTTGCTATTCACAGTCCAGTGAGCAAATCTTTTTAATGGAGTCAGATGCACCTACAGTGAGTGTATTTACCTCTGTGTGTGTATATATATATATTTTACACCAGTTTGCACTGAAGCAATGTTAACCTCTGTAGGAAAGTTCTTAAGTCTTCAGTAGAGTTAAACTATATTTAGAAACCAGACAGGGGCTGCCATTATGCTGTGGGTTGTGTCTGCTGCCAGCACAGAGCTTAGGCAATCTGCTAAGGTGCAGCTAAGATTGTAGAGATGTCTTGGGTGCATGGACTGAAGGTCTGGCACACTCAAACTATGCTACCAGAAATAACCTAGCCAGTTGAACTAGGATTAAATTTATGGAAATGAGAAGTCTATCATTTTCAAAATCCAGATCTGAATTACCTTCAACTACAGGCTTTGCAAGCTTATTCAACTTAGTTCATGTGATGTAGTTTTTATTGAGCTGCTTATTTTTACTGTTTCGTGCTAGCAGGTTTTTAGATATTTATGTTGTCACTTTAGTGCTATGGATATTTCAGATAATTTGGGTCACTCACAGCCTGTCCACAACCTGTGGGATACTCTGTGCCCTTGCCTGCTTCTTGGGAGTTCACAAAACATCCCCAGGGATTATAAATAATCCTTCTTAGGGCAGTAGATTACCAAAGTGATAAATTACTGGAAAGATACACATCTGGGATAAACAACATGAGGTTTGCTTCTCCAGATGATCTGTGCTTCCTGACCAGGCAGTGTTTTGTTCCAGTCAGTGACAAAGTTTGGAGTAAGTTCTTCTGTCTGTGTGTGTGTGTGAGGTGCTTTCTGCTATGGGGTATTACCTGGTGTTAGAAATCCAGCCAAACGTAAGTACTCAGTGAAAATCTCTGAGCACCTGACTATGGCAGAGGCTGCAGTGGGAGACTTTGGTGGCATTACTGATTTCCAAAAGCACGAGCACTGAGCCTAGGGGCCTCCAGCAGCAAGGGTGACGTGTGAGGCAGCTGGAGAGCTGCCCTGGGAGCAGGAGGTGTCCCTGTTCCCCCAAAGCCCTTTCATGGATGGGGTGGTTGGTGTAGGACAGGGTGCTGTACTGAGTATGTAGGGGATCCTCCATGCCTGCAGGTGGGTCTCTGCTCCACCATGGACATCACAGGCTGCAGGGTCACAGCTGCCTCACCACTGCTGTACCATGAGCTGCAGGGGAAACTGCTCTGGTGCCTGGAGCTCCTCCTGCCCCTCCTCCTGCACTGACCTTGGTGTCTGCTGGGTTGTTTCTCTCACATATTCTCACTTCTCTCTCTGACTGAAATTGATGTTGTGCAGGATATTTTCTCATTCTTAAATCTGCTATCCCAGTGGTGCTACCACCTTCATGGATGGACTCAGCCTTGACCTATGGCAGGTGTCTCTTGGAAACATGGGCTCTGCTGAGCAGAACATTGGGAAGCTTCTAGTAACTTCTCACTGAAGCCACTCTTGTAGCTCTCCCTGCTACTAAAACAAATAACTAATGCACATGGAGACAATCATACTGCCAGTAGAAAAAAAATTCCTATCTTTATTTATGTATAAGAATACCAGTTCTAAATAAACGCATTGTATGCATGGAATCAGCTGTTTTATATAAACAGCTTTCAGGTCAGCAGATCACAGGTACGTCAGTTTGTGTGAAAGTCCCTGTGCTCAAACTGAAATCAGCTACCTTTAGAAGTCTGTACAAGACAGAAATGATGACTAAATGATGCATTTGAAAACCTAGTTCAATTCCCCAGAAGCCTGTCCAGAACACTCTGTTACTCTAGCTGCCCCTCAGAAAGTGCTGCAGGAGTTCTGGTGCTCAGGGTGCCAGCCCTGCACACAGCATTGTGGTGATTCGTGGGCTCTGACTCAGCACTGCAGTGCTGTGATGAAGAGCCCCATCTCCACCCTGATGCAATAGCCTGAGTGCTCCTGTGATGCACATCTGTTATTTGAAGAGCCATATTAGCACATATTTTCCGAAAAAAAATGTAGTTTCTTCCCCCACTTCCATCCTGTTTAGGTTCTTATTCCAGGTTGAGCAGACTGAATTACAACTGCCTTGTGCTCTAAATATTGTATCACATATTTGTGACCTGTGATGATCCTCCACTTCCTGAAGGAATGAGAACACATTTGTGAGTGGGTTGTTTTGGTTTTGTGGAAGCAAAGGTTTTGTGCCCAGAAAGGTGAAGACATGGGTAGGGATGAATGGCTGCATCTTAGGTGACTCTGGCTCTTTGGGTACCCAGAAGCTGCTGCATGCCTGGCCAGGGACAGTGTTCATCACAGCCTGCATCCAGGAGTTGGTGTCAGTAACAGGATGTTACCATGTAAAAACTTCCTCTATTCAGTGTTCTCCCAGTAACTGAAAATCCTACAGTATATCAGTGTCTTAGCCAAAGAGGTGCACTGCTCTTTTACCTGATTGTAGTCACAACATCTATATGAGCAGTGCATGTGTCTGAACTGTGAGTTCCCAGCTCATCCCAACAGCCACAAGGCATTCCAGCACAGCTGTAAGAGCCTGGGCACAGCTCTGAGGGGGAGCATTAGCCTGACCTGGGTGGTGTGGCTGCACTTCAGCCTTGCGAGGTGCAAGATGCAGAGTGTCAGGGAAGAAAAACCAATAATCTTCAACTATGTGTCTTTGTAGAGTTGGGGTCAGGGAGCACGTCCCCCGTGCCTGCCCTCTATTTCCACTAAAACAGATGAATTTTAGAGTAGGTGATGACCTACAAAATGTGGGAAGTTTGCTTGCTACGGTTCCTGGGAGATTAGGAGAGGAGGCTGGATGTGGGCTGTGAAGGCATAATGAGTTTGTTTTTAAACTTGTTAGCCATTTAGAGTTCCAACCTTATTAAATCCACGCACTACAACTCAGTGGCCTTTGAATGAATGGATTAATTCTGTGTTATTTTATCGCTTCCCTCCTGCAGCCTGCAGCTGTGCAGTCTAAAGTTATCTTGTTTTCTCATTTATAAGTGTTGTAAAGGAACCTCCCTGGAGAGGATGCAGTGTGCTGAACACGAAAGCCTCCATTGAGCTCGATTGCTGCAAACAATCATCATAACAGCTCCTCAGAGCTGTAGCCAGGGTCACACTTCATGGGGGATGTATTCACTGTAGGGGTCCCCTTTTCACTGCTTCATCCAGGGATCTCTGTGAAACACCTAGAAAGGTGCAGAGCATCAAAGCAGCAGAATTGATTTATGACACTTAGGCTCATTTTTGGTCTGAGATGACTGCATTGCACCTCCTGGCAACAGTGTCAAAGCAGCTGTGGGTCCAGAAAATGGTGTGAAGAACCGGAATTTGTGCTCTTCATTGCTTTTATAGAGAAAATTGCTGGATGTTGGGTTCTTTGTAAACAGAAATCTCTCATGCTGAGCACAGAATATCTCAGGCCACTTCAGCTCAGTAGGCACTAGAAGGGCTGCGGTTATGTGTGCGGTATTCTAACAAAAATTTCCTATCTACTTTGACAAAGCATCTGGAAAGCCTTGGTGACTTTCTTTTTTCCCTGCTGGATAATGAAAGTTTGATTTCATTTTCAGGTCAAGAGTTACTCAGACCAGTAGTAGGTAATTCAGCATGTCCATGAAACATCCTTGACAGGAACAGAGGTTCTTCTCTGGAAGATGGGTATTGGGTACCGGTAAAGAGGGTGAAATTCACTTTGTGGTGTTGGCAGAATGGTAATAGAGGGAAGCTCCCCTGAAGCCACTTTAGGATTTCAGAAGCTGAGCAGTAAATGCAGCAGAATCAGTGGAGTCCTTTCCACCTGGTCACTGAGTATTGCATACTCTGACCTACCAAGTTGCCAATTACATATTTTGCTTTATCCAGAAGTTTTATTTTAGTTCAAACCTCTCCTTTGATAAATCTAGGAAAGCAACTCTCCCACTCAGCTTTTTTCTTCATATAGAATTTTAATATGAACCATTGCATAGTTGGAGATTTTAGACCTCTGTGCAAGCTCCCCTGTGAAATGAGCACTCTGCCCACAGCCTTGGAAGCAGGGCAGCCCACACAAGCAGGGGACTCACTCTGGTTTGTTTAGAGGACCCTGGAGACAGGAGAAATCTCAGAGATCCAGAAAGCTTGTCTTGGCTCCTGGTCTCCTCCCAGGAGGATCTCTGTGGATGCACTGCACGGTCACATGGTGGCTGATCTCTCTGCAGCCTCAGTGTTGTGAGATTGGAACCCTGTTGGGGCTGCCATGAGGGCAAGGATCAGCCACCTTTCCTGCAAATCCACCCAGCCTCTGTCCCCTGCTACCCAGCTGCTGGGCACACTATATATTTTGTTTAGGCTGGGTGCCTCATATTGCCTTGTAGGATTCATTCCTCTTCCCTATGGCTGATACCACTTTGCTCCTAAGACTAAACCTGTCATCCTTCTGCCTCTTGACAGCTCCAGGTCCTCCCTGAGCAGGAGGACCAGTAGACAAGAGGTGTCCCAGGAAGGCACCCTCACTCTTGCTTTCCAGGAGTAAACCACAGCCTCAATCCAAACGTGCTGTAACACTGCTTAGACTACTCCCTCCCTCTGTAGGCAATGAGTAAACTGCTCACCGAGATTATTTTCTATTAACAAGTTTGAATAACTGCATCTTATGCTGCTTTGGGTTTGTTACCTGATAGCCTGAATCCACATGTGGGTAAATGTGGAAAATAAATTACTCACCAGTGCTCATGGGCTGTAACTCCAGGTCTAACTGTGTGTGGGCTGACAATGCCACTTTGACAGGGAGCTTGTTTACGAGGAGCTGGATGATAGATCTGCAGGAAGGAATTAGATTCAATGTCTCCTACACCTGTTAATTGAATCAGGCTGAGGTGCTTGCAGGGAGGGTGCATTTAGACAACATCAGGGCTCGTTTGCATCTGTAGAGCCCTGGCTGAAAGCTGGAGCCGGGCCTGTGAAATCCCGAAGGCAAGCGATGAATCAGCTCCGTGCACCCCGTGCAGCCGCTCCCGTGTCGCTGTGCGCCCAGCAGAGGTGCTCCCAGCCCGGCTCTGCTCGGCGCTGCAGAGGATCAGGGCAGGGTGCGCTGGGGACGGTCACGCCGCTCCCAGCACCCAGGGAAGCCGCAGCAGACCCGCTCCTGCAAGGTCACGTGCTCTGGTGACTCTGACAACTCTCTGAGCTGTCAGCCCCAGTTAGGGTTCTGCTGCCAGACTGGCTCTGTGATAGTGCATGAGCTCCTGCAGAAACCCCTCCCTACCAGGGCAGAGAGAGCATCCATCTCTACCAAAATTAGCTCAAAGAGAAGGGCACTTAGTGCACACCAGTGGGATGATCAAGTCCTTTGTTTTCAGGAAGGATATGGCTGTCATCTTATAATTAACTTCTGGAAAATGATCTGCATCATTAGATGGAGTTTGTAGTGAGGACACAGGTTTTTTGGTCTTAAATTTGAGTACATTTAAGCACGTGTGGGTAATTTATAAACAGTTTTTAAATGCATGTTTTTGTGAAAAGGCTTAATGCAGCAGTCATTAAAACAATATTAGGTTAATGCACAAATATCTTTTAGTGTAGCAATAGCTTTCTGGTTTTATTTTGGCATTCTTTCTTACAATTACTTTTGTTTTATTCTTAACCTGGAACACTAACCTTGATATTCACAGATGTAAATACTGTTATATAAGACTTGGAGGGGGCTATCTGGAGAGTCTTCAGTACAACCTTAAGACAATCTACTTCACCTCTGAGAAATATTTGTGTAACCTCTTCTTAAAATCTTACACAAATTTTCCCTCAACCATCAAAATAGAAAATCGTGTGTCAGGCCCTGGATTGCACTTATTCCAACTGAGACCTTATCAATGTTGAAGAAAAAAGAATAACAACCTGCCTTATTAATGCAGACCATGAAATCTGCCTCCTGCTCATCAGCATTGCTTTGCAAACTTCAGTTCAGGATGATTCCTAATGCTTTTCTATGTATTGCTGCTTGACTAGTCATCACTGATGTTGTAGTGCATATTTGATTTTATCTTCCTTGGTACAGGGATTTGCATGTGATAAAACACTTTGAATCACGTCAGACAGAAAAGATATATATCAGAAGCTAATATGTCCTTGAAAGTCAATGTAGTTTCTAATGTACAGCCAGTTACTCAGTGATAGCTGCTCCAGCAGCAGCAGAGTGATTTCATTTCTTTTCAGTAGGTGCTGGGCCTTTTGTTTCTAACAAATACAAATAAATGCAGCAGGTTCATTTTCAGTGAGCCAGGAAGTGACGGTGACCTGTTGTTCCCACACCTGAGGGTGTATATATTCATATCCCAAACCATGGCAAATTTTGTGCATTTATTGGTACAGCAATGTGGGGGATTGTGGCATACAGGAAAAGCCCATGAGAGAGGTTATATTTTGATTAGCAGTGTCTTCTAATTGGTTACAGTTAGCTAAAGTAGTTTTTATTACTTGTTCTGACATTAGCTTTTATTAATACTGAAACATGAGCCCAATGATATGTTCAGCTTTGTGACACAAACCAGGGCAGAGAAATTGCACTGAACGTGGAGTAATATTCTAAATGTTGTTGAAAGATATTTCCAACACTTGAAGAAACTACACAGGATAGCTTTAGACTTGCTTGAATTTCTTGATATGTCATCTCTGTGCATGGAACTTTTGTTCTGGTTTTGGGTGTAAAAACACCCTGGTAATGTGCAGATGTGGGTGTTAACTTCAGCCTCAGCCAGCTGCAGTGATAGTAAATAGGAATAGGATGGGCCACAATAATTTATCAACAGTCTTGTTTTCAGTCTGCTGTTAGGGGCTGAAGGACCCCTTTGTTTGGCAGCATAATAACCAGCAGATGACTTTGACTCTCAGATGACTTTGACTCTCTCACTCTCAGGGGCACATGAATAAGAGCTAATGAAAATAGCTGGGAGACAAGAGTGAGAGCTGCCTCCTGCTGCCAGCAAAGCCTGGCCTTTCGAGCACCCCACACATCTGTAGCAGGCCACATCTACAGCTCAGCACACTGAGCCAGCAACTGTAAACAACGGTGTCGAGCACAATGCAGACTGGATGTGTGTTTATTCCAGATAAATTAACACAGGCCTGTTCTTCGCTGCACAGAAAATAAAGCAATTCTTTGTCACTTTGCAGCAGCCTGTTTTAAAACCAGCAGTTTGAACCAAGGATGTTTGGAAATTAGTGTGGTGATGAGAGGATCTCCCACAGTTTTGTATTTCACTTATTTCCTGGAAAGATGGAGGGTGTCTAAATATGCCACTCATGTGAAATGCAAAGGACTGTAGACAGAAGTAGATCCAGTCAAAAATTTTGGTGATGGTGTCTGTATAGACTCTAATAGAAATATTGAATTTTCTGAAATATTTCCTTTTTTGCTTAAAAAAGATAAGGTCTTTTAACAATAGTTAAAACCTGCATCCAATATTAAGATGAATAAACTGAGGAAATCCCTCCCTAACAAAATAAAATACCTTTAAAATGCTCTGTTTGGTCTCATAGCTAAACTCCAGCTGAATGCATCACAATCAAAAGAATATTTGCCTGATAGGTCTCACCAACCACTAGCACAAGTAGACAGTATAAATGTCTACACTTATACTACAATTTGCAGTATAAATTACAAAATGCAAGTGCAAAAATAGTTCAGTTTCACAAAATACAGTTGTGCTGGATGTGTGGTGTGATGATAGCCTGTGCAAGAGTTATCCTGGAAAAATACCTGATGCCTTTCTCACCCAGGTACATGCAAGAGGATGTGAAGCAGGATTAGGTATGAGGTAATGATGGACATGTAGGGAGTACATGGGAGCAAACCAGAAGGGCTTAATTTGTCCAACTTGGAAAGGGCAAGAGGAGCTGTGATGACTTTAAATTAGGTGAATCAGAGCAGAGAAAGAAACACCATGGAAAATTATTTTGGTTCAAATAAAAAGCCATCATGAGGAGAACTCAGCATAAGAGAGCCACAAATATAAAATGGAAATAAAATCACTATTTTAGCCCTTCACAAAAAAAAAATGGGATGGGCAAATAGAAATTTTAAAGCGTTTATCAACTGGAACAAAGGGCATAGTGGGACAAAACTCAATAGCTGTTCTTTGTTAAGGAAAACTTGAAGCCCTTTTATACTTTTGAAAAATAGTAGGTGCAGCAGTTCTTGAAAAACATTCACAGTAGTTTGAGTAACATTCATTGCTTATTGAAGAACCTTTTGTGCTCGAGGGACCAATCTACTTAATGTTAATAGGTCTGCAATATCAGAGCCTTTGGTTGTGTCACGGTTCACACTGAATAACAACCCTGGCACTCTTTGAAATACGTGGGAAAACTTCCACTGGCTGTACTTGCAGTAGGCCTCCGCTGGGAATGAGGCAACAGAGCATCCACCCCTGTCGGCTTTGCAGCCTCGGCTGCCTTTGACAAAGTGCTCGGAGCAGGAAAACATGGAAGGGCTGCGGCTGCTGTGGCAGAGCCTGGCAAAAAATCCATAGTAAACAATCTGTTCAGCTGGTTTTCCTCCTGTTTGTTGGGAATTATCTGTGATCAGAGGCTATAATGAATTAACTCAGCCTTCAGAATTCCTTCGTAAATGCTGTATAACAAAAAATTCCAAGCCTGAAGCATTTGCTTTGACTTTGTCTTAACATCTGCCCCAATGATTTGGGTTGCATCTCCGTGTCCTGGTTAGAAAGACTGGAAGACTGGAAGTGGTGCTGCAAGTTATAGCCTAAATGCAGAAGAGACAAATGTTGCAAGCATCATGGTCCCTATTTCCATGTTTTTGGGAGAGAGACTCCCACACCAAATTGGACTAAGCACTGCCAAACCTCCCAGCTGTGCACAGTTTGAAAAGCAGTAGCAGTTACGCTAAAATCAACTGAAAATACCAGCTACACACGCAAGTATATGCTGTGGTTATCTTTTGATACTACTGTCTTTTATGCTATTGTAAAAATTTACAGTGGCATTTACTTTCATTAAATTAATGGAAATTTAATTTCATTAAATTAATATGTATTACTGTTGCTTCTAGCAAATATTTCAAAATTGTACTTAATTTACTTTCATTTTTAGTATGATTTTATTATTCTTATATCAAGGAGGTTTTTTAGGTTAAAGCACCTTTCCATATCAAAGGAAAATAAAAATCTTTCGCTTTCCATCTTCTAGTCGTCTCCTAGAAATTAAATTAACATATTCTGAATAGACACTTTGGAAGTAAGTATTCAAAGCAAATTTGTCAAATTATTATTTTCAGGTGCCAGGGACCAAGATACTAACTACTTTTCTTTTGCTATCAAAGCTCTATCTGAAATTTGAGCAATGCATTTATAGACAGGTTTTTCCCCACACCCCATCACTAAAGGAATATCCAACATAACTTGTGGAAGCTGATTAGCATGCAGGGAGTCACCTTTCCCTGTGTTAGCACAGCGCTCGGAACAATTAGGCACCTGAGCGCTGCTACAGCAGACATGAGTAGCAATGGTGTGATAAGTAGCCCATTAAAATGACAGTTGATTCCATATGAATAATTTCCTTCTCATTTGTCACCAGTCGCCGCAGGAACTTCTTTGTAAAGGCAGCTCCTCCAGAGATCTTGCTTGGACGCAAAGCCCAGAGAGCAGGTTTGGGCTGCATCGAGCATCTGGCAGCAGCACTGCTGTGCAGCCACAAGGGTGCCTCCCATGAGTCGTTTTCTGTCTCAGGTGCCTTGGTGGCACTTCTGAATGCGATCTTGGCTCAGCCTGCTCCTGCTGCGGCTTATGTGTTTGTGTGTACATGGCAAACACTGCTGGGAGTGGGAGAGAACGATGTGTGATTTCCTGCCGGCCTCTGGAACAGCCTGCTGACGTGTGATCTGTAAAAGCAGGAAAAAGATGGGGTAGCGTGGTGTGGTTTACAAGCACCACGCAGAGGCAGAGCTGGACAGAAACGCCTCAGCGCCGTGCCGGGACAGAGCCCAGGGCCGCCCTGGCTCCTGTGACCGTGCACAGCTCTGCACACCTCAGCGCCGTGCCGGGACAGAACCCCAGGGCCGCCCTGGCTCCTGTGACCGTGCACAGCTCTCGGAGCCTGCCGGGAGCCTGCCTGCTGCTGGCAGCAGCCCCGAGGCGAGCGCCGTGCCCGCCGCGCTCTGCCGACTGCACGGGAAGCTGCTCCAGCCAGCGGCTCCTTGTCATGCCGGGGGCACGCTCCTAAAAGCCGGGCTGCTGGAAGTGTAACTGCAGCACAGTAGGAGCTCCTGCTCATTTCCCGCTGTGAGTTGCGTGTCGTGCTTCTTTACTAACCCAGTCAGGCTGGCACAGGTAGGGATTGGAGTAAGGAACCATGGTGAGTGAGAGATAGTCCCTCTGTCCGTCCGTGTGGAGTCTCAGCAATTGGGAAGAACTGATGAATCTCCCCAAAGGTCTTGTACATTATGTTCCTGGTTTGTATAAAATTCGGAGACCAGAGAAAAGCCGCAAGGAGAGCCTGACTCTCCACAGTTGTTAGGATAGCTCTGGAAGGAGGTGGGAGACCTTGCTCCAGTTGCTGTTTGACATCTTATCTTAGCAGAATATCTTAACTCGCCGGGTTTGGCAGGACCCTGGCTGCAGCTGCTCAGCCCCACGTGCTCTCTGCTGGATAATTTCCCAGTGCAATGGGGCATCGCCTGTACTCACACCAGCACACCCGACAATCCCAGACAAACCCATGCTCCTCAGCCAGTGCTTGGCAGGTGCAGCATACAGAGGCTGTGCAGCCTGGGAAGCCTCTGGATTGCAATTTATGTGCACAGATATATTTTAGTTCAGGGAACCGGTACTTAGCTATTGATTACAGCTCACAAACATGCACTTTCTCAGCCATAATAAAGCTATGGATGCTTGCTGCTTGATTTAAACTTTGAAGAAGGCAATCGGCTCTGAAGCCTAAGCCTGTATTTTGCAGAAATAAAGCACCTTTTCTGTCAGAGTTCTTCAAAAGTCCTAATTGTATAATTTGCCCAGAGTTACACGTTAACATTTTTTTTTTTGTTCCAGAAAGTGGGGTAATTATGTGAACATCTAATGGAATTAGTTGATAGAAATATGTCTTGTGGTAATAAAGCAAAGCAAATAATGTCCTTCCTTGATGTAATGCATCAGTTAAGGAATTGTAAAGCAATAAATGTATCAGACTTTGGATCTAACAGGGCGCACTGGGAAAAATGAGGCTGTTAGAGTCACAGTTCTAGAATTATCACATTTTTTGAGATAGCAACAGAAGAAGAGAGAACTCAACTAAAAATAGAAGAAACAGAATATCAACATTGCATGCCTGATAATTAAGAAATCAATAATACTCAATGGTATGCCAAGCTCAGCTGCTTCTGACATTTCTAGGACCTTAGACTCCAAACTTCTATGTAAACCTGGGTTTTTATTCATATCAGCATTATTGTTGTTGTCAGGGAGACAGTCGCTCATGTATCGTTGCCACACAGAGCATTTTAATCATCCCTTCTGCAGACAGAATTTCTGTGTTTAAAATAGCAGACAAAGGTTCCTTTTCTCACTTACTTTGCATCTAGATATTGCAGTTAGACAAAAGTCCTGTGTCGGATCATGTGCGAAGAAGGGAAAAGTCATTTCAGAGAGAAAAGAGGCACCTATTATTAGTGTTCCCAAGATACACTGCTGTAAGACAAAAAAATTGATTTTCTTCGTTGTTAATGCATTCTGTGCCAGTGCCCCTTATTTTTGTAGTTAGCTTTTCACATCTGCTTGACTATTTTGTTAGATTTTTTTATTACAGCTATAACCACCTATTACAAAAAAAAAAAATAGATAAAAAAAAAAAAAAAAGGCAAAAAAGCAGACAGGTAGGAAGACTTTTGAGTCTCTTGTTGAATTCAACAGAAATTGCCAAAGACTAGAATGTCACAGAATTGTGGGAACCCTGACTGCTGCTCATGTGTTTTTAGTATTACTGAATAATTTATAATTTGAGGGAAAATGTGAAGTCTTTCTCACCTTTTATTTTTGTCTTCTCTATAAATTTAAAGTTCTCAACGAGACAGTGTGGAACTGCCAGAAATATAATCGGAATTGTACCATAATTTCAACCCCCACAATTTAAAACGTCTGTCAGTGCAGAATAATTGCTTCTCCAAAGACTATCACAACTCACCTGCAGGTTGAGCCTTTCACAGCCCCACCACTGACTCCCAAAGGCTGGGCTGAGGTTTTGCATAATTCAGGGCTAAAATAAACACACAGAAATATTCCCAAGTGGATGGATTCTCCCGTCGCTGTGCCCTGTGGCAGTGCTGAGGTACCACGGGGTACCTCCAACTGCGCTGAGCCAGCCGGTGCCATCTCCCCCAGGGCTGTGTGCGTGTGACAGAGCCAGGCTGGGCAGGACAAGGGGTCCTGGTGACAGCTCTGCTACCAGAAGATGGGGGAGAGGGGGTCTCGGTATTGATTGTCGCACCTGAACTCCTGCTGACCCCCAGAAGAGGTGTAAATATCACTTTTTGTAAGTGTAAATAAATAACTGGGCTCCTGGTGAGTGGAGCTGGGAAATTCAGAGTTTGTGTTGAGTTCTGCAGCTCGTTCTCCTGGTGGCCACTGGCAAGTCAGCCAGATCCTGTCCCCCACCTCTGTCTGTAAAACCCATTTATTGCTTGTCTTGTGGGCACGTTACAATGGTTGTTTAGCTAATACATGTGAAATGCTTTGAATGCAAAATGTGTTGGACAAGAGTCTGTTTCTTTCTCAACTCTGCTTTCTGAGGTGACTGTAAGCAGATATTGGGAGTGTTTTTTCAGAGCTGTGCAGCTAGAACAAATAGCTTGTTTTGTGTGTATTTGCAGTTAGGGTTTTTTTGTTTCCTTTCCTACCCCAAGTTATTTGAGTAAGTTCCCCAGGAGGATGACAAAGAAGGGAGATTTGAGAGTCTCACAGGAAAAGCTTGCTCAAAACATTTAAGGAAACTGGGCTAAACCTCGGTATCAATGCCAATATTTCTTTTTAACATTGTTTTGGAAAGAAGGAATTGCAAGGATAAATTATTTAATTTTTCTTTCAGGGGTGAATCTGTAAAAAAAATTCTTACTGCCTCAAAACTATAAATTGCATCATCTTAAGCTCGTATACAATGTTGCTCTGTAGACCATACCAAAGAAAGAGGCTTGGCTGCTGTATTAAACTGATCGTGGGGGCACAGTGATCTTGTCCACTGAAATGTGTCATATGTGCCAGTTCCCCTTAGAAAAGAATCTTTTGTCCTTGTGCCCACTGTGTTTATCAGACTGTAAGATTTTTCTGATGCAGACTGACTCCCTTTTTGCCCATTTGGTGTTTAAGACTATAATTCAACTGCCCAGTAACCAGTGCTTATGTCTGCTCACCCACCTTCAATCTGACAAATTGGTGCCACAATTAATATCAGGGTCCTGTTACAATCTGCACAAGTATATGATGGCATTCTTAGGAGATCAAACCCCTTTTCCCTGGACAGTAGACTTTGTTGATAACAAGGGTCAGAAAAAAAACCACCAAAAACAAATGGTTGTGCATAAACAAAGCAGTCTTCATGTTTAGTTTGGATTTGATTCCTTGAGAAAATATGTATAAGGAGGGTTATAAGCTGAAACTATATAAATAAAATGAACTTTTGTCTTTCTTTTAGGGAAGTGTTCAAATGAAAGGCAAGAAAAGATCTGATAAGGAACAAAAGTTTAATGTGCCATTTCAGGTGAAGCAAAACATTTCAGTCCAGGCCAGCATCAAGACCAAAAGAAAAATTTTCACTCTTCTCTACTTCATATTTCTCTATTTTGCCTTCTTCTTAGAAGTAAAATTTTCATGCTGTGGCACTCTGGCATAACTTTTGCAGAGTATCCATTTTGATTATCACCTCTGGGCAGACTTGTGCCCAGGTTCCAGGAGTAATTTATTGCTTAAGCAACAAGAGAAACCCATGTTACCTGCAAAATGCACAGCCTTTCTTATCCTGAGTGTAATTCATCTCATTGTAAGGCAAAACTTTCATGATTCTGAAACTAATAATATAGTCAACAAAATGTCTTCCAAGGCACATGAAGTGGTAAATGTCTCTGTAGATTTAATATAATATAAACTGAGATTACATTTAAGAAAAAAGCCACCAGGATTTTCCAAGCCAGTAGGGACCCACATACTGTGTAAAAGTGTAAAATGTCAATAAAATGAACTTGGCAGCACCATTATTTTCCATTCCCATATAAAACCTGTTTTTGCTGATTAAGGAGGTCAATGAGGAATTCTGAAGTCTCCAAACAATTGTATTTTTTGTTTTGGCTGTTTGTCTGAGTTGGTAACATTGGCAGACCAGGAAAGGCTACTTGTAATTCATCACGTAACTGTGTTCTAAAGTGCAGCCTAAGCACTGAATTTCTCAGTCATGTTGTATCTTATCAGGCTAGATTGCCCCCCTCATTACACCAGCATAAACAGTTGTAGCTTAATTGAATTTCATTGAATTGAATAATTGCTGTGAGAAGAAAGCAGATGTCATTGAAGTCACAGTCCAAATTAATGTTTTAAAACCCAACCCAGTACACTTGGAAGTTATGCAAAGTGCTGAATGTTGTGAGTTCCTGTAGAAGTTCAAAAGACTTGCATTACATTGGTGACAAATCCTCATCTGGAGCACATTAATAACCTGCTAATTCAACAGTGCATTTCTATGTGATGTTCTATAAGAAATAGAGATGTATGAATCTGTTTATAAATCAGATTAATTTGCTCATCTAGCAACAGAATCTACCCCCCTTAATTCTTCTGAGAAGCACATTAGAGCATGAACTGCTGCAAGAGATTTCAGGAGCACGTAAGGCATAAAGTGTGCAGCTGGGACCTGATCCTTTGGGGTAGCCAGCTCAGGATATGGGCCTGTCCCCTGTTTTCAGAGAGAGTTCTTGGAATAAAACACATCTCGGGGAAGGCCAACACAGCATAATGACAGACGTGCAGAAAATATGGTGCACAAAAATGCATTGTCAGAAGGAAGAGGAGTAACAGGCAAATCTGTAGGCTACAGCTATAATCTTTCATGCAAAGTGTTTTAAAAACATTAGTTCAGACTCACAGCCTCCTTGAGGAGTGAGGAAATATAATCATGACAGAGACAGTTGCTCCTTGTTTAGGTTCATACACTTAGTGGCAAAATGGGGACCTAGGAGTTGGAAACTCCCCCCTCCCACACACAAAATGCTTGAGGATATTCCTGGTAAAACAGCAGTGATCTGATTAAAAAAAAATTAAAAAATCAAATATCATAGAGATATGTGAATGACTTTTTAACATTCCCTTGAGATGCCTCCAAGTGAATTTGAAAGGTGCATATGCTACAAGCAAACTCTACCCTTAGTGGATCCATTGTTCGCTCCTCACAGGCTCACCCAAGGCACTGAGAAGAGCTGGCAGGTTGCTGAAGGTACCCTGGGGGCTATCCCAGCACACATGCAGCTATGGATGCTCCCCTAAAGAAGCCTATCAACAGGCACTGTGCTCCCTTCTCAGCTCTCCAGCAGCAGCAGGAACCAGGGCTGCTCTCCCAGGGCTGCTGCAAGCCCTTGCTGGGGCTATACATACTGTGCATGCAATCAGCTGCCATTCAAATTCGCTCATAGGACGTCCCCTGTGGAAATAAACAGATAAATTATTTACTGTACAGGCAAGATGATACTGAATACCATGGCAGCTAAATATTGTAGTTACACTAAGTTCTTGTGAATAGGACATAACTTATTCATAGTCAGAAAGTGCAAGAACTCTTTCACAAGCTAGATTTTTGTCAGTCATGATGATTTTCCATGTGCTCTGTACTATAGGAAGTCCTCTTTGAAAAGGGGACAGTAAATTATTTACTGTGAAGGGAGGATGATCCTAAATGGTACAGGAGAGAAACATGTAGCTGCAGTGAATTCACATGAGCATGATGTGCTGTTCACAAACCATTTCTTTAGCCTGCCTTCCATGCCAAACTTGTGATCATCAACAGCCCACAGATGCTTTTCAGCTGGGAGACAGAGCTGTCTTCTGGACAGCAGGCACAGGTTAGCCCTTCTAAATCTGCAGCACCTTCACATCTGCCCAAAAAGCAAGTTACTCTTGCCTGTGTAAATCCTCCGGAGGTATCTTAGTCATTAGGGTGTCTCTTGGTAGTGCTCTGCTTTTTAATTTGTTGTCATCCGGGGCCAGACCCTGCCCCTGGTGGCCAGAGACGACTTCCCCGTTCTGCAAGGTGATGTATGTGCTGCTGGGTGCTGGCTGAAGCACGTGGCACTCTCAGGGGCTGTTTTGAGGTGGAATTGAACCCTGCAGTTCATGTTCAGCACACTGTGTACATGGTATAGGCTGCCACAGACACTGATATAAGGTGACATATCGTTAACCAGAACTACTGTTTAAAACGGAAGTGAGAAGAGAAAAACACCAGCTAAGACAGCAGATGGCATCTTGAATGCTGCAGTGAGTGGACTCAAGTGTTCATCCACTATAATGGCAGAATATTCATTCTGAACGCCCCACTCTCAAGCTGCAAAGGCTTGTTGTCATCAAAACCATTTCCCCTTTGTTTTATATAAGAGAGTTTTGAGGTGTCTGTGAGAATTATTGTGGTTCCTGCACCACATTCCAGGGCACCTGGAGCCTGGCTCAAGGAGGGAGCTCTCCCTGCTGCAGGCCCTAAGCCTGTGCTTTTGTCCTTCAGTATGGGAAGAATAGGAAGTATTACTGGTCACAACAGTTTTTAGGAATGAAACAAGGGAAATTCACTTTCCTCTTTCTCATGCCTGTCCTTATATTTCTCCAGATGCTTTCTCTGTTTTAAGGACTTCTGCATCTCCTGCCCCTGATTTGCAGTGTGGTGATGCTAATTTACTTGGGAGGCTCAGAGCTCCCATCTCTCATGCACAGATGCAGGAGGCGGCACAGTGAGGCTGAGCAGCACAGCTAGTGATTATCTCTGTGACTGGACAAACCACCTTTCCCTCTGTAGTGCTGCTGAGAAAAAGGACTTGTCATACTCTCTATAATTTAATGTAGATAAAGCAGTGAGAGAGTCAATGTCAATGCAAATGGGAGAACATTTACCTGCAGAGAGTTAAAATCTGCTTGTCCCCTTCATTCATGTAATCCTACATATAAATGGGTTTGTTGAAGATAAATTAGCCATCATAGTTAATTTATTCTGCATGGTTCTTATTAGCTATGTTAATTCCCTTAACTCATCCCACCACATTTCTCCTCTTTGCATCAATTCTGTTTTGATTTTCTCAGCACTGGTTAGAATAGGTTTTACAACATGACTGCTGTGTTAAAATACTTTTCAGAAACAGCCCTGTGCTTACTCTTACCCATGTAGCTTTACTGTCTTACAGCATGGAGGTTTTACAGGTTTCCTTCACTTTATGGACTCTCTTGAAAACACAGTGGTTTTTGGTTTTGCATTTTAATTTCTGGAAGTACCTGTATTGGCATGCTTGTCACCTACTTTTATACAACAAAAGCCTACACTGAGGCCCTGAGCCCAGTCTCGAGGGACTGTGCAGGTCTTTCTAGGATGCAGCAGCAAGACAGATGCTTTGCTGAATATTTGTAATAAAAGGTGCCATTTCAAGTAGATTAGAAAAGTATGTAAAACAACATTGGAGTCATTTAGTAAATGCTAAGACAGCACCACACTCCATGCAGTGTACTTAGGGAAAGAATGTTCTTCTCTCACTTTGGAAGCTGTAAGAGGATTTTGCAAGTGTGCTTGTTGCTCTGTTATTGACTGAATGCCTTGCACAAGCAGAATCCTCCAGAAGATTTCTGGGGAGCTATGTGCTGCTCACTCACCCTTGGGTGCTCCTGGGTGTCTGCTGTGGAATGCCCCCCCCCAGGCTGTGTCCATGCATGGTTTTACAGCATGACTGCACCTGAGAGCTCTGGCTACCTTCCCATGGGACTGAGAACCATTTTGGAAGTGAAGCTGCTTCACCCTTCTCGGGGAGCTCTCAAAGCCTTGCAGTATGGAGTTGTTGGCTAAGTGCTACACTGTCAAAGCCTAGTTGCTGTAACCAGCCAGAGCTAAACTGTGGCTCTCCCTGCGGATGACAAGGCTGCTGGCAAGGAGGTCACCCTGGCAACGCTGCTCGTGGCTACCTGCTGAGGATGGCTGATGAGGCCTCACCAGCAGCACAGCAGCAGTGGGTTTTGATCACTCGGGCTGTATCCAGCAGCTCAGTGAGAAACCCAGAGGTAAGGAAATCCTGCTTTCCTTAAAACTGTCAGACCCACGGGGACTAGGAAAGGAAAGGAGACCTAGTGATAACCATTGCTTTTCCAAAGAGTGTTGTTTCTGACCTGTCACTCCTTTGGTAAAAGCTGTGACATGTTCAAAATGCCATGAAAAATATTTTAGTTCTTAGCTATTATAAATTTTCTGCAGATCTATCTGGAAACCACAATCATCCTCCAGTGGGAAGAGGGCATTAAACCATAGCAGGAGTCCAATTCTCAGCTGGGTCACAGCTCTGTGGGGATGCAGCAACCCAGCACCTCACAGAGTCTGGTGAGGGACCGAGGCTAAATGCTCAGCCAGTGCCACCCTAGCAGCAAGTGCAAGTGTCTCTGTTGAATACCTGGACAGTCTGACCTTTATGAACTGTAGTTTAAGATTTTATAGTTGTATTTCAAAGGCTTTGTTCTGCCTTATTTTTAGCCACATAGGTGTTTATTTCACGTTTTTGCAAGTAGGGCACGAGGTTTCTGATGCCCTTTCTATGGGAAAAAAAGAATTATTTCATAGCCGTGACCCATAGAGCACACTGTTATCTATTCTGGTAAACATCCTTTTGGTCAGTTTGAGCCTCCTGTAGTGCAAAGGTGTTAACCATGATCATTCCATGAAGGGCATTAGCCAGCCTTTCAGCACAGCAGAGCTTTTCATCTCCTTCTCTAGAAACAGTTAAACTAATGCAGACTCTCAGCATCTGAATGGGGCATCTGCATAGCTGCTATTTCAAAAGCTTCTTCAGCTTCACAGCAGATGGCCCAGTGAGACACTTCAAGGCAAATCCGCACTGTGGAGCAAAGCTCTGCTCCTCCTTCAGATCAGGAATCTGCCCCTCTTTCAAGTCTGTTCTTACAATAAGCTCGAAAAAGCCAGTTGGGGTGTCAATTCATATTTGCAAAATATTTCCACAAGAAGAAAAACAACCCAGGAAAACAAGCAAAACCCATCAGCCCTGTGCCTGTCAGGTGTATGTGCTGCCTGAGTGAGCAGGTCAGGTGAGGGGAAGATGGGCTGGAGGTAAATTTTCACAGGTACGATGTCACCCGTGCTTAGCTGGCAGATGCAGGTGCACATCTCTTGCTAAGTTCCTGTTCTGAACATGGGCCTCTGAGATCTCAAATCTCTTGCTGTGTTTAATTTACAAAACTCTCTGCTGATATTATCCCCAAATGCTTCTAACGGAATTACTTCAGCTTCGGTTTCACAGGTTGTTACCTGTCTGTAGAAATGCAGCTTGAGAGATAATTTTCTCACACTTGAGGCAAAACATACTGGCTTGAGTCTAACATGTATCTCTAAGCAAAGTGAGTGGTACTAACAGCTCTGGTCTATATAGTCCTTAATTTGAACACCCTCAAACATAAACTTTGATACGTAGGTTATAAATGACAAATTAATGAATTTACAAGGTAGAACTAAAGACTGTTTGGGTAAACTGGAAGTTATTGCATTCATAAAAAGCATGAATAGTTGATCAGATTTTTTTTTTTAATGAGATCAAAACTGATATATGCTAGAGGCTTTTGAACTTCACTGAGGAAATACATTTTGATCCAGTAGTAACTTGCACATCCCTTCTTAAAGGATAGGCTTTTTTACTCTAATTTTAATCAGACCTTCAGCAGCAAAATATTTTCCACACAGATGTTTTGAAAGGTTGTATTCTAATAGTTAAACACTCTACAGGACATAGTGTTAAAGATACCCTTATAATTATTTCTCAGAAAGTTAACAATAGCATAGCTTTCAGCAGCTGAATATTTATCTAGACAGGGTTATGCAGAGACACCAGCAGAATAACTCTCTTCTGTCATTATAAAAAAGAAAATAAATCTGTTGTGTGCTTTGATTCATGGGCAGAGTGGGAAAGTTTCAAAACAGGCACAAAGCATTGCAAAAATTTAAATTGAGAGAATCGCTTTGCAGGCTCCAGTTTTCACAAACAACACAATCTAGTGAGTTAGAGCAATTAGGATTGAGGATGTCCTCATCTTTAATGAATCTCTGATAGCTGCTGCTTCTCCACAAGGCCTCATTAAAGCCTTGCAGGCTTGGAGCTAGAAGAGATTGGCTTTTTGGGTTGGAGTCTTTGCGAGTCCTTGCCAGATGACCGGCTGCTCACACCCCGGTAAAACAAGCTGTCATTCACAGGCAGAATTGACGAAACAGAGCAGGGTTGTACCACCAACACACTGCACAGACCTGCCAAAAGGGAACATAAGAGGACAGAAAAACAGTGATGTTTGGGGTCAAGGCATTTACCAGAAAATTGTCAAGAGACGTGCAAAAAATGCTTTCTTTCCCCGGCGGGTGCAGAACAAATTTATTTGTGTTACTAACACAGCTTTTTTTTTTTTTTTTCTTTTTTTTTTTACTCAAGTGTAATAAGAGGCTTTTTCAGAAATTCCTTTTCTGCTGTCCATCAGGAACTAGCCTGAGAGCAGGAGTTTGTTCCTATTCCTTGCAATCAGTGCTGACTTGTCATGCCTGCAGCTTGTGAAAGGAAATCAGCCTTTTCTGGTCATGGTAATTCTTCAGACAGCATGAGGGTTGGAGGAGGTGGAATTTCAAGACATCCTGCCTAAACTTTGTCATGTTAGTTGAAAGTGTCCGGTTCAATTTGAAAAGTCATAGCTGAAAAATTTCTGCAAACAGCCAAAAATAACATCAGCCTTGAAAATCACCCATGTAGCTTGTTGTAGAGAGTGACTGTGGGCTGTAGAGAAAAGTGGTATTTCAACTAATCACTGGCTTCAAAAAGGAAATATGCTTTGAGTAGAGCCAATTACAGCACAGAAATTTCATCCCAATTTTTGATCAGAGCATATATTAAAAGGAAAAAAAAACCAAATACCATGTTTATTTCACCTTCTATCTTCTCCCTGGCTAATACATAAACAAGGTTTGGGAAAGCTGGAGGGTTAAAAATGAGATCAGATGTCTGTCTGCTCCAGCACATATTTTGCTGAACCCTGTTTCTTAGGACTTTCGATTTGTTACTTTGGCATGAGTGCTTCACCTTTTTATTGAATTGAATTGTGGTTTCCCAGCTGAAAAGCAGACAGCACAGCAGGGTGAAAAATACATGAGAACCTCTTTGCTGCGGCTTTCTGTGGCATACCTGAGTAGAAAACTTCATTTGCTTGTCCAGGCATGCAGTCATTTGTCAATGTCCTTTCCTCAAGATTCCTGGTTCAGGGTGAAGTGCTGATACAGTGATACAGGGTGTTCTGATCCAATGTCTAGGGTACTTCCTCTGTTATCCCAGGGCCTCTTTATTTGCCAATGTACTTTGCTTACACATATTTTAAGTAATATCATTTTAGTTCTTGCTTCCTTTGGTAATTTTTGCTTTGAACCTTCTGCTGCAGGCAACATCATTAATCTTGCATCAGGTGCTTATGCCTTTCTTGTCATGGCTCTCAACGAGTTCAGCAAGTCTGCAGTCACAGTCACTGGGCTGGTGTTTCCTCACTGCTTCTTCTGCTTCAGTGCAGACGCTGGTTCCTGTTCACTGTTAGCTACAATAAAATTATCTGCCTCCTATAATGTTTTTAGTATGGGTGTTCAACTCTTTCTTTGCCTATTTGTTGCATTTTATGCTGTCAGTTCATGCTCTGACTTTAATCCCATGACACGGCTTGATGACATCTGTCCTTGTCTGAAGGCTTGATTACATCAGGTGTTCTGAAATGGTTTCCTGGTTGATGCAGTCTCCAGAAGAACAAGCAGTGCACATCATGGTTTGTGTGCACCTTACCTGCCTCATCTGAAAAGCAGGTAATTCTCAGTGCATATTTTTTGTGCTTAAACACTAAGCTGCTTTCAAACACAGATCACCCTCAGTGCTCGTCAGGGAGCATGGTCTCAAAGCACACTACAGTTTCTGCTCTCAAAGCTGAACAACCCCAGCTCTCTCAGCCTGCCTTGATAGGAGAGGTGCTCCAGCCCTCTGATCATCTCATTGGCCTCCTCTGGACCCACTCTAACAGGTCTACATCTTTCCTGTTCTGAGGATTCCAGAGCTGGATGCAGTTCTCCAGGTGGGGTCTCACACGGGCAAAGTTGAGGGGTAGAATCCCCCCTCTCAACCTGCTGGCCCCTCTTCTGATGCAGCCAGGACTCAGTTGGCCTCCCTGGGTTGTGAGTACACACTGCTGTGTCTTGTATTCCCTTCTCCCTTCAGTGCGTGTTTATCCGGTCTCTCCGTACCCTTAGGGTCACTCAGCACTGAGAATGAAAGAAGGCAATTACAGGCAAAAATTACATTCCTAATAGATCATGTGGTCTCCCTGATCTTAACTTCACACACCGATCTGAGCCTCTTTCTTCTCTTCATGTTAGCTCTTCCCTGGGATCATTGTTTCCTTTGTTGAGCTTCCAGAATAACCTGCTTGAAAACTGAGTTCTCTTGTATCGTACGCAAAGCTGTACCAACACATTTATATAATCTGTCAGCTGAAACAGGGACTAAAAATAGAAATAGTCACGCCATGTAGTAGTTATTCATAAAACGAGCTGTGCAGCTTTGCACCAAGGCATAGTAAAGAGAAGTTCTGGCGGGTTCTGGCTTAGCAGTTTTCCAGTTGCACTTCACCTGTGCAAAAAGCCCTGAGCACGGGTGGGGGGCATGGCTGCAGAAGCCCAGCAGGCTACTGTGCTGCTAGGGAGGGGCATGGCAGCTCTCCTCCTCCCAGCTTTAGCTTGTGCAGGGAATTTTCTCTTTACCTCAACTGCATAAATAACCAGGAGACCCAATTCTAACTGCTACAATTGACACACATGTGGATTTCCTCCAGAAAAACAGTCAAATTCCACTGTAATCTAACATGACTTTCAAACTACCATAAGCAGCTTATCTTTTTCTTCGATGACACTATTTCTAAGTCAGATGGATTTTGCAGCTAGGATTTTAAGCCATGAAGAATAGAGCTATCTGACAGAGGTAGCTGGAACCATTTAATTTGCCAAGTTTATCAAAGGACTTTGGTCTGCACAGAGTTCAGATAATATTTAGGGAAATTTAGGAACCTGGAAGGGGATGAATCTGCATTAGTTTTCTGATGATGCATGTGTCTGTTAATCAGGTGTTATAGAGACCTTTGCCTGCATAAATTACATTGGCGAATGAGAACAGATCAGTTCTGATTCAAATGCATTTCTGCTGCAAAGCCCATCAGAGCATACTGGTGGAGAACCTTTTGTGGATCATAAATAAAATGAGAGAACATGATACATAATTTCCTAAGTTGTTCTTCCAAAATGTGGTGAAAAGATCAAGGTTTACAGGAGAAGGCCAGTTTGACCCTTAAGCTTGTATGTCGTAGTTCTCAGGCAATCTCGGTGGAGGATTATTAAAGTTCCTAATTCTAAAGGCACATTTCTATTTCAAAATGTCTTCCTCTTTAAACACAGTAGTTGCACTTGGACTATAATTTATAATGAGTAAAAGGAGTTGCTTGGTGGGCCAGAAATCAGTGTTTACACAGAAGCTGATCATCCTCTCCTGATTACATCAGTAATGTATGTGATCCTGTGGACACAGAACCAGTCCCAAGCACTCTTGTCTGTGGTGACTGACCCCAAGGTCTGCTTTATCAGGGCTGAACAAAAATAATGAGGACTATGACATGTGTGCACACAAAATGTCAGAGAAATCTCAAAAATCTCTAAGAGTTTTCTAGAAGGACAAAAAGCCAGTATCCCTTGGCTATATGAAAGTGTTGTTTTGCCCAAAAGCATAATTCTACTTTATGAGAAAACAAAGTAAGGAATTAGAAGCATAGAAAGTAAGAACTGGAGGAAAACCAAACTGCCTACATTAAAAGTTTTGAAATGCAAAAGAGCAGCAGAAGAAATCACCATCATTCTGTAAGACAAGGGAATTTCCTTAATGACATTTCCAAAAAATGAAGTAGTTATCATTTTGTATAGAAAAGCAAGAAAAATCTTAGGAAAACGATTTCTGGCACAGAGAACAGAAATCTAACAGTGTAATTTTTATGGTCAGATGAAGCTGATTTCAACCTCTGAGTAAAGTTTACTATTTGACTTCAGTGTATATTTCAATCAGCATTGCAAAATCAAGTCTCTAAAGTCCACCTCAGTGCACAGATTCAGTAGAAAGGGCTGCTGTGTCTATTGCTGGATGTAAAGGCAACTGAGACAATATTTCATATGCATTTCCTAATATGTATTCAGCACTGGGAAAAGATGCCCAGATGGTTAAAGGAGACATAATAAATAGGAGAAAATGCGTGATACAGTTTTGTAGACTCTTGGTAAATTAGTATTGGGAAAGACAGTCTGATCATGGTTTTAAAACCAGGAGAAATTGGGAAAAAAATAAAAAAAATAGAAAACTAGCAGTTAGGAGGCAAGCAGAGTGGGGTAAGAATTCCCAGACTCATTTGAGGGCTAGAGATAATGCCTTCCAGGGAGAGGTTTTTAAGGTGCTTAATCTATGCAGTACATCAGGAAGAGGCTTGAGGGGCAATTTGATTACAGCATATAAATACTTTAATGGGTTCTAATGGGCTCTTGAATCTAGTGGAGAAAGGCATGGGGAAGATCATCAGCTGGAAGCTGCAGCCAGATGAGTGCAAATAGTAAGACAGGAATGTTTAAGAGTAACAGTCACTTACAATTGGAAAAAGATATCCAAGAAAGTGACATATTCTGCTGAAGTATCCAGTTCCTTACTGGCTGCCTTTCAGCACAGCATGCATTAGTTTGACAAAAAGTCACTGGATTCAGTTCTGGAGCTTTTTATAATCAGGTCTGGCTATAATGTCTGGTTTTTTCCCATCTGGCCCTTTGTTTATATCCTTCTAGTATAGATACACTCATATTGAGTAAAGAATACTAGAAACATCACTGGCTATAACAACGAACTCCAACACATTCATTGTTGTATAATATGTTATGTTGACCTGACTGAAACATGGGTTTATTTTTCTGTTTAAAAAAAAGAAATTTTACAATTTCTTGCTAGATGAAATGCTAACTTTACAGTTAGAAAAATCTAGACCTTCCTTTAAATATGCTTCTGATAAATTCCTTTTCCCTCTCTAAAAGCTGTGGTAAAAATGGGGTATCTTGTGTACTGAAGGGGTTTTTTTAAAGTATTTTCATAGAAAAGACACTGAATAGGATCTTGAGTGATGCATTGGAGAATCTCAGATACTCATGATGCACCTGTGGCATATGGCAAAAGAAATTTGTGGTGTATTGATTCTCATATTTCCATTTTGGGATTTGTGCCTTTTGCAAAGCCCTGCATTTCCAACCCCAAACCCAGGTCAGCCGAGTCACGTGTGTGTTTGCAGAGCAGCTGCTCTGAGTTAGCAACACTGTAGGTTTTCCAGTCTTTCTGTCCTGACCACAATAAACCATCCATTGCACTGCAGAAACTGGCAAGGCAGGCAATAATTCATGTTAATCGTGATAAATTTCTGTGTCAATGTTTTAAATTAAGTGCTCTCAAGCAACGTGCTACGTCTTCCATGAGCCACACGTGGTGTGTGCAGATTGGGTGCTGCACCTTGCCTCAGGCTGGCAGCTCCAGGCTGGGGCTTGCTGGCCCTGCCCCACCCGTGCCTCTGCCGATCTCTCAAACATCACAGCACAGCAGCGTGAAGCCTGTGCATCACAGTAAACGCTAACTTTTGTTATGTACACTGTGAAAAGAGAGCGCCTGCCACTGTGAACACACTGAAAAATTATTCAGCTGAACCGGGCAAGCTGAGTTAAAAGACTCCGTCTTATTGTCCTGGGTTAGCTCGCTACAAAATGCCAAAGCACACCTGGGAATGTGGGGAGAGTCAGTCCACAGGCTGAAGTCCATCCAAAAATGGATTTTGTTTTTGTTAGAAAAACCTGAACTCGATTTTTATAAGCCAGACATATATTAATTTACCAGCCATTCATCTTATCCAAATCTGCCTCCAGAAGTGAACAGGAAAACACTGTTTCTGGATAAATCAGTGTAATAGATTCACGTGCTTAAAGGCTGAAATGGATCTCTTCTGAATAAGCTTGGGGTATGTGCCTCAAACCTGTTGGGGTTTCATTGCAAGGCTCTGGTGCTGAAGGTCAGCCTGTTTGCAAAGCACAGTACTAAATTTGCTAAGACTGATTGCAGTATTTAAGTAAACATGATTGAGTGTAGAAATTTCTGGAGTTTGAATATTAGGCAGACACTTCCTGCTAATAAAATTAATGGTGAATAGTTAGCTTGTGCAGGAAAATACATGTTAAAGCAATTACAGAACTGTAGAGTAAATGTCTACAGAGGTTGCTGGAAAAATCTGGCAGTGATGTCTTGCTCTGCAGAACAGACATTCATGGCAAAATTGCAGCAAAGTGATCTATTTAATCTGATTTATATGTACTTTTTTTCTTTAAAAAAGGCAACCAAACTGTGAGTATGATTAGAATCAAAATAAATGCTAAAAGGGCAAATATTTATATGGGCTTCAAGTCAGAATTTTAGCTGTGATGAAGCCAAAGTGAACACAGTCCAAGAGCCAGAAATTCTAATTGTATTCAGAACAATAGTTTTAAACAAAATAATCTGATCAATTTACTGTATAAAAGCCCCAGGGTCTATCAGTGCCAAAATTTTATGCTTGAAGAGACAGCATGTTTTCAAAGTACAAAATAATGGGGAGTTTTTCAAAAACATCCTCGTAGTGAAAATGAGGACACAGAGCTGTCCCTTTGCAGGCAGAGGAAGGAACTCAGCAGTATTTATGAAGAATCCACCACAGCTGAGCTCTGGAAACCCAGAAGCTCTGAGTGTGCTGTGAGTACAGAAAATGGTTGCCTGGGTGCATTTGGTACCACTTGCACACAATCAAGACTTTAAATGAAAGGTTTTGAGGACAAGATAGAATTCTGTCGTTTTTCCCATGTACAAACTTTCTTTTTTTGGAACACAGCTATGGAGGAGATGGCCCACTATGCAGGAAAGGGACAGAGCTGCAGCTGGAGCACAAATACCCCAAACAAGAAAGCAGGAAAACCAATTTTGTCAGCAGGATAGCTAAACATTGCTTTGAACCCAGTTGAACTAACAAAGCTTTTTGAACATCCCATAACCTGTGGTGACAGGTGATTCCTCTCCTTTTAATCTTCCTTTGATTTTTACTATTGTAATGAGCAAAACACCTCTAGGTAGGGCTAAATTTTCAGGTTAGGCTTGTTAGGGGCTGTTAATTCCAGGGCTTCTCCCAGCACATAAGCCAAGGTTCCTGCCCTGGTGAGGGTGGAAAAGGAGATACTGGGCTCTTTCACCTTCAAGTGCTGCCCTGACAGCCTTATAGCCATCGTCTGCCTCCCCAGCTGCAAAGCAGCAGCTCCAGCTGAGCTCCTGAAGCTTTAAACACATTTCTGATATGTGTTTGTTTAAGCTTCTCTTTAAACACTGCAGTGTTTCTTTCCTGGGTCATTTCTCAAGGACTTTGTTATCCCTGCTGTTAGAAACATTTTTATTTTTTTTTTATTTGTAAAGTGGTGAAGAGAAAGGTTCAAAGTGAGTGAAGTGACTAAAGGTGGCTTCTGACAAAATTTTCTTCCTAATGTATTTATTTGCATCTTGATATAAGAACACAGAGTATCACTCCAGGATTTGAGGGTCACTCCTCAACAATCTCAAGAAAGTACTAAAGGCAGTTGCAGAGCAGAAATAAAACCTGTCCTTGGCTCAGACTTCCTGTCCTGTGTCTGAGTAATTACAAGCCAAAATTCATATTTTCCTGATGCAGAGACACAAACCACAAATAGCACCATTCAGGAGTTTTGTTACTGTCTGAGGAAAAAAAAGTCACAATGCCCTCAGTGGTTTGGGGCTTTTTTCCTAGTTCTGCTTCAGGATAAAGGCCTTGCACATTAGAACTGACACAAACTCTGAGATGCCATTTGATCTGCAGTTTTATTCTTGTAGACTATGGCAACATTTTCAGGCTGAGCAGTGATTTCTTGCCAGAAAAGCAGCCAAAGTTAGGTTTAAGCTTTCATGGCTTGTCTGTTCCTATTTTCCACCAGTTGCTTGAAACTGAAACAAAAATACTGACCACCCAACTTGAGTATTTCTAGGACTGCTGTGCCTTTAAAAAATAATGCTAAGAGCACTTGATGTAAACCACAGTTTAGTAACTGCTTGTTATTTTTTCAACCACATATATAAAACATTTTGACCTCACAATATTCTCTCACCAGCATCTGGCATTTTCCATACTAATTGTCTCCTTTTATGTTGGGTGGAAGGGGAAGAGATCATAAACAGGTATTTTCAGCACAGGGCTCAAAAGGCTGGGAGTGCCCTACAGGTAACTTCAGCTCCAAATCATTTCTTTGGGTCTGCTCAAGCTCAGCAGGTAGTGCAGTTTCTTCTGTAGGTTATGCCCAGCATGGTGCTCTGGGATGTACCATTCCACACAGTTCTTCCATAAACCATGTCCAGAGAGCAGTGATTCAGAAAAGTCTTATGGTAAGCTGGGTTTTGGTGTACCTTCGAGTACAGGGCAGGAGGTTATACAGCACCAAGGACATCACTGTCTGCCACTCACTGTGGATTTGGCACTTCCCTTCCACCTTTCTGAGTGTTTCCAGGAGCTACAGATCAGCAGGGCCAACACCTGCCATGCACACAATTCTCCCCCAGCAGTGAGGTGTGTGCAGGTGAAAGCACTGAGGGTTTCTGTGCAGTTGGTGCTGACATTGCTGGGGTGCTCTCAGTGCAGCCAGGGTGAACACTGGCGTCAGGGTGGGAAGAGTGTGTGTGCAAGGAGGATGTGCTGGTGCCTGGGCTCTCCTGCCCCACCACTGCCGAGCCTTCCAGGCACAGGGGTCGACTCTTGTGGTGTAATCAAGAAGCTTCTATTCATGGGCAGCTGAATTGTCCTGTTAGCACTGCAGTTAAACAGCTTTCAAACCCTTTGTGGTAAGAGATGCTGTATAAATGTAGCAGATTGCTGCTTCCTGTATAGGTCTAATTCTTCTCCCTTAGGGAGTTCTTCACTCCAGTGGAAGCAGGACAGGACAGCACTTCTGAAGAATGTTTCTTTGTGATTCATAGTGCTTGTGGAATAACACTGCTTTGACCCGCTCTGTTTGTGAAAAAGGATAGTGTGTTTTACCTTTATTCATTTGCTCTGAAAATGTTTTTGCTTTACCTTAGCAATGCATAATGGAATTTTTCCAAGAACTGCTGCCTTTGTATCAATTGTTGCCCTGGATGTGGACTTGGACCTGGATGGTTCCCTTCCAACTCACACACCGTGATTGTCCTTACACGGCACTTTCAGCTTTTCTTTCCCCTTTCTTAGCTGTGTGTTTTGAATATCCTTTTGTCTCTATCCTGTCACAACACCACCACTGAGCTGAGGTCACATTTTACATCTGAATGCTTTCCTCAAACAACTGGGTCCTGTTTTCCCTCCTGATTCCACGAATTAGTAGAATGAACTTTATCAAGCACTATATATAAGGATTCCCTTTTAAAGAGCAAAATGTTTTTTCTGGCTCTTGTTTGTGTAACTCCTGGTGACTGAAATATCTGTAAAGTCTCTTCCTGCGGCAGGCTCGCTCTCAGTGGGATGCTTTAGCAGTTTGGATGCATGTGAACAGGCATGCTGTTTTCCAAGGCAAGCACCCATTTGTTAGCGAAAGCTGCTCACTCTCCTCTCCACGGGAGCCCTTCCCCACTGACCTTTTGAACCACCAGAGCAAATCGAATTATGTAGCTCTACAAAATGGAAACCAGCATTTGGGCTGGTGAGGGAAGTGTTCCAGCCTCAGTGCAGCTGCCCAGGAAAGCAAAGCCAACAGAGCTCAACACATTGTCCTGGGTGAGTAAAGAACAAGGGCCTGCTAAACAAGTTTTGTCTCTCAAGTTTGTATTATCTTCCTGGTGTCATCTCTTAGGCAAGACTACATAGGCAAGATGATAAATTTTTTGCAAGATTTTTCATGTTTGGCTGTGATTGATGTAATCCGTGCAGTACCTGCTAATAGGGTTTCCAGGACTGGTGAGATAGTGGGAGCCAGTGCCAGAAATAACAGCTCTAAGTTCATAAAGGCCATATGTACTTTCAGTCTTGTGACAAAGGAATGTACCAGTTCTTGCAAATGGGACACCTCTACCCCTCCCTGCTTCCCAGGCTCCGTACACACTGCCATTTCCCAGGCAAGTGGTGTGTGCTGCCCTGTGAGCCAAGCAGCTCCTCTAGCTGCATCAGGCAACACGTGGGGGCACAGCCAGCAGCCACAGAGAGGGGAGGAGGTCTTGGAGCAAAGGGCCTGGCAGGGAGAGCATCTGTGGGCTCCCAGGGTAGGTCCTCTCCTCCCATGGCTGTCCAAGCAGAGGAGGACAGGAGCAGGGGGTGATACCCAGCCTATGACAGCAATGCTGTGGGGTTTCATGTGAGCACACATTTGTCCTAACAGGTCAAGTTCAGTGAAAACTGGAGGCAGGGAAATAAAGTTTCCTCTAAAACTGCAAATAATAATTGAAGAAATTGATCAATCTGCTATTGTTGAAAAAAATTCTTGAAAACATTAGCATGAAACCAATTTCCCTTTAGTGTGTGTTTCAGACCTACCACTTCCCTAAAACTGACTTAGAATGACCACACCTTTCCTCAGAAACGCTGCATGACTGGAGTTGCAGCTCAAAAAGATCTTGACCAGAGGCATTTCCATGGCCAGGCTGAATTGTAAATTGAAGTAAGAAAAGCTTAGCTGATCTTTGGTGGATTTCTTTTCCAATAACACAGTAACTTAAACCTTGTTGTATTTCAAGTCTGAAATCTTCTTCAGAGCAATGTCCTCAAGCTTGAGAGGATGGCACTGATTCGAGTGGGCTCATCTAAAATGCCTTCATCTTTCACGCAAAGATGCTTACAAGCTTACACAACAGCAGTGAGTCATTCACATTGGATCATGGCTTTGTTCACACAGCAAAAGCAAAACTGGTATTTTCTGTCCCCAGCTTCAGCACTGCTAATATGCAGGAGACATATGATAAATGTACAGCATGCCCTGGAAAAAATGAATTTTTAGTGGCCAATGATGCCTCCTTAGTGGGCAATCAATTCATAAGTATTAACTTATTTTCCATGTTCCTTGTCCCGCTTTCCAAGGGGAAAAAATATGAATGATATTTCTGCACTTCAAGGAGAGGAGCAGGAAAGGTCAAAGGTTCTAAAAGCTCCCCTCATATGTTAGAGGCACTACTGCTGTCAGTTTGCTTTGTCCTTAATGCTGTGTTAATTAACCCCGTTAGGAATGGCATATAATTTATATGGGGTTTAACAAGTGAACATCAGCCTTTCTTTTAGACTGAGGACATGATTCAGCAAGTCCCTTTTGCATTTGCCTGACAGTAAGAATGCACTAATCTCACGGAAGTAACCTGTAATGGGTTGCTGAAGGGAGGCACAGGGGCTGGGTCAAACCTGTGAAATTAGGCAGAGTTGATCTTAAGTAAAAGCAGCAGCTTTCACTGCAGCTGGGACCCGTATCTTTTGTATTTGGCTTTATGAATTTCAGCTGTGTAGCCAAGGCAGGAGAGCCCAGCCGTGTAGGTGGAGCTGGTCACTGGAGAGGATCCCAAGCTGGGGATGGAGTAGAGTGAGGTGCCTTTCCTGCTTCTCAGACTGTAGAGGGAGCCTAGGCTGTTGTCAGACTAAATCTCTAACAAGTGCATGCCTGTACGTGGCCAGTGAGGTGAATCCTCCCTAATTCCTGACTCTGGTGATAAGCTCATATCAGATGTATAATCAGACCACATTGTTCAGGAAAAACAACAAGAAAAAGGCATATTAAGCAAAGGATATATGGCAGCACAGTATGTGAGCTTTTACTTAGTTTAAAAAAAAAACAGCTCTTTTCTTGTCTTAACTAATTATCAATAGCACAAGATAAATTAGCTTTTAATTTTAAATTATTTTTAAATATCTAGAAATAGGACATCATGTTTAAATCAAGCAAGCAGCCATTTTATAAACCCCCACAGAGCAAAGCAATTCAGATGTAATGCTTTTTCAGGGTTCTCACTTTGTGCTCAAGTAATTATCTTTACGTATTAAAAACTTGACATTATAAAACAAATGTGTCCTATGCCAACATCATTGCCTAATCATCTTCCTGATATAACTCTGTTTTTGTACTGAATGACATTTGGATCCACAGATCTGCTGCATTGACTGTAGACAAAAGAGAAAACACGTGTGCAAAAATTTGATAGGCAAATCAATAAATCGTATGTCCCCTTAAATATAATGAAAGTAAAGGCTCACATTGATCTACATCAACTCCGATTAGAGTTGCGTGGTGTTCTCTTTGGAAAAAAAAAAAAAGGCAGAATAGCTGCTGATGAGTGAATTGTAGGCATCAGATGTTACATAGCTGGCTCTCACTGCAGTCAGGCGGAGGAAGCAAAACAACCAGGGAGCCCCAGGACTTCACCAGCTTCCATAGAATGTCATCTGTCTAAAAGTGGGGGTCTGCAATGTATTTTCTACAGACCCAGTGTTTCTTGAAATTTTCATCAGTAAGGAAAAGAAAAAAGGAAAGCCTAGGAGAGAAACCCATATCTTAGCTGAAGAAATACTGGCACACATTGCCCATTGATTTAAGGCTTTGATTTTAGAGAAACTTGCCAAGTGCACAATATCATACTGCCAGCACATTCAGAGCAGAAGTAAAACCCTTCCCAAGATTTATCTGTCTTCACTTCCCTATGACACGTATTTTTTAAAATTAGATATATAAGTGCTTTGTGCAATTCCATGCTCTAATTTGCTGAAAAGTGCTGCTGTTTCTGCCTGTGGATGTTTTCTGTACCTGCCTTCTGCAGCCTTCCTTCAGCCCTCCCTGTGCTGGACAGTCCTGGTAGGTAAGGCAGCCTCTGCCAGCTCAAAAGCTTGTCAGCTGCCAAAATATCAAGAAAGGCAAAAAAGTCAAAAATCCTCTTTGGCTTCCTTCACAGCTTGTTAATTCATATTTAGTTTTTATTTTCTGACTTTGGCTTGAGCAGGTTACCTATCCAGATTGTCTGAGTTGGGCACACCTTATCATGAGAACTCACTATTGACAGGGTGTTGTTTTGCCCTTGACTGTAGGTTTGTTTGATGGTCATCCCACATTTTGTACAATGCAATTTCCAAAGTGATGTTGCCAAGAAGACTGTGGAACAGAGAGAAGTCAGTTGTCAGCCTTGTGGGGCACATAACACACCCCCTCTACGTGAGAAGGGTCTCTGGAGCTGGGGATGCAGGGCAAAGTGCCAGCCCTCTCTGTGGGCTGAGTGCTCCGAGTGCCTGCTTACCTAAGGAATTCTCCGGACTCTGCATCCCATCCTGCAAATGCCTTCATGCACATCCTCCTCAACCTGGCTATCTTGTACTTCAGATGAGGATTGGAAACACTGTCAAAGAATAAACAAAACCTGGTGAGAAAAATAGGGAAGAGAGTGGTTGAGGAGCACTTCTTTCCTCTTTTCATTTGCTCTCTTTTGTAAAGTAACAACCCTTACCCATGGAAGTGAGTGCTGCTTGGGCCTCATAAATGAGCTGAGGTACCAATGGACAGCCCTGCATGCAGTTGCATAGATTCCAAGGGCATCCCAGTAAGTAATTTACCATCACTTCTTCTTGTGACTACCAGCATTCCTCAGAAATCGAAGACTGCCTCTTTCCCCCAGACCAAACTTCTCCAACTCACAGAAACACAGAATATTCTGTCTGGAAGGGACCCACAAGGATCATCAAGTCCAACTCTAAAGTGAGTGACCTCTACAGGGTTTGAACCCACAGCCTTGACATTATTAGCACCATGTTCTAACTTAAGACCTATTAAAAGAACACAAAACAATTCTGTAAGGTGAGACTTCTGGGTAGAAAGCAGGTGCATAGCTGAGCAGATCTGGCTACAAGTTCAGAACAACCACCTTTCCCTTTTGAAGTAAACTACCAGAGCCAAGGGTCTCTCTTGAGCATGCTACCCAACCCTAAAGAAGATTAAGCATTGCTTTCCTCTAGCATTGGATGAAGTAGGTTGGTGCAATAAACTTAGCCTCTCCCTGCTTCATCTGTGTGTTTTTCCTCAGGACCCTATCTCACCCCTTCTCTTGCTGTAAATTTAGAGAAGCAACAAATTTCTATCACATGTAGTACCCTCACTGCTAGGGTTGTGCTAAGGACCTTAGACTTTCTCCTAGCCCTCATCTCTTACACAAATTTTTACTCTGTTAATCATCAGGCAGTACCATGGCTCAGTGCAAAGTAAGTGCTGTGCTGGGTTAACTGTGGTGCCACCAGTACATCTTGCTCTTGATTCCTGTGGAAGCTCTGATTTCACATTGCCTGTTATCAAAGGATATCAGCTAATCCTTTACACCCAACTTTTTTCCCAAGTTAAATCAGTACATTCCTTAACAGGAATGTAACAAAAGGATCAGGAGCAAAAGGATCATTTCCTTGCCATAGCCCAGCAAAACTGCTTTCCTGACAGGGCGCAGGACTATTGAAAACATTTGTAAGGATGGAAACATGCATTGGTATATTTTATTGGCTTATTTCGAGCTTGAAATGGAGGAGCATGCAGAAAAGTAGGACACCAGAGGCTCATGCTCCTGCCTGACACTGATACAGAAAAACACTTTGGGATTTACTTTAGGAATGGACTATGTGAGTGAGGTCTCTTCTCTGTCCATGAGAGTACAGCTGAGGAATTCTGTACTCTTCATTCTCTGCATCTTCAGATTTTACTCATAATCCTCTAAAGAATGTGGGGAAATTGATTAATAAAAGCTGCATTTTGGAAACAGTACATCTTCTCTTTCCTATCAGAGAGATTTTTTGTGCCACACGTTCAAATGTACCAGAAAATCCATGCTTTTGTATTGTTGCTCAGTGTTTCTGTTTATTACTGAATTCTTTTTTTACACTGATTAAGAAGCACTGGCGGCCCACAAAAGATTAAGAATCCATGTAGATGGTTTATCTAAGCTCAGATCTTGTATACAATTGAAATCCTTCTGCAATTTTATCAATGCTTTGAAATTCAAATGGTTAAGAGAAAAGCTCCTTAAGCAGATTGCAGCCAGTTAGGTATTTTATTGTATATAAATTGTAAGTACATGCTTACAGACAGATATGCATAATGTGATAGTGTATTTTGCTTTAGCAGAGTCATGTGTGGATTGAGAAAATCTCCATTTCCAAACTAGCAGAACATTGCACAGGACCTCTCCCTGTGCTGCAGATAAGACCTGTATTGTGGCCTTGCTCTTGAAAAGTCACAGATCCCCACTGTTTGTTTAAACTCCTTACAGAGGCTGTGTTTCATGTCTCGTAGCCTTCAGAGCAGCACACTGGAGTTAAGGGGTGGAATGCTACTGAAATTCAATAGGAACTGGGCATCTAGTTCCTTCAGACCCCTTGGAAAATCCCTGTCCAAATGTGGAGGAATAAACAGCTGCAAAATAGGTTATAACTTCACTTGGAACAACTTCTATGAACATCTGAATGTGAAGTATTCTTAAGGCCCTTCCTGTCCCAACTCTCGCCTGTCATTCAGTGCTAAACTCATCCTCAGCTTTGTGGAGCAAGATGCTGTGCTTTAAAAGCTATCATGTTTTAATGTATAGGAAAGTACTCTTTTTTTGGCCCAGGATTGAAACTAACTTCTCTTGGGCTTTGAATCAGGTTTTGTTTTCAAAAAATTCCATATTTTAATGTAGGCAGCAGGCTGGAAATGCCAGCTGTCTGAACCTGTTCAGCAGTATAAAACTTCAGAATAAGTCCCAAGACAGAATGGTTACTGGCCAGGGAGGAGAACAGGTAATTAAGTATATTTAATAGGTGCATTTAACAAATAGCTCTGTGGTTTATCACTTAGCTCTACAGTTTATCACAAGAATATCACTTCCAGGCATTCCTGGCTGTATGTAAAATATTCATGCTAGCCCTGGCTTTTTTTTTTTTTTTTTTTTCCTTGAATATAATGTTTCATGGGAACAGTAAAACCTGTAGAAGTCAGAGATCAAAGCTGAATGTTATTTCCAAAATACCGATGATACACAGAATGCTGTCATGGAAACCTTCCTTACAGACCCTTAGCTGTATAATGGGCCATCATCCCATGCTGTGCCCTGCAACTATTCATCTGTCACCAGAATATGCAGTCTGTAAATTGTAGTCACAATAAAAACACAGATAGCATCGCATGATGCTGCTTTTCATGGACAAATGACAAAGCCTGCTTTTCATACCTGGATATCTGTCTATACATTGCAAAGATGTGGGATCAGATGGGCTTTGTTTCCTTAAGAAAAGTGGAATTTCCTCTTCCCTCTGAAACCCATGTTAATATTAAAAGAAGATATGAAGTTTTCCAATTACATAACAAAAGGGATTATATTGTGCCAGACTCATTTCCAAGCCACATATCTCACAGAAAATCCAAATTCTTGAATGAGAGACAACAAAGCTCTGCAGATAGATAAGCTCTGAGAATGCAGGTGTCAGCTTCCTCTGGCTTTGGGATATTTAGGTGAGGAAGACAATACATTCAGGCATGTCTCAGTATGGTTTTAGTTGCATCTTCAATTTCCAAGTGGACTAAAAAGACTGAATCCAGACATTTGGAATTTATTATAGGGAGGAAAGAGGTAAATCATTGATCTTTTCTTAGTTTGCATTGAGATTGTTCCCAGTAGCTGATTCCTACAATATGTAAGTGAAATTCTTTCTTTCTGGCCTTTCAGTGCCTGTGGTTCAGTGCCTAAAGAGCATTGATGAATATTTAAACAGCTTGCACTAATTATGATGCATGTTAAACACAACACTCAAATGCCTAAAAATTTGCATGATGGAAATACAGCCTTCACTATCAAACATGATCAAAGAAAAATAGAAATACATGTGCTTCTCTATGCTCATATAGGTACTGGAATTGATCTCTGTCCTTTACAGGAACTGCATCTTCTGAAACAGTCTCAGGCAATGCTGCAGGTTACTGTAACCTAAAACTCTGTTGAGATTGTCCATTATTTTAAGTCTGTGTCAAAATAAAAAGTGAAGAGAATGTCAAATATTGGCTTTCTCATGCAGCATGTTCACAATCAAGTGTTAGAAATTTAGTTCTATAAAATATTCACTATGGTGTGGGACTTTCCTGGGTCTCATTGCACAGTAAATAAGATTACAACAAAATAATGAGATGGGTTGCACAAAAACAATGACCAAACAAGATCCTAGCAGGAATAAGGAGCTGCCACAAATTAGTGTTCTGTGAGTTGGGCTCCGGGGAATAATGAGCTAAGAGTAGGAGTTAATGACCTAGGGAAATTTCATAGAAGTTAATGGTACTTCTAGCACTGTGGTATCAACTAAGCTCTGTGGCCTTTTATAGAAATTGTCACACAGGAGGGACAAGGAAGGAGATATCATCTGCATATTGCGGGCTAGTGGGGAGCACAAGAAAGCCTAATTTTCACTTTTTTTTTTTTTTTTTCTTTTACTTTCTGACATTGCCTTTGTGACTCTGCATCTTCCCCTAACCAGTCTAACAGATCTGGTTTTCAGGTGAATGAATGCTACTAAGTTTTGTGCCAAAGGTGTGAGGGGATAAGTTTCCCTTGTGTTTCTGCACAAGCTGAACTAAGTGAATCTCAAAAAAAAGAAAACTCTTAATGTACTATCAGGCTGAACAGACATAGCTGATCTGTTCTTACTCCATGCTGTGGTACTTAATCCTAAGCACAAACCATTTTAGATTACTCAGCTTGGAAGATCTCACTGTGCTGACTGACCACTTACCCATGTTCTCAGCTTCTGTTTTAGTTATGTTGTGATAATTGCAAGAAAATGAGATTTAAAAAAATGGAGGAATTTGTATGAGTTTCCCTTGATTTTGGAGGCTTTCCTCAGTGTGTTAGAAAAAATACTTGTTCTACCTGACTTAAAGCTGTACGTGGAGTGTATTGGGAAAGAATTTCTCTTTCTCAGATCACAGACAGGAGTTTCTGACTTTCTAGCCGAGATTTAAATTACTCAGAAGTTCCAGTAAGTTTTGGAAGAGGTCTTCCACCTTCTACTTGCATTTCCTCCCTTTTAATGGGAAACTTTGTTCCAGCATCTGAAAGTGAAGAAAAGCACACATCATTAAGCCTGCAATTGTTTAGAACTCAGAAGTGTAGATTGATTAGCAAATACTCTACAATAGCTCTTATAATGGAGAGCTTTAAATAAATGGTTTTAAACTGTTCTTACAGTTTCTAGTGCTTTTTATACAGTCCAAACATGCTGTGTACACTATTCTTTGACTCTGCTGTGTTGCTGGAGGGGAATGAATTAGAATATTCTGAATGCCTTATGTAATGTATTTAGAGAACTTTTTTGTTTGTATCTTTGTTTGAATTTCTTGGACGGAATTAATTAATGGCAAAGTATAAAGACCAACTTTGAAATCCTAGCTGACTTATACACTAGAGCTCAATTTGTATTCTACATCAAGGAAATGTTTGGATTTGAAAGAAGGACACCATTATCAAAAAGATTTCTGTAGATGGCTCTGTTCATCAGAGCGCCATCTCTTTGCCACAGAAGCAGAGTTTTAACGTTTGGGTAATTCAAAAGGAAATTAATTTTTTGATCAGGGTACATATTTAATTTCTTATAAAAAATTAAATGCGGAGCAGGAAATAGTAACTGAATTGGGATAGGAAAAAATTATAAAGATTTCATTTGTTTAAAACAATATTAATTTCAGGTGAAAGGTAGAATAAAGTCTGTAGTCTGAAGAGTTTTGGAGTTTTTTGGAAATCTGATGGGGTAACAGCTTCTAGGAAAGAGAAAGATTATTTTGCTTTTCATATTCATATTTACATTTGCAACTATATTGTTTTGTCCAGTAGTACATTACTGCAGTAATATATAAGGATTAGTTTCCTCATGGGTATAAGTTTGTCTAGCTTCACTGAAGTCAGTGCAACAAAGATAATTTACATGCATTTCCTAAGAGTTTAATCAGCCGGTCTCTGCAGCATTAGGGAAGTCGGCAGCAAAATCCTGCTTTTGTCTTTGTGGAAAAGGGGTTATTCATGAAATGCCATGTTGTGATTCAGGCAAGTAAAGCAGCAGCTGAGAGTGTGCTACTGTGTGTGCCTCACCCTCTGCCTGCTCCACTGTGGGACAGGCAAAGGGGAGCAGATCCTGCAGGTCCTGCCTGCACACCTACGCCTCCCTAGAGACAACGTGCTACAGACAGGCGAGGGCTTTCCTTGTGGGCAAAGCAGCTCTGCCCTAGTGATAACACAGAAATGAAAAACCCCACATCATGTGGGACTGTAAGATACACACCAGCTTCTGTGAAAGCTGCTGGAATTTCCCCCAAGTTCACTGTAGGAGCAACATGAGCTCCTGCTCTGTATGTGGTGGGACCCAGGGGGAGGTGGGCACCCCATGTGAGTGGCAGACTGGATCAGTGCCTGTCCACTCAGGGCTGTAGGAGGCAGAAAGATCAGCAAGGAAGGCCAGAGGGTTTCAAGTTCGTGCATTAAATTCACAAAGCACAGTGGAATTTTTTCCAGTCTAGTGGTCTCAAAGCTTGGAGAGGACCAACCTTGCTGATTTTTTTTTTCTGATCTATTTCTTGTGTTCTCAGGAAATTTATGTGGTCACGTAAATCCATGCAAAGTCAGCATAATGGTCCAGTAGGACATATAAGCAGCTCATATACAGTGCCTAGCCAGTAGGGTACTAAGGCTTCTAGATAGATGAAAGATCTTGTCTTTATGTTTTCCAGGATTATTTTCTCTGTCAAAGAGAAATTTGACAGGAAGGAGTAGAGCATTGATAACATAGTTTATGCTTTTAAATATTTATAGTGTAGGGAAAGGATTGGTTGAGATGGTATTTTCTGGTTTCAAAATAATTTTTCTCTTCACACTAGCACCTCCCTTTTTTTCTTCTCAAACATTATGTATTTTCTGCCTCATTTATTTATCTCTGTGGCACCTTGACATGGTCTTGAGAAGTTTTAAACACTGGCCAGTCTGAGTCTTTAGAAACAGTGGAGCATTAAAAACAATTTTGTAGCATCAAGATCTGAATGAAAATATTTATCACAGTAACATCATACTGTCCTATTTCTCTGATACCAGTGAATTTCCACATTCCTACCAGAGCCAGGGTATTAGGATAAGGACAGTAGCTGGTGTACAGAAAGCACAGCTTCTCTGGCCTGTTTGACACTGGGCAATCATGGATTTCCTCCAGAGCTGTTGAGAGCACTGTGGACAAGCCTGTGTTTATGCTCCTGCAGTACAATGTGAGCAGTGGCACAGAAATGCTGCTGGGCTCCTGCCAAAGGGCCACACAAAGGCAGCCAGATCATCTCCCCGCAATGCAAATGCGATGACAAGTGGCAGCAGGGGAAGCCTGGCTGCGCAGACACCTCCTCCTCCCCCCTGCTCAGCCTCCCCAGTTTTGGTAGTGGGAGGTTACCAGGAGCGCTGGCTGCAGAGGGGTTTTGGTAGGCACAGTGCCTCCAGAACTCAAAGCTCATGCCCATCTGACTTTGGGCTGGGAGCAGAATTATCCCAGGACCCTTACTGACCCTTCCCTTCAGGTGTCTCTGGAGTCTGGCAAGTGGCCAGAGTGGGCAGGACCATTCCCTCATGAGGCCCCAACAGAACTTTCAACAAAACCTCTCTTCTCTGTGTCCGAATGAGGGGACTGGCAGGCGCTGGGGGAGGAGCACCAGCAGGGCACTGCGGAGCCCTCAGTGAGGGAAGGGCCCAGAGAGAAGTTGCCATCTCCAGCACAAGTGAAGGCAGCTCCCCAAGCCGGGATCCCAGACGCTCGCCCTGTGCACGAGGTACAGCACTCCTGGGGCAGAGGGAGACTGCAAAGAGGGAGGAGAGGGAACTAGAAGAGAGGAAGGGGCTAAAGAGAGCAGAGAAACTGGGATGGAGGGGCTTGGAAGAACCTGACTTCCTGCCTGCATGGAAAATAAGATTCAATGGCATGCTCAGATATGCAGAAAGTAGGGAGTGATGATGCTATGGAGAGCACAAGGAGAATTTACTGTACAATTAATGGCTTGATGCAATCCCGGGTATGCAACGGAGGGAGTTGAGTGGGAATACCCATGTTATGAAGAAAACTACATGCATTTTTCTTCAGATATATAGTTTGCTTATATTTTTTGTCTGATTCCCACATATCTCCAGAATTTATCAACATACAATTGTATTTTCTACATTGCTGATCTTCTCCTAAGCTATGAAGTCAGAACGCTCTAAAGCCAATTTTCAAAATCTGAAATATTCCTTCCTGAAATCAGCAAATAAGGGATTCACTGCATCCCAGACCATCAGGTTTCCCATCTGTTCAAAAGAATATGGCTGTTTCCATGAAATGAATACTTTTCAAAATTTATTTTTGGAGGAGGGGAGTACATGTATGTGATTTGGAAATAAGATGTAAAAGATGGTGCCCTCTTCTGAAGGGATGGTTAGACCTGCTCTTTAGTATGAGTATTTGACAAAGCTCAAATATGGCTTGTTTTCTTGGACTTGAATGTCTTTGGATCACAGATACTCAAGGATAAAGGTTTAGTTGTTTGCTTGTTTGTTGCTTGTTTTCTGAGTGGAATTTTATATATTTATTTTTATATGTGCAAAATACTCTGTTCTACAGAGTGGGATGCCAGACTATTTATTTTAGCACTTATTTTAAGAAATAGGTGCTTTTACTCTGCAGCTGAAGTGGTTTTCCTTCAAGTTCCCTTGACATTCTAAACCCCAGAGCAGTGGTTGACTATAAAACAAATAGTACCTGGCTTTATAAATTTCATAAATGTAACCTTCCATTTTCATGTATCTCACATGGGTCAGCATGCTTGGATTTGCTGATTTTTTTTTTTCTTTCATTTTAATTCTTATTGGAAAGTTAGTTATGTAGGGTATTAAGTTCCAGCTCTCTTTATTTTGATACAAGATTATTTACTGCTTGATTAAGAAGCTTTTCCAAAATACCCCTGTCTGTGTCATGGCAGAGTACTCTCTGTGCAAACTGCAGTTACGCAGTATTTCCCCACTGGTATCTCTCCCAAGACTTGTTTGGTGTTTGGAGGGCAGGCTGAGGACAGCTGGCCAGCACAGCCCTGGCTGCAGCCTTATCTTGTCTTTATCAAACACAAACCATGCAACAGCATCTGCAGGACAGATCTCCATGCAGGGACTGGCTACAGGCCAGGCCTACCTCACCAGGTGGGATCTGCTTGAAAAGAGCAATCCGAGCTGGAAGCAGCAGACACGGGGCTGGATCTCAGCCCCTCTGAGCCACGTGAGAGTGCTGCCTTCCTGCTCTCCCGTGTCCTCGGCACACTGGGAACACCACGGGAGACAGCAAGTAGGAGATTCAGCCCTCAGTTTCATTGTCACACCCGTCTAGTGATGGCAGCACGAGGCTGCTCTTCCACCTCTTTGGTAAATACAAATGAGGCAGCAGCACAGCACAGCCTTACTCTTCAACTGGAAGAGAATTGGTGACTTTACAGATTGCTCAGGTTCCCCAGTCCTCTGTCCTTCTTGGGGAAGATCCAGACCCATCCCCATGAGCTCTTCACTCCTCTGTGACAGGCTGGCCCCGTGCTGGCAGAAAAGATTTATGCCCACCTCTGCCTTAGTCTTTCTTGGCCACCTGCTGCTAAAATCAACCTGCTGATGTCTCACTTTCCAGAGCAACATTTCAGGATCATCATTTCCATTCAGAAGGTGCTATTTTATGCTTGAGTTTTGCTGTGAGGCAGTGTTGCTGTTTGATATTTCTCTACAGATCTAAATTTCAAGCTTTTAGGCTAGAGAGATAGGGTGGAGAAAGTATCTTCCCTTCTGGTGTGCTTATGCCAATAACTGTGAATGTAAATAGCTGCATTACTGAGGCTTGTTGAAAGTGTTTTATTAGAAAATGTGAGTCATTAGTTTTTCAGTAAGAAAGTGTAAATGACCATTCTTATATTTGCATGCGAAACTATAAAACTTAATTTCCTATGCACATGAGCATTTTTGTCCATCATAGTACCCAAAGCACTTTAGTAAGGCATTTTGTCATTTTAGTTTGAAATAGCACTGTCATTTAATACTTTTTTCCTACACCACCTTACATTCCCAAATTCTTTCATAAAAGATGGTCTATGCTTATGTCAATGTAAAAATAAATGCATGGGTGATGTTCTGTGGGTAGAATACCCATTTTGTTGGCTGGCTGGAGAGTGACTAGGTATCATTAAAACCAAATGGAAAATTTTCCCTACCTGTGCAGCCAGTTGATTTTACAAGTGGTTTGGTTAGACAGTTTGTTACACAGTATATATTTTGAGTTTGCTTCAGTTCTGTTTGTTTTGCTTGCATCTATAAATCAAACTTTTTGAGGCTTCACAGACAAAAATTCTTGAAAATCTCAGTGGGTTTGACTCTTCAGAATGATGATGTTTGGGTTGTTGATGTTGTGATAAATTTTTATTATAAAGAACTTTCTTCTAAGGGAACAGGGCTGTGGGATTTATTCAGAATTAGTAGTTGTGTAGGGATGACACTCAGAAGAGGCAGGGAAAGAAGGCTTTTGAAGAGGTGGAGAAAGGTTGGACACACTCCTCACAAAGAGAAATGTCATGGCAAAATGAAAACAGAACATGACTAGAGGATGGAACCCTAACACCAGATTTTTTTCCCTATTAAAACAATGTAATGAATTATTGTGTAAGGGCTGTAGAAAATCCACAGGAGGAAACCCCATGGCAAGAAATAGCTGAAAAAAAACAAAAAAAACCAAACCAAAAATGTCTAGTGCCATTTTTATCTACAGTATCATTTTTGCTGCTTAACTCCAATAGTTACAAGTTCATGTGTAACAGAAACAATTTCCTCAGTCCTAAAATAATAATTCTAATGTCCTTCCTATTTCTAACAGCAACAAAAAAAAAAAAAAAAAAAAAACTTAGAAATAACTTAAGTGCTTTTGTGGATGCACAAATACATAATACAGAATCCAAGTCACATAGTAACAAAAATTGTCACATGCACTGGACAACAGCAGGTCTGTGTATTTTTCCTTAAGGGTTGAATCAGCTGAGAAGAAGTGCCATGTTGAGCATTACACTGTTTTTCTCTGGATAATTCAATGTGTGAATTATTTTATTATTATTTCACTGCTTCCCTATGTGCTACATTTCAAGAAAGCAATTTTATGTGTACAGTATTTAAACACACACGAAGGCCTGCTGAGTTTTGTTGGGATTACACTTAAAATCCTGCCACAGATGCAGAGAATACTCAGCTTCTTCCTCCAAAAGGCTAGTCACATCTTCACATATGAGGAGATGTTTATTGAGTGCAACGTTAACAGCTACCATATTGCTGTACTCCCACGTTGACATAAATGCTGGCAAAAGCTACTGTGCCAGCTGCCCACTTTACACACTCTAGTGGCACCTTTTCTCCTCCTCCAATCCATAAATTGCCATTATCATCCAATTAATGCTCAAACAGTGATATTTTTTTCTGCCTCACATACTTCTCAGAATATAAAAGAAGGAGGATACACAGGAGTCTGTAAAACAGAACAAACCCGGCACCTAAGATTTGTTTGATGCCAGAAAATACCCTGGAGTCCTCTGTGGGAATATTATTATAGAGAACCAAGGATTAGTGTAGAGATTGAGGAGATTAAACCTTAATTAAAATGAGCACTTGTGCACAGAACATACAGCAGAGAACTATTTTTGTAGTTGTAGTGGAGCAGGTCTTCTGCAGCTGCCCAGGTGATACATCCCACCCTGCCCAAGGGGATGGATGGGTTCCTGCAGTGGCTGCTGGAGGACACATTGTTTAGGTCACCACAGAGACACGCAGCTACAGAAGGCTCCTCCAGGCAAGGGGCTTCTTTGCAACAAGATAAAGTGACTTCCATAATCAGCATTTGTACCAAAACTGCACACAAGGTTTTTGCCCTTCTGTTCGCCAACTGTGCTGCTCCAGTCCATGACGGTTGGTTCACTAACAAGACAAAGCATGGGAGCTGAATTTCCCTCCTGAGTGCACAGAACTGCAGATAATGAATCATTTCAGATAAGTTTTCATCTTCAGGAGTATTTATTTAAGACAGTGTCTGCCTGCTTGCCTCCAAAATATGCTGCAAGGGTATATTCAAAACTGAAATTTGTGTCCCTTTTTACTTCTAAGGATGTTGACACAATTTTCTCATGGAGTTATATTTCTCACATTTCCAAACCAAATAAATCAACCTAATTTGGTGCATATAATTTCTGTGATTGCATAATAATTCTTCCCTTTTCCTAAGGGATTTGATGTTCCTTAGACTTGCAATGAATAGGAAGCATGTAAAGATCATACCGTGGTTTACTAATCATCGAAATGTGAGGAAAAAAACCTTCAGCTTTCTATGTACATCCTTTCAGAACTTAATGGTCATTTCAAATGTTTTGAAATAGAAACACAGAATACAAAAATATGGTGGATGTTATACTATTGTTCATTATTTCCAAAAATATATCTAAGTCATGTACCAGCATCTTTCCAAAATGCCACCAGTACTATTCTTGTCTGGAGTTTGGATATAGAGTCCCTGGAGTCCAGAGGAGTTCTTCTGTAGTGTCACTCTTTGAATGCTTTCAGAACTCCTGATGTTGTAATCCACTGTTTTCCAGTATTTTATTACTCTCAGTAGGACATTTACTGGAGACATGAAACCTGAGTAGGCCACAATTAATCCTTTCAGCAGTTCCCGTTTGGGTACTCATGGCTGTGGGGAACTATTTACTCTTAAGTGGAGCCCGGGAGGATCTCAGTGTTGTGATGGTGTTTGCCAGCATTCCCTTCTGACCTAATCTGTGTTTTGGTGTCATGTTATTTTAGGGACATATTTGGTAGCTTAGAAGCAATGTCTAGAAATAGACATCAACATGGAAATCTCTTAATGCAGAAGGGCTTCTGCTGCTCAGACTCTCTCACAACTTCCTTCCTTGAATTTATTCTGGGTTTGCTGCACTAAAAGCATTCCTCCAGATAATTGCCAAATTATTTGTTTATAGTTTCAAGGCATATTATTTTTAGTAACTTGAGATGGTGTCATAACAGGTATAAAGTAGTAGTTGTAGTTGTTATTATTATTACTATTATCGTTATTATATACAGTGCCATCAAATTCCAGATCTATTTTTAGAATGTTTTCCTGTGAAAATCCTTCTTTGCTTATCCACTGAGTATATTTGAGTTGAATCTCTCTGTTTCATCTTCTGTGTTGGAGTCAGTGAACTTCCTTTGTGCTGTCACTCTGGGAAGAAAGAACATAATCTCTGTTTTAGGTGACTTCATAAGAGATTCATCCTTACAGTTTTCCTTACCCTCTATTACTTGGAAAATATTTAGGTGTTATATATAAATAAAGAATAATTATATTGTGTATGCTATGTTATTAGGTGAATGAATTAAAAAGGCAACTTGGCAAAAGGGAGTTGAGAGGAGAAGTACAACTATGACTTCAGTGTAAAAGGAAAAGCAAAAACCTTGCAGAACCAGAGGGAAAAAAACTTCCTTCAGAATTCTAGTAAGCAGTATTAGTGATTTTAAAATAATAGTTTATGCTGGGGTATGCACGTAGGAGCACTGAGAAAGCTCAGCTATCTGGTGACCACCAAATGACACTGGTCTGCAGCCACTGCCTCCAAAACAAACAGCTCAGCTCCATCTGAGGAGCCCTCCTGGAGGCAATCAATCACACACAGAACACAGCAGTTATAAATAAGGTCTGCAGTTCATATACATTCAGTGGTTTTTGCAACTAAGCTGTATTTGTGTCCAAAAGAAATATTTGGATGACTGAATGTCTCCCTCCTAGGAGTGGAGAAAAAAAAAGAGTGCACATTGTCAGCACAGGTCAAGAAATAAGTGAAACTCAGAGTTGTGTGCCTGGATGCATTTCATCTTCTGAATCAAAGCATTGCCACCCTGCACAACCTTTGGAGAGACGCTGGCGCCTTAGGCTTAAGTACCTAATGTCACAATGAATGAAGAGAGCCAGACAGCCAACTTACTGCCTAGGATGGAAAACAACATAGCAGCTGGAAGGAGGAGGAGCACTGGAAGAACCTTATGAAAATTGCACAGATAGTTTATAGAAAATTTTTAATAGAAAAGATAGATTTGAGCAAGAAGTAAGCTTCTTGAAATTCCCCTGGCTCTGTGTTTCTATGTGATGAGAGCAAAATAGTTTAAAAATGTTGGGAGTTTTGGCTTTGGTTTTGTTTTTGCTATCGTTGTCTGCCTCACAAAGAACACTTCTTATAGAAATATGTTACACTATGAATTAGTTACCAGCTCTCCAGAACTATCTTGAGGAGTCTGTCTAAAGAATGATGAACTTGGATGCCAGGGTAGCATCTGTGAGAGACACAAACAGATTTGCACAGCCCAGCAAAGCAGACTTGCAGCACTGGTGTGTGCAGCCACAGCACAGAGCAACAGGGACAGAGCTCAGGGGGCTCATGCCATCAGCCACTGTGGTCACAGGGCTGCTCTCATGTACTGCTCTCATTCAGTAACAAACACAGGAAACTCTCATTCTCTTCACTGACTGGATCTAGAGATTATCAGTTGGTCATTACTGCGTTTCCACCATGAAACAAGAACATGCAATAGATCTTCCCCTAGTCTGTGGGTTTTTTTGTCCTTTCTCTCTTTTTGGACATTCTCTCTAGCAGAGCCATTCTTCAGGCCATAGGAGAAGATGGCTGCACCTATGGTGTTTGGATTTGTTATGTCTGTGTTTTTCCATTGTAAAACCAATGTTAGGAGCTGTAACAATTTTTTCCTTGAGTTCAGTCTCGGTCTTACTGCCAAGGAAATGTACATCAAGCAAGATTTTGAATTTTAAGGAAAAAAACACAAACAGGAAGAAAAAAAAAGTTTTCTGATAAAACATGCATGCTTAGGCTGTGTTTTCCATTTGAGATGCTGATCAGGTCCAGCAGGAAAAACATTTTAATATTAAATAATTTCAGAATTACATCTTTTAGAATAGGACAAAAACCTCTCTGGATAAGGCTTTTTGTTCATATCTAGTGCATCAACAGGGCAGAGGTGAAATTTCATTAGTTGCCTCTGTCTTTTAGGAATCCAGTCTTTACCAACGCGTTATTCCAAACCCTTCACTGAGTAATCTGCATAGTGATTGCACTATGAGTCTCATCACCAGCATATTTGTTCATTAGAACGTGTATGAAGGACAAACAGAGCTAAACTGAACTCATTAAAAAGTTTGAGCAAATGCTGGCAGAGGGCTTTCCCCAGTATTTTTTCAGCTGTCTTAAGAATTGGTGCAACTCTCATCTAAAAGCAATGAAAACTTCCATCTCTTACTGAGTTCTGTAAATCTGTGAGCCCTCTATACCTCATGCTCAGAAATAAAGACAGGGCAGGCCCTCTCCTGATCGTAACCTTTTTTCCATAGGCACGAAATTTCTCACATTACTGCAAACCGCCTCCACCCGTGAACATTGCTCTTCTCTGGTATTTTCAGGTCTTGCATGTGTTGGCTTTTTGCCATTGTATCTGAGCACAGTGTTCTCAAAGCTTGCAGTATGACACACGATACAGCAAAGAAAGATAAAGAAAGGAACAGAGCAGACAGTAATCGATAGGAATGAAAAGGACAAAAGAGCCTCTCAGCATTTTCCACCCATTCTGCTACTTTTACTTTTTTTCCGTTCTCTTTATCTTGTCTTGTTTTTTATATTCCTCACTCTCTGCCATCAAGATTTCAAACATTTTAAGTCAGTGCCTGTCTTTACTACAAGCATAAGTTATGAGGAATGAGCAAAAGGAGCTATGAGCAACACACAGCAGGAGCTGCTGATGCAGCACATGAGGAGACCGAATGGAATATCATGGCTCAAAATCATAAATCAGCATGCAGAAAGTCTCAAAATGTGTGTTTCACCATGAGGTGGCTGGTTAGGAAGAGCAACATGTTTTTCTCCAACCTAAATCTATCCTAGGAACAACCCATTCACAATCTCTAAGCTCCAGTTTTTGAAACTTTTGTTCAGTTTTGTTTAGTTTTCACTTAGATTAAAATTGACTTGCTTAGTTACCTCCCATATTATTCACTGAACATCTGATTAGCTATGTACCACATAGTGGATTAGCACACAAGATTCTGTGATGAGGTGCAGCTCTTATTTAAGTTTCTTGTGTATATAAGAGGGTGAACTTTATTTCTGTTGACTTTTTATTAGCTTGGAATAGTCCGAAAAGATCTTCAAGGTCTTGAGCTCCAGATCCACTGCTGTTTTGATGTTCAAATTCTACACTTCACATGTTTTCTTTCTCAGTCCTTACGTAAGAAGATTACACAAGAGAAGACTGTAATCTCCAAAATCATTTACCATATTAAACAGCAGCTACCACCAGTGGATCTTTATCAGCAGCCTGGAGCAGAAAGGAGACACGTGGCTGTACATATGGAAACTGGTCATTTACAGACTCATCAATGTGTGCTGCCAGTCGCGGGCAGATGCCATCAACAGTCATTACCCAGCTCTGAAAATAGAACCAAACTTGACCTGGACAGGTCCTCAAACAATTGATAAACTGCCTGTGAACGATGGAAATGTGTGGAGTCCATTCTCTCCACCTGCCTCTTGCTGCTCAGTGATCCTGCAGACCCAGTGCTATGGCAGCGTGGGCAGGGGACACTCAGCCAAGGTACCTGGCAAGAAGATGTCTCCTGACTCCTCAGAGTTACAGTTTCTCTATGTGTCCCTGATCAGGAACAGGAGAGCAGCATCACTACCATGTCCTGGCTGGTGTCTGGAAATGGCAAGTTTTATTCGCCCATTGTGCTTTTTCCCTTTTTTTTCCTTTTCCCTGAGAACCACTGGTAGCAAAGACAGTGAGTGTGAGAAAGTGCTTTGGGGAAGAGAAGGGCAAAGTGATTTTCAGAGTGGGGATTATCCTGTGCAGAGCCAGGAGTCAGACTTGATGATCCTTGTGAGTCCCTGCCAACTCAGCATTTTCTGTGGCTCTGTGAGAGCACCTCTGCCCTGTGTTTACTTCTTTGTCTGTCCCAGGCACTGTGCTGTGCCCTAGGAAGGGAAGGAACAGCATCAGGATGCAGAGGGGCTCCTGTGCTTCCACGTTGCCCACTTTCCCAGACTGTGTGAACTCTGCATGGAGAGCTGGTGCCATGGCCCTGACAGCACTCCCTCAATTGCTGTGTTGTGTGGAAGGGGACAACCTGCAATGGTCTCACACTCACACACTTCCCTAAGTCTGGCTTCCTCTGCTTAGCTACCACGACAGGATAAAGGGTACAGGGGGGAGTTCCTCCCCCCTCCCCTCCCTGCCCTCACCCAAGGCTTGAGAGGAACACTGGCTTCTCATTTCCTTTGAGAAGTGCTGGCGAGCACAGGCTGTTACAGTGTGTGCACACAGTCCTTGGCATCAGAAGTGGTCAGCTGCTCCCCTGCTCCCGTTTGCTTGCTGGCATGTGGCAGAGGGCATGAGAGAGAGGAAAGCAGTGCTACACCTCTGAAATGAGCTATAGCAAGTGCTGTGTGCCTGCAGCTCCAGCCAGCCTGCCAGGGCTTGTCTGCTCGTTAGTTAGCAGGTAGAACATTACAAGTGACTTGCACTTAGTTGCTCCCCTGTGCCAGCCCCTCTGATCTCTGGCAGGCCTGGAAGACATGATTTAAGGCAGTAAGAAATGTGTTGCTTGGCCTTTGTGGAAGTGCACAGCCAGTGTTTGTGGGGTAATGTTATCTTTGAAATACAAGAGTGCTTTGTAAAGGCTACCAATGCTGCTACATGTAATGACAATAAAAAATAATTTTTAAGATGTCTCTGCCAGAATGAGAATCTGATTGTCAGAATTAACCACCAGCCCTCTGTCAATGAAGTGGGGGGAACATCTCTTTGCTTCTCCTTTACAGTTTCTAGAAGGGTGTGGGTAGAGGGGCTTTTATGTTTGTCTATGTTCCAAAACAAGGAGGACACAGCAATAATCTTTTGGTGACAGAAATGACTGAATCAACGTTTGTTATGAGCTGTAGAGCGGAACATGTTATGCTGTATCTATGCAGGGAGTGATCTCTTTATTTAGCAGAAGTTGCAGTAACAAATTTTTCTGTCTATGGGTTTTGTTTTTATGCTTTTCCAAGTGTTCTTCCTTTTGGTTGTTGAAGTTGTGACATGAGATCAGGAAAGCTTAAGAGCTTAAGTGACTTCTTAGAGTACCATCATTTCAAGATGAATAAGCATTCATGAAGACAGCCTGTGGGAAGTGAATTGATGTAGTATTTGAATGCCCTGACTTTATAATTCATACAAAACTCTCTCTGCAGGAGCGTGCCCAGTGCTGAAAACTTTGCCTTCGGCTTCAGCTGGATCAAGCAGTAATAAGACTCCACCAGTAGTTAAGGGGGAGGAAGAGGGGAAAACAACTTTAAAGCAGTGAAAGAAGATACTCATGATCATTGTTGTAGCAAAGCTTTTGCTCCCACAGTCTGTGGAAGCACCACATAACAGGCTGGAGAACTGACCCTGCTCTCCCTGCCTGCCTTGCAGCTGCATGTGGGATTGCAACCTCAGTTTGGGAACAGCTGGCTCAAGCAAAGGCAGCTGGCTGCGACGCTCAGCTGGGTTTTGAGATGAGCTCTTTTCTGTTGAGGTCAGTGGGAGTTTGACAGTTTAAGGAGTTCAGACCACCATCCCTTGAGAGGGTGGAGAAATCCAAAATGAGAAAATAGGGATAAGACTTATATGTTCTCACTAAAGCTGGTTGCATGATCTATTTTAGTCTGGATATGTTTGTTGATAAAGTGGTTTTGCCAGCAAGATTCAGGAAGGAGGTTTTACTCCAGGATGAATTCACCATTTGCATAATATTTCCATTTTGACAGTGCTGTCAGGCAGTCATTTTAATGAGTGCTCAAACCCCCAAAGTGACTGTAGTCTAACCCCACTGCTTGTTCCTGGTTTTTTATTGATACTCCTGTTAACTCCTGGTATTTGCCTTCTGCAGCCAAACAGCTGCACTTTGGGAATGAGCATCTCAGTCCAGATTGACTGTGAGTTCATAATGCTCACTGACAGCAACTATTCCCAAAAGAGTGTATGGCACCATTTCAACTGCAGAAGCACTGCACCAAAACAGAACCAAGGTGCAGAGAGCTTGGGTCTCCCCACCTTTGCCATCATGATCACTGCACATTTTTAATATTTTTCTACAAGTGTTAATTATAAAGGCAATTCTGAATTCTCTGGTGAGAGGAGTGGGGGGCCAATCTCTGCTTTGACAGCTGGGCTTCCCTTTTTGTCTTATTTGTCACTGAGCATCCCTCATGCCTCCTAAGCATGGGAGGAAGCCCTGAAGACATTGTGGAGTGCTTTCCTGTCTTTCATCTCTGAATTATTTGCTGCCACATTTTTGTCAGCCATCACTGCTCCTGTGCTAGGAGTGGGAAGGTTTGTTTGCAGTTCAGGTAGAGGCCAGTCATGTGCATTTTCAGTGTTGTGATAGCTGTGTAATTAACTCCTGAGGGCAAAAGGCTTAGTGGTCAGTCTATAGATAGCCTATGGATCTGATAGCTGCTAATCTCATTAATCCTTGAACTTAGCTTGATTTATACCTCATTTGTTTCACCTAGTGTATAGTGATATATTACTCAACTTCAAGAAAGAACAATTAAAAAGTGGTAATGGAGCTTTTTTGCTCAGACCTCAAACTGTCTGCAGAGAATGGAGGATTTGGCACTCATTTCTATTGCACTATTAGACAAATGAAAATAGTCATTGGTCAGTGATAAAATATTTCCATTTTCAGTCTCTCCTTACACTAACTCTGTGTCGTATCTTCCTTTTCTGAATAGCTTTGCTTGATAAATTTTATGAATGCAAACACATATGTAGTAACAAGTTTTTAGAGATTTTATTATACATATTTGGCTCTCTTCCAACAACACATACAGGGTTCAGTGCTGCCTTAATACTGGGTCTAATTCATCCCTGGCAGGAGCAGTTTGGTGGTACACAAAAATTAAGGGGGAAGTTGTCCTTAGTTTTTGTGAACTGTAGCTGTATCACTGTAGAGGTGTTTATTATTAAGCTGGTGCAACCTCTAAATTAATTTGATGGAGCTATGGCATTAAAATATGTTTAAAAACATAATGACTGTTTTAAAAATGCAAGCAATTAAATTGCAGTAGTTTAGCTCTTGCCCACACAAAATAGTAGGGCTAATCTAGATTGATATTTAAAGTACAAAACTGTACAGCTCCACCTCATAGCCTTACTTCTGTTGCTGTGCTTGATACAGTATTGGAAAACTTTATTGTCACTTATGCATATGGATTAATACCTCCACAACATGAGAGGCAATACATTATAAGATTGGTAAAAATCCACACAGACAACTTTCTTGTCAACTGGCAGCTACTGTAAGTAGCTTGCTAAGGACAAAAGACCAGAAAATTTATATGGTGGGTTGACCCAGGCCGGGTACCAGGTGCCCACCAAAGCTGCTCTGTCACTGCGCTTCTCAGCTGGGCAAGGGAGAGAAAATGTAATGAAAGGCTTGTGGGTCACAATCAGGGCAGGGAGAGATCACTCAGCAATTACTGTCATGGGCAAAATGCACTCAGCTAGAGGAAATTAGCTTAATATATTACCAATCAAATCAGAGGAGGATAATGGGAAATAAAAACTAAATCTTTAAACACCTTCCCCCCATCTCTCCCTTCTTCCCCATCTTCACTCCTGGTTTTCTCTACCTCCTCCCCAACCAGTGGCACAGGGGGAGGGAGAATTTGGAGTTTGGTCAGTTCATCACACATTTTCTCTGCTTCCCCTTCCTTCTCAAGGGAGGACTGCTCATACTGTTCCTCTGCTTCAGCATGGGGTCCATCCCATGGAAGACAGTCCCCCTCCAACTTATCCACCGTGACTCCTTCCCACAGGCTGCAGGGGAATCTCAGCTCCAGAGCCTGGAGCACCTCCTCCCCTTCCTTTTCCATTGATCTTGGTGTCTGCCAGGTTGTTTCTCTCACATATTCTCGTTCCTCTCTTCTGCTTGCTCTTGCATAGCATCTTTTCCCTTTTCTTACATCTGTTATCCCAGAGGTGCTGCCACCAATGTGGATTGGCTTGGCCTTGGGCAGCGCTGGTTCCACCCTGGAGCTGGCTGGCATGGGCTCCATCAAACCTGGGGGAAACTTCAGCAGCTTCTCTCTGCAGCAACCAAAACTTTGCCACACAAATCAAGTAAATTTTAATTTCATTCATTAAAAGCAACTGCTTCAACACAGAAAGTTGGGGTTTTTTTGCTACTTTCTACCTCATTTTCCTTCCTCATCCCAGAAATAACCAGGTGGATGCCATGTGATCGACCCCAAAAAGGTGCTGTCGATGGCTAAATTGAATTTATGTAGAGATACATTAATCTGGACCTGGCTCTCAGACAGATGAGATTAGGTGCGGTTAGACTGAAAATGGATAAAATAAGAACAGAGAGAATCAAGAAGAAAAGTACTGGCATTAAAAAGAAAAATTAGATAAATAACCCCTGTAATTTTGGTTTTAAAAACTAAACTGAGGTAAGATATCATTACAGTTAACATGGAGGAAATAGAGGAAATTAGAGAAAAATAATTTACAAATGATAAGCATTTGATGTGAGTTCAGCAGGTCTCAGAGAAGCAGTGATTGGACAAGTCTGAACACAGACCCACGTTCCATCACACAGGAGCCACTGTCAGACCTCTGTCATCAGGCAACAGCTGTGCTTGGATAAATGAACACTTGTTCTGCTTTGCAGGCAGCCCTGTCCCTATCAGCACGTGGAGATTAAGTCCCCTGAACCTTGGACAAGGATCTGAGGAGCTTGTTTTAGCCTTAGAGAGAAAGTTTTTCAGAATTTGTTTGCTGTTCTCATTTCTCATTCCAGAATATAGTGCAGGTTATCAAAGATGGCTCTTGCAAACACACATAGGAACAATTTAGGGGGCATTCACAAAGACTAAATTTAGCCTCAGAAGGTTTTCCTCCCCCTGCTTCCTGTAGAATCAAGAGGAAGAATTTCCTCTGGAGCAACTCTGAGTACCTACAACAAACTCCCTTTGAGACATAGATGAGGATTTTTCTACTCTCCACTGACTGCAGAAAGATCCTAAGGCAAATAAAATCCTTAGGCTAAAGATGACCTATGCAATTATCCTCCTGTACAGCCTGGTTTAAGAAGCAGGAGCAGTGAATCAGTCACTAACAGATTTTGAGTCAGTTCTAAGATTTTCAAGGCTCAGAGAATGCCACAATTCTTCCACTGACTTTAAACACTCCAGGGCGCTGCATATGTACAGCAAGTGGAAATCTGTAAGGATTGCTACACTACCAATAAATAACAGACTGCAGGGCTGACATATATTCAGAACACAAGTAACAGTGGTAGGACATCATTCAGAGCAGAACATGGTTTAATTAAAATGCTTGTGGATGTTGTTAAAGAAACAGTGCTACAGACAAATGCTCATTTTATTGTTTATTTCTTTACTCTCTTTATCTAATCTGCCCTTAGCACCCCATATATGGGTGCTAAGTGGACATGCATTCCTACCAGAGCAAACCCATGGAAAACACAGCTCTTCACTGCTGTTTTTAATGTGAAATTGTTTCTTGTGACATTTTGTGACATTTTAATTGTGGATCACACATTGCACTGGGTCTGTGTGGCAAGGTTCTGGTAGTAGGGAGGGGACAGAGATGGCTAAAGGGATGGCTTAAGGGAGCAGCTGCTAAAGCTTTCCTCATGTCCAGCAGAGCCAAAGTCAGCCGACTCCTAGACAGACTCACCACTGGCCAAGGCCAAGCCAATCAGAAATTGCAGTAATGTGTCTGTGATAACATAGTTAAGAAGGGAAAAAAAAGTTATTTTGCAGAAGCCAGGGAAGGGAGGACCAATGGTATGTGAGAGAAACACTCTGCAGACACCAAGGTCAGTGCAGAAGGAGGGGCAGGAGGTGCCAGAGCAGATTCCCCTGCAGCCTGTGGGGCAGACCATGGCAAGGCAGATTGTCCCTCAGCAGCCCACGAGAATGCACAGCGGAGCAGAGAGCCACCTGCAGCCCATGAAGGAGACCCATGCCAGAGCAGTGGGGTGCCCTGAAGGACACTGTGAATCTGCAGCAAACCCATGCTGGAGCAGGTTCCTGGGAGGGAATTGCAGACCTGTGGGGAGAGGAGCCCATGCTGGAGCAGGTTCCTGGAGAGAGGAGCCCATGCTGGAGCAGATTTGTTGGCAGGGATTGTGACCCCATGGGGGACCATGCTGGAGCAGGCTGTTCCTGAGGGACTGAACCACATGGGAAGGGACCCACTCTGGAACAGTTCATGGAGAACTGTGGCCCATGGGATGGACTCATGCTGGAGAAGTCCCTGGAGGATGGTCTCCTGTGACAGGGACCCCGTGCCAGAGCAGGGGAAGGACTCTTCTTCCTGAGCAGCAGCAGAAACAATCTGTGATGAACTGCCCATAACCCTCATTCCTGATCACCCTGCACCACCGACTGGGGAGGAGTACAGCCCAAAAAGGAGGGTGGGATGGGGTAAGATTTGTTTTACTTCTCATTATCTTACTCTGATTTTGGTTGGTAGTAAATTCAATTAATTTCTCTAAGTCAGTTCCATTTTGCCCATAACAGTCACTGTTGAGTGATCTCTCCCTGCCCTTATGTCGACCCACAAGCTTTTCTGTACATTTTCTCTCCCCTCTCCAGCTGAGGAGGGCAGTGACAGAGCAGCTTTGGTGGGCACCTGGCATCCAGCCTGGGTCAATGCAAAGCATATATCTAAATAATCATAGCTCTGAAAAACAGTATAAGGGCTTGTAGTAAGTGTCTGAGTCAAATGAGAGAAATTTAAGATTAGCCTCACTACTTATCCAGTCTCTGAGCTAAGGAGAGGGAATGTCTTGATGTTCCTACTCTCACTGATTTAACACAATATTCCTGGTGTTTCCTTAGCAGTTAATGGACTGCATTCATGGTAGCAGTGGGAGAGGAGGCAATGGTGTCTTTCCTGTGTTGCCACATCACCTCAGTCATAGCAGATTGTAATGGTGCAAAAGCAGTGACATCAACCTAGATCCCATCTTCTGTGCTTATGCAAAATGCTTATAGCTCTATAGGTATAAAAAATGAGATCAGTAGATGGCATTGAGGAACTAATCACTTAGACTTTCTTCATTAACTTTATTAATGAACTGTACATTTTTCTTGGCTATCTGAAGAGTTTTGGTTATCCAGTGAAAGGGTGTAGTATTACAAGGAAAATCTCATTCACAGGATCAGTTGAGAGAGTTTCAGAAAAGGCTTTGTGGAAAGAGGAAGGGCAGTAGGGGGAACGTGAGAGGATACTGTAATGAAAAGCCAGCAGAAATGTGTCTTGTTCCAATGAAAATGGGAAACACTGAAGAGAGAATGGGTCACTGTGGGCTACTTAAACAAGTAAAACTAAAATATGAACTGCGCTAGAAACAGAAAACTGGAGGATGACCAAAACAGGGTTTTATATTCCATGTTTAGTACACAGGAGAGAAACAGGGATGTGAGGATACACTGAAACAGCTGCCAAGAGGTTAAAAATAATATGAAAAGACTATGTTATAAGTCTTGAAGGCACAATAACACAAAATTACTTGACCAGGAAAATATTAATTGTAATTAATTTGTAATAAGGAGATAAATTTTGAGACCAATTCTTATTCTCCCTAAGACTAATTGGACTTGTGCCATGAAGTTTATTGGGAAGGAGATTAAAGTTTAAATAATGGCTTACTTAAGAAATCATTGATGTAATTATGAACTGCTGGGAAAAAGTAACTAAGAAATACATAATGAAATATCATCAGTTGAGCAAATGCATCTGAGGTGTCCCTTCAGATATTTAAAGAACTGATGGAACAGCTAGTTGCTAAAAAACCCCACAGAGAATTGAGGAAGTATCAGGAGACTAATAAAGTGTCAGCATGCCAGAAGTCTTTAAAAACTGAATTAAGAGTAACTATGGAAACTATTGTCTTGTGGGCACGGCTCCAAATTGTAACAAATACTATAAATAGCGAAGCTGAACAGGGAAATGTATTTATATGGAGGTGAATAGTGTAAGGAGACCCTGATACAGCACTGGTGTACTGCAGTAAACCAAGCCAGGCCAATTAGAACATTCATCCCTCCACATCTTTCATGATGCAGCCAGAAGATTAGCAGAGGACAGAACAGCATCAAGACTTTACAAAGGCATTTGATGCTGTGCCACATAATATCTTAAGGAAATTACTGAAACAAGTCAGCTGGGGCTAAAATTCACTTAAAGGTATCAAAGCTGGCCACTGAACTGTAGACAGAAGTTAAATCTGAATAGCAGTCATCATTGTCAAGGATAAGCAGAAAGCAGTATCCTTTAAAGGTCAAGATATGGTCCAATATCTGGAGGATAAGGCACTAATTAAATGTGAAAGTGGTTACAAAAGTTGGAAGACTGATCACCAGCACAGAGGATAGAGGTTCAGATTGTTCTCTAAGGTTATTCTGGATCTCATAAAGGGAGGCTAAACTTAAAATGAAATTAATAAGTGGTAATACTAAGCATGAACAGTACTTTGTGCCTATTAAGGAACAAATAAATTCTATGAACTACAAATACTTTTTTTTTTTTCACATATGAAAGAATTTGTCTTCCTTAGATGTTTATTCAGACTATATAAGGCTAATCAGAAAACTGAAATTCAGAAAGCAGCACCATCAATAACATTAATAAAATGATAATTTGCTTGGTATCTTTCTTGGTCTGAGAGGAATATTCCCTTTTAATTGTTTATGTTGCTTAGATTAGGTTGAGATTTGCACACCCAACTGGTACCATCAGAGGGCTCCATACTCTGAAGTTTTCCTTACGAATGAGGGTGGTGTGGCAGTGGTGGGTGGCAAGGAATGAATGTTGGATAGCAGGGCATTTCTGAGATTGTCCTGGATCAGAGCAAGGACTTCCCCAGGATAGTACAGTCCCTGTGCCAGTGGCTGAAAATGGGCATTTACAGAAGATGAAGGGCATGACAAGCACATACAACAGTCCTCAGTAACTCTTCCCTGGATTCTATTGGTTTTGTGCTTAGGGCTCAGTCACTCTCAGCTCAGTCACTTGTGGTTTTAGTAACTTTAAACAATTCCTTTTGCATGAGCTTCTCCAGCCTTCCCTTGAATGAACAAAAATTTCTAGCACTGGCACTGTCCTTTAGCCTTACATCTGTAACATCCATTGCAGGAAGTACCACCTCCTCTCGTTTGCTCTGAAGCTGTTGCTGTTAACTGCAATTGACACCCTCTAATTCCTGTACTGGGAGACTTGGCAGAGTCAGCCTCTGGCTACCCCATTTGTGCCTCTTGTGCTTTAGTGAATTCCTACTTTATATACCCTTGGTTGTCTTTTTCACAGATTGATTATCTTTTTATCCAAGTTGCAGACCAGCTTTGCCTACACTGAAGCCATTTTTTCCAGATTCATGAGTAGGTTCCCTGGCACCAGAAGTCACAAGATTGTCTCAGAATTGTATCTTGATGATTTAAAGTATGTTTTATGGCCTTGCAAGAGAAGCCTGAATGCATAAGCTGAATGCAATTGCTGAAATGAAGCTCTCTGAACAGGCAAGGAGGGGCATTTTGAGATGGATGAGTACTGCATGCACCTCACTGGCGAGTTCCAGAAGTTGTGGGGCTTCCCAGCATCTCAAACAACATGGAAGCAGAAAACAGCAGGCAGAGACATTTCCAGGAGAGCTGGAGCCTCACTGCTGGACTTGGTATCAGGGTGCCTGGCCATGGGTGTTACCTTTGCAGAAGGAGAGAGACTCACTCTAGAGCTAAGAATTAACATTGCCTTGGTAAATCCGCCTTGGATATTCCTAGAGTATAAAAGGGGGACCTCTGCCATCATCCTCATTGTTTGAGCACTTGAGGAGGCTCTTGCTTTGTTATCTGAGAATAAACAAAGAGGTTCCTGGTTGGATACTGTACCTAGTGCTCTAAATGGTCATACATGAAAGTCTGTCTCAGTTAGCAAAGGATGCGATGTCACACTGCACATTAACTCTCTTAAGTTTTGGGGTGGGTTTTTTGTCTTTCCTGTCACCAGTCTGTGGATTTTACTTCAGTTCTGTGGTATTTAAATAATATTTTGCACAAAATCTTTTTTCTAGTGTGTGCTTGAAATAGTTGACATGTCCATTAAAGACAGAGAATGACTGCAAAACTGCAAAGAATTTATGTCCATGAAATTTCAGGGATTGCTAAGTTTAGTCAGTGCACCTTTTAGGACTGATCCTCAATATTGATTTTCATCCTTCTTTTTATATGTCCTGTAATATTTTGCTTTTCTCCTCAAAAGTGATATATTAATAGGAAGAAAAAAATCCCAAAATGCTGTCTTTAATTCCCTCTTGGTTTTTGTTTCCTGAGAACCATGTCTGTAGCCTTTTTGCCTTCTGCTTGCACAGTCCACTGAGCAATAACACAAGCCGTTTTTTATTCCCGAGTGGGAAGGCAGAGCTGGAACTCTGAGACTTGCTGAGGGTCTGAGAAAGGGGGTTTCTTTTATAACTTGCAGATAAAGACCTGCTACAATGAAATACAAAAGAGTTTTCAAATAGTGAGGATGTGTGTTCTGTGCTGTGCTCTGCAGCTAATGCACAGCAGTTTCCCAAAAACAGAGTGCAATGCAGGGCTGAACTTTGTAATTGTGCGGAAAGGGTTGTTTGTGGGGAGGAAAGGGATACACAGGAATCCCTTTTCCCCTTGCTTTATGGCATGAATGAGGTGGTGCCTTTTAGGAAAGAAGCCACACACCTCTCCAGCTGGCTGGCAGCCTCTCTGCCTTTCTGCTGTAGAGTGGTAGCCCTGCAGCAAGATCTTGCTGACCTACCTGGGGGACTGTGAATGCCAGGGTGAGGCAGGAGAGCTGAGATTGTTGAGGCTTGCCAGGCAAGAGCTGTGTGTCACAGCTCACGTTTCCTGGTGTATGCATCACGCTAGAAAATGCTGCTTCTCTCTCCTTGTGTGAGGTTACTGTAATAACAGACACATTGTTGTGGAACTACAGAAGTTGGTAAGATTCTGTTTATCTAAAGGTTGAAAGTCTGAGAGGTTGCTGTTGTGGTAAATTCTTTGCAAGCTTTTGCAGTTCTAAACACATGACCCTCTGCTGTCTCTAACGTTGTGCTGCCATTGGCAGACTTTCCATTACATAATGTTGACCCATATTTGTGATATGTGACATTTTTTGCTAAACACTGTCAGGGATAATCTGTCACAGAATAAAGTTTCTGATTATATGCTGAGACTCTGTCATCCTTTAGCACAAACATAACTTGTGCCTCAGACAATGATATTCCTTGTTAAGACAAGCAGAGTATAGTTCTCTCAGGTGAGAAAAACACCATGAAAGCATTGTGTGCTCTGAGACTGAAATACCTAGGACTTAATCAATTGCCAAGTGATTGCATGGAATCACATCTGGGAGTAATATGAGCTTTAAAAAAATGTTGATCCCTTGCCCAGGTGATGGGAGTAGTGATAGGCTGAAGGAAGCACGCAGTCTGAAGTGTGACTCTGCAAAATACTGTCTCAGGCAGGTCTAGCTTTAGAAAAGTGGGACTATGGAAAAGGTTCCTTTGCTCTACACTTACACTGAAGTCTGCTGGTATTTGGAGAATTAATCAGTCTTTTCTTAAAAAAAAAAAATGTCATGATGTGGGGAAAGAGATATAGCTCAGATGGGGGTTATTGCCACAAGGTAGCTGAGAAATGAGAGGCCTTTGAGCAATGGGAACACCCCCCAAAGCTGTCTGCTTTCAAAGAGCTATGCAAAACCCATCCGTTCTTAAAAACCTGATTTCAGTTGCAGAGAATAAGAAGTAGAGGAGAGAAAGGTATATAAAATAGAGGCAGAGAGAGTAATTTGGGGATTCTCTCAGTATTCGAGAACAGTGTCTGTTTCAAATGGACTTTATATAATGTTATAGCAAAGTAACAAGATTGTGAGCTGCTGAAGTGTCTGCCACATTGTGGAAGGGAATGAATGTGGAGCATAAGGCTGAGAGACTAAATACACCATCTTCAGAGAAAGAAATTTTCCAGCCTTACATAGGAGATGCCTGTGTGCTAAGAACAGTTGCAGTATCAAGGAGAAAGGTTTTGCTTCAGTGCAGGGAATTAATGCTTGTCAGAGACAAAATTAAAACCTGATAAATGCAGTCTCACCCACTTTAATTTCTTCCCTTTCTGATTCTGTATTTGTCCTCATTCTGTCTGCGCATTCATTCATATATTCCTCTCCCTTCCCACCTCCCCATTGACTCACACTCTCCCTTCCTGTTATTACTTCCTTTTCATTTTCTCTTCCTTTAGGTTCCCTTCCCACTCATTCTGTTTCTCCTCTGCCTGACCCCTCTGCACACATTTTCTGTCATGATGAAAAACATCAGAGAAATAGAGAGCAGGGAAAAAAAAATATTAACATGAAAGAGTGTGTGTGGGGAGGAGGGGGGGTGTTTATAAAGAGCACACAGTCCCAGAAGAGTGCTTAGCATTGCTCTTACTCCCCACAACATACTATTGATTTTTGGAGGTGTCAGAGGAATCCAGGCTCCTAAAACCTATTCCTGGTTTCTAGGCTGCAGCACTTGGCAGTGGCTTTGTGAAAGGCAACATCAGAGCTCCACTTCTGAGATTAGTGTCCCTGGAAACCATCATAAAGAATGGAAGGATCCCAAAGCCCAGTGTTAGTAGGATGGCAGACATCTAGCTGTGCATGGGACTTGCTACCTTGCCAGATCAGTGAGGATTGGGAGGACACTGGGTGGTCTTGGGACTGCAGAAAGAGAAATGGAGCTTTAGGGACTCTCTGGACTTGCTGTCATGCAATGTGACCAACAAACATCACAGCCTCAGTCCTGGTGGAAGCCTGCGTGCAATGAACTGCTGTTTCTCAAAGGAACCAGTGTTGATGTCTCATGATCAATGGCTAAATGGTGTCAATTTTGGTTTGGTGAAACAACAAACTGGTGCCAGGAATGCTTGTTGTAATGTGTGGTAGGAAATGGGCTCAAACCACTGTGTCTGGAAGCTGGTGATCCCATCCCAGCACAGTGAGCTTGATCCCAAAGTCAGCCTGTGACCTGGAGACAGCAGTGCACTCCTGCAGCCCCTGAGGCCCAGAGGCTGCTCCTTTGTCCAGCCTGCAGGCCTGTGGTGGGGAGGGAGCTGAGCTGTCACACCTGATGATGGCGAAGTGCTACATGAGTTTAATTTATTATCCTATTACTCTTTATATTTTCTCCTTTTCTGGTCCCTGGTTCTTGTTCCTGAAGCTGGGAACTGATAAGTAAGTACTTTTCAAAAAAGCTTGCTAGGAATGGCACCGTTACCGTGTGGATTATTTCTCCTTCCCCAGGTAGGAGGTGTGCGGGGCAGATAGGCAGAAATGGCTCATTCCCATACCCTCTCTTGCAATCAATAACCTTCTGCCAGCTTTTCTGGGTTTATCAATGTAAAACCGGCTAATATTCCTTTCTGCAAATTCTTGTGTAATCGAAGGATCAGAGCGGAGGGCAGAGCCCTTGCAGCTGGGTGTGATTGCACACAGCGGTCATGCTGGGCTGCGCGCTTAGGGAGGGGGAACTCACTAACGGTGGCTTGGGGGTGGCTTGGGGGTGGCTTTGCCTTGGGCGACTCTGGCGGGTTACGGAGCACCCTCGGAACAAGCCACGCCGGGCGGTGGGCAGCTGTGCTCGAGGGAAGCCGGCTGGAACCCGGACCGGCCGTTCGCACGCTCCGACCCGGAGGGGTTGGACTCTCCGCGAGCTTCCCGTGGAGGCGCGGCCGCCGTTACATAAGGAGCGGAGGGGGAAGGGACGGTTCCGAGGCGGCGGCCGCGGCCCCTTTAAACGCGGATCCCGGGGCGCGCCGGGCGCCCGCCTCGCTGCTGCCCCCTCCCCGGCTCGCTGCGGTGACAAATCCGCTCCTCGCCCGCCTCCTCCGCCGAGCGCTCGCAGCCGAGCCGGGCGGCGCCGTGAAGCGCTGCCGCGCGGCTCTGCACCCGAGCCGGCCAGCCCCAGCCCCAGCCCCCGGCCAAGCCACAGCAGGCAGCGGCGAGGGGCGCGATGGAGGCTCCGCGCCTGGCGCACACCATGAGCAGCCCCACGAGCCCCTGCGAGGAGGTGATCAAGAACCTCAGCCTGGAGGCGATTCAGCTCTGCGATAGGGACGGTAAGCCCGGGCTCGGCGCGGCTAATCCCTGCAGACGTAAGATGCTGCTGCCCTCATGGATGCTAATGCAATTTAATCCGCGCGTCGTATGGTCCTTTGTTATCCCCCATGAATTTGTAGGTGCAAGTGTTCCCCACCCCTCCCGCCGCTGCCGCCACCCTCCTGCCATTGAGAACAAAAGAAGAAGAGAAGGTTGCACCTTGCTGGAGGGAAGGGAGGGAAAGCCGCCGCTCCCTAAGCCGTGCCTGGCGTTGCGGTGCGATTACCCCGGGCGAGCCTGATGCACAACCCTGCCCGTGCCAGGAATGGACGCTAAGGCTTGTTCTGGGAGAGGCAGCAACGAGAGCCAGAGCCCGGCGAGTCCGGAGCTAGGCGTGGGGTGGTGGCCCTGGTGGGGTTTTGTTGCCCGCGGTCTCCAAAATCCTTTGTATTACAGGGCAATTCTCGTGCTTCAGATGGACGGGCGGATGTGCCGGCTGGCGTGGGCAAGCGGCCAGACTTGTTGCCGGTCCCTCGTGAGAGCCATGAGGCGGCGAGCGGACCGAGCCCGGGGGCTCGCAAGATGGGGCGCGGGTGGGGAGACCGAGAGGGAGGCGGTTCAGCACCGCGGACAGCACCGACGGGCCCGGGCGCGCCGAGCCGCGCTCCCTTCCCAGCCGCGCCTGGCGCCCGCACCGGCCGCGGGAGACCGCAGTGCCCTGGGGACAGCGGCTGTCAGTCCGTCCGTCCGCCCGCCCGTTCCCCGGCAGGCAGATGAAGTTTGGTTTCAGAGTAGCAGGTGCGGGTGTTAAAGGTTGTCTGTGTTGAAGCAAGCAGATAAATGTCAGGTGGTGACGAGGGACAGCCAAAACAAGTGTACGTGCTCGAAGCGGCGCTGAAGGCTGACTAGGGGAGAAGAGAGACATGTCGTTTGTACACAACCGTGACTGATGAAACTAAACAGACTCACTGGCTGTCAAACAATGAACTAATATTTTTTTCGTAGAGTGGCATATAATTTGTTCCCCTATACCAGATAATTTCTATCTTGTCATTTCACATCGAATTATTCAAAATAACTTCTCGGGTTTGGATGCAAAATGTGCTATGGGTATGGAATTTATGTTACCTAGTAAATGTACCAAGGAATGGGGACACTGTATCAATGATTGGTACAGATGAATTAATGAACCTATTTCCGTGTGATGAGTGTATTTTTGGAGCATAACTGTTAAAGCTGATGGCTGTAGAGGGAGTCAGGCCAGTTTTCTCTGTTATTTTTTACAAATTGGGATTAAATACTTCACTTTTTTGACCTAGGCAGACCCTAACATTTAAAAAGCTGGATTTTTGTAAGTTCTTTATTTTTCTTGTAATATTAAAAAAAAAAAGACATTGAAAAGTCTCAGTTATTATTTTTATCAATATCAGCTTTTATCGGTATTATTTTTATAGCTATATTAGAAATTCTTTAATTTTTTTCTTTTAATGTTGCCGTTAAGATATATGCACTTCCACCCATTCATGCCTTACTCACTGCCACAGGAAAACTGAACTATGTTTGTAGCAGTGGAGATAACACTGGTTTTTTGGGGGTTGTTTTTGTTTTGGTTTGGTTTTTGTTAAAACACTTTTTCACATGTATTCCTTTTAATTAATAGTAGATACAATTCAAAATAGATAAAATAATAAATTATGCAATCTTTCATGTCTGTGTACCCTAAGTAATTGTGGTGAAGTAGTCCATGTTAATCATGACAAACTCTATTTGGATCAACATACAATAGTGAAGGACTGCTTGATTCCTATGGATTAATGTCATGCAGACAAGCAAAAGGAAAAATGTAGTATTTTTTGTTTCAGTTCCTTTTTGATTAGGCTTCACTGGAAAACAACAACTTTCCTGTAGATGTGGCTTTACAAACTACCCTTCATCAAGCAAGCTGCCATCATCCAGGGCCATTGCTTCCTCAGTAGGTGGCTGAATTTCCAAAGGAGGTGCCTATATTGAGGATGGCAGAGAGACAACTCAGTGCCTCAGTTGGCACAGGGCTGCTCTTGAGCATACTCTGGTATTTCCTACAGGTGGCACTTATGCATCAAAAAGCTTGTTTTAATGGAAACACGAAACAAGGAAGCAAAGGTTAAGACATTCATCTTTGAGATAAGCATACAAATGTACATGCCATACATTTCTATCCCTGAGTGTGTACATGGATAAGTTTGTATTAGAAATACTTGCAATTTATTTCAGGGTATCCTTGTTGTCACAGGTGATGTTCTTAAGTTGATTGGCATCACTGAGGTTCAACAAAGTCTTGTGAAAAATAGCAATGTATTACACACAGTAAATTATAAATATGCTGGATTTTCATATTCTGAAAGTGTCCTTGGTCTTTAGGCTGTAGTAACTGCAAAGAAAGCCAGTGGAATCAGAACATTATACATCCAACTATGACAAATTCTGCAATGCACTTAGTTGGAATTACAAGCACTGCTGCAGTAAAAACATAAACAGTAATGGAAAATTTATGTAGATAGCGAGATATTTTTCTTGTTTTCTAAGATGAGAGGATTAATACAAGATATTTTGTATTCAGCAAACTGGGTTATACCTTCTGTGAAGGTATATACAGGAGCCACAAATCTAGAAATTGGAGTAAGCAACTAATAATATCAAGACAGTTTGTCTATTTTTGGATTTTTTTCTGGGTTTCTTTCAGTGTTGTTTTTGCAGGCATTGTCATCTCTCTTAACGAATCAAAGCAATTTAAAAACTTACAAATGTTAAATAAGAGATAATAAATGTATGTACTTTGGAAATTCTTCTTAGATAAAACTCCTGATAAGATTTGGTTCAAAGTGAGTGCAACATTATGAAGCCAGTTATGAGCTGTTACTTTCAAAGGCATTTTGCATTATTTGCTGTAATTCTTTTACATGGGTCTAATAGCACAGCTCAGTCTGATGTGCAGTCTAACATGTAGTTCCTCAGAACTCTCTTGAATTCACTCTGTGTATAGGAAAAAGGGTAACATTTGTTATTTTTCTTTGCCATATTTGAACATTGTAGCCATACTTCTGTAAGGCCAGGAATGATTATTTGGTCAGTGCTGAACATTCTGATGACCTTTTTATAATATTTGTATTAGCCTTACCTGAGAATTAAACCTTGAGTAGATGAATGGATGTCTTTTGTGTCATGAGCACGCCAATGCTATGGCAATATAGCTGATGTCAGAAAACCGTAAGTCTTGGAAAAAACCAAGCTTTTCACAGGCTTGGTAGAACAGTCTGGGATGTCAGCAGCTGAATTTCCCGAAGCTGCTCTGTGGCTGTGCCGTGCTCCCCCTACAGATGATGCGCTGTGGCTGTGGGTCCCGCCAGGCCGAGAGCCGCGAGCGTCATCCGCGCCCCCTGCCCTTCGCTGGCACAGGCAGAGGGAAAGCAGAAGGCACCTATCACAACGACACCTGCCAAAATGCGGAGAGGGGAGGAGCAGAGAAACAAACCATCAAAGAGGGTGCTAGAAGGTGGGGCACACAGAGGGAGTCTGGCAAGAAAACTGGCCCTGGAGGTGCTAACAGACTAGAAGCAGTGGCTGGTCAAGGGCAGAAGAGGAAAGCCTTGAAAGATAGGGATTAGGTTAGGTGAGAGTTGGACAAAATAACTCTCAATGAGAATAGGAAAAGAAGATAAAGGAGCAAGGAAGGAAGTTCAGGCAGCATGCCCAGGGAAGAAAAGTTGAGGGGGAAAGAAGTGAGGGCATGTTCACATAGATTAGATTAATTTGAGGAATGAGGAAGGACAAGAGCGGGGTTCCTGGGCAGTTTAGACCACAGAGCTCGGGAGTAAAGGAAAGGAACTAGGACTTGCTGAGCAGAGAGACTGGGACTGAAAGGACAGCCTTAGGGATGAAGAGTGTGACTTTGAAGTGTGACTGGGAAGAAGGAAGGGGGACAGGAACAGGGCAGAAGAGTCTGTGCTTTGGTGTGACTGCCTGAGAAGGGTCAATATGTATCAGTGCATGGCATCTTCCAAAGCCACACACAACCCCAGGATGACAAATTCTCCTTGTTCATTTGCCAGCAGAGAAGGGTACCATGGAGCACTCAGGGTCAATGGCTGCTGCTGACTGCTGTGAGAGTAGGACTTAAAAAAAAAAAGGCTTTGAAGAGAACATCAACCACATTAAGTAACTTTCCTGTGCCTCAGTTTTCCATGTGTAAAATGGAAGCATATGCTGCCTCCCCTCACAGCAATGTTTTCAAAATAAACTAATGAATGTTTGTTAATCAGACAGACGCTGTAGTAGCCTGGAAAACCCATGAGGTGCATGGAAAAAGCCAGGATGAAATTCCTAATTTTGTCTTCAGAGAAGAATATGAATAATGTGTAGCAAATAAGTCCTGGGACTACACGCTGAACAAAAGCAAATAGCTGTTACAAGAAAAATAGTTCATTATGTACGCACTGTTCATTATGTATGCTGAATGAATCAAAATTTATGTGGAAAAATTAGTACGTAATCATGCAGTTAAAGGCTATATCAGAATCTAAATAAAGTGTCCAATTTAAGGTTATTCAAGTATGCTTCATTCTGGTATTTTCTAACCATCGGTGGCTTGAACTATACAATCTCACTAATGTGCTTTTAAACTTTTTCTGGCTTCATATATTTGAAGATAGTATTTAGGGATCAGGCAGAGCTGGAACTGGCATCTTGGCCAGTTTCAATCAATTTCATCACCTTCCAAATACTTGGCACCATCACAACTGTTTAGTCTACCAGGCTTGTATAAAAACATTACATCATATAAGCTAAGATGTCATTTCTGGTTTATGTAAACAGCTTGCATCTTTGGCTTTTCATGTGATTTGAGCATGTATCATGTTTTCTAATTTATTGCAGGAATTTATTACCATGCTGGATTTATTGGAGGATTTTGAAATATTTTTCTGGAGTTCATTAATTGGGGTTTTCATTGCCATATTGTGTACACATTCATCTTTCAAACAGAAGGGATAAAGTGGCATCATCCAGTCTCTGGATGCAATTTTCAAATTCCCTTTTTGGCATTATGGAGCAGTATCACTGCTATTTCTGAAATGTTGTCATGTATGTCTGAGAGATGGGAAAAAGTCAATAGCTGGGTAGACTCTCACATGAGGGACAACTGAGAGATCCAAATTTCCCAGTAATTCTTAGTGTCCTGAAACTTTGTTGTTGAATAGGTTTTTTTTTAAAAAAAAAATGACACTTCTGAGCACAGTTCATATTTTCTGTATCCAGCATAATAGAGAAGTGCCTGTTATTTGTGATATTTTGATAGGACACAAAATTTAGAGTTATGCTTATTGTTTGTTTGTTCCTCTCCCTGGCTGCAAGTTTGGATATTTAAATTCACTCTCTTCAAAATGCAAACCATATTACTTTTCTGGGATTTGAATGGTGGAATGGCCAACTAAGAAATGTATTTCTTCCATGAAATTATGTCTAACCTGGCTGAACATTGTGATATATATTTTTTTTTTCATGACAGACAATAATGCTGCTTCAGGTAGGAGTTAAAATCTAGTGCATCACTTCAAAAGCTCTCTTTCTGCAAAGAAAAATACTAATTACTGTTTTAGCTTTACATTCTTGCCAGAGACTAAGCTTTCACATATTCCTCGTTGTTAGAACAGAAAAATGCTAAATGGAGCCGAGCAACAAGTCTTCATGAAGGATCTTTAGAGTTGTGGAAGAGAAGAAAATTAATGATTTGTCTATGTCTTCCACTTCAAATATTTCATCCTGTCTTGGTTTATATCATAAGTAATGATGTCACTAACTAGTGAGGCTTTGCTGGAAACTGCCTATTCAACATCCTTGTGTCAAGAAATGCAGTCATCCAAATTCTTCCTTTATAATCATGAATTTTTAGGGTTATTTTCCTTCTCATCTTCTTTTAGAGCTTTAGGACACCCAAATCTGTGTAATTGATTATGAGCTACTTTGTCTGGCAGTGACCAAGTTATATAGTATTAGCTGTTTATATTTTGCCTGCCACTCTACTTCTGCCCCTTTTCATTCAATTATTCTTTACTGTAACTCTACGAGATCCTTTATAAAACTTCTGAAATTCTTGATGTGTAATTTTGCTGGATTCACCTACAGAATCACTGTTCTGTCCCAATGCTGATATTGCTGGGTTGAAACTCAAACATATGATACAGCTTTTGTAGTTAATTTCTAGTCAATTTTATATTTAAAGCATTTTAATCATCATTGTCTCCTGTGTGTGTTCGTTCTTCTTTGTGTTTGTTTCAGATTAGAGTTCCCAGATGCATTCTTTTATTTATTCTGTAACAGAATCCATTGTAACATTTCCTGCCTGTGCTTCTAAGCCATCTTGTGCTTGCAGCTCCTTCTGTTTAATGTTGTCTGCAATACAAAAATGTGATCTCTCTTTAGATCATTCTCAAAGACACAAAGCCTGGAACCAGCCACAGGCTCTATGGTAGACATGTGAACTCCTTACTTTTTTTCCATGTGTCAGTCTCACCTCTGGCAGCCCTGGTTCAGCTCTGCAGATCAGTAGTTCTCAGTCAGTACAATGGCAGGAGGAATCATTTAGGGAAGAGAAATTCTAACCCCTCCAGCATCTGAGAAGCAGTCCCCTAGAAGAAGAAGCCAAGCCCACCCCTCACTTAAAATTTCATGTATCTTCTGCAAATCTCAAAGATTAAGCTGTTTTTATTGAGGAAGGGTTAAGCCATTACTAATGGCTTAACTAATCTAATTTGTCCCTTTCATCTTTCATTCTTAAACTAGATTTTTCTATTTTACTAGCAATTTTCTTCTCAGCCTACTAATCTGGTGGCTCTACCATCTCTTGTAAGAAGAGTTCTGAGCTCATGTTTCCAAGTTCATGCTTCACCCTGCCATTCTGCCCACGTGATCTAGGTCAGAGTACATCCAGAAGGCCAATTGGGGCTTTCCAACAGCTTTCCAATGAGGCTCCTGGTCCCAGAGCCATAGCTTTTAGAACAGGCAGAGTATCCCTTCCGTCATGTAAGGCTATCATATTCTTATTTAGATTTCTCTAGTATTTCATGGGTTCCAGTCAGGCATTGCTGTGCTCTGTTGTCCCCAAAGCCTTGCTGAAGCCTGTCTTCCTGACCTTGGTTTTTCATTCTGCGACTTCTCCGCCCGATTAGTTTTCCATTTTTTCCCCTAGAATCTAGAAAGCTCTCCTCCTTAACCCATTCCTTGTGTTTTCCTCCACCTTTTATTGTTCATGGCTTCTAAACAGCAGGTTTGAAGGCTCTGCCTTTCCTGAATAAGGCAGTTTTCAGTCCTCTCTGTGCTGCTGAAGTAGTGGCAGTATCTTCCACCTCAACTGAACCTTTAAAAGTCTGCCCATCTGAGTTTTTCTTTGACCACTCAGGACAGTAGGTACATCATCTGTTCTGCCAGCATGCATGGCCTTTCGTGCTTTTTGTGACCTGAAGGCTATATTTAATTCTGGCTGAATGCAGCCCACAGACTTAAACTGTGTCTTCTGTTCTCTTTTGCCAGAATTTTTAAGTGTTTTTCTTGCAGGCCACTTTCTTCCAAAATTTGTAAACACATCTGGAGAAATAGTACTAACACTGCCAGTACAGGGTATGTGTGTAAAATACATCACTGCTATAGAAAAGTACAAACAAAGACAGTGTTTAGGCAGTTGGAACTAAAGAAAACTCTGCTCCAGGATCACTTGGTGTGATTTCCTCACCAGAGTTTGTTCCACACTGGAACATTCTTTATTTGACCTTGAAATTTTTTCCTCCAGCACAGAAGATTTGGTTAGCATTCATTGTAGCGTTTGTAACTGAATCAGTTTTCACAGTGGTGTTTGTAGTTGAATCATTAGTCAGTTTTGTTTTATTGTTCTCAGAGTGTTCTTGTTTTATTTCTGCTTGAATGAACAAGGTGTTTTGCATGGATGTTTCCAAAAGCAATGATTAGCTGTACTGTTTTCGTAACCTAACAAGTGTTTGTCTGAGTCTTGACAGGTGTAGCTGCTGCCAAGAATGGGAAGCCTTAAAACTAGTTTGCTTTTTCATTCCTGCAGAGTGACAGAAAATATTATCAGGGTTGCACTCTTAGTTCTAAGTGTGGAGTGGAGTCTGGAGTTTATTTCTTTGATATCAGAGAAAGTGATTCCCAGCTGGCAACCCTAGGAGAAGCACAGTTGAAGGAATTGCCATATTAAGCTTTGTATATCCAAGCACTCTTGTTAGGAGAATTCCTCCCATAAATTTCTTTCCTGAGCTGTTCCATTGGCTTCAGTAAGACTTTGTGTAAAAACCAATTTGCATTCATAATGTGGCATGATTAAGATCTTACAAGTGCTGTATTTTCCTAGTCTTTGGTGTGTGTGTTCTATCTTATTTCATACAGATAGGCATCTCATTTGGAATTTTTCTCTATAAGTTGTAGTTTGTCTGGATGTAGTCTGTCTTTTTTATAAGATAGATTTATATATTTGTTTATATATTTAACCTGTATTTATAATCTTCATTTAACTTTTTTTAAACTTCATTTAACATTTTTAAAAGATTATTCTGAGCTTTTTTTACAGTTCACTTCTATGTGTACTCATAGTTGAAAACATTTGGACTTCAAAATAAGCAGGATAAAAAGATGTTAAAAGGCTCTTTCAGTCTTGGCCAGCTGTAAGTCCTAGTGTACAATTGTCTGTGGAGTGACTCATGCTGTGTTGTTCTTTTTAATGCAACTTATGTAAAGGAAAATTATATGTGAGTTTATATAAAGGAAGGGATAAAATTAAAAATAGGGCATGCAGCAGTTGTATTTTTTAATGTTGCTAAGTTCCATCTTCCATATGATGGCATAAGGTAAATACTATGCACTTGCACATTCATGATGAACTTCGTGCTGGTATATATACATAACTTAATATAAATGTTGAGTCGTAAGTGTGTGACTTTCAGAGTGCTAATGTTTCTGATGAACTTCGAGCCTTTACACTTCCAGAGTAATTCCAAGACATATCCCTAATGACAGAACTGAAAATCCCCTCAGGCTGCCCAGTGATTCCAGTAGATCACAGGGAAGTTCTGGCCCTTTTGTGTGGAACATACTGGAATTTTAGGCAGTGTTAGCTGTGCTCTGGTGACACAGCTACCACCTTACTCTTCATGAAAGGACAAGTTTGGGCAGTAAGACTTCTCCTGCCATTTATTGTGATTGTCTCACCTCTGCCCACATGTAGAGGTTGCTTTCTTTCCCCCATAGATGGAGGCACCTGAAACTCCGGGTACAATTCTCTGTCTGTGAGCAGCTCTGTGCCATGCCTTGGGACCCTGACACAAAGAATATGTCACTTCTGTACTTTGTCACTGTTTAGGTAGCATGGAGTTCTTCAATCATACTTGATATCCAGGGATCTGAGTAGAGTAGCCTTTCTAGAGCATGAGAGTTTAATTTCAGGTTTTGTGACACAGCAGGTAGCCAGGTGGCCTGGCCAAGCATTGTGTGGTAGGAACATATCTAGTGCTCTGTGCTTTCTGAGAACTGGACAAGTGCAGGGAAGACAGAAGCACAATCTCTGTGTATACTGATGCTCCTTTTTCTATTTTTGTATATTCTGTAATGCTCAGCTGGTTTCTGTGTTGTTTCCTCAAGCAGAGCATCAGGGAGCCCCCTAGGCTGCCTGGTGGGGCTGTCAGCCCTAGTGCAAGTGTGCAGTGCTGGAGATGGGAGCCAGAGAGGGAAACTAAATCCTTCAGTGTATCTCAGGGTGCTTATTAGATTAGCTCATATAGTAGGGAGTAGGAACTGGAAAGCATTCCTTGAGTTGCTTTTAAATGCTGTAAATCCAAAAGATGAAAAACTAATCTAAATATGAATTCTTTTTAAGCACCATACCCAAGGGGACTTGTTTGGCATTGTGAATCTGTAGAAGGTTGTGCAGCTATTCCTCTATAGCTAATCAATTTTTTTCTTGTCATGATCGTGATTGGTGCCATTGTTGCAATCCAATGGCTGTTGATAGCCTGCATAATAAGACTGCAGAAAAATTTGTCATGGGAACTATTGTAAGTATCCAACTGAGCTGTGCTTTTTTAAAAAAGCGATCTGAGAGTTATTGAGGACTATGGATTTGAATCTGATGTTTTTAGAATTGTTGTAGGTTTATCTTATCTTAATTACATCAAAACTTCGCTTTGAGTTTTCTCGTCTTCATTAGACAATTTTCATTAGATAACCTACAGGAGAGTTCTGTCACAAATGCCATCAGGACAGGAGGCTGATGAGCTCCATCTGAGACTTTTAAGAAATATGCCCAGTCAGTATGCTACACCCTGTCTGAGTGAGGGGGGAATTCCAATGCAGCGAGGACCCTCCTGAAAGATTTCTTTTGACTACAATATTCATAACAGTGTCATCTTTATATTCTAGTAACAGGGAAAAGCTTTACCTCATTGCAGCCTTCCTCTTGATAAGAAGTGTTTAGCAGGATCTTCTCATTTCTGCATGCTAGTCTGCCTCGAGGAAACTGTCAGCAACCTAAGTTATCTGTGAGCTCTCTGCTCTTGTCAGAGGTTCAAAAGTTAGGAGCAGTCAACCTGTGGCAGACCTACATCCAAAGGCCTTGGCAATGTTTGGTTTCTCTAGGCAACTAGCTAAAAATGAAAGAAAACAGAACAATTTCTGCCAAAAAAAAAAAAGAAAAAAAAGACTCTCAAAACCCCTATATCCTTTATTTGTCAGGGCCTGAGAGAAAGTCTGAAACAGGCATACAATTCTGAAACATGCATGCAATTTAAATGTAAAATAAAACAGTACAAGTTACAGAGTAGGATTTCCTGAGCTATTGTGAATATGTAATTCATTTCAAATCACAGCTAAAAAGCACAAACTGGTGTAAACCAGAGCCAAATCCCATTCCTTACAAGAGATGTGTGTGAAAAGCACACAGCAACTGCCAGTGCGCTGAAGTAAAGAAATGCTCATTCATGCTGCACACTGCCAGGGTATCCAGAGAGCTACAAAAGCCCACTCATGCTGGGCACCCTACTTTCTCAAGGAAAATGCTTAGTAAAACTGTGCTCCCCAGCCTTGAGTTCTCTCTGCTGCCCTTCAAGTGACAAGTTTTGCCTTTCTGTCTGGGCTTCCGTTTGTTGAAAGGAAATGGATTTTAAACGAAAAATCCTTGTGTGATCAAGGCGCTTGCAGTTTCTGGCAAGCTGGCAGGTCACATTAAAGCTCATGTGAATACAAGCCTGCCTCATCTTGCTAGATTTGAGCTCACATGACTTAACTTGAAGTAGAGAATACATTTTTGGTTTAGATGAAGACACAGCTGCAATAAATGGCACAAGTTGTTGCTGGCCAAAGAATGAGGTAAACCGGTATGAATGAGGTCCATAGTAATAAACTAAAATGGGAGTGTTTGTCTCTCTGCCTTGTTTAGTGACATGTGGAAGCACAAATCATGGAAGGCCACTCACTTCTCTAATACACAGTTAATATTAAAAGCAGTGGGAAACTAAGGGCAATGCTTTGCCTCAATTACACTGTTAGATGAAGCAATTAGGCCAGTGACCCAGAGCAGTGTAACTTGGATCGGAATCTGGCCCCAAGCAACTTGTCTGGGGTCATACAGTCAGTGCCTTCATCTATGAGATCTGTTTGCCTTTGTTGTTAGTCCTGGAGACATGGGCAGTTCCACAGTCTTGGGCACAGCTGCACATTTTATTCACCAGAAGAGACAAACCTCATGCCATTAAAAGCTTTGTATCCCTCCCTGCTCCAAAATCTGCCCCTTTAGAATCAACAGGGTGGGAGTCTGCTGAAAAATTTTACTCCCAGTTTTCAGCAGAACAGCATCCTTACAAAAATACACCACAAAATGGGCCTGAGTGCAGTCTGAAGTATGGTGATAATTTCACACTGGATAGATGATAATAGAGACCTGATAAGACAGACTTCTGCTAAATGAATGAAATGGATGAGATAGGCTGATGTGGGAGAGATTTTATAGTAGTTTCTGACATACTTGGTTTCCAAGTCTGGAATTCTGTATAACTGAAGGTATGCTTTGTACTCAAAATCTAGTATATGTAAGGGCTGTAAAGTTCATTTTAATTTTTAAATGGCATTTAAATTAAGCAAGATGGTGGTTTAGAGCCTTTTACATTCCTTGTGACCTTCTTTCCCATTCAGCGACTGAGAAATGCACATTTTAATTAAAATTTGTTTTTCAAATGTGTCTTGTAGCCAACACATGCTGAGAAGAGCCACTTACCAGCCATGTACTGCAAGCTTGCTGTGCTGAACAAAATGGGAGTGTTTAATTAGGAGTAAATACTGTGGTGGCTTAGTGTTTGTGGCCTGCCATAATGTCCTTTTTGATTTCAAGAGGACAGAATTGCCCTTTCCTGGCTTTGGTGGCAGAGCCATGCAAGCCAGTGGTTTGGCAGTAGGAGCTGTAGTGCAGCTGGAGCTATTTGTGCCACACTGTAACTCTCATTTCACAGAGGGTTGCAGAGAAGCTTGTTTAGCTTTACATGGCAAGGTACAGTAAAACATGAAGTGTTTAGTAAAAGCAGCCTGAGAACTTCAGAGGGACACAGCTATAAATTATTTTGCATACAGGGGTCACTCAGTGGACAGGATGAGGAGCAAGATGCTGATGGATGGTGGTGACATCTGCACTCAGTCTCAGCTTATCTGGCCAATTCAGTTTGATTTGGTTTGGTATTCATGGGTCATTTAAGATCATCCCAGCACTTCTCAGCTCTCTACCCAGGGATTTGGTCAGTCCTTAGAGCATGGTAGGGTCAATGGATCTCAGTAGATCTCCGTGTCTTAGATACAGAGAGTAGATGTGATAGCCAGGATGGCAGTTTAATCTTCCAACTTAAGTGGGGTTTCAGGCTTACAGTTTTCCTGGTGCTTAGTGAAGAAAAACATACCTATATGATTATTTACAACCTTTCAGTTGCATATTTTCATCTGAAAATAAAAATCCTTTTTCATATTTTCTCCATTTATTTTTAACACAGTGAAAACTAAATTTTGTTTGAAGCTGTGTGTGTTTAGCTTAGCATTTTACTGTGTTAATACTCCTCAACTTACTTGTAATAAAATTGCAAAAAGAAAAGAGGAAAAAAATCAATAATAATGGGCCAACCTTGTGGGACACCAAGGACTATATAAAGGCATAGAAACACCCAGTTTTCTTACAAATATTCTTCAAAAAATATCTGTAAGTATTAAGGGGTACTCTAAAAAAGGTAATTATATCAACAGGGACTTGTATCTATTTCCATTTCAGTACTCAGTCTAGGGGTTTGGCTGCTATTGACATTGTGGGAATGTGATTTAGTTTTGAATGGGAAAGGTCTAAATATTAAATACTTCCAAGATGTCAGGATATCAAATAAGAAATAAGTCTTAGTGAAAGAATAAGGTCAGCCTTGCCAATTTAGCCATTGATCTGATTTGCACTCGGTGTTTGTGTTATGCTTTGGGTTTGTGAAATTTGTGTACATGGTTGTAATCATGTTTTCAGAAATTCTTGAGTAACTGAGCTTAGATTCCATTGATTTCAATAAGACTTTTCCAAATCATTTGTTTCTGAAGATGTTACTAATAGTTACTTAAATTTATGTTTCAAGTAAGGATAGGTCAAAAATCGAAGGAAGAAATGTCGCTGATTTAGACCATTTGGCTGATAACAACAATGATCTATCTGAATTTTCTGTATGGTAATAGCAAGAGAGGAAACAATTATTTTGAGGAATTAGTTTAATGATGCAATTAAATGCACTATTAATTTAAAATTAATTAAATTACGGTTATTAAATAATTTATGTATAATTGCAGTTAGCAAGTTATAAATTCATCCACACTCAAACCTTAATGGTCCTGAGATATTTGATCCTATCAGTGCTTTCAGAAAAAAAATGTGGCCATAAATTACATGTTTGACACAGAAATTCAGAGAAATTATTCTTGAAAATTTTATCCCTTTTAAAATATCAGTCCAAAGGATATATCTGAGTCAGTGATATGTAGATTTCTTTGCTAAGGAGTTCAGAAATTTGCTACAGTGTAAAACATATTTTTTATCCCCATGTTTTTTTCTTTTTTCTCTGGCAGAAATCGTAAATTGCTGTTGCATCATGAAATTCAATCAGATTGACCAATGTAATTTAGGAAATAAGTATAAAGGGTAACTTCAGCTAGCTCTTAGCTTCTGTGACCTCCCTCTCTAGTCTCTGAAGAGAATTACATTCCTCCAGGGCAAAGCTAAATGTGAGAGCTACCTGTAGGTACTCAGATTATCCCATCAAGGAAACTGCCTCTCTTCAAAGGATGCAAAGTGAGCCTGAGGAGACACACTGCCCAAGGGTGATGGTTTTTGTCAGTATTTTTGTCTTTTTTAGAATAGTAAAAGTATTAGTGGTTTCCACAGTAGTCTGGAAAATTCATATATATGTCTATATATATAAATTCTTATATATATTTGTGTACATCTTATGAAAATTGTACCTAAACATCACTGCAAGTCATAGGCATAAAATCTTTTGGAGAGTAGCCTTTGCTTTTGGATTAGCAGATGCGTATTTTGTATCAAAATTATTCCAGGTGTAATTCAAGTTATCTATGGTCTTATCACAGGAGTGAATATTGTTGGTTCTTGTTACTGTTTCTGCTGTCATATTTATGAAATATTTGGGTTTTATCATTAACTTAGAAGGAATACATATGGCCCAACAAATCCACTATCGAGAATCTAGTATCCATGCCAAAATTTACATTCCACAGAAATGTTACAATGTGACTGTTTAATTTCTGCCTACTAATTATAGTCACCTTCTCTGTAAAGATACACTTAATTTCCTATTGAGCATCATGTTGCATTCAGTGCCTGCTGAGAGAATGAGCTGTAAAGCAAAGCCCTTCAGTTCTGACAGCATAACCATGTTCCAAAATCTGCCAGGGTACCTCTGCTGCTGCTGTCAGCTTTGCCACACGTGCCTTGTGTATTCCCACTGGTGCTGGTAGAACACACAAATTGAGGAAACGAAGCCCCTGAAGTCCCATCGGCTTTTGTTCAAAGGCAAATGAGCATCCGGGCTGGGTGGGTGTTGGAGCTCGTGGTGCCGTGGTTTCCTGGGGCACGCACGGAGCCCCGGCTGCAGCGCTGCACCTCCGGCCGGGGAAACGGGAGAGCCCGCAGAGCGAGGCTTCGGGCCCCGGGGGCAGGAGGGGCTGAGACACCGGGCTTGCAGAGAGCAGGACCTGGGCACTGGGAGCCTGGGGAACTGGGCTGCTGCTGATCTACAATTGTAGAGCACATTCATCCTCCGTGGGAGAAGGGGGAAGAATCAAGTCCTTGGTAAGGGGCTGAGACAAATTTTTCAGCACAGAAACCAGGCGATCCCGAGATTGCTCAGTGCTTTGTTTAGGTGGGCACTCTTTGGGGGGCAGTCTCAGCTGAAGAAGATGCCTGTTCTGAAGGCACGTTTGTACTCACAGAGTCCAGTTGTGTTCTCTTTGGTTTGCCTGTGGAGTATTCCTGCTGAAGTCAATGTCCTAGATTAGCAGGAAACAGATAAATTAAGCTGTTAAAACCAAGTCATAAGAGAGTCTGAATGTACATGCCTGTTTCAAAAACACTCAGTAAATATAGTTTTACATGTTGTAGTTAAGTGATGCTTTATTTTTGAAACTATTTTTTAAAAATTTTGGAAACAGTGCACATTTCTTAGTAGAAAATGCACAACAGTAGTATCAGACAACGGGGAGGAAATGAGGAGAAGGTTTAGAGGGGTTTATCCCTCTAACAGGATTTCTAGGGTCAGGCATCTCTCTTTATCTAATTTAGGAATTAGTTTTACAGGGATATTTATTTCAAAAATATTCCTAAATATGCTTATATAAGTCTAAAATTCTCTATTTGGGAGGTAGTTTACCTGGATTCTGGGGGAGAGGAGAGAGAGATACTTAAGAGTCCGAGACTCTTCACTCATATTTTTGTACATGAAAAGAAGCAAAAGCAAAACATAAATATTACTTCTGTGGTTATGGATAAAAAGTTGAGCTTTGAAATAGAATAGCTATCCTAGAGAAGTGCACTTACATAGCCTAACAAATACCAGCCTTGATTTAATAATTTTTGAATGTCATTGCATTTTTATTTGCTCTGTGTGTGATTTCACTGTCTCTCTTGAACAAGGTGTTGCCGTGAGCACTGAAATGTTGGTATTCAGGTTAATTATTTGCGTGGTGGGGACATATTGTCCTGGCTCTGTGAAACAATTACATAGCCAGCAGTTGGACAGGGAGCCATTCATTCCAGAACACAGGGGAAAATATGAGACTGTATTTTTGCTTAGTTAAATTTAAAGTAGCAGCTAATATGTAATTTGTGGCACTTCCCTGTCATTTTTGATGGTTATACAGAATGAAGTGTCCTCCCTTCTGCTGAATTTTTGAGGAAATTAAATACTTTCTCAGTAAATTGGAGGATTCAGTCTCAATTACAGCATTTAAATATTGTCAGTCTGTATCAGATTTCTGAAATTACAATATTTTACCTTTATAGATCTGATATATAACCTATCAGCTGAATTATTAATACAAGAAAAAGTAGAATATTTCATATTTCAGAAGGTGTAAGGGTTTCTCTGTTTATGTTATGGGTGTTCTTGTTTGTAAATGAGTTACCCTCAGTTGCTATCATCCACGTCTAATAAGAGGATTTCTTATGTCATGGTACCTGTGTGCTCTTAAGACATTGATCCCCACTCATCAAACATTTCTGCTTCAAAATATCACAGCTAATATCTCTCGTTGTATTGAAAATGTTAACTTGAGAAAACCACATTTTGATTTCCCCGGTGCATGCATTTTAAAATCTGAATGAGGTGAGATTTTTTTAAAAAAATGTGATTTGTATTATAAAATTCTATGCCTTTAGTGTGTTTATTACATGTGCTGTTGGTGTCTATATATATATATAAACCTGATCTTCCAGGGTCTCAGAGACTGCTTCTCACCCTCATCTACACATATTTTGATTTTCAGATATCTGCCCAGAATTGTATTAATAATCTAGCATTAGCTTTTAATTTTGTACTTTGTGAGTACAGCTCTCGCCTTGCTTATTTCTGGCTCCTGAACCTGAGTCACGTTTCTTTCCCTCATCACATTCCTGGCTTTTCATGGAGCTGACACCTCACGGAAGTAACTGCAGGACTTAATGTCTTGTGTGTATTCCCAGAGACCAGCACTTGGTGCACCCTCTTCTGCATGACAGCACCCCGATGAGTGAAATTACATCACTGCAGGGGGATGTTGCGATGACACAGAAGCTGTCTCAGCACAGTTCCACTGACTTTCTTCCCAGTTGCTGGCTGTGGGATATCACCAGGGCTTCCCCGTGCTTCTGTCTTTCCCAGTTCATCCAGATGTCTCACCCACCATAAAAATATTGCGGCAACCTAGAGGCTGCTTTGAGGTGCTTGAGCACAGACAGACATGGTTGGGGTGAACAGAACAATCACCACTGAATCTGGGCTTCCTTTTTGGTAGCAAACTTTCAGTCCTGGGAAAAAGGCCAGTGTTAGAGGTGGAGGTTCTTCAGGAGCTTGGCATGTTAGGTGTGCTTAGTTGTCTGTGTTGTCTTTATAGTTCCTCTAAAATGTGTGTGTTGTATCACCTAGTTTTTCTATCTAAGCACTACCCTACCCCTGACCCCAGCACCATGGATTTCCAGACCACAAAGATGTAGGAGCAGCAATATTGGGGTCCTGCCAGGACGGCCTTGGCGTGCCTTTTCCAGCCCCAGTTTTCCTGAAGCTGGAGGTTCTGACTCTTTTGACCCTAAACCCTACCCTAACCCTAACAACTATCTTGAGATTTTCTGCTTGACATTTACTTAAAGCTATTTATTCACTTTAAAAGCAAAGAAATTCAGAGAAATGGGAGTGCAGATATCTGAAGATGTGTGCCAGATATTAACACCAAGAAACGCACAGAAAATGATTCCTACTTCCAGAAGCACTTTTGCTCTTTGCCATTGGTGTTCTCCAAAATGTTTCTTTCTCTGTGTTACATTTTGTCAATGGTCATTACTGCTTTGCACCTGTCCTGAGGCTTAAACCACCTTGGCTGTTTGTATCATGGCTCAGGCCCTGGGTATGGAATACAAAAGCTCATTTTAGGCAAATAATTTGCACATTAAGGTATTGTGGATTTACAGCTTGGATTTCCTGGCTGCATGTCTGTTGAGGATGTTATAGTGTTCAGTGTGCTGGGATCTCAGGCTGTCCAGCTCTCCAGCTCTGAGAACCTCAGCAGCCACACTCCATCTTCTACTTAAACACAGAGCCTCACTCTTGGAAGAGCCAATCATTCAAAGCCTTTTCAGTGTACCTGGCAGAGCTTTCAGTCATCTTTCAAATACAAATTGCTTGCAAAAGAAAGCAGTGCCATTTTCCTCCTGCTGGCTTTCTGAAATGTCATGTTGGGAAAAGCACTTACCACGTCTTTCATATGAAGAGAAAGCTTTCAGTAATGACTGATATTTCTGAGTCTGTTGCAGCCAGTGCAGCTGTTGAAAATGTCATTGTGTATGGCACAAACAGGGGGGCATTTTGAGCAAGACCGTGCACTAACTGATTTCAGTATTAGTTGAAAAAGAAAAAAAAAAAAAAGGCAATAAAATGTTTGAAGATTAGACGACCTTTTGGATGTAAATGAATAAAATAAAACAAAAATAGAAAAAGTTTTATTAGTTCTTGAAGTCATCAGTAAAAATACATTATTCACAATACTAGCTGGAGATCTATGAATTTAGCAGACTCTGTGATTGAATTTCACATATCTATGAGCAGAATTTTGAACAATCAGGCCAACAGCAATATTCCTTCATTGAAGTGCTGGAATAATTCTTTGGCAGAGTATGTAAAGAGGCTGAAATGTTTGTAATGTTTTACAAGTAAATTTTTTACTTTTATTACTGCCCAAACACCTCTGAGTTGAGGTTTTTATCATTTTTACCAGTTATGATAAAAGTATAAATAGTATTTTTTCTATAATTAGATGTGACTATGACTAATTCTGACAATGCATTGCCTCACATCCCTGCATGAGTTTCCCATCTTCCTCATCTGGCCAGAATTTGGGAGCTTTCCTCTATTTCTCATGGATACATTAGCTTTTTGTTTTCTCTTGGTTTTATCTGTCCTTATCTATGTTCAATTGTCATTTTTTTTCCATTCTGTTTGTTTACCTTTTCTTGTATAGATTTTTTTCTTTTTTACCCAGTATTTTTTCTCAGCTTCCTGTTTTTTTATTTTTTTTTTATTTGTTCACTTTTGACTTGGGTCTTATATAAGTGCAAGAACACCTAACATTTCTGAGTTCTAATGTTCACTGAATGCTGAACTGTAAAGTTGCCTTTGGAGCTAAGGGGAGACCTAAATTTAGAACCAGTGATTCTTTTTGGGGTCAGTGGTCATTTGTTCATCTCCCATGTGTACTTAGAAAAAACTTCCAAAGCAAACTGCAGGGTCTCAGCTGGGAAAACAGAAAGAACAAAAAACAGAAAATGAAGTTTACCTGTGTGTCCCTTTTGCTGTGGCTCACCAAAGTGTTTATTGTTTCATTTCAAAGGAGTTGCTGTTTTGAATATGTGTATACATGTGTGCATATGCATCCACCATCTCTGAACCTTGCAGAGATTGGCTGTGCTTTGTGCTTGAAAAACAGTTTGAGGATGAATATGATTTCTGCTTGTGTTTATGTTGCTGACAGATATGGAGAGGGCCATTGTGTTATTGGGCATTGCTGGCTTCTGAACTGAACCTTGGAGCACTTGAGAGCTTCAGATGGTTTGTCCTGTCAGCCTGCAAACACACAGCAGGGATGCCAGCCACTCTGTGCCCCCTGCCACCCTGTGCACTGTATTATTAGTGTTTATTCACCTGAGGAATATCATTCCTTTCCAAAGCTTTCCATCACTGACATCCAGACTGTACCCCACTGGCTCCAGAGGATCCCCTTTGAGCCTTTGTGAAAAGCTGTTCAGGGCTGTGCTTGTGCTGGAGCACACAAATCAGTGATCAAATGGGTCCTTCGCTGAATGAATCGTGCTTTTTTTCTCTGCAGGGAATAAATCACAAGATAGTGGGATTGCAGAGATGGAGGAGCTTCCAGTCCCACACAACATCAAAATAAGTAACATCACATGTGATTCCTTCAAGATTTCTTGGGACATGGATTCTAAATCCAAGGATCGCATTACTCATTACTTCATCGATCTCAACAAGAAAGAAAACAAGAATTCCAACAAATTCAAACACAAGGTAATTTTCATTTAAAAATCAAGGCACAAATACTTGATTTTAGGTAGATGAATCTCTGTGTTTCATTAAACTTTCAAAGCCAGGCCATGGGAAACGGGAACTGCAAAGGTGGGGTTGGATTAATCTGATGGAATTTTGGTTTACTCAAAGTATTTTCTCTGTCTCCAGCCTATGTGCATGTACACACAAATACATTTGTTCCACAGAGAACTGCACATTACCTTTTCTGTTCCATTTGAAGGCACTTCTGGAACCTCTACAATGTAGTGCAAGACTGCCATTTTATTCCTGACTAGTTCTTTATCATTATTTACAAAATGTGTGTATTCTCTGCCTGTCCTTGTTCAGTGACAGACTCCTGAGAGCCATACAGAAGAGCCACAAATTCTAATGCACTTCAGGAAGGCTTCCAGCAATTTTAGTTTGCAGCACTCAGCACTGTGACCTGAATATTCATCTGGCCTCTTTCCTCGAGCCTCTGGTGCAGGAACATATTGAAGGCATTGCAGGATCTGTACTTACCAAATCCAGCAAAATCTGCTCTGACCTCAGAACAGTTGAAACACTGACATGTCTAGAGAAACAGGGAATGAGATAGAACATTCTCCAAATTTAAAAATGTTGGCATTATCTAAAAGATAAGGTTTGCCATGGCACAAATAACCATCCAAACAAATGTAAGGGCTGTAATTATCTCAGCACCTAAATAACTGTTGGTTCCTAAGCCAGTGGGATAAACAGAAAATATTCCCACCAATTTCTCTGAGGCTTTTTATTGTGAGAGTATTTTTCATGAGATTTCTGTTAATGGCAGATGTATAATTTTCTTATTTTACCTTGTTGTTGTTGTTGTTTGGTTGGAAGTAACATATACATTGAAAGTAAGAAAAAAATCACTTAGTATTGCTTGAATTGAGAATTTTATATGTTTGGCCAGGGTGTTGCAGTTGCTAGGAACCAGTGTGTGAAGCACTACTAAACCTAATGTTATAATAGGCATGTATTATGCCCCATGTTTAATAGTAATAGCAAATATAGTAGGGTACTTTTGCTTTTCTCTTGCTCTTACTAATTTTGGACTGACAGCCTTTGAATTGAAATTCCCATTTTACAGTGCAGGAGTAAATATACTCTCTAAAGTGGGATGGAGTCTTTCTAATTTCATTTATTTTATTATTCTGCATGTTTTTTCATTCATGTGGAAACGGGTGTATACTTGGAACATTTATTTTTGTGAGAAGTAGAGCCATCCTAGTAGAGCAAACACCACATACACTTCAGAATCTTTATCACAGTGATGAGACTAGACTTAAAATGGAGAGGGGGGAAAGGATATTGGTATAATAAAGATAAGCTGTTAGATTTATTTCGTGTTTCTCAGCAATTCCCCGGCTTTTTACTGTGCACTAGTGTTTAGTCAAAGGACAAAGGTAATTGGTTTTGTAAGAATGGGAGGCTAAAATCAATTAAAATGATGGATAATTTGGATGTCTTGTAAGAATTAACTTAAAATTGCTTCCTACTAATTTTGTTTGTGACTTGGTTAAGATTTTTTTTTGTGTAATTTTTTGATGGTTTTATTCCCAAGCCTGACTAACAGAGATCCAGAGAGCAAAAAGGGTGGACAATAGTAAAGCACAGACTGAATATCCAACTCTGTGCCAGAGCACTTGGGTGTTGGCTTTCATGCATCTTTAGTACTAAGAAATTTTTAACACACCTTCTAGAATGAACTTTGGTTGATAATTGAAGTGCCCAGATTGCAAATGTGTGACCCAGGTGTGGTTCAAGACAAGCATCCTTCCTCCCTCTAAGGTCAGCCACAGGAGTTTCCCAGCTGAAGCTCAGCAGCAGGAGCTGATAGCCCAGCAGCTGCAGCACTCGGGGCTGAATCCTCACAGCAGGGAACTGACTTCACTCCCCACCCATCTGCTGACTTCCTAACAAAGCTTTTGCATAAAGGAGAAGGGTAGCACTGCCCTTTCTCCTGGCAGAGCTTTTTAGAGAGAAAAGAGTGAGCCCTACTGCCTAGATATGAGAAAGAGCATTGGGATTTACTCCTAGGAGTCATCCAGCACCCTGAAGATGCCTGTGCAAGGAGAATTCATCCTTACTTAGCTTGTAAGTAGGGTAAAGCACTACAAGTGCTCATCTCTCTCACAGGTGATAACACAAAGGACCAGCTCAGTTTCTAACTTACACAGAATTAACATTAAGTATCAGTTTGCTCAGAGGGCTGTAAGTTACTTGGGATACAGACTTAACCTGATGGATCCATGACCCCTCAGGAAAGGGAGCTGTTTGTTTTCTTGTCTACCTGGGAGACCATCCATGAGTGATTCATCCCTCCAATACTCTTTCTGCTGGTAAATATATATTCAGCATACTTAGGGTGCATAAAGTTTTATTAATTTTAACTATTGTCATCATTTCTGTGAAGGAGAAGGTTTGTATTAAAACTGGTGTGCAAAGACTAGAATTGTAATAAGATTTTGTCTTCTTTTCAATTCATTTTGCATACCTCTTCTCTTTTTTAAAATATGGAAATATGATTACTCCCATGTAATAAGAAAAATACTCAAATATTTAGCAAAACTGGGACCAGAATCTGGGTGTGCTGATTTCCCACAATGTGTTTGTTCTATGAGATGACCTGGCAAAGGGAAGGGTAAGATGAAATGGGAGAAAGTTGAAGACTGAAAGCTGCCTCCTTTTCCCAAAAAGAAGAGTAGAGTGACTCACACACCTTGCTGCTTAGTTATTCAAAGCTTCCAGGCTGTTCTTAGAAATTATTGCCATCTAGGTACCTTTAGATCTGTCTGGTGGGTGCTGGCAGTGGAGCAGCCATCTGCCACTCCAGAATCCTGGCTCTCCTTGAGCTGGCATCATACCTGCTTTGCACTTCTCTGGTGGCTCAGCCAGGAATGAGAGCTGAGCAGAAGGGAGATGAAAGGGACAAGTGGAGAATCCCCAGAGAAACCTCAGTGTGAACATTTGAACATTTCCTCTATATTGTGGCCTCTAAAAAAAAAATGGTGTTTGCTTAGAAAAAATCCAGCAGATTAGACTTGAGAGACACATCTGCCCCTCCTCTCCAGCTGTGCAAGACGTAAACTCCTCTGATTAATGTTGTGGTCTGCCCCTTTCTTTTTACCCTTTTTTGTAGCATCCCCTTTTTTTTGGTATGGTTAAAAGAGGCTGCTGATGCACAGCTGGAAGGGAAAGCTTTGACACCTGAGGGCAACAAGGCTTTTAATGTTACATGAAAACTGACAAATTTACTGCGGAAAAAGGGTGGGGGTAAAGGCTCACTGGGGCGTGAGCACAGAGATCTGACCCAGGTGGAGGCTGGTTTTATCATAACCCAGGAAGAAGTGACAGGAAGACCAATGATGTTAACTGTGGCACCTGCTGACTGCATTAGTAGTAGCAGACTCAGTCCAGTGGGATGCATTTTGGGGTGACAGCTTTAAATGTCATTTGGTGTTCTTTTTTTTTTCCTTTGTAATTTGTCTTAATTGTAGCTTGCACAACTGTCTCCTTTTCAGATAAAGTTTTCATCCAACTATTATTTGATTTAAATGAGAATTGGCAAAAGAGAAATCATGACTACAAAATTTTACCCTGGGTTATCACTCAATTACATCAATTCTTGTAATATCCCAAGCTGCTAATTTTACCGTTTCTTAATACGGAAAGTGAAGAAAATTTTTTGTTGATGGAAAAACAAAAGGAGAAAGATCTTTTTCCATAATAGAAGACAAGGAAAAATAATCCTTCAGATCTTGCTTCTATTCCTTTTTTTTACTTATAGGACTGCTGTGCTAGTATTTATAGGTAGATGATTGTGGACTAGTACTTATAGGTGGACAGTTAAGGATGTCATTTAAAGTGCCCACTTTTCACATGGCAGCCATCTTACTATCCTGTTATTACTGGTGAATATTCAGCAATAAATATCTCTCATTCTATCACAGCTCCTCAGGTACACTGCAGAGAATGATTCACCTCCACTGTGAGTCCTTTCCCCCACAGCTCTAGCATAAACTGTCCCATTTTTCAATTTTTTCTGTCCCTTGGTGGTCTGTACCAAAGTCTTTGGTACTGTAGAAATTGAGTATTTTAACTACAACAAGCAGCTACTTTTCTTGGTTGCACACTGAGGCTATGATATACTGGAAGAGCAAAACAGAGGATCTGAAGGGACAGTGGAGGGGAAAGCAAGAGGTTCAGTGATAGGCACAAGCTGCTTGGCTTCTTCTGGCCATTCCTGTACAGAAGGGTGTTTTTGAAAGATGTGAACCAGCCATAGTTACTCTGCAACGTGTTTAATTTTCTCTGTTGAAATTTAGTTTGGAAGGTAGCAGCAGCAGCAGTGTAGCTGGACTGATTGACAGGAGGAGGAATTTTGTTTGATTAGATTGGCTGAAAGAAACCAGTGAGAGCACAAGAAGCTCTTAAATTAAGATATCTTTGTTCTCAGAAGCATGTCTTTTTTGCATATGTAAGCACAAATGGCCCTGGTCTGAATTATGTATTTGGGCTATATATAATAGCATTACTCTACAGTCACTTGGAACAAATAATTATTTCATACAGGCAGGTTATCCCCACGTCTCTTAGAACAGGCCTTACACCACTGTCCTCTGCCACTGCTCACTTATGCACCAACAAACTGTGGGAAGTAACTCGAGTTTGCAGAGAGGAGCAGGGTTTGGGGACAGCACTGCAAAAGCAGTGAAGGAAAGAGCGGCAGATTGGTTTGGATTCACTGCTGACTTGTGTGTGGTTGTGTCCTTCTGTCTGTGCCAGGATGTACCCACCAAGCTGGTGGCCAAGGCCGTTCCCCTGCCCATGACAGTGCGCGGGCACTGGTTCCTGAGCCCCAGGACAGAGTACACGGTGGCAGTGCAGACGGCCTCCAAGCAGGTCGATGGCGATTACGTCGTCTCGGAGTGGAGTGAAATCATCGAGTTCTGCACCGCAGGTAACATCGCTGAGGGATCTCCTTCCACAGGCTGGAGTCAATTACTGCTGGCTCTGCTGCCACGCTGGGCTGGTCACCTGCCAGTGCTGACTGTGCTGGTAGCCTTCAACAGTCCCCCCTGGAGACTGGAATTCAAACTTCAGGGTTTGCATGTGCCGAGGTTTGGCACATTAAGCAGCCTTTTCTTGCACAGTAGCTTAGCTGTCCCAAAGTGCTGTGCCTGCCGCCAGTGCTTCTCCCAGGCTGAGAAAGGGCCACCTGTGTGCCTGTCCTGGCTACCAGCACCTGTGGGGAAAAGGTAAAACAGCAGCTCCCTGACAGCTTAAGACATTCTGCTGCTCTGCCTTCTCTGCATGTTGCAAAGCCTCAGCACCATCAACACCCTGTCTCAAGAGTCACTTTGGCCTTTGACTTGTAAGGCTTCCTTTGGATATTCACGACTGGCCTGTCACTGTGCATGCCTCTGTGAAAGCTGGAGACTGAGGCAAGCACAGTATGAATCCCGTGTTGGTTGGGAAGCCATTTAAGCTGGGTCCTAAGCAAGCTTTGTTAGTTCTGTCATTGATTGTTGGCTCACAACCAGATGTATTGTAGCAAACAGTTTGTCAACTGATATGAGCCAGAGAGGGCAGTCCTGAGCTGCACTGCAGTCCCGAATACAGGGAAAGCAGCTCTAACATAGGAAATCCTGAGCTGAAAGTTGCTGTAGGCTTGCAGTCTTCGTGAGGAAGGAGTGGGGAGAATCACAAATGCCTGCTCCTGCAGGCATCTGCTTGTTGCTGCTGTTGAAAACTGGGGCATGATGTGATGTGTATTACCAAGACTCTGTTCCCAGTTTCAGTCTGGCTGTGTCTGTGGCTTTTGGAGAGTGTTGTGGTTTTTCCTGCCCCCTGTACTAGCAGTTTGTCTTTCCTTTCCAGATTATTCAAAAGTTCACCTAACACAGCTATTGGAAAAAGCTGAAGTGATTGCAGGCCGTATGCTTAAACTGTCTGTTTTTTATCGGAACCAGCACAAAGAATACTTCGATTATATCAGGTAAGAAACTAAACATACACAAAGTCCTTTGGCAAATTAAAGGAGTAATGAAAATAAGTAAATAGAGACAGCTGTGCTAAAGCTGGAGCAGAATGTCTGCATGCTTTATAGCCTATAGAGAGGAAGGCAAAGAATCAAATACAACTCGTTTCTTTCACCTTGCTTAACTCAGCACTTCCATTAGGCAATAAAAGTCTGTGTTTTGAAGCAGAAACTGAGGTACTCATAGGGCCTCCTGCTAGATTTAAGCATCTGTAATCATAATGGAGAGTTTAGTAGCCAAATATTTCCACTGTACTGAGAAATTAAGAGTAAGGTGACTGAGAGCGTGCAACAGTATGCATAGGCATTTGCCTGCATGTAAGAGTTCCATCTCAAATATTTGCTCTCCACGTACAACCATCCTGTTTCCACACCCAAATGCAGTTATACAGACTTTGCAATCTGAATCTTAATTTATAGACTATGAGGGGAGGGCAAGCCCATGATGTTTAGACAATGTTATGACACTGTGCTTGGAATGAAAAAATAGGATGGCTGGAGGTAGGTTCCCTGTTCTTTGGAGATCCAGTATGCCCTCCACACATGGTTGGAAGCATCAGTACAAGAGAAGAGCAGACTTTTTGATAGAAGGAGTCAAAGCTCATGTGCTGAGTGAGCCAGGAGCAGCCACACAGAGTAACCTTCTCCTGTTAGAAGAACACGGATGTGAGGTAAGCAGTGTTGAGAGGCTGCAGCACTGACTGCTTCTTTAATATTCATCGAGAGATGGGGCTCCCAATGGGCCACATAATTTCAGTTTTATGTGTGTCACACTAGTACCTGCCTAGAATGGAAAGTTTTTAAAACAACTCAAGGCAATCCAGCTTCAAAGAACAGGCCCTACCACACTTGGAAACATTCCCACTTTGTAGTCATGGGTATCTGATTTATTCCAGGAGTGTATTGGATATTGCAGAGCACAGGCTTGCTCTTCCCCATCTGTGTTTTGGAAGGATTGCACACAGGGACAAAGCTGCAAAACTCAGTGCAGGTAGAGAATAAACTGCAGTTGTTGAGGCTCTTCAAGGCCCTCATAAACCACTGCTGCCATCCAGGGCTGGATACCACAGAAGGGAAATGCCTGTGCTGTTCTGATCCTCATGTTGCTTTGTTTTCAGCTATATAATCATAGTGCATCTGCCTTTGTGTTCATTAGTGTTGGAAATTGCCACTGAGGTGCATTTATAGCTGTGGGTTTGGTCTTGTTCTGCCAAATGTGTCTGTGATTGATTGTACTCGGTTTCCCTTCTTCCTGTTAAGTTCTTTCTTGGTTCAACACCAATAGAGATGAGTTTGTTTTCCCTCTGTTACTGAGCTGGAGACAAAAAACTGTGTTTTACCAGGCCACTGGGAAGCTCCAATACCAGAACTGGCTGATGGTCACGTCTTTTGGTCACAAATAGACTAATACAGTCCAAGGGCTAATCCTTCCCCAGTACACCCATCTGTATGTTATGTTAAAAACCCTAACCATGTGCTTCCTGCTAGGGAAAATTCCTTGTGATCCTGTGCCTGCCAATGGCCTCTGCTGTCATCACACAGCCTGGAAAAGCTCTGCTGGCATTGGCACACAGGCATCTGCTCCTGGTGCTAAAGCAGCAGCCCCTAGATGGAGGGTTTGAGGGGAGAGCTCAGAAGGGCTGTTTGTGTCACTGCAGCTTGTGTCACCTGGGCTGGGAGCACCACAAAGCAGCTCAGATCCCCCCAAAGGGCCACCTATAATTAGCCTAATTGGCCACTGGATGTCAGTATCTTGCCACAGGAATGGAACCTACTTTCTCAGAATGAAGCCTGATTTTTCAGGTTGCAAAGGTTTTAGGTGGTTATTTAAGCTCATTCGACATTTTTTTATTTTTTTTCTCCCTAGTAATCTCTTCAGTCATAAAATACTAATTATACCCCTCATTCCAATCAGTGTCTTATGAAATAGGGCTTGAGACAATAAGTAAGTAGTATTTGAATGGCTCAGAAAACTTCTGAAATGTATCTTAGAGTAAAATAAAGATGTACTGCTGAGGCAATTACAAATAATGAAAAAAATAATCACAGCTGGAGACACTTCTGAGTTGATTTAGAGCTGTTTTGTAATGTATACACTGAGTTTGTTTGCTTTGACTGCTACCTCCCACTTCAACCAAGCAAAACCTTCTCCCATACATCACCATTTTACATGGACCTGTTGCAAGTTAAAAGCAGAGCAAGAACAGTCTTTCTTGGCTAGTTTCCCCTATCCTAAAAGAAGGAAAGAAGGAAAAAAGAAAAAAAAAGTAAAAGCAAATCAAGAGGGAATATAAGAATTATAAGAATCTCCCCCACAGGCTCATGCATTTTTAGTCTGTCATGTCAGTGAGTATAATGACATTGTTTTAAGGTTCCTAGCAAATATGGTGTTTGCAGGGCTTACAAAAGGGGATAGTTCCTTTTCAGGTATCACATGGTGGCAGGTGCAGAGGGAGCCAAAGCTGCCACTGGGGCACTTCCAGAGCTGTGTGGTACACAAATACTGGGGAATGCCCTGCTATACATAAAATTTCAGGTGCTAAGGAGGGTTAGCTAGGATGTTTTGGAGTGTTCTCCTAAATTTAGCAGCCTAATGCTGCTGAGTGAAATTTGGGGTTTTAAACATTGACTTGTTCATTGTATATTTCTTTTCACTGGAATGAAATTGAGCTAAGTTTAAAAAAAAAAATTAGTCTTTTTTTCCCCTTAGGACTAGTGACTGCAGAAGCTGGATACCAACCAAAGTGGAAACTAACCAAATTGCCTGATTCTCTGTGCCCAGCTCTGCACTGATTGAAGTCGGCAGTAGACCAATTAGACTTGAAATGATCATTTGGGGACAAAAAATACTGGCAGACAGTAGATTCTTTCCTATAACCTCTGAAAAGCAGCCTTCAGAAATAACTTTCACTGGCAGTTTTCTACACAAACTATATACTGCCTATGCTAAAAATACATATTAACAAACAGTATATTCAGCATATGGAGACTGACTTGCAATATTCAACATGTGTTTATTGTTAGAAATGTAGTGTAAGTCTGAACAAATTAGCTAATTAAAGATACTTGTGGTTTGGGGGCTTTTTTGTTTGTGCTTTTTTTGCCTGCATGTGATACCCAGACAGCTGACAGAGAAGGCAGGCTGGAAAAGCAGATTTTCCCCTTGAGCAGGAATTATTCTAGCTCTTCCCAAGTCTGATGGCACTTGATTTTCTTGGTCCTAAGACCATGACACTAACTCCAGGCTTTCAGTTTAATGGTTTTCCTTTGTGTCCCTTCAGTCCTGTTCCCAAACAGCATGCTGTCCTAACTTTCCACTTTCTCTTGACCATGTGTTACAAAATAAACAATACCAGTCCTTCATTTGTAGAGAGCATCATGGGAATGCCATGCAGCCCTCTGTTAAGGATAACAGTGGCAGCCATGGCTCTCCGATCAGTGGGAAGCTGGAAGGCATCTTCTTTAGCTGCAACACCGAGTTTAACACTGGGAAGCCACCTCAAGATTCACCCTATGGAAGATACAGGTATGAGATTGCAGCTGAAAAACTCTTCAACCCAAATACTAACTTGTACTTTGGAGACTTCTACTGCATGTACACAGCCTACCACTACGTCATCCTGGTGATCGCCCCCGTGGGGTCACCAGGAGATGAGTTCTGTAAGCAGCGCCTTCCCCAGCTAAATATAAAAGATAACAAATTTCTGACCTGCGACGAAGAAGACGGGGTCATGGTTTACCATCATGCCCAGGATGTTATTTTGGAAGTAATTTACACTGATCCTGTGGATCTCTCCCTTGGCACAGTTGCAGAAATTACTGGTCACCAACTAATGAGCTTGTCTACTGCAAATGCAAAGAAAGATCCCAGCTGCAAGACCTGCAATATCAGTGTTGGACGTTAAAACTTCCCTCGTTCCTTAGGAGCCTTCAAACCTCTGTTGCCCATTTCCATAGTCAGACAGTTCTGTCGGAAGCATGCACATGCCGCTGTCACCAAAAGCAACTACCAGTCTTCAAAATCTCCAATAGCCTTCTTAGGATTTCTTCTCTCCCTCTTTCCCTCCTATTCCCCTGATGCTTTAAATGATTAGAAGTCCTGGATTTCTTTCTGGCAACCATTTATACCTAGATGCTGCAAAAATTGTTTTCTGTTTCTTGCCAAACGTAACAAAATCCTATATAAACTGCTTTAGCAAAATAAAAATAACGGCTTATAAATGGTGTTTAAATATGCATTCATTTTAACTACTGAACAAGTACTGGGATAACTGAACAGCATGAAAGGTTGTAATTGCAGCATGATTTGAATTTCAGAGCCTAGAAATGTCAGCACTTCCAACGTGTTGTTTGACAGTGTTATTTATGTTATTTATATTAGCTAACTGAAAACAGAAACTGTGTCTCGACATAATAAATATAATAGAAAAATATTTTATTTGTACTGTTGTATAAAATATTATACAATCATATAGAATATATAGATTACATTTTAATATCAATTGTATACATGTCATTAAATCATTTTCCCTTATCAAAGATGTAGTTTGTAAACTTCAAATAGCTCTGTATCTGTTCCTGTTGCTCTAGATGACTTTAATTAAAACAGATTTATGAAGACCATTTCTGATTCATAAAAGTTAAGTTATAAATTATTAAATCAGTACACTGAAACAACAAACAGCTGCAAAATAAAAAATTCCTTTTTTAGTGTTCATATTTTTTCCTCCGTACTACTTGAAGATGTGTACATCTTCCAAATCATGCCATTACATACTGAATACAAACATGGTTGGTACATAATAGGCTTTATAAAATCAAAGTCTTCTTACCAAGATAGAAAACAGGTTGCTTATACTATGTGGTCAATACAAAATGACAGGTAAAGCAGAACACTAAACATGACTCAATTGGTTCCAGTCCCTTTTTTTTTCTCTAAGTAATTCTTCCCTCCTTTCTGTCTGGGCTAGGAATTTCCCAGAATCCCTGCTTTTCATTATTATCATACAAAACCTGCTGATAATCCTTCTATTACTAGTCCACTTTTCACACCAAAGGCCTATCACAAACAGTGACAATTCTCCCTAATATTACAAAGTGTGGTGCTCTGAAAGATGCATAATTCCAATGGAAAAATAACTTTTTATAACCTTATTTTCAGTAAACAAGAAGTCTAGCAGTCCTCATCAGATAACTGTGACACTCACTTATATACCATGTACTTTATCTATCCAAAATATCTTAGCATAATGCAGTAATCTAGTCCTGTTTATATATATCTATATGTGGCAATTTAAAACACAAGAAGTACTTCAACATTTTACAAAGTGCATGCGTCCAAACGAGCTTTGGTAGTTAGAGAAGCGAATGTTATAGCGTCAGGCAAACCAAAGTGCAAAGGTTAATAGAGAAATCAAAATTAGCATGTAGTTGATCTATTTACTGACTTTTAAATTCTGTGAGCCAGGTCCTGTGAACTAGTGAAAAGGACAGCAGCCAGTACATTTCTTCCATCTGTTCTCAGCAACCTGTAGCTGTTTCATTTTGCCGAGCGCTTTCTCTTATTCCTATAACAACACTGGCTCCATTTGGCAGTCACGTTCTGGCCTTTTCTTGCACAAGCAGCATCACTCTGCTCTACTCCCAGCCCTGGCACTGCTTCTTCCTGTGCACCTTTCTTTGAATGGCAACTCTGTCTTGACAGCTAGAGTATGTTCTGAGTTTTTCCTTCACTCACTTAAATTCATTTCTTTTAATCTAGTGAATCAGCACCTCAATAGTCAACATTATTGATTAGTTATAACACATGTTAACTCTGGAAACAAACATGTGGCTCATTAGCATGTACTAAGATGTACTAAAAACCTGCAGAACCTTTCCTCACACTTTTAGAGCAGGTCCAACTGAGAATCTACATTACTTCAGTGTCCTTTTAATTTCTTGACATTCTCACAGTGCACTTCAAGGCTTTTTCAAAAGGAAAAATATATACTATAGTCCACTCACCCGTGCTTCATATTCTTGCATATTGCTGTCCTCTCTCATCACAGCTATTATAATTGGTAAAGTGCATCAAAAATCTCAGTGTGTCAAATAATTGTGCAGCAGACCAAGACCTGTAAAATTACTTTCTCTTTTTCATTATTTGTTTGCTTGCTTGGATTTTTTTTTTTCCCTAGAGAACAATATCACAGCATTGCATTCACTTCAAATGGTTTTGGAAATATCGTGCTTACTGATGAGCACCTCCAGGAGCCTGATTTTGGCTTTTGTGTGCTTGTATTCAGAGTATTCCTCAGCCATTGGCACCCGATCCTCTTTCTGAGGACTCCTATGAAAAGCAAATAAAAGCACCATCAATTTTTATGATTAAGAAGAGAAACAGTCTTAAAAATTGATTCTGCAACAACTGATGAGGATTGGGGTTTTTTTACTGATTGTAAATGAGTAAAGATAATTTGACAGGACCAAAAAGCTCTAATATACAGGAATAAAATAATATTTAAATACTGAATTTTCATATACCCGGCAACTTTCTTGACAGCTGTGGAAACATAATTACTTGATTCTCAAATATGCAGAGAAGTCATATACACCATGGTTTTCAACAAAAAGGTGTTTGCTAAATGAGGAGGAGGAAAAACAGAGTGAAAAATGGCCAGTATTTAATTCTGGGTAAAAAAACCCCAGTGGCTTCTGGTTTTAAAATCTGGCTGCTTAAAAATGGCCCAACTGCTATGTCTATTCCCTGCAGAGTGACATCCTCAGAAAGAGATTTTTAGCAGCCTCCCTTCAGCTCAGGGAATATCCTGTGCTGAGCTAGGGTTTATACCCATGACAGGCATGTCCTGGGAGATCCCCAAATCCTGCCTTTCCTCATGGTTGACCACATTTTGAAGGAACTAAGCAGAGAGAGAGATGGACATCTCCAGAGACCAGGCGTTTCCAGGGTATTTTCCAGCCCTTAGGTGCAGCCCATTTGGCCCATGCTCACCCCAGAGTGCCCACCCTCACAGAGACAAACACCCCTGCCCAGGACTCAAAGGGGACAAGGAGAGGGCTCTGCTGAGCTGCTGAGTTACCTTCCTGTCTGTTTGTAGAACTGCTCCTCAAACTCTCGAAGAGCCTTGCGAAGTCTCTTTTTATCAGCTCTTGTTTCTCTGAGATGTTCGAGCAGAACAGGCCTGTGAAACAGAGACAGGAACATGAAACCCCCTTGTGCTTGGGAGGGTTGTAAAAGCCCTGGATTTGGGTAGCAGAGAGCTTCTGCTCTGGGCCCTTGGCAGGCACTGACCAGAGAGCCCTGAGACGTCCCTCACACTCCATGCACAGTTGTACTCCTTCCCTTTTACTGGTATTCCAGCTAATAAAGGGGAGGCAGAGGCTCTGGTCAACAGAGGAGAAGCATTCAGGACTGAGCCTTGCTGCTGGCCTTAATTCCCTGTGGAATTAAAGGAGTAGAAAGGGCTCAGTATCTCCCAGGAGGAAATGCTGTGACTGAATGAAAGTCAACATCCAAACCCTGCTCCCATTTGCAGCTGTTCCTGGTCATTACTGCGATGCAGTGGAAATGCTAGTGGTACCCAGAAGCATCATTTTTGGAGGCCATGTTTTAGCTAGTGTTCAGAGAATAAGAGTTTTAAGCAGAGAGAGAATTCTGTTATGACATTTGATCCTGGGAATTTTTTTTTTTTTTTTTTTGCATAATGACAAAATGCACAGAAATATCTTCCCAGAATTTATGAGCAGGTACAGGTAGTTGAGTTACATAGAAATCTAAGTAATTTTTATTTACATTGTACAGGTAGTTGAGTTACATAGAAATCTAAGTAATTTTTATTTGATCACTATAGTGTTAGAGTCTAGTTAGATTCATTTATGCATCTAAGACCTCCCAATCAAAACACAGAAGAAGGATACCATCCCCATGGTATCTGTTCCTGGAAGGAACAGTCTTCAACAAGTTGCCTTTCTCTTCCTGGAGACAAAAATTTGGCACAAAGTTGTTTGAATAAACAGCTCAAACCACCAGTATGCTGCCCAAACAATGAACCTCCTCTGTCTCCTCTCTTCCATAAGAAAGCACTGCATCACTCCTTTGGTATAGAATATACCTATGCAACAGGTATAGCTCATATTTCACTTACAGGCTCATATTTCACTTACAAAGTCTACAAGAAACATTTTAAAATATTCAGGGGGAAAAGAGGGAACTTACATTGTTGCCTCATGTAAATTGGACATAGACAAGGCTGTTGGCCTGTAAACTTTCTTTTCATCCAGAGGTGAAATATGTGCAGGCTCACTCTCCTCCTGTGAGTAACACAGGTGCTCTTCGACAGGGAAGCAAGACATTGGACCAGATGATAACTCATGGCTGCTTTGAGAATGATCTTCATCTGAGTCTTCCTCCTCCTGCTTGGGAAATGCAAAACATTATCAAATTAATGGTTTAAATTACAATACTTACAGCAACAGGCTGACAACATAAAGAATTAGGGTCTGGCTTCCTGAGTGTATTCATTGAAACAGAGGACACATATTGAAAGGTTCACAGGTCTACCTGAGGTGGTTCATGGAAGCACTCCTGGGGTCACTGGGTTACTGTGCATTGCTTACCAGGAGTGAAAAGGACAGAAGCTGGCCCTGCTCCCAGGTATCTCCAGGCAGCAATTTATTTCTGTCTGCCCAAAAGGCCTTACATGTAGCAAGGATTTAACTAACATTCTGTATTTATATAAGCTGTGCAGTCTGGCTGGAACTTGTGCTCCTCTTATATACACATCTCCTGCATGTGTATTGTTTCCAGATGTTTTGACTGTAAAAAGAGTTGGAGAGAGAGATTCCACAGTTTTATAGCTACTAGTGTTAACTACTAAAATAGACTGATATTGGTGTCTTGCTCACATTCCTCCATCCTCACAAAAAAAAAGCTGAGCTTTTGAAAATAAGGCTTAAACACAAAAACTCCATAGGGCAAAGCTCCTAACAAGTAAGACTTAGAGGGGATTTCAGTGAAATTTTTCAGTGAAATACCCATGTGCAAGTGTGCAAAGCTTTGTACTGTGATTTTGCAAAGAAATGCAAAGTTACACTGTCATCTAAGAAGACAATAATATTTTTTTTTTAATTGCCCTAGCCCCAATTACTATTAGATTAGCATTTTTGGTAGATATGCTAATTAGCTTCCAGGTAGCCAAATTCCACAGCCTTCACTCACTATGAGACCAGTACTGTTCCATTGCACCAATGTATTATTAAAGCACTACAAACTGCACATATGTGCTGCATGATTGGTGAAAGCATTGCTGATAAGATATAGACGTTAGATGTAGTGACAGCAGGGTCCTTCATGGAAAGAGAGAGGTTTCCTTCTGTGTTGCAGATGGAAAACTACTGCCAGCCTTCGATGTCTTATCCATCCCACTGAAGTTCTTGCCTCAGAAACTGCTGCTGTACACTGGAATCTCAGGCATGCATAGAAGTTGAGTTTTACAGAGCATTTGCTCTATTTGAAGTATCAACACTCTGTATTAACTGATGAGCAGGTTTTTTGGATGTCAGTAGTTCTATTGCTGCTAAATGGACATACAGTTACAAATCAAACACAGCATTTTGTATGTTCCTTTGGATGGGAATGGATGAATTCTTTCCAACTTACAATTGTTGTGATCAAAGATGGAGCGGCCAGAAGTTTCTTGATAATTCTGTATCTGTCGTAAAGAGGTTTCATGAGACTCTTTTCTTGCTTAGTCACCTAAAGAGAAATCATAACAAAACATAACCCTCAAAAATTAAAAAATAAAAAGTAAATTTAAAAGATTCTCATTTTCTCCTGTAAAGCTGAGAAAGGTGTTAGAAGAGTATGAGCAGGTGTGTATTTTGCTTCAATAGATATTCCGTGGGAACTGTAATTCAATCGATGCAATCTAAAAAGGAAAATGACAATCTGGTCTCTAATGGGGAACACCCAGTATGGTTTCCTCACTATCTTGAGCCACACTAGCCAGGCAGAGGGTAAATTATTCTCTCTCTGAGGCTGCTGCTAGAGCAGTAGGAGTTCAGATGTGCTGCTGGCTGTGCCTTGCACTGCCAGCTCACCTCCCTAGCAGGAATGTGCCACAGCCTGCCTGGGACAAGCCACTCATCAGCCCAGTGGGATGGAGAGCACCAAGAATACGGCTCTTCAGCCTGAACACAGAGCTGGCTCTGTGCAGGATTGCTGCGTGCATTCCTCGCCAGAGCTGCCTTCCACAATGGGGAACCATCCATCCCTTCCTTTGCTTTGTTCTTGGGCTTTCATGAGCACTTGGAGCATTGATTTGGAAGAGAGTATGATTTTAAATCAGGTGTTAAGTGCCTGATCCAGCCACAAATGTTCACAAATACAAAAATACACCTTAGGGAAACTAGCTGTGCACTAGATTGACTTACTGCATTAAGGGGAGAGAAAAGGCAAATTCCACAAGGAAAAAAACCTCAAAAACTTGACAAACCTCCCCCCAGTTAACCAACCATGCCACGCTACCACACCCCCAAAGTAACATTTTCCTCAGTGATAAACTGTCCAAACAGGGTCATTTGCTCCTAGACCACCATTAGCCTCTGCTCATCAGCTCCCACACCTATGAGCATTCACTGGGTGCAATTTCACTGATTTCTGGCGCTGCAGAGAGGCCCAGGTGCACCCCTCAGATGAGTGAACACGTGAACACGTGGCAGGTCTGAAGAGACACAGACTGGCTAATGGCACAAACAATGGTCCAGAGCTGCTCAGAAAGACAAATGCCTGCTCAGCAGGAGCAAGGGACAGTAGACAAACACAGGTTGGTGGCACTGCACACACCTGGCTAATGGACTGCTTAGGGACCATTTCTAGAGCCACCCTTCACTGCAGAATGTCAGGGCTTGCCTATCCCAGCCCGGCCACTTCTCTTCCCCAGGCATCATGTTCTGTTTCACTACAAAACACAAGAGCTACAGGCAATGCCAAAGCCAGAAGAGATAATTTGAACCTGGTGAGTTGCCTCTCTGTTTGCCCTTGTCAGGTAAGTCTGGAAAAGATGGTGCTGAGCCATACCAGACATCAGCAGGGCAAACATCAGCCCCAGCACGCCCCACTGTGTTTCAAGACTGCTGTTACAGAGCTGCTTTGGCCCTGAGGAGAAACACCCCCTCTGAAGCCTGTGCTACAAAGGCACCCTGCTATTCTCTTTCTCACCTCTGAATTAAGTCTCCTTTACCTCTACATTGCATTAATAATTTATTTTTTGTTTTCCTTCTTAAGAAATATAATTTCTTCATACACTTCTTGCATACTCACTCCTTCACTCAGCTCTCATTCCAAGCCCAAATAAAATGAAAAAAAATGAGGTCAGAATCAGATCATAATTTTAACAGCTGGCATATTTTTGGACAAACAGTGGTGCCAGTTCCATTTTCCTCTACCACAACAACTACTAGCCAGAAGCAGATATTCACAAGAATACAGACATTGATATCAAAAAGAAATTCCTCAGCTGTGAAGACAAATTTTCAAATCACGATCTCACCAAGTGTGGCATTTTTTGTTTGCACCTACATTCAGCGGTCAAGTCACTTAAACAGATTTTAAGTAATAGTTTAAGTCCTGCTGTGTAAAGGCAAACACATACAACAGGTCATGTAATTTTGTAGTTCACATCTCAGACGGTGCCCTATATAAAACCTTCCTCAGCTGATGAGCATTCTAATCATACATGACAGCAGAGCCAAATCTGCTGTGAATGTGTATTCTTCCAATTTAATCCTCAAATCTGGCATTTCCCAATCATGGAGAGATACAGAGTCACTTTTTATTTTATTTTACTTTCATTTCTAATATATAAACCAAATTCATTAGTATCAGGCAATAACATTTATACCTGAAAAATAGTTTGAAATAACTAGACTTATGCTAATTGTGTAAAATTCATCTTAATATATTTAATATACCAAAAATATTGATTAGACAAGTTAGATAATTTTTAATTTACCTATCTTTCCATGGCATACTTACAGGTTGCCCATGAATACTCTCAAAATATAGTAGACATTTCTGAAGATTGATTTTTTCCAAAGCCATTTGCTTTTTTGTCATATCCTATTTTAAAAAATCCTATTTATAAGATTGTAAGTCAGGATTTCATGACAAGGGTACAGGTACATATCTGTTTAATAATCTCTTCTTCCCAGATAAACATTAATAATGAATTCTATTTCTGTCTGCACTGAGGTCAATGGGGAGTTGGCATCAACTTAGCAAGAAAAGAATCCAAAATTACACAACATATATATTAAGTTTAGCTGTAAAAAATGAGAACAACAACCATTCTAGACAAAACACTCATGAAGTTGAAAAAATGCATAGAGGGCATTCTTCAACTTTTAATTTTTCATCAAGAAAGAGAAATAGATTTGCCTTGGCTGCTAAGGGCTGTAGAACAGAAAGATTTAGCAATGCCAACCCAACCTGTTATGATAAACAGCATATTTCTGTTCAAAAATTGCAGCATGAATCACTGGTACCAAAAGAACGCTGATTTTTCAGTGTTGGTGAATAATCAGTGTTTGCACAGGTGTCTGCTGTGGGGAGCACACAGTGTAAGAGGTATTTGTCTCCTCCCTTTCCCCAGCAAGACCAGCTCCTGACAGTTGCATATTTTCACCTGGGCCAGAACACCAAAGCACATGAAGGGAATGTCATTTCCCACAGCCTCTGTCAGATCACAACAGAGCCAGGGCCGAGTGTTCAGAGGTGTGGGGGAGATGAAGTCATGTCAAGAACCATGGAGTTGGGGGCACACACACAGGGGGCCTGTCTGCAGAAAGCTGATGACAAGGGGGCTTTTAGTGACAACTTAGAGAAATACTTTTACTAATTAGACCCTACTTTTAAAAATATATCAACCCTGAAGAAGTGACACTCTTCTAATATCAGAGCACTTTGCTATTAACTTCAACAGGAGCAAAACCTGTTTTCTTTGATGTTCAAATGCAAAAACAGCACGGAGCCATTAATCAGAACTGCTAATCACATTTTCCTAAAAGGTCTGCATGAGTTAATCACTCTAAAATCGTCTGTCATTCATGTTAAGAGATCAGCTGTTAACTAGAATGCAGGAGGATTATAAATCAGCTAATTTGTTTATTTATTGCTAGTTCCCCAATTAATACAAGGTTAATTCTTTCAAAAACTATTAAGCCTGGAGCAGCTGAGTGGTTGGGAAGAAATGGGGTGATCATTAATATTGATTTTACACACAAGAAACGATCTCAAGAGGGCTTAGCATTTGAGCCCATTTCATTAGCTCATTTTATCAGCAATCTCAAGGCAGGCTGGTGCTCAGCTACATTTGAAATAGCTGATGATTTCAAAATCAGAGAAGGCAGCTGGAGTCACAAACTACAGAATTGTCTGAGACATCTTAGGACTGTAGGCTACATAGAGCAGCAGGAGATTCAATGCTAATTAAATAGAAACACTGCTTCATAGCCAAGGAGAATATGAACTGAAGTGGGTCAATGATGAGAAGACAGATACATAAAGGGAACCAGTCTGAGAAAAGCCGTGGGGGACAGGCTGCAAACATTCAAACAGAAGGCAAAATTTATTTGTGACATATAAAGAAAGAAAAGGGGAACTTGATCTAAAGATAAGGTAGTAGTTTGGTTTTCATCACTTGGAACAGAGGCACACAAATTGTTGTATACAGTTATCCTTACTAGTCTGTTCTGTTTCCTGCATGCTGATGCCTTCAAGCTTGCTGTTGTTTCTCCAGACAGAAAATACAAACTCTGGGGACAGAAGGACAGACAGCCCAGTGAGGGCTGGGCCTGCCCAAACCCTGTCAAAGGCAGTGCTTTGTTTCCATACAGGCACAGAGTCAGGTTCCCGGGGCCTTAGTCTGCTACCTGGGGATGTGTGGTGGCTCTTTCCAAAGCAGCATTTAACACAAAATTAGAAACAAAAAGTATAAAGAAAGGCAACGAGTGACATGACACCTCCATAGAGCGGTGCCAGTTCCCGTCAGGCCAGCTCCAAACCTACCCTGCTGGGCAAGGCTGCTGAGGCAGAGCTGAGCACCACAGAGCTGCTGCTCCCCAGGGGCTGAGGCAGCACTCAGCCCCAGCCACCCAACACTTGGTTTGGATTCAAAGTTGGGAGTTGGGTCTTGGGTTTGTTTTTGGGGCATTTGGTGCAGCTTTTTGAGTAATATTACTTAAAGTGTGTTTATTTGCCTTTTCTCTCTTGAACTCCTACATTCATGCTCTTAATCTTTATTTTTTCCTAAAGCCTTGTACCTAAACCCAAGGTGAGCAATTACCATCTCCCTGCACCAGGAGTTAGGGACACAAACAATAACAGGTGGCCACCCCTTTGTAGGGTAGTGAGCCATTCATAGGCCAACCCCAAATTTCTTTATTCTTCTCATTCAGTAACTTTACTCACAGGCTTTTTTTGCAGGAGGAGTGCTTTGTTCTGGAAACCACATTCTGCTGTTTCCTATTCAAATCTTGTGGTCTGTGCTCTTTAGGCATATACTGGGATTTTACCCTGCACCTTTCTAAGGACACACATGCTCTCATTTGTATTTCAGCAGGGCTTTAGAGGTCTTTCCCTCAAGTGAACTTGAGGGGAGAACTTGGCAGGCTTTCATGGAAATGCTATCTTTGACCAAAATAACTAAATACCAAAGAAAAGAGAAACATTTAGCTGCTATTTAGATTACTATTAATCTAGCTCAGATGCTAGTGCAGGATCTAAATGTTATGCAGAAAACAAAATGTTGCACATAAAATATATCTACTGTAACACCAAAGTTATTTGTAGCTGAAATGAAGCCTTTAATCTTTGCTGTTACCACAGACATCCTGGACTCATTTCACAGCATCAGTGCCACAAACCTCATTCTCCCTCAAAAGTCCAGGATGACTCATAATCAAAATCCAATTTTTTTTAACGTTATGCTTAGGGAGCTAGTAAAATATATCATTTTGAAATAGATCAATTGGATTTCATCTTATTCCTGCTCAAGCCTCTGTTCCCCGGCAGTTTTGATAACTATTACCAACCACCTTTGCTAACATATAGCTTTTAAAATACAAGTTCTCTGTGCAAGAAAACAAAAAAAGATTATTTTGTAATGAAAATATTGGCATGTGCAAACATTTAATTTACATTACTTCCTTGTTTATGAGAATATTTCAAGCCTGCACTGCTATTTCATAAATTTAGAAGGTTCTTTTGGAAAATTAGGAGAAGTCCAAAAAAACTGAAAAATGAGTGGGACAGATACCCACACCCAACTTACTTTTATAAGAAAGTTTTTTGGACTGGATTTCCTCACAGACATCTGTTTTGGTGTCATCTGATCTCACTCTATTAATATAAAAAAATTAATGACTGAAAACATTATCCTACAGTTTGCACTGTTAAGATTTTAGAGCTATGTAGAATAGCATAGTTTTGCTGCCTTTTTTTTTGTTTTCTAGTAATGAAACACTTCTTCCATTTCATTTTTCTTTATAAAAATGTAACATATAAAAAGAAACAATTAAAAAATCAGTCATGTAGGCAGCGCCCAAGACCTGAGAAGCATGGCATTGTTATGCACAGTCCTGGTTTTTATATAGCAACTGGTAGTTTAAGAACCAAGAATAGAAACAAAACAAAAATTAAAATTTATCTCTGCTGGGTACTCTCTGTTACTGATACCCACTCAGAATAATGTCTTAGTTCTCACATAGTTTAGCATGTAGTTCTTCACCCTCTCACCCCTTCCCCTTTTCCACTCACCAGCCAAAGTCTAAATGTTCCTGTCAACATTCAGATTTTAGGTACCTTTGAGGGCAGAATTTCTTGTCTTTCTTGGCTGTAATAGCATCAGGACAGCAGCCTGTGATCAGCATCACCTGACAGCAAAAACAGCCCCCCAGAAAAGTGGGGGTTTGGGAGGTGTGCATTGTTTTAGAGAATCCTATATTGTGCCAGCAATGTGAAGGCACAGCAAAACTTTAATATATGTACTAGTTTTAAAACAAAAACTTTTCAGACCAGCAATCGTGTTCCATGGAACATTGTTCCTATATTCAGAAGAGTAATTGAGAAGGTGGAAGAGGAGAGGCAGGATCAGCACAAACAAGGTACAACAATCTCTATACAAGGTCAGGAAAGCAAAGCAGTCTGGATGGTTGTGCTGTCCCTGTCACCTCAGTGCATGCTACTGGCTCTGCAGAGGCTTTCAGCATTTCTCAGCTGAGAGGGGATCTTTATCATCAAACTACCTTCAGGAATGCTTTCAGTCTCACAGTTTCTGTGGACTCAAGGTGCTTGTGCTGCCACCATCCTCAATACACCAGGATATGCAGTACTGGGCACACAGCCTCAACTCAGCAGTGCCTGGCAAACAGTTTCACATGTGCATCTCTCAGCAAAAAATGCTTAGCACTGCTTGAAAAAGCCTTCTGCACCTCTGCACCTGAGCAATTCTTCTCAGAAGAGTCACTTCTGGAAACGGCACTAGAGCTCCCACCTCACCAGAGAGAAAATGCCCTGCAGTGCCAGCAGAGAGAGGATGTGCACACCCTGGCACACCCTGAGCCAGCCACACACCAACACCTGCCTCAGGTGAGAGAGCTCTGAGGGAACAGCCATGCTCCTTAAATACCTTAATGGTCTCAGGAAGGTTGAAGTGTTGTCTTTTCTCCTTCAGTCGTCTCAACACACTGTCCATGGTTTCTTCCACTGAGGGAGCTGGTTCCATGCTTGAGGCCTCCTGTGTGCCAGCCTCTTTCGAGGTCCCACTGCCTTCAGAGTGCTCATTCCTTTGGGGTGCTGTGGAGGTACAGGTTTGCTCTTCTGACATTCTGAGCTTCAGCTCTGAAAGGCAAATTGCATGGCAAGTAAACAGATGAGAAGTATTTGCAAAGCAGTTTCCTCTGACACTACTAGGAAAAAACAACCCAAAACTTTCCTACTTCTTGCATACAATTAATATCATACCATAGGCTCGTAGGAAAGTAATTCTGCTTCCCTTTGCTGTGTAACATCTTTTGCTTCCTGGAGCAATTTAAATTTCCAGAGGCCACCCTGCCATGCCAGCCCTGCTGCTCAAGGGGTCCCTGCAAGGAGAAGCAGCCACTTTCCTAAATGACTTCCCTTGGCAGAAGAGCACCTGAGCACCCCAGCAGAAGACAGAAGCTTCCCAGTCAGCAGCCTGCCTGGATGTGATAAAGCGTGTGACTGTATTAACTTGACACCAAGCCAAAGCCCCTGGAGCTCCAGGGACCTGCACAGAGCAATAAGGAAATTGAATTAAAATCTGAATTAGCTCCCATAAAACCAGATTTTGTTCCAAGCATATGCTGTCTAGTGAAAGACCTTGGGCAAGGCAGGAGATTGATGTCTCAACTGTGTTAAATTTGTTGAAATCCATGCAGAAACAGTAACATAATTTTTTAGCTGTGACAGTCTGAGGATATAGGCTTAGCTTTATGGGGAAACCCAGTAATTGTTAGTAAACCCATAGAGCTAGAAAGGATAGACAAGCCTTGCAAACTTGAAGAAGGATCTACAAGCATTTGAGTGTTTTCCATTTGAATTGTACTTGGCATGTGAACCTCATGAACCTAGCTTCATTTAAAAGCAGTGCCATTATTCAGGATAATAAAAATCAGGGGTTGTCACAGGATTGAGGCATTTGGGGTGTGAAGGTGAGGCTAATCTGTGAAACCTAGACCCTCTGGACAGGAGAAGCAATGGCTGAGTCAGAGATACAATTTTCAGAAAAGTAACCATGTAGCTTGGCCATTTCTTCTCATTTGCCCTTACTGGATTTGCAACACAGAATTCAAGAGGAGATAATAATAGTAATCATCATCATCTAGTAATCATACAGGATACTACTCAAGGGAGAACTTCCCAGAAGAAATTCACTGAAAGATGAGTTTCTAATTCTTTATTTACCACAATCGTGTCCTCTATATCTACATTATTAACTACATCCAGAACAGAAATGAAAGATAATACTTCAATTTATTCAGTAGTGAGAATCCATTTATAACAGGGCAAAAAAAAAGGGATTTAGATAAATTATAAATAGCCTTCAAAAAAAATCAATCAGTCTTGGCTACAGACTCCTCAAGGGAAAGCATCTGATACACCCACAGATACTAATGGAGTGGTATTCAGACAGTCAAGGGCAAAACCTGACCCTCAAGGCCAAATTTATTATCAAGGAAAGGTCTGTTTTTATGATCAAAATAAATGAAATCCTTAGAGATGTGTATCCTCTAAAGAAACATTTGCACCTACATTTGCACTGTTACAAGGAAACTTATAACTTCTGTGTTTTAGACACTCATAAAAGTGTTCAGAATAGCATTGCCTTTTGCATGAATGTTTATAGTGAATGTTTAAAGTGATGGCTTTTTCCCCTTCCCCCTTCTAGCCTTGGTATGAAGGTTGAACTGGCACATTTTAATCCCTGAGTTCAGGAATCAAGGCAAGTCATATCACATAACATCTTCCTTGATACTGTGAGACTCAGTGCCACACACTGTGAAAAATAAGCAGAGCAGTGAGGTTAGAAAAAATGTTCCAGGTACACTCCCAAAAGCTTCAGCAGCAAAGGGACACAACACACTCTTATGTACCTTTGAGCTGCTTCCGACCTTTGGCCAGAGCATTCATCCACTTCAGAACCTCAGGATTGGAAGTCTTGTCCCCGTGTGAAGGCTGAATGCAAAGGAAAACATCAGGAATGTGAAGAGAGAGAAGGAACTGATGGTTAAAGGATCAAACAGATAAAACCCTGCCCACCCCCAGTGTGCTACAAAATGTCCATGGTTCTGACTGCACTCTATCAGTGTCATACAGAGCACCTGGCTTGATCATGGCATTAATTTCTCATGGCTTATCTCTCCCCATTGCAACACAGTGCCACAAGGATCTCAGTGTTACGTCTCTGATCCCAAAAAAACACAGGAATGAATGTTTCAGTCTTTGACTAATTGGATAAATAACCTCGGTGACTTCAAAAGGATTGATCAAATACCTAATTTTAGCCAGGTTCCTAAGTGATTTCCAGGATGGGAACTGAAGCTCTCTGTTCCTTGCAGGAATAAGGGATTCTCTTGGGAAACAGCATTTTCAAAATTTCAACTGACCTGCTTAATTAATCAAATGAAAAATCCTGTGCAAGAGTGATTTCAAAAGAAACAAACAACAAAGGCTTTGTAGATCAGGGGTTGTTTTACATTTAGAAATTGCCTGAAAATTAAAATGAATTTACACTGAATCTTCAAAACTCAGATATTTTAAATTGCAAAACAGTTTCACAAAATCAAGCTTCTGAAAAAATTTCTTTTCTGGCCATAGTGTGAGGGTTGTTCAGGTAAGAAATTGTGCTCCTAGGAGTATGATTACCACAGAGCCAAACAGTGCACAAGTCTAAGTTTTAAGCCATTAATGAGATTAAAAGATAACATATCATTTGCTTAATTTTAATATAGCCAGAAAGTGTCACAAACTTCCTTATTTCATGTTGTACATCTCCTTAGCATCAGGCATGCTTTGATGTTCTTATACTGCACAATTCCCAGCACAGCACTCACCACTGACCTCAAACAACCCCCACAAGTTTTATTTCTCTGATTTTTGCCATCAGCTTCTACTGAGCCCCAGGCTTTGGAGGTTTATAGGAGTCTGCCTGAATGAATCTGCACAGCAGAACAAGTTTCTAGGCAAATTGCTCCTACAAAGTGAAAAAGTAGCTTTTCACCTTTTGCACCATTTAGTTTCACAAACCTGTCAGCTGTGTTTCACTGATTCACACTTCTGAAAGATGGATATTTTGCAACAAAGGTAATCCAAAAAGAATGTAGAGACTCAGAACTCCTGCATACACTGAAAGATGCTGAAAAGATACTCATTGAAGTTTTTCCTATTTCATTTTACCATAAATACCCTATCTCACATTGCTTTGAATTAGTTTAAATACACTGGGATCCTTGCCTCCCTCTTGGAGTATTTATTTTTTCAATTATTGTCTTACCAGGTATTTTTTTTCTTGCTCAAACTTTTCTTCGTACTTCCTAATTTTTCTCTTGAGGCTCTGAAGATGCTTGGTAAGTTGTGTTACAGTCTGTGGTTCTTTGCAGTCTTCACAGCTACACCGAGAAGAACTTCTTGGCCTGCAAAAGCCAAAAGCAGAGTTGTGGGATCTAAGAGCTGGCTATAATGAACCATGCCTTGTTTTCAGGCACACATAGCATTTCAGAATCCATGGCTATTCTATTCTTTCACTGGATAGAGAGAGCTTAGTTTTACAAAGTAAGCATAAAATAATTGCTTTTGCTTGAAGGTACCCCTAGGGTATTCTAATGGGTTCACCATCTGTCTTTCATTCTCTCTTTTTTTTTTAATTAATTGTGGGATTTCTGAATATATTTCAAAAAATTAATCTAGGCAAAAGTCTGATCCAGTATTTACATTTAACACCCACACCTTTATTCACAAATCTTCCAAGTATAACAGGAGACTCTGGTGACATGATTTGTCAAAGTAAGCTCGGGGAGTTTTTCATTACTGGAAATAAACATTATCATTTTGAAGACAGTTTAGTTTCTGATTATTTACAGTTGCAAGTCAGTAGAGCTGGTTATTACCCATCTGCAGCTGAAACTAAAGCTTTGTATATAAGTTTTTAAGAAACTTTGATTTCTTTCCGAAACTCACAGCCTGGTTCTGGAAATCACATATATGGACTGTTTCTGTGCTTTATGACACTGCCACCCCTCATCAGTGACTCAAGCTACAGTCCAATTACAGCTGAATCTTTTACTATTATACCTGGACAGCCATCTCTCTCTTGTGTTCACTCATCATTCTAATTACTAACATTTACAACTGTCCTTGCTAACTATAATTACCAAAGACTTCAAAAAACACTGTTATGACTGAGGAAACACTATTTCCTATTTCTGGTGTTGCAAATTATCCATGTCAAAACATGCCACAATACAAAAATTTGCTTTTTATGACATAGCAACAACTGAAAAAAACACCATGAAGAGTCAAGGATTGTGAATTGCAGAAAAAGGCTTAAAAATACATAAGAATTAAAATAGATTTTCTTACATCATGAAAGGTTGAGCACTTGGTGGAGAAGGGGCAGACTCTGTGTCTAGGTTAAATCTCTGGCTTTGGCTAAAGATAGAGCAGCGTGGTGACAAGAGAGGATTGTCTCCATCTGTGATGTGATACAGCAGTCGGCTGGTCCCTAGGGAGTGATGTTCCTGTGGGCTGCTCTCCATGTCATTCTGCCAGTCCCTGTGGGCTGGCACGGGCTCTAGAAGGAAAGTATAAATCAGTGTGGACTGAGGGTCACTCACATGGGGTTGAGCTACCTAGGTCAATAAAAACTTGTCCTTACAGAGGTATCCCAAGCATAAGTATTCAAAGTGAACAGCAAACAGATCAGCAAAGTGTTGCATGCAGGGTGGACACAGCACTGAGGATGAGAAAACAGAAGTACTGTCACTGGCTTCACAGAAATCCCTTTTGAGTTCCACAGGAGGAGGTGGATGGGTGTATTTATAAACTCTGAAGTAAAGATGGAGAGTTTCCCAGAATAGAAGCATTACTTGTATTTTCATAGATCTGTTTGCTTTTGAAAACCACATTCCTGAAGAAGATGATGAGTGTCCACAATAAGTTTTGTGATTTATCATTTTGTGATTTATCATTTACTCCCTCGGTGAAGAGACAGGAAGGTCAAAAATATAATATGTCCTGGTGCTATGAACCTCCAGGGCTGCCTGCAGCATCCTGCAGGATTTTGTGCAGTAACAGTAACATACCCTTGGCTCAAAAAACACAAGATATGAAAATAACAACCACCACTAAGAACATTCAATCTATTTACTCAAGGTCATGGGCAGTGGCTGCTCCTTGGAGGAGTCATGCTTGTGGTACTGTGTTAACAATGTCTTGGACTGTAAGTGCAAGCCTCACCACGGGTGCCTTAAAAGGTAAAATTTGTTTTACAGTGGTGGTCAAGCTAGAACAAGTAGGAATTGATGAACCTCGTCACACTGGTTCTATGTATGGGTAGCATGAAAAATGATGGCACATTGCAGGGCCTACCTAAGGGAACATCAGGGATTCATCTTCTCTGTACTCCACCTGAGTACATTGAAGGGAATATTCATTGAATCTTCTTCCTCAGCCTCAGTAGTTGAAATGGATGAGGATGATTTAACCTAATCGATTTTTTGCTATCAGATGATTGGGATTTAATGAGATTATACTTTCTAGGGAGAAACTCCACAATCTCATAAAAGTTCTTGCCCAAAATATTTCTCTCTTGCTTTGCTAAAGCAAAGTTTGTGCTCTGACTCAGGTTCCCCTACAGCATTGCCCACAGTACATTACATTTCACACCAGCTACATTATTTTCTTTTTTTTCTAAACCCATTCATATATACAGCTTTTCAATTCATATCTATTATTTTGCATTTCCAGGCAGCATGTGTGTCAATTCTAATCAGTATTATATTTACCATATGTCATGCATTCTAATACATTTCACAGAATCTTTTTATTCAATGGAAGTCTAAAACTGCACAGAAAACAACTGTATATGGGTTTACTCAGGGAAGAACTGGCAGGTTTAGGTAAGTTCTTTTACCTTCACTTTAGATTTTCTGCTTTCCACATGGGACATCACATTCCCATGCTAAGTATTTTTTTCAGGATTTGAATGGAGTAATATTTGTAGCACATTTTATTTGCCCTCTTTCCCAACAAATACCCAAACTGCAAATCCCTATTACTACACTGTGACAGTGGTGAAAAACCAGCTCTGAATGGCACCCTTCAAAAAAAACCCCATATTTTTCTAAAAAATAGTAGTTACAATGGCTTAAATATAATTTTATTGGGCACTGTCCAACTGCTTTTGCATTACGGACAACAAAAAATCCTATTGTGCATTGTCTAATCCCAGTTTAGTCTGGCAAGCAAAAGTGACATGTGACTCTTGTATTTATAAGCTCATCTACTCTTATCAGCATCATCAATTGTAAGTATGGTAAATGTTTTCACAATGAGACAATGTAGTTGATTACTAATTCTAACCTTGCAATCTTCCTCTAAGTACTTCATACTCCGTAGGTCAAATTCAGCTCTCCAAGATACCAGAGCAACACCCAAATCTCCTAAACCTTGTATGAGACTCAAATCCTCCAACACAGAGACCCCAGGAAGGCACCTGGGAGAAGCAGGGGTAGAGCAGTCCTGGGAAATCATGGACACTGAAAACAGACAGGGACAATGGCTGGAATAATTGGTGTTCTGCACACAAAGGTGTTCTCTCTTTTTGGAAAGTACTCTTTCCTTGCCCTGTAAGAGTTTTAAAAATTAATACCTTTGGTTGGGTTTTGATCTGTTGTTGTTGCTGGGTTGTTTTTTTCTGAGTGAGAAGAACCTGGCTTCCCTTGCTTTAATTTCACCATCTTTGAACTTCAAGAAATACATAATCACTGTGAAATAGGTTGACTAAGAACAGTTGCACAGTTTTTCATGTTCTGTTATTACAAGGAATAAATTCTCTTATATTAAGTAGCAGTGCCCTCACTGTGAAAGAAAAACAATGTGATAAAAAGATCAGCCAGTCTGTGTTTGATAGGTGAAGGAAATAACTTTCCAACGTTTGAACTCTGATTTCCTGCAAACCTAAAAATGTCCTTCTTGCAGGAGACAGCCTGTACCACTGATAAATCATATGGTCACAGACATTTGCTCCTCCTCACATCTACAAGCAGACCATTTTATAGGCCCAGCCCAGTCTTAGAAAGGGAAGAAATGCACACGTTCAAGACTAACCACTCTTGGAAGATAAAGGCAAAGGAAAAGCAGTGGCTGGTGCAGTTGCAGTGTAAAACCAAACACACAAAGGTCAGGGAGGTTCTTTTGTTCTGCTAGCAAACAAAAGGGAGACAGCCTGCCTGATTTATATTTTGGGAATATTTCCCAAAGGCCAGGGCAATTTCATTCCCTTGGCCTTCTGACAGCAAGATCTGCAAGGCTTGAACATGATGCAGCTTTGCTGTGGCCCAAGAAAGGGTTTAGTTCCAACTCTACTAAACTACAACTCTACTACAACTCCACTAGAAGCGCATTATATTACTACCAAATGGTCAGAAGTGGTCAGCAAATAATTCAGACTGATTCATTTCAGTGGCACAACTACTAAAACAGTGGGACATCTCAGGGGGATGACAAGTTCTAACCAACCCCATTTTTAATTAACATTTAAGGTCACCATTCCAGTTCTGTGTAGATCCTAAACAAGACACTAAATATTATCCTAAGTGTAGCCCATGAACTGACCTTCTACCTGTCTTCATGTATCTCATCTCATTTTAGCCTCTGTTTTTGCCAAAACTGGGAATTAAAGCCACCTCTACCCAAGCCAGTGAGTTGCCCCTTAGCATCTATTCCATCCCATCTGCTCCATGCACCTTAGCACTGACAGGAGAACACCACAGGAATTAAAGCCAAATTCTGGTGTCTGATAATCTGCAGCATGGACTTCATATGACAAGTCCTGTGGTACAAGCCTGTGTTTATGCCTGTGATATTCTTCAAGTAAAACAATAATACACAGAAATCTCCTGTATAGAAAAAATAATATTCAGATCTAGTGTGCTCAGTCCTAAACAAATTACTTCTGTGAATGCCTCTATCAGGATTTTTAATTTAACAGTCCTTTAGAACTTCCTGTAGTTGGATTCAGCTGCTCACTGCTGCAGGCACATATTTGTAATCTCATATCCAAAAGTTACAGAAATTACATCCTACTTTTGTATAACTACCCCTTTAAAAAAACTAGCTTACGTACCTCTCACAATTCTTTATAGTCTCACTTTGGTGACTCTAATTCAGCTTTCTCATGTTCAAAAGTAAACCAGAAATTGCTGACTTTGCTCAGAAATAAGTTGCTGTTCATGCCCTTAAAATTTGCATCCTGGAGCACCCTGTCATATTACTAGACTGTTGTATCTTCATTCTCCATATATATGATGTACACTTTTCTAAAATTTGTTGACTGGGATGTGAATGGAAGAAATGTGTTTATTTTGCCTGGCCCACTGAGGAAATGCTGGTAACTAAAGATGGGACATATATGGCACATCCTCTAGAAACTCTCTTCCCAGCAGCCTGGTACAAATCCCTGGACTTCCAGCCAAGGTGGGGCTCAAGTAGCCAATAGTCCCATATGACAGCTCAATGCATCAGAAGATTTCAGCAGTGATTTAAGAGACAGAATTAGGACCAGCTCTGTCTGTGCAAAATGGCAAGTTACTAAAAATGCCACAAACCACAAAGCAGATGTTAACAGGAATGAGGGCACATTAAAACCCACTAAATAGATAAGCTTTAACTAAGGCACGAGTTGGGACTGCTGGAGCGGCAGAGCATGCTCTGAAACTGTGAGAGAAATGCTACATCATGCAACATTTCCCCATGTGGCTGCAGAGGGGAAATGGGAGTGGAGAGGGGATGGGAAGCAGCAGTCACTACCAGCATAAATAAAAAGAAAATCTAATCAAAACAGCAAAAGATTATTAAGGGGAGCAATTAGGAACCATCCTAAGAATGAACTATGAAACCACCAAAGCAGAATAATGCAGCAAACTACTGGGAAAGGAGGAAAACTCCACCCTGCCACAAAGGAAAGGAGTCAGTGCAGATTTTGGGTGAGCTGCAGAATGTCTTTTCCTGTGCAGCACACAAATGAGACCTGTCTCTGCTTCAGATCCCTGCCAAGGTTAGCCCCAGTCCAGGCTCCATTACCGTATCCAAGAGCCATTAAGGTACTTGCCTGGCTGGACTAAAGCATCCTCTTTGTTTAAATAAACCCCAGGACATCTAGCATTTTTAGATCCCTTCATCTTTATAATAATTTGATTTCTGTATACATTGTTCCTTGATTTTTCCAATGTCAACCTCAAATTTTGGAATTTTTGAAGCAGAACACTATCATTTATGATTTTTTTCTTTTTTGTAAATAACTTAATGCTATTTCTTGCTGAAAACGCTGAGTAAGCAGCTCTTAAAATAAGTTCTTCTAAACCCAGATTTTTTCTGATATGAAACATCAATTGCAAAGGGATCGCTGACCTACCTGCCTTAATTTGAACCATACATGGTGCACGACTTAGGTATTTGTGTATTCATGTCACTCGTCTGTGAGATGTATTAGTCATACTGCCTTTGACCTATTTTTCACGAGCAGTGACTCCTCTTCTATTGAGCATCACGACTCTGCCAGCCCTGTGACTACAAGCCATGAATTGACGAAAATAGTGCTGAGCCTTAGGGCTATTTATTTCCCTACTGAGGGAAGAGGGAGAGATAACACACCACAGTTTGCCCAGCTGGATAATAATACAAGATCATGAATGATTAAAATCCACATGCTGTAAAACTCACCTTCGCTATCTCTCTGCTGATGCATTAAATTAAAATCAATAATAGGAGAAATGAAGTGATATTGCTCTGACAAAAAGAATGACAAAAATAGAATTACATGATATGGCAGGTGATTTCACACAATACAGACATAGGAAGTAAAGAGAGTAAATTTACTTGGGGAAGAATAACAGATTAAAAATAAAAGAGTTGGGATTCTTAAAGTCTCTCTGAAAAGGAACATTCCCTCTCAGAAAACCGGAGGGTTACAGCCCTTAATTTCCATTCTTTTAACAGGTATCGCCCCTTTTTACGTTACACAGCGTTTGCGGGAGGAAATGGTGCTTTGCATTAGCTCTGCACTGTTTCCCAGAGGGCTGCAAGCCTGATTTAAAGTGCAAGTCACAAGGATTTTTTATAATTGCAAATGAGAACACATCGTGGCAAGCTCGCTTACCTCCACAACTGGCCCCATCAGCTTGCACGCTGCTTTGGGCTGGAGAAGGGGCTGTGTCCTTGGGTGCCGGCAGCTGGGGAGTTTCCTCCTGGGCTGGCAGAAACGCAGAGCACAGATCAGTTTCCAGGGCTTGCAGCTTCAACAAAGAATTCTGCAGACAAAAGCAGAACATTGGGCTGGGTAGAGAACAACAGGGATCAGCAATTGCTCTTCAACTCCCGGAGCCCATCGGCAGCGCCTGCAAAGGGGTGTTCCACTGCCAGCTCCGGGAGGATGGGGGAGAGCACACGCGCGCTATTCCACGAGTTCCTCGACTCCTGGTTATTTGAGTCCCAATTTACATGGATTATTCACGGCACGTGGGAAAGATGACTTTGTCAGCCAAAGACGATTTATTCCAGGAAGACAAACTGAGATGGTGTCCCTCTTCTTGGGCTTGAAGCAATACATTAAGGAAGTATTTCATTCATTGGGCTGACATCACGATCTGATGACATTATGTCCCTCCCCATTTACCATTCATAAAAAATCAAATCTCCCTCTCCAGCCTGTGAGTGCAGTACACGGCAGTGAACAAAGAGTTACTGAGAACACGCTCACTCATGGGATTCTTGGGAGGGAGATTTTTTAATTGGCTACTTCATTGCGTAGACATGGCTTTTATGGGAGCTGCTGCCGATTCTATAGGGCAGCGGGTCATTTGTGAGCCACTGCAAAGGTAAAATCAACACGTCGTTGTCACTGGCTGCAGGCAAATCAGTGACAGGGACAGTTATCTGCCACATCGCGTCCAGCCTCTGTGCCATGCGTGGTCCAGCTCTGATTTGAATTTTTAATGCCTCATGCAGCACTGAGCTGCACATCTGACACAAGCATCTCGCAGTGATGGAAACGCTGTGAAAGCCCTAATCACCATCTGACTGGGCAAAATGAGTCACTCCCCCCACTCCACGCGTTCAGCTCCCCCATCTCAAGGGAAATACAGCTTACAACATAGAACAAAACCACACAAGGCTGTCCTAATAACCACACAGCTGGCACACACAGAATGGACGCACAACATTAAGTCGCTCAAGTGATACATGTTTATGAAGGGCATTTTCTGAAGAAAATAATCTGATTTGCAAAGAAAAAAATCCCTCAGATTTATACCCTGAAAACCCCTTTCCCTACTCTGTCAAATACCTGAAACCAATTTATTGATTCATTTAATGAAAAATGAATTGATTTATTGGCCTGGTTTCCTTTGTGTGACAATACATCACCTACAGAATGAGTAGTTTAATACATCTTTCCATTATTTTTGTTGTAAGGCTCCCATTTTGTAAATCCAAAGATAACTTAAACTTAAAAAAAAAAAAAAAACCAGAAAGGAAGGCTTTCTTCCTTTATCCTTTCATTCCTTTTATAGAATTCAGGGAAATTATGGAAACCTTCTCACCTCTAAAAGTTTTCAGGTGGCAGTGCATTTTCTTGTCAAGGGAAGAAAATGCATGTATGCATGCATCATACATATGGCACTGTTTTGGGAAGTCCTCATTTCCCAGTGTCTCTCATCCCAACTAAACCCAAATGAAGGAGCTGTGGAATTATCACAGACAGGCAGAGTTTTACAGTCATTAATGTCATCTAGCAAAAGATGACCAAACCAGTTACAAACCAGTGAGGACTCTGTGCCCAGCCTAGACCTTACCAGGAGAACAGCTGATGAAAATTAGGGAGAACACAGATGACAGCCCATAAGAATGAGCCAATAAGGAAAACATAAGTGAATGTCTGACAAAAGGATTTAACCTTCATGGGCTGTTACTTCAAGTATTTGACAGAAAAATCCCATTTCAAGAAAACACATTCACTTTGCATCATTATTCCTTATGACACATTATTATTTATGGGAAGTGCAGTGTAAAACATTCTCACAGACTACATTGTTAAACATCATACTTCAGCAATGCTTATGCTGTAATTCACCAGCTGGTTTATATTCAGTTGCTCTAAATTGCATTTTTCACCCATCTGGGGAAGGTGGGTGGGTGGCAAATTTCCGGCCACTGCCAAAACACTAAAAAAATTATTATATGGGTATATAATAATAATAATAGAAATACCTGATCTATTTTCATGAGTGTGCCCTTGACAGGGATTTGAGAAGAACACCCTTTGTAGCTTTGGTCGTCTTGGTGTTACCAGGGAGATGATGAATCTGGATTGTACCACCAAACCCATCTTACTCCTAAACCAGAGCAGAGTGCTGTGGCACTGCCACACTGCACTGTCCAGGAAAAGTCACCACAAATTCACAGGAGACATGGCAGGAGACACAGCTTAGAGCAGAGGCCAAGCAGAAAGGCCAGCACAGTGCTCTGGGGGAGAAGCAGCCTGTGCACATGCTGCCCACAACTCTCCCATGGCCAGCCCTGTCCTCGGGGCCTGCCTGGGCCACCTCTGCCCGTGGCTGGCCAAAGGAAGTTGCCAAACATATCAGAAGCCAGTGCAAACAGCTGAGACACACAGAGGGAAAGGTTAGGCCATGGTGGGCACCATCATCAATTTGAGAAAACCCCTACATGGAAATCCAGTATAACTGAAGTAATTTAAGCTATGGCATTCTGTATCAGCTCTCAGTTCAAATACTTCAGATTTGGTGCTCATTCCAGCTTCACTCTGGTGCCTGGCATGAGTGTTTCTGATGCAGTAATTCCTGATTCATCCTAATGCAAACCAAAGGACATACTAATATCTCAAAGGGATCCATAAATCGCCTTGGAAAAATAACCATATTGTTTTGTCTTAAGAAGAGTATCCTGAAAGTTTAAAAAAGAAGCAATTATAATTGTCTTGGACAAAGGTTTCTTATCTCTTCTTATGTCCTCTTAAAGCATCTGGCAATTCAAAAATCTTGAGCTAAGCTAATTCCACTAGAGAAAAAGCGTTGTACATTATTACAAATGATGGTAAAATGAAGATATTTATAGGAAGGTCGAGAAAGGAGGAGAAACAGTGGTCTTTCTCACCCATTTGTTATTTTTGATAATACTTTAAGAAAACACAAGTCACTGAAGTGTCATAGCCTTGTCTGCTGGAGAAAGCACAGTATAAAAGGACTGCCAGTCCCAGAGGATGCTCAACCTGTAGTAGAGACACGTTCTCTAGAACTAAGCCTGGACCCACTGGCCATCACTCCTTCCAAGCAGTGATTATTGCAATGAAGAGGGGAGGCCTTAGGGCAAGGAATTACTGAGATAACAGATAATCTCTTACATCTAGAGATGAATGCCACACACTGTTAAATCCCTCTGGAGAGTGAGACACTGAAAGAACAAATTCTCCCAGTTCATTACCAAAATGCTGTGGCACTGAGAGGCAGTACCCTGACATGGATGTGTTGGTCACCATGTCCAGGAGGCCACAGCCTGACAGGAGACAGTGTGACAAATGAGAGCCCCTGCCCCTAGAAAGAATTTATTTCCCTGATAAAACATTACTATTATATCAGCGTCCTTTGTTTCATTCTCATGGAGATCCAAAGGTTTGATAAATTTAAGAACTGAGGGAAAGGGAAAGGAGCCAGGTGTGCCCCAGCCATGAGCTCTGCCCAGACTCAGGAGGCTGACAGCAGGGCTGAGGAGCAAAGCCCAGGCTCGGTGCTTTCTGCATGAACTGAGCCACTCATGGTGTTCCTGGATGAAAAGGATGCCTGCACCCTGCCCTTGGGCCTGCTCCTGTGCCTCCCAGACAGGAAAGCAGCTATTCTATTATATCCAGTTTATTGATGGATTTACTGGATTTATGAAATCAGCTGAGACAGAGAAGGAGAATATCCCAAGTTTTCAGCATTTAATAGCCTTTGAAGTGATTCATATTGGAAAGAAACTGAGCAAATTTCAACCTGTTCAGTTTTTTCACTCTAAGGAAATTAATGCTTTTATATGTCACACTGGAGCAGCATTTTAATCTGAGAATTCAGGTTAAAATAAGATAGGCACATTTTATGTGAACATAAATAAATCTCTGCAGTATCCGTTAAGGCAATATTTGTGCTTTGAGGCATATGACATTTTCAATTCAGAACCTCCTTTATGGGGAACAAACAAGCAACAATGAGATAGAACAAGATATGCCCTGGGTCTGCATAATGCCACGGGTGAGCAGTGAAGAGAGACACCATTTTCTCTGCTCCAGAAAGAGAATTTATATTCTTATGGCACAGGTCCATTTGGGTTTGCAATAGACCTGAGATGCAAAAAATCTAAGATTTTTTACAGCCACTCAAGGCTGTAACCCTTGCTCATTCCTCATTGATTATTAACAACTTATTTTAATTTCTAATCTAATCATTGGTTTTAATATTTTACACTGATTTATTACAATATTTTTCTTAGCCTTTAAGGAATCCTTTGCAAGGATTTTAAATGGAATCTTTCAAGCAGAAGCTTCAGTGAATATTTGCACTGGGGCTTCTCAAAAGCTTGAGGTGGCTCAACAGAAGCTGAGTGTACTCCTTTGTATTGGTCACTGAATGTGCCCTGCTTGTCAGCACTGAGATTTTCTACAGTGAGCTGCACAACAGTGACAAAAAATGCAGAGGAAACAATTCACTGCCAGGAGAAGATTAGATCTGAATTCCTTCAAAAGGACACATTGTGGCCTTACCCTAATGAAAGTCAGGCATCTATTAATAGACACAGATATTCTCTGGCTCATTATGGAAACAAAGCTTTCTTTTCCAGAGTTTGTCGGGAATGGGCTTCTCCTCACCCAGCTCTCTTCTCCCACTGCTTCTGTTGTGTTGTCTTGGCCTGCACTAAGAAACCCAACTGCTCCCTGTCTATGTCCCATGTCCTGCACTGTCCCTGCAGTGTGAGTGGACTCTGTGCTGCTGTGCAGAGTCCCCAGGTGTGGGGAAATGCTTTATAGTGATGCCTGAAGTTTTGGCTTTCATGTTTTTCACATCCTGTGCTGCCCAGGGGTGCAGTTCTGAGCCTCACATTAAGTGCTGGTGAGCTCTCTTCACAGGGTAGGGAGACAAAATAAATCCTTTTCCTGCTGGAGACCAAGGACAACTTTCAGGCCCAAAAGCACAAACAAGGGTGGACAGACAAACGGGAAGGATGAGACCTCACAACCTGAAGCTGTAATTGCACAATTAAACCCCAATGGACCAAAACTTATAAAAGTGTGAGACCTTGTGACCAGTCATCAATTTTTGTGACCATTTCCATTCCACCTTGGGTGTAGCCCTGGCCAGGCCCTGTCCTGCCCAAGGTGTACCCTATTTCAACAAATACCTGCTTTATTCTCTAGCTCTGTCCAGCCTCTGTTCCAGGTCAGCCTTCCCAAAGCATCAATAGGGTTTCACATTTTCTGTAACTGCAAAGCTTGGCTTTACCCCCCTGCCCCTCCCAGGATACTGCTGACTGTGAGGACCTCACCCTGGCTCATCCATTGTTCCACAGGATCACACAAAGAGCTTTTCTGTGCTTCACTCACACTGTGCTCCTGGCATAATCCCTTTGAAAGCAGCTTCCTTCAAGTGTCACTGGTGTTATTTGGCTTCCCTTGCTTCCCCTCTTCAGCTCTCCCCTCCTTCCATTTTACAACCAGAGCACCTTTGAGACTCCCTTGTACTGTTCATTGTTTATTTATGCAGGACGTAGCAACCTTGAGAACTCTTATTTTTATACAAAACACATTTAATACAATTTTGAGCTGTAATATGAGGAAAAAATCAAATGTTTTTGAAAGATGTCACTTCACTCAGTCAATATTGATTCTTTTTTGAGCATAAACAAAAAGCAACCTAAAGTTGGTTTAATTTTTTTTTAATCTCTTGCTTCTAGCTTTAAACTATTTTAGCAGTCTTGTATCACACCTTTAAGCTTTTCTCCAAAAACACGACTACAATGATTCATTAAAAAGCTAACCTAGGATTATTAAGCAATTACATTATTCCAAGGCCTTAAAATCAACAAAAAAACCAAAACATCAATTCAAAATTTATAACATCCCATTTCAACTTTTGGTTACGCTTACCTCATTTAAGTTGTTTAATTGATCAGTTGCTTCTTTTGGTGAAATGCTTATGTTCTGATCTATTCTACAAAACAAAATTTAAAAAGTCAGTTAATAGATTGCCTATCTGTGCTGCAAATATCTCAAGCTTTTCATCGTGGGCATATATAAATTATAAATTACAGAATAAGTTGATTTTATTTAAAAAATAGCATGAAAGTAACATCTACGAAAGTAACATCTCTATTTTTTAACCCATTCAAAACAACAGTGATTTTACTGGAATCCTAAATAATATATTTAAACTCTTAATGAAGTTCTGGAAACTATGACATTAATATCTGGGCTAACTCTGTCGTGTCAAAAAGTTCTACAGATGTATGATCTGTGTCTTGGTGAGCTAACAGGGTTAAAGCCAAGATAAAGCTCAAACATGCTTAAATACAAGCACAATTTGTCCCACATGCTTTAAATCAGGAACAAGAGTTTTCCCCTATCACAGCCATAAAGAAAAAAAAATCTTTCCATATTTAAATTTGATGGCATTTCACGCTCCCAATCCTCAGCTTTCTGCTTTTGCAAATTTCAGAAAGGCCCCGGGTGTCTGGAAATCCTGTGAGAGAGATGCCCACATTTTATAGTGAGTGTCACTTTGCTGCCATCAGAGATGTCTGCACCTTTGGTTTTCTCTCAGTGGGAAGAGGAAAGGAAGGCCCTGGACTAGTGAGGGGCAAATCTCCTCCCCCTGACTGTGGCCACTGAGGAGCTGTGCCCCATCCAGGCAGACGTGGCCCACACAGCTCCCAGCTGTGTCAGGGTTACCAATTCACTACACCAAGGAATGAAACTGAGGTCTGAAAACAGCTTCCCACAGACTGAGCGAGCAGCCCCAACAGCCTCCCACCACCACTCTGTCCATCCCCAAAACAAGCTGAGGCTTCCCACACGTGATTGCAAAGCCTGACATGGGTGTACCACAAGCTGAGTCTCGACTCAGGGGAAGCAAGAAAACTGCAGCTGTCTCAGAGAATGAGATCTATCAGTGCTGGAAAGGTGGTGATGTCTGCTCGCCCCTGGAGACTCACTCAGAGATGTGATCAAACCCAACACAAAACCCAAATTCCTCTGCACAAAATAATTAATATTTTTCTGGGCTCAGAGTCATCCCAGCAAAAAGAAAGAGCTGTAAAAGCCTCCAGAGACCTCAAAACCAGAACAGAGAGATGCAGAGGTGTTTGTTGTAGATCTTCCTGGATTTGTGAGGCATTTAAAGAGTGAAATGATGGCTATGCCACTTCTCTTACCAAACCAGACACATTAGATAACTACACCAGGGTGAACAATCACTTGGCTCCTAGCAGGATCCAAGATGTGCAATTCCCATAGGAACAGAAATGAATCATGAGAACAGCAAAAGGACTAATTTAGTAGGAAATAGTGAAATATTTGTAGTTTGGTTTAATATTATGTAAGGAGGCAGCTGCAAGGCTACAAACAGCTGAAGAACTAATTCACTAATGAAGGAAAAATATTTAGGATGATTTATTGCACTGAACTAGAGCTAGACATGAAGGAAAGGATGAAAACAACACGTGTCAGATTTGTAAACTTCTGGTATTCATTTGGATGATTCCTTTCAAGGTGCATAACAGAGCAAAAGGGAACTCTTCTTAATAAAATAAAAACAAAACAAAAATTTTAAAGGAAGACATAACCAAAGAGTAAATGCTAGCAGCACTTTGCACAGGAACTGTATGGAGTTTTACATCATTCACAGCTGTACCACTCACGAGTCTTGCACTCTGGAGAGTAAAATGTTTACAACAGCACCATGAAGTATCACCTCTCTAGCAAGGCTGTCAGTATTTAAGTTTGCAGATCAAATGGTTGATGTTCTTGCCAGCTTTTTTAGAATGACTTTAATCTTTCATTTTATTGTTCCTTTTACACTAGAAATACTGGAGTAAGATGCTCTTATTCATGAATTCTTTGGGTTCTGGAGATACTGAAACCATTAAGGTGAGTAACCATTTTTGTGTGATGAGCATCTACATTTTCAGTCTTGTGTGCTGAGCTGATCTTACTCTACACAGAGAGTTTTGGGGTGTGCTTTTTCATTTTCACCAAGACTTATTGCTCTGCTAGGCAAATGCAGGTTTTCTGATTGTCACCAGGCAACACAGGGCTTACAATTTAATAACTATGGTTTGGATCCTATTCTCATTAAAAGTCAATCACAAAATATCCATTAACTTCAAAAGCAGCAGGAACAAGCCCTAATTTTCCATCTGTGATGAGTACATTAAAATTATTTCAGGCCTTAGCTGAAATTTTGAATAATTGCAGGCACCCTTATTTTGTATCATTTACATCCTGTAAAATAATGAAATTAAATTCTCTCTTTGGCTACTACTCAAATATATGTCTCTCACCCCCCTTTATAGATTCTGGCTTTGGCAGAATTATCCTTTTCCCCATGACAGAGATGGCAAAGATGCAATAAGTAACATGAACATTTGAGGCTTGTGGATATAATAAAACAAACAAACAAAAAAATCTAAATTTTAATTATCATAATAGAGATCCTACCAGACTTCAAGGGGGAGATAAATTTGCATGAGTGCTGTTTAAAAAACAGGCCAGAACATGTGAATTTTTGAATTATGCACAACATCACTTTTAAACCTGCATAAAATTCAAATAAAACCACATAATTTAAAAAGCTGGGTAAAATGTTTGAAGATAACCTAAGCAAACCCCCACCACATTTCCTCTGTGAAACCCAGAAGGGAGCATTACATTTTGTAACTTGCAAATCTCACTGCAGTCCAGCTCTGATGACACAAACCCCATCCCCAGGCTGTTTCTGTGTTTATGCACCACAACACCACACGTGCACGGGGTCTTGGCATTGGTGATGCCAGAGTAAGTTCTGCCCATCAGCCTCACAGTGCTGTGTGGGATGAAACTCCTTCCCCAGAGTCACCTGCAGTCTATCCTGGCCCAGCACTCCTTCACTGTGTCCAGCCCAGGAGCCGGTTCCACCCTTCCCACTCTGAGGGTGACCTGGAAGGTTAACAGCTCTTAACTGGGAGTCTCAGTTCCCTGGCAGGGGACTGACTCAGCCTGCCCAGGTTACAGCAGACAGGTTCACAGAAAGGCAGAATACACCACCAGCACATCTCAGCACCCAGAAAACAGAAGGCTCCTTTCTGAGACCTTCCCCAAATGGCAAAAATCCTTATCAAATCCAACTGCCTCCACATGGGGCTGCAGGGGAAGCTTCAAAAGCACCCCTGTGACTCCTTAGAAAGCAATGCAGGACTGCAACAGGCTTTGGGGGAACATAAAGTGCACACCTGCAAGGAAAGAACAATCCACCTTGAAGGGCCCCAGGGCACTCCCTGGGCAGTCCCTGAGGCTGGAAGAGGAAGTCAGACAGAGAGGCAGTGTAGCAGTGCCTGTCTCATTGGTCCCAGCCCTTCAGTAACCCAGCCAGCATTTGTTATTCTGACTGTGTGTAGCTCTTGTACTCAGCAGGCACAGTCTCTACTGGGGCTGCAGCAAGAGCTGTTCTTATCTTCTTCCTCCATCCTCTCCCCATCCCCTCTTTTGAATTTTTTTCTTTAATTGCATTGCAAACAAAAAGCTTGCTCAGAGACTTTGCCATGCCTTGATACAAGGAGTATCACTGGAACTATAAGCACCAGTATTACACTGACATTTTAATACTGACACCTCTGAAGAACTTGCTCTTAGGAATTAGTCAATCATTTCCCAACCTTTCCCCTGTCCACCTGGCTGCCTGTGCAGGTGAAGAAATGCGGCCTCTCAGGCTCTGCCTCAGCCATGCATGTCTGCACAGGGACATCAGCACTTCTGCAGCTTCCCTGCTGGCTCCCACTCATCTCTGAGTTGTAGCTGTTCAGCAGAAAGCCTGGAAACCGCAAGAGTTCTCACCTGAACTGCACCCTCAAAATATATTTGCTTGGCAAACTTAAATCCTGGAAGCCTTGCTAGAGCTTGGCCTCCCCTCAGGGAAGCACAGAAAGCTCAGCAGGCTCTGGCTGACCCCAAGACCCAGGGCAGCCCAGGGCTGCCAGCATTTCCACCTCTGCAGAACAATCACAGGTGTGACAGCAGCCACCACCCTACAGCCTCTGCCAAAAATAGAGTTACAGAATTGCAGAATAGGGACCAGCCCTGAGACCAGATAGGTCCTGTTAAATGAAACCACTTCATTCTCCATTTATTTGGGGAATGGTGAAGAGGAGGAACTTTCAGGAATTTTTCTTTGGCAGAAAACTTCACCCCAAACTGTAGTTCTGAATTCCACACTGACTTGACCTGCAGTCTTTGCTGAAGCATTGACCTTCCCACTACCCAGAGATGCTTTGTTTCAGCCTCCTCTCTCTGTAACAGGCATCTGAGGAAAGCACCAGGCTCTGCTCAGGTAACTGCACACAGCCTGCAGCCCACTCCAGTTTTCCTGATTGCCTTTGAGAAGGCAATTGGCAGGGGCAGCTGTTTGTAATCATGTGTATTGTTCCACACTGGCTTTTCTGGTCTCTGTTAAAGAAAAAAAAGGCAATTCCTTTTCTTGTTCCCAGAACCTGCTTATAACTTTTATCTACCTTCTATCAAGGTGCAGATTATATTGCACTCCTATCCAAACCCAGCTACACACAATGACCAGAGCAGTATTCAGTGTAATCAGTGTAGTGATTAGGAATTAGAATAGTATTAGAAATTCATGTTCTGGGAAAGAAGTCTAAAGGTTTCCTTCCATGCAGATGGTGTTTCATCTACTAAATTGATGCTGATGTTCACAAATCATATGTGATAAACACCACTTGAGATTGAAATCCTTGCTTCACAGGTCAGGTACAGCTTAGCCAAAAACAAGACACTATTCCCTTATTCTTCTGGCTGCAAATCTCTTCAAGTCTACTCTTCCACTTCCCTCAAATCCCACAAAACCTTTCCTTTACGTTTCACTGGTCACCATAAAATGTAAGTACCCCCTCAATGAAACAATACACACCTCTAAGCCATAATTCTGTGGATTGTTGCTCTTACAGGGCCTGGTTTGTTCTTCTCTGTCACAATCTGCTTATGAGCATCCCTTGTTAGGATATCCTAAACTTAGATTTTTCTGCTTAACAGGAACTGTACTGAAAAGTTTTTCATATTCCAGCAGTCTTTAATCCATATTTAGACAAGTTAAAAGGATCTCTTTTTAAGACGCCTCACACTCACCAGAACAGATTTAAAAACCTCTGTGGAGTTCAGAGGTATTTAGACCTTTAGTCTCCAGTGAGACTAATGGCAGAACTATAGCCCCCCTGTAGTAATTAATTTAAAGCAGAACAACAGGATGCACTAGAAACAAACAACCTTGATCCTTCATTTGAGACAGAAATAAATCCTTCTTCTCCTGTCCTCCCCCTACACATCTGCTGTACGAAGAGAGGACACACCCCAGCAGCAGTGTGTCCCTCTCCTCTCCTCTCCTCTCCTCTCCTCTCCTCTCCTCTCCTCTCCTCTCCTCTCCTCTCCTCTCCTCTCCTCTCCTCTCCTCTCCTCTCCTCTCCTCTCCTCTCCTCTCCTCCTTTCTTTTCTTTCCTCTTCCCCTCCCCTCCTCTTTGTTTAAAGTTCCTCATTTGAGGGTAAAGTCACCTACTTTTTTTCTTTTTTTTCCATAATCAAACTGAAACATGGCCAGAACTGATATTTGATCACTGTGCTTTCCCAGCACCCGGAATGGTAAATCCAGGCACCATTACCCAACAGATCTAGCCCTTGTGGATAGCAGGCTTTCTAAGGAGCTACCATGGTGTTAAACAAGAATAAATAGCACAGTGAAAAATGGTTTAATACCAGGCAGACTAAAAAGGCCAAACTGTTGAAGTGGACAGGGGAACTTTGCTGTGGTTGCTGTTTTATTCATGCACACCCCACTCTGGTTCCTATCTCTAAACCCCTGTGTCTTTCATCACGTTCCTTTCAAAGTGAACCAGTTATTTCACTACCAACCCACACACAAACCTGCCACCAGCAGAGCCACTGGGCAGGTCTGACTGTCTGATACCACAGCCAGTAAGCTCCTCTTTACAAGAAGTCCATAGGATTCTTTCCTTGTATAAGGAATTCCAGAAAAAGAGAAGGCAGGCTTCCTAATTAGAAACACTTCCTGTGTTTCTAATGCAGTGTTTCAATTGCACATACAAGCATTGGAGGGCAAAAGCACTTTGTTGTCCAAGCTAATTAAGTGCTTTTTCATTCTGCTAAACCTTCCTTCGAGTGCACAAATTAAGATCATTTACAATGTTGCCTCCTAAAAGTGGTGGAGAAGGCAACCAGTTCAGGTCACATAAAGCAGCAAACTGCCATTGGATGGCAGCTGGCACTGCTGTCCCATTCCTGACTGCAAACAAACCTTGAGCTTGTGAGCCCTAGCTGTCAACCAGCTGTGCCCTGAGCCACTGAGCATCCCTGGGATGGACTGCTGCTGCTTCAGACCCTCCAAAGGGAGCCAGAGACTCTGCCACGGAGCACCAAGGCTGTCATGCACATCAAAGAGCAGAGACCTGGCTCACCTGACAAAAACCCTGCATAGAAAAGCAGAGCCAAAACAGCACCTGAACATGGGAAATTTGTGAAGCAGTGCCCCAAGATTTAGTAAGGACTAAATCTTATCCTTAGGACACACCTTCCCTGGTCAGTTGGGTGATCTGAAACCCCATTTTTAGCCTTTCACATGGCCGTGACGGATGAAAGCAGAAACTGTGACTTCCAATCCTTACCAGAGCTGTGTTACCTCATCACCAGCTGAGTTCCCTGCCATCAGGGCTCAGTTAATGCCAGACCTGAACACAGGGTGCCCTTCCAGCACCAGAACGAGCACAGGTGCCACAGCACCCAGAGAATGGTGCTGTACATGAATGGGTACCCTTGCTGTAATCAGGTGTGAAGGTTCCCATCCCCATGTCTCAGAGAACACAGCTCTGACAAAAGGAAGCAATTCAGCACTGGGGGGAAAGAAAGGAAGCAGAGAAGTATTTTTGAAACTTGGCACAGAGGAACTGAAGTTTCTAAACCAAGGATGTTCTTTCTGCTTCAGATGTAAGGGGTTTAAAGAATGATGAAATTTGCATCTTATCTTTATCCCTTTTGCTTTCTCCAAACAGTCCTAGACGTATAAATATAGAACACACTGCCAACAAGAGCCAGGAGTCTGAATATTTTATGCAGAAGGCAGCAAATGAATTAGCCTTTCCTAGAGTTAATCAGAAGTGAAATGCACTGCGTTATCCCAAGTGTTACCTTGGCTGGAATCTCACCACTGCTTCCTGGCATTTCAAAGCCACGTTCTGTGCATAGTTATTAGCTGAGGATCCAGCCTTCCCCTGCCACTCTGAGAGGCCTGGCAATGCACACTCCAGCTCCTGCACAAAGAGAAAAAAAAGAAAAGCTGAACGTGCCCTGTCAGTACCAATCCAATCCTAGCTAAATATTTTGCTTCAGGAAAAAAAAATGCTCCATGAGACCAGATGCAGGTTGAGGATCTTTGTTAATTTTTGGTATTAATCTGGAAACAACTGGAGAACACAGAAGATAAAAGGTTCTAAACAAAGTAGTATGTTATTTCACTGGAAAACAGTTTCTGAAACCAAAACAGACTGTAATTTTTCTATTTATTACTTAAATAAAAGATGTCAGCCTCAGAGCTAAGAGGTTCTATACAAAGAATTCATTTGAAATTATTTACTTGTGGGGAGAGGAAAGGAGATGCTGCTGAAGGCAGTCTTCCCCCGATATGTTGCAGCTGTGTTAATTATCCTAGAGTAGGAACAGCCTTGCCCTCACAGCCATGGGTGTGATAAAGAGTGAGTGAGCTAGTTAGAGTCACTTGGAGTCTGCTGCTGTGCTGTGAAGAGCTTGGGACAGGAGGTTGTGTGAGGGCCAGAAAAGGTAAGGTGCTGTAGGTAGGACAGACAGGGTTAGGCAGCTGTGCTGGGGACAGGAAGAAGTGAGCCAGATCTGGAGAAAAAAGAGAGACACAGCTGTGTGGAGCTGCTCTTGGGAAGTTACAGAGGAAAGGTATGGGAGAGTTTTGAATAACAAGGTGCTGATGCTTGAAGCCTTCTGATGATTTTAATGACATGCCTCAAGTGCAGTGTCCATCTTGACTGCCACATATCGACTACAACATTTACTCACATGTCAGTAAGATTTTATTACTTAGGTATCATCAAAAAAAAATCTAACTGACAAAGGCAAGTGCAGTTCACCTAAAGAAGATATGCAAAATTTAACCCTTTGCCTCTATCCTTTCCCCAGCATATGTGTAGCTTTATGAATAGAGTATTACTCTGTGGGGAGGGAAATGCAGTGAAGGGAGAAAAAGTCCCACCACCCAACCTGCTACACAGAAAAAAAAAATGGGAATTTAGTCCAAAAAACTGAGTAAAACAACAGGAATCAGAAAATATCCATATAACTCCAAGCCTTTGAAAACCAGTTGTAGGGCTTTGAAAAGTTGTGTTTGGCACATCTTAGTTTCCTTACCTATGAAATGGGTTGTAATATTTCCTTTGCATTGCAAGGGAGTAAGTAAATGAAGATCTTTGAAAATGTGATAATCAAAGTGAGACTTTTTTCCTACTTCTTTATTAACTTTTGTAATCCAATATTTCAGTCTAATAGTTAAAAAAAATACAATGTGCTCTGCAAAACATCAGAGCTCCCTTCCCTGCCAAAGCAATGTAGCTGACTTTGCTCCAGTTTCAAGGCTTGGTTGGATGCATGGAAGTCAAAAGTTTGGATAGGACTCTTCAGATAGGAACTTGCAGAGTGGAGAGAGCACAGCAATTCCAGGTGCTTTCTGCTGGATGAAGGGGAAAGCTGAGGACAACAGCACGTGCTGGCAACAAGGCCTTGCTTGTAGGCTTGATGTTTGAGGACTTGGGTGGCTTTGGGTTGTTTCTGTATTTTTTTTCTTTTTTATGTCTTTGTTGCTGCTCATAAATCATGGCATTAGGGTGTTAACAACTCCCTTGATGGAATCCCTGTTTCTAAAGAGCAGTGAAATTCTGATGTGTCACAGGCACCTACAGCAGAGCCCTTCTTCTACTGCATTTTTATTTCTTTTCCACTAAAGAAGGTGACTTCTACAATGAAGTTGCATCATAATAAACAAAAACAGAGTATACCCAGAAATTGAAGCAAAGCTTGCTGACTGCCTGATGTGTTTGTGTTTTTGCAGCTTATGTGTTGACATCAGCTCTGGCTTTTTGATTATTGTGCAGTTAAAATCACAAATTTAATGTCAAATTATTGGAAGTTCTTTGACATCCAAGCAATTTGCATACTTCATTTATACTCAAAATACAAAACTTAGCAGTTTTCAGCATTCTCATCTCTAGGCACTGATTTTTAAGCTATAATTTCATTTTTATAGCCATTTACCTTGATAATAAAACTTTAAAACTGAACTTTTATTATCTCTGCCTATTAGCTAGGAAGTTGGGTGTCCTTTTGTAAATGTGCCCCAGTATCAATAGGGAATTTGAGTATGACTCATTCAAGAATCCATACCCATGACTGTGCACCAAAGGTGAGTGACAGGAGAAAGGAATGGGCAAGGAAAGCAGACTTTCTATTCCTCACCATCTGTTCTCACACTGACTCCCTGGAGTATGTTCTGGGCATATGCTTCCTCACCTTTGAAGTCAAATAAATCCTAATTAATTTGATTTCCTATGGATGAGTGTTGCAGAGTTGCTAAGGAAGCTCATGGAACTATGGGAAAGATGAAACCAAATAGCTGGAGTACAGCAGTGCAGTCACATTCCAGCAGCCTCCTCTCTTCCACACTCTGCTTGGAAAGGTTACAGCTGCCTCCAGAGCCAGCTCCTGCCCCCAGGGAAATAACTGCAGGTAACGTGCAAAGCACAGCTTTATCCTGGTGACATTTTGTCATCTGATAAGTGGTCAAGTGAAGTCACCTGATGCTGCTCTTTTATTGCACTTGGGTTTTTTAATCATCAGTGTAAATTTAATAACCTTTTCTTCATGAAGACCAAAGGCACATGACCACAAGGCTACACTTACACCAAAAATATCAGAGGCACAGGAATCACACTTCAGCTGAGAGCCTTGTGAAGCTCAAAATCCTCAAGCTGGCCATCTTTCCTCTGCTTGATCATAGCTGTCTGTTCCCTCACAGTGACCTTTCTACAATGCATTCTCACAACTAGAAAGGCACACAAAAATGGTTCCCATCCAAACAGACTTTAATCCTTCCAACACATGTAGCAAACTTATTCATCTCACAGGAGCCTCTTCTAATTTTAAAGGGCCAATTCTCTGTAAAAGCAGCTCATGGGCTTATAACATGTACAAATGAATAGCAAACAGTTTCTTGGCTTATCAGAGCAACAGAGATTCTTTCACTGTTCTGGTGTTGCTCTTTCTGATGCCACGAAGAAGTCAGGCTGGGAAGAGGGGAGACTGCTGAAAAAGCACTCTGTCAATAATCTCAGGAAAGCAAGGATGAGCAGTTTAATCATGATGTGCAGTGCATCCTGCTTTTCTTTCATAAATGCATGTGCTCAGAAAGTGCTGTTTGTCAGCTGCCTGAGAGTACATCATTCATCCCATCCAGTGGCTTGGTGCAAGGGGTTTCACCAAGGAAGGTTCATGCAGTTACAGTGTTTCATCACTTCTGTCTTTCCTATTTCAGCCCTTGGGTCATGTGAAAATTATCTGCCTGGCACTGTGTTTTCCTTCCAGAGGCTGCATACTTAAGTCCCACTGGTATTTTACAGCAGTCTAATTCTATACTCAACAAGTTTCCCATGAAAGAATTTCACCATTTCCAGTTAACCCCTTGGGACCATGTAAAATGCCACAGAGCAACAAATCTGTGCTGTGTTGGCTTTTGTTGGGTGAGAGGCACAGGCAGGACACACACAGGGTGCTCGGAAGAGGCTGAAAAAGCAACAGGTGACCTATGAGATAGACCTTGCCCCATCTGCTGCTTCCTCAGGACTCTTCCTCTTGATCTGCCTCCACTTGCTCTTCACAGGGCAAAATTCCCATCATTTTTTCTGTTCAGCTGATAAACATGCACACTTCATCTTCCTGCAGGTTAAATTATATTTCCTAGTAATGTAGCACAGTTGCAAAAAAAAAAACAAAAAAACCAGTTATTGCTTTATTTCTGGATGAGCTTCAGAAGACAGGCAGGAAGCTTAGGGCAAGAGTTTGACATTGATATTCCAAAAGAGACTGTGGTAATACCATTTGCTTTTCATTTTCCTTCAAGGATTCAAAAGGACAGTTCTCACTTAGAAGGTAAGACATTCTTTCTAAAATGATGAAATCCCATTCTAAACTTGGTCCAAAATAATTCCTAGTCTGTGACAGGTTTGAAGCACTTCAGAAAGCTCTGCAAATTTCTATCCACAAACAAGAAGGGAGGAGAGACAAAAAGCAGCCAAATATGTTATATAGCAAAGAAGAGACGGAAATACAGACATCTGTATTTGTAGATGCAAAATTTTAGGTAAACACAGACATCTGTATTTGCAGATGTCAGGCCTTGTGCCTACTGCAGACCAACAAATCTACCAACATTTATATTAACTGTCTTGGATATGATAATATTTCCAGCTGAGGGGTTAAATCTGCACTAGAGCTCTGCCCTTTACACCACACATCCAACACAACTTGGGATGCACCAGGAAAGAACAGGCATTTTCAGCAGCTGTTGAGGTGGAATTCTAGAGTCCACAGAGCAAATGTACCCCCAGAGACAGCAGCAGAAGCTTCCTCATTTCTAATCTTCTTTAACACCTTTTACAACATTTACAGTTCTGCTCCCCCCAGCTCAACCTAGGAAGATGGTTGGGGGGTAGCTGCTACCAGTATGCTACTGCACTGGTATGGACTTACTATTGAAATATGAGAAAAACAGAAATTAAGATGAAGGAAAACCATGAAATCTCTCTGCAGCCAAAATACCAGTGTAAGAGATCCTCGACCAAATAAACAAAACAGAAACTGTCCAATCTATTGCTGCAGCTACCTTGTTTTTGTATTTGGTACAAGGAAACACAGGAAAACTAAGGAGAAATATTTGCACGTCTTCAGCTATGCCCTCCACTCACTTCTGAAAGCAGTTGCAGCACAACCCTCTCTGCAATTCCCCAGCTGAAAGAAACTGTTGTTACAGGAGGTTTGCAGACTGCAGCTCCCTGGAAATCAGGGTAGGTTATCATGGAGTCTCAAATCACACCATGAATTACCAGGGAGTCCCTCTTTGCATTTCAAAAGCTTCTTAGACATTGTACCACAAGCTTACCCAGGTAAAGTTTAATTCTTTACCTGACTTTCCTCATGGCTTTTTCCATTCTCTAGCTTTGCAATGGGCTTAGGTTTCCTCAGCTTCAAGTTGCCCATTTCAGACTTTAGAGCGCAGTCAATTACAACCTGCTGCTTGTGCTGCTGGGTGTCTTGCAAAGGCAGCTGCCTTTCCTCTAAGACAGCAGAGTTATCTGGGTAATTTTCTTTGTTATCATCGTCTCTGTAAGAAAATAAAATTGAAATGCATCAGGCAGGATTTCAGACACCTGTCAAAACATTATGAAGGAAGAAGAGCAACAAGATCTTAGCTATTTATGGCATATTGCTTTTACTAAGTTTAGTGGTCTACCCACAGTAATGGATCTAAACTGCTGTTAGCATTATTACACACTCAACTGTGGAGCTACTTAAATGTTAGCTTTAGAGGCACTCTTGGGCTTCAGAGCTACAAGTTCACATTCCCCAAATAAAATCTGAAACCATCCTTTTCATGCAGATTTCCCCCACCCAATGATTCACAGTAAGATATGGTCTCACAAAAATACCATCACAGACAATAATTTCTCTCTACAACACACTTCCCTTCTGACAGTCTCTGGCTTTGAGGGCCACTGCACAAAGGGAAGGAGGAAGCCACTCAAAGTAAGGTCTGAACAGCCAGAGACGTGTTTGGAGAAAACATCCTCCTGTGTAAGAGCACACCTGGTGTCTTAAATAGACACTGTTACCCATGGATGCTTAATCTGGGATCTGGGACAGGCATTTTCAATCCCCACCCAGACTGCAACATGCAAGCTCTCTCCAAGGAGACCTTGCTGGAGCCATGCACACCCAGTGACTCCAGCCTCAGCCTGGGCTCCTGCCTTCCACTGGGAGCATCTCTGTGGCAGCACCAAGTTACCGCAATGCAGACGGCGCGGCTGCCTCGGGAGCTGGCAGCGCGAGCTGGGCAGCATTGCTGCTCCAAAATCCCTGCCTGGAGCTTCCATTTCAGGTGGGATTTCAGATCTTAGCTTCAGCTGGCAGCATCCTAATGGCTGGCTAGGAAATCACCTCTCTCCTGGTGTGGAACTGTGAATCAGCTGAGGGAGTCAAGGGCTATTGAATTATATCTCCCTGAGATGGGTTTTTGTTGTTTTGGGTTTTTTGTTTTTTTTAAGAGAGCATAACTTGCTAGTTCAATGTTTTCTCCTAAGGATTTTGAGCTGCCAAGCTCACTTTCCATCTGTGGCCCATCAGCATCCAGATGGATGCTTGCAGGGTGCCTATGGAGTTGAACACCATTGCTGCCCATGCCTTCTGCAAGTGTGCTCCAAGGCAGTTGTTATAGTTACAGCTTTATAGCCCACGGGCACTCCAACAATGTGCACAAGTGTTGCTAATTTTAATGTATCCTCTGATTTTAAAATCCTCCTGAAAGGTTAAGTTGCATACCCTAGCAATCAATGGGTACTAACATAGCCATGAGAGAGGCATGCCTCAAGAATTCTTGAGTTTACAATTTGAAGGAATTTTTTTCCCAGACACACTCAGCAATGAGCATATCCTTGCACAGTTGGAAAACTGCTTTGTGCCAGCTGCTGTACAGTAAAATTCAATGTATAAACTGCATCTGAATGACAGGAGTATGATGTGAAGTTAAGAATTTAGACCATATTTACTTATATAATAGCAACAGTAATCAATCTTCATATTCATCACACAAAAGTACAGAAGATAAATACGTATTTCCCAGAAATATTAACAGCTTTTGCAGATAATACCCCAGAAATTCTGCATTCCCTTGAGAGCAAAGGTTTCTTTCTAATGGTTTAACAGAAGCAGTCACAGCTTCATTTGCTGCCAATGGATTTCAGACAAAGTTTACAGGAGAGTACCTGGGACTGGAACTGCCTGCTTGATCTTCATGCACAGAGTCTGAATGCCCGTCACACCTTGAAAATGAATACAAGATAATTACTGATTTTCTGCCAGCTGCAGAAGCTTGGCTTTTAATAACGTTACAGTGCAGCCCGAACTATAAACACATTTCTTCTTCTCCTCACGCTTTAGTTAGGGTCATTTAATGCCATAGCTGCTCCATGATAATCCAAATCTCAGAGGAAGAAGAGGATTTGAGATGTAAAGTGTGCTCAATTTGGAATATCATTTTCAGACAAATGGAAATAATTACAAGGAATTCAAATGTTGCCATAAAAAACACAGGAAAATTACAAGAATTTTTGTATTCTAATTGCTTACAGTATACTTCACATTAACCTCAAAAATAATTAGACACAACTAAGGATGTTTTTCTCCCAAACTCACAAAAATATTAACTATGATAGAGCAGTCAGTCTTTGTGCAGCAGGAAAAAGAATCCTCAACTAGATTACGAAGTGAGAGTTAGTCTTAAAAAGTGAACTAGCACTATTTCTTAAGATGCATGAACAATCATAATCAATTGCTTCCTTTAAGTTACAAACAAAAGAATTGTCCCAAGGCTGCCTAATCAAAAGAGAAGTCTGGATAAATATACTAAACCACAACCACTGAGAGCTGAACATGACACTGTGGCTGCATGGCTGAACTTTGCAGGATGATTTAACCCGCAAAGCCCATGAGCAGTCCTTCTTCAAATAAACATGCATCCATAAGCATGCACTCCTAAAATATGCAAACACCGACCCTGGTATTGCTGGGGCAAAGTCGGAGTCCTCTCCTCACCCTCAGTTCATACTCACAAGGCACAGACACTAAGGAGGCCTGGATCCCTTGGAGTTTTCTGGCAGAGGAATCTCTTCATTATGGGGGAAGCAGCCTGTACTTTTGCTGACTTGTTAAATTTTGAGAAGAACTGCCCCGCTTAGAAGAGAGTACATTAAGTGACACATTCATAGCTCTGCGTTGCAATTTGATGGCAAGGGTTTTAATATATTCCTCTTCCCCACCAGTCTTCTGCTGGTGTCTATATCAAAAGTCAGACTGCAGCAGAAAATATTTAAAGGGCCACTCAAGTGTTTACACTTCCTGAATACATCAGCATAGGCATGCCAGCATTTGCTGCTCACAACTGGAGCAGAGAACCACAGTGGCAGATCACCCTGATCACACAATATTCCTGCAGTGACTGCAGCTTTCCCCACATGGCAAAGTGAGATGATGGATGGAAGACAGGGCTTGATGTGCAAAATGGAAAAATTCATTGGAGAAAGCTGGTTGCCTCTGGATGCCAGTCACACTTTCCCCTCTGGCCAATACCTGACTGCCTGATGGGAACGGGACATACTGGGGTTTGAATGAGGAAGCCCAGTGTGAAAGGAACCAGGAACCTGGCTGTAGAGCTAGAAGGAATATTTCAGAGGGAGGAAACAATAGAAAGAAAATGCCTAGTGAGGAGACAATGCCAAGGTCAGAGCTGGATGGACAGAGCTCCCAGCACAGAAGGAGAAGATGCCACCAAGTGGGCGTGCACCATGGGCCAAGCCACGGCCAGCGAAGTCCAGGGATCCCTTAAAGGGACAAACTCTCCCTCCTGGGTGTGCCTCAGAGGGAGGAAGCAGCTCTGCCACCAGTTTTGCTCCCCACTTCTCTCACCAGTCACCTCACTTGGTAGCCTTCAGTCTTGAAAGACCACCTTGGCAATGGGGAGCACTCTCTGGAGGGGCAATGTGTGGCTGAGCCAAGTCCAGTTAAGGAGCATTCTCCTCAGCTGGGGGAGCTCAGCTGGCTCTAAGGAGGTGATCTCGAGGGGCAGAGGTCCTAACTCAGCATCCAGCAACTGATAGGAGTCATAAAACAAGACACAACTTTTAAACAACAAAAGTGAGCGTGACAAAATGTATTTGAGTAACTGGATGGTGGTAGATAGGAAAGATAAAAAATGAGTCAGAGAACACAACAACCATCATGAAATTTAAAAGATCCTGAGGAAGTTCAGAAGCAACACAGTCTAAAATTTCCAACAGAAACTTTTGTCTGTGCAAAAATAAATAACAACCAGGAGGCTCATTCACACGAGACAGTGCTTGAGCCTAGGACCATTGTAGGTCCCTAAAAGGATGAATTTGTGATATGATGCAAACATCCATCATTAAAGTATGGAGTGTTTTTACCTTTATTCCTTAAAGAAATGCATCTTCTGTGTTCATGCCACCTGTCTGCACATATCAAAACAAACATGCACACCTTCCTTTCCTCTCACTAGTAACTTGTAAATCTTGTCTAGCTTTAGCTGTATTTAATAGATAGGGTGATATTTGAGCATTTGGTAAGCTTTTTGATAGTTTGTGGCCATGTAGCAGAGACTTCCCACCAACCAAAAAACTGCAGCAGCATCTTCCTCACTCCTAAACCACCAGAGAATATGCCAAAACAGCTTCAGGTCAGAAACCCAAATGGGTTGAGGCTTACAGTGGGTAGGAGCTGTCTTTTAACAAAACCAGTGATGTGAATCCTCTCCCTTCAGTGCCCAATCCAGCTACTGACTGATGGATATCTCCTAAAAGTAAGTACATCCATTATTGATCTTATGGCATGGGCTAGAGTCAGGTCAGAGATGGGATCTCAGCCTGGACAGAGTGTTGCTCTGACTCTGGGTAATACTGTCTCTGTGTTTCCTCCAGGGTCCCTGGGTTAATGGGACCAGCTTCCTTAACTTTCTTCCATTTTCACCTTCCCAGAGGAGCCCTTTCAGAGCAGAGTGAAAACTGTTCCGTTTTGCTGACCTGACCTTTCAGATGCTCACGTGAACAGCTCCCAAAGAAGCTGCATGCCTGGCTGGCTGGGAGCTTCACACCCCCAGGCCCTTGCCTTGTCTGGACCAATGTTCCTGGAAGTGCTGTACCACTGGCATTCAGGAACCCCTGGCTTTGCCTTTGTCACAAATAAAGACAGAAATTGTTCAATGAGGATGTCTAGATTTGCATGGCAAGTCTCTTCTGCTAAATAAGAGTGAATCTATTTTCAACTGTTTTCAGAGATGGTCAACACAAACAATAAGCTGAAATCAGTAAGAACTGTGTGTCCTCAACAGCTCTCAAAAGCAGATGTTGGGGGATGGCTCCAAATGAGACTTAGGGAAGGCAACTCTGGAAACCAAGTTTGTTCAACTGGTCAATGCTTTTCAGATATTGTTCTTCACTCCCTTTTTTCCTAAAAGCACGTTTCTACCCCTTTGTTTGGAAATAGAAGATTAAACATGAAATCCCACAAACAAGAACCAACAGCAGCTGAAATGAGGGAGATCCAACCCCTCTCCATCTCCCCAAGGGCAGGGCTGGCACCACACTCACAGCTTGAGTTTAACACAAAGCCTCACAGAGAAAAGCCATCACCTTTGGGTCCCAGGAACCTCATGGGTGAGGCAGGCCTAGGGACTGCTCCAGGGGAATCTCTACAGGAAACAATGGATGTACTTAGGGACAGAGAAACGGGAAGGAGGAAAAAAATGAAAAATATATTAGCTGTAGTCTGGCTATTTTTCTGTGAAGGGGGAGTGACCCATAATTTTACAGACCACAGTTCATCACTTAACTAACAGGAACACAGGAAATGAAAACAAACAAGCATACAAGCAAACAAAAACACCTCCATGATTTATTAGCTTCAGTTCAATCCTTCCATATCTGTCCCAGTCACACAAAAAGCCTGACTGAATTTAAATATTAAATGAAGCAAGGAAATATAAGCAATATTCTCAATAAAGCAGAGCAATATAAGAGAGTGAAATTCTTCAGATCGCTTTGAAACGTTGCTTTTCCTGCAGAGGTTATGACAACACTTAGGGATGGCTGAGACAATTACAACTTGGCCTGCTTTCAGAATGTCCCCTGTCCCCACAGCAGCCAGCAAACAGCTCACTATCCAGCTGAGGTGTTTTAGATTATGAGCATTTTAGCAATATAAAACTCACCTAATACACAAACAAATCCATACATCATTTTCCTCCTGAAAAACAGCTTGGCTCCTTCCTGCTGCAGAATCTTCCCCAAAAGCTTTTGAAACAATCAAAAGCATGCAAAATAAAAATGCACAGAACAGCAATATCCAAGTGGTTTAGACTAAAATAAGACAAAGGCTGTTTCATTTGCAATAGTTCCTAGAGGGTTTGCCTTTCTAACTTTCTAATGCCCCCCCTTGTTCTGTTGTCTCTGTAAAATAACCAGAAAAATCAACATATACATCCTTATGATTATGACATATACAAAAGGCCATCTAAGGAGTTTATGAAATTGCTAACAAAGAAATGACATTTTTGGTACTTGGCCTGTCTAAATAACGTATAGGGCTTTTTCAAAATATTTCCTAATGATTTTTTTCCCTAACAATGCTTGTGTAAGTACAGACCATGTGTCCTTAGAAAACAGACATGCTTGTGTTTGACAGGATCATCAGTACCAGAAATGAGCAATATTTTGACAGGAGATTTATCTGACACTGAAAATCATGCACTTTTATTGTGTGATGTGCACCCAGCATATATTCTCCCAAAAAAGGTATTTCACTGCTAAATAGTCACAGAGCATTTAAAGGCAGCTGCTTTATGCAATCCTCCCCATACAGTCAACAATATATTTAGATTACAGAAACTCAATCAAAATATATGACAGATAGCTTGGGACTTCTCACATACCACTTACAATTACTCTGTATGGTAACTAAACTCATTATTCTTGCTTAAAAATAAGGACATCTTTAAAGTGCTCACTTACTCTGCTAAAGCTGTCGTGTTGAAGGACTTATCCTGAATGCTGAAACAGAAACAAGAAAACATCAGATAAATCAGCAAGGCAGGCAGGCTCCCTGTATCCTCCTCAGCTGTAGGCACACATGCACGAACATGGCATTGCGAGGCACGTCTCTGTGTGCTCGCTCTGCATGCACGGCTCTACCTTGGGCTGCTCTGCACATGCTCATAATCAAGAAACCACAGGGATTAGTCCTACAACACTCACAAAGCCCAGCCAGCAGCGCCCAGAATTCAGGCAGGGGTGCAGGTAGACTGAGGCTCGGATCATGATCCTTTATAGTTGTAACAGTGCTGTTAAGAAAGGCTCTAGGTTTACAAACAAGTATTTGGTGTTCTGTCCTTTAAATGTTTGCTCTGTGTAATTGGCTCATCAAACGCAGGGGGTTTTTTACTTAAATAGGGTTGCCCAACTAAGCTGTCTGGAGGTTTTCTTGTTCGGTGGTCTCTTACATGCTCAGCTCATGGCCAAACCCCAAGGGATTCTATGAAAAAAAAATAAAAATCTGGCAGAACGGACAGTTCAAGTAGGAAAAGGTTATTAAGCTAACAGAAAGCAGTAGATGAAACCATTCCTGTGAAAGGAATAGGCTGCTGTGCTCCTGCAAGAAAATGTTTCTGACCTGATGTAATACGTTCAGCAGGGTCAGCTCAGGATATTGCCAACTGCTGGGTTTGAGGCAGCAGTGGAATTCCCCCTTGAACAACACCCCTCAAATCCAGTGAATACACTCTTGGATCATCCTGAAATCTTACAGCAGTGAAGAAGAAAAAAATAAAAGAAAAAAAAAACACGACAAAGAAACAATCTCACTGCTACATAGCAGAGATGGGATTTGTTGTTGTTGTTGTTGTTGTTTGGGCTGGGGGAGAGAAAGCAGCGCAGACAACGCCTTGCGAGCGCTCCCGTTTGTGACAAAGGCATCTCTGAGACGCCAGCATCAAGCCGAGCAGGAATAAAGAGAGGCACCTCCTCCTCCTCCTCCCCGCAGCAGCAGCTTGTGCCTCTGCGTGGTGTTGACACACATTTCCCAGGCAGCAGTGGCAGCCAGGAATCACAGCCCTGACAATCGCTTTTCCTTCACCAGCAGCACTGAGAGTGCATCGCATCTTCCCCTGGTCCCAGCCTCCCCGCCTCTCACACACACTGCCTCTCTGCTCTTTCTTTTATCTGTACGTGTGCATCAATGTGGATAATGGCAAGAGTTACCTGGGGATCAGAATATCACAGCCACTCTGCAGGGACCTCTGCCCTTCAGAGAGCAGGTTTTGTGAGAGAAGGATGAACAGAAAAGCTAAATTTAATGGTTAGTAATTAAATCCTGCCTTAAAAATGAAATTTCATTTTTTTTTCTCCTGTTTCCATTTCTGTTGCTCTGGCCACACAAATATAAATTTCTTTATTGCTATTCTATTTGCAGGACAGCAACTGAAGCAAAGGTATTCTTCTAGATGTTGTGGGAAGTAAAAGCTTAATTTACATGCTCAGTAAGTAAAGTGTCATTAAAAATAAGTGATATTATTTTTAAGGGATATATTCCAGAATGCTTAAGTGAATGCTTGACTCTTGATTTTGAATGGTTAGGCTGGGTTCACAGCTAGCACTTCAAGTGTGTAATGGAGGAATCACTACATTTTATCACAGATTCCCACTGATAAGCATCACAGCTTGGCTAGGGTAGAATTTAAAGGGCTGGGGAGGGTTCCCCACAAGAAAGGGAACTCTTACAAATATGACTTCTCCATTTGTGGGTGTGTAAGTCAAGGTCTAATTCTCTGCAAATTCATTCTCTGTGCAAACACACTGCTGGGCTTTGATGTTGTTTCTGGGAAGATAACATGGCTGAAGATCAGTTTGTAAGATGGGGATGCTTTGGGCTGAGGCCAAGTTTAAAGCATCATCACTTTCCCGTGGTTTGTCTGGACTTTGGTGCTGAACAGTGATTGCTAAATCTCCTTTAGGGAAGCACTTTACATTGCAGCTCACTCACAAACTTCCACTAGTTTCAAAGACAGCACTTGATCTGTGTCAGTGGAGAGTCTCTTCCTGTAAGGTTGTGAAACTATTCAACAAAATGAAAATTCATGTAAAACAGGCATAGTAATAACAAATGCACATAAGTAAAGGCCAGCCAAACCCAGGAATCTGGTTCAGAGCAATGCCCTGGTCAGATAAACAGAGCCACCCTGTTCCTGGGGAACACAAGAGAGGAACTACAGTAGACTCACAAGAACTTTTCTTCTTTTACCAGATGGAAGTAATTTGTCTTTAGGGAAAAACACTCATTTCAACATGTTGGCTTGGGCCCTATTGGCTGACCCCAGCTCCTTCCACCTGCTCCCAACCACGTGCTCGGGGTGAGACCAGAGCAGGCAAAGAGCCTCTGGCCTCACAAGGGAGAGCCAAAGGTGCTCGAGCCTGCATCTCTGCTTCCTTCTAAGTCCCAGACATGGAGAAAACCTAAAAGTGCTGTTATCTCCTTATTTTCAATAATGCAAGCCAATTAGGGCCGTGATGCAGTAAAACATCACTCTTTAGCACAGTGAAATTCTCAGTGCCAGATATATTTCATCACCACATTCAGATGACGTGCCAGGCATCTCATCACCCTGAAGTCTCAATGAAAATAAAGCTACACCTATGTGTGAAGTAAGCTTTGAACTTCCCCACTGAATAAAGATAAACTTTTGAGGACTTTTTATTTTGAATTCATCAGAATACATATTTCTGAAATTCTGAGAATAAAGGATTTTAAATCAGTTTTTCCTTATTTCTTCTGAACTGTTTCAATGATTCATTTTTTGCAAATCCTATGTCTAGGAAAAGACACCTTCTCTGCAGAAAAGCTGCCCATTTTATACCCAGTTTTGTTCTTACCCTGCTTTGCCAAGTGTTGGTCTAGCCAACATAAACATCACATGACAGCCTTTAGCTGATGACAAAAATGTCAGAGATGCCCAAAGCAAACATCTACATACATTTTGGAGATACCAAGATTCAGAAATATGTTGCTGTTCACTTCTAGAAGTTTGACTAATATATTGCCTATTTATGGCTGACAAATAGATTGGCATAGAAATTCCATTCTTTATTTGGCTTGTATCCTCAGGAGAATTACTGCTAGGTCAGGAAGAAGAATGGAACAAGAATCACAGCATCCAGCTTGGGTTTGCACGTAACAGAGACACATATTCAAAATAAATCATATGTTCCTAAGCTCAGAACAGCATTAGCTGGCAGTGAGTGCCTTACAAAGGCAGTGTAAGTCTGCAAAAGGAGAGAGAGGTAGTGAGACAAAAGTGGGCAGAAATAGTTCTGGATCAGCAGAGCAGGAGAGTGCAACAACCAAAATGTCATAAAAAAGAAGGAGGAACAGTGAAGCTCTCCAAGCTGCTGTTGTCTAAAATGTCACACACCCCCCACACCCACATCCCTGCAGGCCTTGTGGATCTTTGGGTTCACCTGCAGAACAGAACCTTTGCCTCAGTTTCCTGAACTTGCTCATCTCACTAAATGATTGCTTTCTTTTAAGGGCGTTTCTGACTCAGACAAATGATGAGGCCATTCAAACCTAACTATAGAATAACAAAGAATTTGTACTGGGAAATGAACTGTATTTTAAAGGGGAAATCACACATTTACAAAGAACTCTAAACTCTCTAAGGTTCTGGGAAAGTTAGTATTTTGCATGTAATATCTACGACCTAATGAATAACTCAGTGCAAGCCTATAGGGTGCAATTAGCATTTATCACCAGACTATTTTCTTTATTATTATTTGTTATTCCACAGAGTCCAAAGCGTCCATGCTGGAATTGCTGCATCAAAGGCAATAATATTTTGCAGAGCAGTCAGGCCATAGAAGGGAGCTGCCCTGGGCACCGTGGAGGGACGTGAGAGGCACAGTGTGACACACACACTGCAGGATGAGCAGCCCAGGGCAACGCCCTTCAGCTCGGGGAAGAAGTTACTCATGTTCCACTAGCCCAAATAAAGGGAAACTTGGAATGATCTCCCCACTACTGTCTCTCTGGACGAAGTCAAGTCATCCCTGCCAGACCTGGCTGAGCTCAGAGACTCATAAAAATATTGAGCAAATTTGTTTTTCTTGAAGCATGTGTGTTCCTGCCAAGAAACAATACCCTAAAGTGCTCCAGCCTTCCTTCATCTTCCTCCCAAGCTGTACCAACAAGGACGTGCACTGAGTCCCACCTGTTTGCATTTGCTGCCACGAACAGAACACATTTAGCTCACTGCTCTGAGGAGCAGGTTAAATATGCTGCTTATTTCCAGCAGGTTAAATATGCTTCCTTGGCAGGTCACACTGCTGCTTCTGAGGCCACACTTCAGGCAGTAAAGCAGTAACATTTCTGACTTTAGCAAGTCTGTTGTCTTCCCACACACAGGATTTTCTTGAGGGGTAAGGGAAGGAATCGTTCTGCAGTAAAATGTTGGCACTGTGGATCGCTCCAGTGCCTTGCCCTTTCTTCAGAAGTGATCCTGCAGGATACTTTTGCTTTTTTCCTATCTGTGAGGCATAAACCAAGGAGCTGCCATGTGAGAGAGCAGTCACATGCACTTTCCTGTAGTGATAAATACTGAGTGCTACACACTGCAGCTCCAAATATTCATGTGTTCATGGACTTGCTTTCCTGACGAGCAGCCTGCCTTTTTATGGGCAACATTCTCCAAGACATCAGCAAACATCTCAGGAGAAATTAAACTAAAATACAGCAATTATATGTAGGAGCTGGTTGGTGAGCACTCAATGCAGCTTCTACAGCTTTCATTTTCTCTGTGACCTAATTAGGACCTCATCTGAGAGGGGGGAACCTGGGGGAAGCAGCACTCAGTTGATCTTGCCGTGTGTCTCAAAATGAACTGACAGGCCCATGCAGGAAGAGACTCCAGCTGAGCGTAGGTGCAGGCACAGCTGTCATAATCCAGTCCAGGGAAATTCCATAAGGTGCTTTTCTGTTGGGTTGGGTAAAACTTTGTGCACCTGCACAGACCTTCAGGGTCTGAATATATATATTTTCTGAAGATATTTCAGTGCACAATCAAAGTGCCCATAATTCCTGGCTCAAGCCTTTTAAGCAGTACTCCCATAAATCCCATACACACTGCCATAGGACATCCAAGTTTGCTCTGAGGGGGGCACATCTACCCTGTGGCACAAAAGATCCCTGCTCTTTTTAAGGGAAAGAGTATCATGGAGCTACACAATTTTGTGCAGATTGTGGACCACTACAGTCCCATAACTTGACTACATTTCTGCAGCCCAGCAAGCACCAGCGGTGGCAGTGGGAGAGCTGCCACCAGCACAGGGAATTGCTGGGGCAGGGAGCCCACACCAAGCTCTGCTGCAAGGTTACACCACTCCTGGTGCCCTCTTTAAACAGCATCAGCTGATTTCATACAGGCTTGTGGTCTGAGGAAGAGTGTTAGGCTGGAAATACAGAACCATGCCTCTAATTTTGTTATTAAAGAACAAGTTGTTTCATGAAGACCCATCAGCTCTGCTGAAAATCTCTATAGAGATGTCCAAGAGTCATTATCCAGCACTCACAGGACTGCATGATAAGCCCAGCTGTACCAGCCTAAGTGATGCTACTGGCTGAGCTACTACTCAGCTGCAGTGATCCTCTGCAGATAATTTAATACTGTCACTGATGGCAAAACTATTTCCAGCAGGTTTACACCAAAGTCAGGCTAGACTCAACACAGCACTAATTCATAATCAGTTTTTCCTCTCAATATTGCAAGATGAGGAAAAACACTCACATATCTTTAATTTTTATGTATATATTAATTCCAAACATCTATTCACAGAATCATATACCTGACTTCAGTATTTGTCTTTTTTCACATCTGCCTGTTGTAGTTCACTCACTTATGAGGTACTTTGCAGCTCTTGCTCACTTTCCTCCATGTAATTAGCAGACCAGTTCATACCACCTTTCATCACCTGTAGCTTTATCTTCCCAGCAGCAGAGAAGCCAGAATGATATAAAACAAAATCAATACCAATCTAGAAGCCATGTATCAAAACCAACCTAAAGCAATTGCTGTCTAATTTCAGAGCTCCTTCTCAGTGACACACAGAAGCACCTCTTTAATTAGCATTGTCGGAGAGTTCCATTATCAGCAATTATGTGTTTTCAGACGACACCTGGCCTTCCCCTCAAGCATTACTGTGCACCACCTGACACTCCCTGATTAGTCCTACTGATATCTGAGGGGCAGGTAACATAAAAACTAGATTTGCCATGAATCCTCTCTAAGCCTCTTTCTAGTTTACAAAAGCTTTGATTAGGCATTTCTACCCTCTGACCACCAGCAGGCTGCTCTCAGAGGGCTGGGCAGCTGGACCAGGAGGGAGCTTTGCTAATTACACCACCCAAGGATGTTGCCCACAGTATTTATAGCCCTGTAGGACTGATCCCTGTGACCACATGTCCCTGAATTTTGGGCATGAAGTCAGACTCTGCAAGCCCCTGAATATTTTCTTTCTCAAGAGCTTACTTCCTATTTTCTATTTTAGTTGCACTGCAGGAAAATCTGATACAGACAGATTATGAACTATTCATGTATAAACTAACCCAGGACATGAAATTTAAAACTACATCATTATATGATGCTTATGCCACTTAACAACTACTTTATGCATTTAGATCCCATTCGGAGAACTCTGAATTATCACTACTGCTTGTGTGACACCAGGAATGCTGACTGAAGCCCAGAAAGAGAATAGTAATAAATGCAGTTACAAAAGTATAACCTGTAACTTAAGTCTCCTGTGTCATAATAAATAAGCCCAGAAATACTTTTCTTTTGGAAACAAAGGGAAATACAGACAGTAGCACAGGTATGCTTAGCAGTGGATTTGGATTTACTCTGCATTTCTCTGAACACTTGAAATGTCTGAAAACCCAAAGATGATATTCCTTCCTACAACAAAAACAAGGAAAAGCAAGGAGTCTCCACTTGCACACATCAGATAAAACTGCAAAAGACACAGGATCCCACTGAGAGCTTTTTAACCCCATTCATTGCAGTCAGTATCTACACATATAAATCTTGTTACTCTTTTGCCAAGTGCTTATTAATTTCAGTATGGTCAGAGAAGAAACTGATGTCATTGAGTCAAAATTGATGTAATGTGTTTATTGATATGCTCTTTGCTGAACTTGCTGCATGCATCAATAAATTTAAACCCATGACAGCTCCAACTTCTCACAGGCCCTCTGGAGCCCATTCTGAGCCATGGAAAAAAAATCCTACAAAGAAGTGCATTTAGTCAGCTTATTCCTGGCTGTGAATTCAGACATAATATTTCTTCCCAGCCATCTCAATCTCATAGAAAGGAAAAACCATCCACATATCAGAAAAGAAAACAATGTGGTGAACAAAAGAAAGAAAACTCACGTTGGGGAGTATAATAGGAAGGCACAAGCAAAATCCAGAATAAATCCAGCAAATATAAGCAAACAGCCCCAATGGAAAACAGTTATGGTGGGCAGCTGAGGGAGGTTTTCTGGGCATTAACTCATCAATTTTTGTGGGGGTTTATAAAGCTCTAGTTGCTCATTCTCACTTCTGCCATGAAAAGTGTATAGTAATGAATCTTACATTTTTTTCCAAGTGGTTTTCTGAATTGCTATGCACTAAGTGTGTAGTCAGTGACATTTGAAACCCACTGATTCAGGCCATTAACTTTTCTAATATCATGATCCACTGACATGAGAAACATCTCATCAGTTATACCATATTGCCCTGCACCTGGATTTTGCCAAAATGCTGTGAAGGAGCCACCAAATATTAGCAGCCACAGTCAGTGGTCAAATCCTACTCAGCTTCCACCTTGCTGTTTTAATTTCTTCTGCTAGCAAGTAGTCCTTCTCTATCTGGCTTTTATTTCTATCCAGACTCATGATCTGTGCTTGTGTCCTACCATGCACTATTCTAATTTACCAGAACAATCTACAGCTCCTTAGCACAGACATCAGTTTGTTCTTCCAAAGTCTGAGAATGTTTTTAACTTCCATTACATTTTGGGTTGCTTTGGTTTTGTTAAATTTGTTTTGGGGGACTATTTTTCCAGCAGGCAAAGTTGTTTTTTTTTCTTTTATACTGAGGAAAAGACTGAAGAAACTGTGTTTCACCCAAATGTACATTCTCAGCACTTTGTGTCTTGCAACAGAGGAGAATAGGCAGAACTGGTCACAACACACTATAGAAACTAAATAATACAATCCTGTTACATAATATTCAACTTGGTGACATAAAATCAGAACCCTACAGAAAAGATAAGAAAATAGCACATGTTATAAAGCACAAATGTCTCTACACATATTCAAGTTTATTTTCTCATTACTTATAAGGATTTTCTTTTGTATAGTGGTACTTTGGGGAGGAGATGAACCTGTGGCAGTCACTGGAACAAGGACCTAATTTCTTTACAAAGCCAAGGAATTATCCACATAACCACACACCATCTGTGCTCTTGCCTTTTTATTCTCCTGCTGCACTGCCTCCTGCTTAATGTGTGTGTGTTTGTCTTGTGGGCTGGCTTAGCTGCCTTGCTCAGGAGTGTCCTGAGACAGCACCAGCCTGTGCACAGACATGTCCTGTGCCAGGGCCACCAGGACATCTCCTTTCCTTAGGGAATGGAGTCTCTTGCCCCACATACCAGGATCTGAGTCCTGACACAGCCAGGCCACAGGTTTTTGGATGCATTTACCATCCATGGCACCACAGAAAGGTTCTAACAACTGCCAATTATCTTCATGGGGACAGGTTTAGTAGTTGTTTCCAACTCCTACAAGGAGATCCCCTTCCAAGGACCAGGACAAACCTCCCTGAACAAGACTTTGCAGAAGAGCTTTCTTCTCCTTCTGGCTCAGAGCACCTCACAGGGGTCTCTGCACAATCAGCTCTCTGAAGTGCTGTAGCACACAGAGGGCAGCACTCAGCCCTTCAGTTGTGGATTTCTATTCTCCTTTCCAGTACATTATTTGTTTGAATATGTTCTCATTCTGTGTTTGCAACAGCTTTTAAGGTTCAAAAAGAACCTGAAAGCAGTCGTTTTCTCTGGGAAGACCTTGTGCAACTTTACAACAGCTGCTGACACTGAACAAATTACCTCTTTCACATAAATTTGGTCCCGATGCAAACTATTTGTGACTTGGATATTTCCTGTATGGATCTGCTGAAAGGGAGCAGAACCATGTGGGAAAGAAATTTATGTAGAAAGCAGATTTATCACTTTGCTATCTATTGCAAAATGGAAGTGTAAATTACTTCTCCCTTTTGAAGCATTTAAATCCTTTGTTGTAAAGCACATCAAGTGTTCTTAATGAAATGATCACATTTTCTATCTCAAATTATAAGTCCCCTGATCCTTTGATAAACTAGAGAAAATTTGCTTTGGTTTTACACTACTCAGAGAGTTGTAAATATAAGAAAGACATTTTCATTCTAATTTTAATAATATTTTCCATCTAGCTGTTCTCCGGCATCAATCAGAAATATACCAATCACAGAAAAAAAAAAAAAAGTTCTATTTCTAGGTGAGCTATCCATTTTTAGAGAGAATCAGTGTCTTTACAAAAATTCTCAGAAGCAGAGCCAGTGAAAAATAACAACTAATCCTTTAAAACCTGACTGTAATATATTTTCTTTTCTCTTTTTAAGATTACAAGAAAAGGACATCTTGCCTTTATATTAATAAAAATGCTGACAGTACTTACTAAAAAAAGAGTAATGAATACTGTAGTCTAAATGTAGGCATATTCAGGAATATTCAGAGCTACAGTATCTTCCCTCTCTTTGCTGAAGCTTGAGGAGCTGCAGCCTACACTTTCTAACCCAAATCCAGGCTCTCAAACCCACATTTAAGCACCTACACAGTTTCAGACTAATTTTAGGTAGCCACCAAGCTGAAAACCCTTGGCCAATACATACACTGCTAGTTCAGTGTCTGGGATGATGGTTGTAAAGGCTCTGGGATTATGCCTAACACTACAGCTGTGTTGATGCATGCTCACTACAAATATAGAAAAAAAATCCTCCAACACACTCAAACTCAGCTCCAACACTTATTAAGGCACCAACCCAGTTACCATCTCAGGGCATGTTTGTTCTTCTCTCCCACCCCCTTGTTTTTCCTGTTCCTCTCAGATTTTCTCTGCTCTGATTAACCACCCCAAAGTTCCTGTCTCAGCCCCTGTGGGTGCACAAGGGATAATGCCAACCAGGATAACTCTCAGTATTTCCTACTAACCCCACAAAAGTGGTTCCAGTCCTGGGCTGGTAGTGAGGGCCCCTGCTCTCTTTTCTCTCCCCTCAACACACCAGCTGGCAGATTTCACATCACTTGTATCATGCAACCAGCCCCTCAAGTGTTTCAAGAGAATGGGCCAAAAAATGACTTTATAAACTGCCCAATGCATAAATGTGTTCAGGCAGAGCAGGGAAAAGCCATTCTCCAAAGCAATACAGTTCTTACCACAGCATTACTCATAGCTGTGTGGAGAAACAAGAAAACCAGATAATCTATAGCTACCAAAAAGTAAGCATGACTCAATTGGAGTGACTCACGGCTCTGACTAACCTGTTCAACAGCTCTTTTCAAAAAGAACCCCTTTTGAAATAATTTCTGTGTGTTCTTCCTCAATTGCCTTGCATAGTTTTAAAGTGATTGCCAAAGCACCATCGCAGCGCAGATCTAAGCAAACCACAACCATTCATGAATGTATCTTAAAGCTTTAAATAAAACATGTAGTAAATAAGTGTTAGGCAGATGCATTTGTCTAGGACCTGGCAGATTATTTCTTTGTCAAACAGAAGGCAAATCCAGCTGAATGCCAGGCTGGGAGGATGGAGGGGTGAGTCATGCTGCTGTGAGTGCCTGCACCCAGCCTGCAGGTGCACCACACTCATCGCTCCCTGTTCTGCGCAGTGAATTTCCAGCAGGATAAAAAAGTAGCTGAGTCCTCTCCCAGAAGCAAATGCAGCTGGGGTCAGGAGCAACAATGCTTTTAAGGAGAACTTGAAGAACTGTCACCTCCCAGCATAAAGCAGTTTGCATTTTTAAATCAATAGGGATATTGTAATAGAGATGGAAGTTTAGAGTTCGTGATCAGCCCACTCTTTAATACAGGGTAAATATTCCTCCTTATATATCATTAAAATGAATCCACACTATTAAAAATGTTTATAAAACCATAACTACTCTTTGCATCTGTAAAGCAGCATAGACAAATTAATTTATTAGCCCATTCTTATAAATAGTCATATGTCAAAGAGCAAACAGGCAGGAGAAAAGTAACCAAATGAAACCCATTCTCCAAGTGCATAATCAAAGACAGGAGTTTTCTAATTTCACCAGTTACCACAAAGAGTCCTGTCAGCCTCTGCAGCAAATGAGGCTCATATCCACTGGAAGGAGCCAGAAGTAACTGAAAAGGCTGGGGAATCAGCTGAAGAGACATACAAAAATTGCCCATTAAATGGTGCTGTAATTTGTCTGCTATTCTACTCTATCTCTTGGTGAGTCTGTAGAGGTACCACATTTCAAAATTACACTTAACATCTAAAACTACACATGCAATAAATCATCCATGTAACATTCCTCAAGAGTCACTAAGCAGCTTTATCTGACATTGCCACTAATGGAAAAGAGGATTAATGGGCTTTGCTATTATTTATTACACTTCCCTTGACTGTAGAAAATCCAGTTGTTTTCCCCAATTTGTTGCTGAATGCCTTGACCCAAATCCCTACTTACAGCCTTAGGTAACAACAAACAAAAATGTTGTCATTTCAAGGGTTAGGCAGTAACCAAGGACAGATTAAATTTAATCCATACTGAGTACAATTTGATTGATTCATGGATTGATTGACAAGTGCTGTGACTAGTCGAGCATCTCTTTCTGCTGTCTGGAAGAAAGCTTCCGTGTCATTTTTTTCAGAAAATGTTTACTTATGTGTGCTGATGAACTGATTTTCCACTGTCCTCAGCATCCTCACTCCCTTACCTGTGCAGTGTATACTTTCAAACAGATCTGGAACTGTTCCACACTCAAAAGTATGATTAAGTGATTACAACTAATGCAGCAGTCACTGTAATAAACCATTTAATCCACCTCTAGGAGTTTCATCTGATGCATCAAAGCTGCAGAGCCTCTGTATAAAACAAATACACCAATGCACAGGTATTTAAGATTTCACCCAAATATCATTTGGTTCACAGCAAAATAAGACTATGAAGCATTTCCTCCAGTTTATTTTTAAGAGGTGGTCATTTCATTTCCTTGGAAAAATTACAGTATGCAAAAACTGTATTATGCAACCCTGCATTCATTAATTTTTCATTTGTTGGCAGAAGCCGGCTCCAATTTTCAAAATCCATTATGGATGTAGGGAATGATGCCCATGAAAGAGTGAGTCACAACGCTGCTGCCTCTTGAAATAAGTAATCATCAACATTTTTCATAATATCCTCTGATCCGTGCAAGAAATAACTTTCCACTTAAATAGGAAAAGTTTGACAAAATTGGAAGCACATTTTCAGATATAATCTCAGAAATAGTGACCTTTTCTGATATTCTTTAAAAGTAGTCTTAACAAAATGAAATATTTATTATCAGCAGCAATCTGTTTTCACAGCAACACAAAGTGCACAACCAGAATAACACCAGGACATGCTCCCTCCCATGGCAGTGAAATTACACACAGAACATTACGTACCTACATACAAAAGAATTACTACAAATTTCAGAGAGATAATGAGGAATTCCTGAAGACCTCAGCCAGCTACCCAGACAGGATTTTATTACCTGGCTGCATTGCAACAGTCTGCAAAACCTGCAAAGGGGAAGTCCCATCAGCTACCCTTGCTCTTAATTCTGGCTCTCTGTCATACAGAGTTACACAGGAATTCACCAGCAGCAGCACAGCTCCCAAAGCACAGGCCTGAGATGTGCACAGAACACCCAGCAACACCCAGCCCCAGGCCTCATCCAAGCATTTCCCTGGAAAGCTGCTGAGTCATTCATGTGTTAGATGAGGGACTCCTCACCATGGGGCTGCCAGGAGATGCAGAGCTGATTTAGCCTTCTGCAACAGAATGTTCTGCTGGGCTGCACAGACACCCTACATGTGCCTTGCTATCTCCTACACTGTCCTCGTATTTTCTTCACCCACCTCATCTCCCAGTTGCAAAGGTGCTGGTCTCCTCAGGCTCTCAGGAGGACAAATCTTAGAAGTTGTTACTTAAGGTGTCTCATCTGCAATTAAAGATTTTAAGCAAATAGCCTCAAAACTTCTCATATATAAGCAGACTGTCTCACTCTTCTACAAGTCAAAAGGAGATGAGCAGGATGTCTGCTTCCAATGTGGGACCATTGCCATCATGTTAAATTATCATTGTAACATTGAGGTAGACAGCGCAATCCATTTCTTGGTACAGAACAGCCATCTACACCATTAAACACCCTAGGAATCTGAAGAATCACATAATTCCCGTAAGTCAAGCCACCATCCAGATATCTACATTTCTATATAAGGTTCCACAGTGTGCAGTTTTCAGAATATAATTTTTGCTACTGCTTAGGTCAACAAGGCCTCAGAGTTCACTCAGCTGGAAGATTAGAAACAACCACACAACTGTGAGTATCTGAAAACTTGTCATTAATCTACTAAAATATCCATGTAATTCCATTTGAGATACCAGCACCTACACAATAAAGTGTCCTTCTTCTATTACTCACACAAGCATAAATTTAAAATACATCAGCACTATTTAAATCCAACTTCATATGGAGCTACATTGAGCTGTTTCTAGCATGACTTTGCTAAATCCCTAGACATTGAATATGAGCTTGAATATTCTTTTCCAATTGCTATTCAAAGTTAGATCAAAACTGGAAAGGACTGGAGTCATAAATGAAGGGATGAAAAAAGCAGTGTTGCTTTTTTAAAAATCAGTCTAAGAAAACTGAAGGGAACAAAAGAAAGGTGACTTCCTGGCAGGGATGTGCTGATGCTCTCTGGTTTACTGACACCAGGTCAGTCACCTGCTGAAGCTCCCCTTGTTCCACACCCCATGCATGCTAACAAAGCCTTCTGACTTGTGGAATCAGAGCCAGGCTAAGGACAAGATATGAAAAGGAGGAACAGCACTGCTCTTACATCTGAAAAAATAACTAAAAGTTAATGAATTGTTGAGTGTGAACAGAACTTGAACCCATTAAATACCACAAAGAGCACAAGTACCTCAGGTCATGGTTGTCAAGAAGGCTGACAGAACCTGAATTGGTCAAGTGTGCTGGGAGGAGGCACTGAAAGAAAACAGAGGAGAGGGGAATCAGTCTGGTGTTGAACTTGAAAAAGAGAAGACAGAAGTGGAAAGATTGATTCTTGATAAGTTTCCCATAAGCACACAATGAATTAATTATAACAGAAATACTAGATTAGAATAAAAAGTACTGATAAGAGCCAAGGTAATTTATCTTTCCACTATTTATAGAGACACAGAAATTCTTTTCTTTTCCTCCAAAACCTGTGATAAAGTCCTGCAAACCAAACTGTTTAAATGAGACATCTTGTGAGTGTCCCATTCTTACTGTGCAGTGTAAAGACACTGCCATGCTTGACATCTTTTCCAGCTGTATCTAAAAATAGGCTGTCAGATCTCTGAAAATTTGCAAGCCTAATTATTCCAAGGCAGAGGTTTGGGCTGGTAAATATGTTTGATTTGGGTTTGTGTTCCATTCAAAAAAATCAGGGATGTTACACCATCTTCTTCATTGAATTGATGTTCAAGCACAAAAAGCCATCTGGAAATTCCAGCTATGGAGCCAAGCCCAGGGACTGCTCTTTAACCTCAGCACCCCAGAGAGCGAGGACTCAAACTCCAGGAAATAGAAACACAGACAGCAACATATGCAAACAGGAAAACACAATCTGCCTTTCTCCTTTGTATATTCATCAAACTGCATTTCTGTATCTGCAAATGATCAGTTGGTTGTATAACTATGAATGCTATTCTTATATGCATCAAATCATGATAAAACTAATGCCAATTGTATGGAAAACTGACTTTTTTTGTGTGTACCTATTTTGATCTGGTAGTTTGCTAGTATTCTAGGGTTGAGAATATTCTATGGAGTGCAGTTTATAACAACCTCTGCGAGTTTGAAACAATCAGAAATAGTTACAACACTGACTGATAAGAATTCAGATTAAAGTTAGAATTACCATAAAATTCAAAAACTTTTTTTTTGTACCCATTTTCCTTTCTGGACATGATCAAAACCAGTTTGGCTTCAAAAAAGAAGTCATTTATTAACAGAATTGTATGAAGACTTTTTCATGTGTAGGTACCTCAGATGGGTATAAGATGTATACTGTGGTTTACATCAGCCACAGAGAGATTTTCATTTGAATTCATTCTCTCCTATTGCCAGCTCTAATTTGCAGATGTTGTGGGCTTTCAGTCTGAAACAGAAGCAGAAATTCTGGCATGTTCAATGTTTGGAAAAAAATCATATCTGCAAAGATAGAGTCTAAACAGATAGGACAGATGGGCAGATGAAACCAGGGGACAGAAATAAATTATGCCTTGATGTTACCTGTTTAAGAGAAAACCTTACATGGGTTTCTAGAGCTAAACCAAAACCACACTTTTCAGAACTCCATCACTTAGTCATCAGTGACAAACTGATGAAAAAAGAAGTGAAAAGTACCAACACAGTACCTATTTTTATCCAAAATAAAACCTTTCCATTCGCAGATTTTTTTAAAGAGAAAAAATACGAAATAGTCCATGCAGGGATTTACAAGGAAAAAGTAAGAAAAGAGATGCTTACCCTCTTCCTCTCTTTTCAGCCCCTCAACATCCTACCATTCCCATAATTCATGCACAAATTATACCAAGAACCACAGTTCAATCTGTCTGTCCTGGAGTGTGACTATGAGCTCCAGCTCTTCAATTCCAAGGAGTTTTCCCCAAACTCTGGGCTACAGAGATCTACTCAATCCTGACCTCTCCTGTTAAACTGCTCCAGTTTGTACCATAATTCAACACAAGGGAGGTTTAGGCCTCTGGATGCATCTCTTGGTTTAGTGACACCCAATTGCCCTCATGAATCCCATTCTCCAAACCTAAACACTACGGAAATGCTTCTTAGAAAAGCAAATTACTTGGGAAGTTAGGGACTAATCTTTTCACCAAATGCAATCTGCATAAAGCTGCACTTTTCAGTCTCTCATTCTTTTTACAAGGCACAGTCAAGCTCAAAGACACACATTGCTGGACAGAAACACAGCCAAGTCCTCCTCTGGCTGGAGACAACCTAGAACTGAAAGAGTTCTTCAGGAGCTCTGGTGCTGTTCCTGCTTTCTAAAGGCATCCTGACACATGAGTGTGTTCAAGAAAGGTGTTCAATAAATGTGTTGATCACTCAAGGAGGGGAAAGTCATGCCCTGAGCTCCTGTGGTCTTACCACACCACTGAAACAAGCTGACACTCTTCTGGAGGATGAAGCAAAGGTGTGCCAACCTTTTTCCACATCAACTTTGTCAGACAAAATGAAAAGCCCAGTGCCATTCAACAGAGACAGCACAAAGCAGCCAATGCTCTCCCTCAGCAGGTTATTAAACAGATATTTATACAGTGTTTTGCACAGAAATCCTAGATTAAAGATTTGAATTCTTTATTTAGAGCAGTGACATAGAAAATAGTAGTAAGTCCAGGTTACCAGTGGAATTGAGTTGCTTCTAGTCAGTTCATTGCATAGGCTGACAAGAGGATGTCACAAAAATAGCTATGAATATAGATGCATCCAGTTTTTCTAATATTCACCATTAAAAGCATCAAAGATTTAAAACCAGCACCAGAACTCAGTGGCACTAAGTTTAATATTTTGGCTGCTTGCAATAACTTTCAGGAACAACATTATTTTACAGGTAACTTCACAGCATGTACTAGAATTCCAATAGAACTCAGCAGCCCTGAATAATACAGAGTGCATAAAGATGCTTCAAGGTCAAATCCATCATACATCAATGAATAGAAAGGCCATCAAGTGAGAGCCAGCTCAGGATGGAACTTTAGTTTTGTCTGACATAAGTCAGAAGTGTTGGCGAATGGTTTATTCCCAGGGAGTTAAACAAATGAGATGTTCTTCTGACCTGGTGTACTGTATGCATTTTCACTCAATATTTCACATGAGACAGATGAATGACATGTGTCTTGATCTTCCCTCATGGAAAACCTTGACTCATCTTCCCAGCCTCTACTAAAACCTTAGCATAATGCTCTTACAAGCAACAAGCACTAAGAAACACAAATCTGACTGGCTTATTAACAGATATAAATATTTTCAAGTGAGTATTTGTTGAAAATAATGAAGCCATAAGGAGCATGGCCTGAAAACACTCCAAGTTACAGCAAGCTGTGCCCAGCACACCTGCTGTGGGCTTTGGCAGGGCAGCTGATGCTGCTCAGGCCCCAAGCTGTGCAGCTCTGTGCATTGAGAGCTGCATCCCACATGCAGTGTGTGCACGCACATCTCACAGAACCAGAGCAGGGCTGCTGCCAGGCCCCTTGGCTCCAGCATGCCCAGCACACTCCAGGTGCTGCAATGCAGACTTATCCTGCCTGTCTAGATGTTCTCTGGGAAATTGATCTGGCTTATTTATGACCACTACACTGTCAGAGCATCAGGAGCTGCTTTCTCAAGTCCCAGCTATGGGCTCCATTAATTTTATTGAAACACAAATTACACACTAGAGTTTTGATCTGTCATTTTGACAAAGACACTAATTTTCAGACAGAAAATTTTCATCAAACACACATTATTTCCTGCTAGGGTATTCTATATAATTTCTATTTCAAATTACAGAGACTCTATACATGCTAATGTCCTGTAATACCTTTATGTACATCATGGAGTCCCAGAGTCCCTAAATTATTCATCATGATATGCTTCAGAAGCAGAATTTGTTCATCTCTCTTTAGGTAGTTGGAAGCACAGTAGCTCTATTTAACCCATTCCACACACTAGCAGAGCTCATTTGATTAATACTTAGCAAAAGAAATAACTCTTTTCCTTTGGTCCTCACATTCACATTTTAAATTAATCTAGGAGGTCCAAAGCATCCTATTTTACTTTCAGTTCAAGCCTTAAAAATAAGGACATCACAAAAGCTAAGGAGCTATGACATGACAAAAGGCAATGTGTAACTGAAGATCAGAGAGAGAGAGAAATTAGCTAAGTGCTGGCACAAATCTTTCAGGGATGTTGCTCACCCTCCATCCCTGGTGGGGAGATCAGGTTAGACAAATGTCTGTAAGGAATGGTTTAAGTGGAGTTTACCTTTCCTTCAGGCAGAATTATGGATTAGATGACCTCCTGAGGCTTCTTTCAGATCTGTGAGGAATCAGTTTCCGAACACAGCAGCATTAATCACTGTCTTTGCAGCAGCACTCCTGGCCCTTGTGTCTCTCAGGATGGTGCTCAGGAACTGCAGCTTCTACAGCAACACCACAGAGCTGCTTCACCTCCTTCCATGGGGCAAAGCCCTGGCAATCAGGAACACTTCTGAGACCTGCTAGAACTTGGACATCTTTTGCTTCAGCTGGCTGTATCACGCCGGGTAAGACAAAGTGTTCTAAAGCATTTCAAGCAGCAGGCTTTCTAGTTGGCTGGCAAAACCTTTCTACCTCATCTGGTGAGAAGGAAAAAGCAATGTACTTTCAGGGTTCAAGAAGTTGTGAGTTTGAGAGCTGCTTGAAGGGAATGAGGACTAAGGGAAGGCCTACTGCACCTGCAGGCTCCTGGCACTACCCCAAGACCATCTGTGCAAAAACCTGTGGGAAGGAGAGAGCTATATACTCAATGTATTAAATCTTTTTTTTTTTTTTTTTCTGCTTTGGGGCACTTACACTTATTCTCAAAACCCTGTCACCATACAAACTAAAATAATGCTTTCTATTCTGAAGTTCCCTTACTAGAAGCTAAAGAATGGTAATAGCTCCATGAAAGCCAGGCATTCATTTTTATCACCTCCTCACTGCCCAGTATCTCCAGGTCAGAAACAGGTTTTCAATTTCCTTTTTGGCACCCACACAGACCTGTTACAGGAACACACAATTCTGTGCAAGCAAGAAATCCAGAGACACAGGCAGTGTCTTTGTGGAGCAGGCAGACAGAAACTGATAGTGAAATCCTTGTGCACTTTGGGAGAAAATGGGAAAGTTTTAAAGTAATTTCTTATCCTGAAACTATTCATTCAAGTATACCTAAAATAAGGCTTGAAACGCAATAGGCAATCCACAGGAGAAAGCATTTCCAGAGTTATTTTTTTCCTCTTTCACCATACACCTCAAATAAATGACAGCTGATATAACAGAAAAATACCCTGACATATCTGGAGAGGTAAACAGGGAGCAATTCAGTCAGAACAAGACTGTACTTGTATTTTATTCTTTTGGCTTTCAAGTGAGCACTTGCTCGAAACATTATGAACTGTCAGAACAGAGCAGCAACACACATTTCCTTTGTGTTAGGAGAGTCTTCTTTCTGTTTGTAAGAGCTGATTAGCCCCAGATGTTGGGGAAGAAGACAACAGCACATCCTGCACTAAGGGAAGTCCTGCCATGCTTCAAAGTGGGCAACAGAGGTCAAAGCAGCAGCTGCTTTGTCAAACCAACAGATGCAAAATCTATTGTGCAATTTATGTCTCATTAATGTGAATACTAGAAAGGTTTTATTATTTTTCACATTTTTAAGACTTAGGTCAATTGATTCCCAAGAACTTCAAAGCTTCATAAAAGCTCTTTGAAAAAAAAATAGGGGTTTTTAGCATGGATTTGGTTGCAAAATCTGTGACCAGTATCATATCTGGACAACCACTATTAAATGCAATAAAAGGCAAAAATCGACTAGGACCATTTTTTTCAGCATTACTTAAGATACCACTCATCTGAAGAAATGTATAAAAAGTAGAATATGCACTTTTGAAAAGGAACATAGGGAGCATTCTAACAGAGGGTAATATAAAGCAATTCTTTCAATAGCATGAAATAAAATACCTAAAAGCATAATGCCAAATACAAACAGGATGCAAGTTCCTACAACTGCAAGAAAATGACCAAAATCATTTTGCTATTCTGGAAATTCATCACAGTATCTTTGGTACCTGATTAAAAAAAACAATCCCCCTACGATTCTGTTATTTATATGTACAGACATATAAGGAGATACAGCCATGTTTCTTACAGGCATTCTCCCTGCCTTTTATGTTCTTATAGTTAACCCCACTGACAAAGCAGAACTTCAGAGTTCTATTCTGCTTAGCTATTACCTAATTTTTCATTAAAAACTACCATGATCACCCACGGGACCTGTGCTTCATCACTGAAGCTGGAATAAAATGTATTTCTCATTGAGTTTTGCATCACTGGAGTGTATAAGTAAATTCAGGATAGAAAATTATTCAGGTGATGAGTACCTTTAGGATCAAAGAGCTTCACAGCAGATGATGTAAAATTTAGTATCTCATAAGTGAGCTAAATTTTCAGATCTGTTCATCTGTCTTTAAGGTTTTGGATACTAAATACCTACATATGTAACATTTTACAGTGGCACTTTGGAAAATGTTGAAAGAAATCACCTTCTGTAGTGTGTCACCATGCACACCAGAGTCCTATCCTGAGAGCAAACATCCACAGGAAAGTGATTCTATGTGAGCCAGTGAGTGCCCAGGTGGCCAGTGGCATCCTGCCTTGTATCAGAAACACTGTGCTAGCAGGACCAGAGAGAGCTGGGGGTGTTCAGCCTGGAGAAAAGGAGGCTCAGGGGCACCTTACGTCTCTCTACAGCTCCCTGAAGGGAGGGCACAGCCAGGGGGTTCAGTCCCTTTCTCTCCAGCAGTAAGTGACAGGACAGTTGCCCCAGGGGAGGTTCAGATTGGCTGTTGGGAAGAATTTCCACAGAAAGGGCTGCCAGGCAGTGGCACAGGCTGCCCAGGGCAAGGGTGGGGCAGCACTTTGGAGGTATTTGAGAGATGTGCAGATGTGGTGCTTAGGGACAGGGGTTGGTGGTGGACTTGGCAGTGCTGGGTGGACACTTGGACTCGATGACCTTTAAAGGTCTTTTCCAGCCTAAACTGTTCTATGACTGCATGAAGCCACCTCACAACAGACACAGTCTCAACAAAAAGGAATTATTTTAATAGACTTCATGCACACCAAATAGAGGATCTCAAGAGATAACCAATGCCTTTTTAGTACTGCAGCGCTTGGAAAGCTCTTCAGGCACAAGGCAATAGTTTTCTATTCAACTGTATTTGATAACATCTAGGAAAACAATTGTGCTGCTGATCAGTGGAGATAAAACCTATAGGGGGAATAGTAGGGTCATCTCTATGGCACATCAATACTCATGATGACTGGCAAAACAGTCTGAGATTTTCTAAACAACAGGAGCACATACCAAGGACATCCTGTCATCATCTAACTCAGATGTTAGGGTTTATGCCAAACTCTATAACAAAGCAAAATAATGGAACTCCTAGAGTATCTCAGTTGTCTAAATCTACATCAGAATTATGCAGATATTTATTTTGCACATTTTCAAGTGTTACCACAATGCCTCTCCTTAAAAATAGACAAAGAAAAGCCTTTGAACTGCAGCAGTCCTGTCTTTAATGGTTTGTTGTTGGAGGGTTTTTTCCTGTTCTCATTGTTTAAAAAAGAATAAGTATTGACATCTTGAGACCTTTGCAGTTGTCCTGGAGTCATTCATCTCTGGCTGACCTAATAAAATCAGGCTTTACTTATATTTCTCTGATACCCTGTGATAGTCTTGCATGCACTCCTCAGCTGGTTAGTTATTATATTTGTACCAGAGAACATGAAATATGACACTAGAAATAAATCACTTTCTTTTGTGGAGAAGAAAAACTACTGCTGTATTTAAAATGTGAAACACTTCAAAAAGTGTCTCATTCTCTATTAGTAGTAACATGAAGAAAGTAAATTTTGTATCCTTGAAGTGGAAGCCAGAATGGTGACTGTCATACAACTACAGCCTCACCAATTCTACCATGAGACAAAACAATAAATACTTTAGAAAAACTCACTCTGCCAAGCAAAACGAACCTCGCTAAACTATTTGAGAAATTTCTTCTTCCTTGCAGTTTCTAAAAACTGACATTTTCTGAATTTGACCTTTACATATTCACATTCTGTCCCTTAATTGATTTAATTCCTAATGTAAATACAGGAGTGCAAGTGTATGCACAAAATGTTTACAATAACTAGAGAAGCATTTGTTGCTACCAGTTTGTTTTTCATGTGTTCTTTGTGCAAAAGTCCCACCTACAAATACATTCTTACAGATGTTGTGCCCTTGTTTCCAGGGAGAAGACTTCCCATGTAATCACCACCACTCTTGATTTTTCCATTAATCCCCTACACAGGCTGCTGTCTCTATATGAGAAATGCACCTGGCAAGACACTGAAGGCTTCAGAAATCAATAGAGAAGGAGCACAAAATGACAAAAGAAACCATCCCAATGGGAATTATTTGTTGTTCAGTTCCATCACTTGTGTTTCTCAGTAAAAAGCATATGCCTTGATGGTATTTTAGTTTTACCAAAACTAGAAATCATGCATTGTTTGAAGACAAGCCAGGACATGTGTACAGATATATATTTTTCCTTATATTTATTATAGACCAATTGCAGATTTTATTGCATCCCAAATATTAAAGAAACAATTTATAGATAGTTAATTTTACAGCTCATGAATTATGCTTCAGCCAACTTATACCCACCTCAAGGAGTGAGATTTACAGTGAAGTTAGCACATAGAAAAAAAACAACCACCACTAACCCAAGGCAATGCTGAAAAATGGGTCAAGGAAATGAGAAGAGAGTTCTTATGTCAGGAAACCATAATTCAATTTGCCTCATGTTCAAATCAAGAAAAGAATCAAAGACAAGCAACCACTCAGAAGAAGTAATGCACAGATAAAATATATGTATGTGTAACACATTTTTTGGCAGTTCTAGCTTTGACAGAATTCTGTCAAAGTCTGTAAGTTTGGGTGGTTTCATTTATTTATTTTGCTCACAGTTTTTAATTTATTTTAGCTCAACTCTTAGGTATTAATCTGCTTATTACATCCCACACACTATACTTACATACACTACAATATTTCAACACATTTTGGGTTTTGCTTTTTGAAGAGTATTCATAGTTACCTTCTCAGTCTTTTTTTTTTTTTTTTGAGAATCTTAGTAGTTATCACCATATTCAATATTATAGAAAAAAAATCTTTGTATGGCAATGTTGAACCCAGTAATCTTTAGAGAAAATCACCCCACAACTTTTTTTTTTTTTTTTTTTTTTTTTTGTTCCTGTGGGATATCTCATGATAAGTATCCTGACAAATATGTCTGAGGCACCTCAACCCTTCAGCAAAGCAGCCCACAACAAACCATGGGTTTATGGATACCTCCATGCAGGCTCATCTAAAGGTGCTGACACCCTCTGTGGCTTCAGCCTCCTGTTTTCTATTTATTTATTTGCAGGCTGGGATATTATTTTCATTTCTTGTCTTGGGAAATTCATAGGCTAAATTAAGCTTGCCTCTATATTTCCTTTTTAAGCAAGATAGAAATACAATTTTTGATAGCATGTACTAAAGATTCCTTGAAATTGCATTGGCAGGAAGTCAGAGAATAATGCACATGGGTAAATCATTGCCACTCACCAGCCTGGCCCAGTGAGAGGCACTTAGAAAGTAAGTACTTTCTAAGTGTGTGGACCGATGATACTGAGATGATTCTCATTAATTCAGTGACTTTGGGCTCCTTTTGTTTTCAAGTGTGATTTAACAGCCTCCAGCTGACAGATACCTACATCAGACATTCCTGGCCCACTGTGCTATTGCATGTCTATTTTTTTAATGAGAACATGTTTTATTGCCTTAGTTTTAGATACCAGTTTAGAAACTTCCAGAAGGTTGTGAACTCCTTGATCTTGGGACGGTACAGAAAGAGTCTTTGCTGGGGAGCAGCCATGTCATGGGGATTATTTTTAGCTCTTGAGAAAACCAGACAAATTATTGCCTCAATCTGGATAGAAAGCTGCCTAAAAATAAGCCTGTCAGAAATCTTTCCTTGTGTCCAGTCTGTTCCTCATATGAGTAACCATCCCTCAGTGGAAACACTCACCAAACAGAGCTCAGACTGAGAAGCAGGAAATATAACCCCTCAAAACCTTGTCTCTTAAAATTTCATTTCCTGCATTTTCCAACTGGTCCAAAAGCCAACCAGCAGAAGAATTAACCCAGCCTTCCTCCCCCACCACTGCCTTGGCCCTCTCTGAAAGGCAGTGGCCAGGCAGAGTAAGACACTGAGCCCAGCAGTAAAACACGCACTGTGTGCCCCTCAGGACTGCTTGGGTGGGCCATGAGAAGTGATGGCATCCATTTTTCTGTTTCAACAGGACAGGTATCCACCCAAGGGTCCCCTGGGCACTGGTTTCTGAACTCCTTGAAGGTAATGCAGAGAAAAGAGGAAATTGCTCAGCTTTTGGCCACCTGGATCACACTTCCAGTGTGAATCCATGCACTGATCCCGTGAGAGGTTGAACCAATGCCTGAGGTGTGAACTTGCTGTTGTTCTTCATGGAATGTGTACTTCAGCTAACCACAGCAATGTTAACAGCATTAGAAAGGATGGTACAGTAAAACATGGCTTGAACATTTAAACAAATTTTTAAGGCTTCAGTAAAAGCTGAAATACTATCTCCATCTTAAGATACACAAAGCTGCAAATAAACTGAAGGTATTGACAGCTGTCTAAATGCCAGTATTTAACATAAGAAACAATAGTATAACAAATTCCAGAACTGATCAGTGCTCAGAAATGTCAATGTCATCTCTCAAATTAGGCAAAAAAGACAATGAAACTGTTTCCCTCCCTAACAAAACCATTCCTTCCTAGTCAGCAGGAACATGAGAAAGAACCTCTCTGATAAAAAACTATTTTTGTCCTGACCAGCAAGATATAACAACATTAAGAACGCCCAAAACAAGAAGTCTGAGACATAGATGGATAAATCTCTCCTTGTGATCCATGTCAGGCTATGAAAGGGAGAATTTAGAAAGAGCCCAGAATTCCTGTGCACTCAAAAAGGAAGATGTAATAGAATTTTAAAATATCTGGCTATTAAGCAACAAAAATGCCATCACCTTACGAGAAATTTAAATTCCTCTAAACATTGTTATTTGAAGGACAGATGGAGAAAAGCAACAGTCAGTGGCCAGCTCAGGTGCTTGTGCTGACCAGGCAGGTAAGATGGACATTAGGGGTATTCCAGTAGCATCTCAGATGACAAAGAACAGCCTAAGCATCAAATGTCTCTAATTTCCACCCTAAAATTGAGTAAAAATGGCAATCTTCTCATAAAAATATGTTGATCTAGGTGAATATTCGTGTGAGTACTCACTTTCAGATAAACATGAATATCTCAGTCTGATGTCCAAGCTATAAAGAGCTAATATATTTTGGCAAACTTAACATTGAAGAGTGATTACTGCTAATAAAACAAACAGCATATAAGTAATTAGCTTTCTCAAAAACAAAGTTTACCATCCTCTGAAGTGTTGTCAGAGTGCTGCTTTCAAATTTAACATGAGCACTGTGAAGCAGAGAAAATTATGTTACTGCTATGTGCTTGACTTTTCCCTCTATTAATATGAAAATATTTGTAGACCAATTCAAGAAGTCAATTTTTACAGCAAAACACAAAAAATAAACATAAGGGTTTATAATTTGGCCATTTCCAAGTATTTCTAGCATACCTCTCCTGGAAACTTGCAACCACATCTGCTGTGGTCACTGCTGCAACTCTAATACAGTGGGTAGATAAAGTTAATTTTGAACTGTTTAACACAGCTACATGGGCTCCTTTTTTCAGTGTTTAATCAGCTCCTAACTTGGTTTTTATAACTTATGTGGGTCTCTAGGTCTGCACTAATCCTAAACTGCCCTTTTCCTTATATTTCACAGCCATTACCAGACTGCAGTAGACAAGCAGACACAGAACAGAAACATTTAGAACAAAAATTTCCTGTAAATCAAGTCATGAACACATCTATAAATACATAATAAGAAAAATGCCTTGCTGCTTTCAAGGTGTATTTTAAAATGAAGCTTGTTTTGTCATCAATCTGAGCAAACTCGTTGGAAAAAGACTGAAATGGACAGATGAATCTAATTCAAAGAGGGAGAATGAAGCGTTAAGAAGGTCATATTTCCTTGGTGACCACTTCATAATATTTTCATTAACCTGCCTCACACCTTTCAGCTCCACTGAAGGGAGACTAAACAAGTTGTCCATCACACACTGAATTTCAGGACAAGGGTACCTCCTGCCATCCTGGAGCCTGTGTGCTCAGAGAACCCACAGGTCTGATGAACCTCTGGCTCCTGTAACCCTTCCTTGACCTTGATCTCTGCCCTGACAGGAGCAAGGTGTGAACTCAGCCCTTACCTGTCAGCCCAAAAATACCTACCAGTATCACTGCAAAACCTCCCTGTGTTTTCCCTAGAGCTCCATGACACCTGAGGCAGTGAGCTTTGGGTGGATATTATCCAGGAGCCCACCCACTGTGTTCCTGCACCATATGCTTTCCCAGCAGAGCCACGCTACGCTTTTACAAGCCTGCTAAAATCTTCTGTGGTCTTCCTAGGTGCTCAGATGTGACCAGATTGAGGGCTTAAAATATTCTCAAATAACATTGCAGCAAATTTTCCTGTTTACCATTTTAGTTATGTACAGCTTCTTTAAAACTCTGTTACCACCTTTCAGAGCAGTCCTTGCTCATCTGAACAAACTCTTTAAAATGAAACCCACAAGAAAAACTAGAAACCGTGGTGCAGACCATTCCCACAGGATGCTATGGACTATGAAGGGATGCAGTTGTTTGAACAGCTGAGAAAAATGGAAGCACTTTCTATGCAAAATTGTAATTTGGAAAAAAAACCAGTAAACATTCTGCATCAAAGAATTAAGAGGAAATAAAATACACAGAATTCAAAACATGACTTTGGGGAGAGAAAGGCTTCTGGCTACTGCTCTGAAAACCTCTATCAATTTAATTCTCTTCAGGACAAGTGGTGAAGGAGTCATTGATTTGACTTTTTAAGGGAGGAGCATTTAAAAAAGCAATATTTTGGCACACTGAGGATTTTAGTGGAAAGATTTATCCATGAGAAAACATCTGCACCATGCAGTTCTAATAAGGTTCTCTGTCACTAAATTACATTTTTAACCTTCAAATGGTAAAGGATGAAAGCTGACAATTGTAAGGGCTTAACTAAAACTTTTTCTCAGATTGCATTTTGTAAAGAAATAATATATATTCATAAGCCAGCAAAAATAAACCTATGGTCTGAATTTCAGTGAGGATATTATCTTTCCTGTGACCACTTTATTATAGTCTCTAGAACAACCAAGTCAGAAGCATAACTAGCAAATTTTCAGAACTTTCTCTGAAGACATCTTGGGTTTTTCCACACTGAATCTGAACCCCAACAAGATTGCAATCAGGTATTTTCTGCTTCATAGGACTGCCAAGATAAAAAATACAAAATGCATTTGTTCATTTGTGCTCACAAAAGAATAAATTATCCACTTATCAGTCTTCTCAGAGTTAAAAATATTTCTCAGAAATCATCAAACAAGTTATATATCACAATTGATTTTAAACATCTTAGTAGCATGATTGGATGTTTGCTTGCATTCAATGAAATCACCATCTTTTCCTTTTAATATTTAAAGTCTCCCACTTTCAGGCTTTTAGATTTGGTGTTTTGCAGAGAAAGAGTCAAAAGAAGTAGAAATAATAGAAAAGACAATAGAAATTGCAAATAACAGACTTTTTTGCAAGCCAACAGAAACGTCAGAGGTGACATGCAAAGTTAGCCAATGTGAAGTAGCTCAGCATGAATTTTCCAATAACTCAGGAATATGCTATTTGTCTGGAAAACTACTGGACTTATGATCTAGGAAGAAAAATGTCCCTGCTGACATATCCATTTCAACATATTACAATAAAACCAAAACAGAAATTCAGAAAGCTCACTTTTACAGCAGTTATAGCATGAAGAAGTACCAGAGTGAAGTTTTGGTTTGGGTTTTTTTAAGAAGTTATTCCTTATGAACCTCTTGTATAGGAAATGGAAAGTAAATAATCATTAGTTTTGAGAGATACTCTTATTTCACTATATTGGTGTATTACTTGGAAGAAAAATGCATGCAATGTGTATGATGCAAAAATGCCAAAGCTTTGGGAAGCCATGAATGAAAATGCAACATTCTTTTGGAAACATGGTGGTAAATGAGTCAGTGATTCACACAGAAATCACCAGAATATCAGGGAAAATAACAGCCATGGAGAAAAACAATAACCCTAAGTACTAAACTGCAGCTGGACCGAGATACATCAGCCACCCTTCACACACACAGGTGTGAGAACTGAATGCCTTGGTGCCCCTGCTGCCCTGGCCATAAGGCCAGAGCCCCGTTCAGATCCAGGGCCCTGAATGCACCATGCACACACCCAGAGCCTTCATCAGCCACAGCTGCACTGCCTGGGATGTGTCTGCCCTGCCCACCAGTGCTCCAGCTGCCACTTTGGAGCCTGCACTCCACATTTCCTTCCTCAGGGGCAGTGTGACTCAAGGAAAGCCCACTGAGCACTAGCGCTTTCAGAATCCACACAGTACACAGAACAGCCCTTCTAAACCAAATCCAAATCTTCTTCCTGTTGCCAACAAACTGGAAAGGGTATTTTAGTGTATACTTGTCTACCATTACAGGTCTGTGTTGGTGTGGTTTTACCTGACATGAGCTCCAATTGGAGTGGCACAGGCAGGACTCAGATGCTGGATGGTATGCAAGGGCACAGTTTCTAATTAATTTATGGTACTGGCCATATGTGAGAAAAGTTTCACAGCTGTTTCTCAGAATTACAGACTACATAAAATGCAAAGCACACTTAACCATAAATATTAAAACACTTAAAATATTCCATGCACAAGTCAAATTGAAAGAAAGAATTCCTTCTTCTTTACCAGGAATCTGGGCTTTTACCAATCCTTTCCCTTATTCCATCCAGACAGAAGCCTGTGGCAGGTGAGGAGAAGTTGAGACATTAACTTAGTAACAAAAATTTACTGAGCCTTCTCTGCAGAATAAAAACTGCCTTCAAAGCAGCTGAGTAGTAAAAGCAAAATGTTGCCCTGTTGATTAGAACGGGCCTCCACAGCATTCCCCAATGGTTATACCAAAAGCATTTAGATTTCATCCTTTTAATTACCCTCAGAAACATTTTATCACAAACGTCCAGTACTGTCATACAGTGAAAAGCAATGCCAAATATTATTTTTGTTAGCTACCAAAATAATTTCGTTACTTCATAAAGATCCAAAAACTTAATTGAATTACTTCACTGAAGTTAACCATAATTGAATCTTCAGATCACAGGAAAGCCAAAGCAAAACAGACAGCATTTCAACCCAATATGCTGGGGATTCAGGGAGGTTGAAATATTAGAGCAAATGATCAATTATTTAATAAAATATAAGGTAAAATCAGAGGCTTTGTATATTTGTACAGCACTATATTGCTAGTGCTATGAAAGTGCATTCAATTCTAGGTTCAGAACATTTCATAAAACTTGGTAAATAATTTATTGGCCTAAGTATCCCCTCTTCAGCAATCTGAGAGAAATAACAGAAACACCTTTCTGGCCATGTTCATCCTCTCTGGAAATGTTTTGAAATTTGTTGCAACAGCTAACTGGCATTCTCATCCTCCTGTGCAGAGAGGTTTTTGTGCCATTACTCTCAATTACTAAATTACTCCAAAAGAATTAAATGGAATTAAACAGTTAGATGGCTTGTGGTATCAAAGAAATCATCAGGGAGGATTAGGGAACTTCTTTCCCATCCCACTGAATTTCTATTCTCAGTAATAAAGCAAGATCTGATGCAGAGTTACATCACAAACCAGCAGTCACAGAAAATAACATTACCACAGTTTTCATGATGATTCATATCTCTAATTTTCAAATTCTCTTGACAGTCCTCCTGTGCCACAAACAGCATTAATGTCACACTAGAAGAAAACCATAGACCTTAAGTGCCATTTCTGAGAAAGGAGTTTGTAAAATTCATTATCTGTTATTTCCCAGGCTAGGCCATTTTAAAGATGTATCTGCAGGAGAGCAACAAAGTCAATGGACAACACAGCTCTTCAATATTGCTCAGAATAACAAACCACATAAGGAGCAAAATAAAAACATATTTGACCATAAAAATAAAACCTAAAATATTCCATATTGACAGCTCTCATTTTAGGCAAAAATCTTTGCATACCATCTTTCCCATGCAGTCTGAGTCACAAAAAATGCAAAATGCTAAAGTTAGGGTAGAAAGCTAAAATGAATTCAAGTAGTTGAAGAGTTCTGCTCTCTAACTTTGTTTCAGCAGCAAATAAAATCAGCTTTGAGACACTTTCTTTCATCCCCTCCCTGTGTGAAGAACAATTTGCTCATTAACTCCCTCTGAAGCTGAGGAACAGCTCCAAAAGCAGAGCCCAGGACTCGGCTGCATTCCCGCAGCTGCTTGTGCTGGAATAACGTGCTGCCATTAACACCAGGACAGCCCCGTTCCCTGGAGCCAAGGGCTGCTCCACACACAGCCTGGAGGAACAGCACACGCAGAGAGAGCTGGCTATTTATATATTTTGCATCTGCTTTAATTACACTATCACTACAGCACACAACAGCAACACGCTTTATAAAGCACTGACAAATTTTATGGTAATTGAAAAGCCCAATTAGCAATTCTCACACCACGGGCAGAATTTGTTTGATTCAGCAACAGTAAAAGAAAGAAAAATTTAGAAGAAAGAAAGGCTCAAAGGTATTTGAAGTTCCAGAGGAATTCAAGGCTGTAATTTAAAGTATATTTAACACATTTGAAATCTATTCTCTGCAACAAGGGCTCTGACTTGGGAAAGTGCTTCTTGAACCCATTCTCTGGAATTTTTTCCCTCATTGACATAACTGGCTTGTGGTTTCTCTGGAGAAGAATTTTATCCCACAGGAACCATCAAGAGCTAAGAGAAAATGCAACTTTATTTTAGCAAGTTACATGCCATCATAAAATATTTCTGAATAGAAATACGATCAGCAGCAACATTTGGCAAAAGTAACACTCAAATTAGGGTTACCAATTAGCTCCAGTTAGGAAAACCCCTAGGCTTATATTGATGTCACATGATGTAAAAAAATCCACAAAAAGTTCACAGGGAGTGTTGAGCTGGTCTTGAAACCATGACAACAAGGTGCCAGAGCAACAGAGCAATGAAGAACTCCCAGGAACAGAGTACTGGAAATCCTTATTTCATTGATTATTAATTTTTCAAATAGATTTAAGCCAAAACTCTAAAAGAGTATAAAGTTAAATAACAACTTCATGGTAACAGATAGGAAGAAAATAGAATCTGAAGTTGGCTTAGACAATTATAAAGCTCAAAATTACACTCCTGGAGAAATTTGTGTATGTAAATTATAGTATAACAAACTGGACCCAGACCTCCACATACACATCGTGAATTTTGTTATATAAGTGTGAGTGACCAAATCACCAATTTCTGAACCATTCTTTGTTACCTTTCTGCATAAATGGCTGTGCTTACAGCCTGAAATGAGTGATGTCTGGCACCCCATTCTGCAGAATGACAACAAAACCAGGTAGCTCAGTGTGTTGATTGGTTCTTGCACACTGGGTGAAAGAACCCTGCTTGAGGGACAGCCACACCACACAATGCTCCCCTGTGGTGCTTTATACACCTTTCACCCCTAAGGTATTGTGATGGTTTCATCACATTTTATATTTTATTTGACTGGGAGAATATAAAGCGAAACAGGCTCATCTTTAAATTACAAAGATAGTTTATTTACACACACTGAGAGGATGAAAATAGGAAGGAAAAAAACAAATGGAACCTTCAAAACATTTTTCCCTCCCTCTCCAAGTTTTCACTTTTCTACACTCAACATAAAAAGACATAACCTGCAACTTTAGCCAGTTTACCATTTTAAGATAATCTTTCATCAATTCTTCAGGAAAGGAGTCTCTCTGTTTCAATAGAGACTTTTCTCTACAAGGAGTTCAAAGAACTCAATCCTACCCACTTACAGTATTCTTAATACTGAACACGTGGGCCCTGTACTCAAATACACTGCAACATTGGGGTGTCGCCTTTTAAAGGTGTCTCATCCAAGGCAAAGGGTTTTTCTTCATTAAATCAATTTTCCTCAGTCTATCACACAATACCTTTGCTCAAAAATCTACACATAAAACAATCACCTCCCCAAATTACACATCTTTCCATGGTTTAAAGGAATAACTCAGTTCAGTCTCTATATTCCAGAGAAGTCCAGCTAGAATTTTCAGCCACTCTTCCTCCTCCATTTAAAATCTTTTTCACTCTCTTTCCACTGACTTCAGCTCCATGCTGTGTCTCTCTATGGTCTAATCACTGTATCTGTCTTTCGTTCAGGGAAAAACCGGTGCTCAGAAGAAATCCATTTGCTAGCAGAGAAAGAGTTAAACTTGTCAGGCTTGTCGGGCTGCTCACGTGATCTTGTTGCAGCGGGAACTAAAAAAGTCTGAAGGCCGCGCTGTTCTTTTCGGCCTGAGGGGGGGGGGGGGGGAAGCATTCTGCAGCTCTCAGGGCTTCTCCTCCCCTTCCCCGTTGCTGCTGCTGTTCCCGGGGGCCATGCCTGGGGGGGGGCGATGGTGGAACGCTCCTCAGTCCCGGCCCCGGTGACAGAAGCGCTGCGGCCGGGGCTTCTCTCCCCCTCCCCCGCTGCTGCTGTTCCCGGGAGGCAAACACACCTGAGCTGCGCTCTCAGGGGGCCCGGGCCGGGCCCGGCCAGGGGCCGCAGCCTGGGCCGAGCCCGGCCAGGCTCTGTGCTGCTCGATGTTACCTGTGATCCAGCCGGAAGAAAAGAGAGAGCTCCTCCCTACACTCTCAGCTTATATGAGTATTACCCAAAAGTCGTAACTTACTTTTGAATGGTCAAACTATCTGCCAATTAAATAAAAATAATTTTGATTGGACTATTCTTAACCCATGACAGGTATCTACTGCCCAAGGTGATGCTACTCAGTTCCCAGTCAAGATATGCCACCAGCTGGATCAGAGATGCAGCCCTGTTATTCCAGAGAGGTTTTAGGCAGGTGCACAGCTAAGCCAGCAATGAAACCTTGCTGTTGGATAGGAGAGACAGACTCTAAGTATGAAGTAAAGCAAGCCCAACCTCAACCTTTGGAGGAATTATGAATTTTCTAGCTCAAAATAGTCCCTAGTGTAAACAGGACTGACTTCACTTTTTACATAGACTATCCAAGGATCTTAAATGACATAAATTCTATTTTCATAAGAAATAAATGGGGAAACAGTTTCTGCAATTCTGTTTCTTCAGCTTCTGCCATATGACTCATGATCCTCAAAGCAGTTGCAACTCTCAGGGATATATATTAGTGCCTGCCTCGTTCAATTTACCACAGCACTGTTCTGCTGAGATACAGACACCTGCTTTACAGCTGTGAGAGAAACAAACTGCTTGACAGCACTTAAGGTAAAACTTTGCTTTGGCATAACATCTGGAAAATGCTATTTCCTCAGTCTGTCATGCTCTCTGAAGAAAGGGTGAGATGTTAGCAAATTTTAATGACTGCTGTTAAGGGAAAATGAAGGATATTCAGAGAATTATACTTTCAGATTAAAATCTGGTAACCTAAAACTTCTGCAGAGTTTTACTCTCAAAGTCTCAAAGCTGGAAAAGAATCCACTGAGCTACAATTTACAATGATTGCCAGCAGCACTTTCCTAGGATTTTGCACATGTCACTTGTTACTGGATTTAATTTTACTAGACTAGATGAAAACTATTCTCTTTTCTTTGGAAAATACTCAAAAGTCCTTTCCTTTCTAATTTTTTTTTTCTAATTTCTATCCTTTCTAACAATGAAAGTTAGAAATGAAAGCTTGACCTTTGGCTCAATGCCTTCTTAGAAAGTGTAGTTTGATAATTTCTGCCTACATCCTCATTGAAACCACTTGAAAAATTCCCTGTGGCATCCCTTGTGTCAGTCAGCATCCAGCAGAGCTGAGTTGGCTCTGGACAGTGGATCACATTCCCCATAATCATTCATCTATCAGAGAAGATGTGACTGTGTCTGCTTGGCCTGGATCCATCTATCCCTCCATGCCCACAGTGCTCAAAATTACTGCACTTGCTTTCTCTTGACCAGCCTGATTGCAGAAACAGAAAGAAATCCTGTTACAAAGGTTACTGTGGGAAAAACAAAACCACCACACAAGGAAAACAAACAAACAAAGCCCCAAAACTTTTAAAGGTCATTGTAAGCAGTGGAGCAGCAGTAACAGTGATGAAAACAGGTTCTTAATGGATGTGGGGGAGCCAGCACGGTGGTGTTACTCCACCTCACACATCACTCTGCAGTAAGGCTGTGCAGACACACCTTAATATTAAGCTGATATAGTCAAGCTAGAGCAAAATAATATGGATGTATTGCCCCTTACCCAGGTTTACTTGGGTTAAATTCATATCAAGCAGTAAAAAAATGCCTCTTAAAACCAAAGGAAATAAAGCTTCATGTAGAATTTTACATCACTTCAGCTAACACCAAGGCAATCCCATGTACACAAGTATGCATGTGGACAAACATACAAAACAGTCAACTTCTCTAACATTCTCACCTAGAAAATGTAAGATGTGGTTTGGGGAGAATAATGCAAAGCCAGGAGCTTTTACTGATTAATAAGTCTTCATCACTGACTTCATTACCAAGAAAATCTGAAAACCAGATTTTTAATTTCCTATATTTTGAATGTGAGAAGACCAAAAAAAAAAAAATAGGAAAACCAAAATAAAACAAACAGGCAAAACCCTAAGTAGTCTCATTGTTCTGCAAGAGGCGTGACTATCTCAAGATTACTGTGTAACCACAGATTTCCCCACCTTGGTCAATCTTCCTAATACAAAAACCAAAAAAGAAGAAAAAACCAAACAGCAGTTTAAAATATAAAGTGTGAACAGACAAAATATCACATCAGAGGAAAAAATACCATTAAAGCTTTGTCACACACTTGTTATTTTTTGCCTTCTTTGGTCTTCACTACAAATTGTCATCACCTTTGCATATTTTACAGAAAGAGTATCTGGTGAGCAAAGGAGGGAAGAGAAACATCAACCTTGTGATCCCTTCCTTCAAAATACACTCCTCCATTCCAGGCTTGTCTTGGTGCTAGTTTGTTAATCCCTAGGCAGTTTCTGACAAAACATCCTTGATAGATGCGACAAGGTACGCCAGCTTTGTATCTCTAATATTTTGCACTGTAAGGGCTCCAGTTACTCTGCACATCTCTTTCCAAAAGGCAACATGATTATTCTGGCATTGGAATAGGCAGGACAAAAGACCAGAGCTATTTGTGCCTGCTCAGTTCAGCAGCATTTAGCAGTGCGCACAACCAACCTGGTGACACTGCTCTGGTTACAGTGACATGGGGTGCAGCTCCAGATACCCTCAAATTTAGCCAGAAGAGCGGGTAAATCTAATTAGATTCAATAATTAGCTTTTTACATTAAAACAGTAATAAAAACCAAAGTCCAGCAGGATGGATCTGCCTTGATTTTTTTTTTCCAGAAGAAAAAATATCCTGCAGCATTTTGAGATTCCTGTATATGCTAATAATCTGTCCCTCCAGACAGACACTTTCATTTGCCCTTAATAACTAACTTAATAAAGGGATTAAAACTGCCTGCTAAGCACACTGCAGACATCTATCAAACACATTGCTGTGTATCTGATTCCTAAGCTGAGAGATTTGCATATGCCCTGAACTTAAGCCTTTATGAAACATAACAGAAAATCAGCTGACAGGGACCTTGTGGCATCATACTGGTTTACGTTAACCAGATGTAACAGTAAATGAAAGACGACTTCTAGTACACCAAATTAGAGTCACAGAAGTCTCTAACTTGCTCACCTACAGTGAGTTGTTCTCACTCTTCCACAAAAAAAATAGAATTTGATAAATGCTAAATTACTGGAACAAGTTTCAGTTCTGGAATATAAGAGCACATGAAACTGAAAAAGGGAAGCATCATCCTGTTTTCTCTGAAACTGCTTGTGTTATAAAAGCAGCAGCACAAAGGCATTCCAAACAACAAAGAACATGTCAGGGGTGTGAAAGGTGTGTGGTAACTAGCCTTGCTCTCCGTTCAGAACCAGCCATCAATTTGGGAAAGCTAAAGCAGGCTTCCTGTCCTTTCCCAATTGTGTACTCTTGAGAGCATCATTCTCTACTGAAGCATTTACTGAGAAACGGGGCAGCAATTCCTCATGCTTAGACTTAAGGAAAAGGTGATTTGATGGCAACCACACACCAACATTTTGGTTCAGAATCAGGAGGCTTCACAATACACCCAGCAGCCTTCTTGGCTGCAGTACTTACTCCCATCACAGTAGACTGAGGCTACAGCTCTCTGCCCTACACACTTATTTCATGGGTTCTGGTTTTTGTGCAGTACACATCTTTTGGGGAGCAGACTGTCACACCTAAACACTGTTTTCAGAAGTGACCTTGGCATTGGATAATTTTTTTCTGACCAAAAAATGCTTGCTGGAGGTCAGCTCACTTCATTCAAGTGCTTCAGCCCAGGCTCAGACAAGACACTCCCTCAGACTAAATGGCCAAGCCATTTGTTCATCCTGTTTTGCTAGAAACAAATGACTGCGCATTTTCACTCTGTTTTGGTTTAGGGGAGATTTGGGAGGAAATTTTTAAAGGAGTTTTTTTGGAAAGTAAATTTATTTTTTTTTTAGTTGGTTTGGGAAAAAACTTTTTTGGAGAAAAATGGAAAAAATATTTATTTAATAAATAAGATGTTTATAAGTATAAAAAAGTGAATAATATGAAATAATAAAATTTTTTGTTGTTTTGAAGAGAGATGGTAAATTGAGGAAGTTTTTGTTGTGGGTGTAGTTTAGTTTATTTAGTTTTTTATTAGGGTTTTTTTTGGAAGTTTAGGTGCAAGTTTTTGTTGGTTTTTTGAGTTTTTTAGTTTAGAGTAGATTTAAATACTTTTAAGAAAAAAAGGGGAAAAACAGTTTAGGGAATTTTTTGTTTTAGTTAAAATTAATTAGGAGTATAGGACATTTCTGTTTTATTTTTGTTTGTGTTTTAGACGAACGGTAGGAATAAGGAGGTGTGGGAGGCAGTTTTTTTAAAACAAACTGCATGCTGAATTTTTTCTTGTTTTGTTTTTAGAATTATTTTAAAGTTATAGAACTTAATATATTGTACATATAGAAGAGATGATTTGGGATATAAGTATTATAAAGTTATTTTAGAATACTTTATTTTCTATTTTTATATTGTTAACTTACTACTAGAATTAAATAAATTTTAATTTTATATATACATACTTTATACATGTATATATATAGTATATAGTTATATACAGAAAATGGTAGTAATATTTAGTCAATAATGATATTTATTTATAGTTTTTATATAACAATTAGATTTTTTGAGTTATATATTGTGTTGTTTTAGTTTTTGTATTATTTATTATGTGTAATTTGGTTTTTGAGTAAAAATAATTTTATGGATGGGTTTGTTTTTATTTGATGTAGATTCGATTTAATTTTCTTTAATAATTTCTTAATATGTGTTACTGGGATTTTATTTTTGTTTATTGTAGATAGAAGTTTAGATTGGGTAGGGTTTGTTTTGTTGGTGGAATTTTGGGTGTTAATTAATTAGGTGGTTTTGGTTAAGTGTTGTTTTTAATTTTTGAAAGATTTTTTTATTTAATGCTTTTAAGGTGGTTTTTAATAGTTTGCTGTATTTTTTTATTTTGTTTGTAGTTGCTGTATGGTAGAGGATATAGTATATTTATTTAATGTCATGTTTTTTAGTTCAGGTGTCAATAAGGTTATTTTTGAAACGAGTTTTATTGTTTGATTTAATTTTTTTAGGGGTATTATGTTTTTAAATAATTTGTTTTTAATGTTTAGAATGGTGTTTTGGGTAGTGGTGTGTGGTATAGGATAAGTTTTTAGTTATTTACTGGTGGTTTTTATTATGGTTAACATGTAGTGTTTGTTTTGGCGGGTTTGGGGCAGGGTGATGTAATTAACTTGTTAGGGGGGTTTATATTTATATTTGGATTGTTTGTTATATTATAGGGGGTTTATTTGTTTGGTTTGTTTGATTGTAGTACATGTTTTATAGTTATGGATAATTTGAGAGATATCATTTATGGTTAAATTTATTTTTTGGTTTTGTGTTTATTTATAGGTGGTATTTTTGTGTTGATGATTTGAGGTATGAGTTTATTGAGTTAGGAATAATTTTTTATGTTGTTAATTTAAGTTTGGTTTTGATATTTTTATTTTTGTAGTTTGTTTGTTGTTTTGGTGTTTTTTATTTGTTTGATTTTTGGGGACATGAGTATTTATATGATGGATTTTTATAGGTAGGTTTTTTTTATTTTGGTAGTGATTTTTTTTATTTTTTAGTAGTTTAAATTGAGGGGTTTTATGTTGTTAATTAGGATTTTTTATTTATTTTAGTTATTTTTATAGAGTATTGGTTATTATTTATGAATTGATGTAGAGGTAGAATTTTGGGGGTTTTTTTTGGTAATGTTTAGGGTTAATTGAATGGTTTTGAGTCTAGTGAGTTGATTTCATTTATTTTTTTTAGTTGTTTGTGTAACTTGTGTGGGGCTTTATATGGTTGTTTTTTATTTTTGTTTTATTTTTGTAATGTGATAAAAATTATTTGTAAAAAGAGTATAATGTGGGGGGGTTTGTTGGTAGTTGGTTATATGGTGGAGTTTATTTTAGTATATGTTACTTGTTTTTGTTTTGTTTTTTTATGAATGAGATTAAAGTTTTTATTTTTAGGGAAAAGGATTTAATAGTGGTTTTTGCTTTTTTTTATTGGTTGGTTGGGTTTTTGATTTTGTGTTAGTTTGGTTTTTGATTGGGTGTTGGTTGGTTGGATTTTGGATTTTTGTGTTGGGAGGTACTGAGGGTTTTTTGTTCGGATTATTGTTTATTGGTTAATTGTTTTTGTGTGTGTGTTTTTGTTGGGGTGATTGCTAGTGTTTTAGGTTTATTGTTTGGTTTAGTTGTTTGAGTAGTTAGGGTATTGGTTGTAGTTTGAGTGATTGGGGTAGTTGTTGATTTATTTTTTTGTTTTTATTTGTTGTTTTACAGTATTCAGTAGTGTGTGATAAGTATATGTTAGGCTTTAGTTTATTGTAATGGGGGGGTTAGAATTATTATGGTAGGTCTTCTTAGATTTTTTTATTTTATTTGGGTTTTGAATTTGTTTATGTGAAAACTTTTAAGTTGGGGGATTAGAAATTTTTTAAGGTTTGGTTAATTTGTTTTATTTTTTATATTATTTGGGATTTTTTATACTTGGGTTTATTTTTGGGTTTATTCTTAGGTTAGTAGTTTTATTAGCTCTTTTGGAAAATCTAGATTTTATTTTAGACAAGCTGCAAATTGTATAGAGAAAGTTTATTAGATTAAATATTAAGAGAGTAGTATTTTTAATATTTAGGGGATACTGAATATTTTTAAAAGTGATGTAACTGATTTAAAAGAGAAGAAGGAAAGAAAAGATTGAAATGTTTTATTTTTTTAAATAAACTGGGTGTAATTATTAATAAATTTTTAAAACATGTTATTGGAACTAGGATGTAGGGTAAGATGAAGAAGTTATAAATAAAATATATTTGGTACAAATTTTAGTACTTATATAATTTTTTATATATTATAATTACTGAGATTAGAAGAATAGTTATTTTATTTGTGCATTTTTAATGTAAAAGTTATGTGTTAGGGATAATATTGGAGTTATTTTTGGATAAGAAAACAAATTTAGGGATTAGAAAGGTATTAAAATTTAAAAAAAATAGGGAATAGAAATATAGAAAGGATTTTATTTTAAGAGATATTAGGAATTTACGGAGTAATATGGTTATTCGCTATTTTATTTTTATATAAAGTATAACTAAAAATGCAATTAATGTAAGTTTTTTTTATTTTTTTGAGTACCCCACATTGGGCGCCAATAAAAATATATATCCTGGTTTAGGGCAGATTTGGGAGGAAACCCCAGGGGGTTTCCCTTGGGAGGGAACCCCTTCAGAGGAAACCGAAGGGGTTCTGCTGGAAAGCAAACCCAAATGGCCCCTCCCCGCAGCTGGTCTGGGAAAAAACTTTTTTGGAGAAAAGTGGAAAAAACTATTTATTTAACAAACAAGATGTCTACCAGCACAAAAAAAAATTAATAATATGAAATAATAAAACTTTTTGCCGCTCCGAAGAGAGATGGCAAACTGAGAAAGTCCTTGCCGTGGGTGTAGCTCAGCTCACTCAGTCTCTCACCAGCCCCATTCCCTCAGGAGGTCCAGGCCTGGCGGGTATCTTGGGTTATGGAACCAAAATGTGTATTCTATTTCATCTGCTGAAAGCAGCTGGGGAAATGTTCTTTATCTCTTGTAGCTGGGAGGAGGGGGGCGGGTGCCTTTTGATACTGGGCCAACTGTTAAAATCAGATAGGGCATTGTTCCTTATCTCTTTCACTGCCCGTCCTCCCTCCAGGGGAATATTTTCTGCTAATGGACCATTAAGACACCCCTAAAAGCACACATCCCCAAATAGAACATCCACATTCCATCATCCTATTGTGAGATGCTCCACCCAGTGGGGGGAGCCAACCATTCCTACCTGAATAAAACTGAGACGTAGGAACAGAAGGTGTCTGGCTTCACCCGATTACCGGAGGAAGACGAGACCCTTCTCACCATCACTGGACCCCTTTTCTACAGGATCATCTCTACTTCAACAGAACCACATCTGCCACTCCAGGAGGACTTACCTTTGGACTGCTTCCAACACCCTGACCAACAGGGTGTCAGGTTGTAGCTCTGACTCTGTCAGGGTTTTTCCAGGTTTGTTTGTTTGGTTGGGTGGTTTTTGTTTTCTACTACATTTGTATTGTTAATATTCCTAGTAAAGAACTGTTATTCCTATTCCCAAATCTTTGCCTGAAAGCCCTTAATTGCAAAATTGTAATTTGGAGGGGGTGAGGGGTTTACATTCTCCATTCTAAGAGAAACTCCAGTTTTCCCTGGCAGATACCTGTCTTTCCAAACCAAGACAGCGGGCCGCAGGTACGAGCTTTCGCTGCTCTTTTGAGTTTTTTAGTTTAGAGCAGATTTAAACAGTCTCAAGAAAAAAAGAAGAAAAAACAGTCCAGGGAACTTCTCTGCCCTAGCTAACTAAACCTAACTCAGAGCACAGGAGATCTCTGTCCCAGCGCTGTCCGTGCCTCAGGCGAACGCCGCAGCCAGGCTGTGTGGGAGTCAGGCAGTTTTCTCAACACAAACTGTGCTGCTGCTTTCTCCCCCTTTGCTCCCAGAACCATGTTAAAGGTACAGATCTTAATAAACAGCACAAACAGAAGAGATGACTGGGGATACAAGCATCATAAAGTCACCCTAGAACACACTCTAACAGAGTGACAGTAGCAGACAGTTGGGGTTGCAGCTTTATTGACTGGCCTGAGGGCTTGCAGACTGAATATTTACCAACAGCAAATTAGTTGAAATGAATACAAACAAGTGAGGAAATTCACATAAGCAATTAGCCCACTGGACAATACTTCTGAAACAAATAATAAAGCATTGCTTTCAAGAATGGCATAAACAAGGGAAGTTCCCAGAAAAAAGAAATAAAAGTCTTTTACTGACCTTCACCAGACCTTGGTTCTGGAAGAATGCACAGCCATGAACATTAAGGTCTCTGAGAAATCTGAATCTAGATGTCTCAAGGATACAGAACTTAGGGTTCTACAGAAATTTCAGTTAGGGAGACAAAATCATAGCACAAGAATTTCCCAAATATATTTGAGAATTAAAATATATTTTTATTCAAAATGGCTCAGACACAAGACAGAAAAAATTTGCTTTAATTCCACTCTGTATCCAAAGGGATTTGACCTTAAATCCCTGAGAAGAGTGCCTTAGCTCCAGTAGAGTTCAAGCTGAGCAATCAGAGCCTCCTGATGATATATTCCAGAATTTATAAAATACATTTACACACATTTCTTTTTTTTTCATTTTTATTTCTCCTCGCATTGCAGCTACTGAAATTCAGTTGTTTTATAACCCATTTGGACATCCAAACCATTGCTTATCAACAGTGTGACAGGAAGAACCTAAACTCAGTGCAACCAGAAGCAAACAATTGCCAGTTGTTTGACTATGGTCAGAAATGTGGAAATGAAACACCCAGAATTTCTGTCTCAGATCCAGCAATGAGTGAGGAGCATGGGCAGGTCCTCCACCAGACCTAAGCAATCACAGTGATTTAGAAGATGCCCCCTCACAGAACAGATGATTGTTCCAACAGGGCTTGGTAATTTCTATAGTGATAGAGGCTTGACATTGGGAGGTACTGTCTGCTGGTAAATGGAAAAAGTGCTTTTTAAAGCATCTTTTAAAATCTTCTCCCTTGACTTTTGATTTCCAAATGATGTGTTACACTCCCTCACTGCTCTGCTAGTATTTGATTAGCTTTTGGGAAATGCCAGCCAGTTTCTGCTTCAATGGCTTTGTCTAAAACCTTGAACTATCTTTCCTAGGTCTCTCAAAAAGCTATTTCCTACCTAAGAGCTGTGGTTTATTAATCTGCTGCATTACTGGCAAAGCAAACAGAATATTAAGTGGGATACTTCAGCATCATCTGTTAGTACAAAATATCTGGGAAATACTTGAAATTGTTCTGAACCATAATATCTTTTCCTCAGCTGTTTTACCGGAGAATTCAAGAAACTTGATCTCTGAAAAAACCCTCACAATATCTTAAAGGCTGAAATGTGTACCGTGGTTTTCCAGTGCCTTGGCTATTAACTTGGTCCATATATTTTTACTCCAAAATGCAAATGGAGTGGAAGACACGACTGTGGTTCTAAGTTTTATGGGTAAAATATTTCTTTAAGAAATTTTTTTGCTAAGCTATGTCCCTGTGGTCAGACAAATCTGCTGGAGAAATTATGCAAGGAAATGTGTCTTGGGGCATAACATAATGCTGTATGCTTAAAGAAATACCAGTCTCATAAAAGCCAAGTCTTTCTGACAGAAGCACAGCAAAGGATTTCAGTTATTGATGTATTTACTGATTGTATCTCTGTCAACTGGTGCAACTCCACACCAGTGCAAATTCATGAAATGCTTCCTGACACCCTACAGTTCCTCCTGGTCACTCAGGTCACACCAACACATGACCCATGATTATAGGGATTTATGAGCAAAATAAAAATGTTAGAGGAATAGTGAGGAAAAAAACCCTCCACACAAACAATCCACCCAGGGATCAGCAATACATTTTTTTGGGAGTCAGCTGGTGGTAGCCTGCATTTATCTGTCTACAGCTGATACACATCAGCATTAAGACTTGGAGAAGTTTCACTCTTTAGGTTGTTCCTCCAGCAAATCTCCAACAAACCAACTGTAATTATATGAGATTAGTATAGCATAAAAATTTCTCATGAGACATCTGAAGTTTCCATGAAGCAGTTAAAACAAAAGATGCTTTCATCCTACCTTAGCAATGTGAGTCTGTCCCCTCCTACATCTTCTGTGTTGCTTGCCTATGTAGAGAGGAGAAACAGAATGTAGGAGGCTGGATTTCAATTCCAGAGCAGTCTGGTCACTGCTCACTTGTGCTTTCTTAGCTATTTTTGGGAGGATAAACAACACTTCTGGCTCTTCTAAGCATTTGCAATGTTCTTATAGTCAAGACCTCAGCCCTGGTGAAGGAGCTGGACATGCTAACAGAATCCTAATAGAAAACATACTAGAGGTCATTCAGGAATCAAAGGTCATCCCCAAAGTTCTGATGTCATCCTGGCTCACACAGGATAAATGGTCTTGCAGGATCAAAGGTGACTGCAAGGTCAGAATGGGCTCAAAATGCTGCTGAAAGGTCAGAGGTCATCCAGAGCTCAAAGGTCACCCATGTGGTTGGAGGTAACAGAATAGGTCAAGCATCCAAAAGGTCAGAGGTTGTCAAAAATGTCATGCATTCCATGTATTAATTTCCCTTCTGCTCAGGGTACCCACAATTTTACACAATATAAGAGCTGTGATAACCCTGTAATTGGTAAATATTATGGCAAATGGAAGACATAAATATCAAACAGCAGGAGCTCAGAGTTGAATACAGGAGATACCTATAAGAAGCACCAAAGTAGTCAAATGAGAAGGACTTTAAAAGTCTCTCCCCAAACCAACTGGAGATTTTGTCATTTAAGGTTAAGCTACATTTTCCCTTTGAAGGACCTCAGTGATGCTATTTTAAATTTTAGAGATAACAGAGTTTTGAATCAGATCTTGTGTTATCTGGACCCCAGACAGTTAATCACATAAAATGGAAACTGGAAAATCTGTTCTAGTTTTGATATCTTTTTCCCTCTTTATCCTTTTGTTCCTTGTGATTTTTCCTGCCTCTACCAGAGAAAGAGAAAATTCCAAATATTCACTGGGTTGTAGTATAGACACAAAAATGTTACTGCAATTACATCTGTCATGCAGTTATCACATGGCAGTGAAAAAGCCTTACCCAATCAGGGGTGCACAGGAGGAACTTGTCATGCACAAAAAGTGATCAAGTAACCTCAGAATAATTATCATGGAAATACAGAACCTTCTGGTTTAGTCCTGAGTCAGGGAAACACGCATGTGCTTAATTCCAAGAGCTTCAGCATACTAAGCAGGCTGGCAAGCACTGAACTGCCTTGTTAAATAAAGCAAGACCCAAATCTTACACACACACAAAGCACTTAGTGCCTGCCAAGAGGAATTTCATGCACAGTGCTGAACTACAGGATTTCCGTTCACTTACAAGCCTAACGCTAATTATGCTCAGCTGAAAAGAAAGATAATGAGCTCAAGAGCTCTCAGATCAATGGGTTGGCAAGCGAGAATGCCCACCTGGAACCCCAAGTCTCTTCATTTTCTTTCTTTGCTCTCCTGCCCTAATATATCCACATAAATCCCAGTTTCACTTTAAATTTCCTGACTGAAAGTAAGAGATTGCAATTTTTTAACCCCGTTACCCAAAAGTACTACTTCTCACTTCCCAGCATCACAGTGTGCTGGATTTACCAGCCAACACAACTGCCTGAGTACTGCAGACACTCTGCAGCAAGGAAAAGTCCTCCTCAGGAATTCCTGAGGGCTCTTCTATCTTGGGTTATTCTAAAATCATAAACCTGGGAATGTCCCAGGCAAACTCCAATGAGTGAGGGCATTTCATCCCACCCCATCCAGCTGCCTTACTTTATTCTGGACTTGCTCCAACATTTTGTTAAACATCTGGGGATTTATCCTTGGCCTCCCCTTTCCCATGCAGTGGGTGCAGTTCCCCTAGGTTAGAGTCAGCATTATTTTTGTACAAATTCCCTCTAGAAAGATCAGCTTTTAATTATTGCATGTCTTCACTGGAACCTTTTCAACAAGAAGTACTAGAAGTGTTTTCTTCCTGAACTTTACAATACTAACAAAGAAAATAAACTCTCTGTGGAAGTGGCACAGCTGTGAACACACAGCACACACTCCATCATTGCTTCTGTCATTGCACCCTAAACTCACATCATTGGTTTTTAATCTCACGTGGATTTCTGCGTAAGAACTGAGATCTCTCCAGGGATCTTTGCAGTTAGTTAGTGTAAGAAATTGCTGTAATTGACAACTCACTCAAAATTCAAAAATACATCCCCTGCAGCCAAGGAATCTGGAGCCACAGAAAAGAACATATCTGCAAAATAAACATTTTGTATTTGATAAAGACACAAAAATCCAGTGACTTTTTTTTTTTCCTTTCCATTTTAAAGTTAGGCTTTGGGTCTAAATGTTTTTACTTCTTTCACTAATAGTTAATCCAGTGCAGGATGGTTCACAAAGCTGTTGCATATTACATTTAACTAAACTGCTCTTTGAATGGAGGATAAAATGCACTGAAGAAAAACCACTTGTTTGACAGTACTGTTCTAAGTGAAAAACTGCAATGCAAAAAGATAGTTTCAGTCAGCACAGTGCATTGAGGGCACTTTTTTACAGCATCTACTTGTACAAAAACAGCAGCCTGTAGCCCCAAAATCATCCTCCTCAGTGGCAAGCCTAGTACTTTTTAAAAATGCACTCAGAGAGCTGATAAAAACCAGGCAATCACTCACTGTGTTATCAACTCTTGAAACTGATATGACTGTGAACCCAGCATTTCTCTACTCTGAGCTGGGTAATACAAACTAAACTCCTAAAAAAGGCTTTCCAATTGCCCTGATTAAATGTGTCTATAGTAACTTTTTCAATTTGTTACTTGTTCTTTTTGCTGCATATTAAAACCACAGTTTAGATGTGTTACCTTACTGCTCTGGTTCCTCCCTCCCTGCCCCAGCTCAGACCTGCCACACAGAGCCCTGCAATGCCACTTCACTCTGGTGCCCAGAAAGCATCTTCAGAGGGTTTGCTTTGCCTAGTAAAGTAAATTGATTGTATCATCCCAGCACCTCCAGCTCTTCACAGATTTCTAATGAGCAGCTTTCAAGTGTCTACTGCACAACAGCTTGAAAACAAAGCCTGTGCAGGGTGGAAGTGCTTGTCCTGTTCACTTACTGTTCGAGCCAGCCTCAAAGTCAGCCTCCCATCTACCCCAAATTTCAGCTGACACACGGCCTCAGAGCACACAATTGCTTTGGCACACTGCCTGCTGGACAGACAAACATTTTGAAGACGCAGGAGTTCTAACCCTTCTCTTTCAGTCAGTCTCTTTTCAAAAGTTCTTCCTAATGTCTCACTAGAAGCTTCAGAACTGATTTGTCTCACTGTGCTCATTAGCACTGACTTTTTGGGGGCAAAAAGAGGATGCATTTCATTGCTGGTGTGGGGTTTGTGAGCCAGCAACATGGACAACTACAACTGTGGAAGGGCTGGTTTTGTTTTGAACACCATAAGCCAAAGTCTAACTTGGGAAATCTGTATCTAAATGAAATATTACTCCCATTAGCAATAATTTAGTGCAGCCTAGTTTGGGAAAGAGATATAGAAATGTCTTGGAAACAAATTTCATTGCTTAAAAAAAATTTTAAAAAAACCCCCACCGAACAGCAAAACATACATGCCAAGTATATGGGCACGGACATATCATACAGAAGAGAGTCTGGACTGGGGTTATGTTCCTACCCAATAGATTTTCCAAGATACTGCACCATCTGTCAACTCCACCTTCTAAGAAACTCTTAAACCACTTCTGGAAAAAAAATCTGGAGAAAATCCTCTCTGCTGTCCTTCATAATCTGTGATTAATTACCAAAAGGCTGTGGGAGCCTGCCATTGCTGTCCATGCAGGTAGGCACTGCTACCAAAGTTCCTCCTTTAAAGAAAAGCAGCGTTAATCTGCTGGGCATTTGAAAACCACCTTCATCACCAGACTTCATCTGCACGGCTGTGTTTACATCTCCATGCCCACCTGCCATTTCCTTACATTCTTTCCACGGCCAAACCTCCCAGGCCAGAGAGCTGAGGCAGGATGGCAGGTCTGAGTGCAGTGCCAGAGCAGCAGCTCGTGGAGCGAGGTGTGCCAGCAGACTGAGCACCAACAGGGACATCAATCCTGCCCGGCACACCTGGGATCCGCTTGGGCTTGGAGAATAGGAGCAAAAAGGGAGCAAGGCTAAGGTCAGCTCCCAGGAAACCTGTAAATTCAAATTTTGCAGTTATTATTGTAACTTCTTCAGGCAGCAATAAGAACTGAGAGGGGCTATTTCTTTTCCTGCAAAAAGAAAAGGCTACAGCCTTCTGCACAACCGCTGCTGGAACACAAGCCATTGTTCAGCAGATAAACTGCATTCACAGCTATTTGGAACTATTTAAGTTAAATAACAGAGAGGGCAGAAGAGAGTCAATCCCAAATGGTGGCATGTAGGGAAAACCATTCTGCTACATTAAAGACGTGCTTTTAATTAACTTCTCTCTGAATGATTATAATTAAAGATTTTACCACAGGTCTTCTTAGCATAATTACCTTCTATTTCCTTGCATAGTGCACATTCCCAGGAAATGGGAATCGAGATTATTTCTTAATTTAAATGCTTCCTCAATTATTTGAAGTTATTGCCTTTTAATTGTTTTATTATTGTGATTTTTCTTTGTGCTTTTTTGGGCCTTCTCTGATTCTTACAGGCTCTTGCAAGACCTGGGAAATATCCGTCATGTGGTCAGGTGCAATTGTGAGCAGTTAACAAATTATGGGTTGCATTTTATTATGTTTGGATCCAGAAAAACAAGTTCATAAAGAGAGTTATAAACTTCCTTTTGGGCTGAGGAATAAATGGCTCATTTTTCTCACTGGTGCTGAACATATGGTATGAATTTTTTCAGTTTTGTTCTGCAGACTGGTGTCTCCTTTACTGTTGCTTTTGTATGCAGGTCTCAGCAAATGGCCTTGTTGCACATCAGCTCTTGCCATGTGCACTGAATGCAAAAGACTGAGCAGCTATCCTGATTTATCTGAAGACTAATTGTGCAGATCAGTGCATTCAGTAGTGATTGCTTGGTTTCGTACTAATATTTCCACTGATAATATAAAGACATACTGGGAACTGGCAATTGGAGAACAGGCCAAGGGAAACAGGCACTGCACAGATACACCGGGTCACATTTTCCCCATCAGTCTGAGATTCCCACTGCAGTATGCTATCAAAACCAAAAGCTAAAGGTGGCTGAAGACGGGATTTTGCCAAGGAAGGGGCAGAATAATGCACAAAGAAGAAGGATTTAAAGCAGAGCCCCACCCTCTCCTGTATCAGTTCCTGCCAGCTCTGCAGCAGCTTTTAGTATGCAAGATTTCATTCTGAAATTCCTCTTGACTGTATCTTCCAGCCCAGGGAAAACAAACAGCAATAACCCAAGAATAAACAGGATCATTCATCTTTTCCTTATTCTTATCTCTGATGATGTTATCTTTATACTGAAATATTATCCAGCCAGAGGCAGTCTTTGGAAACCAGAGACATCTTTGAAGCTGCACCCCTTGAGACAAAGCACCGGCATCAAATGGTATTTGTGCTGGTTCCAGCTTAACAGGCAGTCTCTGGTGCTGATAGCACACTCACAGAGCTCTCAGTGCTCAGCCCAGCTAAGAAACCACTGGCAAAGAGAGTTCCCCACATTCCTGCACCTCTGTGCACCAGGGAAGTACCAGGCAGACACATAGGTGAGGCTGTAGGCTCACCTGCACATGTCAAAGCATTGCAGATACTGACCTTCCAGGCACAAGTTTGAATTTAACATTTAAATTCAATATACATGTAAAAGAAAAAAAGAACTAAAGGCATTTAGAAGTTATGACTTTGTAAATCTAATGCCAGCTAATGCTTCTATTATACTCTCCATCACCCCCCAAAAAGGCATTTTGTATATGACCATCTACAACAATTCAGCCACCTCTGTAGCTATTGTAATAAAATTTTGATAGTAACCAATGCTAGTAATCCAATAAGTGCTAAGTAAGTCACCATATGCCTTTCAGTTTTGTCTTCCTATGTTAAAGAAAACAACAGACAGAGAACTGAGGGGAAAAGATTATTCCCATCCTGTCAGTACTTCGAAGTAAATAAAGAAAAGAGTTTTCCATAAGTCTCCATTTGGGACTCCAACTCCTCTTTTCTTTCATTAGAATCCCTCCTCACAATTGAGCCAATTTTACTCAGTTCTGCAGCTAAGGAAGCACTGTGGGAACAAGACAGCCAAAAGCTTGGGAATTACTCTACAAGGAAGAATCTCAGTGTTACTTGGCAAAAGCTGCCTATGCTCAAGGTTCCTTGGTAAGAGCCAACAGTAACAAGGTCTTATTCTGAACAGGAGTCTAAATAAACAGAATTTTTCTGCCTTTTTTGAAAGCTCACACACAGAAATACTAAAGTTTATTTCAAGGAAGGCTGAATTTTCATCTAGTCACAGCTTTTGGCTGTCTTGTTCCCACAGTGCTTCCTTAGCTGCAGAACTGAGTAAAATTGGTTCTGTTTAGGTAAGAACAAATATTAATAGAGCCTGTGCATGTTTCCATGCCATGCAAGGACACACAAATTACCCATTTAGTTAACTCATAGGTGAAACCTTCTGCTAAGTGGCCACTGAGGTGAGCAGGGTTAAAACAGAAGACAGAATTTTCACTGGGGATTGATTCTGGAGGCACAAATGAGAAGTAGAGACATAAATCACATTGAAAGTAAGTAGTAGGTCTAGATTTCAAGAATTTTAAATGTTTAGCCCTACAGAGCCTACATTCTACCCAGTGTCACCTCCCGTCTTGCTCAGTATGTGCTAGAGGAAATCTGTATTTAGTGCAGTAAATAAAACAAAAAATAAAGTGATACAAACTCAAAAGAACTGCTAACAAGCCTGTCCCTACCTGTGCATCCCCTTCCCAGAGCTTCTCCTTGTTCCAGTGGGAATATTTGCCTGACATGTGTATGACTCTCTTTGGCAGCACCTGCTTAGTCAAAACTCAAATTTCACTCCACCCTTTCTTATACTGAGGAACAAGGAGATGAACCCAAAATAACAAGTCAGTGACCAGGTTTAATCCTTCCACTGTCCGTTCAGCAGCCTGGCTCAAATCTGTGTGCCTGACTTCTGCCAGTCCCTTGCATTGCTTCTCTTCCCTGCTCCCAGAAACAGCCAGGCTTCCAACACAAACATCCCAGAGCAGCGCTGCGTCTCGGCTGAGGAAGAGAAGCACAAAGGCTGTGAGGAAGCAGGATCCCTACTCTTTGCTCACCTGTGAGTAATGAACAAGAGCCAGTTGTGAGTCAGTTTTCTCCCATAGGATGGGGAAGGGAAGGAAGGATGAGCAACAGGTACCTGAATACAAGTGTTTGGCAAGGCAGGAGAAGCACAGCACAAGTGCCTCCCTGCAACAAAGCACTGCAACCCCTAACCAGAACTGCATGAGCTGATGTGGCCCCAGAGCTACCTTGAAGATCCAGCCACCTGTACTCCAAAGATGCCACGTGCCTATAGAAAAGCCTAGCAACCAGGCATCTACTGTGGGAACATCCTAAAATTAATATAAACGACAGAAATCAGAAGAAATTATGGCTTGTGTGAAAAAGCTTTCACAATACCCTCCACAGTGGTGTGTAAAATAAGCTGCTACTGGTACAGCTCAGACTTCTAATAAGACTTTTCTCTCTTTTGGGATTGCTGGAAGCTGCATGTAATTGGTGTCAAGATTTCCACATGCTCACACATCGGGCTGTCCAGCTGATGTGCAAGGCATCAGCTTGTGTGATGGGCAAGGTCTTTGTTCTGAATGCCTGAAGAGACAGCACGAGCAGTGTTTTCTGCAAAGAAAGTGCTGTCACTGCCTGCAAAGCGCTCGTGGAGACAGACAGCTTGGAGACATGGCAGCTCTTTGGCTTCTTCTTCCTCCTCTCTTTGGCTTCAAGAATGACAAGAAGCCAACAAGCAATACTTATTTTATATTCAAATCCAAATGAATCCCATCCCAAAGCAAGTGTTTTTTGAATGTTTGAGGAAGATCTACAGCACACACAGATTTTGAGAATATATGTTGGCATTCCGTAGGGCAATCGAGGAAATGCAACTTGAGCAGAGCTGGCAAAGAAACCCAGCTCTCTTTAACACGCAGGCTCACAGAGGTGATAAAAGGGAAAGCTGAGATGGGTTGGAAGAGATTTAAGTTCTGGGACAGAATGCGTACTGTGTTGTGGCAAGAAGTGTAAAGTAGGTAGCTAATGAGAAAAGGAATCTGGGAGAAAAAAAAAAAACCACCAGAGAATGCTGGGGGGAAAGTGCTGGAAAACTGTCTTCACTCTTTCAGATTAGTCCTGACAGTATTGTCATAATTTCATCATTTCCCAATTCCTCTTTCTGGTTAAAAAAGCTAAAACTAGCACACAAATTCACAGAGAAATATCAGCAGTAAGGCTTAGGCCAGACAAGCTACCTGGCTTATTTGACCTAATAACAAAGATTTTTATAGGGGGACCACCAATATAATTCAAGAAAAGTAGCACATATGGAGAATTACAAAAAGAGTAAACAACATGAAACACATGAAGAACATAAGCAAAAGGGTCAGATTTTAAAGGATATTTGAAACATTTAAAAGTTACAATGGATATATTTGAGCTGTCTTCAGAAGGCCAGTATCTAAAAGCATAATTGGCATGCATGAAATGACATGTTGGTGAAATCCTCACCTTGCCCTGTTTCTCAGCATCACTGCCTTTGTTCTTTCACCAGATGTGGGGTGTTTTCTATTGATGATAAAAGCACATCTCTGAGCCTGCATTAATACAAGTAGAGAAATATCCTGGGTCCAAGAGCAACAGTGCACAGAGGGTGTCTGTCCTATTTCCCACCTCTCACCCACACAAGAACAGCAGAGCTGAGGCAGAGGGCTTAACAGAGGGATACATTTTCTCTCCTCTTTTTGCACAAGACAAGAACAGTGGGGAATTGCTTTTTTAGTTATGAAGTTCTGGACTTAAATCCAGTGAGCACAAAGTGATGTTAACCACTGGTTCCATCAGTTCACCCTCACTGAAAGCAGAATGGCATCTGTAAGAGTGCTGTATTTGCACTGACAGCATCATTGAGCTGAGAGCCAAGTGGGAAACCAGATCCCTGAGATTTTGCTCTGCTAGTTGAACGAGACACATTATCAGTTCAGTTCTGATAAGAAATTTCATCAAGGACATAATAAATAATTCCCAGAAAAGCCTTATCAAACCTTGCCTACAGTCGCTACTCCTTTCCTACTTTAATGAATTTATATTCCCCACATGAAAACAGGCCTGCCTGAACAACTGCCTTTGACCCACACTGGTCAAGCAAAAATCATGTGGTAAAAGAGCATTGAGTCAGCAAAAGCTTACCAGAGCTACTGAGACAGCAGGTATGCACTTCAATGCTGCCTTTAGAGGTGAAGGAGACTCAGAAAAACCTCAGCAGAGATAAGGTAGTTCAGGAATAATCTGATTTCTCTAAAGGGAGAAAAAAAAACCCCAAGTCCTTAAAACTAATGACTCTTGCAGCCACTTTGATGGCATCAAAGACTTGAAAACATCAAATATAGTGGCAGCAGAGAGAATCCATTCCTGTGGTATCACTACATGTTACAGAAGAATTTAACCAGCTGCTGAAGAAAAACTTGAAAAGAGATATAGAAACATAGTATTAAAAAATGCATACATCATACTGAACCATTAATTCAACTCATTCTGCAACGTGCCTGTGTCTGCCAATGCTGCAGTTAATAGAGAGCACATGAAACTCAGAATGCAATTAAGTCTTGGGAGAAGCACAGTTGGAGGCTGTGGCAGTTTCTATGGCAACCTGAAAGGCTCAAGACTAGTAACAGGAGATTAACTTTAAAGGCAAGATAAGTACATAAATATAGCTCTCGTTTACCATTTTCTCTGCTTCCAAATGGGCCATGTATTTTCAATTTAAGCAATACAGAAATGCAGTCAGATGTCCTACTTGTTATTAACTAGGGCAAAAATAGCCTTTAAAAACACCCTGCTACAAAAATACTGACGATTTCAGAATCAGGGAGTCGTCTAAACTTCACTAATTAATTCAATCAAAATGGAAAGCACTGGGCTTGAATGCTGCCAGGAGATTAGAAGGAGGCTTCAGGATAGAGAACATGACAGCCATAATAAGAGTTTGCTGATGTCAACACACTGTACGCTTATGAACAAATCCTCTTGACATGTTTTTCTGGATTACGCCTCAGATCAGGTTTTAAGTCTCCAAAAGAGCGAGGGCAAGGTGAAGAAAAAATTTTTGAGCACTAGAGACCTCTTTTCTTTCCTTTTTTCTTTTAAAATATTCTATTCAGCAAGAAAGAATATATCAAGGAAACCTCATCCACTATTTTTCCTGGCACTTTGGAGCTTTTATTCAAAGGTCCAGCTGAGACTGCAGTCACCTTTTGAATTCCTGGCCACCTTGCTTACAAGTAATATAAAAAATGTGCATTAAAGAGAGGCCACATCCCTAGTGCAGTCAGTTGCTCTGAACTTGTTTTACTTCATCATTTAAAAACAACTGGTACATGCATAACACATTCAGGAACACGTGTGTATCCAATGTGGGGAGAACACTACCAGAGGAACTGAAAGCAGTTACATTAGCTAAATTAGCAGTTTAATTAGCAGCCACATTAGCAAAATAGCCAGTCCAACGTGATTTACCTCTCTCCTGAGTAACACAGATCTCACACTGGCACCTCTGCACAACTGTTGAGCATCAGATTCCTGGAAGAAAAATAGCACCACCCCTACTACACTATCATTTGGTGAATTAACCCATTGAGTGGGTAATTCACAAGGTGTTCCAGGGATTACTGTGGAATAACACAAATCCCTTGGGCTGACCTGACCATGCCTTAAACCCTCATGCAGCTCTACTTGCACAGTGAGCATTTTTGGTTGGAATTTGTTGACTTGTCTATTTGAGAAAAGTACTGAGACACCCTGTGAAAATGTCAAAAAGTCACTGTTATGTAATTCAAATGTGCATTCCACTTCACTGAAGAAATTCCAACCTGCTCATGATAACATCTAAGCACCACCTAGAGTAGTGAGATTGGCATAGCAATATTAAAAGCTGGACTCTGTGATCTTTTCCAAACTTAATGATTCTGTGATTCTATTCACAATGGAACCTGTGCTCTGCTTCTGCCGTGGTGGAAGTTTCCCTGTTGGACGTGCAGAGCAGAAGAAAACAGTAATCTGTTATTTTTTTTTCCTCAAGAGAAGGCTTCAGGGTGACCTAATCATGTCCATCCAGTACCTGAAGGGAGCCCACAAAAGAGATGGAGGGAAATTTTTACAAAAGCACGTAGCGATAAAGCAGAAAGAGGAATGGCTTCAAGATGAAAGAGAGCAGGTTTCCATTCTTAGGCAAAGAAAAACCAAAACAAAGACCCCAAACCACATTTTGCAGCAAGATCTGCAGAACCAGCCTGAGATGTGTTTAAGTAGGGAAGAAATTTTGCCGCTCCTCTCTACGAGGAGCAATATATGTCACCTCCATCAGTAGAAAACCTAATTCAGAGGTAGGTGACTTCTCTGTGCTTCAATACTATTTTAGACCAAGGAGTTTATAAAGTGTGAAGGGGGTTGGAGTAGTGAAAATTTAATTAATTTAACAAGGAACAGGAAATAAAAATCTCTCTAAATAAAAATGGGGTATGTCCCCAATGCCAAGCATTTGTTCTACTTCATCACATCAGTGTTTTTGAAGAGATAGATAATACCCTGACTTTCAAGAAAAAGGATTTGCAGAGGAAGCAAAAGGGAATAAGGAAAAGAAAATACCTAAAGACCTTGTTTCCAGAATTAATATTTTGTTCAGAGTAGAAAAGCTACAACAGGGTGAGATGAGGACAGCACTCTCCACGTCTTCATTGAAGTGTAGGTCGTTGTTAAAGAATTAATTTTTCCTTCTGTTTTCCATTACTTTCCATTTTTTTCTCCCTTTCAACTAATTGAAAAGCTGTAATTGAAGAGTATGCAGGGACAGCAGCAACCCTTCAACTCTGAAGTTCATTTCAACTAAAAAAAAGAAATCCAAAGCAATACAAAAATTTCAAAGGAAAGATTACACATTGTAGAATCCATTAAGTGGGAAGAAGTTGAAGAGATCCCCCTCAGTATTCCTAGGAGCTGACCTGCCCTGTAATTGAAGTCACCATATCTCACTTTGAAGAGTTTCTTTTCTCTTTCTGGAGTGGCTGTGGCAGTACCAAGCTCCTCAGGAGAGACAGCTTAATAAGAATATAAAAAATGCTGCCCCCTCCTTTGCTGCACATAGGGGCCTTCTAATTTTTTTCTTTGATTTTCACTTAATATGAACTTCTCTATTATAAAGAAGTAAAGTTTCACTAGAGGAAAACATAAGAATATCTTTGAAATGTGTAAAAGTTCTCAGCAAATGGTTTAAAAACAGAAATCAGAGCAAAACTTTGCAAAGTTATTTTGGGGGGTGGTGGTGGTGGTGTTTGTTTTGTGGGGTTTTGGCTGGCTGATTGGTTTGGGGTTTTTTCCTAAATCATGGTTTAACAGGTCCCTAAGAACACTTCTCAGAAACAGCATATCTGTGAATTTTAACATCATACAAATGAATTAATCTCCTGCCTGTTTTGCTATAATGAAGCAAACTGACTTCATAAAGAATGACAATGACACGGATCTGGATTTGCTGTAGACATGGGAAACAAAGAGACTTTATAAGGAACGACATTTTTATGGATCTGACTTTAGATTTCATCTACTTATGCTCTCTCTGGTCAGAAAGTGCAGTGACTGTTACCAAGTGAATACAGGGAATAAGAAATGCTGGGAAAGAAGTCATCAGTGTTTGCTGCTGCTAATATTTAACTCATGCTCCGGACAGATCCAGAAGGAGATTTTGGTAAAATACACAAATTACTGAGGAGAGAAAGGCTCAGCTCACTGGTTATCTAGAATATAGCAATTTGCAGGTCTGTAAACAGCAATTTTCACAAGTTCTTTAGGTTTCTGATATAAACTATGCTTAGTGGTTGCAAAGGTTAATTAAACAGATACAGCTCTTTACCGTTCTGCCACCCATTTAATACTTTTTTTAAACACAGATTATCTTTGTCTTCTCCCAACTTCCACCCCAACCAGCACTTTGGTTCAACTTGGAAGGCATCATGGAATATAAATTATCAGCAAAATAGCCAGGAATTAGACTAAACATTAACGATATCAAAGCAAGAGTGGGAAGAAAAGAAAAGCAGCAGACCAGATATTTAACCAAGGAAATATTTTGTTCATCCATAATTTCTTGCAATTAAGTGGTAGATTACTTCCTATACGTTCCTAGAGAAAATATGTAAAAGACAAACATATTTTTATAGCTACTGCATGGGTTTGAGTTACAGTATGTTCCCTGTATCCAAATCCAGCTCACTCTCTATTATTGCTGCATGGTCCTTTTGTATTGACCAAGGAAAAGGTTATGAAGGTCAAAGCTACACATGGAATTCCCAGAGAGCCTGGAAATAAAATTAGAAATCAGGGAACTAAAAAATACCAAGAGTAAAGAGTTCTAAATCACAATTTCTTCACTTGATCTCCACTTCAGCTCTATGAAAATACTAAAGATACTGTAAAAATCACTCATAGACCAAAATGTTTCTTTTTGGTTTCTTTTTTTGTTCCCTTAAAGTATTTTTTTCCCTTCAGTGTAGTCCCATTCATCTTAGTGTCTTTGGTGAAGGGTAAAAGAACATGCAAAACTCCTACAGCTACAGATCTTAGGGTCTGTGATGCTAAGATCTTCTGTCCTCCTCTGCTTGTGCAGCTTCCCCACTGCTCTCCCTGCAGGGTTTGCACAGGGACCAGCCTCCCCCTGACCCAGCACCCTGCCCGTGCCAGGCAGAGGTCCCAGCCCTGCCCATCTTGGCAAACCTCAGCCTCTCTTGGCCCCCCACGTGCAAGAAAGAGCAGAGGTCAGATTTAAGCTGTAGAAGATCTTGCTCCCTGCTCTGCCCAGGAGCATGGAGCTCATGTGTAAGAACGCCCCGAGGCTGAGCTCCCGTGGCTGCTCTCCCACGCAGCCAGTGACACCAGCAGCTCCCAGGCAAAGTTCCAGTTGCACAGCAGAAGCAACAGTAGATCAAACCAGCAACCCCTCAAGTATTTCCTTGTCCCAGCAGCTTCCAGAATAACTCGCTCCCGGGCAGCATTCTTTGCAAAACCATCCCCAGGCACAGCTGACTACCCCAGCACTTGGCAGAACAGCCTAAGGCCCACACTATGATTCCTTCACCAGCCAGAATCCTCATGAGCACATCTGCAGTCCCCTGGGAATAAGGGCAACATCTAATTAAAGCAGATGGTCAGTGAAAATTCAAAGGTCAGGATTAAAAGCTGCTGGCAGAACCTCAGCTTCAGGCATCCATCTAAATTATCAGCCACAGAAGCCAACCCATGCATGCAAAGCCAACTGCAGTAATATTTCCTTAAATTAAAAATGGCCTTGGAATGCTTTTTTCAATTATTCCTCCTGAGTTTGAGTTTCTTTCCACAATTTTTTAAGAAGATGTATCAGTAAATCAAAGCAACTTGGACGTAACTTTTCTAACCACAGACCCCAGGGAACAGGTGTAGCACACAACTGCGCCATACATTTCCTTTTGTTTTTCATATTTTTCTGCTCAATTGCACTTGTATTTTTACTACAGGCATATTTCATCCCTTCCCTTCTCATAACAGAATAAAAAGGTACCCGGCATTTGATAGTACTGAAAACTATCTAGCAAAAATGCTGACTCATGAACACGCATTTCCATTTTCACTTGAAGCAAATAAATTAAACACTGCAGACTCCACTCTACAGCAGAAAAACAAATAAACTGGGCGAGAGTGAAACTGCATTAGGTTCTAACATGCTAATGTCCTTTCAAGATTCAGCCGAGCCTTTCTGCATGCAAGGCGATAAGTGTTAGCCCTATTCTTCTCTCAACTGCTGTTGTTTAAGTGCTTAAGGATGTTTGCATACCTGCCAGAGTAGGCGAAATAAACTAATTAAAGAGGAACAAAGCAGTCTAGGAACTGGCGGGTGTGGGAGAAGCAGCGTGAGAGGAAATGCGTTCAGAATACGCCTATTAAATTCACTGTTGCACAGCGCCGCAACTAACTACAGTTAAATGATCTACAATTAACTACTGTTCAAAAAAAGTTGGATTTTCTTATTTTCCCTATTTTTTTGACAGTGAATATTTTCTCAGGTTTTTATTTTACTCCACATTTCTTGCCTGTTTTTCTGAAAACAGTTCTCACTTCCCACCCTAACCTCGCATGAAATGAAAAGCCACGTTTAGGGTTTAAAGTAATGTCTTTCTTCCTCCACTCTTACAGCCAAAGACAAGTCCAAACGCTGAAATATTTGATGCTTATACATCATAAGATACGAATACATTTTATTTCCCAAGGGCTTGTTTTCCTATCAAAAATTTCACTTCTAATTTTTTTTTGAGAAGTCTTTAACATCAGCAAACAAATCAAATTGCCCATGTTCACCAAAGAAAAGGAGCACAAAAGTGGTAAGAAATTTAATTGGCAGCCCTGCTCAGGTAAGGAAGGTCACACAAGCATAAAATAAAAAAGGCTTGCATTTCATAATGGTTTGGAGGTGAATTCATACCTTTCCTTCATGCCTCTCTGATATCAATTAATTATCTGAGGAAGGAACAGGCTGATGCTCCGATATACTACAAAAATAGAAATGTAATATCTAATTTTAAGATAGCTTCTCAGAATATATTAAAGGGTTATGTTCAAAGGAAAGAACAGCTCTGGAGTGAGAGAGAACAATGCTGACACCACGTGGAAGAAAACGCTGCTGGCTCCTTCCTCTACTGCTAACTTGAGATGCCTGAAAATCTTAAGAGCTGGGTCAGGTGTTGTGGGAAACGTTTTAAACATCAGAGGAAGGCCACACAGATCCTCTGAAAGCAAAGATCCGTGTTATTCTAGTGGGTACACAAGCAGATTAATTATAATCCACTTCCTTGTAGTGTAGCTGATGTTTGTGAGCAAAGCAACTGGCTGCTGCTGCTGTGAGCACATCGGGTATTGCTCCCCTTCACAAACTGCAGATAAACATCCTTAGTCTGCAATCTGTGTGGGTGCTGTAAGTGTGGCTGTGGTGAGAGCTTTTGATGTGCTCCATTCTCAGCCAAACTGAAAATGGGCATTCACAGAGCCAGTAACAAAGGTGAGACTCCACTGCATTGTGCACTGTGCCCATACTGCCTTCAAAACCATTCTCCAAGCCATGAAAGGCCGGTACCAGTTACCAGTTTTAGAAAGACCTTCCCTTCTCATGCACTTTATATCCTTATGGAGCAACATCAATGTAAGCAGCTCGTGGCACTGCCCAGGCTCTGTTCCTGTGCCACCGACTGCAGTACAGCCTCAATATTTCAGCTTGAGCAGCTCCCCTCCTGTGCGAGAGCCGCTTGTTACAGTAAAGCACAGCCAGCGCTGTCCTCGTTTGTCACACACTGCACACCCTCTCCTGCCAAGGCTCTCCCCGAGTGCAGCCTCACACAGACCAAAAAACAAAAACCCCACGTCTCTATGTACTGGGGAGGGCAAAGAGAGAAAAGTAGACACAGCAGCACAACCCACCTGGGGGTTGAAGTGTGGCCAGAGGAGTTGTCCAGCAAGTCAAGAGAAACCCCCAGCAATGCTGGAGCAAACATTAAATCAGTGACATTTCCTCCACACCCTGCAGCTCCCCACAAAGGCAGAGCAGGCACACTTGTCCTTTCCAAGTTACAGATCTCCAGTACAAAGGCCAGGCTGCTGCAGATCACAGGCACAGCACAGAAAAGCTCTATTCCTTCCAGCCACAAGCAGCAAGGCTCTGTCACTGAACACCTAGAAGGAGTAATGACTACTCCAGCCACATCCATTTGAGCCGTTTCAAGTCAAACTTCCCCAGCCTACAGCAGTTTTCATCAAATCCTTATGCCTACAGTCAGTAACAGATTCTGCTGTGCTTCTCCAGAAGAGAAGAAACACATCTTTACAATTTATTGGCCACAAAGTTTGTGGGGGTATAGGGCCTGCGTACTTTGATCTCTGTGAATGGCATTTTTCATCCAGTCTTCTGGTTTGGTCAGTACTCAAATAGAAAATTAAAATGTCATGTTTCATGAGTCCTTATTTTAGCAAATTTACAAAGATCAGAAAAAGAGTTTTTCTGTGGAAAAACTGTGGAATGGGAAATAATATTAAGTCCTTCTATAATATAACAGCAATCCCTAGAGACACACTGACAGATCTCCTGGTACTTCACATGGTACAGGCAGGGTTTCCTATGTTCACACCCAAAACCAACTAAAACCTTAAGTTAAGGAAAAAACTTAAATGAAAGAAATTAATCAACACTTCCACCACCTTAAATTTAGGAAAAAAATTGTTAAGAGCAAAAATAGGAAAGGGAACTATGTTTCCTTATCCAAGAAAAACTACTTTGACAATTTAGTCAAACCTGGAAACTTCAGATAATGAGAGAATGTCTGGTTGGTTGTTCATTTGTTCTGAAAGGTTTCAGCTAATTCAACAAGAATTGTCATGGGATTAGCAAAGTTAAACATAGTTAAATTATTGTTGTCCTCCACACTGAGGATATTCCATTTGAGAGACCACAATTCTATTTTATAACAATCATTTCACATGCGAGTGAGGCACCACATTTTTTTCACAGAACAGACTAAATGCTGAAACATCCATTTCCTCTTTGAGAAAAGCTAAACCTACAAGATTAACAGAACTCTCCAGACCACAAAAGCCTTCCCAATGAAGCCATAATATGAGCAGATAAAGTACCCATGAAATATTTAGTTGGACTCTTCTGACCAGCTCCAAACCACACACTACAGTTTCTGTATTTCATTCTGAGTTGTCTGTGGTCAATCTGCAGGTCCAGTGGATGCTGTCCAGCTCCACCTCCCCTTCCCCCCGGATCTCTGCAATCCCTTCATAATAGGGTTCTAAGATTGTAGATAGATATATATATTGTTATAAATTACTGATATATAGTGAAATATGCATAAAAGGACAAAGCAAGAGAAGAGAACAAGGAATGAGACTCCTTTCCTCAGGGTGCAGGCATTTCTTCTAACCAAACCCATGCTTTAATGGAGAGACAAGCAGTGGCTTGTAGGCACCCATAAAATCATGCTCCTTCTTGTTTGCAAGACAAAGGTAGCATGCATAAATCAGGAAGGATTTATCTATTACTTCTGTACAAAGAGAGGACACAGAAACACATTATTGGACTAGAGGCAAAAAAAAAAAATTCATATTCAACTTTTATCTGGAATGTAAGATTCAGAAATGACAAATGGCTATTAGCAAGGTTTGGTCCATAATTAAATTACACTAGAGAAGTTAAGATAATCTTGCATACCTCCAACACAGCTATTGATATTCCTTGGGTTAAACACAGTTATCTAGAGAGGCCTCAGGTTAAAACAAACACCATGATGCCTAACCTCTTTTAGAAGAATTATTTGATCCAAACATGAAAATCAGTTTAGTACCAGTGCAGCTTTTGGGCTAGGACAGAAGGTTATAGGACAGCTTTAAACGCTAGTGAATGCTCAGGAGCAGTGGAGTGGAGAGAGGATAAAACCAAAATTCAAATAAAATACATTAAAAAAAGCCCACACAGATACAAAACCCCAGGCTGGTAGGATTTTGAAGCATTCTGACTCTATTTTAAGGGGGGGAAAATATATGTACAACATACAGGAGTAAAGGACAAATTAAAATCCTTCATGACTGGAATATAACTCTAAACCACTATACATATAATTGGTTGCTATGAATAATCTACTGTCCAGCCCAGGGTAATAGTTCTGAACTACCAAAAACTTGCAGGTTCTTCTCCCAGTCTGAATCAGCCAGCACACACAGGGGAAGTGGGATGGCTCCTGGCACATTGAGACAGTAAGAACTCTGCTCAGAACAATCAGTCTGCCCATTTCAGCCCACAAACAACACAACTGAAGGTGAAGTCTTGTCAGCTCTATGGCAGGCCTGCCAGATTGGCATGGCTTTAGTTTGACAGAGCTCTGGTTAACTTTAAATGTTGAAAGGGAAAAAAAAAAAAAAAAAGAAAAAAAAAAAAGAGACAACCCAACAACAAAATCATAGGAATAAGTAGTCCAAATGCAAGTATCTGTGTAAAAGCCAACAAAAACAAGTTTCATTTCCAGGACGCAACAAGGAATCTCAGCCAGGTTTGCCATTTCACTTCTTGCTTGTTTTACTGGAAGAAAAACATGGACTTTTAATATGTTTAGTTTGTAAACCTAACTTTGATGTTTCTAGTTTAATGGACCTTGAGCAATTGTTTTATTATGAAAGATGAAGGGTACCTATCCAACGTGCTGCGTTTCCTGCCAAAAATCACAAAAACAAGATCAGCCACAGAATACTGAATTCCCTTCTCACCCACAGATGGGATTTCTTTCATAAGCTTACCTCAGAGCAGGAGAGTGCCCCATGGCTATGCCTTGTCTGAGGCTTTTCTAAAGAACGTGAAAGGAGCTTTTCAGCAGAATTCTTTCCCACATCACCACAATTCCATCCAGACACTGACATTTTGCAAAACTACAAGGAGTGAAGCTGGTTCTAAAACAAAAGCCCTCCAAGTGAAAGCTGGGCTTCCTGGCTTCTCTAATGTATTTCCAGTTTCCTTGCTGATGCTTCCTCTAGCTTTGCTAACAGAAGCAGATATCTTGGGACAACTAATATTTTGATTTTGTGTGTTCATTTGAATACTGGTTTCAGAAGCTCCCAGAGGTGGTAGTGACATGGGACCTCTTCAGACAGAAAGGGGAGCTGGGAGCATGGGCTCCAATGCTGTCTTAATGTGAAACAATCCTAGTGTTACATTTGGGGCCATGTCTTGTGGGGTTGAAGAAATATTTTAGAAACATCCTTTTATAAGTATAGTCTGTTCTTTATGCCTGCATCTGTACAGGTTTTGTTTTCAAAGAAAGTTTCCAAAGAGCATTAAATTCTAAATACTCAATTTGACTTTGTATTGGAAGTCTGCTGTTTTTCCTTAACAAGGATACTTGGAGAACGAAGCCAGAAAATTAAGGAGTCATAAACAAAAATATCATCATTCACATTTACATGCAGTGCTAATCTCCTCCACAGTACATCACTTGACCTGGCACACTGCTGCCAGCCTCACTGTGAGCTGCAGGGATCACAAAACTGCACTGTGTAGTACTAAACTGCAGGGTTTGCTACAACATTTGCTTCATGTCTTTTTCCAAAAATCAATTTCGAGTTAAGCAGCAATGATACACCACATCACCAAGTGAAAACAAGATTTATATTGACCTTCTCTCTAAACCAGGATTTGTCTATCATGTTTCTTCACCATGAGGTTTTCATCAAAGAGGCAAGAAAGGTATCAAAGTACTAACAATGTTTTAGAAAAGAAAATGCCCAAGGATAGGCTGGAACATATACAGCGAGTTCTGAAAAGGAAGAGAGGAGTTTCAAACCTTCTGACTTTGCTTTCCTGCATCACCAATGTACGGACAAACACACATAAAAAATAAAATGTGTTTCACTTGAGGAAAAATCCAGTGGCTTTGATCTAACAAAGCTTGGCAGTAATATATTTAAAGTGGAACAGCTTGGGATTTTCTTCTGGACCTTCTGCTTTTGCACTTGCATTTTTTTTCCAAATTAGAATTTTAACACTCGTGTTTCCTCTCCAGCTTAGGTATATCATGAATATTCACATTGCTGGCTACAAGCTACAGTCATTAATTACACTATGTATAAGCAAATGTATTTCCAGTTCTGGGTTTCAACCTCATGATGCACTGTTGATTTCTTGCACTTCCTTACCTGAAGGCCATCTGCTTGTCCCTGTGATAAACAAGGGTTCAGGTCATCAAAAAGCATCTCCTGGTGTTGAAGCAAATACAGCAGGAGGCCATTATAAAGCCTTTGTTCTTCACAAGCCAAGGGACTGACAGGAATCCTACAGGAAGAGGAGATGGGTTAATCTTAGGTGCTCTCAGATCAGGGGCTGATCATGAGTGACACAGGGAGCCCTCCCAGTACCCAAGAAAATTCAGCAAAGCAGCAATAGCTGGGACAGTGACCACTGGAGCTTGGTGTGTTCACAACACCGGGACCCTCACAGTGAAGAGGCTCAGCCTTGCTGCAATGGTTTAGAGCACAATGAACCTTTGAGGCAGCACGGCAAAGCCATTAGCACCTGACAGTAACTCAGACATGAGGCTGGCAAAATAAAGGATGAGAAGGAGAGGCAAAAAAAAGCACCCTATCAATCTGCCATTGCTCCCTGGCATCGGGATGGAAAGAGTGGTTTGGTTCTGCCCTCATTTATGAAGGTGAACTTTGATCACTAGAATGTCTTACTACCACAGCTGCCTGGAAAAAAAACACAGGTAACAAACTGCTTCAGTGCATTAATTTATAAATCCACAGACATCAGACATATCAGGAAGTGGAAATTCCAGATGTTCCCATTAACCAGGTTGAGTTTGGGCTTCTTTTTTTTTTTCTTTTTCTTGCTTGCTCTCCCCATATTTTGGGGGGGTTTAATGAATAGTAGTTGAATTTTTACTATCCCTATCAAGTCAGAATAATTTAATTAAAAGGATTCTTTATACAGGATTCTAATCTCAACCCCTGAAGGACCTGCCCCTGCCAACTATTTGGAAGCTTGAAGAGCATTTACATAAATGCTGTGCCCTTAATGGAGCTTCTCCAGCCATGCTGCACCAATTCAGTTACACCCAGCACAATATTAATATTTAAACAAGAAATTCATAAACTCTAGAGACTAACGTGGAGCATGAATACACCAGTCTTCTGTTTGCCAAATGAGTACATTCATTATTCATTTGCAATTTTAAAGTACAAATAAACACATTGGGCCCAATGCAATTGCTTTCATTCATGTTCCTCTTTTGTAAACTTACTGTTGTTTCTGTAAGGACTTGAGTTTGGGCTCCTTTTGAAAGCAGAAGGTTTAAGCAGAGTTATAGCCAGGTACAACATAGTGAGGTTTAGAGGATGAACCACTGTGTCATCAGTTCCTTCTTTAGGATTAGTTAACATTTCTCTTTCTTGGATTCCCATTTTTCTTGGGACGGACTCAGTTTCTCCACAATAAAAAGGCTGCTTGTAAAACCTCGTTGAGTGAGCAATAGCGTTTGCTGCATACAGCAATCCTAAGAGATTATTCATCGCTTACCCGTACATCAACACCCTCAGCTCACAGGCCAGACAAGCAGCATTTTTAGTCCTTTGTCTTCTTTTTCAGCTTCTGTCTTTAGCTTCCACATCTGTTCCTGAATCCACCTCTGCCAGCTCTTAACTCCTTACCAGAAGGAGCACTGCACAAGCTATTCAGGAAGATAAATGGCTCTCAGACCATTCATTGAGTACTCCTTTCCCTTATTAGCAGCCTGTGTTTGGGTGCCCAGTTCTCATTTCATCCTTAAACCTATCTAAACTATAACTGGGATAAGACAGCTGACTCCAGGTATCAATGCCTCATCAGCAGATATTCATGGGTGGCAACAGGTGTGCATTCCAAATATAGAGAATACACTTTTAGTTTTCTCTTCAGCCACCTTCCACAATGACTTTCAATTAGTTTTATGAAATAATCACTTCCTGCCTCTCCAGATACTTCTGCTGCTACCAGAAACTGCATTATTGGGGTGACAGTAAAGGGGAACCAGATTCCCACCCTGCTAAATCCAGGCATGTGGTCCTAGGAAGAGCAGAGCTACTGAGGTGTATGCTGCACTTCCCTATAAAAGTCCCATAATCAGTTGTAGTGCAAATCACAGGAGAGCACTCACCACCAATAAGAAACAAGTAAAACTTGACCAGCAGGAATTAGCTACCAGTTTTCTTGAGTGAGTCTAAAACTTTTAAAGTTGCTTTGCCACAAAGTGCAGGCTAAAAAGTCAACACAAGTCCCTTGCCTTGGCTTTGCCCAGAAGATCTACCAAGGCTCCCTGCCACCCCAGGCTTGCTGCAAATTCACAGAAACAATGAGTCAAAGTGAGTAGAAGCAAACAGCTGGCTGGCTGGAGTCCTTGTGCACTCATGCAAGAATTGCTTACAGAGACCAGAACTAAAAATCTCTTTACCAAGATGAAGCATAACAAAGTATCCACAGAAACGTAAGCAACATCAGTTGAATCTCTCACAAATGTGTGGCAACACGTTCTCCTAGGCATTTACAGATACTAGGAGGACAAAACCAGAAGTTTTCCATTATTCTCTAACTAGACTTTCAATATCACACCTGTGCTAAGCCTTATAATTTTTGTGTTACAATAATCATAACTACAAATCACAAAGAGTAAGTGCAGTTTAGGCTTGTAATGTACAAAGTTTAACATTCTACTTTTATGTTTCCAAGGCCTACTGAATATTCCTACTCAGTTGATTCAGTGAAACTATAAGCATGACAGGTTTCCACAAATAAAAGTGACAAAAGATTGAGATAAGTGATAATCACAGACAGAATTTACACTTGAATATAAATAGGTAAGAAATTTAAAGTAAAAAGGCTCATAAACAACTTTGTTTAGCTGTTTAACATCAAAGAAGGAAGAAGTAATTTCACAAAAATGCAGATTGCCAGAATACACGATGAACAGTTTTAACACCTGCAATAAATTTATGACATACGTAGAGCTGCCATTACCTCCTGAAGGTTAATTCCAGCAACTGCATGGAGCACACATTTCTGCAGATTAAATCTAGAAGTGTTTTTTTTCCATAACCTTCACATTTACACTGAACAACTATGGCAAGTACTACCCAACATGTCTCAATTTCCTACACTCAGGCTGTCAGATGTTTCATAATGTTCCAGATAATTGCACTAATCCTTGCTCTGAAAGACACAAAGGATATTTATGACTTTTTCCCCTGTGTCAGCAGATATGATTTGCCACAGCTGACTACCTTGAATTTTACTGCTGTACAGGACAATACCAATGATTTATTCTGAATCATTGAAGGCCTGAGGTCACTCAGCAGGAAGTGGTATAGATCAATCTCACTGACAGTGCCAGTTGCAAGGCTCTCCTCTCCACCCAACTACGAAAAAGGTGATTTTTCATAACCCTAGGAGGTAACTCAACAAGCACAGCACCAGTTAAATGTTTTACAGAAAAAAAAAAAAGCTGAGCTTCAGATTTACTGGGTTGTCTCCTGGAGCTGGTCAGATCAGAATGACTGTGAAAAGGTGAAGATAACATTTATAGGGCAGACATACTTCTATTTATGGTAGCTGTTGTCTTGACAGATCACTGGCAGAGAAACCCTCTGCTGATTGCCTTCAAGGCTTCTCAGACAGGTCATTGACACAAGTGCTCAGTTTAGCACCGAATGTACTTTAAAACCAGGCAAAGGCACATGTTCAGAAGTAGCTGGGCCATGTCCCAGAAGAGTGGGACATTTAAAAACCAAAGCAGTTTATCAATCAATCAATAAGGGAGAACACTGGATTCTTATATGCAGATACAGGGATCAGTGGACACACGTCAGGATAATTTGGGAATGGAGGTAAAGGAACAGAGTCTTCTTGCAGATGTTACCTGATGGCAGAAGAGTGACAGTCTGTCAAGTCAGTCATTGCTTTTTGAGTTAATGTGGGGCCAAGGGATAGATTCTTAGTGAAAGCCTTTTAGCATAGGCCAGTGCTTATAAGTGTCACCACACAGCTAATCCAAACACTGATAAATAAACCTCATCTGTCTCCACTCATTTACTAACTTTAGTATTCAGATATTAAGGAACTTGGGGTCTGGTTGTAAAACTGCTTTGCTGCCTTGCTGACTGTCCTCCATGGTGAGTTTTCTCCCCAGAGGGCAGAGTGGCATAGCTCCAACCACACCACATCTTGTTGGATTCGTTTCCCTTGCTGTACTTTTGTTAAAGATATAAACTTGTATCGTGTCCAAAGGTCAAATTCTGGTAGACCTGGTAATAAACCCACAGTGCAGGAAAACAGAGACCACATATAGAGACCTATGAAACAGCAACAAGGTTTAAAAGTACAGTTCCCCCAAACAAAGCCTGCCATTGATGCTGAATTTGTCATATTTTGCTGAATATATACTTCTAAAATGAACTTGGCTTGGCATTAAAAAAACCCAAACAACTGATAGATATTAACTACTAAACTACGTATTTTGTGAAGTGTCATTGGCTTATAGTTCATATTAAGCTGGCGTGGCTGTGATCCACTAAAACAAATATTTACAAGTTGTAACAGGCTTAAATATTTTAACATCCTCTAGTGTCAACAATGAAATGGAAAGTCCTCCATTATCTGCTCACACTAGGCTGTTCCTTCTTACCACCTGGGCTCGCATGACATGTTGTCCCACACCCCGTTTTTAGCTTCCAGTTTTGTGCCCTCTCTGGCTCCAGCCAAGCACTCACTGCTGGCAAGCTCAGCTGCCTTTGCTTGGATGTCAACTTGAATTTTAGTGGCAAGGGCAGAATGAGTTGCTTCTCTTCCTTGATAACAGGGATTCATTTCTCTGCTATCAAATGCTGTTACAAGGTCAAAACGAGCATGAGCTTTTCAGAATCAAATCCAACAACTGACACAGCCAGCACTTATCTCTAAGAAAAGAGAAGTAGTTCTCATTAAACAGCTCTCTATCCCTCATGTCTCTTCATATGGTTTCTTACTTGAGGCTTGCCCAGTCTAGTCAGTGCCCAGCAGAATGCAAGTGATCAGCCAGCCCAGAACCCATCACATCTGCCTATAATATACCAAATAACCACTGAAGTCACAGAATGCTACACAGACTATTGGACACAGCTAGGACAGAAAGCCTCCCTGTGAGGTGTGACCTTGTTGTGCTGTTTGAGACAGCTGAATAGAGAGGACTCACTTGAACAGAGCAGGTCCAAACACGATGGCCAGGTTTTCCAGAGTCATGAAATTCACTGCACTGTAGGTTGCTACCTTTAACAGGAAAGCAGACAGGAATTGAAGAAGGCTTTGATGGGCTTTGGGCAGGCAGCTGAGCAACTGTCTCAGGTTCTCTATGCATTCTGTTGTGTTGATTTTGTGCTCTGGGAAAAAAAAAAAAGCAAACTTGTAACATAGATATTACTCATACCAACACAATTTCATCACAGACATTAGCTATAAGAAAGAAGGAAGGTTTTGAAATATATTAGAACAAAGTGAAGAATAAGTAAGTCCCAAACGAGGATTTTATACACTAAATTTTGACATACTTTTTCACTTATGAATATTTAAGAACCATGGATTTTCCAGATATTGAGTTTTACACTCGCTATTTCTGATATCTTTCCTCTTATAGTAGAATCATTCAGCACTTGCTGCTTTCCTAATGAAATTGCAGGCAGGAGTCATGTACCTGAATCCTCAAAGCTGCCTTGAAAGAGGGTACAAGGTTGTCAGCCTTGACTCTCCCAAGAGATTTACACATGCTGTATGATTCTCATTAAGATGAATGAGAAATTGTACCCATTCAGCCCCACATCATCTTCATTTCCTGACTAATTGGTAGCTCTCAGACTCAAAACATCTTTGTTCTATAAATATGCAACTGTAGTTACACAAGAGATGCTTAAAATTCTAAATTGGGGATACTTAACATTTTCTTGGTTCTCATTCTTCAAAGAAGGGTAACAAGGCAGAAAATGGGTTCACAAACAACTCCATTTGATCAGCAGTTCCCTATCAGTAGGATAAAGTCTCCTGGTTACTAGAACTGAGATGCCAGTACTTCTCAATAATTGGCAGCTGATGCTCAAATTTGCCATAGATCACCAGGACACATCTGCGTAGCTTTGACATTGTTTATAAGCAAATCATGCCCTTGAGGGTAATTTTAGCCCTAAAAAACACATTCTGTGCAGGCCAAGGCCCATGGTGCTCAACTGATTAATGAGAGAAATGGAAAAGGAGGTGGAGAGGAAAAAATAATTTAAAAAGATAACAGCAAGGCTGTTCAGGGTAGAAAAAACAAGGCGCTTGCAAAAGCCCATAAGTCTTTCTGCATAGACTCTCACAGTTCATGAAACTACTTCCTTTCTCTTTCTTTGTAAACTCCTACACGGGCATTTTGAAAAAAAACAGCCTGTGAAGGAACCCACAAAACCCCCTTATTTGTATGCAAACACCTGAATCAGCTGCCAGTCAAAATCACAGAGCTCTGCCATTACAGGCACGAATGGGGAACCAGGCAGTGGGCTGCTGGGGGTGCTCATCTTGGCTTTGCATGCTGCTCCTCACACTGCTGCCCAAGAAGATTATAAGAGGACTGGTGAAATAAATGCTAACTAAAAATACACTTCTAAATAAGAACAGTGATGTGCAGAAAAACTTCTTTTACCAGGGAAGGTTAAATTTAAAAAAGAGGCTTCAGCTTGGAAAAGAGAGAAGTAAGGCAGTGGCTATTTAAAGGCACAAGCAGCATTCTGGTGGTGATTACATTAAAACTAAAAATATTATCTCATTAACTAGTACAGTATACAATTTAAAAAAGAAAGCATGCAGAAGAGGAGCTTTCTAAGGAATACAGTGTTGGATTGCAGGATTCATTGCCACAGGAAGGAAGGGAATCCAACAGACTTAATGAATTTTAAAAATACTGTAGGCAAGTTCATAGATGCATGGTCCCTCCAAAGCAATCAAACATCAGTCTCAGGTTAAGGAAACACAAAACCTTGTTTATAGAAGGTGCTATGAACACATTATCTGTCACTGTCAGAGAAAGGACAGAAGCTTGGAAGGTGCCTGTTCTGTACCTTGGAAAGTTTCTAGCAAGCCAGAACAAATATTGTCTGGAAAAACAGCCACTGGTAGTTCCTTTAGAAAGAGCTTCAGGAGACTGGCCACAGAATCAACATCTCCATCATTAATAAGGTCTACTTTTTCCCCTTGATTGTACTTCTGCCTCAATTCCTTGACTTTATTTGCTGAGCCACCAACTCGAAATATACCGACACGCTCCAGACCTGTGTAAGAAATACAGAACAGTAAGCAGTGGTTGCTTTACCACATCTTTTGATGAGAACTCTAGTTCAAAAAGCTCCTTTAAGAAAGCACAATAATTGTAAGTAAGGAGTTTTCAGCATTTACAGCTGAAAAGCACAGCTAAAACAAAGAATATCAGTTTCCAGAGGCCGAGCAGGAAAAATATGAACTTACCAAATATTTCCAGGTACTCCACCATCTGTGTCACAAGAGAAGGAACCCCACATTGCTTTGCATCCTGTACAAGGGTTTCCAGAGGAACACCAAACGTGCCTCCTTCTCTGCTGAACTGTAGATCTGGTGAAACTTTATTTGTCGTGTGCCTAACTTGTACTGAAGAGAATGATTGCTGGGGAATAAAAACAGGCAAGTGAAAAACAGTGACTGGCTTTTATTATTTGAACCTCCAAAGATCTACAACTTCAGTAAAATTGTCTATTTTTTCCAGCATCTTAGAACAAATTTTATTTCTACTGTATATTCTTAAAATACTAATATTCTTCTATAGAGCTGAGATGAGACCTGTGATGGGGTAAACTCCATTAAAGGCCCCTCATCCCTACACTCAGGGAAAATGAGGCCTTGTGCTGAGGCAGATGCACTGTTCAGGGCAGAAAGGGGTCACTACCCCTCAAAAGAGCCCCAAAAGTCAGGAAAAAGCTGACCCCGTGCCGGTGCACAGCCTTCCAATTCCATGAAATTTGTGAATTTCTACCTAATTCCTGAGGACAAAAACTGCAAGATTCATGAAGGAACCAGAAACGGAGTTTAAGTGGCAGCCATGGCACAAGCCTCAGGAGGGGTTCCTTTCCGCTCACCCAGTTATTCCAAATTTCTTACCCCAACAAATGATGCAAAAGCATGAGAAATCACAAACAGCTTGCACTTTCCATCCTGTCTGATGAAGGAAGCTGCTTTTTCATCCTGCCCGAGCGTGGGCTGGGAAGTCTGTGGGCTCTGCCGGGGGGTGCCTGTCCCTGAAGGCTCTGTGAGGACCGGGCTGCCCCGGGAGACGTTTAAATATATATATCCAAATGTATGCTTTGATGCATTTAAAATACGTATGTATTAAATGTATATTTAAGAATGATATCCCTCAGGAATATTTAAGAAAAGGGGAAATTCTGCCTGGCACTCCAAAAGGAGCCCTGGCTGCCCTGCCCTCTTTCACCCCTTGCTCGTCTTACAGGCAGGTGCCATTACCCACAGTAATTGCTGCATTTTGTCCTCATGTTCCCTACCAGGCAATGAGAGTAGAAGTCTAAATCAGGAACACCTGGATTTACCATTTCTGCACTGGGACTATTTAAACAGTATCTGAAGGGGGATTTTTAATTTTTTTTTTTTTTTAGCATTATCTCAATGCATTGTGAAACCAGCCTCTTCTTAAATGTTTTTATTACTATGTTTTCAGAAGGAAAGGGGAAAGCTTTTCCAATGGGTTTGAAGCTGAACTGCTGCAGTGAAGCTGTTTTTCACACACGCCAGCACCAAAGCCATGAGCTGGAGCTCCAGTCCAGCCCTGCTGCCATGGCAAAACCACACACAAGCACTCAAAACACCCCAGCCCATTTTGCTCTTTCAGTACACAGAAAATCTTAGACTATTATGTTAGTGTTACAGCACGAATACCTGTCTAAAAAGAACAAATATCAGCATATACCAAACTTATTTTTGTATATACCAGTATTTTTGGTATATAAGCTACAAGATATTACAAAAAGCCTCTAAAATATCTGTGCACCATTACTCTAAATCCCTCCCTTTTCCCTTTTCAGATGCAGCAGCCTTCTCAGAAAGGAGGAAGGGTGTGAGAAAGGACCGAAGAAGCCAGAATTGAGTTCACTCACGCAAAGGGAAAGGGAGGCGCCTGCTCCCATGTTAGACTGCAGCGGAGTGCCAGTGTTTCAGCCGCGCTGCTCTCGAGAGACACCATCACCTTTCTCCCCCTCCACAAAGCTGTGCAGCCTGGCCAAAGCTAGCTGCAGCCATTGGGTTGCTCCTCTGCAATTAACTTATCATAGTATAATTGCTAGGCATCATCTTAAGCAGCGGTTTCCCTCCGGAGTTGGTGGAAGGTAGAAATTAACTCCTAGTAAAAGTGGACTCCTTGCAGCCAGCACTTCCCTCTGGAGGCTCCTTGCACAAGCTGAGGGCTGTGTTAGCACCAGGAGATGTTTCCATGGCACCTACCACACACAATGCCACAGCTTCCTAAGCCACACTGATCCTGAGCCTGATATTTGTTCTCAAGTGGGTTTTTGCACTGCAGGTTTACAAATATTCCTACTGCCTGCTCTCCCTCCTGCCTGCTCCAGCAGCAAGGAAAATACTACAAGGTGGCCCTCTGTGTACACATTATAGCTAGTTGTTTATGTAACACATGCACAATCATTTTAGCCAACACATGGGCAAGGACCCATCCGGTTTTTAAAATACGAAGATGCAATTTAGCCCAACACCCTTTATAATTGTTTCAGATATAAAGTCTATCCTGAAAAATAAGTAATAAAGGAATAATGTTGCAGTAAAATCTAATTGGGGGAGGTTTTTAACACAAACTTAGTAGGTATACACAAAACAAAAGCAAAACAGACAAGGCAAAAAAACGGAGGTGCTGAGCCAGACCCCCTTAGCAGAGCACTAGAAAAGCAGGAGTTACTCCAACACCACACTGGTGCAGTACAGATAGCAGAGATGGCTCCCTCTTCCTTGGCAGAAGGAACACCTGTTAAAAACTAGTGCAGAATTTTAACCCACTTACCTCTCCATAAAATCCCACATGGAGATCTGAATAATGCTGTGGCTTAGAACTTTCTTCCTCTACCTACAGAGCTGGCCCCAGAAAAATGCAGATCCTCCTCAGCACCCTACAGGCTCAGCCTGGCCTGTCTCTGCAGACAAGCTCCACCTCTGCCCATCACCACAGCTGTGGCCACTTAGCCTGTTAAAAATGCTGTGCCCGTCACCACAGCTGTGGCCATTTAGCCTGTTAAAAATGCTGTGCCCATCACCACAGCTGTGGCCATTTAGCCTGTTAAAAATGCTGTGCCCGTCACCACGGCTGTGCCTGTTCAGGCTGCCCTCATCTCTGCAGACAAGCTCCACCTGTGCCCAGTCACAGCTGTGGCTGCTCAGCCTGTTCAACCTGCTGGGCCCTCAGGAGGTCCTGGGGCTGATGGTGCTGTACCCCCAACACTGCTAAATATGACTGCTAAAAGAGAGAAGGAGGCATGCTGGCCGTCCCGTATCAGCAGTGTAAGTGCCCTCTCACAGCAGCGTGGTGCTCTGTGCTCATGGCTGAGAGGGTTCAGGGGCATGCTGGTGTGACATCCCCTCCCTGCGGCATTCAAATCCCCTGCCTTCCAGCCACCAGGAGCGGTGCTTCCCCACGCTCCCTGCCCTCACGCCCCTCACCGCTGTGTTTGCGAGGCAGCTGGAGCACCAGCAGCTCCCCCAGCTTTGCTGGGACCCTTCGGGACTGACAAAAGCACGATGCACTCGGAGTCAGCTTAGCTAACCATGCCTGTGAGCCTGCAGCAACCTGCACTCCGCAGAGAAACACAGCACAAAAGGGCCTGTGCAAAAACTACAAAATCAAACCAAAAAGTTTTCAACTCTCTTTGCTCCCTTCCCCACAGCGCATTTTCATTTTCCATCTTACTAGATGCCAGAGGAGTCATCCTGCTGACATGTCACTCCATCCCCCGCTTCAGCTGAACGTGTGAACTGCAGGCAAATACCTTTCAAAGCAACAAATTCTCCACCTGAGCAGCAAACACAAATTTTATCTGTCGACTCACGACAGGCCAAACGAGGCAGCAGTCACTGCAATCAGCCTCTTGGTCTGGAGTGCTCCTCTGCCTTCAATTACTGAAGAATTTGCTTTCGAGTCCTGCCTGCGAGCTCCGGGGAGACGCCGACAGCCCGGCCGCCCGGAGGCCGCAGCAGCTAGAGGGCACACCAGGCCTGCCGGAGAGCTGGGCCTGCAAACCAACCCCGCTGCGGACACCGCAGGCCCCGCGCAGGGCTCTCCTTCCCTACCCAACAGCTCGGGCCGGAGGGAGGATTGCTGCTCGCACCGCTCTTGTACAAAGAGCAGGGGGCTGCGGGCAGCACACATTAAACATATAACTGCTCGTAGTGTGTAGCTGAAATTCCAACCCTTCCTTCGCAACATCCGGATCAAAGGCAGCCCCTGCAGGACTTCAGATGCATGAAAAGGATATGTGGTGCTTTGAGAAGCCACCCTGACTTCAAGGGCCATTCTAAATTAAAACCAAAGCTCTCGGTCTCCCGGCACCCTGCCGCCCAGGGAAGGCTTGTGAGGAAAGGCAGTGCCCCAGCCTGGGTGTGTGAGGGGCTGGATGAGCACCAGGGGCTGCCTTTGTACTCTCTCCACTGGGGCCCTGGCCTCCAGCTGCTGAATGGGATACTTGCTGATGTTTCAGAAAGATAGAGACAGGATAAACACGAAAGGAAAACAGAAAAGTTTGGTTTTACTCCTTAGAAAACCAGGTTTTTACAGCAGCATTAGGAACAGCAGGATCCGCGAGAGAGGGCAGAGGTAAATCCACGGTCGGCAGCAGAGAAAAACAACAGCAGAAAGAAAAATAGTTACTGAGACTTCATGGTTCATTGAAGTTTTCCTTCAAAGCTGCAAGCAGCCTGCTCTGCTAACTTGGTCATCTGTGTTTCAGCTTGAGGAGTCTCCAAGCATCCAGCCAAGGAGGAAAGAAAGCCTTTGCTGGTGGACGAGAGCCGAGCAGGGAGTGCGTGCCCCGCAGGGAGGCTGCAGTGGGATGTGATGTGGGCAGTCCTGCCACACATCCAGCTGGAGAGGCTCTGATGGCTCGGGACTAGAGGCAAACACCGGGGCAAGGTCTGCTGATGCCAGCTGCAGGCTTTGAGAAGGCACTGTCATACTATGATACATCAGTTGCACCACCTCAGCCTTGAGAACCCTTGGGAGCTAAGCCCATAAAAGCATCCCTGAATTATCACAAAAAAACAGCCAGGGCTGATACACACGGCTGAGATTCCGTCAGACAAACCTGTATTACTGGCTTTCAAGGCAGGTTTTCATCTCACACGCAGGATTTGTATATTTTATCCCAATTCATCATGAGCCCCTCTAAACAGCAAACTTAGTATATTCTGAAAATTTGCACATTTTATAGTATATGGACCTGATAGATAAACTGTAGGGCTTCTCAAGCAAAAGGAAAAAATGGAAATAAGAGCTACAACCAAGACAGAAGTAGACATGGAAAAATGCATCTCATATTAGGTAATCATTGGCAAGAAATGAAGCATCTCTCTCTCTTGATTACTACACTATCAATATAAGTTTTCCTACATTTTAGCTGGTAAAAGTCATAGCACAGACAAAAGGACTGGTTGCCACATATCCTTCATCACAACAATCTGATTGCCAACCATGCCTACTCGCCAAGTTAAATTATCAGCCAGGAAGAGTTGCTGCCCTGACAAGAAAGCAGCTCTCCCCTGCTGCTACTTGCACTGCTTTTCACTGTGCCTATGGGAAGAGCACACGGGCCACAACACCTCCTGCCAGGCAAGCCCTTGTCAGCCCAGCAGCCTCCCCTCTAACTTGATTTCTGCTTGCAGATGCTCAGGTGGTCTTCTCTGGGTGTCCGAGGACAGAGGTGGGCATGTGTGCAGAGCCAGTGCCACCCAGGCTCACGGGAGCTGCCCCTTCTGCAGCAGCCAGGCACACAGGAGTGCAGAGCTGTGCCTGAGCAGATATCCCCTGAGTCACAGCAAGGCTCCTTCCTACTGTAGACACAGCACCTGGCAGGCTTGGAGCTGCTTCTCTCTATCTGAGCGCATCTCTGGCAAGGGATGTGTTGGTGTCCTGAGGTGGCTCAGCCCAGCCTGTTTCCAGGCAGCTGAATTACAGGCATGTGGAGAACTGCCCAAAGAAACAGTGGGAGGCAAATGCTTAGACTGCTTGCTGGCCTTTTTTTTTTTTTTTTTTTTTTAATTTTGTCTTCCCAGCCCATTAAACCTTCTAGCATCATCTTTCTTTTAAAGGCTTTTGAAAAGCCTGCAGAAAGCTGCACAATTCCTTGGCAGTTTTGTGGACCTGAAAGTGACTGGCAGGCAACAGGTCAATAAGTGTCAATATCCCTCTCTTGGAGTGAAATGTCATGAGGGTTGTTTTGGAGCCTGCCTCTCTCTGCTTCCTGTTTTGACTTTCATTTTCTTCCTCTAATCTCCACCTGGCACTTAAACCTCTTCATTTTCTTGGTGCTGTTCCAGGGAAAACAAGTCAGCATCAAAATGCAGCATTGCTTCATTATCTAAAGGCACTATCATGCTGTTGTTGCTAAAGAGCAGAACATCAGCAAAAACAGCCACAAGCTGAAAACTATTGTAATGAAGCAAGTGGAGCTCTTTTTCAGGCCTACAAATTATTGAAAGTCTGTCTTTCTATTATATTTCAATCTATATCATGAAACTGGCTGATTCCATGTTTATTTCTCCAAGAAACAGAAAGATGAAAAGAAAAAGACAAAGGAACACAAAACTTTTGCAATCACCGTTTGTTCCCTCTCTGCTCATTTTCAAAGGGAATTTGAAAGGTTGGATTAGTTTCAGCAAAAGTTGCAAGTACCAGGCCAATTTCTGCATCCCAAATCATCCTCCCAGGAAGCCAGATCTCCCATGAGGCTCCATCCACAAACTGCTGCTGGTTTCTGACAGCTTCCCACAGCTGAAGGGAAACTCAGCTTCCAGCTTCAGCTCCAGACAGCTCATGGTGTATTAATCTCCTGCCGAAGCAATTATCTCTGGCACCATATGCTACCATTTTTAATAAATAATACAGTTTCAACACAAAACTGCCTCTTTGAAGAGCTGTAAAGAAGTAAGACAGGATTAGTCCTTGCCTCTTCTCCACCTCTAGCTTGCACAGCACCTGAGGTGGGGAAAAAAAAAAGAAAAAGAAAAAGAAGAAAAAGAAAAAGAAAAAGAAAAAGAAAAAGAAAAAGAAAAAGAAAAAGAAAAAGAAAAAGAAAAAGAAAAAGAAAAAGAAAGGAGGAGTACACTAAGTAGAGGCTTCAGCATCCTCTTGCACCATGGACACTGCCCTAGCCCATGGAAAAGCCAGACAGAGGCAGTTTTTCATTTGTATTTCTCCAATTACTGGTTCATTTCAAAAGAGTTGTTTCTGTTATGTTCAATAAGCTCTGCTTTATGCCATCGTGTGATATTGTTTCTTGAACAAAATGAGAGAAAACCCAAAAAAAGACCCTCAAAATGCAGACCTTCCCCCCAGAGGAACTGAGGTGGCAGCAGCATCTCCACTAAGCTTCCCAGTTTCAGATATGATGAAACCCTATTTGGAGTTATTCAGTCTTTCACAGGAAAATTCAGGTCTCCTGTTTCTAAAGCAGCAAGGTCTGCTCAGTGGGAATTTCTTCTTCCCATCTCTCTCTCCCAGGAATCTTTTTGGTAGCTAAAATTCATACACCCAGAAGAGTGACTTCTTAATTGTTTCATATCATGGATACACCAGGGAGGCACCAGATTGTCAAACCCAGTCTCACAAATGTCTGTTTTTTGTTCCCTAGTTCTTCACAGCACCTCCACATGACTCTGTTTAACTTGAAGCAAATGTTATTTAATTAAGCATTTTTCTGATCTCTTGCACAACCTCATACAAAGTATTTATTGTAATTCACAGAACCTGAGAAAGACACACCAGATGATTTCAGTTATCCCAATTTGGGGGGATGGTCCCCTAAGGAATGTAAAGCAGGGACACAGCCACTCCAACCCAGGCACATTTTAATTAAAAAGCAAGGTAACTTGATTCCAACAGAAGAGAGCGTGACCTAATCCAACCCGATATGCATGTCATACATCAAAATTTAAAGTTATGACCACAAAAACCCACACAACTTAGATACAATCTGTAAATATAGAGTTGGTCAGAGCACTGGCCATTTACAAAACAGGGGGTGTAGGTATTCATCTTGTTACTCAGCTGCATCTAGTCTTTGCTGTTAATCACTGAAAACATGTTTACTTTTCAGCATGAGCTGTGTGTGACATGGGAAAAGAGGGAAGAGGTTAGGCAGATAATTTTGCAGCCTTCAATGAGAGAAACAAGGAAGGAAAAAACAACAATTTGAATCAAGTGGAATTGAGTTTGCAAGTTTTAACTGTGAACAGTTGGAGCCAAAGGCAGAGAAGAGCATTTGCTGCAATCACACTGCACAGGGCCATGACTGCAAAGGCAGCTCACACAGGAATTGCCCCCAGCTCCTTCCCAGCCATGCAGCATACTACAGCATGTTGTGCCAGCAGTTACACCTGAGCTCACACCACAGAAACATCCAGCTGATCTTGGTAAAAGAAAAGAAAAAACATTCTCAGAGGTTCTGTGAGTGCATTTACAGCAGTGCACACACAACCATGCAGTTGGATGCCTTAAGCAAGCACTTTGACTGGCAAGAACCACAAAACTGTGGCCTGGAAAACCTCTGTACCTAATCCCTGTACAGCAGCATGGGGACTCAGCCAGGAGTGGGTGCAGGGCTGCTCCCCTTAAGCCTCCTGAGGCACACGGTGAACGCTGAACATTCCATGATGTTCCTTGTTGCACACTAAGGAAACACACTGTAGGGGGCTGCATGTTCATCCTCACACTCCAGCCATGTGCTCTCCTCCCCATCACAGAACTGCAGCAAACACAGCACAACACTTACACCTGACACAGGAGACCCAAAGAGAAGGAAGCACAGCAGGGAGACCCCAGAGCTGCAGGATGTGTCCTGACTCAGCTCTTCCCTAGCACACACTCACAAGACTCCCTTTCCTCAGCAGCTGAAGCCTTGAGCATCTGCAGGCAGAGCAGAGAAATCTGTGTACATACCAGTCATGTTTTTTAGTCTCTTTATATAGCTTTGGCCAAGAACTTCAGCAAGTTGCTAATTTCAGACATCTGGGCCTCTAGTTTCTGAAAACATGAAATGACACTAGGGCTAATAAAGTCTGCTTGGGCTGATGTGATTATTTATTACTAATGAAAAAAACCCAAGCAAGCAAGTACTCCACACACTGAACACAGATGGTTAAAGCTGATTGACAGTGTTGGTGTAAAAAGCTATGGACACACTAAAGAAAACTAACACAGGATGCTGTCACAGAAAATGGGAGGACGTAACAAATGAGGACATAAAAAAAAGGAGTCAAGCCTTCCCCACAGAGCCATGAAAGTGACAACAAACCAGGAACAGCAGCTACTCTGAGAAACTTGAAATCACTATGTCATGGCAGAGAGTTTAAACTAGAGGATCTTTAAAGGTCCCTTTCAATTAAAATCATTCTGTGATTTAGTTCCTGCACCAAATACATTACACAATACAGCACAGTTCAAGTTGAGCATGTGTGTATCACCTCTGAACTGTTTTGATTGTTTAAAAGCCAACATTTAAAAGACCAAATACCTTTGTCAAAAAAAAAAATCTAAATGGATTTTGGTAATCAGAGAGCATACTGACACATCTCTAAAGACTGTTTCTTGTATGAAGACTGACAAGTCTTTAACTTAGCTCTTCAAGTTGAGTCTACAACAAAACATCACTGAAATGAGTCCTCTGAGTTTGAGAAATTCTGTTTCATAGGAAATCAACCTTTTCTTCCTCTGTCCTGTTCAACTGGATATCTGTATATTTTCTAATTTTGCCATTTTTAATCTCTTTGATATAATGCTCAGCCCAACATATTCACCATATGCATATGTGAAAGGTCCTCCTGAATGACCTGAAGTGAAATCTCTCCAATAAAAAAATACCTCCATGTCAGTTAAATGCTATGCAAACATCTCTATCATTTTTTATAGCCCTTACTCAACACATTTTTCAATGTCAGTGCTGGATGCAGGAATCCAGGATCAGCATGATGTAGACAAATTAACAGCTACCAAAGGAATGTAATCTCTTTCTGCAGCTAATGATAAAGCCCATCAATTCAGCTAGGCACAGAGCACACTTTAAATCTAATAATATTTCAGTTTCATTTGTCTTGTGTTTCAGCAACTACGATAAACTTTCACAGGATCTGCAAATAAGAAGATAAATGTTCTATTCATGACTGACTCCACAGTAACTGAATAATTTATGCAATAAACAACAATTTTTTCTTGTACAATAAAGAGTAATTATTAAGCATCTCTTTCCATCTGTTCCAGATCCGTTTGTCAGGAACTATAAAAGACAATCCAGACAATCCATGGCAGAACTGTTTACTTACCTCTACCTATCCCTACCACTCTGTCAATGCTGATGACCTACTTTTCAAGCAAATAAGGCACAGATTATCACATTGTACCTGTCCTGCCACCTTCTAAAAAACATTTGAACCTATGGGCTCATGATTTGAATGGAGTTTGAAGACACAAGGAAAGGCTCTCTGTAAGTTGCAACAACTCTGGAAATATCTTCTTGGAAAGGAACCCTGCAAAAACTAGAAAAGTAAAACTCAAAACATTAAAATCTTGGGTCTTGTTTACAAATTAAAGACAAGATTAACACAATCACAGTGCCCAGCTGGCTGGGGCAAGGGGTCCTAGCACATGTTGCTTGCAGTGGCAAATAAAATTCTTCAATAGTCAGGGCTCTTTCCTCACTGCTGGGTAGGGTTACATCAGGAAACTGTTACAGATCACCAGTCATATTTCCACACATATCAGGCTGCCTAATATGTGTCTTTCCATTGCAAGAGTGTGCTACATACCACCTAATCATTTGCATGAATTCCAGCTGTGTTTCTTCAGACCGACTGCTAATTTAACATCAGTTTCATACTTAAAGAACTCAGAATGTATTGTTGGCAGGAAGTGAACTTTTAAAAGATGAATCTGAACACATACATGCCCTGATCATACCCAGGATACCCCTGCAGTTTCTTTAAGATGTGTAAAACATGGTATTACTTTTATATACACGTGGTGAAATATGACTATAGTTGCCATAAGAGCACAGAAAATGGGTGCAAATCCCTATCAGATACCCAGGACTCCAATTTAGGACTGGAGTTGCATTTATGACTATCCAGAATACTCAATATTCTTTCCACGTGCACTGAATAAGCAACCCAGGAAGAAAACCCACACAGTATGTACACTCAGCTGACAAATGGAAGGGAAAAAAAATAAAAAGAGACAAACTAACTGCATCTTTGTCATGTTTTAATACAAACAAACATAAGTGAATCCCAGAAAGTCAGCAAAAACTGTTTGAAGCCAAGCTGGATTTTCCTGCCTTGGACCAGACGAGGGAACATTACTTGCACTTAGGTCTGCCCCACTTAGATGTCGCGTCCCTCTTGCTTAATGAGGTGTGCAAACACAGTAACTCTGTGCACAGCACTTCACCAATACAGGCTGCTTGTTACATGCCTGGCTCTCATCTGGAGAATTATTAATGAGCCAGAATCATATTAGACACTTGAAGCCCATAACAGTGCTGAGAACTACTTGGGCATTTGCAGGCAGCCGTGCAGGATGTAACTCAGAACAACTTTGGGACTCAGAACAACTTCCACCTCACCCAAGCCTTGCAACATGCCCCACTGAATGTCAAACCCACAGCAAGGAGCCAAAGCACACAGGATGGGCCACCCATGGATAGATCTCTGTCACTGCTGTGCAGGAGCAACCAGACACAGCCTTGGCAGGAGGGCAGCTCTATTAGCAAAAGCCACAGCACAGGGCACACAGGGCAGTGCAGAGCCAGCCGAGGCACCCTGCCTTTGCTGGAGCACCTGCCTGGCTCAGGAAAGGCTCCATCGCCACACAGTGTTCCCCCAGCCATGCCAGCAAAACCCAGCACGCACACAGCCGTAGCCTGCAGCTAGAGAGGTGAGAGGTTTCAAGGGCTCTCTCTTCACTGACTTGTTTGGTGTTGAAGTGCTGCAAGTCTTTCCCTATCACCTTTCTCTGAACCCCTGCTGCTAACCCTCCCCCACGCTTTTTCTTGCTCCCTGTTACTGAATTTTCTCCTTGCTATATCCATTCCAAAAATGGACAGCAGAGATGACATTGCTGTCACAATTTCCCCTTTTGAATCAGGTCTTGTTAAAAGCCCTACTATTAAGCTTTTTGCAGCAGTTTCAGTCTACTTAACTGTGGCCGTGTAACAAGAAAGGCCCCCAGGACCACAAGACTATGGGTGCCTTGCTTAGAAATACTCACCTGTGTGCTTCAGTGAGCATCTCTCCAACCTCAATATAAAAATTAGGAACTTGAAAAACCAAGCCAGCATTTCCTTTCACGGTTTCAACGATCACATTTATTCCTTGGTTTAAAAGGTTTTGGTTCAACAGTTTTATAAACAGGCTTCACAAAATGTGCAATATTTATAAACATGGTTCTTAGTTGCAGTGGTAATAAGAATCCTCACTTTCATCATAATGTTCACTTCAGTTATGCAACACGAGGTTGATTTTGTTTCCCCTCTTCTCCCTCCCACAATTGGCACTTAATTGTAAATTGGAGAAACTTTAAAAAGACAAAAAAGTTAATCTAAGCATGATGTTAAAAGCACCTTACCACAGTATTACATTTTAATAAGGCAAATTCTTGTTTTGTAAAGCCTAATTGTGCAACTTGGAGACCTACAGAAGGTGGCAGAAATGCCAGCCTTCTCCTATAAAGAACAGGCCTTCATTTTTGCTTCAAAGTGTTCACCCCTCCATACCAACCCCCCTTAAAAAAAAGTACAGCTGATAATACAGCAGAACGTCCCCTTTACAGGGTGAAAGGAAATTACAGTAGACAAAGGCTGAAAACATGGTGCATAGTACACAAAATAAGACTGTTTTTAAAAATAACACTTAAAAAAAGAAATAAAAGAAGAAAAAGGAACTGAACAAGTAAGCAACAATGGAATTTTTCTAGTGGAAAGAGGATTTGTGGGCTTCATAAATAAGTGGAAAATTACTAAAATATTTCGCTATATAATATAAAAAGACGCAAAGTGTTTTCCAGTTGTCACCTAAGCGTTAGATGCAACCTTGTAGGAGTAAGTATTTGGAGGCAGCTTGGAGCTCTGATTGGTGCAGGCATCCCAGCAGGGCAGTGCTGCCAACAGCAGGAGGAATCCACCCAGCAGCACACAAAAGCCACTGAAATAGAAAGCAGTGTCGTACTCCTGCGTCCAGTCATAAAACCAGCCTGAGGGGGAGGTAACAGAGAAGTGCATCAGTGAAATGTAACACAGCATTGATAACGTAGAGAAACAATATATAAATTAAAAAACCCCAAACAACAAAATAAAAAAAATAGGCCAAACCTAAAATACTGTTCGACCTCTTAGGCATGAAATGCGTTTTTCCTCAAAGCCAAATTACAAATACAATCAGCCAAATAGCCTTTATTTCTTTTTTTTTTGCAGATTTTGATTTCATCATTCCATCATTATTAGACATGCAAAAGCATTCTGCCCAGTTGTGACAAGCTCGTGTTCAGTTTACACTGTCCACCTTGCCCTTACCTACAATTGGTGGTCCAAGGCTATTGCCAAGTCCAGCGAAGAACATCAATATCCCATAGGCATGAGTCAGTTTCTCAATCCCCACAGTCTTTGTTGTTACATACGGAAAAATTGACCAGTTCCCAGTCAGAAAACCCAAAATCCCAGAAAGCATCGCTAATGTAAGGTAACTTTTGGCAAATGGAATTGCAAACAAGGCCACTCCTGTCATTAATAAGGTAGTTACATAGAGATATAAAGTGTTAACCCACTTAAAATCTGCCAGTATTCCTAAAATAAGTTTGCCAACAGTCGTCATAATGCCAATAATGGAAATAAGGGGCATATAATAGTCATCTTCACTAATGTTTGCACTTCTTGCCACATCTTCCATGAGCAGAGAAGGAGGAAATCCACCAATATCAAAGAGCAAGATGGCAACAAAGAGAGCTGAAAATACTTTGTTCTTGAAAAGAACCATGGTCTCCTTCCAGTAGGTCAAATAGAGCTGCCACTTCCTTTTGGCGAGTTGCTTGCAGAAGTTTGTCTGTTCTACAACTTTCTTTTTGTAAGTGTCTTTCTCATTTATGTTTATTGAGCTCAATACATTCTTATTCAAAATGCTATCCTGTTTGCAGTCAGGCACATTGTTCACACATTTTTCATCAATGTAGCCCTTTTCAAGGATGCTAATGTTTTCTTCAACGGTCTTCTCCTTTTCATGGTAAACAAAATATTGATCTGGGACTTTGTCTACACACATTTTCTCTGGTGGAGGAGAACTGGACGATTCCAAAGGTCTCATTAGGCTGCCACATGCTAATATATTCAGAGACAGGGCACCAACTATTAGCAGACACCCATCCAGTCCATACAGCTCAATAAGCTCTCTTTGCAGTGCTGCATATATAAAGAGTCCAACACTTGAGCCTATGAAAGAAAAAGAAGTTTGGTTTGAAGTGAAGAACCCAGACCATTCTTCAACTCTAACAAAATTCCACAATTCAGCAGCGATGAATACACTGCCACAGGAATGGTAATTAATTTGTGCTCCTCTCTCCCAAGTTTAATGAAGTGGTAAGTCATCATCCCTCCTGAAGTTACAGTTTCTTCATTGAGTAGCCACAAAATGAAAAAATCTCTCAAAATATCTGAATTTGTGACAAATAACACTAGTAGACACTCTATAAACAAGCAGGATCAATACTGATCCTACTGATCATATCTGATCAAAAACATCACAGAACTATTAAGCCACCCTTCTGCCCTGCACTCCTATACATGTATCCCTTCAGGTACCATTCTGAGTTAGCACAGTTAGCATTTCCCACTCCAACATTTTGCCCTTTCTTCCCTTTACTGCCACCTTCCTCCTCCCAGACAGAAACAGACCAGGAGCTCACCTCCTAGAAGCCACCCTTGACTGCCCGGGGTTTAAGGAGCAGGGTTTGGCTGGTAGGAGTTTACTCCAAAGGCATTTCTGAAGTTGTACAGGACTAAACAAGCATTTGAGAAATTTGGCCATTCAGAAGAAAACACTGAAGAGTGAGAAATTACTATGAGCACAAGTATTTAATGCAATCCCACTAATTTAAAGAAAAGGTTCTTGGTTGAAGTGAGCATATACTCATTTTAACTAGTGGAGGTCCTCTCACAAACCTCACAAGCGCAAAACATTGGTTTTCAAGTCAATTGAATGACAAACTTTAAAATTATTTGCTGAAGACTGTCTCTAGGTTATATTCAAGCCATTTATACACTTTGGTGCTAAACACAGGAAAAATCAATTACAAAATCCATGCTTATTTTGCTTTCCAGGTACTAAAATTAACCAGGGCACAGTAAGATCAGGCTTTAAGGCAACCTACCTGGAATCCAAAACAAAGCCACTGAAAATGATCCCAAGAAACATTTCTGCAGAAGCTCCTCTCAGTTTGTGTGGATGCGGTATTAGTAACTCACATCCCTGACTACACTGATGCTGTGTCTCCTCACTAACAGCTACTCGAGAAAAGAGGTCAGAGCAGACACTCCATGGCACACAGACTGCAAGGCATGGGACAGCAGCCATCTGTAACCCTTCTTACTCGGGCCATTAAAAAGTGCAAAGGTACAGCTAATGTGGGGTAGTGGGGATGCAGCATTGATATCCTGCATCTCCAGTCTCTTTCTCACCTCTGATCCTGGGTAAGAACAAAGAGAAAAAAGAGAACTCTGGAATGTTTCCCCTCATTATCCATGGCACGAAGCCCAAGTTACACAAGTCTGCTTTCACTTCAGTGAATATCCTTCCCTCATCTATATTGAGGATCCATAAAGTAAACCTGCAAGTGTAGTTACTATTTTATCTGAAACCTGAGTTTTTCTCTTCCTTGTTACTGATACTGTTACAGCAGTAACTTTCTTAAGTTATTGAGAAGCAACTGAGAAAAACATAATCTTTTGCTTTTTATTGCCAGGGTAACAGTGGCTGTATCAGTTGAAAAGCTGGAGAGAATGACAATTAAAAGTCCTACCTGTTGAAATCAGACCAAGTGCAAGGCCTCTGTGTTTGTCGAAATACTGGCACGTGATGGTAACTGTTGCAGTATACAAAAGGCCACATCCAAGACCTGGATAAAAAGAGGTAGATATAAAACATGCCACATCCTCTAGGAAAAGAATGCCCTTTGTTACCCCCCAGGTGATGCCAATGTGGACCTGGGCACTGAGGTACTTTCAGTTCTGGCTCAGCACAGGGCGATCGGGCTACCTGCACTGTCCCTCCTCCCTTCCCCTGGCCGTCCCTGGCTGCTGAGCCTGGGTGGAACAGGCTGGTTTGAGGAGCTCCCCAGCCCAGTTCTGTGCCCTGTGGAAGGGCTGCAGGGCTCTGAGCCCAGGGCTGGCCCCAGAGCTGGGCAGAGCTGCCTCCCCGTGGCACCGTGCCCGGCCAGCACGACACCAGGGCTCTGCTGGCCAGCGAGGTGCCCCAATGCCTGACACAGTTAATTTGATAAGCCACCCACAGCAGCACAGAGGGGCAGGTCACCACCTGCCAGGAGAACAGCCTTCTTATGCCTCTAGCACAGCACTTTTTGTTCAATCCAGTTATGTGGAGAACAACATCACTCCCTAATGATCTCTAATTTATCAAATTAGAATGAGGATGTGACAAAATTCCAGAAGAGATATTATTCCTTTAAGACTGACACTTCACGCCAGAGGATGATCTGCTCAATTCCAGCCCTTAGGTAAAACCTAAGCCTCTCCATCTCTAACAATTGTGCCAACAGAGGACAAACGGTTTTGAAACTCTCATGAACATTTACATTGTTTTTATCTTTTACTATCTGGTAACAGCCTGTCTGTGCAACATTCCTCCCTGCCCAGAAGTAAAGTATTCCTTGATAAATCAAGTCCCCGACTACCACTGCCACTGTGAAACAGTTTCCCATCTCGTATTCATAAACCAAGACTCAAAATAATCAAGACTAAATCTCAAAATGAAGAGAAGGTGTTTCTTACCAACAACTATCCCATATGAAATATATAGGAAGTATATGTTTGGTGCAAAACTGCTCATCATGAGGCCCCCAGCCACCATAAAGCCACTGAAGATAGCTACTGGTCTTGCTCCAAAAGATGATACACACACACTGCAGACAGGACCTAGAGGGAAAAAAACAGGAAAATATTCCTAGTAAACACCAGCATCAGGAAGAACTTCTAAAAATATATCAATCTGTGGAAATGTTTCTTATGATAACTATTTAAATGTATAGTTATATTAGATAACAAGTTAGAGTACTCATTTTCACAGGGTTCTCTAAAGCAGTCAGTTATAAAAATATTCAAGGTCAGGCTTGCAAAATTTTTCTCAAGGAGAAACTGAACATCAAGGCCATGAAAGGGTCCTGGGGTTGGGAGGGAAAGAGCATGTGAAATATTCCTTACACATAGGAAGATACAAAAAAACTGGACTGAAACACTGTCACCATACAACTAAGGTGTACTAAGGTTCTGTGAAAAGAATCTTCATCTTGAGACATGAAACCAAGGCAGACCATCAGCCAGGCCTTAAGCAAGCAGGTATTTTTCGACAGAGCACAAAATTGCTATTTCAGAAGGCAGTATCTGTATTCATCTTGATATATGATTTATAAAACTGAAATGGAAAATCAGTAACTTGGGATCATAGTTGCAGTAAGAATGCCACCTGGTGCTTACACAGAGGGAATATCTGCTGCTATACCAGACAAACAGCACTCTTCCCTGATTTTCGAGGGAATTAAATACCTGCTAGTCAGATGTCCTACCAAAGAACCCTTTACTACCCATCTCTGCTTCTCCTGTAAAAGTACAGAAAATAAAAGTCGCTCACTGGGAGCAGCCAGACCAACACTCAAGTTCATGAGGGATTACTCTCCAATATTTCTCGGTTCTTAGTTTTCTTAGTTCTTCAAAACAAGAACAAAGTCAGGCAGAATTCATACCCTGCCTCTACTCAGCCAGTTGTCTCCTCACAGAAATTGCAGAACAAGCACTTATTCTCATTCGTGTGACCTGGAATACACCTTTTAGTCTTAAATAGCGTGCAAGCTTGGTGCCCTGCATAAATAATCAACCAACAAGGGACTTGGCTTGCAAAGACAACTTATCTGAAACCCTGCAGTTCCAAACCTTCATACTAAAACTTAGACATTAGCCCCATTTCCAAACTCAGCAACTCTGAGATTAGAAGTGAGATCCACAGATGAATGCCATTATTTAGTACAAAAAGACAAAAGCACCTCACAACATTTGCACCTCATCTGAAGTGATACACATACACGCCATGGCCGACTCAATCTGCAAAAGCAGTAATTCTGGAGTCTGCCATTTGTCAAGGTTAGTGCTCCCTGACCCACTAACAGATTCCCAGCAGATGGGAGGTGAGCCCAGAAAGGTGATACGAGGTAAACAGTTGGAGCCTGGGGATGGTGCTTGCCTAGGTTTGCAGACAGGAGCGAGCAGCTGGGAATGCAGGCAAGGTTTTCCTGTGGTTGCCGGCCATGGGACAAGCAGTTCTGGCAGGCAGGAGCAGAGATTTGTCAGCAGGTGAAATGATCCTCAAAGACAAGGCAGGCCAGAACTTTTGCCCTACATTAGACCTATCTGTCCAGGGAACATAAAGGGGGGTGAGTCTGAGCTGGGGCTTATCCGGGCAAAGAGTCAGAGTTACAGAGAAATCAAGAAAATATTCCAGGAAAGGAAGGTTTAATTGGATTTTGGAAGCAGTGAAAAAGGAAGATCTAAGCACACGCTGCTTCTCAAGAGTCAGCACGCTGTGGGAATGAAAGCTGGCCAGCATAACCTGGGCAGAGTTACATGCTGAGAACAAAAGCTGAGAGCATTAGATTGTTGCTGATTCTTAGAATTAATTACTAGAACTGGCAAATTAAGATTGGTATGTTTCCTAAAACCAGGGGACTCGAACAAAGGATTGACTCTGTATTATATAAAGAATTCTTCTAGACTAAAAGAACAGAAGGTAGTGTTGACATAATTCAATTAAGCAAAGGAATTTGCACTCTTTCTATTCTTTATTTCTGACCTACTACCTTGCTAAAACAAACAGCATTTCCCTTCCACCTGCTCTCTATATTTTGATACAGCTACTTTCAGAAGGTTTCTGTGCAGTCTGGGGTGGTGGTGCTGGTACAGACATCACTGATCCCTACTAGAGCATCTGAGGTGAAACTGGGCCCTCTGACCCCAAGCCAGAACAAGAGAGACACCAAGCTGAAAGATGTGGCTTCGTAACCAGACAAGGACATCTCCACTGGAACATGCTCAAAAGCATCCCTGACAAGGCCCAAGGAGATGCTCTTCCAGCTTCTCCTGCTTACAAAATCTAATTCCAAAGGAGAACAAAGAGTACAAAGAGATCTTTTCGCTCTAACTTGGAAAACAACCTGCACAAAACTGAAGAACCTGCTCCAGTAAGCTCAGTATTAATCTGCCATCTCACACAGCAAGACATCTGGCAACTCAGCAATGGCCCTGTTTATAAGAAGGAGGGCCAGTGAAGCATTAAAATAGTTATTATAAGTCTCTGAGTTGAGCAGAAAAACAGCTCCATCTTCCCCTTCACACTCGGCACGACTTTCACACTCATCACACTGCTAGAAAATGAGTCACAAAAGAAAATCCCCCTGCCAGCCAGCATCTTTGTCCTTTCCTGCCTCCTTGCACTGCTTGCCTTTCTCTGTTTCCCATAGCACTGGCACTTTTTTTTTCCACCAGGCACAACACCTTCAGTTACTACCATGGTATTTGCATAGGGGTTGACTGTACACAAAGTTGTTATCCTTTATGAATATTTGAAGCACAGTGGGTTCAAGGCAGCAAATTCTAGTAAAAATCCAACTTTCACAGAGTGGGACTGAGACCTGCCCTATGGATTTTGCTGAAAGTGGGCATTCTGAAGTCTGCATACAGCCACATAGGAAACATCTTCAGGCAGCATAAGGGCTTTCATTAGCTGACTCTCACCATAATATGAACATAAAAAAAAAAAAAATCCCAGTGGCAATCCTCAATAGTAAGCATGGAAAATAGCTTTTAAGCCAGCATTTTGTTCAGTTTGCCAGCAGCTCCAGGGGTTAGCACTGGAACTAGTACAATATTTGATGACGTTGATAAATATTTACGTCTTTTACAAATAAAATCCCTAGGGCTTTTTCCTTTCCAAATGATGTATCTTAAAACTAGATCAAACTCAATCAAAAAAAGATAGCAGCACAGTTTATTGGAATGACAGCTAACTCTAGGAAGAAAGACTCAGCACAGGAACAGACACTGCTCTTCTGCACACGACCTGTCACGGCTCGTAGTCAGCAACACAATTATCAGGGCAGCAGTCAACAAGATTCCCAGACAAAATGGGAAGCAGCAGCAGAAAGAAGATTGGTTTTCTCAGTAGGTCTTCATACAGAGGATTGGTTTTCTCAGTAGATCTTCATACAGAGAGACCAAAGAGGAAGAACACCTAGGAGGGATCATTTGGGAATTGGTATTTTTATTAAGATTATTTTGAATTAAATACTTTACCCTCAGTGAGACCTGGATGGGTCAGTGAGTCCTTCCTGAGACATGAAAACAAAGCCACCTGCTGCACTCAGGAACTTAAACCTGAGTTTAAGAAATGTTCTGACCTCCTGACAAGTACAAAGTTGCCTTGTTTTATGAACATCAAGAACTAGAACTTTCTTCCTCAGTATTTTCACATGAAGTGAAAAAAACCTGCAAAACAACACTCCCTCCCTCCACTCACTAATTCTCAAGGGTCCTCCCTCCTCCACCTCATACACAAAACCTTTTGCTAAACAAACTATATTGGACAACTGAGTTCTTTTTCTTATCACCTGCATTAATCTGACCCACCCTACCTGGGCATCTGTCCGAGCCTGTTGAAACTGTAGAGTAGAAAAAATGGTCATGGACTCCCTGTAAAATCCACTGGACAGAATACAAGAACATTTTTTGCGTGTTAACCACATTTGTAAAACCTGGTTATAATAAAAATAATATTCTCCAAATGCCTGTACTTTGGATATGAATATAGATCAGAAAAAAAGCTTTTTACACTGGGCAGCAACCCACTCCCAACTGATTGGAAAGACAGTTCCCTTCTACAAAAAGTTGTTATATGAACTGGGCTTCTTTTCTGAGGAATCCTGGGGACACCCTCTCCCCTACCCACAGGCTATTTACAGCTCCCATACTTTCCAGTGGGGGCTATGTCTGTGTGAGGCTTTTGTCCAAAAATATGCAGATGCTGCAAAGGCAGTTATAGAGCAGTAAAATTGTTGCTTGAAAACACAAAATTAAGGTTTTTAAACATCTAGCACTGAATGCCTCAGATCAGCAGAAACATCCCATCAGACTATCAAGGCATGCCTTTCAAGAGAGAATCCTCCCTTTGTTCTCTGTCCATTAATGAAGGGAAGTAAGTAGGAATGGAGACATTGCTGGTGTCTCCTCCTTAGCCAAGGACTGTGAAGTCAAGTCTTACTATAAACAACTGTGGTGCCAATTACAGGCGCCAAGGTCTTTGTTTTGCTTTTAACAAGTGTAACATGGATCAAATTTAATTTCAGGCTCCAAATGGATGCAAAATTAAGAACACTTGGTGCAGAAGAAACATGATGTTCAAGAATATATATTAATATCCTCCTCTGGCCTGTTTTAGTAAGGGAAACCTACTAAGCTTTTTCAATTTCTTCCTGTCCAACAAGCCCTGGAGCCATATGCCATATCTGCCATAGCCTGACCAATGCTGTAACACCTAATTCTGCAGAGGAGCTCTCACCTCTGCCTTCTACAACAACATGGGTGCTTGTCTTTCACTGCTCTAGGCACATTTCTTCTATCACAGAAAGTCATAACCCAAGCCATCCTGTGAGGAAGAGCTCAACGTGATCCCTGCCCCATTCCCTGTCCAGCTGACGAGGTGAACAGTCCAGCTCAGGCTGGACACTGCCCTAGCAACACCATCTGTGCTGCGAGCAAAAGGACAGAAATCGAACACCAGGTGCCCAGGAAATGAGTCCAAATAAACAAGGTGCTGTACTGGGTTTCTATGTCTCCAGTCTAAGTTTAGCTCTCACATAAGTCAGAAGTAAACATTTTAGAAAGGATATCAATGCAGCAAACATGAAGTGCTCACCAGCATCAGCTGCTTAAAAAAATGTTTCAGACTACAGGAACAGAGGGAAGGGGGAGAAGACAGAGAACCTTTTTCTGTGCCAGATGTCACACATATCTTCTTGGGGTTGGTGAAATTACACAGCAGAGTCACTGGCCCTAACTTTCTGTGTTAAAGAAGCTGGTGAATGTGATTGCCAGTGCTATCAATGAGAAAAGTCTTCCTAAGAAAATGGACACGGATTTATTTCCTGTCTGTGGCTGCTAATCTACCATAATTGTCACTCCTTTTCCAGTATCTACAGCTTCAGAAATGTGATGTTTAATTGAAGAAAGCTCACAGAAGAGTCTTAATGGCTCTCCAGTAGAACCTTAATTAAAAGTGTGGGAGTCGTGGCAAAAAGACTATATCAAGTTATAGGCTTTAAAGAAAATTTAGAAGTAATTTGACTACATTCTCTAGACATCCATCACACTAATCAAGGGTCACTTCAAAATAGACCACTTAAAGATAATGTTATTCATCAGCTGAAAACTAAAACTAAACAACTTGCATCATAAGATTGCATACTTTTAACGAGGAAATTTAGAAGATTTATCATTAGGATCAGATCCCAGCTTGACAAACAGCAGGATCTTTCATTTCAGATAAAGCTGGGAACATAGAATTTGTTTTCAGACAATTCTAATAACATCAATGTAATTAAAAGACCCTCCCTGTACTTTCTTTTGAAGGAATAAAAGGTAGGAATGATTATTAAGCTTCTGAATGCCAAACTGAAAGAATAAAATCACATGGACAGACAGCATTCCTCCTAACCTGTCAAACCCTCATTTAATCATTCCATTCTAAAATCAGTCACAAGAGCACCTTTGATTTGTATTATTCATCACAGGACTTTCCATTTGCTGCTGCCATGGTTTAACCCCAGCCACAAGCAAGCCCAAGCAGCCACTATCTCACTGCCCTACCAGCAGGAATGGGGACTCAGAAGGGTAAAAGCTGGAACTCTTGGATTGACATAAAGACAGTTTAATAGGGGAAGCAAAGCACACTTTGCATGCAGGCAAAGCAAACCAAGGAATTCATTCATTGCATCCCACGGCAGGACAGGTGTTCAGCCATCTCCAGGAGAGCAGGGACCCATCACATGTGATGGTGACTTGGGAAGACAAATGCCATCTCTCAGAAGATCCCCCCTTCCTCCTTTTCCCCCCAGTTTATATACTGAGCATGATGTCACATGGCATGGAACATCCCTTTGGTCACTTGGGGCCACCTGTCCTGGCTGTGTCTCCTCCTGACCACCTATGCACCCCCAGTCCCCTCACCAGCCTGGCAGCAGGAACACCAGGAAGGACCTCAGCTCTGTTAGCCCTGCTCACCAACAAGAGAAACATCTCTACATCATCAGCCCTGTATTAGCACGTATCCAGAACACTGCCACTGGGAAGAAAACGAACTCCACCCCAGCCCAAACCAGCACAGCTACAAAGCACACTGTGAGAAAGCACACACAGCAAAACAGAGGGCACTAAAATCTGGAAACTAGGAAAACAGGGAAAGGAGACTCAGGCTCTTAACAGGGCCAGAGACTTCTGGTCTCCTACAAGAGGGTGTTCTGAAATTTCCTTCTGCCTATTTTTTCCTTCAGGAATCACCTTGTTTATCCTTATTTTCCTCCCACTTCACTCTTTCACTCAAGTTTATTTAGGTTTTGATAAACTAATAGCAGGAGTTAATATCCATAACACAGAAGAATAAAAAAGCATGATGGAAGAGCAGTCTGCAGTCCTTTACCCACTTACACCCTGAGACTGAATATGGTCTTCTTGTAGTTAGTGACCCACCTGCCTTTGCCCATTTCTCTTCTGCCTGGTGGTAAAAACCTCTAACACAAATGTGGCACATTTGATCAGTTCCTGGGCCATACAAAGCAGTGTTCTTTATTCAGGTCTGTATTGCCATTGGAACATCAACTTTCTATTGAGGAGAGTTTCCTCAGGATCCTGAGCTGCATTTTGTCCATTAAACCACATTATTGCTTTTGCCTGTAGCAGCTGCTCTGCTGACAAGCAATTTTTTCCAGATCCAGCAAATAGATAATAGTTCCCAGGGTGAATCTTTGAAAAAACAGAAGTTAGTGACATGACCCAGCAAATATCCATGCCTGATATTAAAACAACAACCTAGAGAATTTCAAGGTGAGGTTTTATTTCCCTAAAACTCTGCTGTTACTCTCCAAGTGACAATGTCTTACTAAAGAAAATCTTCCAGTAAAGTTGCTTTATTTAATGCTATTGTTACCCATAACTTTCCAGTCTTCAAAGGGAGTTTTTTCTCAAATCAAAAATGGAAAGGAGCCTTCACCCACTCTCACTGGTAGGCTTACTGCTAGAGCTGAAAAGTTAGTAACTGGTTTATTGAATTTTTTTCCATAAAGCACTTGAGCCGTTTCAGACTAACAGTTTGCCCTGATTTTAAGACAGTAATGTAAATGTTAGCCTTGAAGTCTCATTAAAAAAAAAAATTGCGTCAACAAAATTACTGTTCAGCTTCCCGGAGTGTGGCTTTTCTAGTTTATTCAAATACAACCATTTCGAATTTTCTAAGGGGAATATTTTTACTGCTCTTTTATCATTATATTGCTCTGGGTTATGCATAGTGAAACTATAAATGTAATCTTCTTACCCATCTTGACCTAAAACAAAAATGCAGCACCCTCATTTGCAGCTATCTTTGACACAATTCCAAGAGCACACAGAGACAGAAATGTTTCAATTTAAGATAGATACCGTTTCTGCACTTACTGGCAAGCAATCCAATTCCATTTGCTAGCGATCCAACCCAAGCAGTCTTGCCTTTCCCTTCTCCAAAAGCATCCAGCCACTCCAGATAGAGCACTCCCACCGCCAGCGGTGACCCGTAGCACAGGAACTGGGTGAAGAAGGAAACCACAACGATCACCCAGCCCCAGCCACCGTCTGGTGGCTTCCGAAATCCCATCCTGGCAGCTGGCTGCAGAGGCAGGGGCAGCACCTGTGCAAACACAACCCAAAGAGAACAGGGCGTTAGGAACGTGGCTGACCAAGGGAGCTATGCAGAGAAGCGCACGCTCAGGCACAGGCTGGGTTCATCCTTCATGAGCAGCTGCAGCACAGCAGCACCCAGGCAATGGAATCTGGGGCTGCACCTCTGCTGTCTCACAGAAAGACAGCACCCAAAGCTGTAAGTCATACATACACCAGCACTGCATGACAGAAAAGCATTTAATTTGCTGAGTGCTGAACAGGCTTTGTGAAAACTTCAGGCAATAGTATCTGCCACGGTTCAACAGGAGAGCCCCATGGTCACCCACTGTTAAAACCATGAATATCAAAAAATCTCTACTCAGTTCCCAAATCTGGGAACTTGCCATTTATTAAGGTGTCTGCCACCAGATAGTGCCACTCTGGGAGGGGCAGACCAAGAGGAACACTGACATTTTGGCAGTAGTAACAGTTCAGAACTCTGCTCCGTCAACAAAGCGATGTGTAGAGAGCTGCATCCAAAAATCATTTCAAATATGTTAGTGAAGTGAGCTCTAAGACTGTGTACAGGTGTGGCTCATATGCCAAGACATGAGAGCAGCAAACATGAACACAAAAATCTGCTATAACCTGTTAGAGTGTCTGCCCTCTGTGCAGTTGGCACACATCAGCCTTCCCCAAACTGGCAATCGCTTCCTGGACTCCAGAAATACCACCCTGCTCCTTTGCATGGCACAATGCATCACCTGTGTATCTATGGCTTTAATAACCCATCACCCTCACATCTTCTCAGCACTAGCGCGTGAATGTAGGGGTCAGTATTTCTAAAATCTAGCAAATTTAGAGGTTTTCCAGGCTACATTGCTTTGGAGTCTCCCTGTGCACACAACCAGCCTGCCCTCCCTCTCTACAGGGAGCAATCTGCCCAAGTGATCACAAAACACATGCTCTGCCCCTGGCTCTGCCACTAACTGGATATATGATTCTCAACAGTTTTATTTCCTTCACCCTGGAAGATAGAAAGAGATAAGATCTTACCCTGTTTTCTTCATGAAATATTCTCAAGGACCATCTCCACACTGCAGCTTAAGCATTAAGGCTGCTGCAGTAACAGCTCTGCTCTGGGAGACTCCCAAGAGGCAAAGCAGAAAAATAAATGTATTGCACTGCCTTTCTGACCTAGGAACCCAGCAGAAATGGAAAAAAAATTACTGCTGTATGAAAGCAATGGGGAAAACAAGCAGACAATAACAGAATTCCCATCTGAGCTCCTCACACCCTTTTTCTTGGGCAATTTTTAAGAATTTGCATGGAAAAGCTCACAAAAACACTATAGTGTAAAATTTTGAGGAATTGTATAGAGACATGAAAAAGGGCAGTTCTGGTTTACAGATGCACTTGGATGTTCCTTTGAGGGTAGATACTCACAGATAATGACAAAAATCCGTCAGCTTCCTATAAATGCACCTTCATGTGACAACTACCTGCAGAAAAAGAACAAAGCAGGTTTCAGCCAGTGTATCACTGCAACAGTTAACACAACTCTGAAAAAACGGTGGCTTCACATGAAATTTCTTCTTTTTAAAATCTTCTCAGAGGAACTTCAGAAGCAAACAAGTTATCTCAGTGGAGAAGTACTGATCCCCTGCAATTAATTAACATCTGGCAGCAGCCTTGAGCCCTCAAATAACAAAAACATCACCTATTAATATGAAATACATTTTGACATCCTGGCTCCTTTGGGAGTGATTTACAATTTTAATATACTGACTGTCCTTGAAGGTACAACATTCCCAGTTACAAAGTTACTTGTTTCAGCTTTTCAGCTTATAAATGTAAGCTCTGACTCACTCCAATCAAGGGTGAGTGTCCCTTGATCCTGTGAGATGCAAGGGTGGCAGCTGGGATAGACAAAAGTCATAGACACTTTCCTATAACAACACCCTTTACACAAAAAGGGATCCCCTAATTTCTACATGAAATATTTGAGTTATTTGGATGCAGTCCCCAAGAGCTGACCTATGCATCTCTCCATGAATTAAGTAATTATCACTAGGCTTGTTTTCTCCCTGCCTAGAGGAAAAACTAGTGGAAATAAGTAACAGCTTTAAAAGCAGACAATGAGACAAAGCAAGGAAGTTTTCAGAAAAACTCTACAATAATGGAGGTAGACAGTGAATAGCCCCCACTCATTTGTTTTAAAAATAAACTTTAGAAAACAAACACATTTTAGCTGTTATATTGATTTCCATTATATTGATGCCCTAAAAGTTGGCACAAAGACAACTCTTGAGTTCAGTTCTGCTAGTCTAAACATTGGATGGGAAGGAAGCAAGGACTGAGCAGGAGAGGAAAAAGGTTTTTGTAGTCTCAGGTCACGTAGTCTCCTCTAATAGAAAGACTAAAAAGCTCTGGATTAGTTTGTCACCTGTTGCAATGCTGCACAGTATAATTGAATTTACCAACTGCACCCAATTTACAGCAGTAGAAGTGCTGACCTTCCACATCCTGCCAACTCCTATTTTGCATTACACATCCCTTTTGCATCTTTTAGCTAAATAACAAAACTTCAGGCATCAAAACCATCTCTAGTCTCTGAATGTTCCAAGCAATTTACAGACCACAATTGTCAAGCAAAAAGTAAAGAACACCATCATTTCCCCCTCAGAAATCATCCTCAGAGGAATAACAGATCTATAAAATCCCTGGGTCTGTTTTTAATGACCTGGCTTTCGCTTCCCTTCCCTTCCTGTTGCTGCAGGTTATTCCTTCACCTCCCACTGCTGTGTGCCTGGTACCTAAACTGAGGTAAATTCTGACTTCCCTGAAGGCTCGAGGCCACAGAGAGCAGGGAGCTGCCAGACCTGCATGAGGAGCCTGTTCCCCAGAGCCCTCTGCTATGACAGTTAAAGATGTCCTGGACACCAAGCCCCTGCTGGGACCATGGGTATCAATCCACTTTCTCTTGGCACATTATTTAATGCTCCTCTGACAGTGGCAAGTTGTGCTGTAATAGCTTGGTAGCAGGGAAGAGAACTGACAGTGAGAATTAAACCTTCACTTGCATGGACATCAGATCTGTGCATCGCCTTGGGAGGGATCCAAAGTGCCTTTTACTATTTTCTGTCTGTGCAGAGGGAGGACACAAACTGTAAAGATAAATGTGGACACCAAAAATGAAGAAGCAGAAGCCCTCACAGAAGGGAATGAGGGGAGTCAATAGTCCTGGGATTTTTTCTTAGAACCAACAGGGAAGACTTGTGTGATCCTGGTAACAGATAAACAACCATTTAAGATTCAGGTGGAAACAGTTTCACAAACCTTTCTGTTCTCTACGCCTAGGGACACTGTTTCAGACTCCAGGAAACCAAATTAAACTAAAAATACTGAAAAAGAGACATGAAGCATAAAGAATTGAACAGTAACTTGAAATTTGGTGAGAAAAAGCTTTTCAGCGAGCTGTACTCACTGCGAATAAGAATCAGAGGAAGAGAGCTGCTTGATGAAAGCCTTTACCAACCACAACAAAAAGAAACCCTAGAGAACAAACTGAACAACAGCTTCAATGAGGAAAGAGAGAAGTGTCTGGCTGCAACGACTTGCTTTGCTCTGAGCACCATTATCACAATACTGAACTCCCTTCCTATAAATCTTAGAATTTGGCTTAAAGATGACAGAGGAGCACAAAAAAAGAACATTAGTACCACTGAAACATTACCCCTCAGCACAGCAACTTGTATTAATCTGTGGCAAAGGGAATCTTGAGAAAGACAGTAGCAATGTGATTGTTTCCAGCTTGTTCTTTGTGCAGCCGAGCCCGGGTAAGTGTGTTGCTTTCTGAGAGCAGCACATGGCTGCAAGGGAAGCTGATGTCAGCAGAAACACTGCATGATTAACACTGGGCCAGTCAAGTTTTGCAAGGCACTGCTGCAAATCAAGACGGTACCAGCCAGAAAAGTAACATCCCTCATTCTAAGCTGAATCAGATTTCTTGTAAATTTCTGTTTATTTTCCAAGCAAGTCCTTGCAATTATCATCTGAAATTTCTGCTACCCTTAGCTTGCAAGAAACAGCTAGGGCATGAAACTGGTGCATTATAGTTGCTTTTAACATACTCATGATATCCAAACACCTGCACGTGTACTGATGCAACAGCATAAGCATTGTATTAAATTCACTGAAAGATGCATCTGTACTTGCATGACATCAGACTTTAACTGATCTTCTAACTACAGTAACTTCCTGTGTGACACTGAATATACATGCATTTCCCTTCTAGCTCTCAGTATTCAGGTCTGCCTATTTCTCACATTTCTCTACTTGCCCTTCTGTCAGTTAAGCAAGAGAGTTGTCAATATCAATGCTTCCTTCTATTTCTGACGGATGACAGAAGTGTGAAATTTAAAACAAAACAAAGCACCAGAACAAAACTTACCAACAACATAATAATGTTTTTCTATTGTGCAAAATTAGTTTACATTAAGAAGCATCAGTGGGGCAGCACATAAACCAGTCAGCTTTGTACAAATCTGTCAGCTCAGCAAACCAGTCCTACCTGTTTCCAGAGCCTCACTGCTCCAGAACGGACGGAAACCCCCCCAAAAGTACAACTTTAGTGCCTGTCGGACACCAGCACGCATCCATGCAGGCAGATGTAAGCCGGCGCTGCTAGAAACCACCAGCCAACATGATTTACCAGAGATCTCCTCTGCAAAACGAGAGCACGACGTGCGCCGCCGCCTTACGCATCACAACCTGCGAGGGATCCCTTCGGCATCTGTCCCCTCGGTCCGTCCGTGCCCCTTGGCCAGGGTCTCCGTGGGGATGGATGGCCTCTTATAACCCCCGGCTCGCCTCGCCTCTCCCCACGCCCTCGGGGCCCAGCCCACAGCCCCGCGTTACACATTGACGCCTTCCACCTCCAGGCCAGCTCCGACGGCGAGCGCTCATCCGCGCAGTGACGCGCACGGGAGGTGACTGAAGGTCGCCCTCGCCGCCCCGATGCCACACAGGGCCGGGCCGCGGTGCCGCGCCCCGGGGCAGCCGCAGCGGGCACACCCGGAGGCCGGCGGGCTCCCGCAGCGGGCACGCACCGCTGGCGATGGCGACGGGCGCCCGCTCCATGTGCCCGTGGCAGATGCTGATGGCACGCACCTCCCAGCGCCCACCGGATGCCAGCAGGGCACACCGGGAGGCACCACAGCCAACACTGAGGGGTGGTCGGCGACGGGCACCGCAAGGGATGCGCGGGTCGGCGGCACCATCGAAGCCTCTCCCCGGAGACCGCGCAGAGCTCTCCTACCCCCCGGCCCGGCCCTGCCGCCCCAGCCCCCGGGGCGGCTCCCGCCGCAGATCGGGGCCGGGCCGGGCCGAACCGGGGGACAGCGGCCCCTGCGGGGGCTCCCCCCCGCCCCCGAAGCGCGGCTCCCCCCGAGGGCCCCGGCCCCGTTACCTGCGGGCAGGCGGCCCGTGGGGCGGGGGCCCGGAGCCGCCCCCGGGGAGCCGGGGCAGCCCCGCATCGCGGCGCGGCGGGCGGGCCGCGGCCGGCACGAACCGGTTGTAACTCGGGCGGGGGAGGAGCTGCCGGGGGCCGCCACCGCCGCCGCCTCCGCCCGCAGCCCCGGCGCGGGGGGGCCGCCCCGACCCCCCGCCCCTCCGGGCAGGCGGGGCGGCCGCTGGGCCCGGACTCACCTCTGCCGCCCTGCCCCGCTCCTGCTCCGCGGGCAGACCCCCGCCCCGCCGCCTCCCCCTGCCCGGCTCTCGCCGGGGAAAGGCGGACACGCGTCCCTGGCCGAGGGTCGTCCCCAGCCGGGGGCCGGGCGGCCGCAGCGGGGCCGCCCCCGTGCCCCGAGCAGCGGTGCTCACCGCGGTGTCCCGCCGGGTGCCCCCGCCCGTCCCCAGCGCAGCCCCGGCACTCAGCCTGGCGCGGCGCCGCGGCACGGTGACCCCCCACCGCCATCCCGCTCCTCGCAGCCGCGCCGGGCAGCGCAGGGCCGGGCTCCCCCGGGCACACCGCCGCGGCTCGGGACCCGCTCGGTGCCCCGGGCAGCGGAACGGCCGCAGGACGGGGATGGGCGCTGGCTCCCGCCACCGGCGATGCCAAAGGCCGCCAACTTGCGCTGCAGACAGCGGTGCAGGCAGCGCACATGCAGCACTGCAACCCCAGCCTGCCAGCTCAGGGGAGAGACAACTCACTCGTGTATCAGCGCACCCACTGCCTTTAGAGGCCGTCTCATCAAAGCCCTGGCTCGGGTCCGTGTGCATGGCGCGTCCAGCGCTGTCAGACATACGGCGAGGTAGTTGTCAAGTCGCACAAGTTCAGCCACCTGCGATATTCACCCTCCAGACTGCAAACGCTGTTGCAGAAGATGACTGAACACTCAGCAAGCATCAGCCTCTACCCCGGGTGTGTTCAGCGTGACAGCCCTGCTGCTGCTTATACCCAATTAGAGCTCATGCAACCACACACTGCAGGTTCCCAGAGCTGAGTGAAATTCTGAGAGCTGAAATATTCCTAGACCCGAAATTCCAAAGCAACCTCAGATGTTCACAGCCTCTGCAGCTCTTAGAGGTATGGCATCACTCCCCTTTCCAGACCTGCAATCCAGATTTCCTCCTTCATGCAATATTTACAAAGGTTTGTGAACTTCAAATGTCTTTGAAAGTGTCTTGATCCACACCTCACAGTGTTCAGGTAAATATTGAAATTAATACTTGCTCCTGGAAGGACTGACAGAAAAATGACATAAAGTCAAGCCTCCCTTCTAAGACATCTCAGCTGGCATACGGCTGTGTTGTGTATCTCATGTCGAAAAGGGCAGCCAACTGAAGGGGGTGGGGAGAAAGGAGAACAGGAACTCCGAGAGCTCTAGAAAACTGTTCCAGGGAGGAGAACTGAAATAAATGGCATTTAACCTAGAGAGAAGGCAGAGGGGAACCATAATAGCATTATTCAAGAACTGTAAGAGGTCACTCTGAAGCAAAAGGAATGAACTGTTCTGCATATGCATTAGACACGTAAAAGAGATGAGCAGGCTTAAATTCCATCCCCAGGTAACTGCTATAGATATTGGGAAAAGCTAGGCTCACTTGCTGCTTGTGGAGATTTCTGTGGGAAGCACAGCATTTCGGGAACACGTGCACTGGGGCTGCTGAAACAAATGACTGAAGACAGCTGCCCAGACAGTAAACAGCCACTGCTTACTTGGATTGCTTCTTGGGCTTCAGGACACAGGCTGAAATTGAAAGGGTAACTGCAATCTTTCCACAGCCACACAAGAGATGGCTGGGAAACAACAATTCTGAATTAACTGTCCAAGATGGGCTGTTTCCTACACTTCAATACAAAATGTTTTGCAAACAAGTGCATATAAAGCTCCAGTTTCCACTACAGTGCTTGATACAGAAGCTTAAAAAACAGTCTCATGGGCTAAAATTAAATACTTCACTCTAACAAAATTGGTTATGAGCATCTGAAAAAATCAGTGTATTCACAAGTTCAGAATGGTTTAGCTGTACAGGAGTGTCCAGCAGAGTTAAGGCACATCAGTGACAGGAGTACATTGACACACACTGGGTCCTTATGCAGAGGAAGCAAGCCCAGTCAGATGTAAACCAGACAGAGCTCAAAACACAGGCAGCTTTGGACCTGAACAAGAAACCCCACTTGAGAATAAACATGCACTTTAAATGAATACATATTGAGCCTAATTGCTTTCCTCTAACTCCTCTGGATGTCCTCCTGATGACAAGTCCCCTGTTTTAATTAAACCCATTCTTAATATGAACATGCCAGTCAAGAGCATACCATAATCCTGAGAGGCCAACCTTGCTGGCAAGAAACAGAACTGGGAAAACAAGCCACAGAAAAACAAGGTTAGAGGAAAGAGTCCTCTCCATGTCTCCTTTGTCCTTGGTTTCATAACAAGCAATGTGGCTCCGTTCAACTCTAGGTTTCTGCTCACTTGGCCTACAGTATTTTGGCAACTGCCATTTGGCTTAGATTTCTGATCACTGGTTAATCTTCTCATTTCTTCCCTTCAGAAACCCTTCCTGCATGGCCTTTCAAGGCCTGGTGAATTGTAACAGTGCCACAGCTGCACTGTTCATAATTACACTTTCATCCCACACATCACCAGAATTCTTAAACCCTCACTTTAAAATAGAAAATGAGGTAAAACACTGAGTAATTTCTATAATCCACTTTTTCCTTCAGCCCATGGGGTCTAAGAACCCAATGGATAAACACACTTGTAAAGCATGACCAGGGATGAGAGCAGCGCCTAGTTAAAATTTTACCTGATTTTTGGTACACCATGGTTGCAGGATGTGCTGTTCTGGGTCACTCACAGCTGTACCAGTGAGCAGATGATCGAGGAATGTTCTCTACTTCACAGACAGTGCACTAGCAGCAGCTCCTGAAGGTACAGAGAGGAAAATCAGAGGGTATTCAAACAGCCTTCTTGGAAGGGGTCCTTCCCAGTAAGGAATGCAGCTGGTGCCGAGCACCCTAAATCTGATCAAAAGGATTATCACCCTGGGTAAAGAGGCAGCAGGTTTGGGGGGGTTGGTTGGGGTTTTTTTTGTTTGTCTGCTTGTTTGATTTTAAAGAAGGTCCAGATTCTGCAATGGAGGAAAATCTCAACCAAATTCTAAATATTTGATCAACTATTGTCCTTTAAACTGTGGTCCAGGCTGGGGAGCATCCTTTTGTATTTCTGCAGTCCTTACGCAATCGGCGTAGGAGGAGAGAGTTTGGAATGAAAGGGCAAGCATAACATGTGCAAAGTCCATATTAGGTGCATGGTTAACTTGCTTCTGGAAAGTGTCCATTAATGATTGAAGGGGAAACAAGGTGAGAAGAACAACCATGAGTTTTACTGGAGTTTAATTTAAGCAGACATATTAAATATTGATGCACTTACAGAGTCTAAAGGGCACTCATTTGTCTTCAGCAGCCGCAGAAGACAACGCTGCCGAAGTTATAAATTAACCCTTCATGTGAGAGGTGAGAAGCATGAGGCTGGTCAAGTGCTATTGCACCACATTAAGCAGGGTCACTACACCTTCTCTCAGATTTGTGTGAAAGGGAACAAGACTGTTTCAGCTGCAAAGAATACAGATTTCCTAGGAGATGCCAATAAAGTACCACAAGGCTCCCTGATGCCATCACAGCTATGCTGACAGGGAATATTGTCTGGGAAGATGCAGATACAGTGGCAGAATTGTCCCTCCCACAATCTGTCTGTCACTGATAACATTAAATCCAAGGTTTCCACACCATCTTCTGCAGAGGTCCCATAACATGGGCAAGCCCTGAAGTCTGTGTTCAGAAACTGTGTCCCCAGTCTAACCAGGTCTGACAAAATGGCCAGCTGCACACAAGGGAGAGATGGAGAGGAACCTTGTACAGGAGCATGTGGTGACAAGACAAGGGGGAATGACTTTAAACTGAAAGAGTGGAGGTGTGTAATAGATATTAGGAAAAAAGTTTTTACTGTGAGAGTGGTGAAGCCCTGGCACAGGTTACCCTGGGAAGTTGTGGATGCCTCATCCCTGGAAGTGTTCAGGGCCAGTCTGGATGGAGCCCTGAGCAACCTGGTGTAATGGAAGGTGTCCCTGCCCATAGCAGGGGAGCTGGAACTAGATCTGAAAGGTCTCTTCCAATCCAACCATCCTATGATCCAAATGCTGCTTTGTAAATCAGTTTTCCATGTTAGTCTTCAAGCCTACATATGTGCAAAACAAGCATCACATGCAAACCTTCTGCAAAGCTTGGAACAAAAGAAAAGCTGCGGTCATCTAGCTTTAGAAAACTGTAGTCTGTATTTTCTTCTTTTTTGTTTCTTTACATGACTGAATGGGTGAAGGGTTTTTAGGTTGTACACTACCCATGTAAGTAATGAGGACATCACCTCTATGTTCTCATGAAGGAATTACCAAATGAGGGAAAAGCCATCTCATCAAATTTTAACCTATCACTTCAGTGCTCTTGCTACGCAACACAATCAACCACTGCAGCTGCAAGGAGTGTTTTTTGAAGATGTCTGAGGTACAGTTTCTTAGTAAAAGTTCATTGTAACAAACAAGGGAACTGTGACAAGTTTTAGGTAACACAATCTTCTGAATTTGTTGCATATATTTGCATTCCCTAAACTGATAAAGGAACTATTTGGGTTTGGCAAATAATGAAATATTCCATATTTAGAACATTAGGGAAAATCACATTATTCTAAGGCTATTTTGAAAATCACATACACTTCAACTTAAATACAAAAGGGCACCATGTAATGAGAAGTAAGTGCTGACAGCATGAATCACATCTGCTAAGAGTGTAAAATGGAAATTAGCCCTGTATCTCAAAGCAAAGGGATTTATCAGTTCTATTTTCTTTCAGGAAATATCTAGCAGTATATTTTTATTATGGCATAGGTTCCCTCATGACCTTCAGGTTTGCCATAAATTCACAAAGATCAATGCCAGTACAAACCACAAATGCTATTTTTACTGAGATACAAATTTTCTGTTGTTCAACCCCAACTTCCCTTTCCTGATCCTGTTACATGCCCCTCACAGTAAAGCTAATCCTCATTTAAGATGGTGCATTATCATACTGGGAAAGCTCAAGAAAGCACTCACTGCTTTAGGAAAAATATTCCATCTTCTTTAGAGATCAGAAGATTCCTTACAGAGGAAGGCAAGAGTCAGAGCTGTCTCATACAGCAGCAAATCTTGTATATATGAGTATGTATGGTTACATTAGAGAACCAGATGACAGTGAAAATACCAGCACATTACAGAAATCACAATACATAAATAAATCACTTTTTCAGAAAATAACTCAGCAACTTATCTTTCCCTTTTCCCCTGTCACACCCCTTTCTGAGCTATTGTATTTAGGGCAGTAAAGTGCTTGTTTAACTAGAGGGAGGCAGAGTGGCTTATGCTATCTCTGCTTTTTTGTTCTTCATCTGGAATATCAGATATCTTTTCTGAGTTCTAATTTGTATTAGCTTCATGCTTTAATGGGCTAGAATAACCTTTATGGAAGAATATGATCAAAAATGATTAAATATATTTTCACTTTCAGCAGTGAATGGAGAGAAAATAGAGAACTGGATTCTTAGTACTGCTGAAAAGCATTGTGATCAGGAAGAAGGCAAATCCCAGAATGTCCCAAACTCCAGTGAAGGCTGCAGTAACAAGAGTTGTGGCAGAGGGCACGGTGAGGTGGCTGAAAGGCATTAAAGAACATCCTATAAGAAAATAAGAACTCATTTAAATGTTTTACACAGAATTATCTCCCTGTTGAGCACATGACAAGGACCATTCTGTGGTCTGATCTGTGACAGTCAGATGCTCCAGAAATCCTCAGTTCTCCCCCCATGGGTAGCTTTTAGCCTTTGTAAAGACTATACAAAAAAGACTTTAATATCTTTTTGCTCTGGAGCTGAAGTCACCTGTTTGGCCCACGTTTGCAATCTCTACAAAGGAAAGGCAAGTATTTCTGTTGAGGTGGTCACCAGGTAGAGTATCAATCCTGGGGATGGCTCCTCAGAAGTAGTGTTTGCTTATTCCCTGCAGAAAATTCATCTATTTCTTGCCAACAGAGGGTACTGAAGTTTAATGGCACACATTTACCAGGGCAGGAAGCAGCACAGTGCATTCCTGGGAGACTCTGCAGAGTACAGGCATGCTCTTTTCATCTTGCTTGAGTACTAAGTTCATTTAATAGACCTGAGTTAGCTTTTCCCTCTCTTATTTAACCATATTAAAGTATCAAGGAAGGCATTTATTTTCTGTCAATTAAATGGAGAGGATAATAGTAGCAGTATGAAACTGCCAGAAACCTAAACTCATCTCATTGCTATCTCCTCTCAAAGCAAATGCTGTCAGTTTTTTCTGCCTAATGCAGTCCTGCCACTTCAGATGTAGCATTATTTCTAATGCTGCCCTTAGCCTAGTGTTGAGTCCTCAGAGGCTGAGACCACGATCCCAAATTAAACTCCATTTTTCTGGTTACTCTCATGCATTGATCTGTTGGCAATGCAGCACATGCTAAAACAGTTCACAATTAATCACTCCAAATGTCTGTAAAGAGCCCCATAAACCACACAATCCTTTAATTCTGACTGCCAAGACAAACTTGGTGAGTGGAGAGACAAAAGGGAAAGCAAGATTCCACAATGGGAGCAGGTTATTTTAAGCTTATGTCAAGCTGACACCCAGGGCTTGTCTAAATATAGATTTGTCCACTGTAGACACCCTTAGTCTGCATTTAGTGCAGACACATGCAGAGTTACTCAGCAATGACAGACAAGCTTTGCATCCACACCCAGGCCCACAACAATGCTCAATCATAACCAGCTACTGAAAAAACAGTTTGCAAATGGGTTTCTGCATCCAAAGAGAAGCATTAACCAAGAAAAGCTCATCTCCTGCTGTTGGCATCACACTTTTGCCATCTAAGCTCTCAAGATGAGAAGCAAGCTCACCAAGGGGTTGCTCTCTTACTTACCATGGTTTGCAAAGAACAGGCAAGGAGGGGCTGTGCAGACACGTTCCTTGAGCCTCTGCAGTGGCTCATGTGTGACAGTGCAGGAAACAGCCTGTGCTGGGCAGGTGTGGGGCATTGTTCTGTCACTCAGAAATCCTGGCTTTCATACCATGATTTCCTGCTTATTCCTGTCCTCCCCTTGTTAATGCTTGCTCTGCCTCTGAGCTGTGAACCCTTTTAATCTGCAGCATAAACACTGTGCTGTGCTGGACCCTCTGTCTCAAGGTCTGGGAAACTCACTGCATTTGCAAAGAGCTTGGACAACTTACCATCAATAAATTAGCTGAAAACCTGCTCGCTCTGACAACTACAATGTAAACATATCCAGTGTGTCCTACCACTGCAACGTGATACTCTCTCCAAGTCCATGTGAATCATCTCCCCAGTGACTGTGAAGAGAACTGGAAACCATTGTCTGTTTACTGATTATTAGAGCTTCCTTACCACAAAAGTACAAACACAAAAAACTGTCTTCACTGGAACAACTTGGGAACTCCTCTGTAACTTTACTGTAAACCAGACACAAATATTTACCTGTACCTATGTTAAACTTTCTTTGGATTTGGGACTCTGCTACTTAAAGAGCTTACAGCAAAGATTGCCAGAAGAAAGGCTTGGAATGCTGCATTACAGTAGGTTTGCTGCCCAAGTGCCAATGTTGTGCTCCTGTGCTGATCCAGAGGCAGAGTTGTGCAGGGTCAGCATCTGGGATGGTCCCAGACATCAGGGTAATAGCTGAACCTAGAGGGGCTTTCAACTCTGACATACAGCCTCCATCAGCTGCCTTATGTAACAAGCTCTATCTTCAAAACCCATGCAATCTACTTCAAAGTGAAGTATTCCAGCTTGTCCAATAATCATTACAGCAAATAATGGAACAACTGGAAAAAACAGAAAATCAAATGTTCAGTAGGTAAATGTGTGTTAGATCCCTTACCTGAAAAAAGGACAAGGAAGATTCCTTATTTTCACATGACACTTCTAATGCCACATATCTGCACAGCAGGTCATGAGCAAGGCCCTACAGAACTCCTCTACTAGTCTGTGAGCATCCTGATGTACTTCTGATTGCCATTGTCTGTGGCTTTTTCCCTATTTGAGGAAGACTCCAGAAACTTGTCACAAATAACACTCCTTACACTACATGGCCATGGCATTTTAACAGCCTTACAGAGCATGTGCTGCTGAGCACAAATCAGGCATCAGATGTACCCTGCTAGCAGCACTAGAGTCATGCAGGAGCACCAAGGTCATTAGGATGAACTGCTCTTCCTAACTGCTGTCAATATTTAGGAACATTAACTGAACATTTGAACAAGGCAGAAAGAGTTTTTTTACAGCATCTGAGCCTTGGACAGTTGGTGTTTTGCTTATTTCACAAGGGATGCTCGTAAGGCTTCCTGGTATAACGGGCCAAAAAGATGTATAAGGCAAGGAGAACACACCTCTTCTGCAAAGTGTATCTATTGTGCACTGGTTTCCTTCCACCTACAGAACTCCTGGGTTCAGAAACAGTGGATGAAAAAGTCTGTGCATCACACATCTGAGCAAGACATCAAATGCAAGTTCCTACCAGCATGTCTCAGTCCACGCAATCCCACCCTGGAATCATGAAATCATTAATGCTGGAAAAGATTTCCATGACTGAGTCCAAGTTTTGACCAAATACCACCATGACAGGCAAACCACAGCACTAAGTGCCCCATCCAGTCATTTTTTGAGTACTTCCATGGATGGCAACTCTGCCACATGCCTGGGCAGCTCAGGGTTCCAGTGCTTAATCTTTTCAGCGTAGAAATTCCTCCTGATATCCAGCCTGGATCTGCCCTGGCACAGCTTGAGTCTTATGTCCCCTCATCCTATTGCTGGTTGCCTGGGAGAAGAGGCTGACCCCCACCTGGCTACAGCTTCCTTTCAGGAAATTCAGAGCAACGAGGTCTTTCCTGAGCCTCCTTTTCTCCAGGCTTACAAAACCCCATGACAGGGAGAGCAGAAGTGAGAGGCTGAACCACCAGCCCAGTGACTTCAATCTTGGAAAACCCAGTGCTCTCACACACATAAATAGAGCCCCAAGTGACCGATTTAGATGGCATTCAGACAATGTCACTGGAGATCTTGCAAGTGGCTCGCTCTAGTAGGCACAGACATGCCCTAGAAACCTTGTAGCATGTTCATGTCCAGTCTAAACTCATTTGGACAGTTTCTGGATAGGTGTTGCTTTGATCCTCTTGCCCCTTACAACAGCTGAACCTAAAAGCTTTTGCTTTTTGGTTAGCAATTAGCCCACTTACCACATCCAATATACAGAGCAAAGCCTCTACCATGGAATCACAAGGCTTTGGAAAAGCTACTGTTGTTATAGCTGGTTGGTTCGGTTTTTTCCCCGAGCTACCTCATGTATTAAAGACAAATACTGATCACTTTCAGCAGGAATTCAGGGTGCTTCCTGAAAGGAAGCAGTCCTGCCTTGAACTGTGGGATTGCACAAGTCAGAGCACAACATGAGACTGAAGGCCTAAGCTCAGCAATGGGGTGTGATTTTTGAAGGGTTAAGGCAGGGCTTGGATTGAGATTCCCCTCTTAGGGATGAGCCTGCTTCAGAGAAAGGTTATTCCCCCACTGACTCATAGGTATTACTTTTACATAATGGAAAGTCCCTCAAAAGAAGCATAGGATCTGCAAGGATATTAAAATGATTTGAGAGTCTTTGAGACAAAGAAAACAGCGTTCATTTGACCAAAAAAATTAGAACCTTCCTTACTACATGATACTTCTCTGTGCATTTCAGAAACGTTGAAACACTGGAGAAAGTTAGTTTAAATACCTCTACAAGGACTTGCAATTTATTTTTAAAACACAAAGCATTCCTATACAGTTAACACTTGTGCAAACTAACACTTGAATTTCCTCCTGTGTTCTTATTGCTGTTTTCTCCTCTCCCACCTCCCCATATGTTCATTAAAGGAAGTCACTATAATTTAACCAAGTATCCAATGGGCACAGACTTCATATGCAATAAGATGGCATCTTAAACACCAGGTTAAGGTTTTCATAGGAAATGCCATTACTTCAAGTTGCAGAAATGTTTTTTCCTAAATTTTATTTTATATATCCACCACTAAGGAGAATAATCTTAGAAATGTACCCCAGTTAACAGAGCTGAAGTAAAACAGATTTAAAAAGATGAATTGAAAATTTGAATATGTCAACAGCGAATTAAAGCTGCATTTGCAGAAGATAACTATTTTCCTCCAAGGGAAGTTTTCTTCTTTAGGGTAAGCTGACAAACCACCTTAAGTTTCTACAGTCCAGAGATGGAAAACATCCTTAATGGCTTCCTCTAACCTATCTTTGAAGTCGTGCAGTAATTATGTAACTGCTCTGGAAACAGGAGAGGAACAGCCAGGAACCCTGCCTCTGAACAGAGCACTTGGGAGGGGAAAAACAAACAAAAAAAGTCTTTGCTGAATTCTTGCTCTTTGTTGAGACTTCCCCCACCTCAGCCTTAGGCCAACTTGGATTGGAAAGCTGAAGCAAGTGTCAGGCTTTCAGTGTCTGTTCTATTTTTGGGGATTTGTTGTGGAAGAAGAAAGTGCAGCCTGAGCACCATGTGAGCAACTTTAATACGAGGGCATAACTGCCAGGAAAACAGTTCCCTGGCTCCTTCTGCCCCTGTGGGAATAAGGTTGCTGTGCCTTTCAATGAACTCTGAGATCTGAGGCTTGGAGGAAGGATTCTCTTCAGAAAACACTGTGACATTTCCAAAAAGGTGTAGATGTCATAGCTAATTTCACAGTCCACTCATCCATTTGGAATTTGCAACCAAACTCAGTCCTCATGTCTGCCCTTCTAAGTCCAAAACAACTTCATTGTAGATATTTCATCTGTGAGAACAACAGCTGAGCTACAATATCTAGGTAAGTGCCAACTTCAGCCCTCCACAAATTCAGTGTTTTGGAAAACTTACCAAAGGTTGACTGATGCTTGCTGAATCACATCGTAACAGATTCTTTGCAATAATAAATTTTAAATAAAATCAGTGACAATTCATAAATGCAAGTGACAGTGCTGTTAAAAAACAAAAACATTACAAGCTCTTTTTTTAATTATTTTTTTTCAGAACAGGTTTTAAACCAGGAACCTGGAAGAAAGGAAATAGCTGAAAAGCATGTGTGAGAATGGAAGTTGCACTGTCAGCAGCAGACAGCAGCAGAACCTTCTCAAATTTATTATCATCTGTAAATTACAGGATGTTTTTACCATTAAAGTTAAAACTCTAAAATGTATTTCTGTGCTGGTAAAGATTTTATGACATTGCTAAAATGCAGTATGGACCAAAAAACTTTGTAAGAGAAGCAAGTAGGAAGAAAATAAAACTGGCAGCATATTAACAAAAAACCCCAACCAACCACAACCCACCAAAAAAACCCCAACCACCCCAACGAAACACCCAAACTAAATAACGAAGGCAAGAGGATTAAATATATTTTCATGCCAGTATGAACTGTTCAAGATGTGAATTTTGTAGCCTGAATGACTATCTCAGTCACAACCAGTTCTAACAGTGTAGTTTATTCAACATTTAATGGCTTGACCTTGTAAATCTTTATCAAATCTTGAGCAAACTTTTTTACTATGATGAGGCATCCTGACTCTAATCAATTAAGTATTAGTACTTTGAGAAAAAAAAACCTAACAACTGGCTTCCTTTAAAGTTGTCTTCCAAGAAGCAACCAAGGAAAATAGAAACCATTTTATGATTAATAGAAACATGAAACTGAGAAACAGTTTCAGAATCAGGGTGAGAGTTCTGTAATGACTGAGTAAAGTGAAAGTATTTGGAAAACCCAAGATCTTTAATTGTAGCAAAAGTACTGCAATCTGGCTCCTTTTCTGTTGAAGAACAAGCTGAATTTGCCCCTCACTCTAGGCCATGCGAAGTCAAGTATTCTGCTCACTTTGTGTTCTCTTCAGCCTTGTTATCCCTCTGGTGCACCCAAACTCTCTTCATGATTCATTTCATTATTTGAGTCAACTGGTAGGACATTAATGGCATTTCTAACCCCATTTGCACATGCATGGAGATTTCCCTAGGGGGAAAAAAACCCAACCCTCTAGAAAAAAAAAAAAAAAAGATTATGCTCCAGACAAGCTTAGCAAGGTTATTGCAGTCAAGAGACTATGTGTTCCCAAGAATCTAGGCAAGATTTGAGCTGGAATTATAATTAACAAATTTTAATGCAAAGAATGACCATTTCAGTTAGGTGGAATCTAGGCAAGATTTGAGCTGGAATTATAATTAACAAATTTTAATGCAAAGAATGACCATTTCAGTTAGGTGGATTCCTGAAACACCCCATAAAAGAGAAGCCAAAGCTTTATGGTTCAAGCTTGATTCACACAAATTGTTCTTGCAATAAGTTGTCCCTTAAATCAGGGAGACTGCTAGAACAAGGGCATTCTTGGGAGCATCTCTGGGAAGTTCTTGGAATGTTTAATCTAAAAAGATAGGTTCCCCTCTGAATTCAGAAATTAATTTCAGTTGCATGGTGTCCATATATGTCATATAGTATGGGATGCTTTAGTCCAGACAAAAATTTTTAAAAGAAACTGAATGTCTTTTCAAAATATGGAAGAGTTAACTTGAAACCCCTCAATTACCTTCAGAAACTCACAGCATAATAAACGTATTTAATTAATGCTCAAGACATTAACAGCCAGACTAATCCTAGAGTTCCTTAATAGTGTGAGGAATGCAGTAATTTTAACAGGTTTAACTCATTGGTATGTTGTCACAGCTAACACTTGTTTTGGACAGAAAGCCCAAGAAAATAACTTAAATAAAACTTATGACACTTACTGGTTTCTAAGTCTGCTGTATAAAAAATCTGTGTGCAGGAAAAGTGACTAAACAATTTTAAAATTATACAGAACTATGTCCTGATGACCAAAAGCAACACAAAATACATTAAGTTTAAAAGCCTTAATCACTTTAATCATTCATCCACAGAAACTCATTTCCAGCTACAGTTTCTGTGGAAATATAGATTTTGCAATTATATACCACTGCAGCTGGGGATTTCATCATACTTGGGAACTTTAATTTCTCTACTGCCAAGTCTGCCCCAGTTTCCACCTCATCCCTACTCAGCTCCAGGGGTGGATGGAGGAAGGCCCCATTACACTGCTCCCCCCACAGACCCCGCAGCTTCGATCCACCCTGAGGGCAGCTGAGCCACAGCCCCAGGGCAGGCACCCACCCTGAAAGGGGAACAACACCCAGAGGGCAGTTATTAAAAATATAAATTAGAATCACAGGATTTTCTGAGTTGGAAGGGACCCACAAGGATCGTCAAGTCCAATTTCTGGCCCTGCACAGGACAGCCCAGAAATCACACCGTGTGCCTGAGAGCATTGTCCTCATGCTCCTTGAGCTCTGTCACACCTGGGCTGTGACCACTGCCCTGGGGAGCCTGTTCCACTGCCCAGCCACCCTCTGGGGGAAGAACCTTTTCCTGACATCCAACCTCAGCCTCCCCTGGCACAACTTCAGGCCATTCCCTGGGCTCCTGTCAGTGTCACCACAGAGCAGAGATCAGTGCCTGCCCCTCCTCTTCCCCTCACCAGGAACTTGTAGCTGCAGTGAGGTCTCCCCTCAGTCTCCTCCTGCCCAGGCTGAACAGGCTGAGCAACTTGAGCCCTGCTCCTGGCATGGCCTCCCCTCTAGGATCCTCACCACCCTCACATCCATCCCTAGGACACTCCTAATAGCTTTGTATCTTTCCAAAAACCACCCAGTATTTTTTGTATCACAACAACTGCAAAAATTCACACACAAGTGATCTAAACCAATTTGCCTAATTTGGTGATGCAGATAAACAATCTGCATATTCCAAAGAAAGTCAGGTACCAATCACAGCTGAACTGCAAAACTGCTTCATGTTATTAGCCTTAATTCTTTCTCCTGATAGAAAATAAGCAAAAATAGGTACCAGTGTTGAAGAGGTACAGAAAATTTAGGTCGATTTTTAGGAAGTATGGAAAAAAAAAAGTGTCACAGCAGATCTAAAATTCCCATCTCAAGGCAGAAAGATAGAAGCATTTAGTTTTGGCCTCTTCTACATTTAGTATTTGCTGTTGACAGCCAAGACAGTGTTAAAATTCACTACAGAAGTCCACCTTGTTTCATTGAGCACTGTCAAAAAGCACTCAGATCCAGAATGGCAAGAGCCCAGCTCACAACACTGCTTTTTCACAACAGCTCGAGGGGGCCTTCAGTGACAGGAGAGAAGCCAGTTTGTGACTATGGGGACTGAAGGAGCAATGAGGTAGCAGCATATACTTCTTAAGTACAGCCCCCAAAAATGCCAGATGGTCATGCCACAGATACTTGAGACTCCCACAGATCACTGTTCTGGTTTCATTAAATTCATGTCCCAGTCTATGTTCAAGGCTTAAAACAAAAAAAGTACAGGACACAGTGTAGAGCATTTTCACTGCTACAAAGGATTTGGAACACAGATGACTCTCATCAACAGCCCTGAGGCTCAAAGCCTCAAGGCTCCCATCTCAGACCTTCCAACTGTATTCACTGTTTTCTGCATCCAAGTGAACTAACAGTCTTTATACATACCTTCAGTCTCCATCTGGGAAATGCAGGGCTGACCTCAACCTCTTCTTGCTTCTGTAGGATGGTTGTGCTGTGCACTTGGAAAGGTACAGAACAGTCTCAGAAGCATGTGAAACAGACTGATTCCAAGCCAGCACCTTTACATTCAGGAAGGATTAGGGTTATTAAAATTGCTTGCTGTGCAATGCATCATTCTTTCTCTCACTCTCAGCAGTTTACCAGGATTTCTAAGGTAACCCCTGCAATGCTGGGAACTTGCTTTCCTTTATAAAGGGGTACAAGCACTGCAGGAAATAAAAAAAAACCATCTAAAGGGGTGATTACCTGGACGAGACAACCTGCACTTAAACCAGCAACATGCATCATCTTTCCTTTTTTTCTGCTATTCTGAAAGTGCCCAAGTGGCTCATTTCTGTTCAGACAAATGCCAGAAAACAAAGGACACGCACAAAGAGAGCATCAGCTCATTCCCCCAGTCCACAAGCCCATCAGCTGTGGCAGTCAGGGACAGGCAGAACAACTGCTTGCTCAGCATTTGCAGCAGAGGTGTGAGGAGAATAAAGGCCTTTTAAGAAGCACTGCCTGTGCTCCAAGAACAGAGTAACACAGATCAGCTAGGTTAGCATTTGTTGAAATACACCCATGGCCTGGCAAGAATTTGCAGCCATCAGAACACCAGGATTTTGCTGGACAGAAAGGAAGAGCAGCTTCCCAGTGCAGGCAGAGGCCTGGGCTGACTTGAGCACAGCAGCAGCCGCAGAGAGGCCAGAGCAGCAGCTGAACGAGACAGACACAAGTGGATTCAACCAACAAGTTCAGCAACACTCAAGACACTGAATACAGGATAAGCATAGGTTTAAATACCTCTGAGACTTTCAGATCTAAACCCAGAATCTTGGCAAAAACAGCCAGACACAGCACGTAATAGACAAGATACGGAGTATGCCACAGGTGACCTCTGTGCTAAGCTGACAAATGAATGCACACAATAAGAAGTGACAAAATCAGAAACATCAAAAGGGATGGCACAACAAAGCACTCACAGAATTTACACAAATACATTCAAGCTAAAGTTTACAACCAGCTCATGCTCTAAAATCATTAAGTATAGTAACTGATTAAGGTTTTAGTAAGAAAATATGCCAAAACAGCAAAAATCATGGCGGATTCTTAAGACAAGATCTCCATTAGAAAATAACTGAATCCATCAATCATTGAATGACTTAATTGAACAATCAGGTGTGATTACAAGACAATCAAGAAAAGCTGGAAGAGAGCAACTGATACCATGACCTTTACTACTACAGAGGCATAGCAAAAGCACTCTTTTCTGAGCTACAGAATATACAACACACCCCTTAGCATTGGCAAGGAAACATTTTTTGCCTTCTCTCCTTCTCACAGTTGATAGCAGATTAGAGAAACAGCTGTCCTGCCATGTACAGCTTTTAACTCAGAACACATAGGATGTTTTTCTGTAACTTTGTACAAATAGACCTCTCCATTCCTATAGACTGAGAAAAAAATGGCAAAAAGATGAAACTATCGTATTCCGCTCCACCCTTCCAAGGAAAAGAATCCTCAAGGTAAGGAGGTCAACTAAGACCAAAAATACTGCAGCTTTTGCTGTGGCAAAAAAAAAAAAGGCTGAACTCCCATGGAAGGCAGCTGTGAGAAGTTAAACAGTCATGTTTAATCCAGAAAGGTACTCTGGAATTTCCCCACAATAATAACTCAAGAAATAGAGCTACATTCTTCCAAGACAGAAGCAAAACTGATGGAGTCAAGCATACATTGCACTTTGAATACCCACCTAATACAAAGTGAGGAGCACCTCCTATGCAAACTTTATTATGTGAACAGGTTATCCTCAGGTTACACACTCAGACATTTAACACAAGGAATGGACCAACTAGAATCAAAGACAGCAAAAACAAAGACAAACATGTATCTTTCTCTGACCCCTAGTTCTCACTTTTCTTCCTCTTTTTTTTCCCAGTGATGACAGGCTGGCAGAGAAGGAAATATACATCCACCCAGTAGTCTTCCATACAAGTAAATACAAAAAAAAAAATCAAGTGTTTATTGGAAGTCTGCATGAAGGCACAGATGAGCTTGGTTACAGACACATCGTAACAATTACAAGTATATGTAAACACCTTGAGATATACAAAAAAGCAGTAATACAGCTAGTACAGGAATAAATTGAAACCTGCTAAAAAAACCGAACTTCTTTATATCTGAGGTTCTTACAATAAGCTCTGATCCACACCAACACAGTGTTATGTTCTTAAAGTCACCTCTTTGATTCATGCTCAACAGATCTCCACTTTGGCCACTGTTTGATCCAAATTCAAACAGGCTTCCTTCACTAGGATCAGAAAAAACATAGGAACAACCAGCTAGACACCCAACCAACCTATAATGAGGCTTCACTGATTCTCTAAATACACAAGAGCAATCACCAAGGTACTGAAATTAAATATAAGCTTCAGAAAAGCTCAAGGATGCTTTTTCACCTTGCATTTGAGGAAATTGCTGTATTTCTGCAGGAAAGGAACAGTCTACAGCTGTCAGGTGATTTTTTTTCTTCCTCCACAGGAGGCTTAGATTTCATCTGAAACACCTGCCAAAACAAAAGTCAGCAATCACAAACTAAAGTGCCTTGGACAGCTTAGGTTTTACCACTAGAATAAAAACATCTCCGTTTATAGATACAGCATTAAGTTTTATCATGAGAAAACCCACCTTTGCACATAGAAGACTACTTCCAATATTTCTGTGGAAAGGGGAATTGCTTTTTGTGAATTGTTGTTGTTGTTGTTTTTCAATTAGATACCAATACCATAAAGAACTGCAATACAGCATTTTTTCAAAGGAAATCACAAAAAAAAAAGCGCCCCCTCCCAAAACAGTTTTAATACATGCAATCCCCAGGCCTAGACAAAGAGCAGTCTGAGCAGCAATTTACTACAGGGACACAAACTCCACCCTCAACCATCTGTCCTAATTCTTCACTCCTCCTCTACAAAAGCTTTATAACCTCTGGAGCCCCATTCCAGTGAGGAAAGACTCCCATCCAGGTAATGCATGCAGAACAAAACCTGACACAGCTATGACATCTCTGCTGACCCTGCACATCATCCCAGCTGAAAGATGAGGTAGTACTTTTCTTTGGAGCCCAACTAGCGGAACAGGCACAAGCACTCTTCTTCCTAAAGTAGCAGCAGCTGTCTGTAATGCAGCACCAAACTCCAGAGTTTATCTCCTCTTCAGAACACACCTAAAATCCAAAACCAGCTGCTTAGAAAAATAAATCATTATATGAGCACACACTCCCACTTTAACTGCATCAGAAAGGCCACGGTCTGGCATATTCAGTGACTTCCTCCTGTCTACACAGTGGCATTGACTCAAACTCTGCTTGTACTGGGACTAATGATTGCTACCCAAATAACATGAAGGTATCCTGAGTACTTACTATAGTGAGATGTGGAATGGAAAATAATTTAAGATTTTAAGAACCTTGATCCAAATCCAAAAAAAAAAAAAAAAAGGCTGGGAGAGGAATTCAGCTCCTCAGGGAACTGAGGAAACCAGATTGTCTCTATGCATACAGTCCTTTTGGTATTTAGGGGTTCTGTTTGCTCTCTCTTCAAGAGGAGAGATCTTTCCTCTCAAGGAGGTTGTTGTAACATATACATGTATTATGATTTTATAGCTTATACTTATAAACCTTCTGGTTTCTTATGAGATGGCTTGAACTGGAGAAATATGCTCTGCATAGTCCTTGCTCTGTAGACTCCCAAGGATCAAAAAGAAACAGACTGCCATGACTGAAAAAAAGGAAACATCAGAAAGAGTTGAACAGTATTAGAATTCGTACTGCTTGTAAAACTAAGCATTAGGATCAGAAAAAACACTGTAAAACTCAATCAAGGTCTCTGGCTGCATCCTCTTAGCAAGCAGTGACCAATACTGAGGATGAGAGACTCTCTTTCTTTGACTGACAAACTATTTAAGGCTCTTTTTTTGTCTCCATGACTAGTTTCCATTTATTTCACAGAATATACACAGTCCATATACTGTCCTGTCAGTGGTGCAACTTGCACAGATCCCAGGAAGCTTTCTCATTTTCATTGCTTCCAAAACTGCATTTTTCATTCAGCTGAAGTGCGCAGGGATTCCACCCAGGCAGCTGGATTCCTAAATGAAAACATTTTAACAGGAAAGGAATCCTGTTCTGCTCAGCTCCAGTACAGCAATTGCCAATAGAAAAGCACTAACACTTTCTGGAAAAACTCTGATGTACTTTCTGCCCTTGGGAATATGCTCTCAGAGGAGTACACATAATTAAAACAGCCTTATCTGGCTTTTAGCTGGAAGACTACCTCTGAACAGTCCCACCTCTTCTTCAAAAGTATTTCCGTGGATAAAATAAACTCTTAAAGCACTACAGAGTATCAGCTGTATTCCAGTGTCCAAGCCAGATCCTTAGAGAGAAAATACAAAAAGAAAGCTGCTTGATTGTCAGAGAGGAGAGCACTGCTGAAAAGCTGAAAAGTAGATTTTATTTTTTTTCAACTTTAGCTGTAAAGGGGTACGCTCACAAAATGCTCCACACAGCTAAAAATTGCTTTTGTGGCCTTACAGAAATAGTGACAATGCAGTGTGCAACTGAGAGGTATTAGTGATGAAAAGGATGTCAGAAAACCACCCAGGTGCTTCTGAGAGAAGCAAAGCACTTATGCCCTCATAGTGAGCTGGACCTACTGTCAAGTGAGTTTCTCCAGTCCATAGATCTGATAAAATCACAGCTGCAGAATCATAATTCATGACTATAATTCACAAGGAAAACTGAAAATCCATTTACATTTATTAGGAGATGGTTGTGCACAATTTCTCATCTTATTCAAAAAGTCTACAAATAGAATTTAACACTTCTGATTGCAAGCAAATGTTTGTTCAACGTTCTTAGTTCAGTAAGGCCAATTTAATGCCTTTTTACACTTTCAAGGTTTAGTATACATTTGTCAGTTCTTTACTTTCTTCTGGTAACAGTCCTACTGGAACAGTAAGGAGAGTTCTCTAAGACACTTTATAATAGCAGCTGAACTTGGGTTACACAAATTCAGTTTTGGAATATGCTTCAAATGTAAATTATTCTAGGCAATTTTCCATTTTAAGATTTTAAAACACCATCAAAGGCTCTTCCCTTTCCACCCACATTTGTGCTACCCCACCATGAGATTGCCCTCTGCAGAGCCGTACATCCAAGGATCTCAAAGCACTTCAGAAAGGAGGGCACCATTTCAAATTCTGGGATACTTGAGCTGGAATCCTACTTAATAAAGAATATATATTTTTTTATTCGTCTTCTGTTTACAAAAGGACAAGCATCAAACTAAGCTGATCCTGTCTTGACCTTTGTCCCACCTCGGACTACCTGTCACTTTCTCCCATGCAATTCTACCACTGATTCAGGAGCTCTGTTTAATTATGATGTTCAGAGCTGAGTTTTCTCTATGGTCAATCACTTTCAGATGGAAGCAGTGGTCAAATTTTAGGTCTGCCACAATCTTGAGAATCACTTGACTGGAGAGCCACTCCCATAATTAACATAACGTATAACTTGATAATGCACTTGATCCCGTATTGGTTTAAGTGTAATAGACTATAGATGCATTTCTCTAAATTCTCTCAGAGCTGAAACTACGTAGCTACAGTGAAGAAATTCTAATTTTGCCTTAAGCGGAACATTTTACAACACCATTTTAACCTACAACTTTGATTTAGAGCACTGTTTCCATAAAGATTTTCAGTTTGCAATTCTGACTGAAGAGGTGAGCGGCAAACACGACAATATATGTACAAGTGTTAGTATACTACCAGAATGCTGTACTTCCTTCTTAGAAATGTTCTTAATAAAGCATTAGGCATGTCAAACAAACTTTTGTAAACAAAAGATAAATAACTCATGTTCTGCTCTGATTATAGCGAGATACATAGTCTCATAAAATAAACATTCTCTTGTCATTTTCCATGGCCCACATATCCATATATATGAGGTAAACCATTTAAAATTATCAATAATATATAAACCCCAGCACTCAACGGGAACCTCAGGAAAAATGTAACCAAGTAGGATGTCAGATCAAGAAGTGACACTTTGTTCCACTGCAAAGTGAAACCAATTTATTTGTGCTAAATGAATGGAAAGAATGTATTCAGAATACATTTCTTTATACATTGTACCGGCTTAGGCTGCTAAATAAGCATTCATTAGTGCCATGTTGTGCTACTTTCTTGTACTCTGTTTCTACCAAGCAATACACAGTTTTGGCTATTACGGCCAATATATTCCTCTATGCTCGTCTCATTTTCTAACAGACTTTTGAACATTTAAAATACCTGTTCAAACTTTGCTTCAGGGGAATCACAATGAATATATTTTAACAAGAAAGAAATAATCATCAGTTGTTCTCTACAATCACATCGCCTTCTGCAGCAAAAAAATCCAAGAGCACAGACTTGAATCAGCTCTCAGTAACCTGTGGGCAGGACCACACTTCCCGACAGTCACTGTGACAGGGCACACGGTATGGGCAGCTTACAGGTTAACAGAAATGTCAAGTGACATCATCAAATCTTAAGGTCCACGAATTGTACATTCCACAGACTCCAACAAGCCAGTTCCCTCAGTGTAAAGTTCTGACTGTACCATACGTTTGAGGTGCTTTTAAACAGGAGAAGTATGGATGTGTCCTCTGTGAATCAAGCTTATTTACTATGTAATACCAGAGAGTTTGTGTCTTGGGCACTGATTAGGGTGTCTGACTCACTTTTGCACTAGAAGCTGATATTTTAAATGACTGAAACATAGTGCTGATCTTCCATAACCTTGGTAAACACTGTAATATTTCAGAATTTATCATGTAGCCCATCATGCCTTTCATTTTCTGCAAATTGTCATGAAAAAATATAAAAAGGTATCCCTTTAATTTTAGAAACCTAAAAGCCAGGAAAATGAAGCTTTGGAGCCAAGCAAAACGACATAATGCCGTATTACCAAACAGAGTAGCAAATGTTCCAGCCAGAGAATGGACATACATGTAGTTCAAGTAAACACTGATGGAAAACTTTGTTACGTTAGTGTTGTAGACCCACAACACTGGCTGCATTTTATACAAATGTTTACAACACAATTAACAGTGAAGCCTATATAACCTCAGTGCAAATAAGTCAAATCCAAATATGCCAAGTAAGCCTTTGGCTTTTAGTAAACTGCTCCGTGTTATGAGTCCACTTCTGACATAGAGACTGCTGAGCACATGCACTAAGGCTGAGAGGAGGGATGCACTGAATGTTGAAAATTGGCTGCCTGCGATGCTGCGGGTTGGCCCGGAGGTTGCACAGGTGGTGGAGGTGGTGGCGGAGGTGGCTGCACTGGGGTCTGCGTGTTTGGAGAAGGAGGAGGAGTGGGACGTTTAAATTTGTCGGGGCTGTTACTTCTTCGTGGTGAAGGCCTCTGCAGAACAAATATTGAAATTATGTTTAACACACTCCTGAACAACGTTAGGTGCAAGTCCTCTAATCTTGGCAAAGGAAAACAAAAATCACACAAAGAAATCCGAACAATGACGTGGGAAGAAGAAAATTCAAAACATTGCAGGAGTCACAATACAACTTTTACATAAAATAAATGTTCCTCTGAAAAGGAGTAGCAAAGGAAAGGGGAAGTACGCTTGACATCAAAGAGAACATGCATTCCTTCCACGTCAGCTTGCAGGAAATGAACACAAGACATGTCCTGCAGATATGTTTACCTATGATGACCAGCAACCTAAAAAGAAATGAGGTGCTGCAGGCACAGCACCTCCTCCCAGCTGCGCCTGCCCGACCAGGAGGTGCTGATGAACCACTAACTTCCTGCTGCTGGCACATGAGGTGCAAGTATGTGGTTCCTGAGCGTGAGTGGGAAAGTTTTGAGTACCAGAGTCTGCCCAGAATCTCTAGCTCTCTGAAAGACTCTTAGCCCACACACTGGAACAAAACCAAAGCATAATACAAGTTGCTCTTTGGAGAACAAAAGAGTATTACAATGCTTTGAGCTGCAGGAGTGAAGCAATTGTTAGAGACCCCCTCAAGATTTTCAACAACTGGTACATTTAAACAGAAAGATTTAAACCCCACTTCATCTTTACAAACTGAGGGGCAGGAGGGGAAGGATGATCTTTAATGTTAGCAATGCAAAAATATAAATTACACTCCACAACACTAACTTCTGCACTTTTGAAACAAAAATGCTCATTACTTACCAATCTGGTTAGCATTAATCAACAACCTCATGGCATGACAAACCACCTACCCATAATTACTAATCAACCACAGGTGGTCAGCTGTGGGGAGAAGCATGATTACAGATCTATACCAAATGTACTACAATTTATTCTGTAATGGAGATCAAAAATGAAGAGTCAAGAATGAAACTGTAGTTTAGTCAAATCAAATATATTGTATCTACTTTTCTGCACAACTATGTACAATAGATGAAAGTTATATGTGAAACCCAAGAGACTCTTGAAAACTGACTGATACCTTTGAAACGCTTAATATCATTTATTGCATTTGCACACATATAATGTAAGGGGACCTGGTATCAATATTCAAACAAAGCCACGAGCTGCTTGTCAACACCTTTCTCTGAACAATTAGTATTTTGTCCTCAAGATTGTTATTTTTTTTCACAGTGACTCAATTCATTTATAGTTTCAGAGAGAGTAGTATTTCACAGAGACTGAACAGATCAAGTTCCTTGACAAATTCATTTATAAAATTAGTTCCCATGTTTTCCAGAAGCATAAAGATCTTCCTGTGACTAAGGCATGTGACACACAGCCATGGGCTGAGCCCCAACCAGAATTCTACTTTCCTGCTGAGCTCCAGCTTCCTTTCTGTTCTACCTACCACTGTAATCTTCCCACCCACCTTGGATCAGTGAAATTGTAACAATTACTTTTGCACACCCACCTAAACCAGAAGCAGCCATATTTTAGCATTGTACTAAAAATGCTATTAAAATACGTTTTTACATCTCAGAATGACAAGTATAAGCAAAAACCTTGACGAACATTTACATACTACCATACCTGCTGAGAAAAATCAAAATGGTCTTGATACAACAACCATAAGGTATTCTGCCATATGGTTAATATTTAGGCTTTGTTTGCTCATTAAACTCCACAAATATTTAGAAGAAACACGATGAAGTGGAAATGCATCAAACATCACAGGTAAAAAGGAAATAAATTCAGTTGAAAGCTATGAGAAATTGCCCTAGCAAATGTTTATATTAGCTTTCTTCTTTGCCAATGACAATAGAAAATAAGAGTTAACTGCCTGTTACAGTGACATGATGGTAGCATTGTGTGTCATCCTGAAGAAAACCTGAGCTTGAAGCAACCTCAGATGACTCATCCGTCAGATGGTGGAGACTAGGAGAAAAATGAAAGCAATGTTTTTACTTCCTGGGACAGGCTTAGTAGCTTAGAACATCACTTTTCACACCCTGCCTGCTGATCCATAAGATGATACCTATTACTGTCCTTAAGATGATAATACATCCTATTCTTTTGCAGAAAACAAGGTTCTCCAAAAAGAATCAGTTTCTGAGGGGTGAAGAGGAAAATCAGGGTTGAAGAAAGCAGCAATAGATGTCTTGGAGTAAGGAGACAAAAACAAACATTTACAAAAATGTTTTGTAAATAAGCTTAAGGACAACCAATCATAACTTACAAAAACCAAACTACATCGGTAACACGTATCTACTATTTTAAATACTTACTGTAATACCATGGGATGGTCCCATATGTTGCACATGAAGGCCTGGGGAATTGTAGTAAGACATTCCAGCTCTAGTCAGTGAAGTTGGTGGTGTGAAACCAACTGTGTGACTTGCATATGACAGACCTAAAATTGTTAAAACAAGGTAACATCAACATTCTTGTTTGGTATTAAAAACTAAAGTGTGAGGGGTTTTTTAGATTTTTTGGTTCTGAATCAATGATAGTCTAAAAACTGGTAAGTGCTGCAGATTATACATCTAGAAAACACTAATTGTGCTGAGATGTGTGATGCAAATTTATTTTCTTTTTCCTGTAGCATACTACCATACGTTTCAAACATACATTATTCAATGTTAAACCTAACTTTTCACTTAGGATAAATGGTGTAAGACTCCCATAGAAGTCTAGTTGTAGTCTGTAAGTATTTCCATTCAGCATTCCATTTCTCCACGGAGCAAATGGCTCCTTGAACTACATACAGTCTGAAGAAGCAGAGAGGTTGTGCCTGGAGAAGGCATCTAGCATGGGTCACAATGAGGTTCCACAAAAAAACTGGATGTAGGTGGCTCCTCCAAGGCATACCAGATCTGCACCGAGGCTCTCTCCTCTTTTGCCTCAGTGCTTTAAAGACCTTTGAGGGTGGGAAGTTAAAACATGCTGGGAAATGTTACTAGCTGGACTAGGCTAGCAACTAACATTTAAAATTACAACTTGTTTTCTCTACATTAAGGAAAGCCCAATATTCAAAACTGCAAATATCTAATTCTTTCATCCAAGTTTTTCCTATCTGTAAGAACTCAGTTATAAAAATGCAGAGGTTCCTGTATAGATCTATGTAACCAAGGAAAACAGAAACAGCAACTGCCAAATGCTTAAAGTTCACAGCTTAAAGTGTTCTGAACAGTTTGTTTCTCAAAAGAGCACATTTTCCAAAACCTTTTGCTCCTTTCTGCTTTCTGACAAAAATACCATGAGAAGGAGACAGGACTTTTCTCAGCTGTTTACAATCAGACTCAAGCAACTGCTTTGGAGAATAATGACCAAAAAACATTTCTGAAGGCCTATTAAACTTTTATAACACCACACTGGATTTAACAGTTTTCATACTTCAACACTAAACCAATACAGAACAGTGTCCCTGCAGCAACACCCAGCATCATCCCTGTCTGCATGCACCTGTGTTTCTGTCTACAAGAGATGAGACAAGATCTCAAGGAGAAAAGAGAACAAGCCTCAGATCACTAATGAAGTCATATAAACAGATCTCCTTTGCCTCCTTCAATTCTGTTTGATTCTGTTACATCCTCAATATATGTCTAGTGCAAACTACAAGTTACTCCAATGGAATCCCTGCCACTACATAGTAACAACAAAATTAATCTGCCTTTTGACTACACAACCTAATAAACTGTAGAACACACGTATTATATTTAAGTGCTTTTGTAAGCACAAGGATAGAAACAACTCGATGTTCAGGGAGGTGACAAGGCAGCCAGCCAAACGTAAGAGCCTAGAAATAATGGACAAAACAGAGCCACCTTTGTAATATGGCAATTTTGAACAGTTTTGGAATAATCCAGCTCCACAAGCTTGACAAATCCAAGTCTACATGGCAGCCAAAGAAGCAAAACCAGAGCAGTGCACATACATCCAGGACAGTTCATCTCTGCAGCCCCAAACATCTATCTAGCCTAGTGGCACAGAACAGCTTACCTACACTGAATTAGAACAACTAATCCCCAGCTGCCTAGGAGCAGCTGTAATTACACTATCTTCAAAGTTCTAGAAGATTTCTAGCACAGATCACTGTGCTAGAAATCTCAGCAGTATCCCAGCTTCAAAGAGTCTTTAAAAGTAGTATCCCAAGCCATGCAGGCACAAAAGAATGGGATTCAGAAAGCAGAATCCGATCCATTGAACCACATTATCCACAAGGAATTACAGCACTTCTAACTGGTTACAAATTCTGCTTCCACATATTCAAGGCACGTCATTTCCCAAATGAAACATGCCAAGCCATACAAATACTTGATGCAACACACAGTCGTTTTATTATTCTGTGCTGATACTTTTGATATCCTCTTACTCTTAGATACAAAATACTCTCAAAAACTGTTTGTTTTCATCCATTACTGCATTCATTTATCCCAGACAGCTCTACAAAATTCCCTATTGATCTCATTAGTTCTCTAACAAACTGCTGCTTCTATTTTTCTGAAGTCTGAAACTCCCCAGCTGCTGATATTAATTTATCAGATGAAAAGGAGATTAATGCAGCTGCCTGTGCAGACAAGCTAGCCTGGAACACTTACCACACCAACATTTCCAAACTCATAAACTCTGTTAGAAACAATCATTTCAGCTGTGCTTCAGAGTGTGTCTCAGCATCCCCTGTCTGTGGGATAAAATTCTCACTCTTGTATTAACTACTGATGGGAAGTCAAGTCCACAGGGAACAAGGAATGCACTTCAGACTCAGCATAGGAACAAACTGACAGAGTTCTCCTGCACTGACTGACACATCAGCACCTAAACAAGGGGGCATTGCTAAGTACTGTAAGATGCAAGCCTGTGAGTTAGCAGGTAACCTGTCCCACACAGAGCTGTGTTTCTAAGCCCTGTGTGCCTGCAGACCCAGCCTGCAGCTGGACACTGTACTGTGTAAAGGCTGCACACACAGAACCATGAACACCCAGTCGTTACTCCAGAGCAGCTGTTGGCACAACTACACTTCTGTACACACAGTTACAGGAAAGGGATAAGAAAATGTGTTTCACTTTCTTGGTAACACACCTTGCAAGTCAAGTCATTTGGCTCATTTCAGAAGTGCCAAAACCTTCTGAAAACTCAGTCACACTGCTCATCTCTAACATCATAACATGGCTTACGGCCATAGCTGGTTTTCACACATGCAACACCTGGATGAAAACTATTCACAGTCCTTTGAGAAACCACAGTCGACCTTGAAAATTAAAGGATCTAAAGGCATTTGATATGTTCTAGCAGACCTGTGTAATAAAATGTCTCATTCCCACCTTGTGTCAACACAGAACACATCTTATCTGCCTGGCAGGTTCTAGAGATGAAATGTGGGAAAGCCAGGCATGCACAATTGACTTCTTTATGTATAAGGTGTGAGCACCGTGTAACACCTACTGCCAACAAGTTGTAATGAATGTCCAAGTGCAATTTTAAGGGATTTTAAATTTCTGTCAATAAATGTGTTAGTAACACAAATGAATTTCATTTGACTTAAAATACATTTAGTAATTATAAACTCAGAACAGGTTGGTTTGCTTCTGTTATACAAAGTATGTGAGACAGGAATTATTAATTTTACAGTTATTGCTTAATAATAGAAAATAGCAGAAGTAAAAAAGCCATTTCTCTACTGAAGAGAAATGAAAATTGACTTTTTTCCCCAACATGTTTAAGATCAAACTTCTGCAAGAAGTTTTGATTCAGAACACAGTATCAGTCTCATTACTAATTCTTCATCAGACCCTAGATATCCATTTGAACTATGTGTCCTGTTGAGCAACTTTTTTGGGAAGGGAGCGGGGGGAAAAGACAGCGAGAGAGAAAAAAAGAGCAAAAAAGAAATTAAGTTCAAGTGATAGCTACTTAACTGATCTTCAATATCTGTCCACAGATCTGAAATATAGAATATCTGGTCACCATCCAAGAACATGCTGCACTAGAGACACCTAAGACAAAACTATTCTTGCATTTATGATGCAGGGTTTTTTCTCCAAACTAGCTTTGAAAGGCTACTGACCTAAATATATTAATAGGGCACGTTACTATGTGATGCATACAATAATTTTAGAAACTGGGTTAAATATTTACCAGGTGATATAGGTCTGCTAGAACTTGGTGAGGGTGTATAAGGGATAGGACTGGACACAGTGCGAGGTCTTAATCCTTGTGCAGACATCTCATTAAAATATCTAACAAAAAAAGGCAAAGAATAATTAGATCAAACCTTTTAAAATGTGCCATGTTTTAAATGTTTCACTGTGATTTTTTCAATTCCCATAAGAATTACATTAGGAAGTCATGACAGGAACTCTTGTCATTGCTGACACTGGTTTAACTTTCCATGGAAACAGCTGGACTTATCTTAGGCATTTGCAGCTAAAACCATACAAGTTGCATATGATTCAATAGTATATATTAAGGTCAGAGATGTAAACCCTGTCATCCAATCTGACCATTCTACATTCTTGCACTTCACACATCATTTCTACATTGAACTGAAAACTTGGTTGGCTGGAGTGTATCTTCCAGAAAGGTATTCAGCACTAATCTGAAATCATGAAAAAGGGTGAAGAAATCATTAAAGTACTAATAATTTGTTCCAACAGCTGATCAGCCATAGCATTAAAAAAATCTCCTGTTTCCTACTTGAATCCCTCTGGTTCCAATATTTAGACATTTGCTCATCTTGTCTTCTGCCACTGGAAGAGAGAGACACTTTCAACCCAGGACCATCTCACTAAAGCTACTTCTAGGCTGTGTTGCAAGACACCTCCCACACTTCACTATGATAAACTGAACAGAACCTGAGGCAAGGCATTTTTCCCCACCTGTAATAATTTTAGTGCTTTTTATTTGCCCTTCATTCACTGACTACAGTGAAACTTCTTCACAGATATCAAGTGCTACAGAAAAGGATAAAAATAATACCAATTGCTCCTACTTGCCACTTACTGTTTTTATCTCAAGAGATTTTATGGTTTTGTTTGTTTTTTTTTTTTCCACAGCACTAGGCTGGCAGTCTCAGGTTGAGTTGCTTAGGCACTCTCCACTTAGATTTTTCAGTCACTCTCTGGATTTGATGCCCCCCTGCTCACTTTCTCCATGTGGTTGCTAGTCAGTTCATGTGGGTTTATATCATTAGATTCAGCTGTGTTTCTCTACTGGACACAGCAGAGCAGCAGGACAAAATTGCTACCTAACAGCTCTTTGACTCTTTACTTGTCTCCTCTTCTACCAGTGTGTTTGCAGGAATTCTTAGTAGCTGCATTTATTTCCTCATCATAATAAGAAAAAAACAGTAATATGGAACAGCATTAACATTACTCCTATTTCATGAACTCATAATGACTACTTTGAGGTCAGTCCATACACTATTTGAAACATATTTTGATGCTGCATTTTGCTGTTCTTTAACCAGGATATTCAGAATTAAAAAGCCACATGCCCTAGCACAGGCAGTACACTGTAGTGATACCAAGGCTGGTTTGAATTTGGATAGACCAGGTAATAAAAGTAGCTGCAATAGAGAACAACAGAAAACTAACAAACTAATAAATTAGAGTTTAATTAAATATACAAGTTTTTAAAAGAGCTACCAGTGGCAAGGTTAGTTAAACTGAACTAAGCTCCTTCTGCAATACACAGTAAGTTCCAATGCAGCCCAGTGTGTGTGTTGCAGCAAGGCAGCATCTCTGATTTAATCCCCTTGGTAGTACTCTACACAAATAGAGTTTCCTCTAAGTCATGCCACTACCTGGCCCAGGTGATGTAGAACAGCAGCACCCTGTTAGCATGCATCCTGGGTTCAGGTATTACCCTGCTGCTCCAAAGAACAGGATGAGGATTAAGACAAAGGTACTGCTGTTCTGCAGAAAGAGGCTTTGGGAGAGCTGTGTCTTTTACATTCAGGAAAGCATCTTCATCTACTCTCAGCTAAAGACAATAATTATCATCAGCTAACAGAATGCAACTGAAAGAAATAGACAGCAGATCCATCACCACCATCATTTTTAGGAAGATGTAGGCTGACAAAAATTGACATTTTAAAACCATTATTGCACATAGTTCCACAAGTATTTTGTCTTCCCGGGTTAACTACTAATGCCTGCTTTGTCCTTCACTTTGCTTTCTATTACTTACACTGCAAATACTTGACTTGGAGTTATTCTGTCAGGCCTTTATAGTACCAAAAAAATCAAACATGACAATTTCTTACAAGTACAGAATAGTTAATCAAATTCTCCTGCATTTTCCTGGTTACCACTACTTACAAGTGGGTGATAAAAAATTATTAGGATATTCTGCAATTTTGGATTAATACTGGCAATTCTCATAGATTTAGATTTTGATTGTACTTCCATTATAATGTAAATAGTGGAAGAAAAGATAAGCCTAATAAGAAAAAATTCCAACCTCAGAATCCCCAATTTCTAACAATTTAATTTATATAGCATTTGCTACATCTTAATACCAGATGCTAATGCAATATAGGTCAAGTTGCCTTGGTGTTTCATTAGAATGAACACACTACTTTGAGCTTTAAGGGTACTCCTTACCACAAAATATCTGGTACTTTGTTTCTGGTAAATTACATCTTATAACAAATATATTAAGGACCCAAAAGGAAATAGAAATCTCTCAGTATCAGAAACAATACACAGCACAGAGTAACTTTTTTATTTATTCTAAAGAACCACCATAAATCCAAAATAATATACAACAATACAACCAAATTATGAGCATTTGGTAAGAAATAAGAATGTTTTATTCAAAATGTACTTAAAAGACTCTTTCAAGATATAATGCTGTCATATTTCTATGATGTGAGAAAACACTAAAAGGCATGATATAAACCATGAAAAACTCAAGACTATCTGTAAGGTTAGGGCAAGCAAAGCAGCTTGCAATAGAGAAAAAAAAATCAAAGATGTTATGGTTTGGACATCAGGAACAACCTGACAGTTCTGGAAATGCTTCCTCTCTTAAAGGTTTTACACAGTATCCCTTTGTATTTGGCTGAATACATTTTACTTTCTGCAAAGGACAAATCAGCCCAAGGTGAAGATGATGTCCCTACCTCACAGAATTCCTTGCAGTTACCAAGTTGGGGCAAAACAAAGGTGTTGTGATCAAATTATCCTAATTCTCAACTCAACAGCTGTATTTATTTCAATATATATTACCAAACCCCTAAACGATCATCAGATATAAATATTTTCTTCCTCACTGTTAAAACTAATGCAATTTCTGTACCACATTGATACAATTCCTGGACTATGCTGAAATTTGATATGCATATTAAACCCACATACAAGTTACTTCTAAAATTATTCTACAATATTCAAAAAGTAGTATAAATACTGCTAAATAAGTCCAACACATCTGGATGGCCAAAAAAATACAAACCTTTCATCGTCCATTTCTAAGCTGGATTCACTTTCTGACAGTTGTCTGCAGAGAGCTTCCCTACGTTCCATTTCCCTCTGTAATTTTCTTTGAAGTCTCAAGTTTTCTTCTCTCATATGTCGCTCCTCTTCTAAGTATTGTGCCATCTTCTCTGAATCTGAAATTCATTGTTTTGTTAGAAGTTGATTAAAATGCAATTTCTCAGGCAGCCAAGTGTGTTGTGCCTAATTTTACTCCAACACTTCAAGATGAAGGTGTAGAAAATGCTCAGGATAGATCACTGAAAATTTTCACCTCTAAGTCATTAGTTCAAAGCTTAATTCAGAACAGTAGTTACTAAAATAAACTATTGCTTGACATCAAGTCTGAAAATAAAATGTAAGAAAAACAAATAAAAACTGCTTCCATGAACCAAAAGTGCTTATTAAAATAAATCTGAAAAGAAAGAAAAATTTGATTAAGAAAACACTACTAAAACCATTTAAAAAAACCTGATTCCTGCTCCATTAAAATAATGCTATTTCACATTTACAAAGATTTTCCTGCAACATACTGAAGAAATTATTTTAAAGGCATATTTTAATTTTGAAGGAGGAAGCAAAACACAAGTTCTGAAACTCCAAACTCAAACTTGTATTAAAATTGCTACCTTATATATATTCTACAGCACTCTTTCAATTACACATCTTATAGAAACTGTCCAACAGAACATGTACCAATATTTAAATACTAATATTAAAACTATATTCAATTTTAATGTTAAAAGTCAACAAGAGGTTTACTCTTTACATCAAAGGGCAATTGAGTTGTCAGTTCTAAAGTTCAGCAAACATCACTTAAATGATTTTTTAATCATTTACAGATTATTTACAGTGATAAAGTCAAATTATGAAAAGCTACAAAGCTTTGTGACAGATTACTTAACAAAATGGAATATATGATGAAGACTTATGAGACACATAGTGTATTTTGTGGGATTTTGTAATGTTTGAACAAGCTTACAGTTAAATCCCTGACATTAGGAAAACCCAAAACAATTCATCATGCTCTGTCATTACTCCTTTATGCAGCAACCTTCAAGGCAAACAATATTCCTGTTTTAGAAATCTGTTCCCAAACTATTAATGACATGTGATTTATCTCTCTTCTGCGGAAATATCACTTTTAAATGTAACAGTGTTGCTTCTTGTACACTATTATCATACCAAACCAGTGTGTTTCAGAAACAAAAAAGTAATACAAATATCAGAAGTTCATAAGCAGATTTCATTAAGTACTTAAGGAGAATACTAGAGGCTCTCTAATGACTATGTATTACAAACACCAATCTGAAAACTGCATTTCAGTTTCATCTTCTGCTGGCACATTCACCATTCCTACCAGCTCTGCTATTTGTACTGCAGTTCTGTTTAACCTGTTCACAGAGGGAGAGAGTCCTTTTAAACCTAACTCTTATTTTCAATGTCAATTTGACATTAATGCTTTCAATTTTTTACTCTGTATCACAGTAGCTCAAAAAGAAACCACTTAAAAAAGAGAGGATACTTGAAATGAAAATAATTAGGCTGGATTTGCACAAAGAGTACTTTTAATCTAAGGCCTTGCTCTTGTTCTGAACTTTAGTAAGTGAAGGCTGCGGTGCAGAATTTGCAAGTACAAAGATTAGCTGCCCTTATCTTCTTTTAACAGCCACAAATTATTAGTGCCACAAGCTTGTGCACAAGGTCTCCGCAAAAGAGCACTCTTGATCCATCAGCTCTGTCTTGAAGGAAGGCTGCTGCCTCTAGCAGGCTCCTTCTCTAAATGGATGTTGAAATATTCCAGTTAGCCTGGCTGGCCAGAGGGGGATGACACTGACTGCTCTGCATTTGCCCAAACTTTTCTGGCCATGTGGTATCTAGTCACTCACCAACTGCAGTGTAATGCTACTGCCTCAGAACCAGGCAGAACTGCTGACTCTCAGACAGGAATCTTAGATTCAGCTGGAAGGAACGAAGGACTGGCACTGCAAAGTCCAAGGGAAGGTGCCAGCAGCCTCCTGGCAGCTGAACCCATGTGCTCAGTGCCCAGCCCCTTCCTGGGAAGGCAGGGAAAATGCAGGTCCCACTGCTGGGCAAGGAGCCCCAGCCCTGCACAACAGGAACGTGATGACTTCTACACAGCTCTTTATGCTCCTGAGCCATCTTACATAGGAAAGGACACAGAAAATTAATGCTGCTATACTGTGCAACAGCTGCCTCAGGTTGCCACAATCATTAACAAGTGAAATTCTTATATACAGCTGACCTTTATTTCACTAGCTGTTAATTCTTTTGAGTAATTCTTAATTTGCAACATGACTCCTACAAAGTAGGCCATAAATATGTTTTGAAAAATTGGTATGTTGAAATACTGCTAAGTTTCTGAAGAAAAACAAAACAAAACAAACAAACAAAAACAAAACAAAACAAAACAAAACAAAACCAAAAAACAAGAAACACACACACACAAAAAACCCCCCCAACAAGATAGTTATCTCTTTTTCTGGCACAAAACAGTCCAGGATTGTTTTTTGATTCTTTCAGACATCCTTTTAGTAAAGCTAAAGAACCCCCTAAAACAACAGTATAAATACATGAACAAGCAATAGCACTGCAATTATGAAAATGTTGTAATCCAAACCTGTCCCACTTTTCTTCCACTTCTACCTTAAATTCAAACTCAAGAAAGTACATTTAAAAATCTTACGATGCAAAAACTTCAGGAGATTTGAAACAAGTCATTTACTCACGCTGTAACTGTGCAGCTCTCAATTGTTTCTTTAACCTCTCCACTTCATTCTTTAAAAACCTGATATGTCTCATCATATTTTCTGGAGAGTCTATCTCCATTGATATGTCTCTGGGTGATGGTGGAGCAGATACCGGCTGGTCTAATTTCTCCTGCAAAATTCTGTATGAAAAACAGTGCAAACTTTACTTTCCATTCTAATGAAAACCTCTTGTATCCCCCAGAAAGTTATTGCAAGGATTCTGACAGGTATGTAGGGTTTAACTACTGTTTGAGGGGAGATAAACTGGGGAGGAGTTATAATGTTTCATTTTTTAATTCAAAATAAAAAAGGTAAAATTTGTTGCCCTAGTACAGAAGAATTTTCTAACATATTCAGACATTGACATATATTACAACATATAATCCAGGAAAAATAAATTATAGACTATAAATAGTTACCTCAGTTTTGTCCTCAAATGCTACTTATTACACAAAATTTTTGTGTAAGAAAAATCATTTATTCTCTTAAAAGTTTTTACATTTATGTTCTTGGAGAAAGGAAGTGATCTTTAGTGAAGATTAAGCAAAGTATGTCTATCTTGAAATACAGGCTTCTCTGCATTTCACCACTATCAAAAGAATTTCACAGACATTTTCTGAAGGACAGTAAAATAGGCTCCCTTTTTTTTTTTTTTTTTTAATTTCCAAAGAGAAAGGCATTAAGGTGATCCATACAATCAAGGTTTCAAACACTTCCAGTAACTGATGGTAAATTCAGGAGTAATGAACTTCTGTCATGAAATAAGCACATGGTAGATAGTAAAGGTTCTCAATGATGATTTTTGGAGGTAACATAGGAGTATTTTCCACCCTGAAAGAAGGAAACTTTAGAAGGAACATGTTGATCGGCCCTGAAGAGCAGGGCCTATGCAAGCATAACCTTTTGTAAGGTGCAGTATCCACGTGTACCACACAAAATTCCTAAAGCTGGGTCTGACTCCAGCACAGCTCCTCACAGGGAGGGGCACAGTCTGAGATGAATCAAACCAGAAATGCTTTAAAGGCTTTAAATCTTAAGATACACAAAAATCCTACCAAAGGCTCATCCTGCTATGCATTTACCACTGTTGAATATCACATGTACCTCTTCAGAGCACCTTCCACACAGCAGGGCTCTGTAAAATAAAGCTACAAAACCTGCAGTTCATTCAGGCTCAGGTGTTTTCTGAGGCCTCAGCCAAGATTCAGAGAGTCACATTAACATAACAATAAACACATTAAAAAAATAAGGTATTAATAATCATTAATCATTATTCTCTCCTATTTCCTCCGCAAAGTGAGTTCTTGTTATTATAGCATTTAAGAGATGGTTGCTTTCATACATATTTTTAATTTTAGCTGTTCCATTAACATAAAGAGTCACTGTCTTAAATTCTACTAAAGAAGCATTGGCAAGTCTCAATGACATGAGTGAAGACCACTGAGAAAAAGCTGAAGTTTTCTTTAAGCCAGATAGGGAAAAAACAAGAGCTTCTCATATAACGCGCACAGTAAAATACCATGAATTTAAATCTGACCACAAACCAGACCCTTTAAAAAGAGGCTATCAGCAGTTGAAAAACTTCAATAAATCCCTTCAAGCTTTCCCAGGTAATTTCTTATACTGGTTAGTTTTATCTACTTTAAGCAATCAATGAATCATGCAAACAAGGAACTTTACAACTGCTTCATCTTCCATGTTTTCACTGATAAGATAACTCTTGTGGGACAGAGATGAACCTATTTAATCCAGAACATGATGGATTAAAAACCCCTCCCATAGTAAGGAGTGCACTGTAACAAGACAAACCGTTTTTCTGCTTCAAGCTTATCCATCCTCTTCCAGAGACGATTCACTAGTGCTTCTTGTTCCTGTTCCAAAGTATTTTCAAGGTCAATCTTCTCACGTCTTAGCTGGAGAGGAAAAACAGTTAGTGAAAATGATGGGCATGTATTTTTTGCAAAGCACTGTCATTAGGAAAGCTCCAACAACACCATTTTACGTAATGCTTTACAGGAGCAAGAAGAAAAGGAAGAAGAGACACAATTCAGGTACAATGCACTGGAAAAATCAAGAGATTCAGTAGTTACACACTTGTTATCTGCTTAACACAAGTCCTTCTCAAAAAACTTGTCTCTGGCCAATAAGCAGGAGCATCAACCCAGGACATGCAGACACTGATGACATGACAAACCTATTTAAAGACACCTCCTGTTCCATGAATCTATGAAATTCAAACTGAATTTACTGCTCACTACAGCAATGTTTATTCTTTTGAAACGCTTTAGATGTTTTTAATGGAAGAATCACAGTTAAGTAATCCAGAAATGGAAGAAAAGCCATGTTTGCCTTGTGTGCCTACTGTTAGATAAAGGACATAACAAAAATAGTAAAGAAAAAGTTAAGTGAACTGCCTAAATGTTACTGTATCAATCCCTATTAGCAAAACAAATGTAATTCTAGCTTAGCAAAGGCTTTATGAAATTAAAAGCTTAACTTGACATTAATCATGTTTACTTACTATGTGAACAAGCATTCTTGATTCTACAAGTTAATAAAAGACATAATGTAAAATCTTCTTCTCTAAAGTTAATAAAAGAAGATATCATGTAGACCCACACATGAAGAAACCTATTATTAGTATTTAAGAAGAAATACAGTGCAAGTATTATTAAGACAGGAGAATATTAAGAGGCACAGCTGATCTTACTCTGTAGCAATATAGCTGAAGTCAAAAATTGTCAATAACGAAATATTTGGGAACAGATCAACACCTTCACAGGTGGAAAATAGCATGGAAGCATTTTCCCAAGCCAAGCCTTGGTTAAAACCACTTTTCTGCTGGGCAAATAATCTCACATTAGAAAATGGAAAGACTGAAAACAGAATTAAGCGATTTCCATTTACTACATCACTGGCTGAAGGGCTATTGCAGCACCTAAATCTGTAAACTATTAGTGCTAACCACTAAATTAATACTGAGAAACCCAAACAAAATATAAACTTACACACTTCAGGTACCAGTGCAAGTTTAATGAATGTACAACTTTCTCCTTTAAAGGTTAGAGGAATTAGTTACTGTGAGCAGAAGCAGACATATGTTGATGAGTAATAGGGAACAGACTTAGAAACACTGTCTAGCAAATCTTTCCATGTTTGAGTTTCCAGATGTACATTAACAGCTCAGGGAACCTACATCTCAATAAAAGAGAAGTCAGAAGCAACATGCTTCAGCCTCCCCAGGAGGATGAGAATTTGGATCCTGACCAACACTTCATTCCCCACACGGCTGGAGGTGGAGTGGTAGGAAAGCAAAGGGCTCAGGAGCTCCAGGAGTGCAGGGCACTCTGCCTCAGGGCTCCTCAGCTAGCCTGGCCAATGCTCAGGGCTGGGAAAGTCCAGAGGGAAGAAACTATGGAAAATGTCCTGGGAATCTGCACACTGTGCTTCTATATTAGCAAAGCCCAGCTCTCCACTACACTGCACAGCTATCTAGATAATCACGAGATGAAAAAGGTGTGAATGCAGGTATGACCTCTGCAGCATCATTTCAATGCAGCATGGCTTAGACTCACCTACTCTCAGTCTTTTTACAACTATGTTTTGATCTAGCAACAAACAAAGCCACAAGAACATATAGGTGAAAAGAAATCCATACCTTTTAATGGTAGGAAGGAGAGCACATTGGAATTTAAAGACAGAGTAAACTATTTATAAACCCGGATTTGAAAAACCTAAGATTACATTTAATATTATAGCACCCATCACCAAGGCAGTGGAATGCATTAATTATAAATATGCTTGTAGGTGAGCGTGCACAATCCAAAGTCAAACCATCAGCAACAGTACACAAATAAGCCTTGTGTTGTGCCCTGAAGCTGCTCTGACAGAACACCAAAGAAACCAGGCGAAACAGATCTAGAACTCCACGTTTCCAGCAAGATAAAAACATATTGAAAACAGGGATCTTCCTTCCCTGGTCATGAGTGTTGTGCCAGTTTCTCCCACTGTCAGAATTTTAAAGCTTGCAGGAAGAACACCTTGAATGGCACCTACAGCAGAAGCAACTGCAGCATCCTGTTCAGAGTTGTGAATTCAAAGAACTGGTGTATTTAGCTTGGTACTCGATAGTTTCAGGTGTACTTTGAAATGTATTCTAGTCAATGAATTTTTTAGAAATGTGGTAGTATTCTGAAATTAAATAAACAGGATGGAATTACGCTCAGGACCAAGCCAGCAGCTCTGCCAATGCTAGTGTCACTACAGAGGTTCAGAGCTGAATTCCTATCAAACATCACTTAATTTTGACCACTGAAACAAGGAAACAAGGAAACATTACTTGCTTTTCAGACCTTAAACTTCTCTTCAGGGGAAGAGTAAAATTCCTTTTAACCTTCCTCACTACCCACTTCTGTTTCTTCTTACTCTCTCACACAAGCACTTACTTTACTTAAAAATGCAGCTAAAATATCCATTGTATGTGTATTCCTGTATTACTGCTTTGTCAGCTGTCTTGCCAACTTATTTACAAGCACAACTGTTCCCTTCTGAAATGGAGGTCTTCCAAATCAAAGTTGAATATGCTCATCTCTGCCTATGCCTACTATCGCAAATTTTAATTCTCTGCTGCTCACCTCCACCTTGCCATTTGTATCTTTAATTCTCTGCTGCTTTCCCAGAAAATTTTTCCTGAGGATTTTATCATCTCGTGTTTGTTCTTCTCATTTCAAAGCAGACATAGGAGCTGATTATTAGCAATTTACTTGTTATTTCTCATCTCCTAACTGCATCAATTTTAGTTTCTCACTGCACTGTATGAAGTAGAAAAGCAATTAAAAATAGTAACAGCAAGACTCCACACACTTGGCCTCTGTAGGGCAATCCTGACAGCTATTTATTTCCTATCAAACCACTGAACTGTAACACAGAACATTATTGCTCGTTTTAACTGAGCCATTCAGTTAATGAAATAGTCACATGCTATAAATTTCTTCACCATTTGCCTTCAGAGAAGAATGCTCTGCTGCCTTCAAGCTGATTCAAGAAATTATTTCAGGTCACATTTGAACCCTAAGATCCAATTTAATTTTTAATAAGGAATAATATTCTATGCAACCACAAATCAGCTACCTACTGATCACCTGTGGTATAAGCAGTTCAGATGAAAAAAGGCAAAGGAGAAATAAAGAACACAAAGCATAGATAATTCATGTTCTCTATTCTAAAAACAACATTTTAGTGAACATATGCTGTAATTATCTGCTCACTGATCAGTGATAGATCTCAATGCAGCCCAGCTCAAGCCCTGTTTAACAGGTGTTCTGAAGGTCGTGTTGCAGATCGTGGCAAGCCCTCTTCCTTAATTCCCTCTGTGTGCAATAAAGGCAACATGACTCTCCTCACAACTTTGAGTTGCTTCTTGCTAGGTACAGCACATGCCCAAGGCTGCTGCTTCAGCTGGTTAATTAGCACAATCAGCACTTTTAATTTGTGTAAGGAAACAAAGAATGCTGAAGCCATAAGTAAGCTGACATTTACTCTACCTTAATGTGAGAGAAAACAAAGGCATACGGTGAATTACACATAAATTTACATGGAATTTCTAAGCAAGAGTGACAGCCAAATTTTAACATCTTCACAACGTTTTCAAAGCCAGATACTAAAGGCCTTTGTACACCTATGCTTTTTGAACAGTGTATCATTGACATTTAGATGTAGCAACAAGTTTCATGTTTTATGATTTCACAAGTCTGTCTGTCCAGAAGAATGAGACAAAAACAATACCATGAAGATTTCAGCTGTGGCTCATGCTAACATTTCAAAGACTACAACAGCTTAGTGTGTTAAGCTTACTTTGCATTTTGATTAAGTGGCAGCCACCACCACCTTGTGGCTAAGAGAGTTATTTCAACCTGATGCTAATTTCCATGCTGGGTAAGGATTTGTTGGCAAATACATATTCCTACCTTTTAATTTTTCAGTTTGTTCCACAGGTCTTTCCATTTAGAACGTTACCATGAAAATCAAGAGAACTCACTTGATCATTTAGATAGCCATTAACTAATTTATCCATACCAACAGAAAAGGGAGAATCATACAAAACTGGTAACAGTTCAGATTACCAGCAACAAAAAAGTTCCAAGGCGGAAGAAATCAGAGATAACGCACTATACTTATGGCACCTGAATTATTGGACTGCACGCACCAGAAATTCTGAAATCCTTTAACAAACCTACAGGTTTCATCAGTTTGCCTTTTAAGTCTTTTGCCTTTTAAGACCAAAAAGGTTTCTACTGAGACCAGTGAGATGCTTTGATGCAGATGCCTAAAATCAGATGTCTAAACATCCCATTGAAACACAGCCAAACAAGTGGTGTTCTATCTCTGCAGTCTTCATGACTGTCTAGGCAGAAAGGGAGCTGGATGGGGTTGAACTACAAGGCTTCTGAAGAATACAGCTGACAACTCACACTTCCAGGGCTGTGCTATCCAAGCTGCCACCAAAAGGTGACCTAGAGCACAACCAGACCACAAACAGATCATTTGCTACTGTGCTTAACACTATCAGAAGTGACAATCTTTTCTCAGCACCAGCATGATTGGAAGCTGATGAACAGCAACAAGCAGCATTATTTACAAAAATGCTGCATTTGCAAAAGTCACTGCTGTCCAGCAGACATGAAGGCCCACAGAAAGGCTACTAATAGATAGAATGGCCATGAAAAGAACTAATCCAAGCTTCTCATAATAAATTATATTACTTTTCTATTGCTCTGAAAGTTAAACTGACTTTTCTATATTCTCAATACTGCCCAGTTTCTTACACACTTAAAACATCAAGGCAAATCCAAGAAAAAGGAAGGACTTTTTCTCTCAGTCATATAATAATGAAATGAAAGTTACCTGCTCCAGGGTTAGCTGCTTCGAAATTGTATCATTTTCCAGTTTTTTAATCTTCTTCATCAGTTTGTTCACTTGAAATTCCTGTTCCTGTTCTAAATGCTGCTCCAGTTCAGCTTTCTCATGTTGCAGCTAAAAATTTAGGAGACATGTTAATATTTTAAACAAATAAAAGCATGGACTTAGGCACCTTTTGTACATTTATTTACACACTTATTCCTCCTGCATGTAAAATTCTCTACTGATACTTCTCAAAAAGCTTCAAAATGCACAACCCACCCAGCAGCCTTCAAAGGGGAGCATTTTAAACTGTGCTGCATATTTACAAAGCAGAGAAAAGTACATTTCCAACTACTGACTCAAGTCAAATCAAAATACGTTATTTTATATGCTATATATGATGTATTATAGACATTTCCAAAGTAAAAAATCTATCATAATGCATTTACATTATGATAATGTATTTTATGTTTACAAATGCATTAATTTTAATCTAAATGCCTCATCTCAAGAGCACCCAAAGCACAAAATGCAGGTCTTAGCATTTCCTTCTCTGGGCAGCTGAAAGCTGAAAATCATGACTGAAGTCATACTAATGAAATTGCTGTGCAATGAGTTTACAAACAACAAAAAAATTCTCTAATTTAAATTGTCCTGATGGCATAAAAATACTAGTTATTTCAAATCCATGTTATATATTTTCTTAATACCAAAGGGACTTTTTTTCATTTAATAGATACAATGGAAAAGAAAAATTTAACTCTCAAGGCTCACAGGCAGATGGAAACAACCCTCCCCTTTCATTTTAACATAAAGTATGGCTTGGAGTAGAGTCCCTCTGAGACAGGGATCTAAGTCTTCCTGTGGATAAAACAGTGTGACTGGCACCATGGGACAAACACAAGAACCTGACTCAGGGAAAAGCAAATGTCACCAACAATGGTGTAATTACATTGTGTTCTGACCATCCACTGAAAATTGCAGGCACCTTTTTCCACCTGCTTATTTTTTCTGTGCCAGTTCTTCTGGCTAGCACATAACAATCTCTAAGATCACAGTGTTCAAATGTATGAGGAAAACCTGAGGAAATGGAGAGACACCTCCCAGTCACTGACACAAATTAAGGTTGCTGGATAGCTAGAGTGAAGGAATAAACTTTGATTTTGAAACAAAACTGAAATTTGTTATTGTTAAAATAACAATAAATTTGCTCATTCATTAATTCAGTTCCTTTTGCTCCTATTTAGAGACAAAATGGTCTGTGAAGTGCAGCCTGGAAGAGAGATCAAGGCAAAAGGCTCATGGCGGAAGAGCACCAGGCAGACAGCAATTACTTGGCAATATACATATGGGAAAGTTTAGGGGTTGTGTTTTCAGGGTTTGTCAATGTTGAGATGTAATTTTTCACAATTTAAACCAAATACCAGAATAGTAAACTCTTAGAATAGAAAATATTGTCTTCATTTTACAAAGAGGGAGACTCCAAAATATATGAGTGGTGTCTGTCACCCATACAGGGTAAAATAATTTTTCCCTTTTATTTCCTTTGATCAAAAAACCAACCAAAACAATCAAAATCCAATTATTGATGAAACCTTAATGCTGAAGAATAGAACTGCTAACAATGACAAAATATCTCCTGGTACAATACAGACAGGATAGGTGGATAGTGTTTATTTTACTTAGTAAAGCAAAAGTTTTTCCCAACTGTTTTTAATTATGTGCAGTTATAGTAACCATGGTCTACAGATACACCTGCCAGTTAAAGAGAAGGAAAAAAATGTATTAGAAAGTGTCACCTTGATGCCAATGTCTTACAGACCTTGAATTGCATATGAAAACTAAAGGAGAATTTTCAGCTCCATAAGATTAGAGAAGGGTTTGGTGCAAGAGAAACAGTGACTAGTTTGAAGTGAGAAGAGGGCTATCAAGCACAAAGCTTAGCAGCAGGAGTGTGTCCCTCAGTTCACTTAAGTTCTAAAGAACTACAGCAATACTCTCTCTCTGCAGAAACAAATGTCCTTATACAATGTAGGACCACATTTACCTTCCTTCCTTACTGTACTGGCTCATTTCTGGGATAGTGGGAAGTGTTTTTATGAAGTAATGGAGCCAATGGATGAAGTTCCCCCTTAGAAAACAAACCCTCACTTATCCCCCCAACTATGACCTTCTACAGTCTATTTTTAGGGATTCCAGGCCCTCAAAAGCTGTCCACTTCTTCCTTTGCTGCATCCTGAAAGTCCTATTTATTAACAATTTTGTATCAGCAGTTTGCCTCCTCCTTATGTCCAGATGTTCATCAAATAATTGATAGATGAGCTGGCTGTTTATTCCACACAATCCCATTAGCATCCTTCAGCTGACACATGGTATGTTTGAGAGCAGGAAGGGTAATAGCTTATGTTTACAGACTTGCAATTTTTTAAAGAACTGTCAAGAATCAAACTTACATAAGAAACATTTCTGTACAGACATTCTATTACTTAACTTGCCTGACTACACATGCTATTATCTTGGTATGTTGTAACATCTTGCTTTCAAGGACAGCTACTTGGACCAATAAGTACTTCCAAAAATACAAGGGTGTTTAAAAAAACCTGAATTTGATTTTGAAAATTTTGCACAATTTAAAGTAACTGACTGTAAGATTAAACAAATGAAAAATAAATCCTTCTTCGGAGCAGCCTTGTTTCACAGATGGTAAACTTTCAACATTTACTACTTTCACTTTCAAAACAGTAACTCAGCAAGTCCATGTCCACTGCTGCAAGAACAGAGCCTGCATCAAAATGCTTCTCATGACACTCTGCAAAATACTATAATGACTAGGGATTGAGGATGCTATAAAAATTTTTTTCCAGGCTTTCCAGAGACTTCATCAAGTTAACAAAAATATCAATGCATGAGGTACACAGGAAAACATAGTAAATATATATAAGGCTTATAAGAACTTTATCAGGGATGCATATGATAAAAATCTTTTGTTTACTGTAAGATCTCTGTTGAGATGCATGTGCTCCTTCATTTCCTGCAATACTCAACCTAAATTATTAATAATTATGTGAAACAAAGGAAATCTGTCTAATAAAATTGTACATTCATTCATTTGGCTTGTAGAGACAGTGAAAGTTACAGTTATAAAAAGATGTAAGCAATGGCATGGCACCAGAAAGACAGTATTATTTCAGTGGAAACACCTTCCTTTATGTGCTACCATATCTGTTTAGGCTTAGTCTGGCATATAGTAAAAGGTTTCAAAATTAATTTCTTCTGATACTGCAAACCTGATGTCAGCCTGTGTTTTATAACAGCAATGCACAGGATGCTGAACTGGGAGATTCTTGCTGGCTGGTAGGAGGAATGCTGCAGTTCTGGCAAGCAGCTCCCACATTTAACATGTTTTAACATTCTGGGAGCTCTTTCCAGAGGCCAGGCTGAATGAATGAGAGGCCTAAGCCCCTACAATTGTGACAAAGGTCTGACAAAGCAACAAACACACAGGCACTGTGAAAGAAGTCCCTCTGCTAGGTGCCTTTCAACAGAGTAATACAGCAGTAATTTTGAAACAGGCACAGAGTTGTAAATACTTGAAAAATTGAGAGTGCAAATCATATGCAGTTTAGCAGAAGCACCTCTCCTCAGTTCCAAACTGCAGTTTCAGACAAAACAACAGATTCATATGCAGTTTTTTCCCTTCCTCATCCAAAAGGCAGGAAGCCATTTGATGTACAATGTCTGACAGCATGAATGCTCTAAGTCTAGTTTCAGGTCAGACCAACATTGCCTGGCAAACCCAGAGATTAAGAGTTAATCCCAAAGAACAGTGGTGCAACCAACTGGAGACTACTGTATTCCTGGTTAAGTCATTATCCAAAGTCTGCATCTAATTTAGCTAGAATTCCCTCCAGAGCAAAGATGCCAAAATGGAAATGGGCATTTATGAGTTCATTATTCTCCTAATAAAGACAGAATTGCTACACTTTAGTGAGTAATGGTAAGTATTTGCACTCACAAATCTCAGGAAATTAAAAAAAAAGAAAATTATAATTATCTTACCTTCCTGGTCTGAAAAACATTAGCCAGGAATGTATCCCTCCACCTGTATAATGGGAAGACTATCCAATTATAAAAAAGATATTGTAATAAACTCTAAACTGACCATGTGATGTGTGCCAATAATGCACTCTTTTCCAAAAAATGAGTTTGTTTGTAATATCAAGAGTTTCTTTTCTCCAGTTTTTAATCTGTTGTTCTATGTGAGTGTACTTTCCAGGATTCATTGTTGAAGAATCAAACCCTTCAAACAACAGATAAACTTTCAGAAAACAAAAAAAAAAAAATCAAGTATTAATTTCAGTTCTTTGCTGCTTAAGAAAATTGCCTGCAACTCATCAATATTCTAACGTCAATTTACTAAGTCCATGATCTCTGAAGAGGAGAAAAATTACTGTCATGGAAACATATGGTAATAGTGAAATATTCCCTAATTCTACAGGTAAGCTCTTTAGTGGAATGGACTATTTCTTCTGTATCATTTACAAGTGCCAACCACATTAGTGACGTTTAGGAGAATATATTAATGCTCTGGGTTCTTTTTTATTTCACAGCCATTTTATCACATCAAAGACATAATCAAGCCATGAAATGAGATCTGCATTCAGCATACACACAAAGAGAAAAATAGTTTTAATATTAAACTGTTTGCTTAAAAACAAGTGCTCCACCTGTATTGCAAGTCTTTAGCCACTGTAAAGGTATGAAAAGTCATCCAGAAGGATGGAAAACAGAACCTGCTGACCAGTGTAAGGGAGGGGTTAATAACACTTGTAGCATATGCCATAAACAGAAACACCACTGGTGCCTATGCACAAACCACAAAAGTTTCAGCTCTGGTCTTGTGGAGGAGCATTGATACCTGCTCTGTGCACTTAAGTTTTCAGGTGAACCTCTAAGCAAGAAATTCCACGCCACTCACCCTTCACAGGCAAACCACCAACACCACCACCAGGATGCTGACAGCTGCTATTTTTTTCAATTACCTGGGTTATTATTCAGGGAGGACAAACTCTAAATTTACTTTCAAAAACTGCTACCTAATGGTGCTGAGAGAAATCACACAGCCTCAGGATGAACAGTTTGGAACACAGGTGCATTTATGAATTGCTGTATTTTAAAATCTTCTGGTTGACACAACCATGTTTATCAAAGGCTAAATGAGGCTTACAGCAAGGGCACACAGAACGAAATCTAAGGATGCAGGTGGTGGTCAGAATTTTACCTCCATACTCTTGTAGTTATGGCTCTACAGCTTTTTCTTTCAGCAGAAGCCTGCAGCTTGCCTGCTGAAAGCTGGGCAATATTTATGGGATGACATTGAATCCACAACTGAGGATTTTCTCCAGATGCTGTATGAAAGGCGAGAATAACTCCAGGTTTATGTCTGCATTCTGTTTCAGATGCTTCCCTGCATCTTTCTCTCAGCAATGAGAATGAAGCTGCACCCATTAAGGGTTTCCAACAGACAAACAGCACAATGCCCCTTGCATTGTTTCATACATAACGAGTCAAGCTACCCTTGGCCATTTTGATAACAGTAGAGTGTTACCTTTTTCTTTAATTTGGGACAACAAAGTCCACAGCAAAACAGAATAAAAATGATTGTACTTTTAAGTTGACAAGAAGTTTATATTTCTCTTTGCAATGTGTGAACCTATTTTGCATAATTTTAGCAATTCAAGAACACTAAAGAAAGTTAAAAAAATCTGTTAAAACAATCTCATGAATACTAGGGATAAGGCTAAGCACATTTGAAGCAATTACTTGATACAACAATTTACCTGCTGCAGAACTCTGTGGTACAAATTTGTGTGCAAGGTCATTATATGACTTCAAAACCCTTCAAACAAATCGGGTGTAATCCATGATTTTACTTTTAAAGGAAGTTTTAGTTTCCTCTTCACAATGTACAGTATAGTCTCACATAATCTGTAAGAGATTTCTACATCTCCCTTTCAATTAAACAACATTGTTCAAAGTACTATTTTTCCCTTTACTGCAGGAGACTTCAGTGGAAAGCTTTTTCTATAGTGATACCCACATCTTACTTCAATTAGAAAAGAACAGTTGATACCCCTATTTTACTGCCATCTGCTTCTCTGTTTTTCATGAAAATGTATGACTTAGAAACCAAACACGTCTCTTACTCAGAAACACTCTTGTCAGTCCTCAAGAACAGCAAGGGGAAATAGTAATACCAAGCAAGGGATATTTTATCTTGCTACTGAGCTTCCTGTGTGATAACAGGCACCAAAGAGACAAACTGAGAGAAGGCCCAGTTTGCAGTAACAAAAGCGCCAGATGGGATTAGCTCTAGCGGTGTTTCCAAACACTCCATTCCCTAACTGCAGGGCCAAACATGCCTTCAGTCTCCAGCTGCAGAACACAGCAATGCTTACAACATACAAATTGAGCTTCTTTTAAAGTGCCTAGCTTTTCATGACAAAGCTAAGAACTAATGGCATGAAAAAAGCTCAGGCAGATCACATTAAACATAGTACCCTGTCTCCTACAGGGGCCAAAAGCAGGTATTCAGGTGAGACTGTGAGAACAGAGTAACCATGTAAAACACTTTCAACAAATACTTAATCACTTTCTAAAAATTAGCATTTGGGTAATGGAAAGAAGTTTCTCTGCCACAAATTGCCCCAGTATCTTCTAACTTTTTACTGTTACCATCACACTGATGTGTTTTAATTCAATAGAAGCAATGGTTTTGTTACAAGTATGGACAACCTTACAGAAAAACTTTCCCTTGAGCACATATTGTAGACAAAGTTTAATATTTTAGGACAGGTGTCAAGTATCAAATATTCCAGAAAAGAAAGTGTGTTTCACTAACATTTTAAATTGATCAGTAACTCTTGTCTGGAAGACAGCTGACATTTACTGCAAGCTACACCCATTTTTTGCATCAGTATACAAACTTTCAGGTTCTCAAAGCTGAGTTCACAGATGTAAGCTTTAAAGAACATGTTAAAAAAAAAAGCCACTCACTACACTTCTTGTACTTCGCTTTTATCAAGTGTCACCTTTCCAACCTGACCACTTCCCTCAGAGTGCAGTCACACGAACACAAAAGTTCAGTCACCAGTCAGTCCTGAGGCTCCTGGGAGAAACATCAGTAAAGGCACCAATTACCTGCATGAGTTTTCTTGAGAGCTCATTAGTGAGAAATTCCTCTTCCTTTTCATAGTTTACTGCAAGTGTTTCTTTTTCTTTCTGCAGAGCTTGAATCTTCTTAAATAGAGTATTACTGATGAATTCCTCTTCTTGCTCTGCCCTTGCTTGCTGTGAAATAAAGAGATAGTTTTGAGAAAAAAGGGGGCAAGTTTTCTTTCAATAAAGCAAAATTGCAAAAAATGCAATTATTCCATTCCCTTTTAAATGCCTATCATTCTGGAGGTGTGTAGGCTGGACCTAAATGCTGTGTAACAACCCCTCTTACAACATTATAGCACCTTTTTTCCTTCTTTGTTTTCAACCTTCTAACTTGAGAAACTGCACTGGTTCTTTAAAACGGCCTCCTCCCAACCAAATGCACAAACTCCCCAACCTTACAAAGCATTACAGATTCAGACACCCATTTTTACCTACTCTGTGCCTGAAAAGGAACTCCTGTCTAAATGTTTTCAATTACAAGCTGAAGCACAGCTCAGACTGCTGCATGCACCACTGTGCCTCCTTTTCAGACCCCTTAGACTGAGCTCTGCTTTCCAGGAGTCAAATAATGCTCCTCTTCTTTCACCGAGATATGCGCAGCCACAGGCAGCACGGCTCCTCTCACAGGAATTCCTACCCCACCACCAGGAAAACAGGTATGGTACTCCTCACAGCTGCTACTCCACTGCATACAACAGCAACTCACAAAAAATGCCATGGGGTAGCTTTACCTCAAGCTACTCTGGAAATCTTCCCCATGCAGAATTACTAGAGGTGACAATTCCCACTTCAGCTTACTGTTTAGCATCCTGCACTGCTCCACATAAAGCCAGCCTGGGACACTGCTCTCTTGCATTCCCTAGAGTTCAGATGTTTGTATGTTTTTAAGCATAAAGTTGATAAATGGAATATAAAAGTGATCTTTTGAAAGCCTGTTCTGAAAGATCATGAAGGGTATTTCATATGGGCAAATGAATGATCACAGCTACAAACTGGTAGAGCCAACTCTCAATGCCTAGAACAACTGAATGACAGAAATATTGCATTTAACCAATGAGGCAAGATAGTGTTAGGAGTGGTTTTACTCCCTGCAATAAAATCCATGACTTGAATTGCACATATGTGATTGGCCCTGATTCTAATAAAATTACACCAGCTTATATGCTTTATGCAAACATTCTGCAAGCTTTATTTCAGTAAATTTAGAGAGAGGGAAATTTTAAGAACTGAAACAGACACATTACTGAAAACTTATCTTCCATAATTTTCTGCCCAAAATAATAATCTCTTTATACTTACTGTACACTGGAAAATGCTTGAAAGATTTCATTATGCCAGTGATCTTTTAACTGGAATGATACATTCCCTAGTGGTTCAAGAGCCAATTACTTGGACACCTTCAATGTCTAGGAGAAAAGTTAATTAAAGAACATAACTGTCTTCCAATTTGGTGAAACAATAGGACAGTTACAAATTTTCCTCAAGATACCACCAATATCATAAAATCTAAAGCAGTGGTTTGGAAACTTCTCAGTTGAGTCCTCCTTCCATCAAGTCCTCCTCACATCTTTGTCTCTGCCTGTTTGTGTCTTCTCCCATATCTACTGCTTTCTTTTCATGGCCCTTTCCTACAGTCTATCTGCCACCAGCTCCCCTCTCCCTGCCACCACCAGAGCTGGCACAAACCCAGCCTGAAAAAAAGACAAAAATGAAAGAAAAGAAAAAGCCAGGTCAGGCAGAGTTTGCTGCTTAGCAGTTTAGGTTCTGCACAACACCTCCTCTCTAATGTATTGCATCTCCACAGCAGAGAACAGCTACTCCAGCATGTTCAGCACTGGTATTATTACCTGTCACATCAAGAAAATAGAGAGCTGTCCAAGAAGTCTGAAGAAATGTTACATTGCCAGCTCACATCTCAACAAATTAAAACTCTTGGAATCTAACTGATCTGAATAAGATCATATATCAGCTTCTAAATATGGCTTTACTTAGAGCTACTAACCATCTTATGTCTTCAGAGACATTCCGGAACAGAGTAAACAAGTCAAATTGCAAGGGCTCATTGTCCTCAAATCATTAAAATTCATGCATACTGTTCCAAAATCAACTCCTCCACTGCCTTCACTACATAGGATTTCTACTTGTGTCTGTTTTTCAATGGTTCAGACAATAGAAGACAGTAACACAGACCAAGCTTACCTAAAATTAAATTGGAAAGCACTTGGTTCTGAAAAACAAAAGAATGAGGGTGTTTCTGCTTTGATTTCTATTCATCTGTAACTTGCACAGATTTGTTCTGCTCATGCTTTGCACCAGTCAAAAGCTCTAAAATCACATTATGATAGCACCGAGCCTGCACAAGAGCGTTTGCCAGATCCTGGTGTCACATTAACGATGGTGCTCCAGCCAGCAGGAGCGCAGGCTGCCAAGATCCCTGTCCTGGCCAATGCCCCTCCTTTGTGCCCGCACGGGAGCTCATGAGGCCAGGCAGCAGGCCAGCAGCACAGGCTGAGGAGACACCCAGAAATGAAGCCTTTCCCTTCCTGCTCCCGTTTTCCTTTCCTGCATGTGCCTGCCCAGCTGGCGTGCCACACAAGCAGCACTCTGGCAGGCAGAACGGGAGGCAGCAGCCCCAGCTCGTACCTGTGCAGGAACTGCCCTGCAACAGCCCCGGTGCACACAGTGTGCAGGAGCCCCGCAGGCAGCTGCCCCAGGGGAAAGGGTGGGCAGGATCAAAGAAGCCTCCCTTACACAAAGAATGCATTCCTCAACTGAACAACAATAATCCTACACATCTACATGCCAACTGTAAGCCCCAGATATCCACACAGCACACTGAATATAACGAATGTCCATTTAACTACCCAAGGGTCAGCACTTTCAACACAAACATTTTAGTGACAGTTATTTAGACTAGGTACAAAGCACATCATTCATTACCACAGTTCTTCTAAATTTCATACTGAAGCTTGCCCTTTATCTTGTTATTCATTAATTGGTGATAGTTGAATTATCTCAAGTAATAGCATAGCTCATGTTTACCTTAATATTGCCTAAAATCTTGAAATCTGTTACTCATTTAGCCACTAATCCAACTGATTTATCTGGATGTGAATACACTGTTTTCCCAAAGTAATAACCTGTCTTTTTGTTAAGTATCTGTATTTGAAAAGAGGCTTGATGTCATCAGCAAAAAAAAAAAGAGAAAACAGAATACAGAAATCAGAAACACTATGTCTTCCACAAGGGTATAGAGTTCTTGGTTTTCCTCTATTATCCATATCACACTCAACATGCAAAAATACTAACAGCCATTTACTCTGTTCTGTGTCCCATAATACAAAATTTCTAAGGCACTGAGTGATACAAAATGCTAACACCTGATCACTCAATCTCTGGAAACCTGAAACAAGCAATCTAGTTTCACCACAGGTTTTCTGCATAACAACAGACATATCCACCTGTCTCCCATGTCTCAAAACTCCACTCACAGCTAACTTGGAGCATTCCATGAATGCATCCACTAAGGAAAATCTCTAATTATTGTGGTCAAGACCATAAATGCAAGGGCTATGATGTTACTTCGCAGTAAATCAAGAACAAAGAGGGAGATAAAAAGCACCTCATACAAACCACAAAAAAATCTATTTTTGAGGAAGAAAAATCCTATTATTTTTGTTGCAGCAGCTCATGAAATCCTTATCACTAGTAGAGCTGATACATGCAGTGTTGTAAAAATCTGTCCTTGTGAGCTTGAATTCCGAGTAATTTTAAAAGAACTAAGAAACATATTTTCCTAAACTTTACATAGTAATCAAGCATCATATTAGGAAGTGAACTGCACTAAAGTTCTTTTTCCACATGCTGCATATACTACCATAAACTGGAAAGTTTGGTGTTAAAATATTTTCCTTCTCTCAGTTCTTCCTGTGAACACACCTTTAGTAGACCAGGTTCACACTGCTGAATTTCCCTCTGCTCTCTTGGTTCTAGCACAACCAGCAGCTTCTGGCTTTGGTGGGATGCTCTTTTTCTGTATCACTGCACATACAGTGACCACACTGCTCTAGTGGCACTGTGTTATATGAAGCAGGAAAATCCAGTGCTTCTGATGAGGCATCAGCTCAAACAGTCACATAAAAAAACAAACTATAACAAAAAAAACCCTTAAAAAATCCCTTCCTCCCCCCACCACTAGCTCTTCTAAAAGTCTCACAAGCCTTCTTGATACTGCACAGCAAGCAAGTCCAGCAATCCAATTAATAACTACTCTGTAGTCAGTATCAGCACATTATCAGTGACCTGACATGAACATGTTCTTGTATTTCAGTGTCAGGTGTCATTTCAGACAATTTCAGTAGTAAACATTTCACAAACTGCTCCAGGCACCTACACTCGACCACCCGCAAGGCAGATGCATGCCAAGCATGCCCAGCCTGCATCACCTGTCTCCAGCAGCATCCAGGGTAGAGGTGACACAAGATTCCAGGGGATCTTGTTGGAAACAGCCTACCAAGCATTGTTTTGATCTAATCCACCCTTGAAGGTCTTTTATCTTTGTGCCAAGAGCCACCATGACCTCTTTACCTTTCCTCCAACTTTTCCTGGTGCAGTTCCTGCTGACAGGGCCCTGTGGACAATGTAACCCTGTAGATGGAGCTGAAGAGCAGTTTAATCTGACACAAGAAACTCAATCTTTGCTACTGAATATAGACTGAAGGGTTGGGACAGCTTCGGGAAGAGATGATCTCAGTTGCTGCACACGTTACCACTGAACTAAAGCTGTCACTTCAGACAGCAGCCTTCCCGAAAGTCCTCCTAAATAGGATGAGGTAAACAGGGTGAGAAGTGCAGGAAGCTACAATGACATGATTTTTGAATATGCAGCTCTTGCATAAAATAAAATCTAAGCTTCCCAACTCTCCTGCAGTACACACTCCTCCTCTAGCAGTACTAACTCAAGTGACTGCTCTGGCCATACTTTCTGGCACCAGGTTAAAACGATATAGGAAACTACTGATCTACAAATGCAATAAACATTTCAGTGAGCTGATACTGTTCCCTTATAGGAGAAACTTTTACAGTGCAGCTATTTTTTTCCTACAAACCTTCCAGCTGCATCTGAAATGACCACAGTGCATGCAATGCGCCTTACAGACAAGGAGAAACATGAACCACCACAAGAACAGAAGTCAACAGCAACTCAGAGAACTCCCACTACTGCCAACTGCAGCGACTGCCCAGCAGCACATTCCTGGCTGTAAGGGCTGATGGACAAGGAATTCCCACCCAAGTCCCAGTAATGATGTGGGCACAGCTTTCCCCTCACCCAAGGAAAGGTATTTCTTTCAGCTGGGTGGCCTGTCTGAGAGAAAGACTTGAAAGAAAGAGAATGCTCTTGTGGTTGAAGTGGTGAGCTGGAATTCAAGTTCTGGGGTCAATTTGTAGTGTGATTTCCTGTCTAATCTCTGACAAACCCCCAGGGTGATTTCCTCTGTTCTGACATAAAAGTACCCTTTTTGTTCTTATTTTTCTTTTCCCTTCTTTAAGATGTTTTCAGGAGTAAGAGAGCAATAGAAAGAACCACGCATGTTTATCTTTGAGCATACAATATCTCCTAAGAAGTCCCAAACAAGCAGTAATACCTTTGAATGGTTCCTTCAGGACCCCAAGCTGCTGGGCTGATCTTTATTTTTTTAAACACAGACCTGGCAGTGTAGGAGGAAAGCGTTCTTTTGGTTGGTTGGCTTCTAAAACAAGCAAACAAATAAACAGACACCACCCTCCACCCCCCCCCAGAAAAATCACAAACTTACAGGCTTTCCAAAAGTTATTTTCCAAATACACTAAGGAAGAAAGAAATTCATTACTGAAACTCATCCTGAGAACTTCAACTACTCTAAACATTACCTATTGTGTAACATTAAAGCCACTGAAGCAGAATTGCTTCAAAGCACAAGTCCTATTATATTACAGCTGTTCAGTAGAAGAGCTTTGCTGCAAGAGGAGACAAAAAAGATCTGTTTTTTATTATAATAACACAATTTATTACTGTAATAATAAAGGAATAACTTTATGATAAGCTACCATTTAAAGTATTAAAATACAGTTCCTTTTAATCTCCACTTATAGTTGGAAATCCTGTCCCCTTCATCCCCCACCTCCCTCCTTTTGAAAAGGTCAATTAGGTTTTGGCCAGACATGTCAAAACGCCTCTGTCACAGCACTCCTGCTGCCAGCTCCAGGCACAGCAAGTTTTTCCCTCGATGCCTACCAAGTGATCCAACATATGGCCACACAAATCCACAACGGATGCAGACTGACTAGAGAAATGAGCTGACTCAAACACGAGAAACACATTTTTCTCCCAAGTCAGTCTCCCACAGTCAAATGTTTTCAGCTCAGCATCACTCATGCAGCCTTGTGGGACCTTCTCATAAAAACTCAGATGCATACATCCATGGTTTGGGAAGAGCACTTGAGAAAAGCCCTCAGAACTGACCAGTTTCCTAAACATAAAAGTCACTGGTATTCTTTCATGCTAAATAATCCCTTAGCATCAGCAGTGAAGTAAATTGTTTGATGTTATGCAATCCTGTTGTACACATTTTCTCTGCATTCTGATGTTGACCTGAAAGTCTTGCAAAATTGAAACACACAAACGGTAAAAATGAAATAAGCACGATATGAAAACAGGCTCATTTGACAAGCATAAATATTTATAGAATGAATGCTAATTACAAATGAAGTGTAACAAGCTATGTGAATTTCATCATTAATAAGATCAATTCCTGAATTTACTTACATAATTGGAAAGTAATTTAAACAGCTTTCTTCAAAACAGAAAAAAAAATAGTATATTCTCTTCAAGAGTTTTTATTATATCAAAATACTGGCATTAAGTAGTTAATAAAAATGCAGCATGTGAAAAAGTCTGACCAACAAATGTCAAGACAGGGCCTAGAAAAATGTATCAATAACTTTTACTGAGCAGTTTAACCATGACCACATATTGCTATGCAAGTCTTAAAGTAACTAAAGATTATATAGTAATAAAGTACCATAAAGGAAAAAGTGGCAGGGTTGTACAGGCACACATTAAACACCTATTCTGAACACTCAACATGGCAACATTAAGAATCTGACTATTCATCAGACACATGCTTTATAGCTCTTATTTTTCATTCACTTAAACATCATCATGTAGAACAAGCTCCCAGACGGTTATCAGGGCTGGAGTCTCTGCTTCCAGCACACAAGAGCTGTAACTTGAGCCAACAGAAGTCACAGGCCAAGGCAGGAATGACCCAGCAGGAAAATTAAATCTAGCCTGCAGACCTTTCCAAATGGCTCTATCTCATGAGGCCCTTCCTGTGTCCCATGCCTGCACTTGCTGCATTTGCAGCAGCACTGATTTCCAGTGCCTGTGTAAAGTAAGTATAACATATAAAAGCACAAACAAACCCACTGCCCCTAAGTCCTCAAGTTCAGCCCTCAGAAGGGCTGCAATGACTGCACATGCAAACACGGCCAGGAAGGCACCAAGAATGGGCCCTGTGAGACAACTCCCCCAGCACCCCAGCACAGGCAAGAGACCATTCCCAGCACAAAGCTTTGACAACACATCTCCAGAAGATGAGGTGCTTTGCCAGGGACTTCCCCAGCTTTGCTAGTTTGTACCCCGTCAGAGATTTACATTGACAAGACAGCCCAATATGGAAAATACAGCTACACTGTCATATCAAACTCTGAACCAAAGTTTGAAATACCTTTACTGATGACTACTAGAAAGAAATTTATGCTTTACTCTTTGACTTCTAGTTGCACTGCTGTTTTACTGCTGGATTTTTTTGTACTGGAAATGGTTTGCTAGTTAATCAATAGTGTAAAACAAAACAAAAACAGAAGCACATGGAACAGGTTTTGCTTTTGCTCTGCCTCAACATAAAAATGCTGAAAAATACCACAAAGATGCACATGTACACGTAATGAGATTTGTAGTTTTATGTTCAGTTTGTCTGAATTTTCAAATGCACAGATTTGTCAATGTGAAAGATGGAAAAAAGATCATATTGCTCATAGCTAATCTTGTAGCATATACTGTTGGAGGTAGTATGTTAATTTTCCACTGCCTATGTGATCATTGGAATAACCATCCATTTTAAAATGCTGTGGTTTGTTCGACCTGCATCTACAATACTCAAATTTAATGAAATCTGGTTGTTATGTTACTTAGAAACTAATAACAACTTAAATCTCAGCAACACCACCATTAGTACTAGAACCTACAAAGAATCTAGTACCCCAATACAAATTATCCTGGTATCAGATGTCTAATGCATAAACACTTCTTAAATTAATATACTTAAAATGGTTTTTTTTAGTTTGTTTTCTTCACGCTGATAAATCAACATTTATCTTTAATGTAACCACACATTAACTAGTTCACTTTGCTGGTCTGACCAATTAGGAAACTCAAAACTGCACACCCCTAAAATTTCAGAGCAGGAACAGCAAAAGATTTAGCAGAAGAGTAGATCATTAGGTGACTAACTTAATACCCAGCTTCTGTTCAGAGGTATGTGGATGCTAACAGGCACTGAGTTATGTTCTAAAATAACAAACTTCTGCTCAACACACAACCACAGCAAACTCCTGTTACAAGTAGCTCTGCAGCCACAACTGTTTCTCTACCCAAAGGCAGCAGTGCACAAATGAAAGCAGTAAACAGAGATTTAACAGTCACCCCCTCCTATAACCTTCATGAAAATCTTACTTCACTTCATGTAGCCCAGGTAACTCATTGCAAGCACGTAAATATGAAAAACATGTTTTTCTTCATTGGAGTACATAAGAAGAGTTGAAGTGTAATTCTGTTATACCCTGTATTTCCAGGCAGCAGGTCCAGACCACTGCTGCACAGCATGTGCCATGCAGTGCCACCAGCATACCACAGGTATTAGCAGCAACTTTCCCAGGCAGAAGACTGCAAATTTTCTCACTTCAACCAGGGCCTGAGCACCAACTGCCTGCATATTCATTATCCTTCCCTTCGAGGTAAAAGTGGCTTTCAGCATTGTAGATCCTTCTTTCAAGTGTGTACAACTTCTGGTAAAGCTACACCAATCAACCCGTCCTCCTTTAAGTTTTTTGAAAAGGGATAAAGACCATCAGATAAAGATCCGTTTATGGGGTTTCCAAACCGTAGGTGGTCACCACATAATTTCTTAATTTTCTTTAAAATCCTTAAACCCAGTTTAAGAAGGTGGAGAGGCAGGAAATGGCACTATTGTAGGGGGGTTGGTTTGTTTGTTTTATATGATGAATTAAAATACAGTTTAGGTAATCATTAGGGATGGCAATGTTTTTGCCCACAGTAGCAAGGTGTCCTTAGCCACTCAACACAAATAACCTCTTAAGAGGGTTAAAAACTCCTCTAGTTTCCTCTTACACACACTGACTTTCCAGAGAAACACTTTCAAAGTGATTAACAAGAGCTGGAGATGAAACTTGTTATTAATTATAATCATACCCTTTCCTAAACCAAACTAACATATTCACGAAGTGAACACAACACTGTCCAACTCACTTTAAGGCACATTAGCTTGAGTTCCATTACAGAAAAAGAAATGTTTCTACTTACCCCTCCTAGGAGTCAGTGAGTAGGTTTGTTTTTTTTTTTTCCTTCTCTACAGTTTGGATATCTTACAGTACCTATCAAAGTATTCCAAAGAGCAATCGCTTTCCAGGCTTTCAAGGCAAGGAAACAAGTTAATCAATGTAGTGTAAGAAAAGATGATGAGGAATATGTAAAAATACATCCTTTGCCTTTGTATTCTCTGTCTCTGGCCCCTACAGAGATTTGCAGGATGTGGGGGAATGCAATCATCCCTGAATATTCACCCCATACAGAACTGGAGAAGTAGGTCTAACACAGAGAAAGTTTTAGGAAATGCCTACCCACCTTTCCATTCAGAGAGCAAGGACATTCCAGTTACGTGTATCAATATTCAGAGAAAAGGGATTTCTTGCAGATCTAGATTTCAGGTTAAATTTACTCTCTGAAATGGACTTTGGGAGTGTCCCTCTTCTTTACCCAACCAGGATTTCAGGGCCTGTGAGGACAGAGGTTTTGCCTAGTTAATAATTCCTGGCAACATTAGCCACGACAAAATGTCTACTGTTCATTTTTAACAGATGTGAAAGACATATACCCTTTAAAGCTCTTGCAAAAGTGGTGGTTAAAACCCTATATTTTGCAAATTCTGTAATAGTGACTTTTGTTGTTTATTTGAAAATGAAGCAAAACAAAGTGGAAATCCCACCACCTCGAGAAAGTAGAAATTAAACTATAAGTCACAGAAAGAAGCATAACTTCATATTGTGGCACTGCCGCATTTTATCAAGTCTGACTTGTTAAGAAACATTTACACTTTCACTCAAGACCAAAGCATATCTGTGGGAATTATATATTATTTATATATGTGGTAGGTGTTTTAAGCATGATTAGCACCACCACCACGGGAACTAAAAAGGCCTTAGCTTTACAGTAATAAACAGAAACATCACATTTTAGGCAGTTTAAAGAGTTAATGCATCTGAAGGAACTTTACAGACAGCTGAAACACTGCTAGGCTGTTTCTCTACAGCAGGGCTGAACAGATGCTCATCCACCTCACTAAACCCTCCCCAAACTGAGACCAGATTGTGTGTAATATTAGAAATTTCAAACTAAGTAAAATTCAGAGTTGAGAGAGGAAGAGAAGCCTTATATGAAGAGTTTCTCTATCAGTTAGACTATCAGCCAAGCTGAGGAAATACCTTCTTTTCCAGGAAAAAAACTGCTGCAAGGGAATGCATAAAGGGATAGAGGACTCTCAGGAGCTGAGAGGATAGTCCCCATAGGCACCAATTAGCCTACAATGCCTGTATTTTAACTGAATAGTTGAAATAATTACAACTCAATTAATGCCAGGATTAGAAACTGCTTCAATATTTCTGTAAAAATTGCTTCAGCTTTTATCAAGTAACCCTTGCACCCCACAGAAAGAGATGTGAAACCTGCACATCTGTAATTCGGAGTTCCCTACTTAAGACACATTTTTATTGTGGAATACTTCACCTCAACTGTCTTGCCATCATTTTCACTTTGTTCTCCATCCCATACATTGAAATGGGACACTAACAGACTACCTAATTAAAGGCCAAGATACATCTTCAGTCAGACAGAAGGACCTGACTGGAGAAGAGGAACTTGAGATGTTCCCTTCTGGACATCCCCAGGCTGCTGCATTGGAAGCAAGACATCACAGGAATGTTTTCTGTTACATATCCAGGAGATGCTTTATATTGTATTTTCTCCCTCTCTTCTAGAGCATGCCTTTGTCTCTTTTCCATTCATTCTGTTTGAATCCCAAATCCTGTGCATAATTCAATTTGTACATTTTGTCCCTATTCTCCTCCTTCATTTCGTGGTTTTTGTTTAAGAGGAAGACAGAAAGGATTCACCTCTTGCTCTCCTGCTAAATTCAGCAGCTTCCTCCTACACCCACCCCCTGCCCCAAAAATGAGCAGCAAAGCAACTGTTTCTCTCACTGTTTTCACAAGGCTATGCTGAGATACATTAGATGTCTACTGCTGACAATTTTTATTCCTGCGAAGGACAGCACTGTCTCATTTCTTCATTTCAATCACATTTCAAGGTCTGCTTGTGAGACACTGGCATTCTATTCTCCTGCAGCACCCACAAAGTCCAGCTGCCTGATCATCTTGTCTGCAGCTGCCACAGAGTCACCATTCCAATGGCTTCTAATGCTTCCAGTCCCCACCTGGAATCCCCACCCAAGCACACTTTATGAGGTACAGTGGAAAGAAAACCTTCTGTGAAGTCTCCAGCAGATGCATAAGCTTGCTCCCCACAGATCAGTATTATTTGCTCAATTACTACAAGGAGCTTTAGCACTGGGAGTCTGTAGCTGAAAATACACCCCATCTATACTAACACTTAAAACCAAGAACCTGGAAAACTACGGCTTCAACACTGAAGTCAGTACCAGCAGTAGGAGGAAACGAGCAATGAGAACAAGTAAACAGAATTAACAAGTGCAAGAAAACCACAGACAACCATGTATCTACCCTGGAAAAAGAGCTTCATCCTTTGAAATCAGTATTAAAATTCAAACACCATTAAAGTCAAAACCACAACTAAAATGAAGTACAGAATTTCCAGGATTTGAGAACTACTCTAAAATCTTGTCTATACTAGTTTTCTAATACTGGGATCAGCAACAGCACTAGAAGCTCTAAAAACCTCAATACTGATTACTAAATCAGCTGATGTGAATAATGCAAAACTCAATAGACATTTGGGCAAGTGACTAAAACGAAGGTTAAAAATGTCTAGCAGATATACAGCAGGAGCATATAAGACTATTTTTTCTTCAATTGAATGCAAACCTGTTGTTAGGTGTAAAATGCAGTAAAAACCCCTCCTTCAAAATGCTTTTAAATTACTGGAGAAAGACCAAGAAAGAATGGTCTTTAGTCTCAGAAAATGTTCAAACCTGACAATAAAGAGCATTCTTAAAATAAAAGCTGACTACAAACCAGTTCTGACACAGAATTCATGATACAACCTCAATGAGAAAGTTCATTTAAGAAGCAAAATTACTTTCTATGCAGAATAGCAAGCCCACAGAAATACCAAGAACTTTGCCTTATTAAAAATTCCCAAATGTACTCTACAATTTCAGTTCTTATTTCCCTTTCATCCCCAAAGTAATTCAGAGCAATATAGCAGAATGCCTACTGACTGAAGACATTCCACCATTATTAAATATGGGAACATCACATAAAGTAACTGATAAAAAAGTATAGTTGTTGTATAATATTTAAAGGCAAGCAAAACTAGGTGGTTATCAGAGTTTGGTATCAACCCAATGGCAATACTGCAAACAAATTAATTTACTGTATAAAGGACAGAAACACTAAACAGGTCATTCAGCATGGTTTTATAGAGAACAAGTTGTGGCAGATAAGCAAAGATCCATCTTTCAGCCAAGGACTATTTGTAATAAAGATAACCACAAAGGTGTAGGGTGTGTATAAGGCACCCATATGAGTTTTCAACTTAGTAATACATGCCAAACATTAGTTTTAAGTGGTTATAAAATAAAGTATACATCAAGATTTCAAAAGTGGCTTACTGACCTCAAAAATACTCATCAGTGGGAAATTCCATTTCACCAACACGTACTAAGCAGGATGTTGTTTAAAATATTCCCTGCACAATTAATTAATTCTCTGCACCAAATCAAGTGCTATTGGACAACCCAGCAGTACAAATCAGACCTGAACAAGGCACAGGTGTGTAATTGTATTTCTGCCAAATTAGCCAAAGCACACAGCAGCAAGCTCACTAAAGACAACTGACCACAACGGATAAAAAAATTATCAAATAAGTAGATCCAATTAAGCTATCAGAAACATTTGTGCAAATTTGAAGCAGGAAAGGATATTTAGACTAGACCAGTGCATGGTATTGATTCAACACTTTGGATTTCCAGCATCTCAGAGCCTGAGAGCTTAGTTTAGTTTGTCAACGTAAAGCAAAGTTGCCTGTTACAGCCTGTATCTTCATGAGGAGAAAGCAGAGGACCCAGAATACTCATTAACCCAGCCAAAAGGCACAGCAGGAACCAACAGCCCAGCCTTGATGAAATCGATGGGAAGAACAGGAGGCAGGACACCAAAGCTTTTCCAAGCATAGTGATTCTTCATCTTCAAGAGTCTTCAAATTAAAACTGGATACCCTTCCCAAAGACACATTTCAAGGTTAGTTACAAGGTTCAGTGTGGGAACAACTCACAAAAATTAAAACAGATGATTAAGTAAACCTCTGAAGCCTCAACTCCCTGAAAGTACAAGCATTCCCATTGATTGATATTTGAATTAAGTTCAGAAGCATGGACTTTTTCCTGTGGTTTCTGTTTGTTTGCATGTTTATCAGCATTCAGGAAGGCCTACAACACACCGCAGTAACATTCTGTTAACAGCACATGGACAATGTTTTTCCCTGGGAATTGGATGTGCCAGTGGCTGTGTGTAACTAACAAAGGGAAGCAGATGCTACCACACCTTCCTACCACTGGCTCACCAGCCATGCAGCAAAAGCAGCTCTGCTCTGACCACAGTCAAGAGCCAAGGCAGCTAACACCAAAGGGCACTACTAAACTTCCCTTTTCCTTTACAGACATTTGGAGATATTCAACAGAAACTTCTTGAGAATCTGAGGCAAATGTAAAACTGAAATACAAGACAGTCATTTCCTACATGCTCTTGGAAAAAACGTGCCTGAAAAATTTCGGATGAACTTTCATGGTGCATGAATTTACTAATCTTAGCAATGATGTTGTCTTTACCCTAAAAAGCAGGTAAGCAAAGCATTTCTAAAATAAGTTATTTTTGAGCTACTTTCAGCTTAGTCCAGCTACAAACTAAAGTGATAAATGACACAGCAGGACACAAAAGCCCCAAGCAGGTTTCTTACACCTACAAAAGACATCACAGAACCGAGAGTACTTCTCACACAAGCAAGACCTACTTTAAAATCAAGAGTAAATAACAGATTCACAGATACATTTTGTAAAACATTAGTAATTTTGCTTTCTTGGTTTGCTTTTTACCTTTACCTGCTACTAATTGATTTCTTTTACTCATCCCCATGCCCTTATCAGCACCTTTTAAAGGTTCCTATTTCAGTTCAGATAGACTATCCTGCCCTTTTTCTTCTACTATTAATAGACACATTCTGTACTGGAACAGGTGTTCTGCCTTGAAATTCTGGTGCAAACTCCAGAAAAGAAAAGAGCATTTTTGCAAGAGATTTTTGACAATACAGCACACCCATTCACTTCCTCAAACTATCTGTCTAGGCTAACATTTTCCATGAAGACCCACAACAGCAGATCTCATACACACACATAAATCCCTCTGCACACTTCATTCAGAACAAAATGCAAGACTGTAATTATTTCCAGCACCCAAACTGGGCTGCTATTGGGAAAACTGTAAAAGGTCACAATAGCATAAAGGATTTTTCTCATCTGTAAGCCCCAAAAAGCCCATATGCTTTCAGAAGATGGCTGTTACTGAAAGCAACAACTTTCTTTAGGATTTAAGCAGGGGGTGAGGAAATAGGAGCTGAGTAAGGCTTTTTTTCCCTATTGTTCCTCCCAACAGGTGGGAGGCTGTTCGCAGAGCTCTGCAGAATCGCAGAGAAGGCTGAAAAGCCAGGAAATGCAACTGCCCTCTGCCAGCACTCAGGGAATGAGAAGAGTTAAGCTGGGAGCCAAGGTGCAGAGCGCAGGTTTAGCTACAGAAACAAGGGCAGCAGAGGTCTCACAGTAAAATACTGCCACTCACAACCCACAGCAGTCCCATGTCCCAGTGTTCCCTGGCAGCAAGTGCTGCAAGCAGGCTCTACCAGACAGTGATAACTCATGGCAAGCTCACTAAAGCCAGCATATGCCATCAGCACTTCAGAGCAGACTGACTCATCTGAATTGATGATCCTGTTGGGGATCCACACAGCACCACAAATCAGGATTTCTAGGATAACTCTCGTCCCTACAAAGCAAAATCAGGGAAAATTAAGAGATGTTCTTAGATGTTAGAATGCATTAAAACTGCTACATCAGGTGCTTTGGAGTGGGAACATTTTTAAATCAATGCTTCTCAGCATTCATTTAAAAAAATAAGTAACAGAATAAGGCTTATTATATTTTAATTTTTTAACTCCACAGATGATATCTATAGTAGGTCAATTTACATGAGTAAAATTACCAAATCCAGCATCCTAGAGAAAGTATGTAGCGGCTAGTGACTAAAACTCTTCTTGTTCTTAGAAGCATTCCCTTAGTGTGAGGCCTGCCAGTTCAAAACAGTAAGAAAGAAAACCAAAATGCTTCTAGTATCAGCTAAAGGTTACATGGCTTTCACTGAAATAGGACAGCTTGGTTACAATACTGAAGAGTAGGAAAAAAGGAGCTAAAAATCCAAATCCTACCAACTTCAAAAGAAACTTCCTGACCAAGACTGAAGTATACCCAACTGAAGTATTTCAGCTTTTGTTACATGCAGCAATTCATTCTTTTGAAAAGCAGCCACCCCATCACCCAGGTTTGAAGCTACTCTTATTTAACCAAAGTGGTTGTGCTGTCCCAGGCTTAGCCCATTAAATATGACATCTCCTTGGCAGACCTTTTTCTCAAAAAAACTAAGGAAATTCACACAGGAAATCCACTTCTGGTAGTGCAGCACTATAACCAAAATTCACTGCTCCTCATCTCAAACACACAGCATCTCAGATCTTCAGGCGCCTGTTTTCTCCCCAATCTAGGCACCAGCCATTCCACTTCCTAAAAAAGACCTTGCAGAAATACACCATGAGATCATACAACTGAGATTGCTAAATACATATAAATGAACCCTCTACAAATGGCTCGAGTGATCTTAGTCATTTCTTCTTAATATCTGATCTGAAACTTTGCATCTTCTGATGTAATGCCCTTGCACTGCCAGAGAACACTTGAAGTACCCCCAGCTTTCTCCCTGCTTTGCTCCCTCTCTCCCTGTTTGTTACCAATAACAGCAGGTGAGATAAAGTTATCACATATCTTTACTTACTTTCACAGTCTTGCACATGAACAGCAGCATAACTTCATTTGCATTTCAGGCTACTGGAAGGAGTACAGCTCGCACATATTTTTGGGCGTACACTTAGTCCAAGCTGGCTTTACCAATTTCAGCTTGAAAGCAGCATTTGTTTTCACATGTTTTAGATGAGAATACATACGAAGTCAGTGAGCATACAAGCCTGCCAAGCCAACACCTTTTCTCAGTCAGTTTTCCAAGTGCAACTACTTAATGTAGGTTTCCTACGCTTAATTAACACTTTCTTTTCAACCCTACGGCACAAGGGTTAACTACAAATAGAACTAATAAGATCCTATGTGGCAAGCAATTTAGGTAATTCCTAAACTGACTATATCCACACTGACACCAGCAACAGTGCAAACACAAAGAGATGTCATATTAAAAACTTACACCAGCAAGGACTCTAGAGAAGGAGGAACACCATCACCCTTTAACTGGCAAACCTTAAATGGAAAATATTCAAAATCATTACAGACAATGGTGGGAGCTGCAGAAAGCAAGGAGTCTCTGTGGCTTTGCACAAAAAAGCTCAAACCACAGGATCAGTGAAAGGTTTGCAGATGAAGAGCTGTGTGTGGTTCGAGGAGTCACCTCCACCTACAGCACACAGGTTTAGTCATTCACCTGCTATTTTGGCTACCTGTCAGTTCCATTTGTGCCTCACAGCTTGTCCTCAACGCTTGATAAAAATCAAAGCTGATTTGTGTCATTACAATGCCCACAACAGGAAACATACACAGCGCCCATCTGTCAGCACAGCAACACTGCAAGGAGCTGGAGCTGGCAGGTGGAGGAGTAAATTGACAAAGGTTTAGAATCACAGCGGAGACAATCGGAAAATTTTCTATTCCTATGACCTTTACATGCGAATGACACATATTTCAACATTCCAATAAAGTTCATCTCCAGTCACCTGCATGCTAGAGCCACACAACAAAGTATTCTGACTGCAAATGTGTTTACATTATGGACTATGTAAACCACAGCACAAGGTCTCAGTGGCCTGAAAAAAAAGTTACGTTTTGCATTCATTATTTGGCCGCTTGCTGAATTAGACGTGGCTTACTCAGTTATGCACACAGTTTAGCATACCAAAGCCACGGCATCAGCTAAAGATGTCGGTTTTCCAGAGAGCCTACAGGTTGCCATTAAAGTCTAACACCTCTCCTCTCTTTATCCAAGATGTCAAAAACAGAGTTTCAGATTTAAGGAAAATACCTCTTTTTTATAAATTAAAATCTGATGAAAATATAAGATGATCAGTCCCTAGAGACAGTGTCAGAACTTTAATGCACACAGGCATTTTTTCCAACTTGTTTACAAACAATACACCTACCAGGGGTTCAGAAAGATGCCGTGTCTTTCTAACAGGCAGAGAGAAAATGTCTGACTGACAAGGCGCCTTAGCCCCTTTCAACATTAGAAGGCACTCCGCCGCTACCTAATTAAGGCACATTCTCTTCTCGTAAAGTATTAACAAAGCACACATTTCCCCGACTAGCACTATATTTGTCATGCTTGAATAAATTACTTCTGTATTGTACTTCATGCACTCTTCCGGCCCACATCCTGCTAGACACTGAATGCTTACTACTCAGAGCAGATGAGAGGTATGCCTGGGCAAGCTCCATTTCTTGGCTAGGTGTATTGACAATGGAAAAGCTGAGTATCAATAAAACAGACATTACGCTCATAGCAAAGTACCCCTGTGAAAAATCAGATGAGATGAGAGTTCATACATGCAGGTGGGATTGACCTCTCCTAAAACATCTCTACCTGCACTGGGACAGTATTAGAGTCACCTTCAGCTGGTCTTCAGCATGTTACCTACTCTGCATGCAGGCCATGACCATTACAACGCCTAAACAATCCCTTTAGCCACTGAATTAGCAAAAATCACTGGAATTTAAACTCCTAACTCCCAAGCTCACAGAGAAGAACAGAACAATATTTTCATAGTATTTTGATATGCACTTTACTGAGGATCCCTGCCTAACAGCATTGCATAAAATGGTGTTAAACTCCAAGTTATCCTCACAGTGCTCATAAACTAGGAGCTGAGCTCTTCCCGGGACAGAGTGCTGCGCTACTCGCATTATTTTTAAGAGTCTTATTTAAATGAGTTTTCAAATAACTTGAAATACCACAGCTAACGAAACGTTACAAACCAACCAGACACTTCCTCATGACCAAGACGCTATTCCCGAAGCTCGCCGCTTCTGCACAGTGGCTGAAGAGGTGACGGCTGAAGAGATAATCCGTAATCTCCGCAGATTACTTAAACTCCGAGGAAATCTCTACTTTGAGAAACTTCAGGGGAAGGCAGAGCATCGCCCTTCCCCTGCCCGGCCCCTCCCCGAGCCGCCGCCGCTCGGACACCGGGCATGGCGGGCCGGCGGGGCCGCCTCCCCGCGGGGAGCCGGGCGGCCACGCGGGTCCGGGCGGGGGAACCGCCTCAGCTCCTCGCCGGTTCCGCTGCCGGTGCCCTCCCGGTGCCGGAGGGGGCGCGGAGGGCGCGGGGTGACCCCACCTGTGCGTGTCCCCCGCAGCCCCCGGCCGGGCCGCGGTGACAGCCGGGCCCGGCCGAGGTGACTGGTCCCGGCGAGCCGGGAGGCAGCCGGGGGGGCGGCGAGGAGGCCGCGGCCGGGGCCGGGCCCGCCCTGCGCGGACACCCCGCGGCGGGGACACCCCCGCTCCCCGCCCGCCGGGCCCGGCGCGGCGCCGCCCGCACTCACGATGGTGACGCTGGCCTTGCGCAGGTCGCGGTTCTCCTCCTGCAGCGCCTTGCACTTGAGCTTGTAGGTCTCCAGCTCGATCTTCAGCACCTTGTTCTCCTGCTGCAGCGAGGCCAGGCGGTTCGTCAGCTCCTCCAGCCGGAACGGCGAGATCACGATCCCTCCCGCCTTGCCGCCCCCCGACGAGCCGCCGCCGCTGCCGCCCGCCGCGCCGCAGCCGGGCCCCGCGCCCGGGCCGCCCCCCGACAGCGGCCCCGCGGTGCCGCCGCTGCCGCCGCCGCCGTCGGTGTCGCTCTCGCTGGCGCTGTCCGCCATCGCCCCGCGCGCGCCGCCGCCGCCGCCGCCCGAGCAGGGGGCGGCGCCCGCCGCGCGCCGGCGCCGAGACGGGCCGCGCGCCCGCCCACAGCGCCGCCTGGCGGCCCGCGCCGGCACCGCGCCAGCCGGGCCCGGGATGTGCCGGGAGCGGGGATCCGGGACACAGCGGGACACAGCGGGACACAGCGGGACACAGCGGGACACAGCGGGACACACCGGGCCCGGGATGTGCCAGGATCGGAGATCCTGGACCCACTGGGACCTGGATGTGCCAGGAGCGGGGATCCCGGACACACAGAATGCAGGACCGAGGGATATGCCCGAGGGTGCACATACCGAATCGTGGACCCGGGGGGTGCCCAGAGGGTCTCTGTTACACACCGAACCCGGTGCCGGGATGTGCCCGGTCGGGATGTGCCCGGTCGGGACGTGCCCGGGGGGATCTGTTGCACACCGGGACACCCGCGGGAAACAGCCCGTCTGCGGGGTACAGCTCATTGTATCGCAAAACCCGTGCGGGGAAGCCCTGGAGTCGCCCCACAACGCTGTGGGGGAGCGCAGGGGTTCGCTGCACACGACCCAAAGAGCCCCAAACCTTGTTTTGTGTAGGAATTTTTGTACCAAAATGGCTCTCGGTCGCCCACAGCGCTGCCAGGGCTATGTCCCCGGGCCAGGCCCCTTCCCTGGGGCAGCTCGCAGCCCTTCAGGGTCGGACACGGCAAGCAGAAGGAGCAGGGACCCCCGCCCGCCAGGCCTGCTCCCCTCACAGCACACAGACCAACTGGCGTGTTCATTCAGCCCTCCATACATCAGCAAAACTGCTTCAAATTAACATATATGGACACTCATCTCTCATTACTGATAATGTATTTCCTGATTAGTGGGTGCATTAGTTTCTTTCCTTTGATTTTTTTTTCTTTAATATTTCTTTGCAGAGCAGCAGCGATCTATAGCGGAGAAGATGTGCCATGCATTCTATGGCAAAACATGGTCCGTATTGCTTCTGGATAAATTAGTCACCAAGACTGTATAATTGGCTTCTCAATTATTTATGAAAGGGTCTTTTAACAACAGTAATTCTTCCATTAGTGGCAAGTAAGGATTTCATTATCTCTAACTGCACTACCTTTTTGTTCCATGCCATAGTAAATTTCAAATTTTGCTTTTTTTAGTGGCTATAATATATGAAGGAATTCCATCTCTGTAAAGTAATTATTCTTTTCGCCTGCCTGGGAATATAAGTGCAGGTCGTTTTATTTTTGGTCTCTTAATCACAAGAAAAGCAGTAAAAGGGCTGTTGCTAGTTCTGAGCTTTCGGAACTGTTTCCTCTGATCTCTGTCCGTGTGTCTGTCCCTGGCACGTGACGCTGCCCCAAACAGGGCTCAGGATGGAGGGGGAGGCAAGTGGGGGTCCCCGTCCAGCACCAGCAGAGACCCACGGCTCTTCCTCAGCCCCATCAGGAGGCATCAGTTCAGGGCTTTTCAGGCTAGAAAAGGTCCTGCATCCCCTACCCAGCCCTGTGGAAACTGAAGCACACTCCTGCATCCCATTGCCTCCATATTGAACCCAGTGATGTCCTTAAAATGTAACAAAGCCACCAAGCAACCCTCAGCACCACCCTGGCAGCTGCTGCCTCTCAGCTGGATTTCCCATCTCTGGGCTTAGTTAGGCTGGGATTTCTCCCAAAACCTAAGAGCAATTGTCCTCGAGAGATGCTGCCATAGATGCACAGAGCAGTTGATGGTTTCAGTGCTGTCCTAAAATGCCCCTGCAGCAACCCTGGTCTGCAGGGGCAGACAAGCCTGACCACCTGGGGTGGCTGCCAGCTCCTCTGCCCTGCAGCCATGCCCAGGCTGAGCCTTTCTGCCAGCATAGGCTGTGGGACAAAAACCTTGAGGGATTAAAATAGGATTCAAAAAATAGCGAGCACTGTTTTGGACAGGTGGTTGCATTTCACCAGAACTGCTTTCACATAGGTCTGCTGGTGTTTGGGAAGCTGGCTGGACACCACTGGGTCATGAGGAAATGTTATTTCATGCACGCCCTCCACAGCACAGGCAATAGCTGGAAAGCTGGTTTGTCTCTGTGCACATGCACATGTGCTCCTCAAATCAACTTAATTTCTAAACTAGCAGGTTTATACCTTAATGTTCTATCTCCATCTGTCTGCCCAACTTTGATCAGGCAGTTATCTCCATTGCTTTCAGCAGGACTGCTCACATTTGAGTGTCTTGCTGAATCAAGGCCTAAATATTTTGAAAGCCTGAATCAGCAGAACACGCATCTGCTCCAGGCTAATCTTACCCAGCGAGCCCCACGGCGTGCTTAACCTTAAGCCACTCTTCAGACCTATCAATGTTAATCTTAAGTGCTTTGCTGATTTGGAGCACTATAATTTTCCAGAGGACATGTCCTCTGCTCCTTCAGACACCAAAATTAGCCTGAGAACAGACAGGGAGGTGCAGGCAACATCCTCAGCCCAGCAACTGGGCCGGATTGGCTCAGCCAGGGGCTGCATCCCTGGGATCACATCAGGCAGCTGCTGGTGCTGCCTTCAGCAGAGCATTTCTGGAGTGGTGCAGACAGCAGCGAGAAATGAGGGATCTTGGGACAAGAGGGGGGCTTTCCCCCAGCCGCTTTCGCTGTCCCTCTCTCTCTGCTGGGCTGACATCAGAGGTCTCACTCCCAGCCAGACTTTCATAACAGTGAATTATAGCCTGGCACTTCTGTAGCTCTCTCTAGTTCAAAGCGACGCTGAAACATTATCTAATTAATTCACACAATAGCCCTGGAAGGAAAGAAAGGGAGGTAGGAAGCTGAGTTACTTGCCCAGTGACAAACACTGAGTCAGTGGAGGAGTGGGAGGAAAACTCAAGGGCCGTGGATGTTTAGATCTGAGATGGCATCCTTCTGACTGAACAGCATTTCAGTCATTTAAAAAATAGCACCTGAATATTTAATTACAATTACAGACAACTACTCCTAATTAATAGATTAAACAGGGAGAGAAAATGTTATCCTAATTAGCACCCCCCCAAAATTAAAAATCACATGCTTTTCACATCTGTAGGATGTTAACCAAACCAATTAAAAAGTATAAATATGTGGTATAAGCAAAATTAGCAAAACCCCCTTTGGAAGACACATACAGCAGAGTCTGCCCCACTGACAGGGCTGCTCAGGTGCCACTGGTGCTGGTCCCCACTGCAGGCAGCAGGGGCTTGGCATCACAGAAAAACCACCACAACCAGCCTGCCACCACCACAGCACCTGCAGGACAAGGTCCCCACCCTCCTTGCCTCAGTATCTTTTTATTGCATAAAAATAAATGCAGAACTGTAAGGGGGAAAGGAAAGGTGTTTGTTGAAATACAGGATATGAAAATGTCACCAGTATCCTTACAGTAGGAGAGCAGACCAACCAAGAAGAAGAAATAACAACACAGGTATTTATTCACAGAAATTATCATTACAGGAGGTAATGGGCAATTAGAAACAGTATTCCATAAACTCACATCAACAGTAAAAATATTGTATAAAATACATTTCTTGGTGTGAGGGGTTAGAAGATGTATGTTCAGAGACTTAAGATAATTCTTAATGTAATTCCAGAGGTCCATTAATCAGCTGGAAGACCTTCTATAAGAATACAATTTCATTAAAATATTCAGTAGTTATAGACTGAAGAGGAAAAGGCCAACTGAAGCTAATTAACCCAAGGAAAAATTCTGCATAGTACTCAGAGTACCTGACTGGAATGGGGGGGTGGTGGGGGAAGAGAGAAGTGGAAAGACAAAGTTGCAGGAAAAGGCAATTAATGAACAATACTGCTAGGAAAATAAACTGAGGCAGCATTGACAAGAATGTGAGCTGTACATAAGGGGATATTAAAAGGGGGAAATGGAGTGCATATATGAAGAGGTTGTAGGAGGGGAGAAAGCTTGGTTTGAAAGATATTTGTATGAGCAGAAGAAACCCAAATCACTACTATTGTGGATTAAGGCATCTATTGATGCAAGCTTAAACATGTTTTCTAACAAGCAATTCAGATGAAAGTTATGTCAAGCTTTGCTTTTCTGACCAGCAATTATTTAATCAGAAAGGTGTATTAGGAAAGGAGTCTCTTAGTAGGATAGAGTATCTGACTATGAAAATGTGCTGTGTGGTAGCCAACCAGTAGCTAATGCATCTTCAGCTCTGGGCCTTTGTTCTGTTCTCCCCAGGGAATTTTTTTTCAGAGTTCATACTAGGTTGGTTCTGTTGGTCTGGCCATGTCATAATGATATCCAGCCCCTGGAAGCCTTCCAAGGATGTTGGTGAACAGGAGATTGCTGTACTTTGCTGTTTTATAGCCCAAATAGCTCTCAATAATTGAACATTAGCGTGGTGGGAAAAGTACCAACAAAACTTTTATGATAAATCTTTATCCTCCAGGACTTAGGGTCAAATAAATACAGACATGCACAATTTGCATGCTGTTTTTAGCATCAGCAGTTATGAAAAATGTGGCACACACATAGATTTTCCTTGAGCAGCTCATTTTCCTGTCCTTCACTAACCTTTTCCTCTCCCAGTAATGGACCATTTTTTATGTCAAGCATTTTGTAGCAGGCTCAGTCTAAAGGGTCCACATCTTCATCAGAAAAATGCTGCACTTTCAACCAAGCAAGAATATTTTCTTGTGCACTATGAGACCATGTTTTCCCTCCCTTGCTCACTCGGGGGTTACAGGCAAGCTGAGCCAGGAGCTCCTCCTGCAACCCCAATTTGGCAGGATCTGCCCTGAAAACAGAGGTCCTGTTTGCATTCCCCCCTCCTCCTGTCCCTTGGCAATCCCCACACGACCCCAAGGCCAAGGATGCAATGGATCAGCAGCAGCTTTTTCATACATCATGCATGTGGCTCAGACAATAACCAAGCCCCTTGCCAGTACCCTGCCCAGCATCCCTGCACCAGCCTCAGCCAGCCCTCTGGATTGCACCCCCTCCCTAGGGAGAGGGCTGGCAGGGGCAGGAGGGCTGCCCCAAAGCCATCGTGCTCCCCCAAAGCCATCGTGCTGCCCCTGCAGAACCCTCCAACAGTGATGGGCTGGCACAGCTCCTCCAGGCCAAGCTGCTCGCGTTGAGTTTGTATAAAAATTTGGTAAAATTGCCAGTGATGGACTTCATGGAGTTTCATCAAATGTTGTTGACTTGGTCCTGCTCAAAGAAACCTCAGTTATAAACTCCTTCTCTAGAGAGCATGAAGATGGTTTTGGGAGCATGTGCCCCACATCCCAGGCTGCAGTGGCCTGCCCAATAGACCACTTCAACTTCCTGCACACTGTGTGCTACAGACAAAGCCTGTGTTAAACAACCCCCCAGGAAATTAGCATTAATTAGCAGGGTGCTGCAATCCTGCAAGTGACTGCCACTTATCCCACTAATGTCAGCTCCGCACTATGGGAGCTCTTAGAATTTCCGACATTAAAATCGTTACTGGCCACAAATAAAATGTAATTGATATTCTTTCAGAAATGGAAAAAGGATGGTAGGATACTCTGCAGCATTATTAATTAGTGCTAAATCAAATATCAAAGGATGAAAATAACGCTGTATTTAGCAATCAAGTTTATTTTAATAGATGCAATCAGAGTCCCATGACTTACAATTTTGCCTCTAAGGGGAATGTTGTCACTGAGGAAAACATGGAGAAAGAAAAAAAGACAAAAGTGCACATTTAGGTAGGGTCCTCACTCACTCCAGAGCTGTCTGTGCTGTTTGCTAGTTCTGGCAAGATTTCTGTTTTCCTTCTCAAATGACCATTTACACTTCAACCTTGTTTTTCCCAAATATCCTGAGCTACTGTTGGAACCACTCAGTGCAAAACAAAACCAACACCCAGAAAATCCTGTTTGTGCAGCATTTAACACGAAAATTTAAACTCTGTGAATATAGCTGGAGAGTTCCTGTTCTCTATTGTCTCTTGTATTTAAGGGGGAAGCAGACTGTGTCACAGGTGCCCGTGCAGCAGCAGCTGGGGACCGGGACCTGCCAGCGGTGGGGGCTGCCGTGCTGGGCGCGTTCAGTGCTGGCCCAGGAGAGGCACCTGCCGCGGTCACAGCCTGCTCGGCACCCCCACGACAGGGCCATGCTGCGACAGCACCCTGGGAGCCCCAGGCTGAGCCGGCAGCTACTCACGTGTGCTGTCACCGCCGGGACCCGCTCCCCGGGCTCGGAGCTGCCACATGAATCACCAGCAGCGCCAGGAGAGCTGTCGAGACTCACCTGCACACCTCACCTGCACAGGCAGCCTCACTTCTCTGTCTACAGAAAGAGCTTCTGCCTCCCAGAGCTGCCGTTCCGGGTACAGTCACGGCTTTTATCCACACCAGCACCAGGCACCGACAGGGAACCAGGCAGAGATGAGTCAAACAAAACGCTGCCTTTTGGATGCTGTTAGAGATTGAAGCCAGGCTCTTCTACAGTACAGCTCCTGCCTTCCTGCTGGTTGTCACCACAGCCTTTGCTTCCAACTGTACAATCACGACATTATATATATACATCTCACAGCATTTACTGAAAACACTCTTTCTCATTCAGCTGGTCTGGATACTCGAGGGGAGAGAGGGAGGGAGGCGTTGGGCTGGCGAGGTCTGCAGGATGATCACTGCTGGGAACTGCAGGAAGGCGCACTTGTTCTCCCGTGCTGTAAGTGGCAGCTGTCCTCCAAACTTTGGCATAAGGACCTGAACCACCAGCATTGTACCAGCAGTATCCTGACCTATGTAAAACATACATTGCAACACAGACTGGCTGCTCCAATGATGAAAACTTCATTTACTGTCACTGCTTCAAAAGCCAGTGGCCCAAATAACTCAGAGACACTGACAAACCAACCTGTTACATTCCCCAAGTGCTGTTCATCGCAGTCAGGAGAGCTTTGCTGACTGACCCCAGCTGAGGACCAGGTCCTGTGGGGATCACCAGAAAACAACAAGCAGACTGAGCTGGATCTGTAGCAGAGATGCTTCCTCAGGTGCCAAAGCTGGGGTGAAAAACCTCATCTTCATGTTGCCTTAAAAGCCAGGTAAAACCGATCCTTGAGTAATAAACTGTAGTTACTGCACCTGAGCAGAAGCCTGCAGTTCAAGCAGTGTGTGTACTGATGCTGCTACAAATCTGTGTTTTGGCCACTCTTTAAACAGTGCTCTATGGAAGTGCATGCAATATACAGGGGATGCACATTTTTATGTCCTCATGGGCTGTGGGTCTGTTATTGATCTGACTGATACTGGAGAGAAAATTGCTTTTGGTAATGCTTTTCCTGGTTCTTGGCAGGGCAAAAGAATTTACAGGAGGTCCAGAGTTCACATGTGTTGGAGAAAGAGCTGCACATACCCCTGTTGCACAGGCCCTTTCCCCACATCTCTGACCCAGGGAGTGGGGTTTTCCTTAGCTTTGCTGGGCACGTGCTGCTGGCTGCTGTGTTTTCCTCCTGCTGCCCTGACCTGGGGAGAGCTTGCCAAGTGATGGCCTGTCACACTGGGAAGATGAAGAGGTGGATCAGACAAAAGAAAGAGAGAGGATAAGCTGCTGAAAGCCAGGAGCAGATAACTGCTGGCCTTGCGAAGCCTCACATCTGTAGGGACAAGAACACTGCCAAATACACATTATCCAAGAGTTTTAACACAATTTATTTTATGCTTAAATAATCAACTAGATCATCCAGTGTTTGTTGTTTTCATACATATGTAATTAGAGCTATTATCAATGAATGCTGTTTCCATATGAATATAATCAACAAATTAAAGTATTTCACCAAAAACCAAATAAAAATGCCCTTTAAAACACAGCAGCCTTAACAACCTAATATTACACTGCTAGGATGATTACAGATGATTGGCTTACTGAAAGATTCTACATCTTATAGCCAGTACACAATACAGTAATAATTTTACAGCGTGCTGCCAGTCTATTAGCTAATAATTTCTCTTCAGTTCATTTAAAAATATCCCAAACTTGTGCTCCTTAGAGCACCAACCCACTTCTAAAGCTGCAAGCATTACCCCCATTATAAAGCAAGAACAGATAGCACCCCCCTCCCCATAATGCAACTACTGTATATGTTATGGGTCTTAGGTCATTTCATTGAAAAATTGGCAACAGCAACAAATATTAGATGAAGGGCTTTGTGTTTACAGATAAAATCTTATTTTTCATGTTGCGGTATAGTGTTTGCAAAACTGGAAAAGATTTAATCAAAATAAGGTGAAACACATGCATCAAAATATTAGTACTCTGAAGAAAAATTTTCACAGAACTACAGAATTCCTCATTTTGGGAATCATTTAAATTTGCAGCAGATTTTAAAGATTTTTTTAAAATCAAGCTAGCGATTTTGCATATACAAACATTATAATTGCTAATATACAAGAATCTGTGAAGATACACCCAGAATATCCCTGTAGGTGCAGCCATTTGAGACACCTAGCCTGCTCAATGCATTTGCAATATTCTGTTTGTGATTGAAAAGGCAGTGCCTTATCAACATTTATTCTATTTTGTTAGAATTTATACAGTGTTATTTATTTACAGCAAAACTATTGATGTTTAAAAAAGAAACAAATAGTGTTTTATACCCTGACAGTTTGGGTCCAAGAAAAATAAGGCGAGCTGTTGTGGATTTTAGTATTTTTAGTGTCTTTCCATGGTTTAACCATTTCAACTTCGCACATCCTCTCTGGCCACAGGAATTTATTTCTTTTGAGATGACATCAAACTGCTTGAGAGAAGCTGTTAACAGCATGGCATCTTGTATATACACTGCATTGGTAACTGCGCACCCTCCAATCCTGTGAATGAACGTGAATTTCCATGCTCTGTAAATTGGCTCATGCTAAATTAATTTTTTTGTTTGGGATTTTTTTTGTTCTTTTTTTTTTTTCTTTTTGCATAAAAACCATGCGGTTAATGTGGGGAAGCAGCAAACACACGCACACTTTTATAGGTGAATGTTTAATTCCTGTTGATTTTTCTTCCGTGACTGTCCCTCTAGAATACTGGCAGTAAAAGCACACTGTGGAGAGAAAACAGAGAACAAATCATTTCAGAAATCTCTTGTTAGAATCAGTTTCATGCCTTTCACTGACTAAACAGAAATGTAACTGACACGACGGAATTCTGCGGTAGGCTAAATCACACAGTTTCTAGGTAGGCAATGACATTAGCTGAGCTCCTGCATGAGGGAAAAAATGCAGCTGCAGATGTCCCCACTGCTCGTGAACTGATTGTCAAGCATGTTTGCAGCACACCGCATTTCATCACCCCGGACATGGCACCAGCTCATCTGATCCAATGAAGACAAGGAATAGGTTCTTTTGTTGTGGAAGGAACAGCATCATCTCCAGAGAGAGCTGCTGCTTCCACAGCACGTTTTTCTTCATTGCATGCAAGCATCCCCACAGTGATGGAAAACCTGCTCTCCTTGCACATCCACCTCTGCCAGTTGCTCAGGGAACGTGACTGGCAGAGCCAGGAACGCAGCGCCCAGCCTTTAGGAGGCTTGCTGAAGGACAAAAGCGAGGACAAGGAGCAGCCTCATCCATCTCCCTCCGGCCTGGCTCGCATGAGCGGCACAGAGGAGAGACGATGCAGCTCCCGCTCTCTCACCCCTCAAACCAGAGCCACGCACACAAGGAGAGCAAGTTTGTGCCATTTGTTGTACAACAGCAGCGTCTCACAGCAGAGAGGGCAGGAAGCAGAAACACAAACACGGCAGCAAGCAGGAGCTGGAAGCCCGCGGCTCTCCGGGCACCTGGGCGCAGGGCAGCCTGCTCGGGAGCGTGGCTGGCGCGGCGCCGGCAGGACTCAGGCTGGCAGGGACATGCCTGGTTACTAATCAGGTCACAGGTCCACACGCATTCCCCAGGAGTGCTCGCAGTCTCCTTCTACGCTAAAGCAATCTGTCCTTGCCCACATGTACAGTTGTCATAAAACTGTCCTGCTGCTAAGAGCCGCCTGTTCCCGTTGCAGCAGTCACGCCAGCGCACACCGTGCTGCCCTGCAGAACTGCTCGCAAGAGTTCTTGGCTTCTCCTCTCAACCTAGGATTCACAGTGGGCTTATCTGCAGTGGTGACAGGGACATTTTCACAGCAAAACCTAGCTAACATCATGATTTTTTTTCAAAGAAAAGAACCACCTCTGCCTGCCCAACAGGATTTTTTTTGTCTTTCGTGATTACAAAACAAACAGTTTTTCTGTAGGATCCCCTGCCTGTGCAAATACATCCACTTCTGCATCTAAATGAAATGTTTTTAATGGACTCTTGACCAGACTCACAATTACTTAGTGCACATTTGGTCATGCTTATCATATCAAAGTTTGGAGCACAGAGATTCATCTTACAGGACAAAGTTCCCCCCGGAGCAAAGGTTCATTATTTAAGGCAGACTCCCTGAGTTCCTCAGGGGCTCTAGCATGGAAGACTTGCCTACTGGAAATCACAGGAGAAATGCATCAGCAGTCATGGGAGCAAATCTGGTTCTGAAGAACTCAGACTCTGGCTTCCTGAAGGTCAGACTCTGTTTCATACATTAGGCAAAGACTGCCTTATTTATGTAATTTTATTTTAAAATGAAATGCTTTTCCCTTATCCCTGGTGTCTTTTGCATTAAACTTGTATGCTGGCAGACTCTTTAGCTGCATTGCTTATGGGGTTCAATGCCCCATCTTGCCTTCAACGCCTTAATTTATACATTTCTACTGCTTTGCCCCTGCAGATTGACAGTGGGCCCCAATGTGGGACACAATTTCATACAAGCAGTGCCATTACTTTGGCTTGCTGTACTACCATATCCTTGAGCTCCATAAAGAGGAAAGCTGTGTAAAAAGAATCACCTCCCTTTTCCAAACAATAAATATTTTATGAGTATGTTGAGCACCAAACCACGTGAAGCTCTATTATTCTATTAGCACACACGCAAGGATTCTCAGTAAAAGCAGGAGTCCAAGTGATGCAGTAGGTGCTTACCAGATACTGAAATCACACCAGTCACCTCACAGAGCTTGCTCCTTGGGGCTTGATCCCATAAATCCCTCAGCTAGATCCCACACACTGAGTGCTGTTTGTCTGAATGGCTCTACCCACATGCACAGAGCACCTGTAGGGCCAGGGGGCTGTAGGGGCTACCTCACATTGCATCAGTTAGAAGAATCTGTGACTCCAGAAAGAGACTCTGCTTCTGTCTGTCCTTTTCCTCACTCTCTGGTCTATTTGCCAGAGCCTGTTTATTCTGTTCTTAAATCTTACAGTCAATCCTACACCACATGTACAGTAAAAGGATAATACACAGTCTTGCACTTCAGAAACTCTTCCTCTGTCCAGTTCCTGAAACCCAACAAAGCTAAGACAAGTTCTGAGCAGAAAAAAGACATGTCCGTGGTAAACCTATGCACTTGGAGCCATGACTGATGGCCCAGCATTGATAGACATGGACAGGCTCCTCCCGTATTTACAGCACATCTCTATGTGACTGCAGCTGTGTCAGTGAGACAAAGCAGCCTCTGGCTTCAGGCTGCTCCATCACATCTTCACAGAGTCTCCTGCAAGGGTGTCTTAGTCTGTGCATTTGGCCTTAGCTTGGGAAGCCCTTATACCATCAGCTGCTGGCTTGCTACAACTGTTAAGGCTGGATCAATAAAATGCACCAGAAACAGTTGGTAGGGATTATTTGTTGGCAAATATTGAGACACTTCACTTACAAGGACTTTGACTTGAATAACTGCCCTCAAATCACACATCTGACAGTGGAAGAAGCATTTCACTCCCAGGTTTGTGTGCAGCTCCTTTACTATTTATGTTTAAGTTTTTCAGGGTAGAAAGTTCTATGGATTACAAACACTAGGCACTGTAAAATTCCCAGAAACCTTGCACATGTCTGAGTATTGCTTTGCTTTATTTTCTGAGAGGTACAGCTTAATTTCTATATGTGAACACAAGGTCATTTTCTGCTTTCAAGATCAAGGACTAGCTATTTGGGTCTGCAGCTGGGAAGCAAAGTCGGGGTAGCAGAGACAAAGCCTTTGTGCAGCCCAGGTGCTGTTCCCCATGCTGGCAAAAGCCTTCAACAAGGGAAGAAAATTGATCACACTGACCGTTCAATGGTCGGCTTTCAGCTTTCATGAGTAACTTTTCTTCTCCACGTGTCTGACTTCTTTCTTTGTCTTAACCTTATAAGCTTCTCCCTGCGTTAAAGGAAAAGTATAAACATTAACACACTCTGCAGAGAGCACTCATAGCTGTAAACCAGCTTCCAAAACAGGATACACATTTTGCTGTAACAGGATAAGTAAAAAGCAGTTAAATCACATTAACACTTCATTTCAAAGATACACACAATCTATTTATCCACTCTGCTGAGCTGCAAAAGCACAGGTCTGAAATATCATCTTCAAGTAGAAAACACAGCTCTGCAATTTCAGCCTGACCCCTGGGTTGGAGTGCCCAGCTGCCAGTGAGTCCTCAGCAGAGCCCCTGCTGCCAACTGCAGTGGGAGCTGGTGCCACTGACAGGGAAAAATCCCCTTTCCCAACTGTCCTCCTGGGTCAGCTGAATTGCTGGGCATTCCCAACAGCAGAGGCTGTGGCTGCTCTTATGATGTTTCACAACGTCTGTGCTTTAAAGTGAGCAGGTTAGTAATGGAATAAAGGGAAGAGGAACAAAGCCAGCAAAAACCAGCACTGAAGCAGCATAGAAGTAAAACCAACGACAGTGACAAGCAGTGCAGGTTTCAGTGTCTTTAAAACAGCAAACCTCAAAATAAAGTTCATCTTTGCTCATTAAAAGTAGCTCAATAATCATCTAAAAATAAATTCTCCACTAATCACAAGCCTCACTCACATCAGAGAAAGGCATCTGTTTATGTGTGGCTATGGGCAGAATTTACCCCTCAGGTGATCTGCATTGATGTATTTGTAACTATTTGTAGTTTCCAACTATTCTAATCTGGTGCAGCAAATTGAAAATGTTTACCCCTTGCTGGGAAGGATTTTTTTTTCTTTATAAACAACTAGGAAAGAGAGAATGGAAATAAGTTTGTTTCCATTCTCTTATTTCAATGACATATGTGTCCCTAGCTTTTCTTCTTTTTTTATTGCCAGAAAATAAAGGGTATTTGTTATCTTCCTTTTTGAATCTGTTTTCACTCAGACAAGAATTCATCAGCCCCAATGACAGTTTTACTTGAGCAGAGACGTCTGAGGGCCATGTGCTGGGGAAGAAAGCACAAGCTCCTCTGAAGCCATTTGTTTCCAGAGGTAATGCCCATTCCCCCAAGGCCTCCTTGGGACAGATGACAGCTGAGGCACAGCCTGCCCACTCCTGCCCCTGTCACTGAAGCCCTTTCCAAGAGGGACTGGGGTATGCTGGCACACTAGTCCCACTGTTCCCACTGTCAGGGTGATAAAGCTGGGCATAGTCCAGGCTTGCAGAAGGCTTCCAGTTTTGATCACCAGGGACAAAATCCTATCTTGATGCTTGCTTGTAAAGGATACCATTGCTTGGGTATGTTCCTGTTGACCTGAATCCTGCAAACCCTCAGTCACCAGCACCAGGGGTATCACACCAAGGTGAGTGAGGGACTCAGACTGTAGCTCATTCCTTTGGGCTGGTGGAAAGGCCACACAATCCACCTACAGCTGTAAGGCACAGGGCAAGGGCTTAACCAAACACACAGAAAGGCTCAACTTGATGGCACAAACTAGGCCTCAAGCCCATGGCTTAGACCTGCTGCCTGTTTTACAGAAACAGACCTTGATGCCCTGTGTCAACAGAATTCAGCCGGGCCCCCTTGACACCGCCCCACCCCCGTGATCCCAATGCACAACTTGCCAATAACTGCAAGCACCGCACTTTTTGCCAAGGCTTCTTGTTAAATGCAAACCTCCAGCCCTTTAGCAGCACTTTCTAGCAGTCAACACAACCCTCTGCGCCTACTGTTATTTCCTGGTAGTCCCCGTTGCATTACCATTTCACCAACTTTCCTCTCATGGGGGATAACAACACGTCTTACTACCTTCCGGGTGATCTGTGGGAAGCAATACACGAAAAGTATCGATTTTTTTTTTTCCTAGATTCTAAAGGGAGAAAGTATGTTAAAAGAAGTTACTTGAATGCAAAGACTCAGAGCAGAGATGTAATTCGTGATTACTTTTCTCGTGATGACGTTGCCTTCTTCGTCAGTAAACTGTTCCTCTGTTACAGATTCACCAGGAATGTTTTTTGCTTCCTCACCCTAAAGAACGTGTTATAAGATTAGCAATAGAGCCTGTATTCTGTCAAACCCACACATATTTTCCACACCAATCCAAGCAACAAGCACATGCTAGCTTCAACTTTATGTAACAGTTTGCTTTATGCCACACGAACTGTATGAAAGCCTCGTTCATTTAGCGATGCTGATACCTATGCATTTATTCTACAGAATGTTTCCTTAAAGCCTGTAGGGAGCTTCTAGCACACTGCTCTTATTAACTAATGCATGTCAGGAAGCTCTCTGGGCAACGAGATCGAGTGGTCAGTCTGAGTCCTATGAGACATCCCTTAGCTTTTCACAGCTTCTCAGTGCCTGGCACATGCAGAAACGTGGTCTAACATGGGGGAAATTTGGGACTTAAAAAGACAGCTCTGCCTACAGCTTGCTCAACACAAGGTCTTAAACACAAACACAGAAGACAGACAGGACTTCCCAGCACTTACAAAATGAAGGAAGTTATCTTACGTGCCCAGCATAGCGCCACTGTGCCGAGGAGCCTGGGCAGCCCGGTCCGTGACTTACTGAGATCAGCAGCACTCCAGCCATCACTTCTTGTAGTACCAGCAATTTATGGGACCAGTGTAAATAAATGTAAAAGCAGTTTCCTAGCTGCTATGCCAGTAACTTAATTCCACTTAACAGAATTACTGCTCAAATCATAAATAAATGACATTAGAGTCTGAGCCTAGCTGGCAGTTTTGAACTTATGTTCCAAAAGAACTTTGCTAACTTTACTTCACAAAGTCGTATTTCCAAACCTGGGTGATGAAGTAAGCACTGCTTTTGATGCTTCAAAAATATCCATTGTCTGTGCTTATATTTTTCCTATAAGTGAGGCAAACATAATAATAATGTTGCTGGCCTACATACGAAAAATTTCCTCTTGTAAATGAATAATGCAAACAAACAAAAAAAGCCTTAAAACTTTTCTTCTCCCCTCACCCTCAACCCACTATGGAAAAACTACAAGTAGAGGGAGGAAGCAGAAAGAAAACATTGTATAAAACACACTACAATAATATTAATTACAAAATAATATTTGAAAGAAGACTATTACAGCTTTTGTAATGCTTCCATATACTGAACAGCACAGGACAAATATAGTTTCTATTTACTGTGGTCTATGCATTACATAGTTGTCAACATAAGCTCCTGGCACTGCTTTATAATAAACAAATACCATGATGCCGTGTGTATTTTTTAAAAACCATTCTCCCTACTAATGCAGCTTTTTCAAGATGTATGTTGTAACATTGGGATTGTCTGCTATTTCTAAGCTCTGAGCAAAACAAACCTTTCCTTTTGTTTACAGGTTATTTGTGGTCTTTTCTAGCCAAGCTTTGGCTTTTCCAGCCCTTGCCTGGGGAGAATGGCAGCAGGCAGGAGGCAGGGGGAAGTGCTGCAGAGCAGAGCCCCTGGCCACATTTGTCGTTCTTCACAAGTACAGAATTTCTGCTGGTTTCGCATTGAAAGCTGTATTGAAGTCACCACTTGATAATTAGGCAACAGAACAGTTTCAGACATTTTACACATCTTTTTTCCCCAGGCTTTCACAGACTGTTAGCAAACTCTACAACTTGCTGGACTTTGGTGCTTCAGGAAGCGTTGCCAAGAGAAGGACAGGCTCCACAGGCCAGGTGGATTCCACTGCATAGGTCCTGTGCCTGAGACACACCTAGCTGAGGTGTCCGGGCCAGGGAATGTTGGCATCTCTACAAAAGCACAGCAGAACAAACAGCTACTGGAGCCTTCAGAGGGAGCCTGACAAATTCATTCCCCAGAAGGAGCAATGGCACACCTGCCTAAGCACTGCAGCAGGCTCCGTGCAGGAGGAGGGAAGTGCGAGGTTGGTCCCTGCGGCGAGCAGGGCCCCAGCGGCAGCTGGCTGCTTCCTTTCTCACGAGCAAAGGGACGGGACGGCTGCGAGGCAGGGGCCAGTGACTGGGTAAAGGGTTTGGGAACTGAAACCTCTAGGGTTTCCTACTCACAAAGAGATGGGAGGGGGAAAGATTGAATCTAGAGACTTCGCACTTTAATCAGATGCAGAGCAGATGGGGAACTAGCTGCACAGTTTCTTTCCTGGCCTTCCACATGTGGGTTCAGAGAATACCCAGTGGCCTCCAACACATTACCCCATGGAGCAGGAGGGAACACTGGCATAGACATCCCATGGAGCACAGAGGTATGGAAAGGTTCCCTCTCATGAGTAGGAACTCCAAAGCCACTACAATAAAACCCATGAAAACCAGAAATAAAACAACATGGCCAGTAGCACGGTCACCAGACTACTTGGAACACCAACACCACTTACATGTACTGGTTCTTTGACTCCTTACTGCAGCTATGAGAAGGTTATCCCTTAAAACAACCTAGTGAGAATTACTGTGCTCAGCTTCAAATTAAATGAAAAGTGTACTGCTGCACTGAAAGATGTCTCCTGAAAGAAAATGCAGTTTTAAAGGTGTGGTGAATCTTGGGCTGTAATTAGCTACATGCTCCTTTAAGCACAATTTAAGGATAAATGCTGTAAATACTCAGCAGTCAGCGCACACGAAATCCAGCTTTCACAATTCTCTTGCTGGTGGGTAGTTAAAAAAATTGCAGGAGGGCTCACAAGTGGCAGGAGGTAGATCTGATTTACTGACTTTTTTAATCCTATGCAGTTATAAAGATGGATATTAGCTATGAAAAAACCCTACCCACTGGCAGTTTCAGTTGTAAGAGCTCAAACCAGCATTGGGTTAGAATGGCACATTAGATGACCTTGTCAACAAAAGCTGTTTTTAAACACAAAGCTGGTGCATCTGCACCACAACTAAAGAATAAAATTCTTTCTGCTGCATCATACTTACGTGGACTTCATTTTACCCTCGACCAGTCAAAATCACTGTCACAATACCAAAAGCTTTAGAAAGGCAGGGAGAAAACCTAATACCGTGATTACTGGAAGCCCAGTTATATCCCTGGGACTAAAGCATACAAAGGCTGCAGTCTGCAAGCCTCAGCCCCAGAACATGCCAGGAAGCTTTGCAAAGCAGAGTGCTTTAATGTCACCCTGCTCGCTGGAGTGTAGTCCTGCCAAAACCAGCTGGTATCCTCTCTCCATTGCTCTCCAGTGCAGGAGAAGCAAAGAGCAGTTTCCTCAAAGTCTTCTGCCAGCTCCACTGATTTTCTTACCAGTTATTTGCAGATTATGGGTGTTCCCAGGGACCTTCAGATAAACGGAGTTATACAGTCAGTGCTGCAGTGCTGTGCCAAAGTTCACTGCAGATTTGTCAGAGCTCTGATTTTCTTTCATGTTTGTTTTGTTACTAGAGGGATAATAGTCCCTTTTATTCCTCCCATACATCCAGTGTTGTTGTAACAGCGGAGAAAAAGGGTGCAGCTGGATGTGTCTTACCCTCATGGATAAAAAGGAATTTAAAAGCAGGCGGAAACAAGCAAGATGGAAACATCCTAAATGTTTAATTTTGCCAAGGACCAGAGGCAATGCCGCAATGGGAACAGGAGCTGCACAGAGCGCTCAGACCTCTTCCCTCACTGGCCTAAGCCAGCATCAGGACATAATCCCTTCAGTCTCGAGATCACATTCTTGTAATGCATGAACAGCAGCTGCGCCTCAGTCTCCTTGGGCTCTCGAGCCTCTCTGGCAGCGGCAGGAGAGACAAACATCTTTCATTAAGGTCATTTTCATTAGTGAGTTCTGCCTGCTCAGGGAGACCTTGTTAATCAGATGCCACAACTCTCTGCCTGTGCCCACGCTGAGTCTGTAGTTGCTTGTTTGCAGATATATTGCTAAAGCCACAGGAGGGGGAGAAAAATCCCAACAAAACAATAAGCAAGGCAGGGAGCCCTGAGAGCAAGTGGTGCTGCAAATGGGACAGAGTCACTACTGGGAGCTGGGGCACAGGTCTGGTGCATGTGGCATGGAGGACAAGCTGATGAACGCTCCTCAGAACAGCACCTGTAGTCTGGGGTTTGACTTACTCCGTGTTATCTTACTGAGCTGGCAGCTCCAACTCTCAAGGGGCAGGACAGGGAGAGGGCACTTACCTGCAGCTCTTCCAGCCAGAGACTGCAGTGGAGACGCTGTGCCCAGCTGAATACACAAAAGGAAATGCTTCCCATTTTCCTCACACAGGGCACAGCACTTAATTCTTATTACCTACAGGATGGCCACATTTCATTTCCCATAAATAAGCTTCCCCTGAATAGCAAGACCATGGAAGCTGCTGGCTCTAGCTAGAGCTGCTGGCTCTAGCTTTGGAAGCTGCTCAGGCCACTTTTCCCATGCAGGCTGAACCAAACCCTCCACGATCAGTACTGGGGCATTTCATGGGCAAGATGCATGGAAAGCAACAAATCTTCAATAAAAACTGGCAAGAAATACCAAAAGTACAAGATACTAAATTACATCAGATTTGAATAACCACTGCTTAGATACTTATTTTATTTTCCATTACATTCTACCATAAACATTTTGGCAAGAATCTTACTAAAACAGCTTTAGCCAAAAATTTGTATCCATGAAAGATTTAACAACCTCTGAAAAAGCATGAAAAATTGCACACTAATTCCTGCCATGGCTGAATAACAGGAGCTTTGGATCAGGCTTTGAATGTCCACATTGTGGCAAGAACTCTTATTTTCCCCTTGTGTGCTAATTGCTCACATTCCTGCACTACCATAAACCCATTTCTTTTGCAATGCCCCATCCCATCAATCCACCATGTGAACACAAGAGGGGAAAGGAAGAAAAACAAAAACATCTGCACTACCTTGAGGTTAGAATAAGATCCTATTACATGTGGAAATGGGCATCAGTCCCTGCTTGTCTGGTTTTATGGGCTCAACCCTCTGAAGTGCTAAATCTCATGGGAATGTGCTCTAGAGTACTGAGCACTTGACAGGACTCAGCTCTTGGACTGCTGGGAAAATACCTCCGTGGGAGAGAAAAGTCTTTCCCCATATTTGGGCCAGGACAGAGAACTAAGGTAGCAGTTAAACGGAAGTAACAGTGTAGAATGGCACTGAAAGGAAAAACAAGTTGGGAAAGAAGAGCAAAGGTAATGAAGCAATTCAGCCCTGAATGTACCTGTGGAGGCACATGGCAAAGCCTGTTTTCCACAGGACTCCATTTATCCTCAAGGTTTTGGTGCCAGCAAACTGTATGCCTGCAGGCTCTGGGAGTACCTCTGTTGCTTTAAATGCAACATGCAGGCAGTAATGAATACTAGGAAGAGCAATTAATATTAGGGAAAAATTCTTTACTGTGAGGATGGTGAGACACTGGCACAGGTTGCCCAGAGAAGTTGGGATGGACAGCTCATCCATGGAATATTCAAGGCCAGGCTGGATGGGGCTCTGAACATCCTGGTCTACTGGCAGGTGTCCCTGCTCATGCCACAGGGTTAGAACTGGACAATTTTTAATGTCCCTTCCAACCCAAGCCATTCTATGACCCTATTAATAAAGGCTACAGTAAAACAACACAGTTTCCACATGAAGTTCTGCTCAGAGGAGGCTCCAAGCACACCCTCATTCCCTCCCCACTGCTGCTGGACATAAGCTGGCTGTGGGTTTGGGCACAGCACCCACTTTGCCAGGCACTGAGGCACCGGCAGGTGAGAACCTGCTGTTCCCAGCCACTGCTGGGGGCCCTGCAGCATCTGTGTGAGTGATTTTCCCTCTGCAGGCTGTGAGCATTGCTCCAGGCCTCTGAGCACTACATCCTGAGACCTCTTCCCTGATCGAGGAGCTGTACCTCAGCTTGTGCATGCTCTCACAGTGATTTCAGTTCACCCAAAGTGAACCTCTGCTCCTGGGAATGTGCAGAAAAATGTCCAGGTCCCTAACAATGTTAAATCTTGATTTTTCCGTTTCATACCACCATTTTATGAACTTCACATCATCAAAATGGTTGCTTCCACTGTCAAATTCCTTCTCTAAAAGGCCTGATGATTGTTGCTCTCAAACTTTCTCTTGTTCTGTTTTGAGCTTGTCTTAAGATGCAGAGTGGGGGATAAAAAAAGAAGCTATAAATGATCAGAAAATAACCAAAGAATCACATGTATATTCTAATCAAGAGAAAGGTACAGCTCCAATCCAGCTGAGATCAGACACGTTCCCAACAGCACAGGTTCAGCCGCCTCCACTCACCATGCACACCCTTCCCACTGGGTCTGCACTAGCTGCAGATTCCAACGCTAAATATGCTGCTTTACCATAGCTCTGTTAAAAGTTCTACCCCAAATTATACCACCACATTTAAAACCAATTTTCTGTGCCTTTCTCTAAACATAGAGGCTGTAAGAGAGAGAGCAAGAGAAAGCTGCCTTTGACACGCTTTCCCCTTTTCCTCCAACATTTCCTGACTGCAAACCAGCGGACACCAAAATAGTTCAGACATAAATTGGGTGGGGGCCCTGAGCCACAGGCCAACTATGCAGTCTTTGAATCTGCAGCACACTTACACTTGTGTGCTACCAGAGACTCCTGCAGCACTGGAGGGGCCGTGATGGCCCCCAGGCCGCCTGCACCGTTTGAAAACAGAAACCACATTCCTAAGCCTGAGCAGTCACGCTCATCTGCAGGGGGAATTAGTGAGGAAGGGTGGTGTGGTTTAACCTAAACCACAACAAAGGGTTGTACCCTGACAGGCCCAGGGCCTTTCAGCAGCTTCTGCCTGGGGAGATGGGGGATCGGACAAAACATCCATTTCTGCTGAGCTCAGTTTTGCCATTCCTGTCTTGTCCCAAACGGAAGCACGATGGGGGTACTGGAGGAATTCATGGTGAAGGCAGTCAGAAAGTCACCCTTCCTCTTCCAAAAGCATCTGCACCTTGGACTGTTTGGCAGCTGTGCAGAGCAGCCTATCTGCCACCCACATTACACAAAAGGTGCAGTGCCTTTTGTGGTGTGCAGACTCCTCTCCACAAAGGATGCAAGCAACAGTGATATAGATATGTGCAATTGAAATGTCACAATTTATTCCTAAAGTAACAATTACAGCTTAAGCAAACTGCACTAGTGCTGCAATAGCACTAAGGTGCCCTGCTGCGTTTTTTCAGGGCTTGACTACATGATTTTCTAATAAGAATCTAATAAATCCCTTCAGTTACTGAGGAATTACATAATAATTCATGATAGGGATTTATTTTCTCATGCTCTATGCTGCAGGAAAATAATGTCATACTGTATGACCACATAATAAATACTACAAGGGCAAATACAATTACTTATATGATTATACCATTGTTATCAGTGTATATAGTATATTGTGCTGTAAGTAAAGGCCATCTGTAAATAAATATACTAAATAGAGTCTACTGAAGGCAGACTTTTATAACTTCCGTAGATTTAAAATCAGGATCATCTGCTGCAGTGAGACAGTTTTCCAGAATACATTAAGCACTTAGGACCACAGGTTTCAACCAGAGTACATGCCTCATACTTTCCTATACCCCACTCACATATTCCTGCAAATGTTTAACTTGTAACTCAGAATTTTTTAAAGACAACACAAAAAAAAAAAAAAAAAGAAAACAAAGGAAAGACTGTTACCCATCCTTCTCAGTGGCTTATACTTGCTCTACAGGAGACCAACATGCTGCATCTAGCTGCAGTCTTTAAGATGCCATGCACAACAGTGGCAGTGAAGGACACAGCACTCCATGCAGCTCAGTTGTTTTCCAACAGAAGACACCCATAAACCTGTGTTAAAGCAAGGAAAGGCAACCTAGCACTGGATTATCAATCCATACTGGCAATGGAAAGCACACTACCACTGGGGCTCCAGTATGGCAAAACTGACATTCTGACACAGCAGACCAAACCCACGTTCATGCCAACGTTGTCTCTAGAAAGCAAACCACAAAGTACCTTCAGAATCAATCGCCGTCGGTAAACTCTCGTAGTAATTCTCTGCTCTTCACCTGAGCTTGAATCACTCTCAATCTCACTGTCACTGTCACTACATTCCTAATAAATGCAGTTTTAGTACATTTGAACAGCACATTTGCAAGACAGAACATGCTGATCAGGACTAAGGGAAGAAAACAGAGGTTATCACGGACAGTGTTTTCCCTGTTTCTGTCGTGTACATAATGACTTGCAGTTTCACTGCTAAAGTACATGGTGGAGGAGGCCTTTTTGCTCCTTGGCATGCTGTAACCTGATAATTATGCCAGCTATGGAATATCTCAGCAGCTCTCAAGAAATGGTATTTGGAATGCATCTGACCTGTGAAATTTCAAAACCTTATGTAATTCTTCTAAATTTTATGTAAAAACCCCCTAAACCTTGTCATAACTCATTGATTTATTTTTCCTCCTAAAATTTATTCTTTCAAACAAGCTTTATGGATTCACAGGGTATGAGAAGTGAATTCCCTAATAAAAAAAAAAGAAGACAGTCACACAGAAAGATTCAGTGGAGCATCTCTACACAGAATGTTACAAAAAGGCCTTCCTAAACTTCTCCATGTCCATGGCTTTCCTGCTCAGTATTTATCTGCTTTTTTAAGTGGTAAAACTGCAGTGTGAACCACAGTCATTCTGCATTTTTTCAAGAAGGGAGCTTTTGGAGCTCAGCTCAGGGGGCACAGCCTGATGCTGGTCTCAGCCTGCTGCAAACAGGTATTGCAGCTACACACAGGTGTCTACTCTGGCCTGGCACCCTCTGCCAGCCCCAGTGTTTTCCCCTCCAAAAGCCAAGGAGCTCAGCTTTGGGGCTGAGCAGCTCTGTGTGCACGTGCCTGACAAAGGGATTCCCACCTCTGTGTGTGACAGACATGGGCAGAGACCCTTCTCTCATGACAGTCAGCTGAACTAACCCTTTCCTGAACAGAGAAATTTGAAAATTTCCTCTATGCTTTACAAAATGACAGCCTCAAACTGATTTTAAAATCATGGATAGTGGGTATTGTGAACTGCATATCTATTTCTCTTTCTGAATCTGGCCCAAGATGTCCTAAACAAGAAGCAATTCTCAGAAATTATGTGCAAAATAAGAGTGGGCATAGGTGGGTGGAGGAGAAAAAGAACTATATAACAAAAAGCGTTTAGGGCAGGATGACAGAATTCATCTGCAGTCCTCTGGCACTAGTCAAATATAGATACAAAAAATTATAAACTAATCCTCTCCTGAAGAAGTAACAAGAAAGCAGAAGATTTCCAGAGGGCACGAAGGCTTTAGAGGAAGAGTTATTTTTAATAAACAGCTCTAAGTGGTTTATTTGTGATGGAATTCTGACACTGAGAGTCACCTTGACCATGTGCTGGACATCATCCTCTTTGAAATAACAGAGCAACTGTGCTGTGTTCTTCTCATTTAAAAAGATTACTGGAATCTGACACTTGAGCATTTGTAGAGAATTATATGACCTACACCATTACTGCAATGCTTTTGGAAATGTTTACATGGGCTTGGGATGAGGCCCAGGATTTGTTTCATCCACATCACCAGGCGTCAGACCAGTATCAATTGTCTGAGTTTATTTCTTGGTGCAAACTCTGTGCCAGAACACTGCTGCAGCCCTTCTCCTGCAGGTGGGTGACTATTGCTTCCTGGCTCTTTCCAAATGGGTCACAGATAAAAATATCTTACTTTGGCAAGTAGTTTTAGTTCGTTCCCACTTTCTCACCACAGAAGTAAATCTGTTTCTTCCATACTTTTCTCTTTATGGAGCATTTCTGAAGAATGCCTTGCAGAAAGACTGCAGTTGAAATTTTCTTTCTGTTTTCATGACAGCATGTGGAACCTCTCACCATGAATTGGACTACGTTAGTAATTAAACTTATTGAATTTGAATTAGATTAGAAGGCATTATTGAAGAAATATCAACAAGATAATAGAAGGAGTTCTTGTCATTCTAACAGATGTTAGTTTCCCACCCAATCAGGCTTTGTGAGAGACCCACATTTTGAAATGACATTATTTTCTGATACCAGTTTATTCAAAGATCATGCCAATAAAAAGACTTGCTATTTAGCAGATAAGATTATCAGCCTTTACCAATAAAGTGAAGTAGTGCAGAGAGCACGCCTAAGAAAAGCACTTGCTTATTCTTCTCAATCCAGATGGGATATCCAACAGCAAAGAGCACACAAAAGTGGGTGACAACTTCTCTTCCCACTGATGGGAATGCAGAGGGGGAAGTGTGGCATGTCAGCACACCCTCAGCATGTTGCAGTGTGCATTTACACTCATTCTTGCATTTAATCAGAGCATGGCACCACCAGACTGAGGTCTGCCCCAAAGCCTTCAAACACTGAGGCACGCTGCCATCTGCCTTTAGCTGCCTTTGAAGAAGGCAAAGGCTCCTACTTACATTTTTTAAGTATTCCAGTAATTAGCAAACATTGGGAAAGATCTTACTGTGTCACGAACTAATAACAAGATAATAACAATCATATGCTGCATAACTGCTGAAACTGATTACGTTACCATCTAATAAAAGAATTCTTGGTTGTATAATCGAACGAATGGCTTTAAACGAACTAATTTAAACCTGAATGATTTACTGCAGCCCACCACAGCCAACATTTTTATTGTGCTACAATAAGAAAAAATCTATATCATGTAGAAACAATTCCACTGAAATTTCTTGCTTCCAAAAGTTATAATCTCCTCCTGTGTTATACCCAAGAAAAGACAATCTCAGCGGAGAGAGGAATGTAGGAGAAGCTCTGCAATTCCCCTTTTCAGCCTGGTTCCCTGCTGGCCCTGAGGTCCATTCTGTGGTGATCCTTCCACAGCTGGGGTGTGAGGTGCATGCAGCTACTGGGCTACAAGCCATTCTTTGAGCCAACTTTCTTTCTGAGCTTCTGGTAAATTAATAGAAGCAACTGAGAAAGCTATCAGAATTTCATTGTCAGAAAGCAATTTATAACTGGGATTCTGCAGTTAAGGGTGTACGAGTCAGGCAAGGTAGAAAGGAAGCAAGGGGAGCTCCTTGGCAGCATTTTAAGGAGAAAGAACCACCACCTGGAAAAATGCTTTACACATCTAGAAATCTTTTTATTCATCTTGGCTGAATGGATTTTGAAACTGGGATGAACAAGGCCCTTAAAAAATGAAACCATAAGGGGGAGATTAAATATCACCCAAAATTTATTTTTCTGCAAATTAACAGAGTAAAAAAATGCAGGAAGTTTTGGCGACAAAGAGCAGGACAGTGCCTGAAGGGTCCCAATATTTCTTTGCTCCTATCATTTACTTCAATGTCACAGGAAGAGTGGGAAACCAGTGGCAACACCTTAGTGGAAACAGATGGAGGACAGCTGAGCAGTTTGGCACTGTTTGCACAGGTGGTGTGTCATGGCAGGGAAGGGTCTGTTCCCCAGCCATGCAGGACAGCGCTCCCAGAAGCTGCTCTAACCCCTTCCAGGGCTCAGGGCCAGACAAGGAGGGGATTATGCAGCCCTTCTTGGCTCCCCTGCCTATCCTGACTCCACCCCATCCTATTCACAACAGAAATAAAAATTTCCAGTGGCTTCCATTTTTCTCAATTCAGTAATAAACTGAAAAGGCATAATGAAAGATAAGAAAAACCCCTAACCCTGTCACAAACAACATTACAAGTCATACAAAAAAATTTGTCAACCAATATGTCAAGCAACAGGGACTCCTCATATTGTTAATTATTACAGGACATACTGTACCTTCTGTTCAGACATTACTGCTCCCTCCTCCTCTTGGATGCTTGTTCTTGGCTTGCCATCCTCAGAAGTACTCCAGCCCATCTTCTTCACACTGACAGGCACAGATGTTTTGCTGCCTTCTGTTGTTGGCTTGCTGGTCTCTTCCAAAGATTTCTGATATGCTGTTGATGATAATGTTTGCTCATCAGTACCAGTTGAGATCTGGGATTTTGTTTTCAGGACTTCTTTGTCACTGTGTTTTCCCACATCATTTAAAGCTTCCTGGATGTAGGATTTAGTTTTTGCCTCTGATGTGGACTCGGATAGACTTCCGTTTGTTTCTGGCTTCGCTACTTCTCCTTTGACATATGAGGTAACAGAATCCCGACATTGGTCCGAGCTACAAGAAAAAGAGAAAGGAATAGACAGCTGTTCAGGGCTTAAATCACAGCCAGAAGGGCAAAGCACCAAGCCTCTTACTGAGCCTTCAGTCTGAGCCCATACGTTTCACACAAAGAAAAGTAAAATTTTAGATTTCACTTGTAAACATCAATCTATTTAATAACCTTGTCTTCTGCGTCATGGCATCTTTCCAGAAGCAATGAAAATACAGTGGACACTGGAAACAAGGCCAAATGCTTTGTTAATCTCCTTTCACTTGGTGCAGGGAAAGAAAAAGAGAAAAAAAAAGTACCAGTTCTCTTGTATAATCATGAGCTAAAGCCTCGAGGCACTAATTTTTAAACTGCTCTCTAATCAAAGAGGTGATGAAAGTATCTGTTACCATGCAATTACCAGTTATTTTTCCCCCAAAGTACAATATTTGTACTCCAGACAGGTCTTGCCTTTTAAAAAATATGGTTATCTGCAAATAAATCCTTAGATACTGCAAAGTCTCAGTAATATGCAGAGCCAAAAGCAAGGAAGGTTGCTAAAAGATAGAAAGCTGACCAGAATATTGCCTCAGATTATCTGTGGTTTCACCTGCACTTCCCATGAACACTTTTCTTTTCCTTTGTATTTTTGCTCACTTTCTATTGAACACTATGCATAATGCTGACCTATGAAAACAAGCCAGCTCTTTGCTGGCAAAACTCTTATAAAAGATAGCAAAGTGGATTCATCTAGCTAGAAATTGATATCTTTTTAAGGAAGCCCTTTTACTTCAGAAGTGATCTATTTTACTAATTTAACACAATATAAAATCAGAATAACAACACTTGGTTAACAAAAGGAATCACGTCAGCAGCAGTTCAAGTGCTTTACAGTATTGAAAGACAATGAATTTGCTGAAATCAATGACCAAATTCCCACTGGATTTGATAAGAGAGTACCTAATGCTACCTTGAACCTTAAAGCATCCCGAGTCAAAGATGCAAAGGATGTAAACTGCTTTGCAGGCAAATGATCACTGTGCAGATAATCATTCTGTGCTGATTTATAGCTCCTGCAGACCTGGCTCCTTCAATTAGAGATTGCAGGAATTCCTTGCCCAGTGGGCACCAGTAGGGCTGAACAGGACAACACATACTGTCAATACTGAAAGCTTAAGGAGGTCCAAAGGCAGGCTGGAAAAGCTCATACAGGAGAAATGCACTGAGGATAAATATATAGAAAGCATCCCTCCCACAGGTCATTATGTCAAAGACAAGTGGGGAGTGCAGGCGGAAAACAGCACATACATTACTCTCCTTCCTCTGCAGTATGCTGTGAGACAACACACAGGACTAGGGTTTAGTATCACCATTCTTACCTTCTTATGCCTCGTAACTCAGATTTTAAAAAGTCTAGTAAATTAGCATGACATAATACGCTTGAAGTAAGTGCTACAAAAAATGACAGTTCAAAAATTGGCTTATGGGAAAAGTAATAATTATCTGAGGGAAAGTGAAGAGATGCAAATGGGGAAAAAAAATGGATGACTGCTACAAACGTGCTCAAAAATAAGAGTAATGTAGTATCTTTGTTTCAGATAATGTTGATTCCAGTTACATCTAGGCACCACTGAGATGAATTATAAATAGAAATACACAAGATAAAGGACGTGAAAAGAAATACTACCTGCTAAAGGTAATATGAAATACTTGTCAGGTGCCTATATGGAGAATGAAACCTGATAAATACACATGCTCTGACAGGGTAGAGAGCAGCAGCCTGTGCAGTGCTGCTGGTGGCCGAGGTGGGAAGCCTGCTGTCACACACACTGCAGCACAGGGGTGCTCACCTCTCGTCCAGGCGATCCAGCAGGCTGCCGCCTATCCTGCGTCCCGACGTCGGCGCCTCAGAGACGCTGGAGGAGTCAGGCTGCCAACCTGTAATTGAAGACATTTCGCGTTCTGCTTGTTGAACACCTTTAAGAATTGACCATACTCTTTCTTCCGTCATCTCCTCAGACTCAGCTCCTTCTTCCAGATGAATGTCCTCAAACAGAGACTTAAACTTTTCTGCCGTCATCTCCTCATCAGAACCAGACTTTTCTCTCTCAGGCTGTTCAGTCCTCACTCCTCTTTTACTAGTCTCTTCACTCTGCCTTTGTTTAGCATCTTTGGATATCCCACCATAACTACCGAGATACCGTGGAAAATCTTTAAGGTCCACTTCCTCCAACTGGCTCTCGCCTATGGAAATATCTTTAGGTGTTCCTTCTCTAGGCACTGGGAAATCAACTTTGCTGTCATCCAGTGAAGTGTCCTCTTCAGTCACCACTGGCGGTGCTGCTGCTGTACCATCTACGTGTCCCTGGGAGGTCACTAACACGTCACTCAGTCTACTGGGAGTTCTAAGGGGTGACTCTAGGCTAGAGGTGTCGCTAAGGAAATCGTCCTGCTGGAAGGGGGTGGGCGGCACGAAGCGCAACCCAGTGGGAGTTTCCAGTTCCACTTGAATGGAGGGATAACCTAAGGAAGACAGCACATTTGGACTGACTGGGATGAAGCATGGAGCAACAAATAAGCATATGCCAAATGATTCATGGGTTACAAAAAGTATGGAACATATGAGGAGGTGCAAGTGTATAAGAACCAATGCAGTTCTGATAGGTTTTGTTACTTTGTCCTAAAGAGATGGAACAAAGGAGGAGTACTGCCAGTGAATGTTACAGTGAAGCCAGTACTTCTGACTATTTTTTTAATAGTCCGTAAAGTTTTCAGCAATTGCATGTGCAGCCATTTTAAACATTTTCAAGCTCCAGCAGATTGTCTTACGGGCATGCAATAGATCAAATGTGGACAAGGGTGGTTGTCCCTTTACATACAAGACAATCTCTTGCAGCCATATTGTGTAAATCTTTATTTCCAACCTTTTATTTATTTTTATTTTTTAAATTTGGAAGTTTAATGAACAGATTTTAAAGACAGCAGTAGATCATAACACAGGACAACCACATTTTGTCAGTAGGTATTCTTTCTAAAACAGGTCCACATTTTTAATATGCTTTTGTATAAAAATACACAATACCAGAAATACAGTGTTACTAACATATACCTCCAATTTAACCACAGAGTACAAGAATGGACTAGCTAGAAGAATGAAGAACAGAAATGGATCCTAATGAGGATACTAAAAGATAGTAGATCTAAACACAACAGGAGAAAAAAACTAAAGTAAGGAAGTTAACAAAGGGATAAAAGGACAAAAACACAACAAGGGAGAGCTATATGAATATTTCAGGTACAGTGAAGTTATACGGGTGAGAGGACTGTGGTGAGTAAGGAGATCTTGGTGATCTTGAAGATTGAGGTGATCTTGGTGACATTGGTACAATCAGATACACTGATCAAACAAAGAGAAAAGAAAAATTGATGAAAACATTAAAAAAAAAACACACAAAAGGATTAAACTGAATATACACATAAAAAATGGCAACAAAACCTTAAGTTCGCATTCTGGCAAATGAGGTTGGGCAACCTAGGAAAGGAAAAAAACACATGCTGTGTGGTTAACTGGACATTGTGCTGCCTGCAAGGGGAGGTGCATCAACAGGGCTTGGGGGTTTGTTTCCTGAACCAGCCGAGAGAAAGGCAAAGGTGGTCTGGTCTTGGTGAGGAAAGGAAGCTTGAGGAAGGTTCAGAGAAGAGGAGAGACACAAAGCAACTGCAGAGAAGCGCTTTTTTCATAAAAACATTGATGCTACTATCAAAAAGCTCAAGCAACATTTCAAGAGCAACTTTCTTAAAATGTCAACAGAAAACTATTTCTGTAGTGCAATGATTCAATGACCAGCAATGCTGCTCAATAATGGAGGTACACTGAGCTCAGACGCTCTGAAGAAAAAAAAAAATCTTACTAAAATACAGAGAAAGCCAAAACATAACTGAAAAAATTACAAAAACCAAAGGAAATGTTACTTACAAAAAAAATTCTTATTTAAGGAGCTATTTATAAGTGAATAAAATCAAAGTTATAATCCAGTGCCTGTTATCTAACATTTGAAACAAGAAAAAGTCAACATTTAGCATCTTCAGTATACTGATATATAAATAATAAACACTTCTATGGAAATTTTGTTTTACAAGGAGAATTTCAATTTTGTTTTTAATCTTTCTCAAATTTAACCTGAACAGTTCTGCTTTCAGTTGATACAGCTTCCATGTGAAAACTACTACACACCTTTATCCATCAGCAGACTGAAAAAGATATTCACTCATGCACTAATAAAACGTTTTCTTATTTTTCTACTGCCATTGGAGAAATGGTCCAAGTGAAAATCATAAAGCAATTGATCTTCACAGGTCTCAAAGAGGCTTGGTAGTAAATTGCACATTAATTTAGTCCACGCAAATATTATGCACTTTTTTCCCCTTGTTCTTCCTTTTTTTTTCCTTGAAGAATTTCTACTACTACATCTCTAGACAGGAAGCCGAAGAATACACATATTTCCAGGTAAATTGTCAAGCATTAAATACCAGGTACATAAAAAACAGACATGGGCAAGCCAGAAAGGACAAGTGTTGCAGGAGAAAAGCTTGGTCTTGTCAGCTGACACTGAGGCTGGTGTGAACCAGTGTTTACTCATGCACACATTTGTGGGAGTCCGAGTTTATTGTTTGAGATATTAATGTGCAACCTACATATCCCCATAAATGACTTGGATGCAGGACTTGAAGGTGTACTAAGGAAGTTTGCTGACGATACGAAATTGGGAGCAGCTCCAAGGCAGGGAGGGCTGGGCAATCACCAACCATGTGAGTTTAACAAAGACAAGTGCTGGGTTCTGCACTTGGCATGGGGCAACCCTGGCTATGTGTACAGGCTGGGGAATGAGAGACTGGAGAGCAGCCCTGTATAAAGGGACCTGGGGGCCCTGGTCGATGGGAAGTTGAACATGAGTCAGCAGGAATCTATGTCAGGGGAGGTTTAGGCTGGATATTAGGAAGAGGTTTTTCACCCAGAGGGTGGTCAGGCACTGGAACAGAGAAGTGGTCCCAGCTCCAAGCCTGCCAGACTTCAAGACGTGTTTGGACAATGCTCTCAGGCACATGGTGTGATTCTTGGGGCTCTCCCATGCAGGGCCAGGAGTTGGACTCGATGATCTTCATAGGTCCCTTCCAGCTGAGGATATTCCATGGTTCTATTGTATCATGCTTTAGGAGAGGAAAACCCCTTTACACATTTAAAATTATTGTTCCTGTAAAATTTACAATTTTTCTTTAAAGTTTAGTTCATACAACATTATTGTATTATTGGACATGTCACTGAATTAAATATGACTACAGAATTCAATTACCATCAATGGGATCATGAAATACGTTATTTTCATCTGCAAAACTTCTGGTGCCTGAAATATTTCCATAATCAAATATTGGTCCTTCCAACAGGGTCACGATATCTATTCGATTAATTTTTGTCAATACAGAAGTTAAGGCATCAGCTGAAAAGAAAAATAAAACACATCAGAAAAAGGTTAAGCATTGCAGAACTGTGTGACCGTTTTTCTCAGTTATGTTCACATCGCATTACTTACAAATTGCTGGCATGTCCCAATGCCTTTGGTTCTATTGGTTCTAGCAAACCCCAGCATTTGTCTGAGCAGTCATTCAGCTGCCTACTTATTCAAGATACACATCTATCAAGAGTCTATACTTTCTCCAAATATAATTATATTACAACACAAAAGGCACAAAGAATAAGGTCAGATAGTTCTTAAAGAATGTATTTACTTACTACTGATACAAAATATCCTTTCACTGGAGCATAAGGCAGTGTAAAAATCCTTTTACCATTCTGTTTTGAGGGACAACAGAATAGGCAGTCATGTAGGTAATAATACATATAAGGCTATTCATGCAGTACATCATGAAATCTCATTTACAATAATCCTGTTGTGACAACACAGTAATACTGGAAATTACTTTTACAGTGAAAGAGATCAAAAGAGACTCAAATGGTAGGTGTAGGAGTTTGTGGATCAGAGAACGGTAACAAACACCATTGACACCACACAAAAATCAACCCCTCTCTTTCATTTTGAGCAATTCAAGTGAAAAGTACAGATAAACCCAGAATTATCAGCACAGAATCAGTGTCTCCATCACTCCTCATAGGAAGGAGTTCAACCTTTTCCTATGACCTGCAATACTGTGAGACTACCTACATTTTCCAGGCAGTCATTTCCATGTTTCACATTCCTTGCTAGTGGAAAGTTTTCCCTATCATTTTCTTTATTGGAGTTCAAGTTCATTACTTGTCCCATCGATTATGGATGTGGAGAACAGATTATCTCCTTCTGTGTATGTAATGAATAAATATGACATATTTCTGACTCCTGGTAAAAATGTAACTGAAACTTATTTTTTCGTTGATGGTTTGTGAAGGACATTCATAATGTTTTCTTCAACTTGACAACAGATGAAATGGGCTATAACTTACAAACAACAAAAGTAACTACTTGAACTTACTTGTAGCATTTTTCCCATCTCTGGTAACCCATTTTTTCAATAACATGAAGCTTTGAGCAATAAGAGAATTTGGGTTTTCTACTCGGATTTGGTTTATTTCATCCACAGAAAAATTCAGTTCTCTTGCCAGTTCTATAAAGACAAAAAAAGCAAGCGAGAAAAGAAAACAAACCCAAAACCACAGAATGTACAAATCCCTCAATTGCCTTGTCCAGCTTAAAAATACTAATTTTCATAGGTCACAGAGACATCAACAAAACTGTCTGACAAAAACTTTACAGGTAACAACGAACATGACATTATATCCCCATACTTTAATTTCCTAGGACATCAGTTTGAATTTCAGTTATCTCTGGGAGCGATTATCACACTTATGCTCAGTGAGCCACTTAAATATGACGAAAAACCCCTCCCTGGAGATTACCTCATCACTGCTAATTTATAAACTCTGTTTATTTCCATAGATTGTTATTCTCCTGGGAACATCCTGTGCAGCTCAGCACTGGAGCTGTCGTCACCTGAGCCCTGGCAGAGCTGGCTGCTGCAGCTGTGAGCCCAGGAAGGGCAACTCTGCCCACCAGCAAAGGGGCTACAGGTGAGCAGAGCCTCCAGCACTGACCTGCCTGGTTGCTGGGCTCCCTGCAACCAGGGCTTGGGGGAAACTGCTATCCAGGGAGAGCAAACACCCCAGAGGCTGCCCTGAGCCCAGGCAGGTAGAGCCTCTCAGCTCCTTGGGAGAATGTCTTGAGAGGAAAGTCATTTAGCTATTTTCTCCCAGTTTCTCTTTGATTTACTGAAAGATCAAGGAATAATTTCCTGTTAGGCATCTTTACCCAGCAATACACTGCATGTTTTGGGAAGCTGGCCTGGCTGTGAATTTGGGAGAGCCTGATGCAGTCTTGCTGCGCCTTTCAGTAAAAGAATACCTAAAAATGCAATAGCAAAGACTGATTCCAATATTAAAGCAGAAAAGCTTACCTGTCCAGCTAAGTCCTAGGTGATCAGCTACAATTGCCATCCTTATATCTGTCCGTTCACATGGACTCTGTGGACCTGTGATTTACAATTTCTCAATTAAAAAGATTTTGCACAGAAAACCACAATACCGGATAATAGTTTATTATAAATAATAGCTTTAATTGACTAAGTTGACAGTGCTTATATTGTTTACTAGAATGGTTGTGTGACCTAATAACCTACAAAACAAATTTTTTTCGCAGCTTTTAGATTTTCACCTGTGTAAAGCCAAAATGTAAAACTACATGATGTCGTGTAATGGAACCAAACATGCTGACAATCTAGCTGATAGACTGTAGACAAGTTGTTCAATTACTGGTGAAAACCACCAAGGCCAGATTATTGTCTATTTTCTCTACTTTGACAGAACAAATATACTGTCACAAAAGACATCTTCCGATTTCTGAGTTACATCAATTTCTGAGTTACATGAATGTCTTTGGCATGCTTCACTAGCTTTCTACAGTACAGAATTTGTTTGAAGGAAGAAAAAAGAGAATAAGACAGCACATACAGATGACAATGACAGAATGAAAACTACAGTTAAGTCACTCCACAGGCAATCACAACAGTTCATGCACTAGGATCAACAAGTTGAAAGTTTTACAAACTAGGCTTGATCTCCACGAGGTGAGCCATGAGAGCTCCAGAAACCTGACTGCCTTCATTCTCACCAGTCCTCTTACTCCTCCTCCTCTCACTGTCGGCCTTTTCACTCTTTGATTTTATAGATGCTGCCTCTGTTCTCATGTCTCTAGCAGACTTCGGTGTAATGGAAGGCTGGTAAACTTGAGTAGCTTCTGATAAGGATGTGTTCCTTGATGTACTGTCTTCTTCATCATCAGAGACCTCTGACTGCATCTTTTTCTCTTCATCAGAAAGACGATCCACAAGCTTTAATGTCTCACCACTAATTCCCTTAAAATATTCAATAGAATGTTTACATACCTCCCTAAGCTGATTTTTCTTTACTTTAACTGTTGTCATGGTGACGGAGGTAGATCTTACCTTTACTGGTAATTTAGAAGGAAGTTGTTTTGGTTTTTCTTTCTCTACCTGCTCTTGTTTTGGCAGGGCTGGAGTTCTTCTAGCTATATTACTCCTATGTGTGTTTTTTACAGGAATCCTAGACCTTGCTTCTAGACAGGGAGAAGAATTATTTTGTTTTGCTTTGTCAGGCTTACTAGCCTCCTTCACTTTACTCCCTGCATTGCTTTGGAGATTATTTTGTGAAAAGACTTGTTTTACTGAGCTGGCCTTTACAGGAAGCTTTGATTTTCCTCTAGCTCCTACCAACTCTGTTGACTTTTGCTGCTCTCCGTGTGGTTTTTGCTTATCTCTTACTCTGTGTCCTTGTGTTGTCCCTGTACCTTTTCCTGAAGGGCTTTTCGCTTGATTAGCTTTCTGGAGGGAACATTTCGGTTCCAAATGTTCTTTTAGCACTACATTACAGGTAATATCATCTGTAGGGACAGCAGATGAATCCAAATTGTTGTTGTTATTAAAATTATCTTTTGGGAAATCAGTGTTTTCTGTTTGCCTACAGCTCGTCTGGCTAGAAGCTGAACTCGCAATCACTGCTACAGTTTCATTTTCTAATCCCTCACCACTTGGCATCACAGCTTCTATCTTATCTGTCACTTCGCCAGGGCCATCTTTCTTCAGAGTCATGGTGGAAGCAGAAATTCCCATTTTAATTGGTGTGCGCAATTTGGGATCGACTTTGGAAGCGTTTACTGCTGCCGATGATTTCTCCATTGAGTTACTACCAAGAGTTTGTTCCATGCAATCTCCACTGGCCTGGATGCCGGGCTTATTTTCAACTGCTGTTGTTTCTACTGGTCTCTCTAGGTTTGTTTCTACAGTGCTGTCCCCTGCCTGTGGCTGTGTGATGGCAGTGACTGTACTTTTATCCCCTTCCCCCTTGTCCCCTGACTTCCCTTCAGAAGTATGCTCACCAATCTGAAAAAATTGGAGTCTTTCTTCAACAAAATCCCTCTTGCTCATGTCAATTGCACCACTGCGAGTCATCTCAAACATCTTCCCCTCATGAAATGGGAAGGGGTTGGGCTCGCTAGTTGGCGTACTCTCATCTGTTGGAGTTCTGGCTGGTGTTGTGTCAGGTGTTGTTGCTTGAGATCTGTCTTCCACTGCCAGACCAAATGGCTTAGCCTCATCATCCCTTGATTTAGTCTCAAAGACTTCATCGTCACCTCGGTTATTGGACCACGGGTCAAAATCTAGACTCTTGGTGGCCACAGTTTTGAAAGGTGTTGCAAATTCTTCGTCTACTTTGTAACTGAAATATGAATCAGGAAATACAGTCCTGTCAGGGTGTCTGCCTTCCAAAGAGAAAAACTGTGCCCCTGACTTCTTATCGCTCTTATCTCCAGCCTTGTCAGAAGATGGACCTTTTGAAGGTGTCTTGTCTTCTTCAGGGCCTACCTTGCCTTCCTCCTCAATGACTTCAAGCTTACTCTGGCTAAAGCAGCGATCAGTCTGCTTTAGAATGCCTTCTGTAGTCCATACGTCCTTTTTGGTTTCAACTGCCGGACCTGCAAGTTTAGAATCACTCTCAGTTAAACCATCATCTTCATCTTGCAAATCATAACCGTCAAGAGAGTCAATCTCTGTCGCATCGGTATCATGGGAGAATTCTGCAGTGGTTGCTATGGAACACTCTGTGACAGACTGGTCATTGTTACTCCCATTTTGCACTACATCATTCTGGGGTGAATCAAGCCCAGTGTCACACTCATTGGGTTTCCCAGAAGTGGGATGTCCTAACTCTTTCTGTTTCTCAATCTTTTCAGGGGCTCTGGGTTTTGAGGTTTCTTTCTGGTCATCTTCCAGCTCTTTCAGTTTGAACGTATACTTTTTAAGTGGAACAGGTTGATAGAGGGATTCATCATCACTGGAGTCACTGACATCTGCTCCCGGTGGCACAGGAGAAGGTGGCTGTACTCTGATGACAGGTTCAGCCAGTTGGCACTTGTCATGTTCATCTTGCAGGTTCACTTCTGTCATCTCCATTTCACTCTCAGTGGAATAATGAGGTTTCTTTTCAGACTCGCCTTGATCTGCATCCAGTGGTGGAGGAGGAGGGAATTCAATATAGGCAACTCTGTTACCTTTGGGTCTTTTGTTAGAGTCCTTATTTATAAGATTAGGTAATGTTTTGTCAACCTGTGGTTCCTCAACCTCTGCCTGTTTCACAGATGTTGACTTAGCCTCTGCTTCCTCCTCTGACTCCTCAGATACCTCAGGTATAGGGCTGGGCTTGCCTGGGATATAAGCTATTAGTGAGTCAGGTGTTTTAGATGTAAACTCGTAACTCACTTCCTCTGAACTCGGTGTTTCTGGTGTTAAAGGGCTTTTACCAGAGCTGTCTATAAAGGACACTTGTTCTAGCGTGTCATCTTCTGGGCTACCTTGTGGAGAAGGAGGTTGTTTTTGCTGTCTAGCTGTGTAAAATGTCCCCCTCGTCTCCTGTACTGTCTTACTTTCCTGACTGACAATTTTTTTAATACTTCCTTGTTGTACCTCTTTTTCATATTGCTTTCCTACTTGAACAAAACTGACATAAACAGGTAAGGTCTTAATTTCTTTTACTCCCTCAGTGCTTACTAGCGGTGCAACTTTATCCAAGTAATCACTGGCACCGGGGTCAACTATGTCACTTGAAGGAAATTCCTTTCCTGGGCTACATTCTAAAGAATCTGGTGATTTGCTAGGGGATAGCTCTGCTTCCTCAGCAGGAGGACTTAGACCTATGGAGCTCTGCTGCTTGGTAACTTTTCTGATTTCTGAATGCTTTATTTTTTCATCTTCCACATAATCAATCTGTCTTTCAACTTTCTCCTGAATCACAGCTGATTGGGATACTTTAGCTGAAAGTTCATAGACACCATCAAGCATGGCTCTCTTCTCCTCAACAATTCTGACTGGAATATGGGACACAGCAATTTCTTCTTTCCTTTTTGATATTTTATCAGACACTTCACCATTACGTTCCCCCTCCCTGACAACAAATTCTCTGTACAAAACCCTTTTTGAGGGGGATTTTACAGTCAGTTCCTTCACTTCTTCCGAATTAATTCCATTTGAGGCCACTTTGTGCTCTGTCACAGTGATAAATTCACTTTTTTTGTCAGTTTTAGATTCAGCATGATCAACATGGTTTTCTTTTACTGTATCTGGAACCAGCACATGTGAAAGCTTTTCCTTCTGTGTTTTATGGTTAGAAGTTCCAGGACTTTCCCATGTCCTATAGATTTTTTTGTCCCAGTGTCCCTTCGTTGTTGAGTCTGAGCCATACACGAGGTCTTTTGCCCGTGGTTCTGGCAAGCATTCTGGCACGCCTTTCCTCATCTCCTCAGTTCTTTGTTTTTGCGTGTCTGAAGCATGAAAGTCTTCCACAGCTTTCCCTTTACCTGGAACGAGGGCTTCATGTATTTTCACTTCTTTCTGTAAAGCTGTGCTCCCATCAATGACCTCTATTTGCTTCGCGTGTTTCTCTCTCGAATAGGACTGATACACCGGTAACTTACTTTCTTGCAATTTTTTTACTGGAATTTTGGACTGACCATCCAGCTTTTTTTCTTCTTGAGTTACGTCCTTACTTCTGGGACTTATACCTTGTTCAAATTTAAGCCTAATGGAACTGAGCTTTGATTGCTTCAGCTGAAATCCAGTCTCAGGTACTCCAGTCTGCTGGGCACTTCCTTTGTGTTCCATAGATCGTTTAGAGTCCTCTGCAGGTTGCACATATATCCTTTTTTCAGGACTGCTGGGCAAACTGGATGCTTTTCTTTCATCCACCTTGGGGAAGCACTTCCCATCATGGGCATACTGCTTCACCTTACTCCATTCATCCCCAGACGATGGCAATTCAGAGAGCAGAACTTTCTCAGGGCTGCTGCTGGCAGAGCTCTGGCTAGAATGTATTTCCTTGCCATTTTTTTTATGCTGCTTTTTCTCTGGAGACTGTAGCTCATCATTCAACTTCTCTGTTTTATCCCGAAAAAATTGGGACACTTCAGTCAGTTTTTCTTCTGCCTCTTTAACAGTCCTGTCCACCCTGTCTTCATATATCAACTTTTCTCTACCTCTGTCTAATCTGTCCTCAGTAAAGCGCATCCACATCGCATGTTTGTGACTACTAACATCTCCAGTGTAGTGTAACACTGTCACTTTATCATAATGATCCTCCTTAGACATTTTACCTACACCATTTTCAGATACATCTTTATAGATTTTGGAGAGAATCTCTTTTTTGGGGGCAGTAGCTACTTTTTCTCTGCATCGTTTATCAGTCCCCTGTAACTCTGCACTAAGGGGTAGAGCATGGTCAGTAACTGACTCCTCAGTATCAGAATGAGACACATCTAGCTTTTCTGAAAGAAGCATTTTCTCAGCAAACCTGTAAGACTCCCCTCTTAGTTCTGACAACTCATCATCATGGTATTCTATTGAGTGCTGACTCAAAAGCTTCAGTGTTTTGTAAGAGTCATCAGACATGAGTTGAGCAGAACTAGGGCGACTGTCTTCTTCCTGGGACACGGGAGTGTTAACTCTAGAGGATTCCAGGTAAGAAGGAAGTGACTCTTCGGCCGTGAGCTCCTCTTCTTCTTGCTGACCTTGTTCGTCTGAACAAGGAAAAGCATCATGTTTTTCCAACTCTTTTAAGTTAATATCTCCCCGAGGTAAGTCTTTCTGATATACATACATTTCTTTTTCTGGATGCTTTTTTGTTTCTCTAATAATGACTTCAGTAGGTTCAGCCTGATTACCTTGTTCAATATGGACCTCTATTATTCGCTCCAGTTTGGGTTTCATTTTGCTGTCCTTCTCTGCATGTTGTGGTGAAGTTTCAGCAGACTTGCTAACATCGGACGTTACTGATGATTTATGTTCAAACAGACCTGCCAGTTCTTTGGAAGGGTCACGTCCAGACTGAAAGGCTTTCATTATGTCATGAACAGACATTGTTTCCTCAATTCTTTCTGAGGTACTTTCCGTGCATGGAGGTTTATGATAAACCATCCTAGTTGTTGTAGTGATATGAGTTTCTTCTTTTACTCGGACACCTTTACTAAGGACGCACTTATGGTCGTCTTCTTCGCTGCCACTGGCTTTCATTTGAAAAGCTTTAACCTTCTCTTTGATGGACCCAGAAGGTTTTTGCTCCAGCTCCATAAACGTAGGGGCAGGTTTTGAGGCTGGTAGCTCCTCTGCCTTCTGCTCTGGAATATCTTCTGACGATGGTTCGTAGCTGCGGATGACATGAACTACTTCAGTTCTTGTTTCTGTAATGACGGGAGGGATGGGCACATCGTGGAAAAGGGGTTTTGGCCCTGTGCTTTCAGCACTTTGTGGGGCAGAAGGTGTCTTTTCGCTCCTCGTTTCAAAGCCACTGTCAGACAAGGGACTTTTATCTTGATCATGTTGAGAAAAGTCATCTGGAGACTCTAAAATAGTGTCTGTTCCAAAAAAGGAGTCTGCAATTTTACATAACTCCTTTTCCGATGTTGAAGGCCTCATGGAGGCTGGAGGCATTTTAAGTTTATGTTCCTGCAAAGCGATGGCTGGTTTTAAAATGCGCTTTTGTCTCTCTTCACCTTCTTTTTTCCCCTCTTCAAACTTGTACTTTATGTTTGTTAATGAACTGCTACCGATATCATTTGCTAAGTAATCAATAACTTTTGACAAGCTATAATCCTTTTCCGACATGGTTTTAGTTTTAATTTGGACCTTCTCTGGAACAGATATAGGAGGGCTTGTCAAAGCTTGCTGTCTCGCTTCATCAATCTCCTCTGTACTGAACTCTACCCAGTCATCCTCAGACAGGTGTCCTTGATCACTTTTGGATACTTTAGCCGACCCTTTACTTTCTAAACACACATCCTTTTTCAGAATCTCACTAACTTTTACTAAGTCCTCTTTTACTTTCTCAACAATTTTAAAGGGCTCTTCATCATCAATTCTACCCTCTTTTGGTATGTCAGGTTGGAATGGCTTGTCCTCTGCGACATCTGTCTGCAATATTGCAGTCATTCTTATCAGGTCCTCTTTCATTTCAGCAACATCTTTCAGTATCTCCTGACTGGAGGATAAGGAAGATGGTGTGGACAATTTGAGAGCAGAGGGTGCTAAAAACAAGGATGATTTTATTGGAGATGAAGTTCGAGTAAAGGTAGGCTGCGTGCGTGCCTCTGTAGTCAATGTTTTAATAGGTGACAGTAACGCAGCGGCTGATTTTGTAAGTGAAGACGACTCTGGGAGCTTCTTTAATGCTGGTTCAGACAAAACATTGACTACAGAATATACCGGCACTGTTATTGTTGATGAAGTTACTGATGAGGTAGTTGCAGATATTGACCCAAGGGCTGTGTACAAAGCACCTGCAGGAGGAGTTCTCATTGACTGGAAAGCTGATGGTGCTGAAGACACAAATGACCTGAGTGGAGAAAATGACATTGTTGTAGCTGTTGAAAACACTCTCTCAGCGGTGTCAGCAACTGCGTTAGCAGCACAAGTTGCAGAATGTGCAGCTGCAGAGATCTTGTCTTGAAAAACACCTGCAGCTTTGGATCCATTTATTAAGTTGGCAGAAGATGGGTATTTCAGAGGTGACACAGACCCATTTAGCAATGGTACATCTGTGTGCCCAGCTACATGTTTTGCTGGCGACGAGAGAGACGAGGCCATCATGACTTTAGTGGATGAAACAGCATCAACTGCTGACTTAGCAGGTGACACCACTGACTTTAGAGGGGACGATAAAAGCGAAGATGCTGATGTGATGACCGATTTAAGTGGCAAGCTCGAAGAGTACATGTTAATGTTGGATTTGGGGGATGCTGGAGGCGTCATGGTTATGGATGATCTCTCCAGGAGAGATCCTGCTGTAGTCACTGGAGATGTCCGAGAGGGGAATGTGGTAGTGGAGGCCAGCCCTTTGAGACTGGCAGCTTCTGTGACTGCGGGAGCTCTGACGAAAGAGCCTGAAGTGACCTGCATGTTGTAGGGAGGCTGCGAAACCACAGTTTTTATTGGCGAAGAGATTGTCCGAAACGATCTAATCGGAGATGCTACATCACTAACAGATTTAACTGAAGATGTGGTAGAAGCTCCTAACGTGGATTTGATTGGAGAAGTAGAAGAAACAGACCATATTGATTTTAATGGGGAAGCTGTAGGAGTGTTAGAGGAAGAGCTTGATAAGGAAGTGAAGCCTGATTTGGTTTGCCCAGGCACTGTAATTGGAGCTGTTGTCCATGACTGATATGGCCGTGTTGAAAAGAATGGCTTGTATGAGTAAGTAGCAGGTAGGGATCTTGTTGCTCCTGCACTCCGTTCAACTGTTTCTTAAATTGTTAAATTAAAATCAAACATAAAAATCAACAAAAATGGTTGAAAAACAGAGAGACCAGAGAAGAAAATTGGTCAGTAAACGTTGTAATATTACAAAAAGCAAGTACAATTGTTTGCATGAGTTGGGATGAAGGAGGCAAAAGAAGATTTAAAAAAGGAAAGAAAAAAATGAAGAACGAGCCATATACCGATAACTGGTCCAAACCAAAAAGCAACATGAAATGAAAGACAGAAAGCACATAGCAACCAAACCTGCAAACAATGGAGAACAGAAAACACACAAAAGGAATCCATAAGGTAAAAATAAAGCCACATCAAAATTTCTTCTCTTACTTCCTATTGACTTTCTGATGTGCTACTTCTGAAATACTCATATCAGCTTTATTTTGCCTGTTTAGGTATGTCTCTGCTTTGTGCAACTATAATTATCCATTTAACAATTTCTATTGTTGTTCTGTTCAGATTTGAACCTATACAAAAATATAAACTTGCGTAAAATGACATTATGTAGCTAAAATCTTTTTTTAAACCACTTCAGAACTATTTCATGCAGAAACCAAAATTCCTTTAAGTGACAGGCAATTGATGTGCAAACTGTGAAGCAACTGGAATAAATTCAAATCTATATATTCCATGCACAATTCGGATATGCTTCACACTCACAAAGCCAATAAGAGCAAGAGCTTTTCTGAGTCAATATTAAAAAAAAAAAGAAAAGAAAGAAAGAAAGGAACATATGCATTTGTTTCTCATGCAATATTCCTTTTGTCTGATAAAAGTTAAACTAAAACTTTTCATGAAATGATTTTAAGAAGCATAAGTCATAAATGAAATATGGCAAGTATGATGTATGATAGTTGTGAGCAGGCAAAGCAACTGAATCAGTTTTTATTCATGCACAAATGTCATGTCAGAACAAGCACACAGATTAATACATTTTGTATGGTGTATTAAGCACAAATACATAAACCTTACAAAATCATTTCACAAGAGGTCATTAAAAGAAGAGTACACTTTTTCTACAAGATGTAGTGTCTTGGTACCTTTTGAGGAGATTTCTCGTACCATCTCAAAGACAGACCTGTTCAACTTTATAGTTCTCAAAAGGTAACATTAGAAAAGCAGTCAAAGAAAAATAGATATGAAATTCCTGGCAAGGACAAACCTGTTAAATGTTATCATCCCCCAGAACTCTCAGCTTATTCATAGGCATTTTGAACAGAATCATCATCAACCACATTTTGCATCACAGGAGGCACTCATGTCAGAAAGTATTTCTGGGAATCCCATTACACAAACATATCCTCTGATACAGCAATAACATTCAGAGAGTTGACATTGAAAGCAACTTTGAGGAATTTTTTTTTCTTTAAAGTTGGAATTAGAAATGGAGCTAAAATATGCAAAGAACTTATTCAACATACCTTTCTCTGAAGTTACACTAATAATTTGTCAAACCTGCTTGATCTGTCTTATAGACAGACAGTAACTCACGGTGAAAGAAGCTCAACAAGGCTAACACTAAACCGTTAAAGCACACACACTCCTATAAATTAGTGAATATTCAGTGCACCACAGGTCCATATCCTGCAAGGAGAAATGTGCTGGTCCTATAGAAGCCAGTCAAAGCCCAGAAGTCAGTGTGGATGGCTGGTGATACTTCATAAGAACATTTATGTTGAAGAGAGCTTGAGTACTAGGCCTGACTGGCACAGACTAAATCAAGAAACACCCACTTTTCCTTACTACGATATTTTAAAGTGGAAATATACTTCTTTCTCCCCACTCAAAAAAAAATCCCTCAAAATGTACTTCATTAAATGAACTACTATGAAGATATTATAAATAATATTATTTATTATGAAGGTTTAATTAGCAGTAGCTGCCAACATTCACCAAAAGTTCATACAGTTTTGAGTTCAAGAAACAAACCCCAAAATGATTCTGGAAAGAACTTATAACTTGTTCAGGATTAGTGTTAGGATGTGTCTTTACAAGAACCCAACTGCACCACGATGAGCCGGTCTGTCACAACTGACTGGTGAGGCCAGCAAACCCACAGGCTGCCCTCCTAACTTCTTTTTTGCCTGTCAAATCACAGATTCAGGGACTTTTAAGATGCTGCTTCTGTGCTCCTTTTTGCAGCTGAAGAGCTAAAAAATCTGTCTGCCAATTTTTTTGCAAATGAGACTCAATGGACCTTTGGTGAATAAATAAGATTTTTTTTCCCCCCACAGTGAGGGCTGAAAATTTTATTGTGAGCGATATACACAGTCATCAACCTTCTTTCCAGCAATTTCATTTTCCCTCTCTCTCAGTTCCCATCAAGCCTGTGAAAATACCTTAACAGTCCATCAAGATGCCTCAGCAGATCTGCTAGCTTCTTCAGATGTTATATGCTTGGAATCTTCTTCCCGGCCTGAGAAGTGTAACATATTCTGGAGCACAACTGATCCAAAGAAGCCATAGATCTTATAGGATAATTAAGCAGCAGCCATCTAGTGCGAACTCCAAAGACCCAATGAAGCTTGTCTATGGATTTTATGGAATTATATCAAAGGGTCTGTTGCAGGGTAGCAACTGAGAAGTCAAAAGGGAGAAAAAAAGGGCAAGAAAAAGCCTGGAAATGGGGCACAATAGCAGTTGACCTCAGAGAGGAGAAGTGAGGAAGAAAAGCTAAGCCAAATACATTATTGTATTTAACTGGGAAGGAAAGGAAGCCACAGGTCTGGTCAAGGGGAACACATGTTTAACAGGAAGCAATGTGTGGTGCCAGGGAATAAAAAGCATCCGCAGGGAACAGAGGAAAAAGGGAAGGGGAGGAGAAAGAAGAGGGAAAATATAAAATATGAGAGAGTCTATTTTGGCTATGCACCTGAAATTTTAAGCACTTATCTGAGTGGCTTTCTGAATTTTTGTGTAACATTCTGTTATACAGCATCTTTCTCTAATGTTACAAAGGGAAGAGGAAGAGACTCCTTTTGAAAGCAATCTGCAATCCTCCTACTCTGGAACTACATGGCATTTTTAAAAACTATTATATTTTTACTTAACTAATACACATAATTTGCCAGTCAGGATTCCTCAAGCTCTCACAGCACAAGAGTTCACAGACCATCCAGGAGTTTACGGTTTTTGTTTTTTCTTTTCTCTTTTTTGTTTTTTGGTTTTTTGTTTTTTTTTTCTCCAGAGTGACACCAAATACAACGTTTATAGAAAAAATGTCTCTTCTTATGAGCAATCACATCTACATGGTTTAGTACTTTGGTAAGAGCAACTCACTCATTCCAGGCTCAGTCAGATAGCTGTAGCGCTTACGTAAAGCAAGGGAGACGAAGTTCTGGCGCCGGTCAGCTTTCTCCGTCTGCAATAAAACACAGCAGGATTTAGGGCCTTGGAACCCCTGCCCCCGGCTGGACACAGCAGTCCCCAAACCTCAGCAGGATTTCGTGGCACACAACCCCACAAGGGAGAATGGATGCTTCCATTCAGCTTCAGGATGGCATGCTGAAGCCGAATTTGGGCGAGCAGGCAGGGAGGGGGCAGAGCCAGTTTCTGCTCCTGGCTGCCGTGTGATGAGTGTCAGGCACTGCCGAGCAGGGAGCGTGGCTGCACAGAAACCTGCTGTGAGTGACCACCCTTCCACAGCAAGCAGGGAAGGGACTGCAGCCCCAAGAGTGAGCCCTCGGGTTCATTCCTCTGCTTATGAGGGAGAAGAGCTTAGATAGCAGGAGCAGCTCGTTATCCTGCCTTAAAGTATCTCGATACTGTCTTATTGCATTATCACTTAACAAACTGCTTCACACTGCTAGAAATGGTTTGATATTGTTCATTCTCTGTAAAATAAACCGCCTTTGGCTAGAAACAGGAGGTCAACACAAAAGACTACAGGTACAGACAAAACATTCATAAGAGTGCGACTTAGACTGATTGAGTATTCCCCCCCAGATTAGTTTGTCCCGAAAGCACACACACCACGATGTACAACTGTCTTTAAAGTGAATACATTAAGGACAAAAAAAGGCATGGGAGGGGATTTTTTAATATGCACAAAATGCAAAGATGTGGATTAGAAAGCAGACTGCTCTTATTAACTAATAAAGTGCCTCATAAGTTGCTGTGTTCAGTGGCATAGCTGTGAGTGTGGTGTCTTAAACATTAATAGTCCTTCAGAGATCAACTCACTTGAATATGTGGCTAAAAATACAGTTTGTTTGGAAAGAAAACTATTATTATAGCTATATAATAGCTCACTGGGAACAAATTCTGTAGAGATAAAGTGATGTTTTTGATATTGTTATTTTTTAACATGTAAGGAATGTTTTTCGGTTGGATTGTTTGGGTTTTTTTTTAGCTATTCTAACCAGCAGGTGACAACTGCTATTTATTTGCCACCAGGAAGAGAAAAAAAATCGCTGCTAGGTAAGTTGGAAACATCTCCGTAGTTTTTTTAATAAATGATCTCATCTCTAACTATCTCTAATGAGTAAAACCCACTCAATTTGCTGACAATCTAATGTTGTGGTTTCCATGAAACAGTGGATTTTTAATCTGCAAATATCTGAGGTTTAATTGAAAATAGATTTTAACACAATATTTAGAAATTCTTCTTGGCTGGTTTACTTTTTTGTTGTTGTTGTTGTTGGTTTTTTTTGGGTAAGAATCCAGTTTATTTACAGAGGTAATATATTAAAGGCCACTACTGTGGCCTCAGCAGTTATCTTTTTTCTTCTCAGAAATACAAGTTACCATAGCAATCCCAATGTTACTCCAAGAGGTAAAATATTATCCACTAAACCCCTCTTGGTTTTGCTAAAATTTGACTTGATCTGATATTCATAAATATATCCTTTTCCAGAAGAAAATTAGTTAAATTTTAGACTGCTTTTATTCAGTGCTGAGTTTAATTTCATAATTTATAATCATGGGGTTTTCCATATTTGGGCAGTTCTACTGTTTTACAACAGCCTATCACAAGTGGAGGATACATGGTTATTTTTCTGTAGGCATCATTTCAACACCACTGTTAAAAATAGTTTGCTTTGGTTTTTTTTCTATAACATACTACTTTTCTTCACTAAATCTGAAGGAAATAAAAACAGAAGACAGTGTTTATATTACCTCATCATCTTGATCTGACTCTGTTTCCTTTTGGTCCCAAGATGCATTGCAGAGACAAGGAATATTATAATGGACAGCAGGGAAAAGAATATCAGGATATGAAAAGGACCAAATTGGGAGCACAAAATGCAAGCTGATTTATAAGGCAAAGCAAATCCAAAATGTCAACGCAAAAGAAAAAAAAATAAAATCTTACATCCAATGCAAATAAACACGTGACATTACTGAAAGCATAAACCTATGACTTGCAGGCTGAAGAATGAGCTGTAAACAGAATCGTAAAAATTATAGGAACTTGACACCACAGTAACAAGAGACTTTAAAAGCGTTCTACATACAGGAAACCAATAAAACATACATTTTAAAAGCCTTTATCATATTCCAAAGCATTCTCATTACTGACAGTTCACAGGGTTTCTTTATGACTAGCAGGAAATAAAAATAAAAAGAGACAAAAACTAAAGAACAAAAATAAATCCAACCCAACCCTAGAGAAAAATGTTTAATTTTCCAAACAAATACCTTTTTGTGTGCTGGCAGAGTGATATTCAAGTTGCAAACAGCTGTTTGTGGCAGTCCTTTTGTAGTCTTTGGTTCTTTCAAAAATGATAATCGACCACAGGGTTCCTGGCTGGTGTCTCTTACCTAGAAATGAAATTGTGCTTCAATGTAGTAATATGTGGTAATTCAGAGCCCTAGAGGAGGTTTCTGGAACGGTTCTCAGAATTTCTTTCTACAAGGAGCTTTCTAGTATGTAAAGACTAACAATACCAAGCAGGAGTTCAGCCTGAGGTGCTGAAGGAGAAAATGTGTTACTGGGAAAGAGGTCAGCCTGAAGCTCCCTGATGGCAAATCCATGCAAGACAAGGTGTTGAGTGAGTCCAGCCTGAGAGTTTCATACTGGGATATTACTGCCAGGTATCTGCTCACTTCATTTTATTCTGCCATGTTTGCTCTGGTGTTTACCAAAATGCTTAACAACCTCTTCAGCAGGGCAGCTGTGACAAGGCTGAGGAAAGTGAGCACCCATTCATGGCCATCTAGAGATGAACAGTCTGCACACACCTTCTGAAGGCTGCTCTGCAGTACAGTATGTTATTGAACGTATCTCCTTTGCTTAATCCCTCAGAAATTGTGATCTACTGGTAAATATGTTGGGGCTCTAATTTGAGGTATGGTTTTAGTAAAAGGTTGTGAATCCATATCATGGGTACTCTATACCCAGTTCTGTTGTGGCAAAGCACCGTCTCCATGTTATTCACATACTTAAAACCTACACTTACATCCCAGAGGCAAGTTAGTCCTACAGGGCTGAACAAGAAAGAGGGAGCGTGGGAAGGGAGGAAGGCAGTAGGGTCATTTATTTTGTTTGTTTTTCTTTTACCTTGATAGAGAATGGCAGTCTATTTTCTTTGAAAGCATAAAAATTAAAAACAAGCTGCTGTCCTCCTTTAGTCAAAGGGGCCAGATTTCCATAGCAATCAACATAAATAGGTTTTCCTTCAAGAACCTAGCAAAGCAAGAAATAAAAGTCAATAAAACCTCTTTTAATAGTAGATTCAGGCATATAAGGATCATGATTTCCCCCATACAGTTCCTGAGTTTAACACAAGTCCCCACTTGGTTACATTCAACAACAAATTAGAATATCACTGTGCATTATGGCAAGGCATTATGAGTACAGGCAGTTTGGAAAACCACGAGCCACCTGACTGACCTTTCTAAAGTTAAGAGTGTGTCATTTTCTTCAAGAAATAATAACTTAGTGACTATGATTTCACCACAAGCCAGCCCTACTCATGACTATGTGTCTGCAGGGCCAATGAGAAGGAATTCCCTCTGTCTGCAAAGCCCAGCCAGGGCAACTTGACAGCAGTGAGTGCAAACCCCACTGCCGACTGCACTGGGACTTCCACAAGCCCTCATGCTGCTCCAGTCTTGCCCTGTTTTGTTCCTCTTTTGAGAAGTTTGATGACATGGCCTTGCTGTGAACTTTTATTTAACAGGGCTTGTCATAGCTTTTGCAGGAGCTGTTGCTACTTGGAAAACACACTTCCCACCTACAAGGTAAGGAATGTACCTCAATGTCTTTGCTTCTTGCAACTTCCTCAAAGTTCTCTTGTTGCTCCAAAGTTTTGTCCACTTTGTCGTCAGTCATGCAGAAGCAGCGCAAATTGGATTCCACGGGGTCATTCATTTTGGCAAATATCACAAACTTTGCCATATAAGGAACGCATATTAGCTCTCTATAAAGCTGTGTTGCCAGCCCCACAGTCTCTAGTACTTGGTGGCAGTCTGCGAGCCAAAATCTGAGTGGGAAAAAGTAAACCATTAAATCAACTTTTCATTATGCTCCAACATTGCTTAAGCCTTAAAGAGAAACTGTGTGGTCATTTTGCATGTGGACTGTCCTTGCAGAACTGCCAGAGCTGTAATTTCCCTTCTACTCTCAGTACAGCTTTAACCATTCAGAAATGGGAATACCTGGCAATGAAATGCTGACATACTTATCTAACCCTTTCCACACTGCTGTCTCATAAAACTATCCATCTGAAGGCTCATTTGAAGCCAAAGTGGGGAAATTTAATTTCTTGTGACCACGCACAATGTATATTGTAACGTGTTGATGCTTCACTATACATTTGATTTGCTAAAACAAATACCTTTATAACACACAAAGCAAAATCACATCTCCCATTTAGGCTGAACCAAATATGCCCATGGTGAAGTTTCCCAGAGACAGGTGTTATACTGTTATTTTTCTCATGTTATGATTAAGAGTTTGAAGACAAGTGTGATACAAATTAGAATTTATACTCTGTATCAGTCTTTCCCACAATATGTCAGCCCTGATCTATTTCCAGCAATTCTCTGTCTTTTCATAAAGGTTTTTGTAGTTGCAACGTAATTTACTGAATGATAAACTCTCCAGGTGCTATACCATAAGTTTTCTCCACCAGGATATGTGATTTGTACAGATCCTGTTAAATGCCTCCAATCAGCACGTAAGTCCATGAAGTCCATCGAGATTAATTTCAACTCATCAGTTTTTTTGCAAATGATATTTTTGTGAGTGCAATTTAACGTAATTTTCAACTAAAAAACCTACAGCCAGAAATTAAACGTCTTTAAATTTTTAAACAAACACATTTTTATAAACCCCTCCTTTTTTTTCTTTTTTTTAATGGGATGATCATTTTAAGCTTTCCCTTTCTGTTGCCATTTACAGAAAAACCAAAGCCCTGTGTGGCATGGCAGCCCTCAGAGGCTGTGTGCCTGCCAGGAGACCCCGTCACAGCCAGGCCAGCGCTTTGTGTGCAGCCCTGGATGTGTGGGACACTGACAGGGAGTGACAAAGCAGCATCTGGGCCATCACCGCCTCATCAGCCTCGGGAAAGGCTGCCAAAGCCAAACCACAACCTCACAGCCACGCACTGATGAAGGGAAACCGCTCCTGAGGTGCAGCTGGCAGTTCCATACCTGGCAGAAACATTGGTGGTGAAGGAGACACAGTCATTCGAAAACGTCAGCGGAGTGGTGCCCGTGATGTCCTCCCACTGTGCAGGGGAAGTGCCTCCTGTGTAAATACACACCAGGGAGATTTCCTTTCAAACACCAAGCACACACAGACTGCATAAAACATATCTCTATCTCCACACACAGGAAGAGAACCTCGACATTATTGTTCTCCAGGAACTGAGCTCCATGTTATACATGACATCACGTGTCACACAACAGAAAACAATGATGTAAGCTAAGAACACACCTACAAGTCAACAGCAACCCCCTCCTCAATATCAGCTAGGACAGAATTACTTCTGCAAGCTACTTTTACTGATAAGCATGTTTAATAATCAAGACTGAAATTCTTCACATTGGCTAAATACAGAATAACACATGTTGGGAGAGCTCTTTTACAATGCATGGGACCAGACAGAAACCTCAGTGGGAGCCTTGGAAATAACCTCAGCTGGCTTTTCTCAGGAGAGCTGGTCTGAATGCCAGTGGCCCAGCACACCAAGATTCCCTTACTGGAAAGCAGGAGCTGTGAGTGAGCACAGAGCTGCTGCCACAGAAATCTTAGCAAAAGAGCAAGATTTCCTCTAACCTGTGATGCTACATAGGAGTCGAAGGCTGGGAGTCGTGTCTCCTTTGTACCCGTTGGTTACTCCTTCTCCTGATGGAGGTGGCACAGGAATTGTCATGGTTATTGGCTTATGGAATTTTCTTCTTCTGGGCTCCACAGTGACAATAGGACTGAATGTTGCTTTGTTTCCAAGGATTTTTTTGACAATCTCTTCTGGAACTGGTTGAGCCTGTCAACATAGGGAACATACTTAAACTAGAGCTACAAATTGTTTATAGACATGCAGAATTATTTTCTAAATTATATATTTTCTTTATATTTTCTGTAGTATTTTTTTCCCCAGGAAGCCTTTTCAAGGGTGATTACTAGTGAAATTCATGTTTAGTTTTTATTCAACAACTTCTGATTTCCTAATCACTAAATGGTAGAGCTCAACTATAAATCTCAGAAGGTTCCCTGCAGTTATTTGCTGAGGGTTTTTCAGAGCATGTTTGGTTTTGTTCTTAATTTACAGTCATTAGTGACATCATGTACAATTTCAAAATGTAAAACCAGGCCTATTTTGCACTTGAGAAGTGAGGACTAGGCACTGTCTCCTGGAGGTGATAGACAATTCTTACATCCCTGCCAAACACAGATTTGAACACTGCACTCCAACTGACCTCTGTACTCAGTGCTTCCTGTGATTATTAGAAAGAAATCCTTGTCTGGGTCAAAATCACAAAGAATGCATAAAGTTATAGAAGACTTACAGGTAAATTTCACATTTTCTACAGTCAAAAGTGACAGACACGGTAATGGGAATTTGCATCCATTTGCCTTTTCAATTTTTAAATTTTTTTAAACTTTCAAGTCTGTTTAAATCAGGCTGACCTGTGACTTGCTATTATTCAAATTGCAGAGTGCACTGATATGCAGAGAACATGCAGTTATACTGCAGTCTCAGCAGTCACAACACTACACACAAAGATGTCATACTTCCTCCACACTGGAGAGCTCTGGGAAGGCAAACCAGAACAGCAGAACTTGCATTTTCTCAAGATTAATCATCTTGAGATGTGAAATATCTTTAACAGAAATATTTCAGCGTGAATTTCAAGCATTGCAATCCAAACCAGCATCTCTTTTTCACGAACCCATCAGACTTATCATACTATTAAGGGAATTTTAAGTGACAACTAACTGAACTCAAAGGTGCCTCCTATTCCTGTGGAATATTTCCCCACTTTCTGTGCAGTTTGCCTAAGTAGAGTTTAAGCTATTTGCTCTTCCCAGATTTCACCCCTAGAAATGCCAGTGGTGAATGTCCTAAGACACAGCAGATGTACATGGGAGGTTTTTGACCCAGTAACAGCTGGCAAACAGCTGCATGTAATCCCTACCAAATGCGTTCCTGTGGCAGAGGGCAGCCCAGTGACCCCGTTCACAAGCTGCTGCTTTGCCACAGGAGATGGGGACTGCACAGTGGCTGAAGAGTTGCTGGGGCTGTGATGGCTCCAGGTCTTTGCTTTCCTCTCTCCACTCCTGGGGTGCTAAGCAATAATCATGGAGGTGATCCAAGGGGAGCTGGGCTTTTGCCACAGGGAGGAGGACTGTACCTGAGCCTGAGGGACTCTGAGAGTGCCCAGGCAGACTGGTGCCAACTCAGACCTCAGGCTACAAGCCAGTGCTAAGGAGCTGCAGGCTCTGCAGCCCCCAGTCTTGTGCATCAAGAGGTGCACTCAGAGATGCTGCACCCAAGCACCTTTACCTGGAGCCCCACGCGGATCCTCTTGGTCAGAGCCCCCTCGGGGAAGGAGGCCTGGACTCGTGGCACCGTGGTGCTGCTCAGCACCCCGCCCTCGGGCCCGATCTGGTTGCTCTCCTGCTTGATCCGGGACACCACTGCGAAGTACTGCGGGAAATCCTTGGTGACGATCCTGCAGATCCGCTTCTTCTCCAGCTCCTCCACGCTGTCCAGCTCTGCAGGCACAAGACAGGTAAAATGTTCAGGTGCCCCCTGCTCAGGTTTATCACACACACTTCTGTGAGTGTGGGGCTTTGAATAAGCCTTAAAATGCCTAAGAAGGTTGGGGGGGTTATTATCATTTATTTAAGACAGGAGTAAGAAAAAAGCCATTCAGTGCTATCAATTATCAAGTGTCGCAATTCGACACAAAAGAAACAACACTCATGCTGAGATGTCCAAGGCAAAAAAGGGGCACTTTATTTACAGACATTTATAGAATTCCAACATTGACCATGGATTGGAGGAAGGAAATTGTCCTCTCCAACCACACTGGTCAACCCAACAGTCCATCAATTCTCTCCTCCTCCAGAAAGGAATGCAAAGCAATCATTATTTACGTGAAAGTGCGTGAGAAACTCCACCACAAAAGTGAAACATCAGAAGGCTGAAAGAACTTTAGAAAAACTTTAGATGAACAGGGCGACAATCAAGCTTTGTTTTTTCTGTGAACTTTTGTATAAATCTTGACAATAAGGAGCAACAGCAATAGACAAAAAGACTTGCTAGGACACCTAAGCAGTCGGGTGTGACAGTCTCTGCAGTAGCAACTGCCACAGAATGGCAGGTTTGTCACACACTATAGAAGTCCAAGGAGGGCTGAAGGAGATAGTCAAACTTCTTCCCTCTCTCATTTCTAGCTGATCTTTCTGTGCATAGCTCCAAATTATTCCCAGCCTCTTGCTCCACATAGTTCTGACATAAAGAAAACCACAGGAGATCACAGTCAGTTCATGACCTATCTCCCTTCATGTCAGGTGTGCAATCTAAAGCTTGGCCACCTCAGGGACTTGAGACAGTTATTCCCCAGACTGGCGTCCAAAAAGTCCTGACCAGGCACCAAGCTCTCCATGAAGCTGTGCAAGGGACAGAGCTGTCTCCCAGCACTACCACTGAGCCAAGAGCTACCCTTCTACATCAGGATTCCAGCCATTTGGTTATCTGCCCCAAAATAACCTCACTGTGCCCCTCAGTTGCTAGAGAACCTTAATATATCCTCAGACATAACTGAAACAGAGTCAGGTCATCAACCATTAGCACTCTCAGTTACAGTCCCAGTTGGTAGGGTCACCAGGGCTCAGAAAGGTGCATAGAGTACCTATCCCTATTAATTAGTTAGGCACATGACACAGTCTTCCTTGTATACGGACTGGGGAAAACTCTGTGATACAACAAAAATATAATGACTTTTGCAACTGTATGTGTGTATATATAAATATATATATATATTTGCACTGGTGTCCCAAATGTGTTGGTGAAATCCCTGTGATATAAACACCGTACACAAATGGAGATAATTATGTAACTGTCATGCATTTTTGTCCTTGTAACTTCTTGCACTTGGCCTTTTTATCTCTTGTAATTGGGTTTCATTGCAGCACTCCACAACTTTCAGCTCTTATTTTCCTCTTTAAAAAGGGAATTTCTAAATAAAGTTTGATCCTCAAAAGACAACACTTTTACCAGATCCAGCGAGAGAAAGCAGGAAGATCAGAAATAATACTAAGACAAAAGACACTTGTAAAATACCTTGTGACTGAGACATTTCCCCCCCCTAAACACGTAAGCTCAATTACAGTTCCAAAAGAATTAGAATGCAAATTTGGTAAAATGTCAGTTTTCCATTTTAAAACATTCAGCAGGTAGTTTAGATTAATCACACAGTGTTGCTGTGGATCATATGTACCTACCAGAAGTGGGTAATTTCTTATCATAATATCAGCTTCCATTTACTTTGACTCAGAGATTGATATCTGAAGCCCTCTAATGAATTAGGCACTCTGCCTGCAGCCTCTGGAAGCAATGGCTTGAGCAGGAGACAAACTGGATTCCTGAACTCCCAGGCAGGCATAATCTTGACTGGTAAATCCTAATCATCTCCTGTTTGTTGCTAGAGAAAAAAACCCACTGTAAAATGCTCACAGGGGTGAAGGATAATTAAAATTCTCCTGAAGTAGAAAAACAGTGATTTGTACAAGAACATTTCAAAGTCCTTTGAACCTGGCAGGTTCTCTTCCTCAGAGGAGGAAGATGGGAAGGTAAGAGTGGCAGAGCAACAGTCAGGCATGGAGAGGAGTTGGACTATATATAGGGAGGTTATGTTTGGATAATACATATGCAAGCTTCTATATGAAGTTGCCCTCTAAGAAAAAAAAATAAAGAAAGATGATGAGCAATCAAACCATCTCTCTTACTGCCCTGAGAAATGCAGTGTTAGCATGACAGAATTAATGAAACAGGGAAAACTAGTCCTGGGAGAGGTCATGTTTCCTGAACACACCTCAGGCATTTTACAGAGGGAGATATCATCATTACTATTTTCCTCAGCTGCTGACATTTCATTCCTGGGCAAAGTGATTTAATGATAAATCCTGAAACATTTTTTGGTTAGATGGCTGGGTTTTGGAGGGAAGGGGGTTTTAGCCACAGAGAAGTATGCTGTGCACCCCATCGTACAGATAGGGGTAGCAAAGCATGGAGAGGCAAAGCAGAAAGGTCCGTGGCACAACTGGGAAGAATCTCCCACTGCCACTGTCTCCCAGGCTTGTGCTGACAGCCCAAGAACTCCTACAGCCATTCAGGTTTAGGGAGTCAAGAGAAAGGTACTGTGAATATAATGTGTGCAGAAGTCTTCCCTTGCCAGCCTTGGGTATGGTACACTTGTCCTGTGATGGTCTGGTGTCTGATCTTCCACAGGAGTGATGGAGGAGAGGGGAGATGGAGAGAGGGGAAGCAGGGAGGAAAGGAACATCACAGCTCCCCACCCTTTGGTGATGCTGCCACGAACGTTAAGGCTCCAGGACAGGAGAGAAACCCAGCCATGTCCTTCAAGGTCAGAGAGGGACCTCACACAAGCTGTCTCAGGTCAAGGAAAGCAATCACACCAGTTCTCTCTGCTGAGAGGCAGTTGTGGATCAAGTTCATCCACATCTAATACCTTTCTTTTTTTACTTTCAGATAAGGTAACACAGAGCAAGAATCTTCTGACTCAAAATAGAGCTAGACAAGTCACAGAACACCTGGCTGTTTCATGAGCTTCAAGGTGTCTTTGTGTGTATCTGGTTTCCCTTGCCAGGGCCTCAAAATAATTTTGCTAACACTGAAAAAGCAAATCTCACTTGCACCTCCCAGACTGAAGAGCTCTCTGAGTTGTGCAATCTTCCCTCAGTCCTGGTTACAGCAGAGCTGACCTTGTCACTGTGCACAAACCACAGGATGGGGTGAGGATCCCAGCCCTTCCCACACAGAGATGTGGCCATTAAGGGATTGCTGCACTAAAAGCACGGCACACAGGAGGCAGCTTCCACATGGAGAAAAACACAGGAGGGGCAAGGAGAAACTGAGGGCAAGAAGATGCTGGTAACCAGAGCCACCCTCCCAGCCTCAGTGTTTCTCACACAGAACTAGACACTCCCAGTGCCATAAGGATGTTTCACCCTCAAATAAGGCAATGTCCTTTATGGCTATTTTTGTGCAGTCTTTCATCTTGCCATTCACAACATACAGTTTAACAGCAAGATGTTTAAAACCTTTACTTGGAAATGTGGCAAAATCACTGCAGAGTGATTTATGGTGGTATTTTAAACTTCAAGCATAAACAAGGTCACACTCTGGTTTGATCTGTCGATTCAGTTATATAAAAACTCCTGCTTCCCATCTGAAACCACACTGTGCAGCTGCAAGCATACTGCAGCCACAAACATTTGCATTTCTTGGCTCACTCACTAGTTTGCAAAGTGACTTTTAAACGATTAGCTACCCCAATGTGTGTGTGCATTTGTGCCCACAATTTGTCTACAGGTACCTCTAAAGGGTGCAGGAATGTTGAAAGCTAGCAGAAGATACATATATATAAAAGGAGCCTGTCTGAAAACAATGCATTTACCAATTACAATTTTTTCCTTCCTAAAAAAATAATAAATTCAAAAAATAGACATATTTTATTTGATTCAAATATAACTAAATGTAATGTGGCCAAGAGCTGTGAATTGCTACCCTTGTGTTTGGAGTCAGACTCCTCCTACTCCTAAAAATGCCAAGTTCCCTGCATTCCCTCAGCCCTGTATTTCCCTAAGTACAACACCATCCTTAAAATAAAACCTATTTAAGCAGAAGCCTGACTGCACCAAAGAAAACCAGGCTCTTTACATCATGGTTCATTGTTCTCTCATGACAATAACCCCGAAGTTCTGCTGTTATTTAATCCTGCATTAGCCCTGGAGCGGTGCCTCCTGCTCGGGATTATTTCGGGTCTAGGACGAGGTTTCCCAGCAGATGGTGCTGCTTCCAGGGCAGAGCGGGTTTTTGGCAGTCCTCACCCAGGGCCAGGAGCCAGGATGTCCTTGCTCTCATCCCTGCTAGCTAAGGGGGACAGCGAAACAGGAACGACAAAACAGAGGAGCAAACTGCATCTTAAGGAGTCTGATTGTCCTCCTTCACTACACGGGTAGGAAAGGACTTGTGCTCACAGCAGGTTTGACAGAGAACGGACCAGCTGCCTCTAACAGAAAATGGGCACTCCTGCAGCACCTCGTGGCACTTAGGGATGATTATGCAGAGGAGTTTTCTTGCAAAGACACACTAAATTTCTCTAAATGACTATGTGGCTGCTTTTTATTTAAATTAAAGCTTGCTTCTGCCTCCAGAGTTCATACCTGGAATAAAACTTCTTCCAAAGTTATGTCTTCTGAGATGCAAGATGCTCCCCCCAGAGTCAAGTCTGACTGTGGTATTTTGTAACAAACCAGTAAAAGCTCAGATGAATAAAAACCCAACCCGCTCAGGTCTACAAATTTGTAATTTTTCGGTCATTGCTTAGAAAATCTTTTACACTGAAAAGGTGTCATTTAACTGGAGTGGAATTTTGTCAAAACCCTTGCACTATTTTAATGCAGGGTGGGTGGTTTTTTTATTTTTATTTTTTTTTATTTTTTTATTTTTTAATTTTGCTTTCCTAGCTAGAGAAGGATTAAGCTAAAATGAACTGAACAAATAATCAATACAGTGGATATGCCTGCAGTATTTTTTCTCTTTTTCCTCTCACAAATGATTGTCTGGATTTGTAGAAGCCATTCCTGAGGTTTGGCTTTTAAGGCGTCAAATATTTTCACTCTAACAGAATAATGTCCATCATACTTTGTGTGATTATTTGACTGCACTTATACCCACTAACCTCAAACAGCAGCTCCCAGAAGGAAAAAGCCACCTGAAACCCTCAGCAGGTCAGAAAGTTATCCAGGGGCTCCATATTGTGAAGCTTATTATTTTAAGCTCCAAGTACTGCAGGCTTCACACCCACCTGTCTCAAAGTGTTTTTATTTATTGATCTCGTCTCTGTAAATTGTCAATTTATCCACATGTGAACTCTTTCATAAGCATTGCAAGCTGCAGCACTTTAGAACAATATTTTTGTGCCCAGATTTCCTATCCTCAAACCAAACTAAGCTAATTTTGAAAAGCACATGAAGCAAAAATAAGCAAGCTGCTGATGAGTGCTGACTACCTTATCCCTGTCAAGGCACCACTATTTCACCCAAACACCAAATCATCACTTCTGATGTCATGCCAGTGTGCAGAGAAGGAGGGGCAGTGGTGAGATTTTTCATTTTCAAAGGCTGTAACTACTGCATTCAATCCTGCAGCAATCGTAACTCCCCGAGCCATACCATCCTGGAACATGTGCATCTCTTGTCTGTCCCACTGCTTTTAGGCACCCTTCAGTGGTGAGGTTTATTTTTCCAGACCCACTGACAAAACACTTGCAGTGTTTCTGCCCTCCTGTTTGGTTGGTTCTATTACATTTATTTTGAAAAAAATAGCTACAATAAATCATCATGAAACAAGTAGATCTTTGCCTTTGTTTTGTGCTTGTACAAGCTCAGGTGCAGTTCAAACACTTCAAAGTGAAACTTTTCCTGTTGTCCCCATTCCCAGAAGATCAGGGAATTGATAAAAATGCTGTATTTCAGATGCTCAGGGAGACCCTCACAACAGCACAGCTCTCCACATTCCCAAGGCATGCCTTTTGCTGAGGCTGCCCTCATCAAACAAGGAGAGGCTGAAATCAAAGGCAGAGCTCCCCACAGATTCCTCTCAGAGCTGCCACCCACAGCCTCATCATTTCCTTCACATGCTTTTGCTGATAATGAAAGAACTTTCCTGCAGCTTGTACCCTATCACACTGTGACTTTCTGTAGGTTATCCAGGGAAAATCCTGTGGATAAACCCTTACAAAAACCCAAAGTTTGCACCACAAACTGTTTAATTCACACTCAGATGCAAAGAGCTCAAGCAATGGCTTATCAGCACCAGCACTGAAAAATGCTTGCTAGGAAAAGAAAGCAGTGGTGCCAAGGAATCACTGCAGCCCCATAGCCTGACATTGCCCACGATTTGTCTTCAGGGACCATCCGTGACAGCATCTTCTGATGGATTTGTACAGCTGGGTCCCCTCATCTTGAGGGACTCTCACATCAGCAGCAATGTTCAAGTAAAACAAGGGAGCCAGACTTCCCAGATGGGCATCAGGAGGGCAGCCTGTGTACTTGTGGGAGGCAACCTCTAACAGCCGCATTTGAAATAAGAATGCTCTACAGGCCCAGCTCTGTGTCTGTGGGAAGGCCCACAGAGCTGATATTTACACTTCACCCTTGGTTTGGAGTGACCTTCCCGTGGCCCTGCCTGAGCAGCAGAGACACGTGTACCTCCAGCTGGCTGTTATTCTCAAATTCATGCTGGAAAGCAACTGTGCAAACTCTGCTTAAACTTGGCAAGACTTCAGACCAAAATTCACCACTCATTTCAGGATGTCTCCAGGCCACTGCAGAACAATTTCTCCTTCCCATCAGTTTAATATGGAACACACACTGTATTCCCTGAAGTCAGACATCCCCTGCGCTGTTTTATTTCAGTTTGCTTTAGTCAGCCTGTGTTAGCAAGCCTTCACAAAGGCAAGGCCAGCTAAAGCTTTGAGAAAACATTTACCTTCATCCATGCCATTGAGTATTTCAGTTAAGTCTTCGTGTTTGCTGTCATACTGGTGCTCTTTCCATGTTTCACCGTTCTCACTTCGGAGTACAATCAGCTCTCTCTCCTTGCCTCGCATTGATCCAAAGTGAGGGATTTCCACTATGACAGGGCTAGAGAAAAAGGAGTCATGTTATTTTTAACCCTATACTTCCTCACTGCCCTTATTTTCCTATGGCTCCTTAAGAAAACTACAGCCATTTTAAATAGTTAACAATGTTACGGTAAAAATGTTTTTAAAATTGCCAAAGCTGCACAATCCTTTATCATTTAAACTATAGTAATGGATAAATTGAAAATACTAATAAATAGCTTGTTTGTAGTGCAAATCTTTTGAAGTGTCTGCTTCCACGAAAAAATAGTGGCAACTTTTAGTGAGGAGAGTTCTCCTTGCTGATTTATCCCAGGGTGTAGGTGATCCAACCTGCCTTCAGCACACACAGCACTGCTGACTTTTAACTGGCATTAGCATAGTCAAAGTTCAGATTTGGCTCAGAGAGTTTGAAGGGACAAAGTCAGTTCAGAAGCAGTCTGGCTATCCCAGTGCATGCAACAGCCACTGACTGTAACAGGAACCATGCATTTATGTAGATTTTGAACTTCAAACTAAGTCCCAAAGTTTTCAAAGCTCTCCCTGGCTCTCTGTTGATGCAGCTCCTGTGAATCAAAAGAGACTTTTTTTCTTTAGCTCCATTTTCTGGTTCTCATGCCCAGCATCACAGCTGCAACCTCTGCACGGCAAACATCACTGGGGAATTGTTAGATCGTTTCAGAATGGATTTCTCTGGGTTGAACAACACCATGACCACATTTATATTAGTTACTGTCAAACATTTTTGGGGGAAGGAAAGGGAATGAGAAGGTGGTTAATAATACACCTATGTCACCAGACAATGTAATTTCAACAGAGGACTGCAAGTGCATTACTGAACAGTTTGTATGAACAACCAACAGAAACCACCATTCACTTCATGTGCCATTCCTCAACAAAACAGACACTGTTGCCAAACACTTCACAGGCAGGATATGCATTTTAAAGTATGCTGAGACAAACCGACTGAGATCACACAGTAGTGAACATTTATGGATTATGCAGCTTTAAGACATTTAAATAGACAGTATCATTATTTTCCTACAGAGGTTGTAAAGGGTTTTAACTGCTTTGTAACAACTTGGTTAAAAGCAGTGTCACATGATGGGAGAAATGTGCAGCTTTTCTGTGGTACTGTACTTCTCCAGGTGTTGGGTGCATTAACCAATCCACCATTTGAGCATGAAATCACAACAGCCATCATGGGGAAAAATAAACTAGCTTGAGGCCCAGTTTGCACATTAAATTCCCAGGGAGAAGAGTTAGTCTTTTCTTCCCCATGAAAATGATAAAAGTAGTTTAATTAATATATATTTTAGATGTTTTTAGGAACACCCAGTCTATTTTTCAAGTCTCAAGTCCTTTAACAAAAAAACCCCAGGAATGTAGCTGCTCTCTCCCATTGTGCACAGCAAGAAAATACCAAAAATTCAAATACATTGCTTAAGATATTTACTCTCTAGTTCAAAAAGAGCACAAGCTGAAAACTAACTCTGTAGTACAATCTTTGCAGGCTAATATTTCAGATACTGTCTCTGTAAATATTTAGAAACTACACAATTTTGTGCAAGACATTTAACAAGAATACTCAGTGAGAAGGTATTGAACAGGTTTGGAACACCAAACACACCAATATTTTGAAAACCTAACGCAATAAATTTCACAATATGGTTTGAAAACAACAGTCAAAAACACACGGAAACATTCTTACATGTTTAGACTATACACTGCAGTCCCTTTGGGTAGCATACTTGGCTTTGTAAATTTATTTTAACAAGATGCCTCTTGCAGGTTGAAAAGATTAGTATTTCTCCAATCTTGCTGAATCAATTCGTTCACTTGATGACTTTTTTTTCTGAATAATCTTTCATAAGTAAAGGACTTTATGCGATCACATTTTACAAATGCTCTTCCCAAAACAGTCTCACTTGAGGCCTGTAAATACCTTCTCTACCACAGGGTTGAACTTAAAGGACTGCCACTGTGTATTAAAATGTATTTAATGCAGTAGAAACACTTCAAATTTAAAAAATTACGAAAGCACAGAAGTTATGAAAGCAGAATGCTGGCAGTGAATTTTACATGCCTATAAGCACAAGGTAGTAGCAGAGCTATATTAAATCAAGCCACTATGATTTTCTTTCAGTGACATAAATCAACTGAAAGTTTCAGGAAACTTAAAAAAAATAATGGGAATAACAAAAAATTGGAAACAAAAGAAAAACTGTAGACATTCTTTATCTTTTCCATACATATCCTACCCAATAAATTTTGTTCCTTGTGGACCAAGCTGCAGGATTCGGCTAACCATGCTCTCACCCTCATTTAGAGGGGGAGGACTTTTAGGAAGATGCAGTTTACTGAATAACATCCATGCAGCAGGAAGAGAAACGAGAAGGGGAAATTAGGAACAAGCTGTCATTCCCGACAGAACCAGCAGTTTACACCAGGGTGCCACTCACGGTAATGAACAAAATTTATAATTAGGAAAAAAAAGGCCACATCATAGTGGATTGTTTCCCTTATTTTAAGCTTTAAAAATAGCCAGTTCCTAGCACTGGTACTACTTGTACCACAGTAGGTACTCCACCGTCACTGAGTGGTTTTGCTCCACAAGATGGAGACAGGCAGCTCCCAGCAACTCCAGAGGGAGCTGTGCACATGCTGGGAACAGAGCTCAGTATCTGGGTCCCTATGAGTGTCTCTAGGACAATTCTTTGTGACAGTGCTGTTTCTAAATACTCTACAAGCAAGAGGGTCAGAGCCTGCTCTGGATTTTCAGTGTGTGACTCCTCCTAACTTCCAAGGCAGGGTTGCATGAGTAGATGGGCATGGGACCTGGCCTTCCCATGGCTTTTCTTACCTTCATCTCCATCCTGCAGTCATCAAAGAGGCAAAACTCTCCTTAAAATGCAAGGGTTCTTTCCAGAAGGAATGGCAGGTTGGCATTTTTAATGTTTTAAGTTCAGTAGCCTGTGCTACGTGCTCAGATGAGGCAGAGTCAGTGTTTAATTCCTCAGATCCACAGGATAACGGGGATGAAAGGTGCGACATGAGCATAAACAATTCAATTCACAGAACAACTCACCCTAAAAACTGTGCCCCTGCTGGCCCCATTTCTACAAGTCGACTTGCCAATCCTTCTCCTTCAACCATGGGTGGTGGGCTGGCCAGTTTGTGCCTCTTTACCAGGCGGCAGGTGATGCGCGTGGGCGCCGTGCACTTCCGCGGCGGGATGATGATCCTCATGCCATGGTGCCGACTGCCCCTCATCGAACCCCCGCGCGCATCCACCATGAAACTAACCAGGAAACTGCACAGAAAAACATAACATGTCAATGAAACTCGCCAAGAGACAAGCGGAAGATCAGCAGAAAGTCAGCAGACACAGACTTTAAAACATTAGAAAAGTCATCCCGATCCCAGCTAAACTAAAAAGAACACGGAGATCCTTTTAAAGCCTGTATTTGCATGTTAAATACTGGTTATCAAAAGCAGGGCTTGCTAAAGCTGTAGTAACATCGTGGTGAAATGACCATGTTCTACTGAGCAATTTGGATTAAAACTGGACACAAGTAGTGTATTAGTAGTGGTTTGTTAGAATTTTAAAACATCCCTTTGCTGCTGTTAGCTCTACTGTCCACAAATGAGAGTAATCAGCTTCACATGCATAAAGCAACCAGACAGTGTAGAAAAAGGAGAATCAAAAATGCTGCTTATTTTTGGAACCTCCATCGTTAAAACCTCCCCACTCATTTGCAAATACTCCTGATGGCTGCCAGAGCAAGTGCCAGCACCATGGGTGACAAGTCATTCCAGGCTACTAAGGGCTCCCACTGATGGGGAAGATAAGTGATGACTACCAAGTACATAACTTCCTTTAGGCTGTTGGCTCCCTGGAGGAAATCATGCCATTACTTCTCTTTGAAGATTAGATTCATTAGCAAAAAAAGAGACATTAAAGAAAAATTGCACTTGCTAGTGTCATTCCAATGCGTAATTTTCCATTTTTAATAAGGGGGGAGGAAATTATATTTGTAAATGATGAGTGGTATATTGTTTAATAAACTCCTTTCTCTTAGCAAGGGAATAATTAACAATTAATATTAGAATAGATTCAGGTAGAAAATGTAGTAACAGGCTGGTATCAAGAGGGACACAAGTCACCAGCTCAGTCTTGAAGCCAGTACAGATTTTGTTTGCTCCTTCAGATAGACATTTACATAGCTGGCACATCTGTCATGTGGCTTCACTGTTTTCAAGGCTGTTGCCAAAACTTCCAGCTTTTAAGAACTAAACCTTCACATGACTAACAGGTGAATCCATTCGATTTCCTGGTTCCTGACAGTAAAGTGAACTAAGGGCATCAGCCAATAATCCAGGGGATTGTGATGGTTCTTGAAAAAAAACAAAACCCAAATGCTCTGAAGTACGACTGGGAATTTGTGCAACTCAGCTCCATTTGCTTTGAGTCCAGCAGGATATCAACAGCAGCAGCTGACAGGCACCAGCCAGGCCTGCAAGTGAACTGCACTCAGAAGTCTGGCCAACATGGGTGGGAAAAATCTGCACAAAAGCAGGAGAGGAATCAACATTTGGTATTTAGTGGTCTGCAGAAGAGAAGTGAGTAGGGACACAAGCTATAAATACAGGAAGTATGACGGAAATGTTGTCCAGCTGAATTCCAGATCAAGAAGTTGCTCCATTGCTTTTCTTCAAATTAAAACCCATCAGTAAAGATGGGGAGGTAAAACTGCATTCTGAGATGACCCTAGCCCAAATTTATAATTTCTCATGCACCAGATGCTTTACAATACTGGGGGATGATCCTTCACAGTAATTTTCATACAGAAAAAGTGTATCCACATTCCATATTTCTCTCCTAGATAAATGCACTGTACACTCCAACAAATCCAAATGTTGCCACTAGGGTATCCCAGCTCCTCACAAGAGGAACTGTTTCAGCAGGACAGGGACTTGGCTAACCAAACACCTTCCATAAATATTAAATCTGTGTCAAAACCAGCATGCTCCTTCTTTAAATTATATACTCTGTAAGTGATTATAATCTTAGTATTTATGGATGCTTAGCTGGCCTTTTTAAAATGTGCATGGTTTCTGTCTCTGGAGGAGCTGGGGCCATTCCAGACTGGGAACTTGTAGGGTGGAGGGATGCCTGGCTGGAGCATCCCCAGGGCTGAAGCTGCAGCAGCTCCAGGGAGGCACAGCTGGTCAGTGCACCACGGAGGAGGCTCCTGGGGAGCTTGGCAAGGCTGGGCTTGGCCTGATGGCTCAGCACAAAGCAATGTTTTGGAGAGCTGCCTATCATGTACACGGGTACTGGCCTGTTAAGCCACCTCAGAATTAATAATGAAAAGGAGGCTTTCATCTAGTGCAAAAAACTTACACTCAAATAAGGTGCTGTCTTCTGTACCCAAACTATTTAAATGATGAGAAGTGTGTAAGAGTGAATTGCCAGAAATCTTTAGGCACCTAAGTCAACTGTCTTAAATTCATAATTAAAAATAAAAATCAGTAGAAATTAAAACTAAGTACCTATAAAAAATCAGTCCTTGAGTTAGCAGGGATGTTTAGGGTGTAGATTTTAAGGTCAGTCCAGCCTTGGCAACCAGGAGCTTAGCACTGCTACTGCACACTGCTCACAGCAAGGGCAAATTACCCCTGCCATGAGCCTGTGCCCCAGGGCAGGAACCAGCCCCTTCCAGCTTTGGTGTCTGCACCACTGCAGCCTCCAGCGCAGACAAAACCTGCAGCAGATCAGCCTTTGTGCATACTGCTCCCAGAGAAAGGCAGTCACTGTCAGCAGCTCTTAATGAATTATTTCCTTGTTTAATTTTCCGATTAGTAACTTACCGTGTGAAACAGTAACAACAATTCCAAACAGTATTTCATGCACTTTCTATCTAAAAACATTAGTAGCTGATGCTTACCTAAATTAATGTTGCACTAATAATGGAAACTACAGTATGACCTCTAAAACACAAGGCTAAAGGCTAATGAGCATTTCTACTTGAATACATGGAAGGGATGAGGATGTGGTTGGATGCACTACAAACATCTACACACACTCTGTGGGAAAAAAAAAGTTTTAAAAAAAAAACAAAATAAAATGAGGATTCACAGAAAGCACAGAGTTATCACCTTGAATCATACTGGGGGAGTGGAGAGGAATAGCTGCAAAATAATTTAGAAAGCAAATGGGAAAATTAATGTAAGATAATTAGAGGCAAGCAACAGAAAATATCAATAATAATAAGTGCAAAGAAAAAGTAACAATCATAAAAAATAACAAAAGCAACATGTTTGAAGGCCAGCTTTAGAAATTATTTGGCTTTTGCTTCACATATCATGACAAATGTCATATAAAATATGCTACACGTGGAAAAAAAAATCTGAAAGGGAGGGTTCATTTCATTAGCCAGCACAACTCTCTTAAGTTCTCTGGAAAATGCAGAACCACAAGGAGAAAAGCATTTGCTGTTTACTTAGTCAGCAGAGAATTTATTGCAACACAACTTCTTCACTGAATTCCAAAAACATGCTCCTGTGTGCCATGGAAAACCAGTTCTTGCACTTTTCTAGAGCAGTTTGTTTTCCAAAGCATAATGTATAAACATAAGCGTGGCAGGATGCTTGAAAGGAGCATCAGTCCATGCCATCCATTGCACTGCTGTCAAAAATGAGTTCTGTGTGTACAGCAGGTTGGAGTAAACCATACACAGTTAATATAATTTAAACTACATATAGTTGATATAATTTAAAATACAGTAAACTATAATGAATCAGATTTATTCCACTTTGCAAGACTGGATCCAGTATTTCTGAGATTTTCAATCTTGGAAGGCAGTGTGGCACACTCATTTCTTTCTTTCAGCTAAGAAAACGAAGGAGTTAAAGGCAACAAAAAGAGAGAACACCCACATGTTACTCTGGGAAAACTGCAGGAGTAAGCTCATGTCTGACAGCTGAAGGTCATTTTGGTGAGGGTCTCTACCCCTCCTGAGGCCTCAAGATTCATGATGCATTTCAATGTACTGCTTACAATGGACCCTGTTCAAAATATATGCTGGCAAAACAACTTATCTGAACTCAAGGAGAAAAACTTAAAACACTCTCTTGGCTTGAAAAAAGGAAAAACCAGAAGAGTTGAAATCGCTGCCAACAATTTCTACTTTCTTCCCCTTTCACTGATACATTGCTGGATCTCTACATCCTGCTCCCAGAGCTCCCCTTCTGCCTGGGTTAAGAGATAAGAACAAACACTGATGCTTTCCTCTGGCAAGGGGTAAATGGGGAAAAGAGTGACCCAAGGCAGCAGTGGTGCTCCTGGCACAGCACATCAGGGAGCCTGTGAGGATGGAGAGGGCAAAGAGCAGTGGGGTCAGAGCCTGGCCACAGGGCCACCACGCCATGAGGGCTGACAGCCCCTGCCCCGGCCATGGACAGAACTGGGGACAAGGAGAGGGATGAAGCACCCCAAAACAAGCAGAAAAGGATTTGCTGTTTAGGAAAAGACTGGCAGAAGAGATGTGAAATGTCATGATCCTCTGCATATCAGATGTGCTGAGGTACTGGAAGATTAGGAGGGAACATCTGTTGATTGCCTCTAGGTGAAGGTAACCAGGAAAATCAAATGGAATCATATCATCATATGGGGCCACAACTGAGAAGTAAATAAACAAACAAGATTTGGGGTTTTTTTTTCCCCTGACAAAGGAACTGAATCCTCAGAGAATCACTTCTGATAGACTTTCTATGTCAAATAAGAAATGTACTGGGTCAGAAAAGCCCTACATGTTTGGAGTATCTTTTGGTTTATGCCCATTTGGAGAGCTACACCTGTTTGGAGGGTATCTGTCCTCTCCCAGCCAGGCAGCACCACAGTTTGCTCCCCCCCTGGGCAGCAACTTAGACCACCTCTGCATTAGAGAGGGCCCATGTACCAAGGGAGCAGATCTTATATGAAAGCTCCCATGTCCACAGAATATATGCTTTGGAGGGCTGGAACCACTGGTGAACATGCTGAAGACCTAAGGGCAGGCAAGTATTGTCCCAGAGGACTGGCAGGATGAAACCATCAGACCTATCTTCTACCAGGATGAAAAGAAACCAGAAAATTTTAGATCAATCAGTCTAACCCAAATTGCCAGGAAATATTCAGGAATAAATTACTTAATAATCATTCTATAAGGATTGAAAGGATCAAGGTAATTTATCAAGCTATTACACCTTGCCTATCACCAGCCTCAAAACAAAAACAAACCAAAAATGTAAGTGGCAAGAGCAATTCATGCCAAATGAATTTGAATTCCTTCTTTGATGTGTGGAAGTACTGCCCTGGTACCTCAGCAAGCAGTGGAGGTACAGTACAGATAAGGTAAGTGCAGGATCACCTGAGAAGTTACCTCAAAAAGATACCATCAGTGCCTTCCTGTCACACTGAAAGGGAACTTCAAGGGCATATTTCACTGTGCTGTCCTGGCACAGGTACTAGGCTAAATGCCTTCACCATCTCAACACAGAAAAAGGGTCTGAGAAGTCTTTGGAAAACAGGATCAGAATTAAAAGCTTTCTTGCTAAAAAATGGAAAAAGGGGCTGAAACCAACAAACTGAAATACCATAGAGACAAATGCAAACAGAGGGGAGAAACCAAACACTTAAACACAACATCAGTAAAAATTAACCAAACTTCAGGATTTCAAGAGAGAGCCAAGAAATTCTAGCAGATCACAAACATTCGTTCACCAATAGAAACTGGAATTACCAAAAGCACAACTCTCATTGTGGGACTGCTTAAGTGTACTATGTGCCAGACCAAAGAGGTGGTGATCCTGGCTTACAAACATGTTCTCATCAGAGGAGAGCACTGGGGCAGAGCAGCAGGAATATGCTGAAATGGGGAAAGCACCACCTAGGAGGGTCTGGGCCATTTTAGTCTAAAAGACAGGACTGAATGTCTTCTGACATAGAAAACAATTGTTAAGAGACCAGTAAGATACTGTTCTCCATGTCCACTAGGGATAAGACAATGGATAACCACTATGAGTAAGAAACAGGCTTAGTCTGCAGCAATGAAATGTTAAGCTGACCATTAGGGGAAGAAATAGTACAACAAGATAGTGGACTCCTGGAGCTGGGGGCCTACAGAATCTCTTACTTTCAGTGATTATTAGGACACTAAACATCTTTCAGCAAAGTCTTGGCTACATTTTATCCTACAGTAAAGGGAAGGCTTGGGCTACCAGCTCCCTGAGGCCCTTTGTCAATGCACCATTCCATGATAACCAGCAGCCTTCAGCTTCTCGTACTGCAATTCTTCACATTTTCATGCTAGCAATGACTATGTGCAGTGTTTTATCACCTTGGGACCTAAAAATCCACTGTTGTATAGATCTGTTCAGCAGATGCAGGTGCAGATGTGCATTGTGGGACTGTGGCTTTAGATTTGTGGGGCTTGCTGTATTGGAAATGAAATATTTTGCTACGTGCCACACTCATTTTCATGATAAGAATGTAATTAGTCACAAAATGGGGAAGGAAATTAAAGAGGATATGAGATTTTATGTCCTGATCTCAAAAACTAAACAACAAATATTTACACTAGACAATCTAATAATATGCAAAGATTACTTACAGATTCATTTGCAAATTTTTACAATATGCATTCAGACATCACTACTACTTCATTTAAATCAAGTCTGTGGCACTGTCAAGAAGCACCTAAATTACAGTGATGACTCATAAGTAAACAAATAGCACCACTAAAATCAAACTACAGATATTGGAGACTACGCAGGAGCTTGAAGGTATAAATAAAATAAGGGATCAAATTAAAGCCCCCCATTTTTTCCTCTATGAAAGAACAGAAAGCATAACATTCTGATTTCATATTCCAAATAATTTAACACAATGCAAACAAAATCATTTATGACACTTAAAGCAAAGCATAAGCAACAGAAAAAGCAAAACTGGACTCTTAAAGAGAAGCCTGCGGGATTACAGTGTTTAGGCAATCAGAAAATAAAGTGCAGGAGCAAGTTTTTTGTTTGATATGCAAGAATTTAGACTGACTCCTGTTATTAAGCACCCTCCTTGAAGTCAGAGTGAATTTTGCCACTGGTTTCAGGTGGGGCAGGAACAGACATGTTATCAGCCATTACAGCAGGCTGTATTCTGCAGCTAACAATACAGTTCCACATCTAAAGATAAAGGAAAACTGTGAAGTGACCTACCCAGAATGGATGGGACTCGAAACAAGGTTAACATTGTCCAAGGTGTCTGCAGCCCAGCTATAGTGCCTGAGAGAATCAGAATCAAACTCCCTTTGAAACGTCAGGTGCTTCAAAACAAAACAGATAAATTGCAATTTAAAATTAACATTAGAAATATTTGTCTTAAATACAAGCTTGTTAATATAATTTTATTAAATTTAGATATGGTCCTCTCCATTTAACAGTGCTGATACCTCCAGGGTTAAATTACTGGAAATCCTGTAACAAAAACATGAAATACACACACAAACTCTTGTCTCTTCAAACATTCTTTCTGCCCACTTTTTGCACTTCCTTCAGTTTCAAGAATGCCTCTCCCCAGTCTTTACTTACTTTTATGTCCCAGGTTAAAAAGATTGAAAAAAATATATATTACCATTTGTACTGCAGTCATACACCATACAGACAGGCAGTGTAACACTACCCCTCAGAGGATGCCATTGGATGGATCCTTATTCAAGCAGAACCTGTGAATAACTTCCCTGGGAGTTTCACTGAGGCTGTGAACGCAGGAGGGGCTTGGTTTTTCTTTATACACAACCAACACGGGCACAGTTTTGTGGAGTGCCACTGCCCCTGCTCATCTGGACAGAAATAGCTTTAACCCTGTGAGGCTGTAATTAACTCCTCCCTCAGACAGACACCGAGGTGTGATTTGTTTCTCCTGCTGCCCACGCACATGGACATCCATGCATCCTGTGCCCCACAACATCCCTCACATTATAAACCCTCCTACTGGGCAGCAAAGCTATTCCAGCAAAACATTTGTTTTCTTTTGTTTCTCTTGTCTTAGGAAATTAAACCAACTAAGCTTCAAATACTGTTTTCCCCTATTTCCAGGGTGATGTGAAAGCGTCTCCCCAGTTTAAGAAGCACCATCATAAATTACATCAGTACAAGCCAGTCAAGAAGCAACACACACAGTCTTCACCCAAGATTGTGTTAAAAATGCCAGTGTTTCCTCTAAGTAGGTTGTTTGCTGCTTAGAGGCAAATGCAGTTAGAGAGAGCAGCCTGTTTGGACTAAAACCTCATGGGCTGTTTTCAAATCAAATTCAGTGGGTTCAAGTCAAACCAGAGCCAAGCACACGCTTCTAAAATCTTATTATTTCCACCTGGGTTTTTTTATATGCTGACACACACTGGTAGTGCAAATTAATTATTTTGAACAGAAATATCAGCCATTAGAAGTAAATCTGGCAAACTCAGGCATAAACACACAAAAATGCTTCTCTTGAGAAATTTCCAAAAGATAAGCAGACAGATATTTGCTGTGTTGCTGGCCGGAATATGCAACACTCCCATCACTCTGGGGTTTCCAAAAAACTGCACTCTTTAGGCATTTCTTTCATTAGAAATGAAGATCCCAGGTTTCATTCCAAAAACTATTGACACTGTAATTTACTGCCCATTGACAGAAATCCCTGCAGAGTGCAGCTTTGCCCTGTCACTCCTGGCTGGATGCCTCCTCCTTTCCCTAGCCCCACACTTCTGTTAAGGATGTTTTGCTAAACTTTCTGCTACAACAGATGCACTTGAGGCCTGATGGTTCAAGCACAGACAACAACAATAGAGGGCAAACTTGCATATGCTAAACAGCAAAATACACCATCAGACATAAAATATAAAAGGAATGTGCCAAAACAATGGCAGTTAAGCAACCGGTGTGGACTTAATTAGTGCTGTATGAAATACGTGTTGTAATTTAGTTTAATGAAGACAGTTTTCTTAGTCCTTCCAATAAGATATTAGGGATTCTCCAACATTTCCTGGAGAGCCCGTGCTTTAGGCAGGAAAGCCAATACTGTGGATTTCTGCTATTCCAAGTAATTTGTAAGAGCTCACACTGAGCACATCATTACTTTTAACACCAAACAGTGTAAGATTCAGACAGCTTGTCTCAGGCATTGTAAACATTTAGATGAGCAAAACCAAATTTATTATTTTACTCAGTTATAAAACTTTATCATCAAAAATAGGATAAAGCAAAGAAACATAAGAAATGGGTCAAAAGGAACAACACAATTTGGGGTTCATCCTTGAAAGGCCTGCCAAGCTCTACAGCATCACTGCACCAAGGCCCAGGCATGCACCAGGACACACATCGACAAATAAACCTGGGCTCAGGTTTCCTGTAACAGATGAAAAATGCTTATGTTCCCTTAGCAGTAGGATATAGAAAACTAAACACAGAGCCATATAAATTCCAAGGAAATACCATCACTCCAAAACAATCTGTGCTAGACAGAGGTGCTCCTGCACCCATGGGTGTGCTCTAGGTTTGCCTACACACAAAGGTGGGGTTCCTCAGTCCAGATCATTGTCCTGAGACATGGGCTGTACACCAGGTGACTGGGTTTTTAAAGGGTTCCTTCCTGACCAAGTGCAATCAAACAGATCTTCTGGATATATTCAGAGCAAGCAAAAGCCCGAAGTCTGCAGCTAATAATTTTGGTGGAGAAACAGAGTAGGAAAAGCTGATAGCTGGACACACTCATCTTCCACACAGCACACATCTGTGAATCTCATTTTTTTCTGGCTGTTGAGGTGCTGGATTTTCCATGCAAGAAAAAAAAAAAAAAAGTTCCTGTGTAAGTTGCAATATAAGCAGTCCAGAAGACAGTACACTGTCAGTGACATCAAATCACAGGATCCATTCTGTGTTTGGTCAGGTCCCAGTGCTCCCTCCCTGGACTGAGGGAGATTAAAAATGCATTGCTGAAGGGTGTGGCAGCCTTAGATGCAAATGTGTGTATAAAAATACTGAGGGTTCTGCTGGCAAGGATCCTGCTGGTTGCATAACTGAATATCCAGGCTGTATAATATCAGAGTTCAGCAAACAGAAAAATTTATGCTTCCTCCCAGATGAATTTATCCAGACTGAAGTGATTCAGCAAGCTGCTATTTAATGGACAGCCCGAGTCATCCTGCCTTTGGCTGATTAAATTCAGAGGCTGATGGAAATTATTTCATGGAGAAGTCATTTGGATTTAATCTGAGTTGCTGCATCCAAGGTAACACGTCAGGACAAAAATTTTAACTTTGCTCCAGCCAGGTTTGAGGTACAGTGTGGCCTGGATTCAGACTTCCCAGTGAACAGGGTCAGCAATAAACCACCAAATGCAAACAATGGAGAATATCCTGACTTCTAAAGAGTTATTAGAAACCCTTCTCTAACACTCCATGTGTTATGCTGCAGTGAGGTTTGGTAAAGAATGGTTTCAAATCTTCCTCATTTAACTCTTTCCAGACTCCCAAGTCTACCAGGCATCCTGGGGAGAGGTAGCCATGGGATCCTTTATCTTAACCAGACCAAGAGGTTGGCAAATGCTCCTTACTCTTTTACATAATGATGTCTGTGATAAAATTAATTCCCAGTAATTGACTTTGCTGCTGCCATGAACTCCAGACAGATCTGAGCTGTACAAAAGGAGAGGAAATAACATCTACAGACAGGCAATGGATCACTCTATTTCAAAGTAGTGTGATTCCCCAAACAGCCTTAACTCCTCTCAGTTCCCAGATAGACTTTTAGAATATTGGTTTCAAACCATGAAGATCCTGTGAATCTCATTGGTGGAACACAAATTGGTGCTTTGTCCCCCCTGCTTTCTACTGCCATAGCAGAGATTATCTAGAAGCCCATTAATGTACAGGGGGATGAGAAAGAGGGGGCAGAGATATTCTCCATCTCCCAAATGTACTTCTGCTTCAGCCAAAAGTTAGGGCTGGGCTGGGCAGAAAACCACAGCAATTACAGAAGATGGATATATTTTTATCAGGACATGGAGGTTTGGAAAAGCCATGGCAGAAAGTTTTAGCTGGTCTCCCTTTCTCATGAAGATAGTTTGTTGTTTTCATGTGTGTTTTGCACAGAATCATGGCTTTACTAACCTCTCAAGACAGGACTGACATTTTTTTTTCCCATTACCCCATTCATTGTTAAGCAAAGAGCTGGTTTTAAGCCTTGTTCTGTGATAAGATGCACCTGAGCTGCTAAATCCATGCCATCTGCTTTAAAGGGAATCACAAGCATAGCCAGCATCATAAAATGATGCAATTCATTCTCAGACTGAGGAGCCCTCCTCTCCTCTGAAATTTCCACTGTATCAAGAACACTTAATAGAGTCTTAGCATTAGAAGGCGTCAAAGCAGCTTTAGGTGCTCAGCCCTGACAGAGTTTCTTGTCCCCAGTGCCAGCAGTTGCAGATTTTGTTTTATTACTTCAAACCAAACGAAACCACAAAATCACTGCTATGAAAGCTTTGGAAACTCTCCTTAGATGGCTGTTGCAAATTAAGGTTATTGGAGGTTTACATAATTTCACTTAAAAGTAACAATCTAATAATAAACATTCTGTTGCTAAACAGAAACCAATTTCTCCCATTCTCATAATGCTACCAGAACTGTGTGTAAAAGCTGTAGTAAAACTGGATAGCTTATACCACACTAGAATTTACAGACTAATACAATCAAAGTTTAAAATGTACAAGTCCTGCTCTGTGGACCCTTTTCCCCATGAAAATATCCTCTGAGATCAATAACCCCTCAGTGCAGGAGTGGTCTGTGAAAACAGCAGCAGAAAACCTGTTTCATTGCAATCCACTTTATGCTCTTCCAGGACATAAACAACAGTTCCACTCCACAGTCCTTTCCAAGTAAGGATTTTTACATGCATTCTCATCCAGCTTCCTAGCAGATCTTTGACTTGTGTGTATCAAGAAACTCTTGAGTAATTCAGTTAGATTTGGAAATCTGAAGCAAGTCTACCAAGGAAAATGCTAGGGAACTCACAAACAAAGCATACAGTACTCAATCATCTCCAGCCTTTGGAAAGACTTTCCCACGCTATAATCAGGTCAAAAGATGCTGCTTTTTTTGCATTAGTCATTGCACAAGTGTTTGGAAGATGTATAAACTGAAGAGTCTATAAGAGCTTAGTCTTTACAAGGCCAAATTCTTCCCAGGAGTGAAAAAACAAGGACAGCAGTTGGAGTCCCCTCCATGTGGACCGAAGAGGCACAGTAATTCCCAGTCTGTGCAGTACAAAGGTTGTTCAGAGTAAAACTCATTGCTCCCAGCTTATCAAAGCACTCCAAAGACACACATAACAGGAGGCTTGCAGGAGCACCCACTGACCTCAGCCAATAAGCACCCCTACACTCAGAGACAGAACTGGTCCCTTAAAGACTCTTTTGGTTTGAGACCACCACCACCTGTCCCTTGCACGATCAAACCCAGAAAATAGTAACCCCACCATCTCTTGTTCAGAGCTCCTTTCTTGCCCCTTTTCACCAGCTAAGAGAGCAGCCACAGTCTCTGGAAGCACAGCTGAGGCCTCCATACAGAATCACAAGGTTGGAAGAGACCTCCAAGCCCACTGAGTCCAACCCATGCCTGAACACCTCAACTAAACCATGGTAGTCTAAGCCACATCCAATCTTTTTTTAAACACATCCAGGGATAGTGACTCCACCACCTCCCCGGGCAGACCATTCCAGTTCTTTATTATTCTTTCCATGAGAAACTTTTTCCTAAAAAAAAAAAGAAAATGCAACGCCCTGCAAATAGGAAGCACAGCTCCCCGGTGGCAGAGACACAGCACATACCTGATCCTTTGCTGGGACCAGCAGCTCTTCAATCATCATGCTGTCTCGGGCATAGGAGCTCCTGTTGAGCGTGTAGGACCTATCCGAACTGAAGGAGCGGAGGCTGTTGTATTTACCATTTATCATAGAAAGTGCGGATGACAATGAGATGAACAGAAAATAAAAATAAAAAAAATTAATACATGCAACTTCCAGGGATAGCATAAGATGGCAAGATACACATAATCTGTGACATAAATACAAGGAGGAAACTGGAATAAAAAGTATTTGACTGTAGTTAAATATTCCCTGCCCTACAATAAGCAAAATCTCAAGAGATGCTTACTGCTTTGGCAGTAATGGTTGTGGTTTTAGAATAAATCTAGAAAAGTGTACTCAAGTACACTTTGATAAATATCTCCATGCCCTAATCCTGAAGGCGACCCGCGAGGGCAGGTCCCAGGGGAGCTGTGGGTAGGTCACAGTGCCTGCCCACACAGCTCAGGTTGCTGAAGCAGGTTTAACTAAGAGCAAGTTTTATGTGATGTGGCTGAACCACTTCTGACATTGTGACAAACACCGTAGTTTAACCCTAGAGTTAGAAAGGAAAGGATAATAAGTTTGAAATGACAGGAGAAATAAATTTGCTTATTGACAACTAAGAACAGATTCCAATGTTTTGGGAATTATTTTGTGCACGTTAAACTATTTAGAAATAACTCTGATCGCTCTTAATGAGTTGCAATTAAACCAACATAGGAGTGTTTTACATTTAACCCTGGAAGGTACATTACGGTATGTGCTAAAAACATGCTGCAGGCCTAGACATGCTTGCTACGTGACAAAAAATAAAGTAGTAAAAAATGTGAATTAATACAAAGCAGCATCCACCAACATATTACACTTTGGAACTAGCAACACTTTTCACACTCGAAACTCTACAACGTGTTTCATGCATTTAGTAGTTGCTAATTGAATTTCTCTAATCCCTTAGCACACGTTCCTTCTTGTGCTGGAAGCAGAACTGGGATCTTAATTACACACTGTAGGCATATGTTAAGCAGACTTTTACATGATAAAGGGCATAAAGAATTTAAGTTATATATATTTGTTATAACAGAGGGATGTTCTCTAGGGCTGAACCCACCCCCTGCTCCCCAAAATAAAAGCATGTCACTTTCAAAGCTGAATAAAATGAAAATAAGCAATGGCAGCAGCAGAAGGATGAGAGAGATGTAACACGATGCCATGCCTTCTTACCTGACTTTTGGACTAAAGCAATTTACATTGGAAAAGAAACAGGAGAAATAGAAAGCAAAGAATCAGACAGGAAAAGCAAGATGTTATGGCTGATGGCTTATATATTTAATGTGTTCATTTCTTAATGTTACACTCAGAATCAGCAGTAAGATACATCCACAGAATACTTTTTTTTTTTTTGCTAAATTAAATACTTCACAGAAAAAAAACACTGTACTTGTCTCCTCTGAGCATAACATGGGCAACGCAAAAAATGAGCTACGCAGCAACAAATAGTAATGGCACTGCTAAAACCAGAAGCATGGGAATATTGGATTTCTCTCAAAGAAAAGATAACGTGGGGCTGAACCTCAGATCCCCCTAACAGATGGTGATTGTGGAAGCTGCTCTCCCACCTGCACAGGGAGCACTCTGTGCAAGAAGAGAGCTCTAAGGAGTGAAAGGTGTCAGGTAAATCAGTGCTGGGCTCTGCAGATAGAGCACGTTCCCTCTGCATCACCACTGCCCTGCTCCAGCTCTAACCACAGTGACAGGGCTGTGTGATCACCCTGCTCACACCAGGTTTGGAAGCAGCACGTCAGCTTTGTTAATTCAGTTTACTATGGCACGAGAGTCTTCCTTCAGATCTAATTTGCTGATTTTCTGGCTAATGGACTATTTAAAGCATCTTGGCATTTCTCATGAATGTATGATCTCATAAATACTTATTAACTTCCCTAAAAATTGTAAATCAAGCACAACATGGCTGGGGACTACTAAAGAGCAAATTTCCACAGCATGCTTGCATTTCTAATGCAGCCATAACAAACAAGACTGAAGGGTAGACATCTAAGCTTTACCTTATGGGAGTTGCCATTTGCTGTTAGACAATGAACTCACTTTTTAAAACAGATCTTTAAACTACAGCATAGGAAAAAGCCCTCAGGGTACCAGCTTAGGAGGTTTAATTATTAGCTTCAGTACAATTCAACTGTCAGTAACTACACTGCAAATCCACAACTATGGAAGTAATCTCTGCTCACACAGCTTTAACTGTTTTGAGCAACACACACTGAAGGCTTTAGCAACACTCAAAAATAAAATCTAAAATATTGATCTGGAAATACCTGCACTGAAATTAACATTAGTCACACAACATATTAATTTTACAACGTTTTATCAGGTTCACAGAAACTTTGGCCTGTTTATCTTAACACATAATCCATTCCCTGTCAAAATAAATCCTGTAACAAATTTAGGGGAAACTTTTTTCTTTTAGGAGGAAGGAGAGGTGGTTTTTTTTAATGTAGCCTTTCTCAGTTGGATTACTCACTAGCACCTTTAGAGAAATAAAAGCACCAAATAGCAAAATGATTTGTCATTCAGTTTTTCTGGCATTTACACTCTTCAGCAAAACACACCCATTAAGGAGCCCTCTACTGTGAGTATCAGTCTGACCAGTAGTGGTCAAAAGAAACCTGGCTTTGCTGGCTGCTCTGGATCAGTTTCTAGACCAGCTGCAGACCCCTAGCAAAGAGGTGCCTTGGAGGTGGTTCAGAGCATGAACAGAGACCAGAAAAAGTGAATAGTTAAGTTTTCTGTATCATTGCCATAAGAAGCCAACATGAACAAAGAATATGAAATAAAACTGCAATGAACATATGCTTCAAAGGAAGTACACCCCCTCTGCTTCCCTTCAAAACAGACTCCAGTGCTGTGTGGAGGAGTACGCTTGGTTTGTAAAAACTTGTACCTGGGGTGGCACACGAGCATGAGGAACAGCAAATACGGTACCTGGCAGAGCGGGCTCCCAGGCTGAAGCCCATGTATCCTTCAGCAGGTAGAGAATCATCTCCCAGCTCTTTCAGATCCTGGGGTCCGAGGTATTTGTCGGTATCGCCTGTCATTGCATCCTCACCTGCCAGTACAAAAGCCAGGCTGGGATCAGAGCTACACGGATGGCAGATGTTTGTGTGCTTAGTAAGTCATAACGCCCTTCTCTGCTCGCCAATAAGGAATCAATCCAGTCACCCCCACTTTCCCTAAGGCTCTTTCCACGTTGTATGTTAATTATCCACCCTCTGAATGTGCCTGAGAAAATAATTTTATTGGGGGACAAACGAAAGAAGCGAAATTCCACCTTGACATAAAGCCAATAAAGTTATACGAGGGATGACTTTTGCCCAATCGTTTCAGCAAGCTAAAGAGTTCTTCTGTACTTTGCGTCACCGCACTGACTTTTGCTTTCCTTATGGAAAAAACGCCCGAGCTGACAAAGTTGAATCATTCCGTGTGAGGGGAAAAAAAACCAAACAACAACAAAACAACGAACCAATCAACAAAACCAAGCCAACCCCTGGCCGTGAGAGACAGCCTGTTTGCCCACCAGTCCTGAGAAGTGCAGCGAGCTTGAACGGAGGCTGAGGGACGGAAGAGGCCCGCCTTCCACCTTGGGTATTTCTCAACACCTTTTGAAGTTTGAATGTAAGACGGGATTATATATATATATATTTATTTTTTTTTTCCTGACCCGCTCCCCACTGCCAGGTTGATTCCCGAGGGTGAGCGCTTCCCAGGGCCCGGGGCGGTGCAGCCCCATCCCCGCGGCGTGGAACAAAGGCGGGACCCCGGGCACCGCCGGCACACGTGGGACGAGGCCATCCGCACAGAGAGAGAGATCCTCCGCTGTTTTATCCATAAGAACCCCGAGAGGAAGGAAAGTTAGATGCTGGGAGAGGCGGGCAGGCGCCACAAAGGGTTAACGGAGCAGCTGCCCGGCGGGGAGCATTTGCATGCCATTACATCATGCAAACCTACATTCCTGCATTGACAGAGCAAGTCCAAAATGTGCCTTTTGCGGTTGTTGGATTTCGCCCCCCACCCCGCCCGGTTCCCTCAGCAGCACGGAGCAGGGAGCGCTCCCTGTAAACTCACGGCTTGCCGATAGTCACCCTCCTCCTTTGTTGGGAACGCGTTTTAGGTGTGTTAAGTTTAGAGAAGTTTAACAAACAGCGCGTTGCCGAAGGTAAGTGACCCCCGAGCCCAGACTCACGTTTTCCCGCTTTCATTAAAGGAGTTTAGGCTAGTTTCCATTCACTAAACTCAGGAAACCACAGGCGAGCTCTGGTTTTAAACTAACAATCAAGTCTAAAAATACCCCTTCAGCTACTGCTTTGCAAACGGCAAACAAACTGACCAACTTTCTCCTCCAGCCCAGCAACAACCGGTATTTTAAGCAGCAGTTAAAAAGCTACAATGTCCACAGTACACCAGAAAACATTCAAAAACCCGAAACAGAAACATCATACATCAAGTGAAACTTTAAAAAGTCTTACTGTTTTGGAAAGCCATTTTCACCAGCCTGGTCTATAAGATTTTTTTTCCCTGGTGTTTCCAAGAATTCCTATTAGTCCTATTAGTCCTTAAGCAGTGATTTAGACTTAATCTCCAAACCAGCACAAGCAAACTAATCCCTGTGGGTCATATTCGCTTTCCACACAACAACTGAGATCTTCTTAACATCTTGATCTCTTCGCATGTATTTTAGGACATGTGCATCTTTGTCCTCTCAACTCAGATTAAAGTTCTTTGCAAATACGAAACAAAACGAAAAATAGTAAGTTTAAAAAAAAATAAAAATCCCTTTTTAATCACTCTGCAGACATCCCTTTAAAGCTTCTGCTGATTGGATTACAGCCTCCCTTGGCAAGCCTCTTGAATGGTGACATAAATGCAGGCACTCCAGTTATTTGTATGTAAATAGGGGTGCTGCGAGGGTGTAGTTTTTCTGTAACTTGATGCCGGGGCTGAGCAGGGAGCGCGGGGCTGCGGGGCAGGCGCTGCCTCCGCCCGCCCCCCCCGGCCGGGGCCGGCGCCTCCCCCCGCTGCCCCGGGGGCTGGGGAGCCCACCCTCAGCACACCCCCTGCCCTCCCTGTGGGTGCTGGTGGCCAGGGAAAAACCGGACCGAAGCCTGGGAGGCGAGGGAGCGGCCCGGGGAGGGCGAGAGATCCGGGCGACTTTCAGCAACTACCAGCCGGGCCACTAAATTTGGAAACTTCTGCCCTTACAATACCTGAAGAGAAGCGCTGCGCCACTGTAAGGAGCAGAGGAGGCGTTTTCTTTAAGAGCATCGTTTGTCAAAGGCAAGGAGAATGATAAAAACCCCCCATTCAGTCGAGCTGTAAAATACATTAGATGTTATCCTGCTCTGCAGCTAATCCAGCCGGGGCAGGATTACTCTGATGAAATGCTCTCATCAAAGGAAAAACTGCAGCTAGGAGTGGTAATTTCAAAGAATTCCAGACATTGTTTTGTGAACGTGGGAGGCTGGAGCAAAATGGGTGGTGCACGTTTCAGCAATCCCACTCTGTTTAATTAGGTGCTGCAGCCTAATCCTCTGCGCTTCAGGTAACAGTGAGCACAGTGTTTGCACGGAATTCCTGCAGACAGGGTCCCGCGGAAGAGTGAAGACAAAACTCATCCCTGAACACAAACAACAGAGAAATGCCCAACAATGAGGCACCGATGAAAAAACACCAAAAGATACTGCACTGCCTTGCTGCCTTTGCCATCCTTCCCTTCCCAATAGGCCACATGCTGAAGAAAGGTGATGTCCCTGCTAACAGTGGGTAAACACAGCTATCACAAGCAGAGGAAACAGCTCAAAGTCCAGGGAAAAACAGCGGCAGTAGGTCAAAGCAAGAGCCCATCAGTCCCAGTGCACCCTGTCTCCGACAGCAGCCACATTGCACAGGAGAGTACGGGAACATGGACCTGCAGAGGTACTCCAGGACATTTTTCTAGCTGGCATTGACTTGAGCACATATTTTCTAAACCTGTCACAGGTCTGTATAGTCATGAACAGGGTTGGGGGTTTTTTTCCATTTTAAATTCTTCCAGTTACACTTGGAACTCGTGTAAATTTTTTATGCTCCTCACACTAAGGACCTGTGCAAGGAGTCATAAAAGTCAACTGCCTCCTGCAGGAGGAGCAGCCCTTTCAAGCTGGATCTGCCTCTTGCTGGTTTCACTGATGCCCCCTATTTTTAGACTTCTGGAGAGCAGCAAGCATTGCTGCTTGCTTTGCCACCCATTATATGTTCGAGCCTATCCCTCACGCACTTTGGTTTTATTTTCTGGGATAGAAGGGTCTACTGTTTTTACTTTTTTCTCCACAAAAAATCTTTTTCTTACCTCTTATCACCTTTCTCATCCCAAGTTGTCCCTGTTTTTCTGGTCCCCTGGCATGTTTCCTAGAGCTGGGAACTGCAGGAGCACAGGGTAGGTGTTCTTTTTAGAGGCCAGTGAAAACACAGGCTCTCTGGCAGCAGGAGAGAAGACATCATGTGGCTTGGGAAAAGTCCCAGACAAAATTTAATCATAGGCCGGGATCCAGATGAGCATTTGTCATTTGGCTTTGCTAAAGATACCTGAACATTTTGCCACTCCCCTTCATCACAGCCTGTCCAGAGCTGTCTTGATGGCTGAGCCACAGGGAAAAGGAGGATGTTTCGAGTTGTAGCCAAGGTTTTGGTTTCACAAAGTGTGGAGAAAAGCCAATATCAAACCACAGAAACTTTTATGAATCTGTGAAATTTTATGGCGCCAAAGAAACTCTGAAAACAGTGCTTAAAAATATAATGAATCGACCCCTCCCAAAATGACCAATGACAGATTTTCATGCATGGTGATGTTCTGACCTGTCTTAAATGCACTTAAACTGTTGTATCTTAGCACCTACTCAGGGATCAGGCAGTGTGCATTCATGTTCTGTTAGGACAGCCGTCTAATCTTCCAGGGATTGATTAGCATGATACTTATTCTTACTGAGGCAGGCATCTCCATTAAATGGGTTTAAAACAGTGTCCTGGTTTGCACCCAAAAGTTTGTTATCTTCTGAAGGCCAAAAAAATATAAATTAAAAGCTCAAGAATAACTGTGTTTTGATAATGTCTAAACTCTCCACACCTGATCTGGTTTATGGATTGTATTCTTTTTGCCCTTCACTGCTCACAGTCTCTTTCCTCTTTGTATCAGCTTCCATGGCTTGCTGTCCCTTCCCCTCCGGGACAGCGGCAGCAGCTTTAGGGAGGGCTGTAGTGACAGGGCTCATGGCAGGGTTGTGGCAGGCACAGCAGGGCTCCAGCTCCCTGCAGCAGATTAAAGCTCCTGCAGCTGCCCAGAGCGATGCTGAGAGGATGAGCATGCGCTGCAGAGGAGGGGATCCCTTCCAGGCCTCCTGCAGACAACTGGAGTTGAGCTTTACCACGGCTGAGCCCTGCTCCCCACCAGCCCCATGGCCACGGGGCTGGGACTCCAGCTGCACGGGGAGCCAGCTCACAGCTGGAGATGGTGAGAGGAAAGACCCAGTTCTCCCAGTCTCAGGTTTCACATTTATAAGCTTTGCAATCTCTTTAAAAATAAAAATAACGCTCAGTGTGCGATAGAATTGCTCTTCTACAAACTCTCTGCTGTGTATGAAGGTGAGCCCTCATTTCTTTTCCCCACAAAATCATGTTCACATCTTTCAAAAAACAGCATTTCTTTTTTTGTGGTGTAGCAATTTCCCAACACTTAAACCTCATTTGGGCAGATTTGCCAGAGTAGTCTAGGAAAAAGAATAAAAAAATCTCTCTTCTCAACCATTTTGACTCCAAACCAAACTGTCCTCAGCAGGGAAGAGAAATTACACAATTCCCATGTAAATACTTATTTAGTGGGCACAGCAAGACATAAAACACAAGGAAATGGTTTCCTGACATTTGTCCCCGAGCTCTGAGTCTCTACTTTCCAAGTCTTCAATTTCTCTTGTGAGAGAAACCTTGAGGGTTGTGGCTCATTGAGAAGCCATTCAACAAGTCTGTCTCACTGCAGAGTTTTGGCTGATGACATGAACACCAGCCAAGTGAGGGAGAGCTTGGATTTGTTTGCTAAATCTGTGCCTTTCTCCCACTTGGAAATCAGCTGCCTGGCTCTGAGATTTGTCAGAGTGCCTTACCATCTTGAACAGATTTGTTTCGACTGGTGTCAGTGGATGCATTGGATATAAATACCCCACTAACACTGAAGAGTTGTGGGGATGGGCCTCACTGAGCCGTCTCTACGGATATGCAAGTCAGGGAAGAGACACAGGCCAGTAGTTACCACCTCAAAGCCTGTAATTCATCACAAGCCTTGCAAAACACCTGTTATCTGATCTGTGAGCTCCCTGTCACTGCTGGGTTTGAAAAAGACCCTGTCATCACAGTATCATAGAATGGCCTGGGTTGTAAGGGACTTTAAAGATCATCTTGTTCCAACTCTGCTGCCATGGGCAGGGACACCTTTCCCTATACCAGGTTACTCAAAGCCATATCCAGCCTGGCCTTGAATACTTTCAGGGATGGAGCATCAACATCTTTGCTTGGAAACCTGTTCCAGTTCCTCACCACTCTCATAGTGAAGAATTTCTTCCTAATATTGAATCTAAACCTATCCTCCTTCAGCTTAAATCCATTCCCCTTGTCCTGTCACTACACGCCCTTGTAAAAAGTCCCTCTCAAACTTTCCTACAGGTCCCATTTAGGCACTGGAAGGTGCTTTAAGGTCTCCCTGGAACCTTCTCCAGGATGAACAACCCCAACTCCCTCAGCCTGGCTTCACAGGAGAGGTGCTCCAGCCCTCCGATCACCTTTGTGGCCTCTTCTGGACTTGCTCCAATGGCTCCATGTCCTTCTCACATTGGGAACCCAGAGCTGGATGCAACACTCCAGGCAGAGGCTCACAAGAACTGCCCATGGTGCTTTGGATGCAGCCCAGGACACTGTTGGATATTTCTGGGCTGCAAGTGCACACTGCCAGGTCATGTTTGAGCTTCTCCCTCACCAACAGCCTCAAGTCTTTCTCCTCAGGGCTGTTCCCAATCCATTCTCCACTCAACCTGTATTTATGCTTGGAATTGTCCCGATCTTGATGCAGGACCTTGCACTTGGCCTTGCTGAACATCGCAAGTTTCGCACGGTCCCACCTCTCCAGCCTGTCCGGGTCCCTCTGGGCGGCATCCCCTCCCTCTGGGTGGCATCCCTTCCCCCTGGGTGGCATCCCCTCCCTCTGGGTGGCATCCCTTCCCCCTGGGTGGCATCCCCTCCCTCTGGGTGGCATCCCCTTCCCTCTGGGCGGCATCCCCTCCCTCCAGCACATCAACCACACCACACAGCTGGGTGTCACCAGCAAACCTGCTGAGGGTGCACTGATCCCACTCTCCACGTTGCCCACAAGGATGTGAAATGGCACCAGTTCCAGTACCAATCCCTGAGGAATGGCACAAATCACTGGTCTCCACTTGGACATTGAGTCTTTGAACACAACTCTGAGTGTCCCATCCAGCCAATTCCTTAGCCACAGAGTTGTCCATCCATCAAGTCTGTCTCTCCAGTTTAGACATAAGGATGCAGAGCAGAACTGTTTATGTATAAATGAGTCTCTCAGCTCCCCTGGCAACAACACAGGTGCAGAATACAGTCTGCTATATGCAAGGAATCAGTTGTATTACCTGCATTCCTAATTGTTGGTTTGGTCCTCGTTATACTGAGAGTCAGTGACTAGAAAAACCCTGCACAGATTTGCCTTTAAAAATGATCCCATACATTACAATTTACATCTTTAGTTCCAGCGCCTAGGCTCCCCACAGGGTGTTTGTTGTCTGTACGTCGCTGTGCAGTGGGACACAGCAAGTTCCTGCCCTGTTAACTCACACTATTATGCATCAGTGTTCCTGTCAGCTGAAACAATGCAGTATTTTGAGCAGGACAATGGCCTAGGAGAGCTATTTGGAAAACAGGTATGTATGGTAAGAACATGATCCATTTGGAACTGCAGCGCTGGGAACACAGGGACAGATGGGAAACAAACCAAAAGCCTCAATGCATGAATTAAACAAGAGCTGCACACAAAGAACTGAAATATCTTTTACACCTTGCTGCTTGAATGCTACGAAAATTAAAAGTAAATACATCAATAGGGATGAAGAAAGAGAGACTGACTAAAGAAAAAACAAGAAAATTGAACACAGTCACTTGTTCTAAAAAAACCCAAGAACATTGTTCTTTCTGCCATTGACTTCCACTATCAGCCATTTCTTCCAAAGTGTTTTGATATTTTACCCTCTTGTCCAGTATTTCATTTTTCAGTTAAAACAATAAAACAGTTATTCACTTTATAGAAGCAGCAGCACACTGATTATTCCAGGAAAGTGAAGGTAATTTGATCAAAAAATCTTAAGAATTTCAGAAGAAGAGTTAGAGGATTATCAGCAATAGCTCAAAGAATTTTTGAAAGCGCTCTTAATTGTAAAGCAGAAGTTATTGTTAGTGGGATAATAAGAAAATTATCTGAAAGGATTAGTTTTTAGACAGATGAAATAAAAGGAAGAGGCTTAAGTTAAATGTCAGTGCAATACAAAAACGCACAAATACCTTCTTCAACATCTGACAAATATTCAGCATCACTGAGTATTTCAGGGGCATTGGCTTTACGAACTGCATGATTTAAATAAACAAAATGATTAAAAAAGCACATACTATTGATGTGTCAACAAAAACAATGTACAACAAGAACAAATGTGCAATGACCACATCCAGCTAATAATGTGTGTTAGTCTTGGGTTTTTTAAACAGACATTCCTTACAACCACAAAGAGTGAAAAAAAAAATTAAAATTTTAATACCTTCATCATCAGACATATCAAGAACCTCATTCATGGTTTCGGGTACATTCATTTTGTGCTTTTCTGTAACAGTCTGGAACAGAAAAAAAAAGTAATTTTAGAGTGCAGGCATAATTTTTCTTAAAATTCTTATTATTTTTAAAATTAAATGCAAGATAAGATTTTTATTTGCGGTTCAAAAAACAAGACTTCAGTTTTTAGCTTCTTATTCACTTCTATTTTAAAGATGCATTGAACATTAAAAAGACTACAGAAATAGGCGATATTGTATTTGTTTTTTAAACTACGTTCATTATTGTCATAGCAGAAAAAGCAAGAGCTTAGATGATGATATCAAAAAAAGAATCACATATACTGAAAGGAACTTCATTTTAGGGAGTTTAATAAGAACTCTAGATAGCCATCTAAATTTTGAGCTAGGAATATGTCACCTCTAATAAAACCAAACTTTCTGAGGGAAGTATTTCTCCTTTGACATCAGAAGAATTCTGCAGTTTGGGAGGGGCTGAATCTATGTGAAGTTCTTTCAGAGGTGCCTCAGCATACATTGTGTGTTTTTCCCACAAATAAGGACAATTGTAACCACATGCAGGCTGAATGATACCCCTGAAGGGCTTTGTGCATGAAAGACACTCAGAAGTGGTTGCATGATTTTCATCCCAACTCTTAGAGTGGTTCAGACTCAAAGACCAATCTAAAGGAAAAAAAATGCAGAAGAAAAAAGTTCTGAATGCACCTGAAATCTGTTCCTAGAATACCTGTATCCCATGAATGACATACACATGCACTTTTTACTTTCCAGCTGGGGTACAGCACAAACACCACTGGTAGAGGTTTGGGGCAGACAAGAGCTTCTGCAGAGATACCATTCAAGGAGTGCAGTGGAATTAAAAACAAAACCAACCAAAACAAAACCAAAAAGGAACCCAAACAAAAATCCACTCCTATCTTTATGGGGGTTTTAGATTGTATTTCTTTTTAACCACCATTACTTCTCATGCTTCATAGGCAAATAAGAAATCAAAAAAAAGTTCAGGAGGGCAAAATAGCCTCTCCACTTTCACTTACTTTAACAGATTTCAGTTTTTCTCTGGCCTTATGAATACTCACTTGGCATTTCTTGTTTCTTAGGCTACTGCCATCACTTGATATAGGCAGAAGAGCTCCTCCATACTCAAACACTACAAAAACTACAAAAAGCCTCATGCAATTCATTTTGTGGGAATTACATGCAAAGATTTTTTAACACATTTTTACACCAGCGAAATCACTGGACTTTTTTTCAGGTACTACTGGATTTTTTTTAAATTGATGTTTGAGTATAAATTATAGTAAAATTAGCTGTGTTGATCCCTGATGCCTTTAAATTTTGTTTTGGGAGTTGTTTGAAGCCACAAGCTTCAAAATATAAGTTTCAGCAGTCAAACTGAATCTGTAAGACCCTCAATTGTAAATAGATTCCACGTCTAGACATCCAAGGTCTCAAAATTACACACTGATAAGTAGCATATTCTGATTTTAATGGAAATCATTTCTGGGCTTCTCTTGAGAGTAGCTATTTGAAGTTGTATAGGTTTTTCAGCATCTAACATTTCTTCCACCACAATGCAGAGCCTGACCCACCATCTCTCTCTCTACTCTTCATCTACAGAAGATAAATGGTCAGTCACTTTATGCAGCACAAGCACCCCCAGTTTCTTGGTTCTAAAAGCCAAGAACAACCTTGTGATATTGAGAACTTTTAGCATAAAAGTGTGGTTTTGCTGCAGCTACCTAATTGAATGGCAGGTAGTCATCCAAGTTTTGCTACCCTGTATAATATTCTCCATCAAATTCTTCTGTGTGGAAAAATGTTTTGGAATCTTTCTAAAGAGAAATTTGTTCATGAGAAAACACAGAGAAAAATATGTAAGGAAAAAAAAATCAGTACTACTTGCATATTCCTTTATATCTTATTGTTCTGAAATGTATCTCTTGTGTGGTGGATTTTCTGTAAACTACTGAAACTACAGCCAGGAAAGTCATAGGAAGAAAAGGTGCATGAAATAACAGAACTAAAATCTGCCTGTCATCCCAAAAGCTCATCATATTGCAACCACCTGCTTGCAGAGCTAGATCACACAAAGGGGTGATGACAAAACACGGAACACACATGGTACTGTTTGCCACCCCTGATACGTCTAAAAACACATACATCTGCATTTTATCTTTTGAATCAGAAAAAGAAAAATAGTTGCTGAAAGAAGAAAGCAAATTTGGAGCTAATATTCTGAATTTATGTTCTTCAGACCCAGTTTGGGCTTTGTTACTGTGGTAATGCATGCAGGCGCCTTGCCTCAGAAAACTCTTTTCTTCAGAGAGCAATTTGGCAAAACATTAGTGAACAAAAGATCTCTCTGAGAAATATTTTGGATTCTGTGAATTTTTCTGACAGCAGGTAATATTTGACCACTGCTAGTCCCTTCAATGTCTCCTGGCTAATGCCTCCTGAGAGGCAGGGCAAACAAGCTGGAGTTCACATCCAAATCAGGGAATGGATATTTGGGGTTGCAGGGGCTGCTTGCAGAATACAGCCTTTCACCATCCTGTGGAAGGGGCCAGAAACCACACAATGAGGTACTTTAAGTGAATTCCAACCTTTTTTTTTTATACTGGAATGGGTTCTCTTAGGTCAAATTCAAGCCATTACACATCAGACCACTGGGAAAAGCTCTCAAAGGAGGGCAGCAGCTTCTGCTTACACAAGCCTGTAGGAACATCTTTTCAGCTGCAAAACTGTTCCCTAAACAAGATGTGTGGACACACACTGCAGTTATGACCAGTCCTGGCCATTTTCTGCTCAGTTGATGCTCTTTCTGTGTACATCCTCATAGTGCCTACTACCTTAAAAACAGACAGGTCATGTTTCACTTAATATCAACTCCATACTGCTAAAGGTAATAGGTGACTGGAATCTTGGTAGTCATGTAACTAAACAAAGTTTAGTTACAGTCATACTCTGGCTTTGGAAAAATTCTTGCATTCCTTACTGAACTGAACTGTACTTACAATTGTAGTCATGGTCTCTTCTGTCACCACCTTCAATGTGTCAACAACTGAAATGTAGCCAAGTCGCTTAGCAATGGCCAGGGCAGTGTTTCCATTCTAGCAATTGAAACATTTGCAACAGAAGTTGAGTGTTAGCAAGGGGAAGGGTAGAAACTGCTGGTTAATTACAGAAGAATGTAAAGTAAAAGAAAAAATGTTTACATGGTCTGATGGAAATAAATATTTGGGCAGTAGGACATACGAGTGGGATGAAACGGGATGAAAACGAAGAGGTTTTCAGATGTTTGTTGATGAGAGATGATGGTACAGAGGATGTGGGGGTGATGGAAATGGGCTTCCTCTGTTCGGTTCCTGTCCCATCCCAGACATTTCCAGCGCAGCACTTACCACAGTGAGCTCGTTGGGCGCGGCGCCGTGCTGGAGCAGGACGTTGATGATGTGCGTGTGCCCCTGCTGCGCCGCCTGGTGCAGCGGCGTGTACCCGTTCTGCAGGCACAAGGGAGAGAAAGGCAGGGCTGCGGTGGGCACGGCGCTCACCCCGCAGCCCCGCGGGCCGGGCGGGGACACGCGGGACACTCACCTTCGTTTTGGCGTTAACTTTTGCGGAGTGCTGCAGAAGGAAGTTCACAATTTTTATGTTTCCGTAGTGGCAGCCAACGTGCAAAGGAGTGTATCCCATCTAGAGTGAACAGCAGCAGTTAATAAACGTGACTGTCCCATGCATGCACTTTAAAAAAAATGAAAGGCAAAAAAAAAAGCAAACAGGCACAAAACTGGAAAAATCCTATTAAGCTTTATTTCTTTGGACTATGTGAAAAACCCTCCAGCCTTCACGTTTCCATGAAAGTCAATGAAAGTGCTCGGTGAGTACTTCCACCAGCTCCCACAGTGCCTTCAGGTGGATGCCATCTGAACCCACAGACGTGTGTCCCTAGGTGGTGTAGCAGGTCACTGACTGTTTCTCCTGGGATTGTGGAGGCTTCTTTCTGCTCCCCATCCCTCTCTTCCAGCTCAAGAGGCTGGGTACCTAGAGAACAACTGGTCTGACTATTACAAACTGAGGCAAAGATGGCATTAATACCTCAGCCTTTTCCTCATCTTTTGCCAATGTTTCCCCCCACATCCAATAAAGGAGGGAGATTCTCAGCCTTCCTTTTTTTGCTACTCTATTCATAGAAATGTTTTTTGTTGTCTTTTACAGCAGTAGTCAGATTAAGTTCTAGTTGGGCTTCATCCCTTCTAATTTTCATTCTGCATAACCTCACAACATCCTTGTAGTCCTGAGTGGCCTGCCCCTTCTTCCAAAGGTCAAAAACTCTCCTTTTTTTCCCTGAGTTCCAGCCAAAAATCTCTCTTCAGCCAGTCTTCTTCCCTGACAGCTCATCTTTGGCACACAGGAATGGCCTGCTTCCACATCTTTGAAATTTCCTTCTTGAAGCACATCCAGCCTTCCTGGATTCCTTACCCCCTCAGGACTGGCTTCCAAGGGATTCTCTCAACCAGTCTCCTAAACTGGTCAAAATCTCCCTTTGGAAGGTGGCAGTTCTGCTGACCCCCCCTTCTTACTTCTCCAAGAAACAACTACTACCATTTTGGGATCCCTGTGCCCAAGACAGCCTCTGACCATCAGCTCACCCCCCAGTCCTACTTTCTTACAAACACAGGTCCAGCAGGAGCCTTCCCTAGCTGACTCCCTCACTGGTTGCATCAGGAAGTTCTCCTCCACACACTCCAGGAACCTCCTAAACTGTTCCCTCTCTGCTGAGTTGTAACTTCCAGCAGACATATGGTAAGTCAAAGCCCTCCAGGGGAACAAGGGCCATGGATTGTGAGATTTCTCCCAACTGCTCTGAGAATGTTTCCTCTGGATCTTTGTCCTGGTTGGGTGGTCTGTAACAGACTCACACCATGATATCTGCCTTGTTGGCCTTCCCCAGTTCTGAACCATAAACAATCTGGAACTAGATCCAAAAGCCAATCTTGTGGGCAGAAACACCGAAAGATGGGCTGGTCTTGTACTGACCAGGCACCTGCTGCTCCTATCAGTGTTTAAAGGTGAAAAAAAATGCCTTTGCTTTCCTGCTCTGAAAATAAAAACCAGGTGTCCCAAAAGGCAGAAGCCCACAGTACAAATCTGCAGCCTGTCATCCTGCATTTTAACATCCATGTCAGTGAGGTGTGCTCAGGTCAGACAACTTGGTCAAAAGTACTAAAGAGACAAGTCCAAAGTCAGCCTGGAGTTCAGGAGCCAGCACTACACATGTTCAAACCATCAAGTCAAAGCTGCTCAGGAGGAAGAAAGAGAAAACCTCTGATGGGAGCTATTTCCACTAGAAGGAAGTCTCAAGTGTCCATTGGTTTAGACACAGCATTTTTTTAATGTCATTTTGCCTCTGATACTACTCCACACAAGGTTACCTAATTTCAGTTGTATTAACACATGCTAGGAGATGGTAGCTGTGACAGTTACTTTAAATTAGGGTGTGTCATTCGTTTCCAGTTAATGATATACCCTTTGCCATCTAAAGAAACTACTAACTTTGACAACCAGGATGAGTTAATCAGTGCCAGAAACAGCACTGGATCAAAATTCCATTGGCATCAGCAGAATGAAACTTTCTGCTGACTTATGTGAACATTGGATCAGGTGCCAAATGACTACAAGGAACTTTTCCTGCACAGAATAATAGCCCACAGTGGTAAGAGCCGGAGCAGTAGCTTAAATGCAATCATGAACTGAACACATGGAGCTCATCTTACAGATATTGTTAGTTTAGGGTTGGCCAAATAACTTCCTGCTCCTAGGAGTGCCCAGAGTCTGACTCTGACAGGGCTCCCTGAGCTATCCAGAGTCTTGATTCCTCAGCAGAATGATGACTCACAGTCATGTACCTCAAACACAGTTTCTACAACGCCTGCCTCTACATGGGCCAAAGAGAAACTCAGATTAAGGGATGGCCAAGCAATCAAAACAGTTCAAAAAAACCATCAAAAAAAATAAGGCTGTGAGACCTCCTCCCACAAAATCTTAATTCCCTTCTCCCCCTTCAAAATACGGGCCTCTTAACATGAGCAGGAAGGTCAAAAAAAAAGACAACAAAAACCAGCATAAAACCAACAGGAGAGATGAAATCCAAAGTCAGGGACCACCTGCTGAGAACCCCCTGCTAATAACCCTAAAACATTAAAATCTGGAGTATATCAGAGAGCCAAGACCAGCTGATCTCAGCTTTCCCTTTGAAGTGATCTGTAAAGGCTCCTCTCCAGCCTGTAACAATGAATACTGAAATACTGAATACTGCACATTTACTGCAGTGCAATGACAGTTTCTTTCTAGAAAGGTATACACAGAGACTTACACATGGTACCTTCAAAAATGGCTGGAGGAGCAATTGTTGATACTCTTTGTCACTCCTGACCAGGCTGCTGTTTAAATCAGAGACTAAGTGAAAGCTTTTCCTCCTTCTCCTCCCAATTAATGGCGGAAACCACGACATTTCCAGGGTCACAATTCAGCAGGATCTGAAGGAGGCTTCCTCTGAAGCTGTGTGTGGCAGCTGGAGGGATGTGCACTGAAAGGCAGCTCCTGCCACAGGCACCGCACGTGTCCCCAGGAGCTGTGCGGGCACCTGCTCGGCCTGGTGGCAAAACACCAGGCCCCTGCCTGAGCTCCTTGGAGGGTGCTGGGAGCTTTCCTTGCAGTTTGCCATAGCCTGTGGTCATCTCCTGTCAGGTCCTGTTGGTGAGGCAGCGCCCAGGCGCTGACAGCAGAGGGACAGAGATGTGACATGGCGTGTCACGGCTGGCTGGGCGCGCTGGCCCCCAGCACGCACCAGGGACATCTTCCTGCTCACAGCCAGCAGCACGGGGAGGAGAGCACTGGGCAAAGTAAAACTAGTTAGCAAAATGCCTTTCCAGTGCCTGGAACCTGGGGAGGAGATCCTTAATCCTCATTAGAGCTCAGGATTCCTCCATTCAACTCCTTCTAGCTCAGGAAGGCACAACGATGGTATCCCAAGATCTCCACAGAAACCAAGATATTCTATGGACTTTTCTGAGACACTCCAGCTGGCAGATTCTGCAAGTACACAATTAAATTAACAATAAAGTAGTAATTCTCAAGGGTGCTCGAGCTTGCTGCTTTCATTCTCTATAGAAAGGTGCCCAGGAGGCTAAAATATTTTGCTTCAAAAGATATTAACAATTAACCCCCTACACACACAAACAAACAAAACCCCAAAACAACAAAAATTACACAAAAAACCCCCCAAAAAACAAAACAAAACTCCTCACCAAGACAAACAAACAAATAAAAAACCCAAAAGCCAAAACAAGCAAACAAAAAACCCCAAAAGCCAAAACAAAAGAACAAAACCCAGGTCACAATTATATAAATTTCTGCGCAGCAATTCAGGCTTAGTTATAATTACTGGCAAAGCACTAAGGGGTTTAGGAGGCAGCTTAATATTGAAAAAGTTACCTCCAAGAAAACCAGGGCTTTTGTTTAACACAGCTCTAACAGACATCACCTTCTGGCTGTTTTAAAGAATGAGCAGCAACAGGGGAGTTAGCAGCTGGGAAAGGTTTATCAAAAGCTACAAGAATAAGTGCCAAGAAAAAAATAAAATCAGAAATACTGAACTTTTTGTTTCTTATGGAGCACATAAAGAATCCCTTAGTCTCTTGCCCTTCAGTTTTTACTTTTGAGGGGAATTATCACAAGCCTTGTATATCATGTCAGTGAATTACTTTAATATCCTCCACTGGCAATAACCATAAATCTTAACAGCTTGAATCATTGCATCTTTCTAGTCATGCTGACTCTCAAGCTGCTCAGTTTTTGTTTTTCTGCTGTAAATGTCAGACAATGAAGCTACAGTATTATTGTTTATAGGGCTGGAAATTGCTTTAGATCCAAAGACCACAAAGGCCTGACTGAATGAAACAGGCAAACCTACTTGTACACACAGAGACACTTCCCTGCTTTGCTGAATCAGGACCTAACATGTTGCAGTACCTTGCAAAGGTTCATTATTGCACTTTATTAGGCTGGAAATTTCCACAGAAACATCTTGATAACAACTGAGCACATACAAAGAGCCAAGGAGAGACAGATAATGCACCATGAAGATATACTGAGGACACCTCTATTTGAGTGTTTGCTCTGTATGAGTGTATGCTCTGTATTTTTCTCAATAGCACTTCCCTGCCTCCCTGCCTTCTTCTTATCTCCTCCTGCATCTGAAAATTAGATATTCCAATGGAAAAGCTGGACTGCTGTTATGAACTCAGGCTGCTATGGGGCTCCTGTCAGAACAAAGCAGGCAGACCTGAATAAACCTGAAATAAAAATCCCAGCTCAACCTGCAAAATAATATCATGACCTCTCAGCCACCATTATCTCCTCCCAAAACTACAGTTTTAGAAACAAAAGGCAATTTCATACTGGCTTTGTTTTCCAATCATCAGCCAGGGACTGAGAGCCCATCAGTTACCCCAGGAGAGGCCCAACACCAAGAGCAGTGTAGTGACTGTTTGACAAAAAGCCTGCACTGAAATAAAAGCTCCAAACCCTGCTTTTCATCCTTACTGAACCAGCACTTTTCTCTCAGTCTTCCCTTGCCAGTCCATCATGGTACTGCTGTATCCTACAACTACACTCTCCAACGGGATAAACAGTGGAGAAATGACATGGGGAGACCTGCTGAGCCATGAAACAACATTGACTTGTGCCAACTACCAGCACAAAAGCCCTGAAACAAAAGCAACATCACATGTACCAGGGCAGCTTTTCACACTCAGCATGACCACCAGAGAAGGGATATCTGCTCACAGCCATGGCTTCAGACTGATTTTCAACTCCCAGTATTATTGTAAAGGGATGAGCATGACTTGTGTTAAGCATGATACCGCACAGCACATTTTTAGCACCAAAAACTCTTTAGCATACCTGAATTCAGGCAAACAAATGCAATGTCAGAATAGACAAGAGCTGCTGCCTTTGCTGCAGGACACTAACATGCCTTCTGTGAACACCAAATTCAATTATTAAAGCTCTCTAAATGTGAAGGGTTTTGAAGCAGCTCAAACTTTACCACTTGAAATGTATTTTCTAATGTGGCTGAGTTTAGACCACATAACAAAATCTCATTTTCAAGTGGTAGGAGCAGCCTTATGGCCTCTCAGGCACTAGTTCTGGTCTGCTACACCAATGTTGTTTACACTTCAGCATTGATTTAGACTCCTGCAGCTCTGGGATTAGAGGCTATTTAGTTAATTGATGCAGCAAAACCAGAAGGATCCCACAACACTATTAATAAATGGACTTCATAACCAGCAGCTATTCTTCCTTTCATGCCTTTTTCTACTACAAAGGTCAGGAAAAAAATTTCCTGGGAGGGAAACCACCCCAAGAGAGACCCACAGATGCAATTGTTCCTTTCTGAGAGCAATTTTGAAAATGCTCATAAGTTATATAGCCAGAAGTGATCCTAATCACACAGACTAATCCCCTGTACAAGTGATTTTCTGCAATAGTGGATTTTTTTTTTCTTCCCTGCTACAGCTTCAAGATACAAAATGTGTTTCTGCCCCATCTTCTCCTTTAACCACCTGAAAACTCCCCGAAGTGTGTGCAGCCCTCCCAGTGTGAGCAGGGCCAGAACTCCCATGTGTCAGAACTGCAGACTGGATGTTTTCACAGGGAGGGTAAGTTATATATAAATGATGACTAAAGAACATGTACCAGACGAGGAAGATGATAGTTCATTGGTCCCTACTCCAGAGTTCAATGACCTAGTGATATTAAGTTAAATGATATGGAGTGTTCTCCCCCTATTGACAGGTACTGTGCTGGAGTGACATAGCCTATGCTTGCTTATCCTGGGAAAATGAGAAATATGATGAGGAGGGAAAATAAATAAAACCAACAAAAAAGCACTACTGAACAGTCATCTATGCCCCAAAAACTGAGGTAAGAAAAGCACATGGATGTGAAATGGAGAGAAGAAGACAGAAGGTCAGTGGTGACACTGCTGGTAGCAGAGATCCCCAGTATAATGTCACTCTGAGCTGTGCTGCTCCACTGACTTTTAAGGCACGGATGGCCACATCTCTGCTGCTGTATGTCCAAAGGAATGAATCCAAACTGGACATGCTGGACAGGATTGTGCAAACATGCAAGCATAGCAACAGTGCCTCCAAAGCCAACTCAGCTGTTGCTTATCTTGTCCCCCAATGCCTCTGGTTTTGGAGGCAGTGTGTACAGTTAATCCATCTAAATGGGAGAGCTTATAACTCCAGAGCTGCTGTTTTACAAGCCAGTCATCTAACCTTCACCTGTATAGAACAGGAGGTCAAAGTATGGCTGTTCTTGTAGCATGACATTTTCCCTCCATTGTAGAAACTCAGGGTTTTTCAGTCCTTTCCTAAGGAAGTCAAGGTGATCATCAGTTTATCCAGAAACTATTTCCTGCTGCAACACCCAGTACTGCATTGGCACTTCTCTTACATCACAGGCGGCAGCGAGCGGATATCTGGCAGACAACCTCCATGTGGCTGGCTCTGTGGAGCCTGGAGGGCTCACTGCTGCACAAACCCAGCAGATGGGACCCTGCAGAAGCCAGTGGAAAAGCACCAAGCTCATGCCAGTGCATAAGCATCGAGTTCATTCCACTCTGACAGAATCCTGCAAGGCATGTGGGCACTCTTTTCCCAAGGAGCAGGCAGTGCCCTACAGCAGGGAGGATTAACTAGTAGGGTGACAGGAGGACAAGCTGTTGTGGGGTGCTCTTCCCCACAGAAACCTACAGGATGGAGAATTTCCCCAGACAGGTGACTTCTTGCACCCCAAAGTAGTCCTGCTTAAATACAACATGACTTCACCTGGCTTAAGAGTCCCTGAGCCACTTCCTAATAATTATGGTGCAGTCCCACAGAAACAAGAGTGTAGTGGGAAAGTATTCTTTATTCACACTACTTACACATATAACTGAGGAGTGAGGGTGAACAACAAGGGATTTACTTCTGTCTTCTTTGAAATTATATGACTATTACTGATGACAGGATTCATGTTGCACACAGTCAAATATGACTGTATTTTCCCTCCATCTTACCTAATGACTAGGTCAATCCTCAGAGACACAATTAAGAAATTCAGCTCCACACAGAGGAAGCCCCTGAATGATAAACTGAAGCCCCCTTTTCCACGTGTCTCTAGAGAGTCATTGCCTGCTCCACCACGTTGCCAGGCCTGAAGCTGAGTACAGAGCTCCTGCAGCTGCACAGGCTGTCCTTGGGCCCCAACAGACATGCCCTGCCTGCCTCTCAGCTGTGACAGTACTTCAGATGTTTCCACCACCCTAAAGTGACTCAAAGGCCACTGCAGCCCAGAATGGGATCCTGTTTGGACACTAGAGAGCCAGCAAAGCAAACACGTGTGTCTGCCTGCACCTGTCAATATAAATGTCTCCTTAGACTGCTTGCTATTTATGGGACAGACAAGAGCACTGCACAGAAGGGCAGAGGCAAACACTCAGACAAGTTGTATGGCTTGGGAGGTGATTCAGCTCTGACCAAGTTAAGAGAACAGGTTCTGCAATGTCCTGTTGCTGAAACCAAAACCAGGTATAAACTCTCCCTAGGAAGACAACCACATTCATCTGAGGGAATTGTGCAAAGAATGAACTCATCTGCTACTGGGTGATCTGGCAGATAAGAGCCCTGACTGATTCATCCTTAAAATACAGGCTGAGGATATGTTACCAAAATATAAACCTGGAGAAGTTCCTGGGATTTTAACAAAACTATTTGAGGTTTGTGTCAGGATAATGTTATTGAAATCAGTAGCTGCAACAGTTGGAATTACACTGTAGAGAAATCAGATAACACTGACTTTTTCCTCTGCCCCAGATTATAATCAGCTGAGCTGCAGCCAGACATGATGATGGACTCAGCCCTTTCTGAGCTGTCGGTGTAATGTGATAATATTGCTGGACAGTCTAACACACCTGGACACTCCTGAGATGCAAGCACAGCACCTAACTCATGGCAAACCCCTAGCAGAGAGTTGTGAAAGCTACTACTCTGCAAAAGAGTGCAGGTCAGATTGTGAGACCTGCCTCATTTAACTGATTTGATCCACTACAGTCCAAGTATTTAATCTCAACTGATTTCTTGCTCAGCTAAAGGAATGCCTCCAAGATCCAGACAATGCATGAGGAATGTAAGTGTAATCAACACTGAGATCATTATCATTAAATTCTGAGCACTGTACACCATTAGGGAGCTAAAAACAAAACCATTTCTGCAAAGGGTCTTTGTTTCAGGACATGCATCTTAAAAAGCAATACTGTGAAGTGGGAGGTGTCGTGGCTGGGGGTCTCAAAAGCCATCCCCAAGCACCTTGAAAATCCAGGTCTCTTATTTAGGAGTCCAAATATTTAGGCAAAACTATTTTTAGGCATATAAATTTGAAATGGACCACCACTGCACATATACATTTCATATTAGATAAGTTTCCTTAGTCAAAAACTAAATCAATCCCACTTACCTTCAGTGAAGCACAATAATAGGATACAATCTAAACCTATATTGATCTAAATATTTGGTGAGAAATAAGCTTCCTGCTCAAAGGCTGAGCTTGACATTAAACACCCAAGTTTATGTATCTTCAGTTTTCAGAATATATTCTGCAATAATTTATTACGAGGAATAAATTCTTCTGTTTCTCTGTTGCAAATTCAGTTTCACCCCGAAATCAATTCCTAGTCCTGTCTAGAGGCTCATGCCTCTCTGAAAGGAAATATTTCATGTGATAGTGGTGTTTGTACCTTTGTCTGTGCATCAACAGCAGCTCCCTGGTTAACCAGAACCTCTGCTACATTGACCCTGTCCTCTTGGGCAGCCAGGTGGAGGGGCGTCAGTCCACTCTGTAAATCAGAAACAACAAGTAACCATCTCCAGAGGAGGCACGTGGCTGCTAAAATGCAAATTCAGGTATCAGTAAGACTCTAAACATCTGACTGAATTTCAAGGAGTTACACATTGCACTTTCACTGTGTAAGGTGCTTTGTAATCACACTCTTGATCTGCAGGAAAGTACAATTCAAAAGCCAGGAAGATGACGTTTCTTTAAGACAATGAACATTTCTCCATGCAATGTTACATGTGGGATAGCAAATTAGAGCACTTTAAGGAAAAGCCACAGTATTTTTTACCTCCTAATTTACTTCCTTATAATGAGTCAGACTTTAAAAGCAATATTGAATCACTGTTTACACTTCTGCAAGTTTTTTACATTCATTCAGTTTTATCCTTACCTTTTACTCCTCTACTTGATCATTTTCAGACACAAACACAAAAGAATAAAACTGCGTTTCTCTGAGATCAGGCCCATTTCTCTCTGCTCAGGGAGTATACAGACTTGATAGAAAACACATACTGATAATAATTTTTCTTATTTAAAACTCAAGATCTAAATATCCTTAAAGCTCTGAAAAATATGAAACTTTCTGCCACATAACAGAGGTAGAAGATAAAAAGGGAAGGAGAGAGAATCTGCTGAGATGTTGCTAGGAATGAGAAGGAATATCCTTTACTTGCAAATTATGGTTAATTTTCTCTCCTGTTCCTAGTGCCTTTAGCACCAAGGACAGAAGAGCAAGTGGTAGCAGTTGACACATCAGGCAGGAACACTCACTAAGTTTCCTACCCCTTGAACCCAAATCCACATCCACAGTTGCACTCCCTACCAAGGCCAGTTATTTAGAGAGTGTCCCACTGCATTTCATTCCAAGATGCAATCCTGATGATAACACAGCTTAGGTGGGTTAACTTACACAAATATGTAACAGTAATCAACTATAAATTACCCAATGAAGCCTGGATATTAATGGTCAAACCTTTAACAAGATTTAATAAGTGCTCAGTATGGGGGCTCTGAGTTTGCAGCTTCAAACCATTCTGTGGGTCCTGAAGAAATAAACGCTCTTTTTACTCCCACTGCAAAACTGCAAAACTCAGAAGTCACTGGGCTTTAAACATGTGCCTTTGAATGTGCTGTGCTCTGAGGAAATGTTCATCCCTGAGAGAGTATGGAGAGGAATTACTCCCCAAAGGTGGTGTTATCAGCACAATGAGAAACTGGAGATTACAGCTGAACAGATTGAAGGATGCTGCAGGTAATTAACCTCTGGTGGCACTTAATCAATGTGCCAAGCACTTCCATCATGCTCCCTGTATTAGCCTCTGCAGCAAAATGAGATAGCCAATGGATGCAGAACATGCATATGGCAAATTTCTCTGAGGGGATACAAACTCCATCCTACACTGCATAAACCCACACACAATTGAGACTTGTGGGGGGAAAAACTTCTCATCTGCAAGAGAAGTTTTCTGAAGGAGGACCCACAAATAATCAAATTGGAAAGTTAGAAGCAGGAAAACACAGCAGCCCTGTGCAGGAACACCCACTGCTTCAGAGGATACTGACTCTTCCTACCTGTTGAGAATAAGAAATATTTTCCATGCAAAAAAAAAATCTGTTGCCTCTCTAGTCTAGCCACAAAAATCCGTACTGAAACTGCACTTGATAATGTCAAATAACAGTGTCTAGTGGGGCATTTAAAGAATTAAGGCTGCACATTTGCTAGAAACATTACTATGGAGCAGATTTAATAGCCTGTGAATTCACGCATTAACTAAAATACATCAACTTTCCTACCACCAGGAGAAATGACACCAAAAGTCACTGTGGGCTAAGAAACATACCTTAGGGAGGAAGAATCACTTATATTAAGGAACAAAATCTCAGACAAGGTTGCTGTTGTTATCCCATTAAAAAAGTCACCATCCCTGAACAAGGCAGCTGTTACCATTAGATGGTAAGGTTTGTTACCATTTGCTGGTACATATTACACTTTTTGTTATAAAATATACTGCTAAAAATGTTAAAAATACAAAAAAAATTACAAAAAAGTATAGCAAATGTTACAATTACACATGTAACAATTCAAAAATGGGCAGGCATAGCCCTAGAGGCTGAAAAATGCCAGGTGCCAGCCCCAGTAGCCCCTGTGGGGAAGAAGGTATTTTCTCTCTAGCCATGTTTTGGCAGAGTAGCATAAATTAATGCTGGATTAATAAACTCCACTGAAGCATGTGTTATCTGCAAACCTTGGGCACTACAAAACACAGTTCATTCAGTGTGACAAGGCATGCTGCCCTTTGCTAGGGGAGATGATGATGATGTGCCTTCAGACACCTTTCAGCACGCGCAGAATCCCAGCAGGCAAAACTTAACTGCAGGGCCCTCTCCTTCCCATCACACCTTGACACAGCCTTAGCCCTTAGAGGCAGGGGGAACACAGACCTTGTTGCTGAGGTTGACATTGGCATTTCTGGAGAGCAGCAGTGACACCATGTCCACGTGGCCGTCCTGGGAGGCGAGGTGCACAGGGGCGATGCCCTGCCTGGTGACGGCGTTGGCGTCGGCACCGTATTCCAGCAGCGTGGTTGCTATGTCCATCTGGTTCTTCTTGGCAGCTATGTGCAGGGGTGTGTAACCATTCTGCCAACAGAAAGCACTCCACTGAACAAGGTGATAAATCACTTCTCTGTACCTACCCAACTCTGTGAACAATTATGCCACTAGTTCCAAAAATTCTGTCAAACACAGTAAAATACAGTGTTAACAAGCTGTATGAACCAGTGTATCTGGCCTTTAAGTGATTCTTTTTGAAAGTACTGCTACAAAGAGGAGGATTCTGAAGTAAATTTTCAAATTTGGGAAAAAATATCTTTTCAGGAAAGGATAATCTATAGAAAGAGGAGTTTGAGTTTTGTTTCATAGGCATTTGCTCCTCTTCCTTAAATGTACATAAAATCTTTAACAAACAGAAGAGCAGGATGTGTGTTCATAACTCAGAACAGCTGTTATTGTTTGGGGTTTTTTTCCCATTTCCCAGTGTGAATGAAAGCATTATGTATATGAAATATGGCCTTCCTTGCAACATTTACCCTAAACCTTACTGACAAACTGGTTTTTTTCAGATCAACGGAAAACTGAAACATATAATTTTAGAGTCATCCATTCCTTATCTTTTTATTCCTTCCAATATGTGTACCCAGGGAGCCCACTACTAAAAATAAAAATGCAGTATCTATAGCATGATACAATTTTGTAACTCTAAAAAAAGACAGGCAGAAAATAGATAAATGGATATAAAGAATAACTGATCAGCACACAAATACCAAAACTCTGATGGAGGTATGACCAGTTTTTGGTACAGATTACAATGACTGTTTAGTCAAGAACTTCCTGTCTTTCAGAAATGTATTAGCCCACATTTTCAAGCAAATGACAAATGTGCACACATTTGCATGTGACAAAGGGACAAGGTCAGGGGGATGAAACCCAAGCTGCATAAACCATTTTGTATTTTCGTGTGGTATCATAAGTACCATTTGCATCTCAGATTACCCAGCCCAATAAAATCTACCTAAATGCACAAAGCATTCACCTGCCTGGGCTCCTCCCTGCACCCACAGGGCAGCAGGGCTGGTCTAAAAAGGAAGGGAGGTCACAAGAGATGCAGAGCAATGCAGGTATGAGCAAGGAATAAATACATGGGGGCTCACAAATGATTACAAGAGAGCTTTAACAGGAACCTGGCAGCAAGAGATGCACAGCACTAGTTTCATGTGCAGAAGGTCCTGTAAACCTTCAAAATTAAATTCATATTCAGTTCAGATCTTGGATACTAAGGTATCTGAAAATGACACTCAGGAAACAGTGCTACAATCAATAAAGGAAGCACATGGCCACACTTTGAAGATAAAGTGCTTCAGAAAAAACAAACACAATCCTCTCCCTTAGACTTCCTGCATGATACTGCCATGTAAAACAACCACTGCCACACGAGCACCTAATAAATCCTACATACTGCACACCAAATCCTGCATATCAGCTAAAACATAACTCCTTTAAAGGGAGCTAATATTACATTATATAAACAACAAATGCAGTTTCCAAGCATTTTCCTCAGAAATGGGCATATATTGCTTTCAGTGGACTGGACAGCAGCAGGTTGCCAAGAAAAGGCAAAAAGAGAGCTGAAAAATAAAAGCTGAAATTCAGCTCAGTCCCAATCTGCATCTTCTCCTCGTAAGGGCAGCACTCTGTCACTATGCATAGATGGAGAAAGGAACAGAGAAGTTCAGAAGGAAAAGTATTGGGTTATTCTGGTTGCCAGGGGAAAGAGTGGAAAAAGGGAAAATGGTTAAAGATGAAGGGACAGAAGAAAACCAAGGCTTTGGGGATAGTGTGGAGAGGAAGAAAGGCACTATAAAGTGGATGCCAAATTCAAATTAGGGATAAGCTGCACGTGAGATTAGGCACAATTTTTGCCTATGAAAGAGAAGAATGGTTCATCAGAATAACTGTACCACAGCACCGTACTCTGACATGCCCATTTCTCATACCCTGTCACTTATCACTCTTCAAGGCAAATTTTGCTGGGCTTGGCTAATGAGCCACTCTTAAGATCAGTGTTAAAGACAGTGGTGTCACAGGAAAGGCAACTACTGATGAAACTAACTGTGGAGGCAGTGATGAGACATGACATAACATTTATTTACTGGACCACATTTACAAAAAGTACAGGAAATCGTCTGCTGTTACCAACATCATCTTTTGGATGAGTGCACAGTGGGTGCCCGAAGCAACGAACATGTTATGGTTAATTTTATTTATTATTGATGCTCTGCTCACTGCTGCTGTGGCTCACTTGCTGCAGAACACTAACAAATGCTTTCTTTTAGGCACACTTACAGCTGGCACTTGGAGGCCTGAAGTGGCAGCTGCAGAACTGTTCTGTTACGGATGGGGAAGCTGAGGTGACCTGACACATGAGTGTGTGCAATGCTGGACCACAGCCTAGAGGGCTTCCACCTTGGTTTGGACTTCCCAAAGCCCTTGGCAGGGGCTGCTGCAATCCGTGCCCCTACAGGATGCACAGCTCCCACTGGCAGCTTCTTTCAGTGAAAACTGGGTCAGTGCCTTTCCATCCTCTTCAGAAGGCCCTTTCTTCCCCCCAGTGGCATTTGAGAATGCTGTGCTGCACTAGTGAAAGATCAGAGATCACTCCAGTTGCCCCCCTGGGGCACTGCTCTGGCAGATTGCCACTATCGACAGTATTGATTTTAAACTGCACCACTGCTGCTGGCAGTCCATGTTTATTTAACTTCCCCCTCCTTGCACTACAGACTCTGGGACCTACCATGCTGGCACTCCATCCTCTCCTGCAGCCATGCAAAGGCCTCCAGTGCTATGGCTGCACTCAGCCACGTGTGAGAGGAAGGCAATCAAGGAGTGCTGCCCATCTAACTACAATACTGGCTTTTCCACTTGCTCTCCTTTTCTCCACATGGGTTTTTGGGGTTTTTTTTGCAGTGATTTAAGGAAATTATCTGGGTTGTCTCAAATGAGGTATTTTCACTGCACTTAACCTGCTTTAGCCTACATGTTTCCATCCTGCTTTTACTAAATGTTCCTGTTCAGATATTGATTATACTTTGATTATAGTATTTATCCATCCCATACTTAAAACTGGGTTCTACAAAAGAAATAGACAGTTTAAGCTTCTCTAAATTCTCTTTGTTCTGTGCACTACCAGAATAAATTTACATATTTATTCTTTCATATCCTCTGAAACCTTACACCAGGTATTGTCTTGCCTACAGTAAATTACAATCAAAGCAGGGCTGTGACCAGTTTTATTTCTTGCCAGTTCTTTTACACTGGGGTAGAAGTATTGTGAAGCACATGAATAATTACATATATTGTGCTGAGAAACTTACCTCACCTCAGATGTCATCCTGTGGCACAAACAGAAGTACCCCTGTATAGCTGGGCTTTAACCCCAGGCTTGCCCTGCACAAACCTTAAGATGCAATGATACAAAGTTGGCTAGCTTGGAGAAGTTACTGAAGAGGCTGGACAAATGAAAGCAAAGCTCAGTATTTTCTGAGACTGAAACTGGCGATTTAAAGTGTTTCTGCATCTTTATTTGCTTTTTTTAATTGCTATTTTATTCACCTGCAGGATTATTCTAGCAGCTTGATGTGGATGTGAGGCATTAACAAACAAGGTCACTGAGCCGCCTGTAACTGCAAACATACACAGCCTAGAAAGAACAGGGGTAGACAGGGTATAAAGGGACATAAAAAGCCTGGGTATTGTTCCCCCAGAGTGGCCAGTACTTGTACCTTGGCAGAGGCATGAGGTGAAGCTCCCTGGTCCAACAGGAGGAGGGCCACTTTTTGATTATCGTAGTGTGCAGCTACATGCAGTGGAGTTAAACCGCTCTAAAAACACATGCAGAACAAACAAGTGCTGTTACAGACTCTCTCCAGGGGAAACTCAGGAGTTTGGAAAATTCCAGCAGATAAGGTGAAAAAACACATTTGGTACTCATTCATGTATCCAGAGCCTTTGGGAACTTTTAGAATCAAAAAATAAAACAAATTTGGAAATCCTTCCTGAGCTGTGAAAGCCCCATTCCCTTTTCCCAGGGAAGATGAAGGAGAAGCAAATATCTGTGCTGCTCGCAGGTTAAGGAGGTCACACCCTTGGCAATGTTTTCCTTTTACTGCTGCAGATAAGTAAACTGCCCCTTCCATCTGTAAAAATCCAAGCTGGGCTGGTTTAAAAAGCTTGAGGTCCTATTGGCCTTTGCCCCCTACCCCCTCCCCATCATGAGACCTGGGGAAGCAGAGCCAGCAACCCAAATACTCTGATAAGGACTGTAAATAGTCTGGGTAGGAACACAGGGGAATGGTTTGTCTCCATTGCCCTGGATGTAAACACAGAGCACATCACTTTGTTGTCAATTAATGACAACAAAATCACTTTGTCAAGAGTTTGCTGGCTCTTGGCAGCCCCAGCAGGGACTGGAATACCACATGAAACCAATTCCAGCTAAACCCAGGCTGTGGATACTAGTGTGATGGTAAGTAGGTAGGAGGACATTAATAAAATATTATCTGATTTGAGATATTTGCTGTGCAAGTGGCAGTGGCTTCTTCTGTCCTACCTTTCCAGAAGCATCAGGAGATGCATTCTTCTGAAGCAGGAGGTTGGCGACCTCAATTTTCCCATACTTTGCAGCCACGTGTAGTGGAGTAAATCCTTTCTGTAAGAGAAAGCAGTAATATAGCAGCCCTGGGGCACTCTTTCTCAGGGCAAGGTTTGTCTCTGATCTACAAGGATGCAGTTGCTTCCAGCCACCCCCTTATGTAGTCCTGAGTACAGGATTCCCAACTGCCCTGTGGGGTCTGGAGGCCCTTCCCTTGCAAGGCAAAGCCCTATCTACATTAAGCAAGGGAAGAGTCGGTTCCTTTCTTCACACTGCCGAAGACCCAAGGCAAACCTGTCAACGCCTGCCTGGAATTTCTGCCCTGCATTCCTTCCATTCCAAGAAAATCACTGGGCTGTGTTATACATCAGGTCTGAGGTACAAGCCTGAAGCTTTGTACCCTTTTAATAAAAAGTAGCTCACACTTACACTGTATGTGTACAGGACTCTTGCAGCATTCCATTCACAAGCAGCCCTTGCCACAGGTGTGTTTTATGATTCGAGCTGTCACTCCTGCAGCTTGCTTACCTTGGTGATGATAGACAGAGATGCACCATGATCCAAAAGAACAGAAGCTACATCTTCGTGCCCTTCCCGAGCAGAAAGGTGCAGGGGTGTGTAGCCTGACGTGGTGGCTGCGTTGGGAGATGCTCCCTGCTGCAGCAGCTGCTGCACAATGTCTGCTTTTCCCAGGCGGGCAGAAATGTGCAGCGGCGTTTGGTCATCCTAAACACAGAGGGAACAACACAGGCCTGCATGAGAAAACTGCCTCTCATTGGGACACAAAAGATTTGCCCACATTCTGTCACTTTCCAAAATTGCAGGTGGGTGCTAACTCTACCGAAGTCTCAGCTAGTGAATGTTGCACACTGGCTTTCTCTGTGTCATATCATAAAGGTACCTTGCTCTTTGTTAGTGCCTCACAAAATATTCCAGACAGTGACATAATCCATAAAAGTTAATAAATTTATCAATTCTCTTCCTTATCTGGATTTGCCTCACTTTGCTTTGCAGACCTTTCTTAAAACAAAGCCAGGGCTCACATCTTGATCTCTTTTATGTTTCACAGCAACGTTTAATGGCTCAATCAATTATTGCCTGGAAACTTGCATAAAGCATCATTATGTTTCTGCTTTTTTAACTGGTGCATGATTGTTTGGTATTTTACAGTTAACTTTTCCATAGATGTAACTAATGACAGAGCATGGTGTGGAAATTAATTGTCACTTTCTACTTCTCATTCAGAAGACAATAATCTGAATAGTTTATGTATAAGTGTTTCCCTGTAATGAATCTCATGGTTTCTTTTCCTTCACTGAAAATATTAGGGTCTTGTGACCTTGTTCTGAGCATTTAAGAGATAATTTCTCACCTCTTCGTTATATGGTTTTGTATTTTTGTCATCCCTCTTTTCTGCTGTACAGTCTTTAGATTAAGCACACTATCACAGCAGTGTGGCCAAGCATCTTTCTCTCCCCACTTTCCCCTGCTGAATTTCCTTCCTTTCGAGCACTGCTACCCCATGTCCTACAGTTCTGGGCTGTTCTCTTCAAGGGAGACCTCATGCCCATCCTACAAGAGTGATTTTACACCCCTGGACTTAGGATGGGAGCGTGCCAGGATATAAATGCTGCTCCTCTGCAGGGCAATTCTCTGACTGGGGGAGCATCTTTGTGCTTCTTAAATGATTCCAGTTCATGCCTGTTTCGCACAGATTTCTCACAGCTGATGTTAGCACTGGTATATTATCTACTGCTTGTATTTAGTTGTTATTTATGATAACAAACTGATCACAGGCAATGGCACTTTGCACAAATTAAATCATTCTGTGAATTTACTCAGAAAATATTTGCATGACTGCTTCTGAGCATGAGCCATTCACTTTCAAGACTGTCTTTGGAGATTTACAAACCACACGAAGCAGCTCTATTGTCAGGCTCCTTGCAGATATGAAGTGTATCAGCTATAAATATTTAGTCAGAGTTTCTTATAAGTAGATAATCTTAACAGCAAACTTACTCATGACCCAATTCACAGATAATTTCACAATGAAAAATAGTTTGGAGGGTTTTTTTAGGTTATATCTATTTTATGACCATTTGGGGAAAAAATATTTCCTGAGTTTACCTATTAAGACTGCTATTTATTGCACCCATTTATCTCCTTGCCCTGCCTGTTTCCTGTAACTCTTTGATTTCCATAATTTTGCGTGTTCTTTCATGCCTCTTGACCATTTCTTTTTCCTCCACCCATACCTTCCTCAACTGCAATCATTTCTATAGGATCTGTTCCTTCTTTCCAGCCTCTGCTACATCCCCTCACTGTGCCTCCTTCCTTTAGATGGCGTTCTTCAGAAGTCTAACTATTTTTGAATACACGCAGGCTGTTGCTTTAGGGACATGACAGGAGACACCAGAAGCTGGGGGCTTCTGCTGAAATAAAAGCAGATTTGAGGAATGCCTCTCCCTCCTTAAGTCCCCCTTCAAAACAAAACTCTTCAAACACATGGTAATTTATATTAGAAATTATGGGGTAGTATCAACCTGACACCTTCTGCCTTGTCTCTTTCAGATCACTCGTGGCTACAGTAAGAGGGCACATAAAGCATCAGTGGGCATCACAAAGACTTGGCTTCACCTGTTGCTCATCCTGAAGGACACACACAAGATGAACGTGAGCCCTTGCTTTTCCAGTACAGATCATCCAGGTTTGTTACACCTGGGCCATCTCCTCACCTTGGCCTTCGCCTCCACCTGGGCTCCGTTTTGTACCAGGTACCGCACGACCTCTGTCTGGCCAGCTCTGGCTGCCATGTGCAGTGCTGTCTCTCCTCTCTGCATGCAGCAGCAAAAACAGAACAGAATTAAAACCACACTGCAGGAAGAACAAACACCACCATCCTTCATAAACACAGAAATACCGGTGACCCCGCTCAGAATGATCTCCGCTAGAAAACTCCGCTGTAGTTCTTGTCTTGGGTTGCAATGCAAAATGTAACTGGGGGTGTGTATTCTATTGCCAGCTGTAAGAACCAGGTGGGGCAGTGTTCTTTATCTCTTCCACAACCCATCCTCCCTCCGAGGGATATATTTGCTGTTAAAGGGCCATTGAGGCTCACTGCATGGCTGATAAAATTACATCATCCCATTGGGAGATGCTCCACCCAACAGGAGGAGCCCAGAATTCCTACATGGATAAAAATCTGAGAGTCAGAACACCAAGGCAGGCTGTTTCCCACTGGATTCCCAGAGGAAGGCCACCACTGGACCTTCAGAGGAAAACGACACCCTTCTACAGGATCATCTCTGTTCCAACAAAAGGACATCTGTCACTCCAGGAGGACTTAATTGGACTGCTACCAACACCCTGACCAACAGGGTGTCAGGTTGTATTTGGACTCTGTCAGTGTTTTCTTTCTTGTTTATTTGCTTTTTTTTACTACTACGTTTTTATTTTAATTTTCCTAGAACTGTTATTCCTATTCCCATATCTTTGCCTGAGCCCCTTAATTTCAATAATAACTTGGAGGGAGAGGGTTTACATTCTCCATTCCAAGGGAGGCTTCTGCCTTCCTAAGCAGACACCTGTCTTTCCAAACCAAGACAGTTGTCTGTAAGATATAAGATTAAATCAATATTTGACTTGTCACTGTGTGCTGCAAAGCAATTTATTGCAGGGTCAGTTTCCCAACTCAGTGGTGCCTTTGTCATTATTTTTTGCTGAAAAGAGACAGTGCAATTTTTATATTACTAGCATTTTATTAGCAATGTTAAAAATGATGTCCTTCTAAACAGAGCTGAATTTAGTAAAAAATGCATTTCAAATTTTCATATATTCAGGCACACATGTATTTGGCTTTCCTTCTGTGATGCCTTATGCTCCTACTATCATTTGTTATCTGACAAGCACTGAGGAGATTGAACAAGAAGGAAAAAAAAATTCATTACTGAGCACATTCATCTAAAGCTTCATGGACTTAATGAAAGACAAATCCAAGGAAACCAGAACAATTCAGGAGGGCAAGTGGTTTCTACATTTTTGGGTATCAATATGTCTTTAGGTTCAAACACCTGCTTATTAACAAAAGGTGTTGCATTTTTATGTAATCTAACAGAATTAGCAGGTGAAGACTTTTACAAAATATTGTCTTCTAGCTGCACCTGCATATGGCAAGTGAAAAGGAGGCTAAACTTTTAAAGAGCTTCAGCTTCTCTTCCACTTCCCAACTTCCCAACACCCATCAAAAACAAGTTCAGTTTTTACACATGCCCGGGGAGCCTTGGGGCAGGCAGCACACAGCCAGCAGAAGAGCGCGCTCGGACGGCTGGATGGACACGGGCAATATGTCCCCACAATCTGCTGCAGTCTGTTGAATTTTCCTTAAATGGCAGACCCCCGGGGTCTTGGGAAAAGAGTGCTCAACAGTCAAGCACAGATCTCAAAAATTACAGCTGAGAAGCTACGGTATGTTCTCATTCTTTACTTCAGAAAATCAAGAAATTAGAGCCTGCTTAGGGTCAGCCCCTCTGGAAATTTCCTCAACCCACCAAGCATGTCTCAAGTAGGACTCAGCTGGCTGCACTTTTCCATGACTCCAGCAGAAGCGACAGGTGCTATGGTGGATAGCAGAATTAGGCACTTGATCCCAGTACTACTCCCAGATCTTATCATGCATTCCCAGTGCTGCCTTTGCTGAAAGGAAACCTGTGACTCACCACATTGGTAGTGTTGGGGGATGCTCCATGATGCATTAGCTGTGATACAATATTTACATGTCCCATGAAGGCAGCAACATGGATTGGAGTTAGGCCCGACTGAAAAACAGACCAAAATCCAATTTAAATACCTACTTCCACATGCCTTTACAAGAATGCCATGAGGAAAACATAAATTTTTCCAAAGCAAGTAAAACCAGCTGCTTGCTCTTCTGAGAGGGTTTTGTCTTCTTAAAATCATATACATGTGCTTAAATGAAAGGGCACACAGAACTGCAAACACCTGTGAGTGTGGTTCGTGAGCAAACATAAATGTTCTAGGAATTCAGTAATTCCTCATCAACAAAATCAACCACAGCTAAGCAAGATTAAAATTAGGCATTTGCTAAATATCATCTTGGAACAGGGGAAGAAAAAAGATAGAAGCATTCCTGGTACAAAGGCAAGGCATTCTGAAACATTCAGCTTGTGCAAAAAAGATCACCATCATGAATCTGCACCACTGCCCTTACACAGGATATGAAAGCCCAACTGGAGAGAAAGAGACGGAGAGAGGAGGAGGGGGGAAAAAAGGGAGCAGTCATGCAGCAGGGCATGACCTCCAGGATTTTGCTTTAAAAATCCAATTGGTAGTTAATATTTCCCCAGGCAGAATCACCTTCAAGCCTCCTCACAGCTGTACCGACAGTCAGCCAGAGGTGTTTTGCTACCAAGAGGAGAAAGCTCAGTGGATCTCTAGAAATCCCCATGATTTAGGCAGCTTCCCCATGGATATATACAAGCCCCAGAGGGTAGAAGTGAGGAAAACACTCATCTTCCTTTCTCACGCAGAACAGGATGAACATGAGCATGAGCAGGAAGGCAGAATAACTGGCTGTGTGTTATTTTTTTTACCTGTTTCAAACAATTCAGTAAATGCTTTTAAAAGTTTTTAAAGGCTAGTCTGGAGCTATATGAACTGTAGCCAGGGGACACTTCTCCCTCAAGCAAGCCAGAAAGGGATCTGTATGGTTTGCTGCTGAACAGTTAGAACAACCCCACACACATTAAATCAAACTCTGACAGGTCTTTGTGGAGATGAACTATTCCTTGTTGCACCTTGTTTAATCTATGGAATTCCCTGTCATTTTCTAACATGGCCCATTCCACAAGGGCCACACATTCATATATGTGATCTTTCCTCCTCTCCTAACGTGGTACAGTATACATACATGGAGACAAAAATTCCCATAATTGATCTCAAAATTCTTTCAAGAACTGAGTGCAGACTATCTCATGCTGACTAAAGTGACTGCATACATATTTCTGTCTAGCTAATTTGTGATGTCACATGATGGTGGGAGAATAGAATTTCTTTGTGGAAAGCCAAAACAAGGTCTGAATTAAACCACATTTAAAACAGGACTTGAGTGAAGCATAGCCTTCACCTCGATGTCTGTAACAGAGCAAATTTCATCCTCAGTGCCTTAAATTACAGAAAACAAAATGGCAAAAATGGTCGATTTTAGAAAGTTTTTTTGTTACATTTCACTTGTTATTCTCGCTGTAATCCCAACATATATCTGTTGCTTGTGATTCATTAGGGCAACTGAACTTTATTGTTCAGTTTTATTATTTCATAATATCTAGCTGAAAATAATTGTTGACTTAATTGGTCCATGCTCTTTCAGAAATGTTGAAATATTAATCAATACAGTTACAATGAATTTTGTAGGAAAAGTTACAAGCATGGAAAAGACCATTTCTTACCTCAGTTACCGCTTGAATTGATGCACCGTGCTTTAGAAGAAGTTCCATTACTTTTATTCTGTTCTTCTTGCAGGCAATGTGAAGAGGTGTGAAACCATTCTGGAAATCAGAAAAGAACACAATTTTGATGCCTCGTGTCATTAAAAAATAGAACTGAGTATGGAATTCACATAAAAGTTTATTCTATTTCAAAGGAACGACTCCCAAATTTATTTTGGAATTGCTACATTTTTCATGTAATGGAAAGTAAAATTTTATAAGAAGATAAAGATCTATTTCATATATCCAGTTTTAATTATGAAATACATTGCCCACTCCAATAATTAATTTATTTTGAAAAATCTCAATTCACACAAAAGTATCAAACTCTTCTTTTTTACTTACCATATTCACTGTTAGCTGGCTGGGGTTTTCTGCTGGGGTTTTTGGGGAATTTGGGGTGGGTTTTTTTGGTTGGTTTTCTTTTGACCTTTTAGAACTGCTGGTAAAAAAAACACTTTACCTTTTATGGGCTCTGGAATTTACATCTTCTAAACTATTTTTACTACTTGTTTGGTTTTTTGGTTTTTTTTTCCCATTCATTACCTGTCAGCTTACTGCAACTACAAGTATTTCACCCCTTCCTTTAAAAAAGATGTGCTCAATGGAGTGAACATCAGAACCACCATCTTATTTAGTGTGAGATGATACCACAGAAAAAAAGCAAATCAGGAAAACAGGCTGTCCAGATACCACAGAAAAAAAAGTAAATCAGACAAACAGGCTGTCCAGAGCACCCACGATTGGTACAGTAACATCAGAGCACTGAATGCTGATGCTGCTCGGTACAAAAGAGCCTTTACAGAACATTCTGAAAGCAACTGGCAGAGCTGGTCCCTCAGATCTGATCAGGATTGTCTTTTTTTACCTGCCATATAGTAAAGAATATTGTATGTTCTCATGATGTGAGGTCCGTGTCATTGTCTGTTCCAGTGTAGCAGCTCTGACCCCTCTCTTTGGCAGTGGACAATGTCCAGGGTGAGCTCAGGTGTGTTTCATATCTTATAATAACTTGACCACAGACACCTGAATACAAGCTGATCTGACACAAAAAGCAGAGGCTGGGAGAAGGAAATCTGTGGAGACTGTACTGTTTCCAAGAGAGTCAATCCCACCTGGCTTGTGAGGTTTCAGGAGCTCACATAACATTTCAGGAGCTGAATGAGTTAGCATCAGGCTGTGAAACCAATCAACCCAATCCCTGCCAGAATATAAATTTCTTTGGAACAGTTATTGAAGAACAAATCAAAGAGACGTTTTAAACAGAATACATTGTGATTGCAATTTGAACAAAAGGCATTAATGTATTCTGCTTGTATGCAGTTTAAACTGCACCATGCATCTTGCTGCTGAAATTTTTTCTAAAGTAGAAAGGCATATGACTCCATTGACACAGAATACCACAAATACTCCTTATGCAACTCATTCCTACCTTTTACTGTTCCGCATCACTGAGAACTTATAAAAATTCCCTCAATTTTAAATGTCACTGATTACTTTCTCTGTACAAACACTTGGAAAATAAGGATTCTCTCCATACCAAAAGCTACAGCAGTTATATCTGCAGTTGTTTCATCTATTCATAATCATAAAAAGCTACCAGGAGGCAAAAATGCTCTAGTTACACTAGAAATTCATAAATCACTGCTGACTGTCTGCAAGCAAAGGTCTTCTCTGATTGCAGGATACATTATTAACACTTTGAACCTGGAGCGTTTGTTCTCGGGCCGCGGCAGTAACAGTACATCCTCTCTGTCAGCCATCGGCAGGCAGAAAACAACTCCCAGCGACTCTCAGCACAACTTTGCAGCAATGTGTAGCTGGGAACAGCGCCCTGCTGTGTACTCACCAGTGCTTTGGCATTAGGATTAGCTTTCTTGTCCAAGAGAACCTTGGCGACTTTGTAGTGGCCACAGTGGGCAGCAACATGCAGCGCAGTCAGGTAGTCATTGGTGACGTCGTCTACAGGCACGTTGTGCTGGATCAGGAGCTGAACACAGTTTAGATGATCCCCTTGTGTTGCCATGTGCAATGGAGACAAACCATTCTGCCAACAGAGAGACCCAGCACGCATGGGTTAGAGGATGCTCAGAGAAGAGAAACTCCTCCGCGTTGTTCTTGGAGTGTTTGTTGTATGAAGAATTTTACAAGCCCAGAGAGCACCCAAAATAAACTTAACATGTTCAGTGTAAGGATGGGGGTTCTCACTCCAGAATTTGGAGCTTGTTTGGTTAGAGTTTGTAGGCAGCCCCACACTGAAATACCATCATACCGGTGATGCTCTAAATGTAGCTTCTTTCTGCCACTATGGCTCAGCCAAGCTGCTCAATTTACATGAGTTACATGAGGAACAGCAGTTTGTGACTTTTAACACCCCAGCCAGGGAATGTGCTGGTTTTTAAAGCTGAAGTAAACTTGTCATTCTAAACGTGGCCTGTATAAACCAGGCATGATAGCACAGGTCAGAGCACCACTCAGTGAACACTACACTTCTTTCATCCCTCCACTCGTGTTTTCCTGAATTTGGGATGTACACATGCTTACACCACATTACCCAGCTCTGGAGACCACTCTTCCCAGTCCACATAGGTAAAACATCAGAAGTTTCAACTGGGCTAAAAATTTCTGAAAGAAACCTCCATGCTGTGACCTACCAGCAGAGGTGGTAAAGCTGTTCCACCAGGGAAACACCTGAGAGACACTCAGGTACCAGTGAACTGTTTCTTGCAGTGTTTAAAACAGTGAACAAGCTGCCAAAATATATTATATTTCCAGAGTAAGACCATGAGAGAAGATTCTCAAAAACTGAAAGGACTGACACTATTTCATGATGAAAGATCAAAAATATATGCCAGAATGAAAGAGGCTTTGCTTGCAGTGGTACCTAGCCCCTTCTTCCAGCTGTAGGTTTTTTTGTTTTTACTCGATTCTTCTAATGCCAAAGCTAGTTTTGAGTGCAGAAGCTATTCTTGCAGCAGCACACAGTGGTTTATGAGCTGTGAGTGCCAGTACACTGTGTCTGCATCCTGGAGCACAAACCTTTGCTCACAGACGCAGTGCCCTCATGTGACCGCAGCCGGCAAAGGCAAAGGAGTGAGGCAAACCCAGCCGAGACCTCTGAAACAAACCCTTCCCTCACCCACGTGATAACAGCAATAACAACCTCTGCAAACGAAGGTGGAAACACGCAGTGAAACGATATTTTAACTCGAGATGGAAGCAGGATGGTGAAAGCAAACAGGCGCATCCTGTCAGAACTGGGGAGCAGTTTACTTGCAGTGCTGAGACACAGATATTCTTGGACACAGCAGTATCTTTCAAGTAAGATTATCTCATGGGCATCTCAGTTGTGATTTATGTTGGTTTGGATAAGCCTCTCTCCCATTCCCAAAGGCTACTACAGCAATTATCTGCATGGAAGCTTGATACTAGCAAGGCATTTTAAATGTTTTCACTGTCTTCTAGTGTAGTTAATAGTAGAACAAAAAAGATTAATTTCCCTTGGTCACCAAATCCTCCTGGTAATGGTTTATAACTGATGATGCTTTTCAGATGAGAGTAAAAAAATCATGAAACTTTAAACACCATCCTGCTCCATTTTTATAAGAAAGATCATTCGGGTGAAAAATGTCATTCTTCATGGTAACAGCCAATAAACCATGCTTATTAATGGGGTAAGAGATTGAGAAGTTGATATGGGACTCCCTTATAGGAAAGACAAAAAGACTGACACGGATGGAAAAGAAAGGAAGAAACAGAGCTAATTTGAAAAATCAGCAAAATACTCGATAAAAATCTGTCAAGGACAAGAAAAGTGCAGCTGCTAGCCAGACCTCACACAGAAAAGCAAGAGGCAAGACTGGAGGCTAAAGAAGTTGATGAAGACAAAAAAGTAATTGGAAAATTGTATCTTATTATACTCTAAACCAGGCTTAATTCTGTTGCAGTTGATGACACTCTATAACCTTACACAAGTCAGTTAATATTTCAATGCCACATTCATAATAAAAATATTACATGTAAGACTGTTCTCCAGGTCCATATCCTTCTTATGAGAGACAAGCCAACAATGACCCTAAGAAGTGACCTGGTACTGTAGGATGGAGCCACTTTATAAATACTCTTACATTACTGATTTTTAAAGATTGCCAAGAAAATATTAAAAGGGAAAGAAGATCAAGATTAATCAAAGATATTGATCATTAAGGACCATAAGGTCACACCATACCTTAAAACAACCAATAAAAACCCCTCAAAACAAAACAGGACTGTAGAGATGAAACAAAGTATCAGCTGTCTGACAAGGTAAACATAAAATTACTGAGCTTATTTTGTAGCTGTGTCAAAGAACTTTAATCTGGGAAAGTGCCATTAACTCTAGGGCAAGAAAAAAGAAAAAGAAAAAAAGACAAAGAGCCAAAGATGTCAGGGAAACCAGTAATTAAAAGAAGATCACCTTTATTGACAGGGATGTAATTTCTTACATTCCAAATCGTTGGCATGTTCAGGACTAGAACTCCCTTTTCATTTTGCCTGTAGAAACCCCCTTATAATCCCTTAGGTCACCACCTTCCCTGAAAATAAATCTAAGGTTCTTCCAGAGCAAAAAAGGGTCAGAACTACACTAAACATCTCTAGCAGGAAATAGCTATCAAACTGCAGCCTGGTTATTATTCTGAAAGAGTTTTATATAACATGAGAAAACTTTGTGAAGTTCAAACTCTTTCAAAGATGTGTCCTATTTCCAATAATATATGACTTAATTTGAAGAGAATGGAGCCACTTATTTTTGCAGAGGACAGTACTGCAGTTTAGTGCCAAATGAATGAATTCATTTATGCCATTCAGAGGTACAGCTACTTCCTAGCTTACCTTCTGAAAATGGTAGAATTAGCACATCAGAAGAAAATGCAGGAAGTTCTGCACTTTCTTCTGTTCACTTTTTAACATGTAACAGCTTTCCCTGTTCCAGAGGAGGCTCTTATTTTGCAAAAGTTGTTTATATAAGCCTCTGCAGATCAACATCCAGTCTGTCTCTCAGCCTTAGGCAATTTCAAACCCACTATCCCATGTAATCTGCCTGATTTTATCTAGTGAACTCTGGGCCAGGCTGTGAGAGTCTGCTCAGGAAGAGCAACAAATTCAAAACCTACAGTCCTCGAACAGCAGCTTAAGTTTAGGGGTAACACCTGAAACTACAACATCATGCAACAAAGAAATGTAGTTCCTTAGGAGAGGTTTTCATTGATGATGGTGGAAATGAAAGAAATAGGGTGTATGTTTATGTGCTGTTATTTGGTTTGGTTTGTTGTCGTGGGGTTTTTTGTTTGGTTGGGGGTTTTGTGGTTTGGCTTTGCTGGTGGTTTGGGTTTCTTTTCACTTTATGTAATAGAAAGAGCTACCAGAAAGGGTGGAAGAACATTTCTCCCTGAAGTGTAAGCTCTAGGCTCCAAGAGTGGCAGATGTGGCCCAAGGGGTTCCTAGACAGCCCCTTGTGGTTCTCCCCTGCTCATGGAGTGTGCAAGCTAGGGCTGTGGGAGGCCATGGAAATTCCACATGCAGAGGATGGGTGAAAACTGTCTGTCAGATTACCCATGACAGCTCTTACCAGTGACTCACTGAGCAGAGGAAAGCTGGTGCCAACCTCCCCAAACAAATGCTAAATATACTCCAGTAAAGAGGGGAAAAAAAAGCAGGGAGGAGAAAAGCAGAATATAGAAGGGTGCTGAGACAGAATAGGACAGGATGACAGAGAGAGAAAAGAAATAACAACGGAACAGAAATGTTGCTGAAACACATTGGTTACAGACTAAGAAAAAAAAATGTAGTGGAAGGTTATCTTTGGAAAGAACCTCAACAAACTGCACAGCCCAAATGTCATCCCTGAACGGGGAAGTCATGGATTGCAGTGGTGCAAAGCAGGCTGCTGCTCTGAGATCTGAAATCAGCAGTAACAGCACAGCAGAGACCACCACTGGGAGAGTTCTGGCAAGCGCTTCCTTTAATGCCAGCCCTTGGGTCTAAAGCAATCTGTGCACCCTGGCACAGGTGATTTGAAATTATCAGGAAGAATTTTGCATACTAAACTGTAGAGAGACAGAAAGTGCAGAAACTGATAATCAGGCTAAGTCCTTAGGAAATATGAGCTGTCTCTGCAAAGGGACATTGCTCTATTTTTATCTCTTGTCTCTCCTCTAGCCTTAGGGAAAACTGGTACAAGCTGAAGATTTATTGTAATCACTGTGTATTTATTCCAGGATAGACACAGAGATCTTCAGCTACTGAAATTCTGAGGCATAGGGTTGCCACACTAGCCTTTTTGGTTGGCACAGAAATCTTTTCTTGTATGTCTCGATTTAACACATTTTACATATGCAGACGTGCTCTACATACGGCATTCACTTTGGAGAGCTCCCACACAGTTACTTTAAATAACTAAGAAATAGGAAAGTTATTGCCAAAACCTTAAACATATGAGACATATAAAATTACATTAGGAAAAGGAAAAAAAACATAATGCACAAGGATTATCCCACCAGGAAAGAGCATCAGTTACCTTGGTTTTGGAAAGAATGGGGGCACCACGATCCAGCAGCATTTCTACAACCTGCTCATGGCCACTTCTTGCTCCACAGTGGAGGGGGGTCAGCCCATCCTGTGGGATACAGAGTTATGACTGATTAGTGTCAGACATGCAAAAATCTTGCACACTTTTGTTCAGACCTGTGATGCCCTAAGAGGCTCATTAATTCCTGCAAGGTGCTGCCATTTTGCAAATGAACACTTGAACCTGCTTCTTCAAACCAACTGAGCACATTCTGACTCTGATTTTCTAAACATGTAAATAGTCACTTCACATTGGTGTTCATGCAATGGGCTTCTTCCAGGCCATCACTGCACATGCAAGAAAAAGGTGAGATTGCACTTCAGGTACTTTTTGCCTTGGAGAAAACTGGATCTCTCATTTGTCAATATTCATCAAAGTCAGTGCATAGTCAGTTAGTCTGAGAGGAAAAAAAAATCCTCCTCAGACTTTTTTATTACAATGATTTTGACAAGTGTACAGCAGACAAGAAAACCATCTTAATCCCAGGTGATGGAAGTATGTTGGACTCACTTCTGTCTCGTTGTGCAGACTGTGCTTATGTGACCTCCAGCTGAATGACTGGCCTAGAGTCAAGGCATGCTGTCCATGCCTCTTTTAGAATAGTTTGCTTAGTAATAGTCAACATCCTGTTGCTTGTTGCAAATAATGATGTCATAGTTTTCAGAAACTTTGTGTTTCCATTTACAAGTCACAAAGGAAGGGGCCTTTCTCTGGTGTCTTTCACTACTCTTAAAACACATATGTTGTATTGTCTAGAATACATATGTCATATCATTTTTTATAAGGGATTATCTAAAATTCTTTCTCACACACTCCCTTTACACACATGCACTCCCCTTCCATTTCTGTATGGTAGGAAGTATGATTAAGGTACCTCCTTAGTCATACTTTTCATGTGCAATTATAATATTCTTCCTTGGTAATTTCTAAACCACACTCCACTAGAATATCAGGTTAAGCCCTGCAAAGTGTAGAGGGCAGCCAGGGAGAGGGAGGAGATGGTTCAGAGAGCCTTACATTCTCCTGTTTCCACATTTTTGCCTGCTCCTAATAAACCTCTGAAAGATAATAGGTAGGAATTGTCATGATAAACTTTTCCTGCTACTCTCATTAAAAACTTGTATGGTTCTCATTGTACATGTTCTTGCATTTAGAGTAAGGCATGTATTTTGATGAAGAAAACATTTCAGTTCAGACTTTACTCCCTTAACTCAGGGAGTCATTTGTTCCCACGAGATGAATGCAGCTTGGCCCACAATCTTCTTACTGACACCTCACAAGTCAATTCTATTGTAATTTCTGCTTCTTCCTGCTATTTCAGCCCATAAAGTACTGGAAAATGCATCTTGTTAAAATGATACTACACAAATTCAAGCTGTATTTCTCAAGACACTTCAGTAAAGACAAGGAGAAAAGATACCAAAACCTACAAATTATGCCTTTTTTCAGCTGAGTTGCAAATGTTTTGCCATAACTGCACAAGTGTTTAAAATGGGTAATGCATATTTCTTATACTGGTAGTTTCCACAGGTGAGGGCATATCATGTACTGAGCAGATACAAACTCTTGATATGAAAATATCACTTACAAGAAAAATGAAAACTTGTATGGGAAAGAAAATTAAACTCAGCAGGGCTAGGGAACTACAGACCTGTAGGCAAGAGCTGAAGATCATCACATACATTAGATTGTTCACTCTTTTTACTTCCTATAATTATCACATTCTGCAGGTACATCAAAGACAGATACTCAAGGAAACCAGGCACTAAAGTTAGAGACCATTTTCCAGATTTATTACCTCCCAAGTCATTTCACCAACATGCCATGGTCAGTATGTACCATGCTCACAGAGAACGAGACACATTTGACCATCCTCCTGTACCAGACCAGAGCCTTCCAGTGCTCCTAGAGCACAGTGCCCCACCCCTCTGTGGGTACATCTGCCTGACAAGGTTTCTGTGGCTCAGGAGGAGCAGGCAGTCATGCTTGGCCAGCTGGCCCTCATTCTGGGCCACACAGCAGTCACTACCACCAGATGCATCACATGTGACATGGCACGACAATGCAGGAGGGTTCTTGTGGGGACAGCTGATCTATAGCTATTGTTCACATGATGTCAGGTCTCCACTGCAAAGAGCAAATACACTCCAAGACAGATAATTTAGCTGCATAGATTTTTTTTTTCTTTTTTGTAGTTTCAAAAGACACTATTCACTGATTTAGTTAATTGCTACGTGACACTCAGAGCAGGTAAAGAAATGTGCAGAGGCAATCTGAAATGCAGATGACAAAGACTTCTGTTTTAAAAAGAGATTCTGAGATTAAAACAGACTGCTCTGAGCTCAGCAAGACTTCACTGACTTTGTCAGGAGATTTTCTCATTGCTTATTTACTGTTCACACAGACTATACTATGTGAAGCATAAAATATATTACATGTATTAGGAAGCAAACTTGCCTTAATATGATAGTTTGCAGTGGCTCAGAAAAACCATTACAAACGATTATGACAATAATCTGCAGATTAAGGACTCTGTAAGTATGCACTGACATGATAAATCATATCATCTGTATTATCTATCCCTCCAGAGAGCCTGAGAGCAGCTTCAGCAAAGCCAAGAGGACAATAGGAGGAGTTATGATTAGGTACAAGCTTCCCATTAGCACTGCACACCCAGCTCTGGGGCTGCTGCCTGCTTTAGCTTTTATTTTAAACATACACACACAAATGAGACCTAAGCATTGTTTCTTGTCCTTGTTGACACTCAGGTACCTGTGTAGCTCCCTGATCTTGTTATACTGGAGTCAAAACTGTCCTGACACTGAGCCTTCCTGCTGCAGTGTGTTTCCTCACCACCACACATGGTTTTAAGAAATCCCTGAGCAGCATGGAGACAGCACAGAGCAGCCTCCTTGTACTCCCCAGCAACCTCTTCCCTGTCAATGCTCACCCAGGATTCCCCTTGCATTATGGCATCCTCTGGGCTGTCTCCCAAAGCCACAGCAGCCTCAGTACCACAGCTCTCACATCAGTGAGCATCAGCTTCTAACCCAGTCAAAGAGCAGTGAAACCAAGCACAATACCCAGTAAAAACTTAAATGTGATGGAAATACTCAGCAAGAGCTTGTCAGAGTTCGAGCCAGCTCCCAGAGCCTGTCCACAGCCTTGGCAGGAGCACCAGGCACTCCTGTCCCCTGAGCCAGAGGTGACAGCACACATTCCCAGGGGAGCAATTACTGCTGCCTCCAGGGTTTATCTGCCCAGCGCTGCTCAGTGACTCTCCACACACACACTCAGCCCAGCAGGGCTCTGTCCCCACAGCCCCTCCGTGCTCCAGCTCTCCTGAATCCTTCACTCCATTGGCACTACTGCAAACTGCCCCTTCTGGGTAACAGGGAAACAAACAAGGTCTGCTCTCCCTGCACATGCAAAGCACATTCAGAGTGCTAACTGTAGTTATTTCATATCTTAATATATGTGGGTTTTCTGGAGCAGCTTGTGCATGATCTGATGCATCTTCAAAGAGCATATCCCACATGTTTTCATGCAGATATGAGTGCTGGGCCTGTTATTTAGCTGTAAAATCAGCAGAATGAAGATTATAAACATTTATTGTTAATCCAGGCTAAAACTTGCTTGCTGCCTGCTTCAGACACAAATTCACTTTGGCATATACAGTATTAGACAGCCAAAGCAAATCAAGCTAATTTAATCAACCTCTCTAATTAAATCTTACTTTTTAAAGTCTTTTTCTGGAAGACAGAAAAAACATAATTAGGGCAACATTGAGTAAACATGTTACATGAGGCATTAACAGGCCTTTGCCCAGAATCTTAGCTAAAAACCAGAATGATTAAAGGTGCCCTGGCAGCACATAGTTCTTGAGGGGTACCCTTAAAAATTCAGTACCCAGCCTCAAATACCAGCTGCTAGACATCTCACACACAAAAAAAGACAAGAGAGGGAAGACAAACAGCTGGTTAAAATAAACAATGCAACATAGCATGAAGTAAAATGGAAAAAAAACCAAAAAGGCATGTCTGAGTCTCAAAATAGTTTTAACATAGTTTTTGGGATGTGCCTCACACGTTCTCCCAACTCCCAACTACAGTGTGGAGGTGTGTAAGAGTAAAATGATGCTCATCAAATCCCAGTCCTAATGAATCCAGGGAAAGTGGGAGCTCCTGAATTACTTTTACAATAACTTAAACAGGATAAGGATTTAGCCCTTCACGTTAACCTTTTGTGCAGTACTGCAGCACTACAGTTTCCTGGACCATCTGTCAGCAGCAAAGGCAAATGCTCATGGAAATGACTAAGGAAAAGAAATCATTACCCCAACTTACTTATTACTCAGGAAAGGCTTTATGTTAATTTATCTATAAAATGGTTATTTTTGTCAACAATAAAAACAAGCATTATGTGGAGAGTATTCCAATATCCCATAGAGAATGGATTGTAGGAACAGACCACAAAATGCTGTCTGAATAGTTAAGTCTGTCCCATCTAACAGTCAGAGGAGCAAATCCTGGCTCTGTTAGTGTTTGGTCAACAACACAAAACAGTATGTTCTGCATTCTGCAAAGGTGAAATACAGACATGAAACAGGAGAAACAAAGGCCTAAGAATTTCTTCCCCTGAGTAACAGAAACCAGCAATCCCAAGATTTTTCTGTTCTCCTTTTGTAAGGGCACAGAACCTTCGCCATTTACCTTTAAGGAGGTATTTTTTGTTCCATAATCAGTCCTCGAATTAAATAATATCATATTGTCCAAGACAAAAAACTATTCTAACAGAAAAAAATCTGCTTATCTCTTACATACAAAAATTCTGTTCGCCTCTTAAAAAATAGGAAAAAAGAGAAATCATGACATTTATAAATATGGTACAAGGAGATTCACTTATTTTCACATGCAAATCCCACCTGTTATCAAGCTGTGTGTGCATTCAGCACCTGCCCTCACAGAGCACACAAGGCTGGGCTCTGCCTGGGCATCCAGCTGATAAGCAGGATTTGACACATGTATCAGAAAAGACAGCCCCAGCTGCTCTTTGCCTTTCAGTGCATTCAGTGGTGGTGATGCTGTTGTAAAGGATATGACCAAAGCCTTTGTCATCTTGCATTTTTGTAGGGCCATTCTGTATCTGGGGCATTGAAAACAAAAACAGTGCTTAAAAAAAAAAAAGAAATATCTGCAAAGTTGACATATCTTAATTGTTCAGCCTTGTAAAACAACATTGGGTCAGGCTGGAACAACAGGAGAGATTCAGCAGGAACATGTGTTGTGCCAGCTCAGAGCAATTAATCTTTGTTGCTGAATACGAGAACCAGGCAGGCACTCCTCAAACAATGCCCTTTCTTCATCCAGCACCACATTCCTCTCAGCCTTCTCTTGCTTTTGGTACTGATTTCTGAACTGGTGTGATACAGGCTACATGGTGGCCAGAGCGCTTTGAGCCCCACAAAGATGCATCAAGCTCTGAGGGCTGGCCTGCAACTTCTCAGAAATGACTTAAGAATATTTGTGAGACAGCTCTTCAGGTGTGTTTTGTAAAGCAAAGGTTTTAATCAATGAGAAGATAACAAACAATACAAAACCAAAAGAACAAAAGCCGTGCACAGTGCAGAGAAACCTCTAGCACCTGCTAAGACACCCAAAAAGCACCGAGCAACTCTGAGCTTGTTCTTGAGTGTACAACGATCAAGGAGGGATGTTTCGGCTTGCTGCCCAATAGAAACAGCCCCAGGTTTTGAGAAACATTCCAAAGATCCAAAAGGTGCCCCTGTGCTGGCACTGAGCCAGCCACGGTAAGAAGGGCACAAAACTTTCTAGCTCATCTTCCTTATACGTTCAGAGGTAAACTGAAACTCTTGTCCCTACATGCCTGGGTGTGGAAATTGCAGTGCAACACTGGTGCTGTTCCCTTTGCCCATCACGGAGCTGTGTGCGGCTCTGGGAGCCTCCTTGGCAGCGACGCCCCCAGCACAGCCCACAAAGCCGCGGGATGAGGCAGGGCACGGCACTTCACTCCCTCCCTGGCTGCCAGGAAAGCAGGAAACCATGCCTCTGCTACTGCCCCTGGGTGACACACGTACAGCACGAGCAGGAAAAGTTATGTGATCCCCTTCCGACCTCTGGAGAGGATGGGTGTTTGGGGAAACAGACAGTCCCTGGGGGGAGCCAGAAAAAACAAACCACTGCTTCGTGAACCACAGTCATCACTGCCTTTTGCCTCACTGGGAAGCTGTGCCAGACTCAGGAGCTGTTAATGCTTCTGCCCTCTTCCTAGATCCTGTTTCCGTCCCAGCCTGTATTTTTAGTTACATAAATTATCCCAGTGTCTGACCCCGGAGCTTGTGATACAGGAAATGAAGCAGAGCACAAATTTTCCTGACGAAAAGAACTAACTTGACTCCAACTATTTAAAGTACTGGTCCCTAATGATTTGGACTGCAGTGGGCCATACAAATACTTGCAGAGGGAGGCAACTAATCCCCCACCAATCCCCTTTCTCCCTGCTCTGACCAAATGCACATCTGTTACACCACCAGCCCGTGGCCCTCCCCACCAAAAGGCAGAATCACAGCCCTCAGCCTGGTACCCCTATGTAGCACAGAGGAGGCTGAAATTTCAGTCCAGGAACTATACCCACTGTCCACATTACCCATGGAAAGTCAACTCTTCCATGTTGCCCAAATAGAAAAAAACTGAAGCGTTTTAGAAACAAATAATTTGCTACTAAAGGTAAAATAGAAGCAATAAGGAAAAACATGAGGAGAGAATGAAGAAATGACAAAATAGATTGACCCAGTTTCTGAATTCCACAGAGAAAAAAAACCACAAATGTGCCTAACAAGCACTGCAGGAAACCTCAGAGACTATAGTAACCAAAAAAAACCTGTGAATACAGGAAGAACTGTAGAAAAACTATTCTTAGGTTATTCATTTCTTTTGTTTAGAATGGTGCTGAAAGGTAGAACTTATACAGAGTAATTCAAAATGGAAGATGTAGAGGTGATAAACTGGTATTTCAAGAAAATGGTAACTGTCAAAAAGCTACTGGGACAGCTCCTGAGAGTTACCTCGTGCACACAGGAGTGGAGTGTGTTGCAAAGACTGCCCTGACAGCCCATAGCACCACTAGTTCCAGGTTTACTTCCAAACTTTGAAATTTTCCTTCTCTCTCTTTTTCTTTTTTTTTTTTTTTTTTTTTTTTTTTTTTTTTTCTGCTGCTGTGTAAGTAAATAAAATATCTCTGGTTTGGTTGGGTTTTAACTACAGCAATTAGACCTAACCATATGCACTGAGTTTCTGAGTCACTCAGGGCACTGAGCTGGGTGTCAGCCTGATGGAAACCATCCCTCTGCCCGACACATGTGCTGACAAACCCCAGCCAGCAGCCAAGCACCCCTCACACAGAGCCTGAGCTGCAGGAGGCTCATCAGCCACACCACGCTCTGTGACACTGCCTGTGGATAGTGACAGGCAAACACACACTGCAGCTCAGTTACCCTGCTAGCATTCAAATTCTGAAATATCTGACCTGAATTCTTGTCTTTTAGCATATTCCTGTACATTCACCTCTACTTCCAAATAAAAGCAGCTCCTAATTAAACACTGGAAAGGGAACATGGAAAATGGTTGGCTCTGAGCTTTGCCATCCTTGGTGTTTTACACACTGCTGTAAGAGATGTAAAATGTTAGCATCCTACTGCAATCATTTCATAAAAAATAAATGCAGTGCAGCTGCATTAGCCTGCCAGGAAGATGAATGATTTAAGCTCTACAGCAACACACAGGTCAGAGGCAGCAATTCCACAGCCACTCACAGCACTCACACTTGGGCTTACCCTTGTTTTGGCATCAATTTTAGCTCCTCGATCAAGTAGGAGTTTGACCATATTTGCGTTTCCCCTTTTCGATGCAACATGCAACGGTGTGATATCATTCTGTGGAAAAGAAAAACATGAAAATAACTATGCATATGTCTGTCTCTCATGAATTCCATTTTTGGTTTGCTAACAGAATGAATCGTGCCCAATTTGCTAAAGCATAACACAGTTTGTTTCCCTGGGAGCATGAAAGCAAAGGGAAGCAGTGTTCAACCACACATGTGAATTACTGGCCTGATATCTCAACACACACAGTGAAGACAAAAGTCAAATTGTTGTTAGAGTTATGATTGTGCCTCAGCTCACAACTTTTGCTTAAGGGTTGAACTTATGCAATTTTACTGAATCCTAGCAATTTAATCCAGCTGTGGTTGTTTATGAGCCTGTAGTGATAAGGATTCATACCTCAACTTCACTGGCCTTGTAGGAGCCACATTTATTATCTTAGTTTTTATTAGAAAAATAAATAAAACCATTATATCTGTAGGTCTCACTCGAAAATTATGAGGCCAACGTTACTTATTTCTGAACATCATCAGCAAACTCTGAAAGCCTGGCAACTGAGTTCCACCATTAATTTTGCCTACTCAGTTTGCTCCCCTAACAGGTGTAACACGGTGCTTGAAGTGGGGCTGCAGAGAGGTGTGTGTGCCTCCCTGAGCAGTGCCTGGCAGGCTGGCACAGGCAGGGATGCTGCACATCGAGGACAGTTACATAACCAACACACAGGCACTTCTTTAACAAGATGCAGCCAGGACGTCTCTTCATGCTCTGATGAATCCTTTATCTCGTGGCGTATGAAGGCCACATCCTGCATGTATTTGATCATATGGAGGCAAGTGAAAATAAAAGGATCCAAACAAAGCGTGCAGCTCGTGTACGCAGACAAACAGAATTGCACAGGACGCGTTCCCGCGTGCTTGGGGCCAGCACAAACAGCTGGCTGCGTAAAACCAGCAGCCCTGGCACCCAGCAGAAGGCAGCACCTGCAGTGAGTGTGTGTCCTGAGGCTGACTCAATCAGAGCACCCTGAGCAGCTGGGGAGGGGTACCAGTGTCTGACCTGGCTAACAGAGCGTTCAGCAGTGCTGCCTCAGAACTGCAGGTGAGTGGAGTGACAGGGAACCAGCACTGAGGAAAGATCCCCTCTCAGATGTGACAAGCTGACTCACAGCCTCACCAAGCACCTCATGCAGCTGCTACATCTTCATTTACACAAAATTTCACTATGAAGCAAACTCACAGCTACTAGAAAGTACTAATTAATATTATCACAGCAGTAAAATACATGTTAGTAAGGTTAAATGACAGAGATTCTTTCTACAATATTAATGATCATTAGAGTATCAAAGTGATGACTGTGCTAGGGTAGCTTCTCATTACTTTAAAAACCAAAGTAAAGCAAGAAGATGCTTAGCACATTAAACAGAAAGTGCAGCATGTCTAGCCCTTCCAGGGAGGCAAAACCATGTGACCACAGATTTTCTGTGAGTTGGTTTTGAAAAAAAGAGTTAATTCTATTTGACTGGGAGTTGACACTGGATATAATATGGGGTCACTGCATTACTGTACCAGTCGTAAAGAGGACAGAAAAAAAAGGGAGAAAAACAATTATGTGGAGATACTCTCTGCTTTTTCTCTCTTCCCAGGAGGAAAGATGTTACTGAGGTCAGAGGGGGAGAGAGATGAATTCTACTTTCCCGATAAAAAAATGGTAAAGGAAATAACTTTTGTGTCTTCAAATAAAGAGTACTGCAGGTAATTTAGATTAAAGAAACACCTTTTTCTACTTGCTGATGTTAGGAGGTAAAGAGGTTAACTCAGCCTAATAGACCCTAGTGCTCTGTTAATACATCAAAATATTTTAGTACTAATAATTTACTGCCTCATACACAGACAAGAAGAAAAGCATTTTCCAAGCATCAAGAAAGAAATGGAAAAGGAAAGGAGAGCTTTACCAAAGGCAAGACAAATACTTATTAGAAGTCTGGTTCTCATTCATCTCGACACTAAGCTGAATCTAGTGCAGCACAGGGAAGGGCATAACCACATAAGAATGTGCATTTTGGATCTAATTATTGGCCAGTCAAAGCTCCTGTTGCCATCCTGTTGTTGATTCTAGAACAGACGGATGAGTGCCGGCAAATACACAACTCAAAACTAAAAGAGATGACTTCCACTTGGCAATCAAGGGTTAGGTCACATTGTTTGTTTGCAACAGGGGAAAAAATTAAAAATATCCATTTTCATGTTCAAAACCAAGTCCTGTTCAAATGACATTCCTATTTCTGGACCGCTACCAAAACTATTAGGACAGCAGATTTCTCTCCCAGCTTCTAACAGGGGCGATCATCCTGGCTGGAATTGTGGGGAAATTCTCCAGCACCAAATAAGGACTGAGCTTGAGAGCTAGCAACCCATCTTTGCTCACCTTGTGATCACTTGTGTTTAGAAAAACATATAAATTTAAAGTCTTTAGCATCTTGAAACCTGGAGTTACTTTTGGTTGAAAATAGGCAGTAAGTTCACATTACAAAGAGATGGATGGAGAAAGGATGTGATCGTTCCAGAAAAATTTTGTGAGGAAAACCGACTACACACAGCTTCCCTGAAATAATTAATGGAGCAGGAGAAATTAAGCATATGATTGATTGATCAAGCTCTATATGTCCAGTGTAATATCTGTCCTTAGGAATGACCAAACAGCTCCTCTTTCCTAGGAAAGACTCCTTTGGAAGGAGTCTGCAGTTTTTGGTGTACTTTACTAATCTGATCAGACAGTTCAAAAAAAATTAAGAGATAAAGGATTAAAAACACTTTTAACCTTTTTCACCCTTAACATCTAAGGAAAACACTGTGAGGAAAAGAAGGGGAAAAGAGAGATGGGGCAAGCCTCTATTCAGAATTTAATTTTGCTGTTTAGCTATTTAAGCTTTTACTGGTAGCAAAAAACGTGAAGTAATAATTTGGCTGGCTGAGAGTTCTGACTCCAAACAGATAAAGAGGTGCATTATGTGAATGCTTGAATAATTGCACACTGATATTCAGGTCAAGAAACGTGTCTTTGGTCAATATTGTGTTGTACCATGTCTTAAAGGATGACAGAAGTTTCATATGTATGGTCCTTCCCCACCTCTCATGTCACAATTAAGAACGTGAACTGAGAAGTGAAAAAAACTCAGACAACACCATCATTATTTTTTCTGATGACAAAACATAAAGCAAGGAACTCAAAATGGAGTTATTTGTACTTGTCACAAGAAACAAGAGATTAAAAAAGCTTCATAATATGTGCAACTTTGGTGTTGTTTATTAACACTAAAACTGTGGTATCAGCAAACAAAATAGCCACCAAATGTAAGGTTCTGAATTCTTCAGTGTATCAACAGCATCTGCTGTCTTTTCAGTCTATTTTTATCCGTTTGATCTTCTATAAATTTCTCCCTTTGTTCTTAAGATAGAATAGTAAATCAGGAAATTTTTGAAGACATTTTCCCGCAGTAATAAAGATGAAATGTCTTCCAAAGGTTGCCATTAAAAGATGTGGTTCAGATCTAGAATTCCTGCTGGAGTGCTGCTTGCCCTTGCTGTTGAAATATCCAGTGCTGGGTAATGTCTCAGGTAGACCCCTTTGACACTGAGGTCCAATTTGTGAGTTAATAAATTCTACAGGGAATATGAAGCATAACTTGTGAGAATAGCAAGCTAAAACAACGCAAAAAAATGCCCATAGGATTATCAGCTAGAACACAACCTTTCCTCTCCTTCTTGGCAGATTTCCTGGGGCATGTGGCCTGAAGTACTCTGAGCCCACACATAGCTCAAAATGCCATGGATCAGGTGCATGCAACTTTTTCTACACTTCACAGCATTGTGCATGGTGGTCTTTCCTTTGTCTCCATCCACTGCCTGCTGCAGCCCACCACCCCCTCACACGGGGCTCGTGCCTTCCTCCAGAGCCACACAATATCCACAAATATGATGGGTGAGGAGCAACCTGCTTTTACACTCAGTGGCCTTTGCTTGTGCCTGATCAGAGGGAACACTAAGCCTTTCCAGCTGCAGCTCTCTATCTATAGCTTCACAAGAAAACTCAAAAACTCATGAGTTATCTTGTGTTGAGAAATGAGCCACCTCACATTTCCCAGCTGAAATGAGATCAGCTGCCCTCTGACACTGTTATCCATCACAGTTCACCACAGCAGTCAGAATTGTTCCTTTCCACTACAAATTAGCAACATGAATGGATAGGAAGTCAAGAAAAAAACAGGGTTAAAATTGTCAGTGAGCAAAGTAGATCTTATATGGTTACATTTTAATGCATTTAGAAAACCAGGAACTCCCCCTGGGTTTCTGGTGTGCTATGCTGTCCTACGAGATTGCCTCTTTCTCCCATCACAGCTGGAGTCTTACAAGCATAAGGATGCTAATAATAACTAAGAAAAATAAATGTTTGCACTTACAGCTTCATATTGGGCTCTGAAGTGCACCTTTAAAGGAAGGCACAAAACAAATGGAAAATGTTTCCTAGTCATATTTATTGACTAGGAAAGTGCTGGATTGATTTAAATGCTGACTGAGCAGCTGATGACACCAGGACTGTGAAGACTCATTGCCAGTCACATGGACTTGATATTTCTTTTTGCTGCCAATGAGAGAACTTACCTCCACCTCTGAGCTCTCCTCCAGGCCTCTCAGTGGAGTGCAGTTTTAATCAGAAAAATTACACTGATCTGATTTCAAATTTGATTTAAAACAAACCAGAACAGTTTCTTACGAAAATTTTCAGATTAACTTGAAATTTAGTAAGATAGTTCTTCTCAATCCTCAAATGAGAGCAAACTCTAGGAAGAGCTTAATATTGGCACAGAACGTGTGAGTAAGACAGAAGCTGAAAACAGCCAGACAGCTATAACAGAATTTTCTTATACAATCTGGAAAATCCCTCCAGCATTAGAGGTTTTTAAGGAAAGAGCATAATGGTGGTTTTTGCATACTGGAATTGTCAGCAGCACCACTTGCATTGTTATTATCACTATTACGAAATTCTGGAGGTATGGGGAGATTGTGGCATGCATCTGAAGATTTTCATTTGCAACTATGCACCAACACCAACATGTTGTATGTTAAAACACTCAGTATCCTCCCCTGTATTTTTCTGCAATTCAGAACTGGAGCTACAGCACAGCAGAATTCCTGCAAAAAAAGACTTACATTCTAGTAGCAGTTACTGGGATCACTGAGGCTTGTATAGATGTTTCAGAAACTAAAGATAAAAATGCACAATCAGATGCTTTCCAGGAAACCCCTCAACAGTGTACCATTTTCCAGCTTTTTTCCTCCTCTCCTTAATGGTAGTAAGTATTATATTGTGCTTTTTTAGCTCTTGTGTGCTTATACACTTAACTTTCTTCAGGGTTGAGATGTATAAAATGAATCTTGGAAGAAAAGAAGGAAGACTATAGAAACAGGCTCTTATGGCAAACTACCACTGGGGAAACAAAGATGTGTTTCTCTTATGCCACTGTCACTTAGATATTGCCTGCTCTTTTTGATGGGCTAATGGTGTTCTGCTTCTCAGCCTCAGGGTCATCATTAATGCATGTTGTCCTCACACCACCCTCAAAATGACCAAATCCTTTCCTACCCTTCCAGTAAGCAAACTTTCTGCAGGCAAAGCCCACTCCCAGTGGAACTGAGCTCTCCTCTAGGATAAGGAGTGCTGTGTATCAGGAAGGCTTTTCCCATGGCTGGATGCAGTTTTAAGGCACAGTGACGAGCTCCCGTTTGCTTTGGCAAGAAAGATGCAGGGAGAGGTCATCTACACAGAGAGGATTCCCTGGCTACTTCCATCTTCTGACTTGCTCAAGTACAGAGTGGATCTGGGGGTCACAGAGGTCTCTTTCAGCTGTTGCTCTGGAAGCTGCAGAGAATTTCATCCTTCCTTTTTAACCACTGTTTTCCTCAGAGACAGGTGGAGCTTCAAAGGCGCTTCCTTGCCTGGACTAAACAGACCTTTCCACTGGAAGATCATCTCAGACAGAAGAATGCTATCTGAAGACTGTCTAAATCCCCAAAAGATAACTTTTACCTAAACAAAATTCCCAGTTTATTCAAAACACCTTCAAAATCATTAGAACTAAGTAAGACATTCGACACAGTTTGATTTAAAGGCACAAGTGATAAACGACAGTTTTAAAATGTCAGGAATTTGTTTTTCCTGTTGAAAACAATTGATAAAATAGATTCACTTAAAGGTATCTGGCTACATTTCAGTTTGTAACGAGGAGTCATCACACCTCTCCAACGTCAAGTGGCACTGTCAGCTAAGAGAGTGGTGCCTGGAGCTGTTGAAATCCTTCAAAGCCCAAGTGGTGAGTGACTGCTTTGAAGTGTTAGTCTGGCTAAGAAAGGAGGCCCACTTCACCCTCAATTACTCTTTATTCTCCTCCTCCACTTCTTTAGTTTCTGTGTGATTGTCTCCCAGTTACGCAAGAGGAAAATATGGTGATGCAATGAAGTATTTGAAGTATTTTGGAGAAGCTGGACACATGATAATGTACTACAGAAAAAGGATGATGAGTAGTCATAAAATGCCTGTTACTCTGCAATGCCAGTAATTGTGACAGGTTTTCTGTTGAGTTTGAGCCCAAGTCAAGCAATTTGGAATGATTGTTTTTCCTTTGTTACAAAATGGCAAACATCCAACTGAATAAGGAGATTTTGTTTCACTTGGAATGAGGTTAGGATGGCTCCCAAAGCTGCCTCCTTGTTTATGGGTGGAATAAAGGGCATCAAAAGCTGATTTACTGGAATTATTTCCATCCATCCCAATGGGGAGTTTGCTGTGCCACCTTCCCTGCACTTGCAGCAAGGCCAGAGAAGAAAGCCCAGACACAGAAGAGATAATGCAGCTCAAGGGAAGAACTGACATGACATCAGTCACTCGGCTGCAGGAGTGCAAACCTGTGAAAGTAGGTACATTTCCAACCCCCCCAGCTTCTACAGTCAGCAGGCACACAGGCTGGCAGGCACTGTGACACCTGTAAGAGCTCCTGGAGCTGTGCCTGTCTCCTAGCTGTGGTGAAAGAAGGGACCAAGGGAATATGTGACAGCTGAGAGGCAGGCAGGTGTGTACCGGTGGGGCTGAGGGAGCAGCTGCTACTGAACATCACTGGGGACATCATTTACTTACAGTACAGCACCACTGCTCACCTCCTGCCACACACAGAGCCATCAGCAAGCTCATCTCTTTCCTTGCCTTCGCTGCTGGAACCTCTTTCTTCCCTCAGGCCTCTTGGAAACAGACTGAAAACAGCAGCTGAGGAGTTCTCCTTTGCCACAGGTCTGCCCTCCTTTTTCTTACATCCTTTCACCACACTTGCCCTTGGCCCTAGAGCTCTGCCTTCATCCTACATATCCATTCACATTCCTCCACCCTTCCCCACCCTGACTACACTGACGGTGGCAGGTGCTATTTGTCCTGCCCTCACACCTTTGTCTTCACATTCCCTTGTTCACACAAGCTTCTTTTGTTACCATAATCCTCTCCTCTTGTTCAAACCTCTTCCCAGAATTCATACGTTCCTGAAGAGTTTTGAACATATCTGAGAGATAGACAAGAACAATTAATTTGTATTTAATTAATAAGAACAAAGGAAAAACACATAAAGTGCATTTGACACCCCATCTTAAAAGTTTGCTCTTTGCATTTCTGAAACCTACAGTACATATGGCAATATTTTATTTGGGTTACAGCCCGTCCATATCATTACTCTGTTGTTCATCTCACATTGTCAGCAACTCAAATAAGGGCCTTTCCTGCAGAGGGAAGACAGCAGACTGGGGATAGTGTTTACAGAAACTAAAACAAGAGGCAGTGAGGTGGCAATGAGCAGGCTTTACCTGTGGGTCATTTTCTGCAATTTGGGTAATCAAGGATCAAGCCAGGGCTCCCCTACTTGATGCTGATGTGCTCTGTTAGCCTGCAAATCCACTGCTCTGCCAGAACCTAACCCAGCCTTCTGCGCAGCGCTTTCTTCCCCCACAGCCTGATAAGCACTAAAGAACAAAATTCAACTCCATATTACTGTTATTTATGCTACAATTCTCTCTGTCACAACACCTTTATCTAGATTTGCAACTGCCACGGCGTGGAGATGAGCTCTCCCTCTCTCTGGATGCCCCCGCCCTGTAACACAAGCACAAACAAGCGCTCGGTGCTCCCTGAGTCACAGCCTCAGCCCACTGCTCCTTCAGGCTGATGTCACTGCATCCGCACTTCCCCAGCTCTCCCAGAACTCTGTCTGCCTCTGATGATGACAGCTAATGGAGGCAGAAATTAGAATGTCCAGATCTTGAAGAGGAGGCAAGAATGGCCTTATTACTCTGGATGTGCTCTCCACAAATGCCCTTAATCCAAAACAGAGATGCTGAAGCCTAAGACTTATTATTTTATTAAAACAAGCATAGGCAGATGGTATTTAGTGCACTGGTACTAAATGCTGCTAATTGCTAATGTAGTAGCATTGCTAATCCCTAATCTTGTTTCTGAGTGGGAAAGAGTTGACCCAAGACCCCATTTGTCTTCCTTGCTTCTGTGATTAGGGCTTATCAAATAGGCAATGCCAAAGCTTAGGATGGTATGAAATGCCTTAATGCTCTAATTGGGTCAGTTATAGGACTTGGAAATCAGAGGTCAGTGCTATCAGTGAAAGCAACGCAATGGGTTTGCAATGCTTGTCATGAAAACTTTGCTGCATGTAAATATGTGCCTTAACTACAGAAGCATTCAAGGTTTTAGCTACACAAACTATCTAAAGTAGAATACTGCAAATTCACTTTTCTCTTTGTGCAAATGCTCTAAGCAGTACTGTAGTACTTTTCCTCTTGCAAAAGTAATAAACATAACACATCATCAAAATCTCAGAAGAGAAGTTGCTGGATTATCCATGTGACATAATCCCCCTCATAAATATAATCTTGAATTTACATTAGGGGTTTTTTTTACTTTTTCTGATTTAACTGAAAGATTGTTCCAGAATCGCATGAGTTATATTTAATACTCATTATTAAGTAATTATTAATTAAATATCATTAATTACTAAGATTTAATAGAAAATATCTAAATTTCTAGACAACATTTATTTGTGGCCAATTTATGCCTATTTACTCTGACATCAGCATTTGCCTTCACTTTGAATGCCTCTTGTTCCCTTGATTTTATCTCCCTATTATCCTGGATCACTACCACATCTCTTCCCTGGCTTTGTTTGGGTAAGGTTTGGTGAGCCAAACAGCCTCAGTTCGTTTAGTTTTGGGGTTTATTTATTTGTTTAGTCTCATTACTGGCACCACCATCTTTCCTCACTCTTCCTATTGTACCACTATCCTTCCTGCTCTATGCCTATCCATATATATTTGGGGTTTTCCCCTGCTCTTCCAGCTCTAACTTCCCTCTATTGTTTCCTGTCTTTATTCTGCTTACATTACAGACCCCACTTCTAGGTCTCATTTCATTTCCCACCCATCCAGTTTCTCAGATTTCCTTTATGATTCACCTGGCTCTCGTGCATGCAGGGGAAGCACAGATGCTTTATTCACCACTACACCTGATGTTCACTGGAGACAACTGCACGGTGAGGAGAATTCAGCAGGGACACATCACTCCTGCCATATGTTACAGCTACAGGTGGAAGCATTTGTGTCCCTGGATCCCAGCCCACCTTTTGCAAGGCTGGAACCATGAAAATAGCAGCTCCTTTTGACGAGAACAGAAGTTTTGGGAGGCGAGGTCTCGAGCTCAGGTTGGGTTCAGCAGCCCAGGGAAAGCCCCTTTCCAGCAGATGGTAACAGAGCCAGCCCAGCCAGGTGGGGCCCTTGGCTGGTGAGAGCCACGTGCCTCTCACCCCTCTGTGCCAAAGGTGTTGCCACGTGGTGACGAAGCAAACTGAGCATAAGTGACTCCACACTTACCCTCGCAGTGAAGTCCACGGCAGCACCCCGATTTAACAGCAACGTGGCTACATTGATATTCCCATAGTGAGCAGCTATGTGGAGGGGAGTGAACCCACTCTGCAAAAAAACAAAACAAAACACAACCAATAGATACTTAAAAATTAAATATCGCACTAGTACTCCATAATTCGTGGCACATTCACTGACAAAAGCTAGTAATAGGAGCCTGCTGCAAGTCACCACTCCAATTCTGTACTAGTTTTCACTCACTGATGTTTATTTATAGTATCTCAGAGAATCTAAATAAAATCACATTGCTATGCAGGAGGGAAAAAAATTAACATAATTATTCTAGAAGAAAAGAAGTTGAATAAAACTTTCAGTTATTCCAGGAAAACAGCAGCAAAACATTTGAGTATTAAAGCAATGATCTGACTTTTATAAGAAATTAGCTTCTAACTAGAAATACATAGTTATTGGTACTATGTCAATCCTGCAAGTGAAATCTCTTAGAGATTCTTTGCAGTTCAAATACAAGTCATTTAATGATATTTTCTAACTGATTTTTATAAATTCAAAGTAGATGCAAATGAAAATAACATCAAAGACTATTTTAAATTATTAATATTTTTTTTCCAAGGGTTAGCACCATAAAGATCAGTCTCCCACTGTGGGCAATCACACTGGGTTATGTTCAGACAGCACGAGTTACTACCCTAATTAAAAGATGTCTTACTGATAAAATTACTTTAGCAACTGATTTTCATATTTAAGAAGTTTTACTTCCTATTAAAATAATGCTAAAACATGCAGCAATTCCATCAGTCCTGCAAAGTATGAAACCTTATGGGAACTAGATGCAATTCTAAATTGTTAGCAAGCCATGCTAGCTGCCACTGCCTTGCTTTTGGGAGCTTTGCAGCTATAAAACCACTCTCAGATCATTCTATTTGCTGACACCATCAAGGTAAGTGTCATGCAGAAGCCTAGAATCAGACCTGGATGCACAACATGACAGGGTTGTCTGCAGCTCTTAAAATATCTGATAAACACATGCTCCATGAGAATCCCTGAAAACTCCATCTCACGTAATACGGCCCTTTTATGATGGCAAGTCAGTTCCCAAGAATGCTTCACTCTTACTTTTAAACCCTAGTTTCAGCTGCAGAAAGCCCTGGTCTCTAAACTACAGTCTTCTCTAGCACATGCTACTTCATTTCATCTAAAGCAGGTGTCTATCCTATAGTATGCAATGCAGACAGGAGGGAGAAATGATGCAGCAGCACTAAGTCATGGAGGAGTGATGATGCATATATATATTTATATATACCTCTGTTGTTCTATTCACCATCATCTAGGTTAACACATTTGGAAGCAAAGAGGGGGAAAAAATGAACGGTTAGTCCACCACTGGTGACATGGATGCGGAAAGCTTCATGACGGCTGTGTGGCATGGCAGCTCGGATGGCAGCACGCCCAGCACACACGGGAAGCTCCACAGGGTGGAAGCCAAATGAGCGAGTACTTTGAGTGCTTAATTGTGACATGTTTACCAAAGTTCTCCAAGCAGCAATTGCACAGACAACTGATCAAATGACTTCACTGTACAGAACCTACGGCTCACCACCGCTTTCAGGAGTGGCTTTCATTTCCAAGAGTATAATTCAAATAATATTTTGTTTATTGTTTTCCATTTGCAAGGTTTCTACAAGAGAAATTAACCCTGATTTAAACAGAAAGGGAATGGGGGAGAAAGAGGCAAAGGAGGCAAATCAAACGCTGTTCTTTATCAGGTGTTGGAGGAGAAAGCTCTGTGTAACTGCAGCAAAACAGTTCACACAGAGGGAGATCTCCCCTGGATGTGGCCAGCACCTGATGGCACCAACCCTCCTTGCTCTTCCCAACTGACCTTTGACTCCACGTCAGCATTGTGGTCGTTCTGCAGGAGCAGAGCCGCTGCCTTGGTGTCGTCCTTGCGAGCTGCGATGTGAAGGGCAGGAAGGCGGACTTTTCCCTTCGTGTCATTTTCCAGCAGCAGGGAAACCACCTGGTCATGGCCTTGCTGCAAAGCTACTGCCAAAGGTGTGAAACCATCCTGCAACACACAACGGGAACCATCAAGGCCTGCTCCAAACCTTCCACAGGGTGGGAAGGGGAAACGAAGAGATCTCAGCGTTACGAACAGAGCTGGCCCACATTCAACCAAATGCAACTCGGTGCAAGTTAAAAGTACCCTGCAATGACTCTGAAATTGGAGTAAAGTGCTGGTGAACGAGGTTCCAAACACTCAAAACACCTTTTTGGCACTCCAGACACAACATAAAATTATAAGACACAAATGACTGAGGCACGAGGAAAAAAAAAAATCATCAAATTACTCACAAATTTACAGTTAATTATACAGATACTTATTTATGTAAGTGCTTAATTATATAAAAAGGTATAAAAAGCTGGAATATTAAAATTACAATTGCTAATGATGTCTCAATAGTAAATTATCATCCATTCCTTACAGATTATAATCTACATTTTTATGATTATTTAAAAAAACCCCAAACAACTAAACAAACCAAAATAAACAAAACACTTGAGCTCTATCCTCTAACATATTTTATATGTGGATTTAAAATATAATAATTGATCGAGAATACCACATTCTCCTAATTCTACTACAATTTCCCTTTATGAAAATTTATATAATTTGACAGATAATCCTCTTACAAAGAGCAGTTATTTCCTTTCAGATTTGCTAATAACCAGATTGGTAGAGAAAAATAAACCTGAAAAAAAGAACAGATTTATTTATTTAACAGATTTTAGAGCAGATTCCTCAAACACATAAAGAGTACAGTCTGGGATTTATAATTTTATGTTTTCATTTTAATTTTATCTTATGGATTCTTAGAAAACTAAAGAATGAAGGAGTTGTCATTTACATTCTGCTCCATCCCAAACATCTGTCATTGCAACCCAGGAGCAATTATCTTTGCCCAAGATAATACCCATAAATCACTCAAAAAATCACAAACTACTTGGGTTATTTATTTATTCAATTTGTCTCCTGATGAATATATCCAAAGCCTGTATCACCAAACCTCATTGCAGCTTAGCAAGCACACATGTTCTTTCACTTTTCAACTACTGCTATCCTGGTGAAACTGTGTAACTGTGAAATGAAAGTGCAGCAGTTGCAGAGAAAAAGGTAGATCCTCACTCAACAGTTCATAGTTGAGGTGTTCACTTTTTAACTTTTGGAATGGAAAGTAATGTTTTCAATGTGGAATTTCTCTCTCTAGCTTCAAAACAAAGAACACCTCAATCTAGGATGAGAAACAGGAGGGGTCCTGAAAAAGACCTTGTCCAAAGTTTTTGAAGGGAGGAAAATCACTGAAATTCCTGGATCCTAAGAAGCAATTTCCACCACACCCTCCCCAGCCCTTGAGGAGTTTCATGCTCATTTAACCAGGTTTCCCTGCTGCCTGCAGCTCCCCATCCTCCAGCAGCAAGGGCAGGGCATTGGGCTGCAGTCCTGGGGTGAAACAGCTACAGGGGTATGGGGTGTGAAAGGTGCTCTGCAGCCCTGAAGGGCAAAAAACCTTCCTGACCATCCCCACGAGCGAGCTCTGGCAATATTGCTCTACTGTACAAGCAGGAATGGGGGCCCCTGCCTGGAGAAACCCTGGAGACTTTGGCTCCCTGTTCCATTTACACATCCAAAAATTCAGCCACTTCACAGAGGAGTGATGTAGACACCCACATCTTTTCTTGTAGGGAAAGAGAACTGACTATTTTCCTTTAATTAAATTAAAATATCATGATTGAACAGTTACTTTTAAAGAATATTTAGCTAAGTGGCAATCCTTTATGGATTTTTTTGCACATAGAATGATAAAGAGAAATCAGATTTATAAGAAAACTTGGACCAAGAAAAAATAAGAAAGAACCCATAAGTAACTATCTCGAACAAGGAAGGCAATAAAGGTACCACTGTTTTGTAGTCTGCTATCTTCAAAGGAATTCTCCATGGATAAAATTAGATTGCACCTTATCATCAAGCTGAGATGGAAAAAAGCTCAACCTAAACTGACATACAATGCTCAAGGGAAAAACAATACCAAAAAAAATACCCCTCCAAAATTTTTTTTTTAAATCTCTTTTCAGAAAATCATATAGTCGCAAGAGTATTTTCAGAATTCAGATCCCATTGCACATCTCTAGAAGTTCTGTGTCTTCTTTCTTTCCAAGTTTTTACAAAGAAATAGAAATTAGTGCTCTGAAAACTGATTTTCAACAATTTTCCAGATGTAAAGTATTTTATTTTGGTATTTCTTGACTTTCATATCCTTGAGCATTTCCAGAAAGTGGTTCTGATGCACACTTCTAGTTACAACTAAATTTTAGTGACTTTGGAAACACTGTTTTGATGCATTCATTAGTGATTCATTTTTCACAGTGGAATAAGGACTAAGATTTCCTTTCTACACCATCATACAGTGATACTATGAGGTAAAGTGGCAAGAAACTAATTGTGCATTTTGTATTTTTCAAAAACTAGGCCATTTTCAAATAAGCATTATTTCCTTCATGGAAACAGTACTGGAAGAGCAATTAGAATTCAATGAATATTAAAGAGAGCACATACTGAAGTACCTTTCTATATTTTGGTAGCAAAATCTTGGTAATAGGACAACTGAAAATTCACCAGATTCAACACTTTCTCAATGCCATACATTTACAAATATTAATTATTAATATTTTACAAATATTATATATTATTGCAATATTATATATTAATTATTAATTCATTTACAAATATTAATTACTTATTTGTTATTTATTTTCCTCACAGGCTTATTTGAGTTAGAATTAATATTTGTTATTTGAGTTACAATTGCTTTTTAAAGAAAGAAATATAAAGTGTTCTTCTAGAAAGACAACAGAACACCTTCAAGGATGGATCCTGCATCTTTCTGTCAGCTTGAAATTCTCCCTGCAGCACCATGTGGGGTAACTGGGTGCAATAGAGAGGGTACCAACACAGTAATGAAGCAGTTCAGGAAATGCTCCAAGCCCCAAGTAACCCTGGGTTTTATCTGATATCCCAGGGCTGGTCCAAAGCACAGGTGAATAGTTGTTCTTGCCTTATGGTTGCCGCCCTTCTCACTGCTCACTATTTTTAATAAAAGCACAGAGAACTTTTATATTAGACACACAGCTTCCCTGTGTGAGCACTTAACCTGAAAGATTAGCAGTTATGACTAAGAACACATCTATATTTAGAACTGTCTCTGGTTAAAGTAATTTTTTTTTATTTTAGAAATGGCAGGAGATAGTTTAAATTGCTGAAAAGCCCATAACTCTATTCATTAGCACACTTCACAGAGACAGCTTTTTATTCATCTTTAATTTTGTATTTGAAAGACTAGTTTGATATAAGCTGGCAGAAATCACTGCTGAAACACATTTTGCTTTGTTCGTAAAGTGTCAAATTCAAACTTTTACCTCTGTGGCAAGGCTTTGACTGGCACCATTGTCAAGAAGAAACTTAACAACCTCCAGGTGGTTTTCTTGGGCTGCCATATACAATGGAGTGAAGCCATTCTGAAATATGAAAACAACAGTGTAAACACCCCACAAACATTTTAAACGTAAAACAAATCTGCCAAATGAGGGAAGATTAGGTGAAAAGGGAAAAAACTGTTTGCTCACAGATAAGTTAATGGCATGATTTACACTGGCTTAAGTGGAGATGGGAGAAGGGTAATATTATTTAAAAGGACACAGAATCTTTCAGCTGACCAGATACAATTCCCAGAGCTAAGCGAGAACAATTCCTTTCACATCTGCTGTGAAGTTAAACTAAAAATCCATCTGGACAGATGATTTGGTGGCAATGAGTTTTGATTCCTGATAAATACAGCCACAGCATTGGAAATGTAAAACGAGACAGGGAAATACAATACAAGTCTGAGGCAAAAGCAAGAGCAATGACTCTTCAGAGTAATCGACTTTTTTTTCCTCTTCTTTCCATTAGCTTTGTCTTCTCTTTCACTTGTGCCAGCTACTTCTGTCTTCCATCTCCTCAAAGAGCTGCCTTCTGGGCACACTCTGCTTGTGGGCATTGAGCTACTTCATATTTCGGGCACCAGGAGATGTGAGGATCATTGGTTCTCAGCAGTTTGAGACAGAGGTTTATCAGTGTTTCCAACCACATTAGAGCATCTCTCAAATTATGCTTAAGTGACTGATTTCAATCAGTGCAATACAAGTATTAGAGGCTGCAGAGTTTAACTCACTCTTTGGTGAATGTCTTTCTCTTACAGTCAATGGCTTTTGTCTTTTTGTTAATCATGAACAGGTCACAGCCTGCCAGAAATTGAATTTTTTGGGATTAATATTAAAGCAATGCATTTTCCACCTTTTGTTCTGAGAATTTCTAAAATCTCTGCTACAATTACACAGGACACTGACCCAGATTTTGCAGAAAACCAATGGGGCTGAAAACAGATGAGCTGAGAGGAGTTTGGCCATATGCTTACATCAAAGGAAAAACATCAACATTCCGGGCTCTGGAGAGATGTGGAGGGAGGCCCCAGCCCCAGAGCTATGGCAGTGAAATTGGGCTGAGCTGTAGCAGTGGAACAGCTGAGAGACACCTGACTGTGACAGCAGCGGGGCAGAGGGGCAGGGCACACGTCCAGCACCGAGCACAGGTGACCCAAGGCCAAGCACGCGGTCGCGCTGGCAGCGGGGACAAAGAGGAGGTGGCAACAAAGGACAGTTGGAGAGGAAATGGATGTTTGATCCAAGAGGAGCTTTGCCACCAGCAAGGCACGGAGCAGCTGTGAAGCCACATGTTTACAAGGCCTGCACAGGCGGCAGGGCCTGCTGCTGTTCCAGCGTTTGATATTCTGGTCTCTGTTCAGGAGAGCACTGCTGCAGGCACAGAGCAGGCGCTGAAGGGCTCACAGAGCCCAAAAAACCCAAAGTTAGAAATGTGTTACTGCACTCTCCAGAAGAGAGGTTCAACAGTTCAGTTACCTTACAGCCAAAATTCTTCTTAACTACAAAACAGAGAAGCCAGGAAGCTCTTCTTAAGGTACCTCATACATCACACTACAAGTTATTCCAGTGAACAGCAGTCTGCTATTTGTCCCTATCATTTCATGGCATATTCTGTATCTATTTAATAACTCACCTGGAAACAAGGATTAATTTTTTAGTTTCAAACATTTGCAATTAGAAAGGAAGCAGGAAACACTACCAAATTTTTAGTTTTATGAAAAATTAATAGGCAAAAATTCTCAAACCTAAATATTATTAGCATTTGGAGACAGAACAGAACCTTTTCTCCTGTGTTAAGTTTTTGTAAAGTTTTAAATATCTTTCCATCCCATAATTTGCATTTGCTTCTCTCTCTAAAAGGGGGCTGGAATGCCCAGACAGCCACAAATCTGAAAAAGACATTTTGTCTTGAACAGTAATAAATAACCCTTAGAAGAGGTGTAAAATTCAGCCCCGAACAAATTTATGGCTTGTTTTTTGAATTTTTTTTACAGACAGGAAGATTTGGTTAAAGAAGGCCTAACACTGGGACTGTAAGCAAGGAAAGAGGAGGCAAAGCTCAAGTGAAGCTCAGTACCACAAACCAAGCTGGTCCAGGGCAGTTTGGTAACAGAAAGCACCAGGGACCTCCTCCAAAGCTGAATCCCAGCTGGGCTGTCTGCCTGGTATTGATGTGGAATGGCCAATAGAGAGATGTGTTACATGGGTGTTCCAAGTAAAGACATCAAAGGCCTCCATCATGGGGTGGAGGAGAAACAAATCTTTAATTCTGGTATGTTAGCAAAGTAAGAGTAACATGTGGCAAAACCTTAGGGTGGATAGACAATGCAGTTATATAAGATGTTTACAATCTCAGATTATTTTTAGTTTCAGGGCTTGTGCTGGTGAATACAGAAGTTCTCAAACACAAGCAGAAAAGATCCTATCAATCCCATCTTAATTTCTTTAACAGGAAAACCATGGCAAATATTTCTGCTTTGTTTTACTTCTTAACAGGAATGGGAGATTTTACCTAAAAATACTTTATGTTGTTCTCTAAGTTATATGGTTCCTGGAACCAAATAGTGCTGTATCAAGCTAGTATAAAAGAATAAGAAAGAAGAACTAAGTAATTTATTTCTTTTGTTCAGGTGAAAAAAATACAAAATATAGACCACAAATAACTAACACTCTTGAAATAGATCCTGTTAAGCATTTTGTTACTGTTACTTGATAGATCAATAAAAAACCCCATCCTCCTTCTTTAAAATGTAATTTTTTTAACAAACTTTTATTTTCAAGCCCACATCTTCATAACACAGAAAAATGGTAATCCTGGGCCAGATGAGAAGACTGTCTCTACTCTGACACTGCCTGCCAGCCCCTGAACAGGGAGAGCAGGAATGGGATGGCATGCAGGACACTGCTGGCACAGCCACATGACTTTCAACAATCTGAAGTTTATGCATTTTTTGAGCCAGAGTTTTTCTATTTTGTTTTACTGCTTTGCTTGTAGCACCAGCACTGTTTTCTCTTGTTTCAGATTCTCTATAATTGACCTAAACATTTATTCAAAGGACTTGAACCAAACTTACAAACTCTGTATATGCCTGCAGTACCTCTGTGTGCAAGGAAAGGGGATGGGCTCAAGTAAGCCTGAGACAGTGAATTATGTGAAACTGGATCCCTTTGAACACATTCTCTCCCAGTCTCCTGTTCTATCCATGCCTCTTCCAGCTCTAGCAAGTAGCAGCTCGTAGGACACTCCTAGGGCAGATCTGAGGTTGATCTCACTGACTAACAACCCTATTTTCAAGAGCCAACATTAACACAGTAAGATCTACCAAATGTATTTGCTAATACCAGAGTTTCTAAGAGAAGAACAATTTTAATGTCAGCAAAGCTGTTGGTAGCAGCAAGCAGGGACATATGGCTTTACCTGAGACTGTGCATTGACATTGGCCCGATTTGTAACCAACACTTTGACGACTTCTGCTTGTCCAGCGAGGGATGCTATGTGCAATGCTGTGTTTCCTTTCTGGAATTAGAGATGGTGACATTTGAAAGGAGTACAAAAGCTGAGCCTGAATACATAACAAAACAATCAAGAACATCTTCCACTTTAGAATACAGTATTTCTTGCTGAATACTTCTAATGGTTGTGTTATTCTAGAAGACATAGCCTGGACAGAAACCAAAGCAGGAATACAGTTTGTTTGGTAAATTTCCTCCCTAGCAATCTGTGACATTTACTATCATCTACTATCATACATAACTGTTTCTATTAAACACTTATTGAGACACTCCCCCACCCCCAGCAGTGGAAAATGGGCAATTACTGCTGCAGCAGGCTGTAATCACTTGGCCAACACCTCGTGCCCAGGCCACCAGTGTGAACAAGGGAACAACCAGATAGGCCTGACTGACCTTTGTGGCTGCATCCACACTGGCACCTCGCTGGATCAGCTCAGAGACAACTTCTACATGCCCTTCTTTGGAAGCGAGATGGAGAGCATTCAATCCGTTCTGATTTAAAGAAAGGGAGGAGAAAAAGAAAAGCAATGAGAAGGATTACCAAGTGTTTTCCAGCTTACCAAGCACATGAGGGGACAAATTATTCCTATCCCACCTAGAGGACTGCTTACAAAAACTACACTTAGGTAAACTTTACAAGAATTAGATTATAAGGACAGAGTAAGAATTAAATGAAGATATACTGGCTCTGGGGTCTTGAATTCTGTATGCTTGTTCCATGATCTAATGCAATACAAATGGAATGAAAATAAGGTAGCACATTCTCCAAGTGCAAGTGAAATGGTGTCTGGGTAAAGGGTTGAAAAATAAAAAAAATTAATTGGATAAGATATGTAAACATGCTTCATCAAAACACAAGTAAGTTATTTTTGACATGAAGTGCAAATATAATGAGAAATCTGAGAAACGGCAACAAAGGTATTTATCCAGAAAATTTGACCAAAATATTCTTCAACCTGATTTGAAATGTTGATGTCCACTCCATTTTTTAAGTAGTCAAGAGCCTTTTCCAAGTTGCCAGCTCGAGCTGCTCTCAGGTAACTTGCATTTGTGTCAGACTACGAGAAAAAAAGAGAACTCCAATTAGAAATTATAGCACAGTATAAGAACACATTTCGATAGCAAAGAAATTATTAATGACACGGCATATTGTACATCCACTTAACTAGACATGAAAGGATCCCAAACCACCTTTTCAAATGTGGGTCAAACCCCGAGCAGGCAGCAGGAGGCCTGACTTCACACATGAAGATGAATTATGGAGCACTGTCTCACACGCAAGGGCGGCGGCCAGGGACACGTCTGGCAGCCAGTGTGGCACAGCCAGGGGAAGCTCAGCACTGCAGGGAAACCACACCACTCTTTTCAAAGGTGCCACACCACTTGCAATGTCCAAGCTGAACACAGCCAACCAGTACCACAAGAACTAATCTGAGAGATTTAAAAAAAAAAAAAAAAAAAAAAAAAAAAAAAACAAAAAAAAAAAAAAAAAAAAAAAAAAAAAAAAAAAAAAAAAAAAAAACCAAACAAACACACCAACCAAAAAAAACCCCACCAAAATACTCAACCTTGAAGGATTGGGTTGGTGGAATTAAAAACCCCATGGTTCTACAAATGAGTACCTTTTAAAATCTCCTGTGTGCTAACATTTTGGTTTATTTTCTCCATTCTCCTTTATTTTATGGCACATTTTATTGACAATGCCTGTCCACATTCAGTGAAGAAGCCAGAAATCTCTAGGTACAGGGCCATTATATAAACTTAATTTTCCTTTTTTTCAGACCTTGCATTAAAGGTAGCTACGCAAATTTACTTTATGATGAATTCAGCTTGAACGTAAGGACAGCAGAAATGTTGGTTAAGTCATGACAGAATCACTGAGAGCGAGTCCCATCCCCAGAGGGTTTTAACAAGTTATGCAAATATCCAGGGAGGACAGTTTGGATAATGCTGATTCTGCCTTGGAGCAAATGCAATGAACTGGGTTAGCTTTCAAGAGGGACAAATCACACAGTCTTTGATTTTATGCCACAGCCTTCCCTGGCATCTTGGGCAGTCAATGTATTTTTTTTTTTTGCCCTCTTCTAGACTGGTAAAGCAGGAATTGTCTGTGTTCTTTTACTCTCAGCATCATTTCATCCCAGGCTTACACCACTGCAGATACCAGGGCATTGAGATGTTTTAACATTTTGAAACAGTGCAACAACTACTTTTAGACTAAACAATAAAGGCAGTTAGTGCTAAGAGAAATACAAAACACCCTGGCACCAAACCTCAGTTACTTATATGTTGCTCAAATAATTTTTTTTTAATCCCAAATTTCTGGATTTGCTATAGAGTTTTCTCCTCTCCTGTCAACACAGCCCCTGCAAGCTGGATGTTGCGTTCAAGCATTGCTCCAAGGCCATCAGAAGCCACCTTCATGTGCAGGATGAAGCAATCTTGGGCATGACAACAGCAAAATGATAAGTGAGTAGTGCTTTTCTCCTTGTACCCATACAAGCTACAAGACCATTTTACCAGTACTTCCAATAAAACAAGCTCTCCCTTCTAAGGAGAAAACCATTACTCATGAACTCCTCATTTTCTCCCGAGTTTTGCACACTTTGCATTTCACTTTGCAGTGATAAGTCACCAGCTTACAGCCTTCCCTGCTCTTTATCAATTTTTTTCAAGCATGCCACACTGATTATTACAAACCAGCTTCTGCAATGCCCTTCCAACAGAACAGCCCCCCAACACTGGTGTTCAGTAAAGCTTTCTCAAAAACAAAGTGCTGCTGCAAAGTACACAGTCATAACTGTAACGACCACGGGAAGGAAAAGCTGCCTTGAGAGCTGCTTTGATTTGGGAGATCATCTGAGTTGTGCAATGCAGATTATTACAGGAGACAGGTCATATTCTCAGTGCTTAGCAACAGCAGTCACTGGGGTAAAAAAACAGGTCAGCATTTTATCAGCATTACTAAAGGTATGAGGGAGGACTCAATAGAGCGGGAGCCTTTTTGTCAGAGGGTAATGGCATCTCAGTTTGGCACAGTCAGCAGGGGGACCAGAATTAACATCAGCTGTTTACAGCTGCTCCTGGGTGGGGAAGGGATGTGCCAGAGCCGCTTGCTCTGGAAAATCAGATTCCGCCAGTCGCATTAACACACGCCAGGGAAGGAACACTGCTCCTCTGCAGGCACGTCCTAATCCATTTGCTCCAACAAAATGGAGGGGAGAGGCAAAAGGAGACATAAATAGTTGATAATCATATTAATTGCTAACTGCACTTAACACTGTGCAGGGAGAGCAATGCCTGTGTCTTTACAGACTTGGGCATGACTTTTGGACTCAAGGGTTCTGAAGGCTTAATGACTCTTGGAAGCACTCACTAACAGGAGGAAGGATAAAGTTCAAGTCACAGTCCCTGAGGCCATATAAAAGTGTCTCAAACCAAACTATCTCAGGTGCTGCTAAGTGACGCACTCCTGAAACCCCTCAAGCTAGCAGCATGTCCTCCTTTGCTAGTCATCCCTCAAAACTCACTCCAAAGCAGCTGGAGGTGTCCAGACACACCACTGACACTAGCAGCCAGTGGAGGTGGTGAGGTGCTGGGCCCAGCATCCCACTCACCTGTCAGCCTGGACCCTCAGTGCTCAGACAGCTCCCAGCACAAGGGCACTGCACTGCAGGAAAAGGAGCACTGACACGTGCAGGCACTGGGAAGCACCCAGAGCAGCTGCCTTTAACAGCATGCTGGGATAGCCCAAACCCTCCCTGGGTTCAGCTGGTCTGAGCTGGCACTTCCAGTTTCCACCTTACTGGTTTCCAGTTACCTGAATGTGAGCCAATGTGTGAAAGTGCACAAGCTGCCTTAGCACTCAGGGTGTAACACATCCCTGTGCTCTGAGAAAGAGGGAAAACATCTTTTTCTGATCTTGGCTGATGCTCCCAAGCCCTCAGATGGGGTTAGCTCACCTCTTCTGGGCCACCATGCACAGGAGCTTTGAGATTTGCACAGAGGGATAACAGACTGAGGGTGTACAATTGTGCAAGAATTTCAACAGGGTTTCTGGGAGTCTCTCCATCCATTTCCACCTCTACTACAAGCAGAAACAAGCAGTAACATTAGAGAGAAAACAGGGACAACCTTGTTGGAAACCAAAAGCAGTTTCAACCTCTCTAAAAGTAACACTGCCAGCTTCCACTTCCCCTACAAACTCAGGCATTACTTCAGACCTGCTCAGTCAGAGGAGAGACTTTCAAGTTTTTTTCTGCCTTATTAAGACATGTCACTTCCAAACCCAAGAGAACCAATGAACACTCTTCACCCAAAATGTAAGGAATTGATCAAAAACATCAATCCAAAACTTTTATATTTCTGAACCCAAAATTTCCCAACTTTACATTTGTATTTTAAGCCTAAATTTGCTGGGGTTTTTTTAATACCTCACTAGAGCAGAAAAATGTTATTTGCAAGAGTAGAAAAATGTTATTTGCAATTGGCACTGTTTTGTTTTAAAAAGAGCCTCTTGGGAGTCCCTGCTAGAGCCTGTAAATTGCATCAGTATTACAGAAAGAAAGCACCAGAGCCTAGGCTCAAATCAATGGAGGATTTTAAACATCAAAGGAGTGAAATAATAACGTTAATAATAACTTATCTGGATCACCATCATTCCTGGAAGCCCATGCCATAAACTGATAAAGGACCTGCTATATGAAAAGCATTAAAAACCACAGGAGGGGGAAAAGGATTTTGGGTTTCCAACCATTGCCCGGGACACCCACGTGCTCCTCTCTGTGGGCAATTCTCCATGTGCCCATTCCCACCTTCTACACTAGCTGGTACCTGAAAATAAGAACTCCACACAGAGAGAATAGACACAGACACTCTGTCTACAGGACATTCTCCCACCAGACCTAATACATTTATTCTTCCCTAATTACACCTCAGCATTCCTGAGAAGCATTCTAGATGCTTGCAGCCAGTTCAGATCCCTTTTTCTCTTTTTTTTTTTTTTTTTTTTTGTAATCAATCCCAATATGAAATGAAGATAAAAATTGGCTTTTGACTCTCCATGGTCTGGACAAATATCAAGAGAACAACAGACATGGGACACACATCGAAGCACCCTGAATCTCAGATGCTCTTGCAGTCAGCCACAAAGATTGCAGCCCTTCCTTGTCAGGCTGTATCCCCAAAACCTCTCCCTGTCCCTCTTGGGCTTCCTGTGGCTGCTATCTTTTCAAACTCTATATGCAGATTAAAATTAAAACCCAAGATTTTTACAAGTGTTTTAATTCTTGGAGAGACAAACTTCAGATCCTGTGCACAGCATTTAGTTCTGAAATGGCTATTCAGAGAATATTTAATAAACGGTGGATTTATGGGAGGAGCAGTACTGGTGAATGCATAATATCTGGCTTTTTCTTCACAGATGGTATGATTTCTCCCCTCTCTCTCCATGCTTCCTTGGAAGAAAAAGGGACTGTTTCTGGTTTTAAGAAATGTGCAAATTATTTGGGCAAATATGCTCAACTAATGAAGGCAGGTTTTATGCCATGTGTATTTCTTTTAGATTTGTGTATTTCCCTTTAACATACAATGCTATAAAAAATCCCTTCTCTAATGTACAGCAGGCTGATGAGCTTGCAGACTGCAGGCTGCCTGTAGCACACAACAGGTTTTCCAGTCTGGAGCTCATTTTCAACATTCATCCCAGGGACATCTCAGGAAAAGGCTGAGGCTGAGTAAGCTGTGCTGGCAGCAGCACTCAGTCTGCCAACCCTTCTTTATCTTATGGTCCCCTAGTCCTGCTATGAAGAGACTGTGGTACAGAGGGACCTGAGAACTGTTTCCCCATTTTGAGGAAAAGCTACATGAATTAAAACTATTTCTATTACAGCAAAGACTAACTCCTAAATCACTTGGATATTACCTTAAGCCTCCAGAAAATGCTGATGCTGACTCATGCTAGCAAATACATATTCACTCTCCTTCTTTAAGTGCTTCCAGTGAAGAGACTATTTATCATGGCTAAAGATAAAAACTATTAGCAAATTTTCACTGTCAGTCAGTCTGGGGTCTTGTCTGGCTTTTCCATGGCACTAGAGAACATCCCTTAAGAAAACATATTATTTCTCATAAGAGAACACATATTATTGAGTGAGCCCTCAAAAGTGCAAAGCCATTATTTTTAATGTGCACAGGCCTCCTCCCATACTTGGTGGTATTTTATTACACTCATCTCTCTTTCCTTTGTGTTCTGCTTACAGTGGCCTCTTTTTCAGATTAAAAATCCAGTCTTTTTTTTCACATTGGGAGCAGGGTTTTGTTTTTCACTCCATCTTTAACAGTAGCTGTTGTGAAGGGAAACCCCCAGCAGGTTCCCATTGTGCCAGAGCAGGATGCATTCTGGCTTGAGTCCCAACAAAAAGATGCTAACCATGCCTAACATTTGTTGTGGGGAGAGGCAATGACCTCATTTTAAGGGATGAACTTATGTTACTTCCATTTGGAAATGTGCTCAACAAAGAGAGTCTTTGCAGCAGCATGAGGTGACCTGAGGAAATGGATGATAACATTTTTGCTTATTTTGATAAGGGTGGGCTTACTGCAGCCATTGGCAATTTTTTTGCAGGAAGGCTTAACTCTGATGGGCACTAAGCATGACACCAGAAATTGGAGGACCTTACATTTCTTAGATTTTGCTCCTAGGCTAATTTAGAATTTTCTTCCATGCAAATGTGTTACCCCCACTTGGTAAGCAATGAAATTTTATTCCAAATAAACTACAGTGGCCAATTAACAACAGTGTCTGAACCATGTGAATAAACCAGTGACATCACTGTCAAGGGGAGACTCTTCATTCATCCTCCAAGAGGCCCTAATCCCTCCTATCTCTCTGCTACCTTTTAACTATGTCACTATTAAAAATTTTCAATTTATCTTCTTTATTAGAAAGGGGGCTGATTGCACTGGATGAATGATGTTCTCTGTGCAAACAAGTACTCAGCTTTACATACCATACTACCACGTGTTTTCTTCTGATAAGGATGTACCAGCCTGGGGCCAGCTGCTATCTGCAGTTGTGCTGTTAATTACCCTTCAGAGACACGCCTTTGAGATCACAGCCCCAAACACAACCTCAAGGCAACAGGAAAAGCTCCACTCCTAGTGCCTGACAATTCAGAGGACACATCTTTTGGCTAGAGAAGGCCAGATGTTTTGAATATGATTGCAAAAAGAGAAACAACATAATTACTAGTCAAAAACCCAACTAATCCCTCTAATTGTTTGCCCTATCACACCATTTAATCACCAACTTTCTTTGATCATATTATTGTATTGCGCATGATATAAAGAAGCCAAAGGCATGATGCTATTTGCAATGTCCCATGAAGGGCTCTGTTCCAACCAGGTGACTAGAGTATGTTTTCCACAGGTTAAAAACCACACTGGTATTAGGCTGTGTGAAACTTTCTTCTTGGTCACACTACTGGCGACTAAACTTCTTGTATTTCTGCAAAATGTGCATGTGAATCTACAACCAACTGCATTTTCAACAACTGAGGCTCCATCCCTGTACAGTGGTCAATCTTATCATGCTTGTAGAGAAAAATGAAACATTTCCTGAAAAATCACACATCTAAGGAGTTCAAAACAAAAGCAGAAAATGCTTTTTAGATGCAGGTCCTTCCTTCTAGAAACCTTTGGCCAAACTAGGAAAACATTCATGCAAACAAGCTTCTTTCCTTACTAGACCACAAGACAAAGTGCAGGTTTAGTAGAAACCATTTTCAAGATCCCCTGGAGCCTCCTCAGAGTCTGTCTTGGCAAAATGCTGAATGTGTGCCCTGTTCCCATGAAAAATGATCCACTTGGAGTGGAAGGCGGTTCAGAAGGACCCAGAGCCTGAGATGTCAAGGCTGGTACATCCAAGAACATTTCACAGCTTCCAGTAAAAAAGGTGTTTGTGACTGCCCTTAACAGGACAGAGAGGTCTAGAGCACCTTGTTTGCTTGCAGTACAAACACCCGCTGCGAAGCTGTGGTGCAGCCTTCTCACTGTTTAAGTTGCTTAGACTTTGTGCATGCAGCCTTCCTCACTCAATCCTGTGACTTGTGACACCACTAATCCCACCTAGGTGTCTTTAAATGCCTGAATGCCTGCTTCCTAAGGAAGCTCAAGCACGAGACAGAAAGAAAAAACAGTTGTTATTCTTTTGATTTTCTATGAATAGCAAAGGGAGTTGTGATTTCCAGGGCACAAAACACACAGAGTTATGGCAAACTCTTGCCTAACATCCACGTATAATATCTGTATTACGTTGAACATAACGTCCAAGTTGTAAATGCCCCTAAAGATGTCAACTCCAGATTCTTTACTTGCCAACATAGATACTCAACAAATACAGAATAACTTAATTGCAATTCTGAACAAAATTATGATCTGACAACCCAACCAAAATCATCTGAACTGAGATCACACCCGTCCCACAGTTCGGACAGGAGGTGAAGGTCTACATTATTTCCATAGGCTTTGCCAGTTTGCACAAAGTTTTGAGATTTTGAAGCACAGGTTTGATGTGCCAGCTTCACCTGAAGAATTTGTGAAAACTATTACTGGTATGAATGTATTAAATTAGTAACTGCAAAAGCAAGATGGAGGACTACAAAAATCAATGTACACCAGCAAAACACATGCAATTTTTCTAAATATGCACAAACAACAAATTAAAAGAATAACTTTAATGAGAAAGCAACAAAAAAAATCTATAAAAAAAGACCATAAAGGTCTTTAATAGTGACTTCTCAGCTAGCAGACTGCACTGGATGAAAAGGCAGATGACAAGGTAAATTGGGACATATCCTGTTGAAGACCCCAAGACCGGTATAATCCCTGGTTTCACCAGTGAATCGCTCTACTCCATTAGAAGTGACAACCAGGGTAAGAACCAGGCCCTTTGTGACCAACTCACATGTATAAGTAATGAAAAGGATCTGATGCATTAGAAGGCAAAAGATTTGGGCATTTCAAATTCAAGATTCATTCTCCAGGCTGAAGGTCTCAGCTGCTAGAAATTTATTTCAAACCCTGGGAAGAAACTCCTGAACCCATAATGACTCATCTCCCTCTCTTAAGTTTTCCTATCATACGTTTACAAGTGAAAAATACATCACTGGCTTTCATAACTGCTACCACAGTCACAAAGAGCCAGAGAAGGGCTGGATGTGCTTCGAGAGTTTCTTCTCATGTTTATGTTCACCTGAAAATAACAACTCTTATCTGTCAAGCTAGATGAGATGCCATTGATCTCCTCCCTGCTATTTTTCTCTCAGAAACTGACTAGCCAATGAGCAAGGAGATAATTTCAGCACATCTCAGGCCCAAGTTTAAAGCCACTTCTATGCTAAAGTAATTTTCTTCAGATCACTGCATGAATAACATCAGCCAGTCCACCTCCCCTTCTCTTTGTGCATCTCATTTTAGAATCAGGACCCAAAAAGGAGAGGAAAAGAATTCAGCAACTCTTGTCAAAACATTTTGTGAAGTGATTTTATTTGTCTGTATTTTCAGATATGGGGGTCAGGGGGGAATCATATAAATGTAATGAGATAATCCCGTTAATTTTAGGGGGAGAGATTTTATTCACTATAGAAATATTATGTAAATATGCTTCAATCAGATGTGGTGAAGTTAGTGGTAATAACATGGAGAAAAGCATGTCAGGGGAAGTGTCATGCACATAAATTTTCCCTAAAAATATTGTAGCAAATAAGCTATAGGAACTACAGAGAACCTACGTAATCTATTAAGAACTTTCAGTACCATGAATTCATAAGTTTCTACCTAATGCCTGCTTTTGAATTCAACTCTCATTTGAAACCAAATTGATTCTGCCTTGGAGCTTTGAAATTCTAACTATCATTAAACTGAAAGATTGTTTGATGATAACTGGTCAAGCCATTTCAGAGGTGGCAAAAATACATGCAGACACACACCAGTTTACACTGCAAGACTTGCAAACCCCACATACAATTACAATTTATGCCTTTTTAGGTTTAAAAGGCATTTGAATGGATAGTTTTAAAGCTATTTACTAGAGGTTTAATTTTCTGGGGGCGAGAGGGAGCATATTGTTTAGGATTGTTACAAGAATTACAAACCTTTATCAGTTTACGAGTGCCAATGCAAAGGTTTCCATAACAGGGATTAGGACCCCTATCATGAACAAAGAACCTCTTCCTTTGATCATCTGAACACCAAAGAACCCCTTCCTTTTACACATCTGAACACCTTATTGAAGAGCTTCTCTCTGGAGAGCTCCACATGGCTGATGTGACAGACAGAGAACCTGAAGGGCCAGTGGAAATTATCTAAAGAGCTTCTGAGTACTAGGAGGACTCATGAGGCAAGATTTGCAGAACACTCATAAACTTGCTACTGGTGAGTTCTGCAGGGCCAGTTAGAGATGTCACGTAAGGTCTGTCATAGCAGTTCACCTTAGGAGAGCCTGTAACATTTCCAGAACTGGCTGTCCTGACGCCTCTTTGTAGATCTGCTGTGAAATAGATAGACCCTGGTACAGTGAACTAAGAAACCAAAGGATTCAAACAGCCTCCTAGAGCCAAAGGCTGGCTGAGGTAATTTGGTGGTTCAGGAGGAAAAATACCTACCTAGCAATTCCCAAACTCATGAGGGCAATTTCACACAGGAGAGTTAACAGTCCTCCAATGCAGGAGCTGAGCAACCTGCCAGGAAACAATTTTCATCTTGGCCTGGAGATGCATGAGACCTACTGGGGAATACCATCAGGGAATACTTAAGGCTGTGCTGGCTTAGCCACGTCCTTCTACAGGAGCTGCAGTTCCCTGCTGACCACAACCTGCCGTAGCTTGTTTTCCATTTGAGTCTGCTGTTGTGGCTGACCCAGTAGCTCCAGGCCCACTTTGTATCCCACCACACCTCTGTAAACCACAAAGGCAATGCAGAGCAAGCCAGAGCAGGTGTTACTGCTAGAAACACGGAGGAGAACGTGCCCCCCTTTCTCTCAGGCGTGGTGCCATGGATGTGGCCTGCAGGGATCTGTGGGGCTGGGCACAGGAGAGCCCCCAGCCTCCACACCTCCCTGCACTCCCTTTCCCCTCCTCTGCCATGATTCCACACCAGCATTCACTGCTGTGAATCTGTGCAGCAGCATGGAAAGTTCTGTCACTGTGTTTGTTGAGGCTGTCTGGATGAAATGTATTCAGTGGGGTGTGCAGCAAATGTAAATTAGTTTATGAGTGTTTTGTTCCTCCCGACATGTGTTCTGGGTTTGAGGACGAGCTCAGATTCCAACAGGGAAAGTGCTTTTTCCAGCCCAAGCACCAAAATCTGTGAGCAAAAATCAGAGCCCTGCATCTGTTATCTAAATTTTAAACACTAGTTTAAAATCCTTAAGTCCTGTCCTAACTTTCAATACAAAATTCTGTTCTAAAGCAGGAGGAGGAATCTAAATCACTACTGGGGCATGGGCAGGACCAGCACTTACAGATACAAACAGGTTGAAAACAGTGACAGTGAGAACAATCTTAGCTGTATGGGATCTTTGAGATCAACACAGGGAGAAAGAAAACACAGAGTTCAGTTTCATTCTGAGAGAAAATTACCAAATATACAGCTAAATCACTGCAGATCAGGTGATGCCATTTTTACACAGTGACTTTTCAGTTACAGACCTGAACTAGCATTTTTCTGGATTTCAAAGCCATTATGCACTAGAGAGCCAGGATTTGGCAGAACCACCACCCAAGGAATTGAGTATCTCAGAAGGAGCTTCAATTTTTGAACAAAAATACAAACAGCAGAACTATTTTAATATTTTACCTCACCTTAACCAGACTTGCTAATTTATTTTAATCTAAAAATTATCACTTCCTCTTAGCATCAGAATAAAGTATGTTTGAAAAACACCTAGCAGTTTAATCAAATACAATGGCATAATACTAATGAATTAAAACTTTCCAAACTGGCCAAAAAGACTTTACTCCTACTATATTTAACAGACACAGATTTAGAACTTGTTTTTAGGGCTACCAGTAAAGTGAAGATCAGTTTATTACAGAAATAAGGTACAACCAACCATACCAGCCCTGTACAGTGCATCTCCCCTAGCATTTGATGATAGAATGGGCCATTACTGTACAACATTAGAGTATCACTCCAGAGCAGCAAATCTACAGCATAAACACGCAGTGAAGTAGTGCTTGTTTCTCTCTTGCATCTCAGATATGCAGGGCAGCCCATCTAAGATTTATGTAAGGAAAGAAAACAAAACTTATCCTAAAGATCAGCAAGCAAAAGCTTACTGAACACATACACACTCTGTCCCTTCTCCACTGCTAAACTCCATTTCCAATGCTGCTACACCTTCCCCAAACAACGTATAAACGAGCAGAAATAGCAGTTTCCACACAGCTTGTAGCAAACCCCTGTAAAGCAAGAGTAAATACCATTCTGGTGCAGCAGAGAGGGGCAGAGCATCCTGCAGACCAGCACATTGCCAGCGCCAGGGCCGAGGGCAGCGCGACACGCAGCTCGCTCCGCTCTCCCAACTGTTGCACACAGAAGCTGGAGGGACTGTGCCTGTCAGGTCCCTGTGCTGCTGAGGCTCATATAAAGCATCAGCAAAGATGTTTATCACCATGAAAATGGATACTATTGTGCTAAAATACACAGGAGAGAGTAAATAAAATTCTTGGGACTGAACAACAGAGAGTTTAATCAGGTACCATAAAACATCTGAATAACAAGAGCTTGTCTTACAAAAAAATTACTTCACAAAAAAAAATAAAATATCCCCAGTAAATGTTTTTCACAGTTTTGAAGTTACTGGTGGAAATAAGCTTATGGAAAGAGCATCTTCACTAGAAAACAACCAAAGTTTTCAAAGATGCTTTTTAGCAGAGAACAACATCCAGTCCTGTGCTGACGAGTAAACAACACCACACACATTTAAGAGAACTCACTGCAGTATTTTTTCAGAGCACAAAGCTATTGCTGACACAGAAATTAGGTAGTAAACGGCTGTGCTCTGGCATCAGTAGCATCTCTAACTAAAAAAATATTGCTGCTAATTGATGTTTCCACAAAGCTTGGCACACATCAGTACTAAAAAAACAAATCCACTTTGCTGGGAACCTGTTTTCATTTTTTAAATTCTGCCGTAAAGTAGCCTAGAGAACTGTTTTGGATTTGTGGTTTTTAACTGATGTGAATAACCCACGCTATTGAAGACCCTCTGAACATAGTTCGTGGAGTGCAGGGATGTTCTTTCACAGCAGCTTCCTCACTGGAGGAATTTTTACATCCCAGAGGGAGCACCTTGAAGGTCACTGGGACTCTCTCTTGGAGTAAGAGTGATACGGTTGCCTCCTTACAGGGCACTACTAGCACACTACTAGCACTACTGCTGGCTCCTCTGGAAGTTTAATTGACCTGTGGACTGCCAGCAGAAGAAGTGTGTTATTTGAAAAATACACCTTAAAAGCAAAGACTTTTTTTCTAAATATACAAGACTGCATATTTAAAATACTAAAATACTTCAATTGTTACCAATATCTGTGTTACTTAAGGCCCTGAACACAGAACACAATGTTACATGTTTGTGTAATTTTAACCAAAGTCTTCTACAGAGTGTCCTGAACACAATGTAGCCACGGGCAAGACAGAACAAATAATTGCAATATTCTATTTGACTACCACCTCAGCCTATACCGTAATCCAGCCATCAGAAAACAAAACACACCAAACAATCTGAAACGTACCTCTTCCTACATCCAGCTTTGCCTCAAACAACCAAAGACTTAAAACACTAATACAAGTAACTCGATATGCAGATTTCACTCATTTCAGAATCCACAAATGCTTACTTGTTCTGGAAAGCATTCTCCCTCTTCCACTGCCATTTTCTGTGGCCAGATATGAAACCTGATGACTCAATTAGTTAACACTTTGGACACTGCACCATTGCTAAAAATAGCTGCCTCAGGAAGTGCTTTTCTTTCTTTCTTTCTTTTTTTTTTTTTTTTTTTTTTTTTTTTTTTTTTTGTTTTAAGGAACTAAGCACGGTCACTTGTTACACTTCCCTTGGCGATTTAAATGGCAAAGGACAAGTGATTAGAAGACTATTAAGTTAGTAACAGAGCGTGTCCCAGGATTCCTGGCTCACTTACCATATTTGCTGCCTCCAATCATTCCCCGTGTATGTAATCATGATCTGTGGAATACCCAAAATAGCTGCAGCATCAGCTGATCAGAAAACCACTGCTGCTTGGAATCACTCATGAAACGAGCTTTTGTCATTCTGCTTATCAGCTCTTTCTAATGCAGACTACTTTGAACTATTTCTAAAGGCAACAATAACATCATTTTACACTCCGTGTGTTTTGAATACCACATATGCCTGCCTCCCACTCCATGGTAATTTTATATTTATTCAGATTTTCTGATGACTAATTATGATAGGTTTGTCGCTGGTTCTAGAGGCTATTTTCCTGAACTAAAAGGCTGTTCTCTATGTACTTCAAGTTCCTAAACTAGAGAGATTAAAAGCAATACCAGGGCAAAATAATTTTACTTCAGAGGGAAGCCCAGAGAGAAGTTCCTGATTTTAGTAATGCAGACCTCTTCCTTTTCAATGGAAGCTATCATCAGCAACAGGAATTTTCTTTGTGCTTCCCTGCAGTTACTTACACAAGGAGTGGCTTTAAAGAATGCCCACCTTCTGAGAAAGGGAATACTGAAATCTCTCCAGTTCACCACAGCTCCATGCACAACCTGCACCCCATACACCTCTCATCTCACTCCTGTGAGCTGCAAACAGATATTCACTGGCACAGAAGAACAGTAAAGGGGGAAAGGAGGAAAATCATCATGGCCTAATATTTTGGTCAGAGAAGACAGGCCTAATGTCTCATTTGAGACACGTTGATGAAGGGAAATTAGCTGTATGTAAAATACTATTTGGATAATTTAAGTTTTCCAGAAATATATCTCCATGTTTGCATCAATTGAAGCACAGCTACCAGGTAGGAGCTCTGCACTCTCGAGTTTAAACACCAAACTTGTTGCCAATTATGTTTGTAGACATCTCTGTATTCAGAAGGTGCAAAATTTGAGGCTCTGGTGCACCACCCACGCACTGAGGTGTATCTGGCTTGAAAATATATTATTAATGTCACTGCTGATGCATTCCAATAACAACTACCCTGTGTTCCTGCACATTTCTGCTGATGGCACGATAGGATTCGTAAGATCCACTTCTGCCACTGACTAAATACAGAGAAGCTAACAGCTGTCTGCGGGGTGGAGGAGCCTCCTACCTCAATTTAAGTACAAAAGGATGGCCAAGCCAGTTTAAATGAATTTACCTCACTGACATATCTACACAGAGCTCCCTACAGCAGAGATTTCAATCACTGCCTCACAGCTACATCAACAATGCTGCTGCTGCAAGCCACCACACAAAACAAACTATTCTGAGTATTCAATTTCTAAAACTAAATTTTGATTTAGCATTACTTTTAGTTTTGAGGGCTGAGAACTGTAATTTCAAAACAAAAAATGCAAACATCCCAGTTCTAGAAAGCCAAGATCACCAAGGGTTACTATCAATTGTCTGAATTTCTGTTTCTAACTGAAGAGAAGTTGGCTCTGAATAAAGCCCAGGGACCTAAATATCTTCCTTCTGCCTTTGAAAAGATGCTTGAGAACAAGGAGAAAGGAAATATGATAATTTCTGTAATAGGATTCAAAGGAATCACATGAAATTTAAAACTTGTCAAATAGATCTCTTTTGTAGGTGAAAGGATTAAATTGGGCAGTTTCACAGTAAGCCACAAGTCCCGCAGAAGACCAAGCCCACTGTGGGGTAGGGACTGCAGCCTTCTGACACAAACTGGCAACCCCAAAGCCAAGTTGGCAGTGGAGAAACAACATTTTTAGGGACAAGGATTCCACGCAGTCTCTGCTGTTCTGCTGGCAGGCCGTGCACCCTGTTCCCCAGGCAGCCCAGGGCTGTGGGCAGTGCCAGCACGGTCTGGGTGCCAGCCTGCTCCCCCTCCAGAAGCTCCCCTGACCTTGCTCTCCCCACACACTGCCTGCTCATTTATTCTGCTACGGATACTTTGCTTTCCCAGTCACTGGCTCTTGGCTTTTTGAGTTCACATCAGTGTGATGACACCAGTGGAGGATTGACCCAGGCCACTGCCTATTAACCTCCACAAAACCAGCCTGGTTTAGGCTGTGACGTTCCCACAAGAGCAGTTGTCCAATTCTCTCTCCATTAATTTTAAAATAGCAACGAGCAGAATTACAAAAGGAAAGCACAAAGAAAAATTAAAATCTGCCAGCACCAAAAAAAATCATCTCAGCACATTCACATCCATCAATTCAGCTCTGATTACTGACTGTCATAAATCATAGTGACACTGTATTTTCTTTTTAACCTTGTGAATCCCTTTTAGAGCGCTCAGTATGATTTCTCACATGCATGCTGTTAACAAAGGGTAATAACAGAAAGGCTCAATACTAATAGCAAAATCAATTTCTTATAGATTTTGGGTAAAATTTCCAGGATTCTTTTATTACTTTGCATCATGATCAGTAATTCCTATACTAATTCTTAGCTTAGGAAAAAGAAAGGGCCTTGGATACAATCACATAATTAGTAGATACACGAGGAAAAAACATCTCAACAATCAATCTCCTCCCCTCTTTGAAAAAGAAAAAAAGCAACAAAACCCCTTTACAATCTCATTAAAATGGCAGATTTGGTACAGATGGAAAATTCTTTTAAACAGAATAGTGGAAATGTCCTTTTACATTATCACTATGCTGCTCCGCTACCAGATGGAGTGCTTATGATTACTGGCTTGGAAGTGACTTGCAAACAAAGCAACACATGGCAGAATCCAGCAGAAAGAAAAACATGGTTTGACATGAGATGCAAAACAATACAAATATCTCTCCAAGAAAGGGAAAAGCAAGCTGAAATAGTTCAAACCATAATCTGGAGTTACTGGCCCAGATTTTGCAAGGAGAATTTTTTTTTTTTCTGAAACTGTAGTGGATGACATTTCAGACATTCAGAAAGATGAAGAGCCAGCAGAAGCCCACCAGTGCATGGATTTATATCTCTGTGGTATTTCAGAAACCCTTTTCAGAGAGCAAATGGTTGACAAATAGTATCAGTACAGATGTGTGTTTATGCAATTTACACCTATGAAGGGCACTTAGTTTTAAAAACTTCTTATATCAGACAAACCAATGGTAGTATCCGAGATATTTATTTATATAAAAATTGTTTTCTAGTCATTAAAATAATGGCTAATGTGTGCCCCAGATGAGACTTTCGAACAGGAGTTCAAGTGCAACCTCTGTGCATAGCTAACAGGCTTTTACAAAGCTACTATCAAGATAAAATTTGCTTACATTTATATTGCATTTACTCCTTTATTGTGGGCACACAGAATGTGCAGCCACAGGAACCAAATTCAGGGTTATAAAATGCCAAAAGGATCTGTGTAAACTGAGTCTGACTTTTTTAAAAAAATGTCTGTTCAACCACCATTCGTCATGTAAATATCATGTTTGCTAGACTGCTATTTAAATTATGCCAGATCAGATCATCTGCTAAAACATCCACAGCATTAGGCTTCTATAGCCAGAAGCATACGCTCTCTTTCAATAATGCAAAAAAAATATTAAACATCAAGTGAAGATAGGAAAACAATACTTCAAACATTAAATAAGTTGAAGTCACCAAGCCCAATACTTTTTTCCCCGAAAAATCTGCCATATGTTCCTGTGTAGTCTACTGCTCTTGAATAGAAAGTATCTACCAAATCTGTAAATCCTTTAGTTAATTTTTTTCCTTTACTCTGACAAGGATATCAGCTATCATACAAAATTAAAACCAGCAAATTCCACAACTTCTGCTAGAAGACAGTCAAAATTTCTCTTCAAAGGCTTTCCAAATGAGTGAACAGGAAGCCCATGGTCTCATCCTGTTCTTCTCAGAAGCATGTAAGATCAAACCTCAAATACTGAAATGCAATCACTTTTAAAGGAGAGCCTGCAGTAATTTTTCAGAAGTCTCCCAACCCTTGCCAACAGCACACCTCAAAGCCAGCCCTGCCATGACCTGTGAAATTCAGCCCTTCACAGATATTCAAAAAGCCTGTGGAAGACACACTGAGGTACTGCAGTGTTTACTCTGCCAGGATCCATAGCAGCCCCCGTTAGCTCTCTCAGCACTCCCCAGAGCATGCTTGTATTTTCAACAGCAAGGCAAAGGGCTCTTGGGATGAGGGACTAAAATATACAATACATGCAAGGTATGAGCGGTATGCCCACAGCATCTGATCCACAAATCCGCTCCAAGTTCCTTTTTTTAACCCTGTGTTGTTCCCTTAAGATATCAGAGTAGATTATATGTTTCCAGTCTGCCCTGGCCAGCTCCAGCTTTGTCAAAGAGCACTTTTTATTTCATTTTCATCCATTACCTGCAGTTTCCATGCTCAAGCTTTAAAGCTCCTTTAACTTCCAGCGACCCTGGGACTAAAACATAACTCCGTCCCTTGGGAATAGGAAAAACTGTGGCAACTGGAATATAAACTGCTAGGCAACCCCCCAAAAAAGGGACCATAAGCCAATCACAGCTTCCACCATGAGACTTCAGCAATTCCTCTTCCCCCATCAATACATTAACTCGACATGGAAAAGCATCTTCTACCTGTATTGTGGAGAAGTGTGATTTTGCAAAACCACTGCCACAGTATCACAGAAATCCCACAACTGTTTTGGTAAGTATTGCCTTAACCTCTGTTTTCACCAATGTGTGAAAACAGAGGTTAAGATAATACCCATCAAGGCAACTTCTTGCTATCAAGACCACTCTACACTCTTCAGATCATAAAGAACTAAAGAGAGCAGCAGAGCTTCATTATATCATCCTGTAGGCACCAAGAGAAGCAGCTTCAGTGAAGCCAACCAAAAGCCCTTGGCTTTATTAAGATTTCTTTCCCTCCCACTGATCACCCTAGAGGACATTCATGTCATTGATTTGCTCTGGACAGCACCTTTGGAAAATACCGAGGTAATAAAGCTGCAAACTGGAAGAAGTGTTTACATAAGCATCATGATGTCACATGATTGACTCCTGAGCAAATTGACTTGACACTATCGTGCTTGAAAAATAACCAGTAAAAGCCAATTAGGAAGGCAAAAAACAAAAGGCAGAGACTCCAGGCAGCCCTGTGTTTAGTCAAACTACAAACCTCACATGAACTCTCACGGAGATGAGGGGAAGAGCAAGGGCAAAGATCTATATATGGAAAGCACAAGGAGACACGGTATCAGATCTTCCTATATCATCTTGAAACATTGCTGAAGTTTGCAATTTCTCTGCTGATTAATCAGATGGCTTGTTGCATGCCATGCATCTTGTTCCAAGTCATACTGAAAACTGGGATTTTGTACAAACTGAGAGCAGCAGCTCCCTTGCTCCTTCTCTGAAATATCTCACTGATGTATAGGATTCCAGAAAGTAGAGATTCCTTAGATATGAACAGTAGACCTCAGCATTTTCACTGAATATAGAACTTCTATTTGTTAACAGAATACAATACTGGTGCACTTGTGAAATTGGTGGCTGTTGATTGGTCTCCATAGGCATGTGAACACATACACAGGCACATAAAAATCACATGCAAATCTTATTTTTTCACCACAGCACAGGAGAACAATGAACAGCTCAGAAATCGCTTTCTCATTTTTTTAAGAATACAAAAAACCTAGTTGAAAGTGTTAGAGGTATGTTATATAGAATATACCATCCATTTGTATATGGCGTCCATGTGACAAGAAGTTGGCTCAGGCTCACTCTTAGTCTGGATCGTATTTCTAGCAATTTTCAATATTCCATGACTGCCAGAAGCAAAGAATTAATCATTAAGATTCATGGTGACAACAGCAAAGCATTTCATCATGAAGTTGAGTTAAGCACCAGAAATGTGACTGTTGGCAAATCAGCCCTTCCAAACACTCCCTCTCTCTGTTGTCTTTCAGGCTTTTTCAGAACATAACTGATATGAAGCCACCAAGCTGCCAGATGGCTTCAAAATGTTCACACGTGACTTCTGCACAGGAAAAGAAATTTCTATCATGTAGTATGTTCCAAAGGCAGCAGTTTTTGGGACACTGACAATTGACTGTCTGCAAGACCTTGGCCAAAAAACCCCCCAACCCACAATTAAGATATTTGACTATGCACCTTGATTCTCTTCATTCCTCAAGGACCTTTTAAAGGATCAATTCAAATGAAAACAGAAGGAGGCTTTGTTAAAAGAGAAATACAGTAACAACAGACAAGTGTATCCACTCAGCACCAGCACATGAAGGTGTCCAATGCCCTGGGAAATGAGCACAGCTCTCATTTAGCGGCTAAGTTTCATTTCTAGATGGAGTAAGGCAGTATTCAATAAAAAGAAAAATAGAAACACTAAACTAACTACAACTAATCCCATGAGTCCATTCCCAAATCCAATGGAGACAATTCAGTGGAGTAATATTATGACCAAGGCTTTTGAACACCACTTAGGCTGTAACTCCAGTGAACAGACTATGGACAGATTATTACACTGTAAAAATGTTTGTAGACACAAGATAAAGCTTTAATGAGGAGACTAACACGAGAATAGCTTGCCCAGGATTTATAATATGTGCAGGGTTAGATTAAAAAATAGACTAAAAATAAGAAATTGGTCAGAAGCGAACAAAGACAACTTAAGGATGAAGGTAGACAAAGAGAGGTCTTGAAACCACACCTACCCCTATTTCCACTGATTCTGTGACTTATGGAGGCATCAGAGCCCCTCTGCAGGCAAGTCACACTCAGGGTCAGTCACAGTGGGAGATGACACTGAACACAAGCCCCTGGGCAGGTAAAGTCTACCAGAGCCTGCATGGGAGGCCCAGGTAGATTTATCTAGATCTGTCTCTACTGCATGGGAGAACCTGCTGCTCTCACAGGGCCTCAGTGCTGTTTTCCAGGACTCTCTCAGGACTGAGGGACCTCTCAGCATTTCAAAGTACTCTAAAATTTCTTCAAATTACACCTTGGAAGGACTTTCCAGGAAAAGTGCAAGTTTAAAATTTCTCACGATCAGTACAAAGATGCAAACCCAAGATGCTACAGTGCAACAAACCCCAAAAAATAAGTGAATGTAACTGTGGTTGATTTCAGCATCACTCAAAAGTTATCCCTAGTCTCAGTATTAACACAGCCCAATTGCTACCACACAAACTAATCACCAATAGCCAAAAGATTGCTGTAGAGTAACCATTCACAGCTACACATCCCCAGTTAAAAAAGTTAACCTATGTTTCTTGTGCAGAATGACTAAAATCTAGTTTTATCCTCCAGTTAAGTTCTCTGTTCAGCAGGTTCCTCCCTATCAACTTCCTTTCCTAAGGCAATATTATGTTCAAAGAAAGTGTGAATCAAGGGGAAAGCAACAGGAGTTACACATTCTGAAGTGAACTGCTGCCCTTAAACACAGTCACAGCAAAATCTCAAATTATTTCCTCTTACTGAACCTTCACTTTGAGCTCTCCAATGGCATAGAATCGAGGCATGGACAATTTATAAAGCAAGATATATAAACTCACTGAATTTTCAACTTCTTACAGGTTCAGTGTTCTGATCTGGTACAAAACTATCTCTCAGAAATTCCACACTGAAATGCCTGGGGAGCCAAACACAAGCAACTTCCATAACCTTTTCCTCCCAAATATTAGGTAGGCACTAACACTGGACTCATATTGCCTCAACTTCATTATTGCAACAGGGCTAACACTGTGAACAAAGCTTTCCAACAACACTGGGAGCATTCAGATGTAATAACCTCAAGATGTCTTTGATCAGGAAGGAGTAAACATTCTTCTGCATTGGGGTTATGTAGGAATTTCCCTAAAACAGAGGAAAATTAGTAAAATGAATAAAAAAATGATCTCGTCAAGATCATTTCTGACATGCTGCTGGGGAATGAGGACAGCTGTGCAAACTGCATTCCAAACAGGACTTCTATTTGTCAGCACAGATGTATAAAAACATCTCTCAGTTCTCACTGGAGTGCTGGCAGCTTGGCTAAATATTGATGCTGTCCCTGGAGCGCTGCTACTGATTCTGTGTGTCTCACACATGAGAGGCTGGCCACAGCTAAGACAGATGCTTTCTGAAGTTGCATTAGAACTACAAAGGAAGAGAAAATGGCAGCTTCAGAGGCTGCATCAACCCTCATAGGGCTCCCCAGGAATAAGGATGGGAGGGCAAGAGGAAACTGCAGAATGTGTAACTCCTAAAGTCAGGCTGAGCTTTTCCAGGAATGAAACACTGGATTATACTGGGGCATAGTGCAATACTTCCCAGCTACACAGCAGGTATTTCAAGCTACTAAACAAACCCTTTAGTTTACAGAAAAGCAGAAATGTAGGGTTCCTTTTCTTATCTGCACAGAGAACTACAAGAGCCATAACTATTAAAGATCTTCACAAAGGGGCTCTGTAGCTCTCTTCGTACTGCTCTATCTCCTGATGCATCACACTCCATCATATCTGGTAGTCATGCTGTACTTCTTCAAATGCATTTCAAACTACATGAGGTTAGAATAATACTGAGTTTTTCTCAGTGCTACATTGGTGAAATAGGTTGGTGAAATTCTGTCGCCTGATTTCACATCAAACATTTTGAGGAGATCCAGAAATACACCTTGGAATGACTGCATGAATAATGCAATCAATTACAACAGCACACATGGCCATAATCTGTTTCTTCCTAACCTGCTTAGTTAGCACTGCATTTTTTCCTTGGGAGAACCTTTAAGTCTGTAGCTATTATTGTAGCTAGCTCTCACGTTTCCTTTCTCTCTGTGAACTGTTGTTTTTTTTTAATCTGATGTTAAATAGCTTTCACAGGGCTTCTAAAATTACTGTATAGCAGTAGTATTTCTTATATCTGTATTACCTCCACAATGCTTCATGAAAAAGCAGTCCCTTGGCAGGACAAACTAGCTAGTGTTCACACTGCATAATGGAGGAGGCAGCAGCTGCTATTTTTAGGGTGCTGAATGCTATCCTCCATTGTAAATCTATTTATTTTACAGATATTTTACCGTTACAGCTATGCCTTTTTTGATTGATGAAAATCCTATTTAACTTCAATCAACAACCCAATAAGTTGGCGTTTTCCCTTAGTTACCTATCAGCCTTAGTAAAATCAAAACTCTATAGAGAAGCAGCCAGAGGAGCTGGTGCCTCACTGAGAGCATCCCTGGCTCACTGCACTGCAGATTCAAGAGGAGCCATCAGAAGGAGGAGGGCACAGACAAGAGTTTTCTCCTTTTCCATAAAACCCTTTCATTTCTGAACAAGACATGAACAATTGAAACTTCACTAATAACACAGAAAAGGCACTCCCTAATTCTCTCCCCTCCCCAGCAGGCACTGGTATTTAACATAAATTTAGTATTCAGTATTTCACGTTGCAGCCCAGAGCTTTCTCCAAAATGATTAATGCATGCAAATAGCATGCTGGACTTGCTACCTGAAAATGTAATTATCTCTCATGAACTGCCAGGACAAACCATCAATCCTGTATCTACACTTTCTGTGAACAATCCCAGACTCTGTAAGTTTTTTGACTCCTCCCAACTTTTCTCCTCAGACCAGTGGCTCATGAGCTCTACTCTGAGGCCACGTCAGATGAGCCAAGACTTTAATGTGCTTTTTAGAAGACATCTAAAGCACATTATAAATGTATCACTGATCCACTTTGGCTAAAGTAATCTCTCCAATAACTCACCTATGTTTTTGTAATGGTAGGAAACGTGACAGATCTTTTCAAAGCCTCATTTCTGTGTTGAGACAAGCAATACTCTGCATGCATACATACACACACAGAGAATTTGTGGGTTTTAGATACTCATAAAAACATTCCTCGGTCCAACACATTTGAACATGCAGATGGCTGCTGAAAATCACAGAGATTAGTGATTCCACACACATTGGAATGGTGTGATCCTGAATGTAAAACAAAAGGAAGCCATGGATCTCATCAACTGGATTTAACTGGCTTTAGCAAAGAGGAAAATGTAAGTAACACGCTCCTGAGACTCCAAGCAGTATAACCACTCAGTAAAACACATCTTTTTTTCCATTAATAATGCAAGACTGCTTAGATTTGCACATGTACCACTCCTGCTCAAAGTTAGGACAAGGCACATCTGAATCTGAATACAAAATTTGACCCAGCTCCCACATTTTTCATTACCAGGCATCACAAATTATTTGACTGTAAATTAAAGTGACAAACACCATGAAAAGGGTAAATGAATGCATCAGAAACTGTACTTTACTGATGTTCTTTAGTACCTGTGCTTCAAATTCAATTGATTTCATACTGCCTAACAAATATGATGCCGTTTGGAGCATGCAAGTAGTCTCTACAGTAACAATGGATGCCATTTCACATTTAACAGCAGAGAAGAGGAGGGGAAATACTTCCATTTTGATTTGGATTGTAAGCACCATCTTGTGGAATGACAAAGCCTGCAGATTAGTAAAAATACCAGTTTATAAATTCCTCTCATGAACCGACTGGGAATGCCACCCGGACATGACACAAAGAACAAACAAGAATGAAATTATTTCTCTCACCTCTTCCAGACCCACAATAAAAACAAAAAGAAGCTCCTCTCCAATCCAAAGCATTAAGGCAATCTTGTCCCCCACCTTCACACAAAGCCCTGTGGGCAGCGGAGCTGACATTCATTGGCAAAGAATTGCAGATCAGTATTCCTGGGGCTGTAATGAGAAACTACAGCCCCTCCATAATGTACAGTTCAGCTCCATTTCCCTCTCTCCCCTTCCCTATCTCCCAGCACTGTTATAAACTGTCATTTCTGATTTACAGAGCAAACGTCTTTCTCCCTAGAAGAGGGTGCTCATCACAAAAGCTCAGATCCAGCACTTTGTAAAATATTACTCTGGTAAAATGAACCTGCACTTTGGGTGCATAATGCTGACCTTCACCTGGGGATAGTTGGTGTTTGGGCTGTGGGGGATGCCAATGCACAGACTGAATGGGAGGCCTTGCTCCGTTCACAATAAACAGCAATAAACATTTTGCAAATTAAGGAAAAATAAACAGCTAGAGGACTTAACAGAATAAGGCACATGCAAATTTCTGTGATTTACTTATTTCCTCACCACTAATGATATTATTATGATTAATAGTACTGCATCCATCAGCATTCAGCAGACAATTCTCTTGCTCCCACACAATTCCATGGAATTATTTGAAATGTAAATAGAAAAAAGAGCAGAAATGCTCTTCTATAACGGCTAGTTCATCTATGAATATTAGACTAAAATGAACCCTCCTGAGGGCCCTGACAGTCTGCTCCAGGATGGAAAAACGTCCTTACTTATATTAATCTATTTCCTAAAAAAATCAGTGGCAAAAGAGTGCTCTTTCAAATAAGCACTATCCACACATCTAACACCCCATCAGTATGTATGACCCAAATAAAAATCCATTATTCTTGTCTTTATTACTAAGATTGTTAGTAGAGGTACAAGTGGAACATAAATAACTACTCTCCTGTATTTTTGTTTTTGACTACTTAAGCGCTTTGATCTCATCTTACCATATACATATAAACCTGAAGCTTTTAAAAGCTTACAAACAAAGCAAAAGAGGCAGGCAGCAGCCTTCCCTCTTGTGACAATAGTGATGGTGGATGTGATGCTCCTGGTGGTGTCCTCCTGCCTAATTCAGCCCATCATGTAAATCTGTACTGTGTGAAAGCGCTGTGATATCTGGAAAATATCACTGGGCTGTGAAAAAATGAGGAAAACACAAAGAGGGGGGAGTACTAGGGTGAAACATCAGCAAGATTTGGGAGTTAACTCACTGGACATGGATACAGAGAGCACATGGCTCTCACTCTATCATAGTGAGAGCTGGGGTTGGAAAGAATCTTAGGTCATCAACCATTAACCCAGCACTGCCAAGTCCTCCACTACTCCACGCCAATAGTGCTACATCTGTACATCTTTAAACACCTCCAAGGATGGTGGCTCCACCACCATTTCCCTGGCCAGTTTGTTCAGTGCTCACACACCTGTACAACTGCACAAATTTACATCAAAAAGCTCCCCCATGTCTTTATGCTGCTATAGTTCCTTATTTATTACCACTCAGACCTTGGATGAAGCACAATACCCCTTTGAAGTGTACAGTCTCCAAAGATCCCAGCATGCCTTCTGCAGACTCAGAGGTAAATGGATGTCATGACAAAACTTCAGCTCAGGGAATTAAGTTCTCCCTAGCCCAGCTCCCAAAGCAGTGGCAATTACCTACATTAGTAGCCTTTATCTGCTGACCTCAGCTCCTGGCTGCATTTGCTGCATTTTCAATGCCAACATTAAAGGTTTCTTACACTACTTTTTTCCCCTTTTGCTTTTCACACATGGAAACATATTGGATATAAAAAAAAAAAATTAATTATTCAGTTCGCAAAGTCCTTCAAGATTATTCAAATTAAAATAAATGGGTTTTTTTTCATTAAAAATACAATATAACAGATAATGATAAAAACCACAAAGGAAAGATGCAAACAATAGCAACAGGTCAATGCCACTGAACACTCAGTCTCAGGTATGTCTTCAAAATTAATGCAAATAACCTCGTCTTGACTAACATTTTCCACTGCTTTTTCAACCTGCCAGGCACTCAGCCTATCTTGACTATCCAGTATTATCAGAAATTATGGCTGGGCAATTCCAGTTATAACAATTAGCCAGTAAACTAGATACTAACCCTAAATGGCTTAGATTTCTAGCAACAGGGAACAATGTACTCAGTATTCTTAAAGACACCTTTAAATCTATGTAACATATAGAGGCCAAAGGAGAATATGGAAAACCTGTGAAGATTAAATGCAAAAATAGTGTTCCTTCTTCTTTTGGGACAGTTTTATTAATAAGGTCTCAAGAACTGCAGAGTGAAATACAGCTTAGTAAGAGAGATTCATCTTCCTCAGACATACTCTGAAGAAGTGCAAATTGGAAATTCCAGCCTGTATTTATGTAGATATTTTATTTAGTTAGTTTAAATACAGTCAGCTGACAGTGGTTTAAAGAGCATCCCTGCCAAGCAGAATTTAGAGCCCTCCTGCACAGGTGTTCACTTCCGTTACACTGAACAACAAACTCACAGCCATAAATCACAACATTCTGACAAGTTCCCTCCTAGGCCAGCAAAGCCATAAAGCACCCACTGGCAGACAGGGTTTGACCTCATGGGTATGAGCTGGCACAGCTTGGGCACAGGGAAGCCGAATACCAACACACAAAAGAACATGGTCTGGCCCAGGCAGACAGAGCCAAGCTTGCCCTGGCTGACCTCAGGCAAGGTCCCTCAGGGAGGTAAGGAACAGCCCACGGGCAAGGAGAGAGGTTGCCTGAACTACTCTAAAGTGGTGCTCAGTCAGCTTCTGGAGGTGTCACTCTCTTCCCATGGATTATTGAGGGGCATGGGGGTCCTAATTCAGGTTTCATCAACCTGATCCCAGAGACAGCTGAAAGCTGGGACAACATTCTCACTTTCAACATCAAAGGTGTTCAAAACAGCCCCTTCCCTCATTTCTTTTATATGCATGTCATGGACATCTGATCTGAGCAAGTACACAGCTTTCTTTCCATTTCTGTTTTACCACCACCATAACTGCAGCAAATAATAAGTGCTGAACTGAAATATCTCTCAGGGATTTACACATTACATTTAACAGTCGCTTTTAACTGTTAAATGACTAATGGGTTAATTCCTGCTTTGGCACAAAGCCTTTACTCAGGGAGTATGTGAGCCTTTGCAAGCTGTTTTCAACAAAAACATATGGGAAATAGTAAACTCATCCAGGTTAAGTTTAAAATAGGATATTCTGTTGGAGTAATATTTTATATAGTCCCTCTAGAAAACAAAAATCAATCATGATGGGTTTTAATGTTCCATTGTGGACAGCAGCTGAGCACATATCTTAATGATTCTTTTTCCTTTCCACTTAATCCTTCTGCCTTCCCAACCACTGAATCATTGCTCTCCTTTGTTACTAAAATGCATAACTGAGATGCTGATTAGTGTCCCAGACACTTGATAACAGAGACAGTAATCAATACCACTTCTTTAATCTGTCTGTGGAGGACGTTTTGTCCCTTTGCTTTTGGACACAGGCTCTGCTACCGTGATCCACGGCTTTAATATCACCTCTAAATTGGATTAGGGCAGAGCACTCTTCTTTAGTTGTTCCTTATCTTCCCCCAAAACATAACATTAGTGTGCCATAGCTGTTGCCTGTTGGCTGAGTTTGAAAGCTGTAAAAAACAAAAGCTCTGAGTAGTTTTGGATCATTCTGCCTGACAGACTTGTGCAGCCACCCCACACACCACAGCGAGCGAGCAGAGCTGCAGCCCTCTGCTGCCGAGCTTGTGGACAAGAACCACTGACACTCAACTTCCTCAGCTGATCTAGAGTTTTGGTGGGGGCTTATTTATTTATTCATTTTAAGAGCCACAATAGAAAAACAGTTCCTTTCAGCAAATGCAGACCTGCAACTGGACTTCCCTCTGGGCAACTGCAATATGGAAGATTGGGATTTTGGCCTGAGCTTTGCCAGTAACACCGTACAAATGCTAAGCTTTAAAGACAGGAGCCATCTCTCTGAAGATAAACAACAGACAAGTACAGGCACAAGTCCTATTATTTACTTCCCAGATGCTCATTTTAAACATATTCTTCTGTATATGCTCTGTAAAAAACCCATGTCTCTTTAAAAATATCTTTTGTGTATCTTTTAAAAAAAATACTGCACAGTGATATTACAATGTGACTACAGCTAAATATATCATCTACATTGCAGCTTTTACTGCACTATAAGGCAGCCCATTTTAAGACAATATCAATAATTTAGAAACTCAGCTATGTGCAGCCACCTAATTGGATTATCTTTGCTTGGCAATTTTTTCAGTATGATATTAGCTTTTATAGGAATTCATTGATGGAGGTCTTTCAGCAAACTCATGTAACACACAGTCAATAGACATAAAACTACATGCAATTATAAAAACTTTTTTCACCAAGTACTTTTCATCTTCTCACAGCTCTGGCAAGAGGAATATGCTGTTCAAAATTAAGCTAATAGCATGAATCAGGTTTTGACACAAAGTATATCTGGAGAGTGAGATTCAGAGAGCTTTCTCCAGAGAACAGCACAGCAGCTGCCAGAGCCACCATCTGCAGACACCAGAGAGCTGCCAGGACCCAGTTTCCCATTTCTGTGGTGGCACTTCCTCACCATGCTTTTCTCCAGGAAAAGGCACTTTTACCTCCAGCTGGCTGAAGAGGTCCCTTTCCACTGGTGAGCAACTGGGCAAGAACAAAGGAAAACACCATTTCTTCCCGTGCTACAATTTGTTTGGTGTGAGGGGTAGAAGCAACGTGACTTCAGACTGGGGTCACTTCTTGGTGGCTACACAAAAGGCAGGAGAGGCAGTAAGTCCCTGCCCCTTATGTGTCAGCCCAGAGCCAGCCACAGCAAAGGCAGCCAGAGAGTAGCAAACACCTGGATCAGAGGTTTAGGTGGGATACAAACTGCCCAAATAGAGCTCAAAATAGCCAAGAGGATCTTCTGCCCACAGAAAAGATGTGTAGAGGTTTAGGGGGTTTTTGTTTGCTTGCTCGGTTTTCTTGCTTTGGTTCCGGGGTTTTAGTTTATTTTTTTTGTTGACTTGGTTTGGTTTGGGGTTTTTTGTGATTTACAGCTATGATCATATCTCAAGTGCACCTGAAAAATTAGATTCAACCAGTCAGAGCATTTTTGAGGCCAAGTTGTCTATATCAACACTCTAAACAAAAATCCTACCAACAAAATAAAAAACTACCCCAAACTGAACCAAAGCACAAAAAAAATCCAAACACACACACAAAAATTCCTAGCTTAAAACCAAGCTGCCCTTGTTTTAAGGTCCAGAAATAGACAGGTATCAGGCTGAGATGGTTTCTTGTGTGTAAAAGCACTACTGCCCTATTCTGCTATTGTTCCTGACATTTTCATTTGACGGAAAATGCAGAAAGGACCACCATCACTGTGTGAGTCCACATTGTCCACCTGGTTCACTTCTTCAGGTGGGAGGCAACCCACTCCAAAGTCCCTGTATGTTCTCGGGTTCCATAAAGAAAACTGTAAGATCCGAGGAATATCCCATCAGGGCCTTGCCTGGCTAAACTGATTCCCTCCAGAGCCAAGGACACACCCTGTTCATGTGGGCTGTGAGCCCAAAAACATTTGCCAAACCAGGGGCATGAAGCTGTTTTTCTGGGGGCTGACACTCAGCTCAGCAGAGACAGGGGCAATGCAGAAAGTCCCTGGGTTGCCTGAATCCCAAAGGGATTATTTAGGCCAAAGACTTTAATTACAGCTGACAGTGCTGGCGTCCTGCTGATGGCAGCCATTTTACTGATGTCACGGCGTTATCCCTAGTGACACCAGCAGTAAGGAAGAGCTGCCAAATGACCCACATTTGTAGGCAGGACCTACTGACCTGAGGGAGACTGCTCAAGCTCAGCATCAACTGAGGCAAGCGACTTCCAAAGAGCCACTATGGAGCGAGGGATTCCAGTCCCGCAGCTCCCGCTCCCCCGACACAGGTGGGAAGGATCAATAGTGGCTGCTGCACACAGCACAGGCAGCAGGTTGGGAGCCTGGCAAGGGAACCACTCATGCTGCCAGGTCTGCATTTCCACAGCCCACGTGTCCAGGGCTGAACGTAGCCTTCAGCAAGGCCTGGCTTCCAACATGGGGGATTGCACGATCTGCCTTCACCCCTTGTGCAATCCTTTTCAAGCTCACCATCATGCAATGGCAATCCCTCACTTGAAACAATCTTGTGGACGCTCTTTCCTTTAATTGTTCAGATATTCCTTATCTTCCTGTGTGTGGCCCAGCTCGCTCTATAGCAACTCCCAGATATCAGGTATTTTCCACTTCCTTTTATTTAAAGCAGCAACAAAAAAGGGAAAGATCACCTCAGCAGCAAATACTCCATGGGCCTCTAATGGGTCACAGATGAGTGAGTGAGAGCCATTAATCTACAGACTCAGAGTGAAAATTCTGGGTGATGGCAGGGAGGCATCAGCAGAAGTTTCCACTATGGACTATTTGCAGACCTTGCGACTCCAACTTGTGAGACTGCAGTGAGATGGAAGGAGGGAGTTCATGAGACAGGGGAAAGCCTGGTTTTGACAGACGCACAGCCAGCACACAGACGTGTCTTAACAGCAGACTCCTACCTTACAAAATGCCCTAAGGAGCACACACTACACACACTTTGCTATTTAAAACATCCAGTAAAGTATTCTGCAGCACCCTGAGTGCCTCCTCAAGCATAGGGGCTCACGTGGAAGCCGATACATGAGCAGTGTTCCCAGAAATGCCTAAAGACCCACTAGCAGAGAAAGGGGGTCTTTTTTTGAGTCCACTTCCCCATACGTTTTTTTTTAAGCAATTAATCTATTTTTAGGAAGATGGTTCACTTTGGAAGGCTGCATCTCAATGCTGTTTTCTTGCACAAAAGGTAACAGAGAAGCATGTACCCAAGAGCTATATGTTACTGCTATGTCTGTTGTCTTCCATCAAACCCTAATGGCCCCTTAGAAAATTTAAGATATTTCTTGGAAAGAAACAGCAGCGGAAAATTATCACAAATGACATTCATAACCACACTGTAGATTAACAAGCCCTAAGACATTTTTGAAGACTGGAAATGAATTCATATTCAAAATGACAAGCTCTATTATGACTAGTAGAATATTTGTAGTTAAGCTGTTTAGAGGGGCAATTACAGATATTTTCTTAAATAGTATTGTTTTAAAAACAAAATTAAGCCAAAAGCATCTCCAAAAATATTCAACTAGTAACGACACCAAAGCTCACAGTATCACAAAGATAAGAAGCAATCAGTACAGAAGTGGAATGTTTTTATCTGTGCTTCTAAGATTCCAGTCCCTGGCTAAGATTTTTCTTTTGGTCTCACCTCAATATGGAAAATGCCAATGACATACCAAGTGTGACAGCCTACCAAAAAGATAGGTATGTTCTCATAAGTGTATTACAAGTGCTTTTCTATGAGCATTTGACCTGGCATATATTTTACTATATGTCTTTATCTGCTGTACTTTACATATAAAATACAACATACAGCAAGTGTGTAGAGGGAATAAGATCATGTACAGCTAAAGAAATTACCCCAGTATTTGCTTTCCCATTATAGATGAATATACTCCATGAACAGAAGTGGATACTGCAAACCCTGTCTCTAACATTGCCTCCTGAGGAAGTCAGAGGGATTCAATTCCAATGCCATAAAGATTCACAATTGAAATACTAACACATGAAGCAAAATGCTCTATATCATAAAGAACATGCTCTTGCCTAGACTAAGTCCATATTAAAATTGAATGTCTATAAATTTCAGCAAGAGGAAATTCTAAGCCCAAAGATATTCATGCCTTATTGCATGTTTAATGGCCTGAAATCATCCCTCTTTTCACCTCAGGCATGAAGGCAAAAAAACCCACAAATCCAAATGCCATCCATTTGGCCTGTCCTTATTACAACTGGAAATCTTCTTCTCAGAAGAAAGCCATTAAGGGAGAAAAAAAACCAAAAACCAACCCACACACACACACAAAAAAAAAAGAAAAAAAAAAAAAAAGAAAAAAAAAACCCAAAAAAACCCACAGAAGACAAGAGGAATGAGAATAGGCAGAAGGAAGAGAGCATCAAATACTCCCCATACCAGGAAAAGTTTTGGACAAAAGAAACCAAAAGAAACCTAGATAAAGTAACATCTTGCCATTGAGATAACAAAATTCTCAAGATGAGCCATAAAGCAGGTGTTTCTCCCCATTTTATTACTACTTAGTTTTGAAATCAGGAATAACGGCACACTTACATTTGCAGAACAACAAAAATCAGCAAGGGTTCCATTATATCCCAGGGCAATTGTTTGTTGTTTTTTTTTTCACCCTCCCCAAAATTCCAGGGGGGGTTAATTTGTGGGTGCCTGCCAGGTGAGCTGAGGCCCTGCACCAGCCCAGCAGAGCAGATGTATTCAGGGCACACGGGAATTGTGCCTGGCTCCACTACAGCCCTTGGTTTATACGTTCATGTAGATCACAGAAAATCTTCAGGCATCCAACAGATCCAATTTCACTTTTCAACTACTCAAAAAATTCTCTCTAACTTTTAGTCACACTCAGCACAATAAGAACAACCAGCTAAGAATTCTTTGCAAGGATTTCTTATTTTTCTTTGAAGAAATTAAGAGGTTGCTGCCCTAAATGGTTTCAGATACAAATCTCCGAGAAGCAGGGCCTGCAGTATATCCTACAAGGCTATTACTTTGGAAGACAACTAAATATTTGAGAGATGTCAAGAGTTGTTTCTAACATGAGGAAGGAATGCTGTAGAGCACCTCAGAAATTAAGTGAAAATTAGGAAGAAGCAGCAGCATCTTTTCTTTTTCCCTTCCAGTCCAGTATTTTCAGTAACTAGTAAATAAATCCCCAGATGCACTAATGGCTGCCATCCAGGAAATGCATCTGCTGTGTTTATGAGATCTGCAGTTCATAAATAATTGCCAAATATAGAATTATTCACTTCAGTTCTATCAGAGGTTGTTTTATAAGAAGAGAGAGCATAGCGGAATAAGTGTAATCACTTACGAGGTTGATCAATCAGATTGATGTAGAATTCACATGCATGAGTGCCAAAGCTTGGCTTTTGTGGAAAAAGACCATTTACAATTTTTGCATGTACTGGCAACTGAAGCTTTCTGAGCCTGCCACGCTGCCTCTGGCCCCCTTGCCATCGGTACCCCTCATGTAGTTAGGTCTGTGTGGGTACACCTCATTCCCTCAGGATGTGAAAACCCTAACTCCATTTTGTCAATGATTTCGTACATCCACGTGCTGTATAACAAAGGAGCCATTTCCAGGCTGTACGTGCCAAACACCACACAGTCTCTTTATGGCTCCAGACACAAGGCTAAGCCTCCATCAGCCCATAATAACCTGAACTGAGAACCATCCACTGAGGAAAGTGCAAAAAAAACCCCCACTGGATGATACCTGAACTGATCCAGGAATGCAAAGGTATAGTTGGCTGTACGAAGTTCACATATTTAAATAAGAAAGAAATTTTCCCAGTTAGGATCAACTTTTATATAAGCACTGAAAAGATAATGTTGAACAAAAAACACAATGAAGGTACATCTGTACAAGAATAACAGCTAAGAGGAAAATATGTAAATATATCATAACTGATACTCTGTCCCTGACTTCTACTTCTGAACTGAGTTCATGTTCCGTCGATAAGCTGGCAATTGCAGAGTGAGCAGTCTTCTAATAAAAAAAAAACCTATCTTCACCTTTGGTTCTGGCAGGTTGGAACTGAATAAACTCTGCTGTGAAGGCCACCTCAAGTCTCTGGATGCTGCTGTGCTCCTAGTATGGCTCTCCCACCTTAACTCTACCCATATTTTAGGAACACAAGAGTCTGCCCAGATAAAAGGCCACAGAGATATAGTCCACAATATAGACAGAAAGTTTGAGTGAAGGCTTCACGTGGAGAAAATCAAGACACTCAGGCAATTCTAGGGCAGCAGCAGATGCAGTCCCAATGCATTTTTTTGTTAAAGGGTTGGCTGGGCAAAGAGCTGCAACAAACTCCCACACGTGTGGGGAGCTGACTCTTTCCAGAGGGCTGAATATTTCCAAATGTCCTCAGCAGCCCGGACCCCACACCACAACATCCATAGGAGCTCCCAGCTGTGTCTGGCCTGTGAGCCACAGGTCTCTGGTCCCTTGCTGGGTACTAGGAAAAAGCAGAGCTCTTCAGCTCCCAGGCACTGGGATACAGAGGAACACTTAAACCAAGAGGCCAACAGGGGTCAGCCCTGCCTAGCACAGAGGCCGTGACCGCCACTGCCATCTCCACTGCCCCTCGTGTGACAAGGGCAAAAGCCACAATTCAAAAGCACACAAGGCTTGAATAACTACTGTTATAGAATATCTCCATCCATGAAAAAGCAATGAAATATTTGGCAGCAGGAACCTTCCAAAGGAAGCTTCTCAGCCCCCTGACATTAGTCCAAATTAATCTCAGTGCTGGAATTTTGTACGTGAAAGAGGCATGGAAGAGATCTGATAGGCTCAGCTCCCTTCCCCTGTGCCCACAGACATTCAGAAACAGAATGAAGCTCTCATTCATTCTGAGAGCTCACAGAGGTCACACCTACTGGCTCCAGAAGCACCTGGACATGGGAGCTGTGGTACCTGCTGGCTACCCAGGGATGGTCCTTCCAACAAAGGTTTGCAAGTTGCACCTTCACCAGTTGTAAGCCTTACGTGTGGGAGTGCTTGTGTCCACAAGACAGCAGTCATATCATGAAAAGAAGAAAATCTTCTTTGGATAGTTAATGGATTTGTCTAATAACATCCTCAGTCATCTTGGAAAGCATGAATGATGCACAGACACCCCATGTAAGGACTCTATGTGGGCCACAAAAACGTGAAGAAGAGGCTCAGCCACTAAACCTAACATTGCAACCAGCTGAATGTACAAGCAGTCAAGGAGTGGCTGTGCTTGGCTTGGACGTCCCCATTGCGTAGCTGATGTCAATGATGAAATGGGGCAAGTGTTCCAGACACAGTAACGTGCCTCCAGCGGGCACGCACAGCTCCTGCTGACTGCACGGGCAAGCTGGAGAGGAGAGAGGAGCCCTTTGTGTCCTACCAAACACTGGAGCATCCACCAGATGATCTTCTTTTTAGTCACACTTTATCTCATGATCAGCTGGGCTGGGATACTGAATGCATTGTCAATTGTTTAATGATGGAAAAATAAAGCTGCAGGCTGCAGTTGATGTTTACTAAGGTATTGATGAGCTATTCATTTTATCAGGGCAGAAATCACTGCAGAAGAAATGCTGGGAAATGTAATCTAGTGCTGTAAAATATTTAATACTCTTTCTATGTCATAGTGGCTCTGTCATTTCATTGGCATTTTGCAGTAACTGTAGAGGGTACCCCATAACTTCAGTGTGTGTACACACACGTACATGTAAACTCAGACAAATTATAATGGACATTTGTGCATGAAAAATATTTACCATTTTTAAAAAACTGCCTAATGCTAACCCTCAAAAGAAGTATAAATATTATGGTTTGCCTTAGACTTCCTGTGCTTATTGAGACATTGAGAACTGAATATTGCACTAACATAAAGGAGAAAAGTGAGACTCAACCCTATAAAGAAAAGTTCTACTAATTTAGTTTAAAAAAAACCCCAAGTCGAACAACCAAAGCAATGAACAGCCACAATACTGGTGATGTGCTGAATTCCACAACAGTTCTGCAGTCAAAGTGGTCTCCCAAGATGTGCTGCTTATTCCTACTTTCTGCTGAGTCTCCTGAGAAGCCACAGGCAACAAATAACATGTTATTGGTGCATTGCACGTGTCAGTTGACAATTCACCATCTTTTCCTCTTTCATTCTAAAATGAATAAACTAACTAAACTAAAGAAAATGAATAAACAAACTAAACTAAAGAAACCAAAGGAAAAAAACTCCAGTAATCATTCTTTTCTCTAATTACTGTGAAGACCTGAGGCCAGATCAGGAGCAGAGCAGAAAGGTTTCTAGATTAATTTACGGCTTTCATTTTCAGTTTCTGTAGTCTTTAGGAGTTTATATTTGCTCACCCACAGGAATGTGTCTGCTTTTACTGCTATGCTATATATACACTCAAAAGCTTCCATTTGAAGGGTGCTTTCTTATGATACTGCAAGAAAACCCCACCTACACAATTTTCTTCTTTGAGGAACCCTGGAATCACTTGTTCCCTTGGAGAAATGTCAGTGTTCAGTTTCAAAAGAGGATGCAACTGAAATTAAATGTATTGATCCTTTTTCATACACAGACTTCTGTCTGCAAGCAACTAACATACTGTCTCTGTGAGTAAAATACACGTATTCAAAGAAATCACACATTCCAATCGATTCTAAATAATGACAAGAAATCTTTGTGTTCAGCTGTTCTGATTCCTCCTCGCCATGTGTATGCTTGCTGCTAGGTTTAAATGCAAAGCTCTTAACTCTTCCTCCTTGAAACACTAAATGGGATAAAACTGATCACTAGGGTCTGTTTCTTTGAGGTTTTATATATCATGGAACTATTCACATCCAAACCAAAAGAGATGGGAGATTAACCATTAACAGAGCTGAATCTTGTAGCATTCCTTTCAAACAAACAGGTCAACACACACACACAAGGCACAACATAAAAACAAATTAAGCCTAAACTCTCCTCTTCATTAATAAAAACGACCTGAGCTAGGGGGGAATGTTTATACCACTGCTCATGATTATTTCTTTTCTTGTACCACTGTTAAGGCCCGCCTTCAAATCTCTGCTTATGTTAAAACATAATTATAGGGTAATAGCATTAGTCTACCTGTCAATTCGCCACAGCAGAGTATTTTCTGGCACTTGGAAAGCCATTCCTAAAGTATTTGTTCAACATACGGCCAACTCTTACATATGTTCAGTGTGATGGAGGAAAGAAAGAGGAAAGTAGAAAGTATTGGTAAAAGTCAGCCTCTGGTAGCATTCACTTTGTTTTCCATGAAAGATTAATTCTCAAGATGCTATGTCTGTCTTCAGGCCCACTGCACTTGTCAGGAATGCTGGGAGAAGTCACAGCTACAGGGCCTGTGGCTTTCTCTGGAGCTCAAACCTCCTGATTAGTCAGCACTCCCCGTCCAGCCAGGGAACAGGCAGATCACACCTGCCTTTGCTCCCTCCCAGGCATTCCATTTGTACCTTAGCACACACACTTGGATGTTACTGATGCTGTGACTCATGATTCATGTGCAGCAAAAGCTTCACCAACCAGCTCTTCTGCAGTTTCTTCTTAAGAGGAAATGAAAATAGTTTAATGTTAAAGCTCAGAGATTTGACAGCAACATAACTTTTAGAGTTAGATTTTGAAAATGCACAGTGCTCTTTCACAATTACTTTTGGGGCCAAAACTGCAATCAAGCTTGTGGAAACAAAGATGACTGGGCTTTAAAGTTCTGATGTCTGCATAATCCACCACAGAAACAAGGGAACAATAATGAACTCTAAAGCTAAAAGCAAATAACTGCCAAACCATAAAGTTCTGGGACTCCAGACACCAACTAAGCCTTGAGTGTTAAACTCTCAAATCTCAATGCCTTGGAACTCCCTGGTACTGTGAAATGGGAGAACAAAATCTCACTGTCCCTCCTACTGAAGGTAAAAAAAAACTCCTTTCTAATGGCAAGTTTTGACATCGACAACCACTGTCAGAAACTGTAAATCTGCTCAAGGCAGGGCAGCCAACAGAGTCAAGCAGCTCTAAAACTAAGCATGTGGGAGGGGATATTCCAGGCCCAGGGAGCTGCTCTTCTCCAGTCTGTGGAAAGCTGCAAGAACCAAGAAGGACAAAGCCTGTTACCTATTGTACATCTACTTTTGCTCTCCCCTAGACCTCCACCTCAAACCTGTTACATTTTCTCTCTCCCACTTGAACACAGTGATCCAGGCACCCTACAGCTCTCTGCAGCCAGGCTTCTGCAGTGTTCCCTTCGTGATGTCCAGCTGGGGACTGTGCTCTGTGACCTTCAAACAGCACCACAGTCCCCAAGAGTGCTGGGGCCAATTTACACTCATTGCCAGTCTTTGGTTGAAGGCACTGCATCTACAGTCCCAGAAGTGCTGAGTGCCTGCACAAAGTGCAAACAGATTTCACACCCCCCACATTTACCTTTGCAAAGAAGAGAGAGACCAAAGCCTGTAGTACCAACAGTCAATCCCATGAACATGAATTGCCTCAGAATTCTGAGGATTTTGCTAAAAGCCCTCCAGACCAGTTATTTACTGTTTGGCAGGTAGCCCCTACCAGCACAGAATGCTACTGGCAGAGCACACTGAATAAGCATGGTAGTCATATGAAATGTACCATTTGACCACATGTACCTGATTGACACATTCCCATTCAGAAACAACTTTTTATCACGTGAAAACAAATTATTCAGATAAAATGGTCTCTAACTAAAGAACTCTTTACTGTTTAAACATCCCTCAAGTATACATATTTTGAGAAGCACAAATACACACAGAGTCCACGTGTAAAACTCCACCTCTCCTTATGTAATGGAAATTTTGCATGCCTCCTTCCTGCAAATGAAATTTCCTAGTTTCAAATGCATTGCCCCTGAGGGTATCAAGTACTGTGATGGAATAACGAAGGGTTTCTGCTGTTACAGTGAAGGTCACTATACAGTGGGCCATTTCCTTTGTCTCACTTTTCAGGATGATCAGAGCAGTGAGGCGATAAGAGGGAAGCCAGTGCTTCTGTGTGATGCAAAATCATCAAGCTGTACCTCCAGTCATTGCCTGGTGCTGCACTGCAGCTCCTGAAACAAATCCTCGCCTGTCCCCAATGACATTAGGAGAGCTCAGGGCCTGCTTCTATTTTAAAATGCCAGAAGCACTTTCCCTTTAAGGTTGAAAATACTCACAATCACAGTATCTGGCATTATTGTTTTGAAAGCATCCTCATTTATAATGGTATTAGTTTATTAAACACATACATGTGGAAGTTAAATAAAGTGAGAGAAGTGTAAATAGTATGCATTGAGCCCAGTGTGAATTCAGATGGAGTTTGTACGGTTCACCTGACTCTTGTCTGACTTAATGAAGACAGTAAATTGCACAGCACAGTTACTGCATTCCATGCTGCACACACAGCTGTGCAGCTGCAGCTACTGGCGACAGCTATTCTCTTTCTCCCAGCTTTGTAATATTCTGATTTATCACACATGGAATATTGGAGAATGGTCTCCAGGTTATAGGAGGAAGTCAATAACTTCAGCATCCTAGACAAATGGATGTGAGGAAAACACATTATTTTCCTCTCCCCTACCCTCCCCACACACGGTAAGTTGACAATTAGATTAATTTTTTTTCTGGTTGCCATGAAAACTAAGAGATGTAGCCTTACCTCAGAGGAAATGATGTTATGCTCAAACAACAAACAAGAAATGAGAGCTGTGTGGTCCTATCTCAGCAACAAAAAGCAGAATCAAAAAAGAGTCTTTCTAAAACCCAGGCATGTGTGAATTCTAATCAGCTCTGTTTATAACGTGTGATCATAGTTAATTGTTCATTAATTCCACCATGTCATTTGTTCAGAGATTATACCCTCCACATAATGAATGTTTTGGGGTACACTCCAGCAGAGAAAATTAAAATAGATAATAGTTGTGATTTTAAACAGTCTTCTTTGCCATCTTAAGTTTGATTCCATTGACCTCAATCAGTTTCTAAAAGGTTTCAAAACACAAAAAAAATTGTCTATTATCTTGAAAAAAAGCAAAACACACAAATGTAAATCAACATGCCTACAGAACTGATGTGTTCTTCTCGGCCCTTGGCCTCCCCTTGACATCTACCTCTGTACAAAGCCTTCCCCTCAGGGGCTGGGAAGGTGAAGGACCTTGAACCTCCAGATGCATAATTCACCCCAGTTCAGCAGGCAGTCCAGATTTTAGTGACTTGTAATTAGCAAGCGCTGAATGGAACAGTCGCTAGAAGAGCACACAGCGTGAAATGCCTGTATTAATGATAATGGAGATGTTCATGTTTCACCCCTGGATTTGGGAAAACACTTAAGAAAATTAATTTCCTTTGCTTTACAAGATGAGCTCTACTCGTGCAATGTCACCAAGAACACGCTCTTCTAAATATCCCCCATACTTAACCATTTTACTGCTTATTTCAGTCTCCAGAACACAGATGTGATAAGAATGACAGCACATGCTTAATGCAATCACCTTGGGCTAAGGTTTCATTTCACTTGCAGACTTAGGGTAAGTTGATCCTTAATACTTTTCACAAGAGTGATTTTGCTATCAGGTCATGATGTATTTGAAAGGCTGTCACAAAGAGAGCAGTGTGAGTGATTGAGAAGGTCTCCTTTGCTCACAGAAATTAAAAATATCTGGGAAAAAAACTCTACCAGATTACACGGAAATTATTTCAGCAACCCCTCTCTAAATTTAAATGACACACTGTAATCAAAATTTTTAGGTTCCAAAAACACAAAGAAATTTCAAAACAAACAAACAAAGAAACAATCCTTTGGTTCAACATTCCAAAACAAAACTTTCAAATGATGGGACTTTTATTTGCAGAACTTAAGCAGTATTTTATGGGTTGTTTAGTTTGGTGTTTGTTTCTTCATATTCTTCCAGAATGTGTTGACCTTGTTATTGACTTAAATGCTTTGTTGAGCTTAAATTTGTGACTTTGAGCATATTAAACTCCGTATTTTTCAAATCAAGAATTTCTTAGCTGAAAAAAATTGGCCTGAATTAGCTGCTAGGCATTAGCCAGTATCTCCCAAATTTACAGCTGTTTGTGGCATACAAATAACTACCCAAAGGAGAATTTATATACTTCCACTTTATGCATAGGATAAATACCTCTGCAACACTATCCATATAATAAGTTAATTAGCCTATTAATAAGCATGACTGAACTAATAGTAACATTTTCAACTGCCAGTTAGTGCTAGGTGGCCTTCCATGCCATATGTAATCGACTTATCACTGTTCATGTCTTCAGGGTTTTCTCACAGTGTTTGACCACCAATGTACAAATATTGGTAACACCAGTTTTCAAAGAGCGTCTATGAAAAAAATAATGTCTTTGGAATACCAAGTTTTTGAATTGATCAGATTTCCATCTACTGATCAAGGTTAATGAGGTCAACTCCAGCTCTCGGGTGCTCACACACATCCTTGAGAGCTGGGATAACCCAGAGCATTTAGGGATGGACCTTTCCTTCTGAAAACTCTCTCTTCTGATGAGGTAATCAAACATCAACTTTAAGCACACCATGCTCCCTCTGTACTCACCCCAGTTACAAATAGGCCTGAGTGCAGGCTTAGGAACTTGGCTAGATTAGTGCCAGAATATTTGGCACTTTTGACTAACCAGACCCATGACAACAAAAGCAAAGATAGAATGCACTTTTCTCAGTCATTTGTGAGCTCTGAGAAACAACAGTGCACCTTTGCACCAGATGCTTTTCTGTCTGAAAGCAGAAATAAAAACAAAGTATTTCAAAACCAGAAGCTGCCCAAAGCTTTTCTTTGCTATCAGCTGAACACATAAAGCTGATCATTCTATCCAATTGCAAATTATTCTTTTCTGAAACCCAAAATCTATGCCTAGTACACAGCATCATTTTCTCCCATGCATTTCTACTGCAATAGCGCATACATCTTCAGCTGCCAGAGGGTTTTAAAAGTAAAGAGAAGTTTTCCTTGCACTAAGGCAAAAGTTTTCTAGAGGGAAAGATTTAAGTCCTTCCTTCCCCTCATTTTGCAGGCTGTGCTGCCAGTGGTGGACTCCCATGTGCACACCCATTGCCTTTGCCAGCATCCTTCAGGAAAGGCAACAATAGCCTGGCTCATGGCTCTAAGGGTTTTGAAAATTCCAAGTACAGTGTAACCAGACTAAGGAGACCTGCAGCATCCTTTAAAGTGAAACCCTGATGTTTTTAATATAATCAGAAGTGAAGAAAATCTTTCTCTAAAATATCAGCAGTACATGAACAGTGCTCCCCTAACTGCAGTGTTTGTATCCAGTACCAACAGAGAGTCTCCCAGAAAACAGCTCATCCTTTTTTCATTACAGAGGGAAGTCCAAAATCCTGCACCATTGTTACTGCTCTGCTACTGAACATTCTGGGTCTGCCATTTGCAACACGTGCATCTTGTCATCCTGAGGCTGATTAATACAACCCCCCCGAGTTACCTCTGACCTTGTTCTCTCCTGCCACCACTCTTCCCCTGAGCAGCCACCAATGTCTCCTCACCAAACAGCAGGATGTACTCAAAATAAGGTCACTACATGTGAAACCTAAATTTTACTGCTAGAAAATGCTCCCTAAAGCTATGCAGCCCTAATCTGTATCTGTCAAATACAAGAACTACAGACAGTGGCATTTATTGAATTGCAGTAAATGGCTACCTATAAAATAAAACTGGTTCCTGGCAGCCCTCATGTTAATAAGGCTTCATATATTCAATTTATGTTTGCATTAACAAAACTATCCAAGAGGCACGGGACTGAATAGTCATCTGAACAATAACTGATATTAACAAAATCAACTACCACTACTGAGCACACATATTTATTAAAAAATGTTATTCTGAATAGCTAAAACAGACAAAACTGAATTAACAGCAGGACCCAATGTATTGTAAAGTTCCAGTCAGAATCCTCCAGAAGCTCTGGCAGGGATTTTGCTGGTTAGCTTTGCCTGATCTCCTCCTGCTTCCCCTCAAATTTTATTTTTCCTTTTTGTGTATTTCCTCAATCTTTCCTTAAGATATCGTTAAGTTCCAATATGAGTATAATCTGTGACTTTATTTTCCTTTTTGGGACATGACCTTTGCTCCTTTCTCAGAAAACTCATTTGGACAACTATTTTCTAGGAAACAGACAGGCAGGCACAGAGAGCATGTCTTGCAAAAACTAGGACTGAGATTTTGACTTGTCAAGAAAATGTGAGAAAATTTTACTGCAAATTAAAAAGAAATATACAAAAAGACATTAAGATGAATTTCATTTTCACTCCTAAAGTTTAAGAATTAAAAAGAATATATTTTGGTTAGCAGACTGCAATTTTAAGGAACAATTCACATTTTGTGGGAGTACATTAATTGTTCAACATTCTACCAGAAATATCTTAAATCTGACAAGCCCCCATTAATTTGTGGTTAACTCTTTGTATGTGAACCTTGACAAAGCACTATTATCTACCTCCCCTGTATAAATTCATGCAACCAGGTAACAGATATTATCTTTTCAAGGACTTAATCAGATGCAATTGCTTGGATGTCCTCCAAACAATTAAATTTCTCACCCTGCTATACACAGCTAGAGGGTTTTTGTCATTTTGCCTACTGTGAGGCCTGAATCCCTCCCCCAGCCAAGGCAGCAGCTCTGCCTGGGCAGGGGGGGGCTCACATGCACCACTGCAGTCCCCCAGCAGCCATGCACTCAGAGCAGCAGCCCTGCAGGCAGCTCCCTGCTTGCTCCCTTGTGGCACAGACGATGATCTCATGGGGGAGAGTTGTCCCCTTGGCCATCCTACCAGCCAAGGATGGCCCCTGCTGGCACTGTCCTGAGAGCAGCTGCAGCCCTCCCTGAACCCTGCAGGGTGGGAGCCCAGGCCCCAGCAGAGGATGAAGTTTTGCTGACTTTGTCCTTCCTGTTCTGCTCCCTTCTCTCCCAGGTTTCACCTACTGACTTGGCATTGGGAAAACATTGTGAGTTAATAAGCAGCTCCTCAGAATGAGGAGTTCATCTTCCAGCACCTAGTTACAGCCAAAATAAACCCAAACTTCTGGGTCAGCTGCCTCAATCAGTCTTTCCCTCTCTGCCATTGCTGTTCCCAGCCAAATGCTGCTCCCATTTCAACATCAAGGCTCTTTCTAATCCTCTCATTCCTTTCTTCCCATCTTCCTTCAGACTGACTAGTTTTAAAAGTGCACCAGCCTCGTTTGCTCATTTGCATTTGGTAGTAAACAAGGAGAAAGGGGCAGCTTTGCTGTTGGGAACAAAGGGCTACAATTTTGAACAGCTTCCCTGCGGATCTTGTTTGGTCACAGCATCTCTTGGCTTTCCAACCCAAGGCAGATTGTGCATGTGGCCTTTCAAGCTGAATTTATTGCATATGTTCAGTGGTTCTGCTAATTGGACCTCTGACTTGACCACAATTCAGTGAGTTTAGCTTCAAGGATAACAAGCACGTAGGCCAACAAGAAGATACACACAACATTATAAAATACACTACATTTGGCTGGTTTAGATTAAACTCATGCACTTCTAAAACCAGGATTTGGATAACTTCGCCCTATACTGGGTGGGAAACAGGAAAAAATCTAAAAACCCATAAACAGTATGGGTTTCTATCTGCAACTTACCTAATATGATCAGTTCTTTTAAAACAGCCTTTAATCAAGGGCTTGGTATAATATTAAAAGAAAAAAAAACAACTAATTGCAAAAACAGTAAATTGGATATTTATACCAAATACCAAGAACCATAATTAGAACTGCTGCGTCCTCTCCACCAAAAGCTTTTCAAAAAGCACTAAATTCTTTAGAAAATGTATTTCTCCTCCAGAATTATGAGAAGACACTGGCAAAAATGTTCCTGAGAACTGTGGACACAGCCAATAGGTCACACACCAGGACTCAGCAGCTCCGAGGTCATTAAAAAACCCTAAACCCTGCACAAGTGTTATTTTGTAGCCATGAACCTTATGCAAGACACGCAAAATATATTCTGTATCAAGAACAGAAAATAGCCAGTGCTTGACATTTGAAAAGAGATCCTTCAAATGCACAAGAACAAAAATATGGAGATATTTTATGGACATGAACCCCAGCAAATAAATAAACTGTTTAAGATCAAACAGGAAGAGTCAGTGGTGAACCCCCTATTCATAGTTTGTTGCTTGGATGACTTGGAAGTTTGCATACTTTTCCTCTTTTATGTGGGCAGTATGTGCTGAGTGTGCAAAACATTTATTAAGCCTTCTTTGAGCATAAACAGACAGTCTGATAGTACAAAAAAAGGTAGTCAGAAAGATATCAGATAGGAACATCAAAAAACATACACTTTCCCATAACTGTTAAAAAGCGTTGGCTGCTCCTCAGGCTGCCCTACTTAGAAACTTCGATTGTGCACCCACTGTCATGAGACATGTTTTCCTCTCAGCATCTTTTTAATCTTTTCAGACTGGTAGAAAAACAGCAGTCTTTAGTTATCAGAATTTTGATGTTTAACAGCTTCAAAGTGGTGGTGGTTTCATATTAAATCAAGTGGCAAGAAAAACTAGGACTGCAGGTACCCAGTGCGTTCACCAATTCTCCTTGAAGATGTTTTTTCTGCTTAGATGGTAAAAATGTAATAGAGGAAACCTTTGCCACCCACTTCTCAGCAATATTTCACTATGTGATGTTTCAACTTTTTAGAGTTTTGTTTTGTAGAAGCTGTCCATAGCCACCCTCCAGAAAATACTGTCTGCTACTGCCTGGCCAAAATGAAAGGCCTGTTTTGAGAGAGGCTTCCTCAGCACTTCAGGAAAATGCTGCATTTACTCACAAATAGATTGAGCTCCTTTTCTGACTTGCTGCACCATGAGGTGGCTGGTGCACATCTCTCTCCTCTGGGGAGATCTATTCCCTCAGGCACAGTGAGCACCCTGGCTTGGCTTGTCCACTTGTGCTTCAGAGTCTAGCCAGAAATCTGTCTGTCAATAATACTTGCATTCATTCTTCCTACAGCCTGAGTATGAAATCTTTGGCCTCAGCACCAGAGGTGATTGCCAGATTCACACAAATCCAAAGGGGGCAGGAGAACAGGTTACTGAGAGCACTCAGACACTGCTATTTCTTCATGGGCCAATGGTACATTCGGCTTTTGGGATGGCTGCAAATGCTCACCAGTAATGAAAGGGAAATGATTGCCATTTCAGAGATACCCTGGTAGGGTCCAGAAGGAGTGGTAATGCAGTTATGGGAGAAAGAAAAAAAGCTGTGTGGGAAAAAATAAAATTATTCAACCTATGAAGGAATTTCATCTAAAGCTTTGAATGCCTGTATTTATAGGACACTGATTCAATGCTGGAAAAGTGACTGTAGCTAACTACAGTCAGTGCCTCAGTTCCACCTTTGCCTTCTATTAGTAAAATGCTCCATAAATTCATGTTGGGGAGTAGAAGGAACACCTATCCAATGGATATTGCATAACTCTGCTTTTCTGTATGTTCCCAGAGAACATCCTCAAGTTTCCCCACCTGGAGAGAACACAGGGAAGGACAAGAGCCCAGCTACCTGTGAAAATCTTGTTTAACTAAATGAAGTCAAGATGGAGTTCTTCTGCACCCTGACATTTACAATTCGCCAGAAAATGAACCAGTGTGCTGAACAGAAAGTGAGTTCCATAACTGTATCTTCTAACAACAACAAACAGGGCAGGTAAAAGTAGCATTTATTAGAGGGTACACCCAGGACAGTGTCACATGGTTTCTCTTTATTATACTGCCTTGAAGGAAAGCTCTTTAGAATATGCAAACAAGGGTGCTCTAACTGAAAGGTCAGATATCAACAACCACACTGACTTGTGAATTGTTCTGAGCTTTGTGAACTCAAAATGTGGTGCAGAAATTGCTGGTGATACTTTAATTTGAAGAATTTTAAAGGAAAAGAGACAAGTTTAAAAAGGCCATTAAACTTTTTGATCTAACAACTTGTTCTTTTCAAATTGTCTATTGATTAAAAACAGGATTTATAATTCCTTTAGGAATCAATGACAGCAATGGAACGGGATCACACTGTAAATTACAGAAATGAAGAAAAAAAATATTTATACACAGCCACGGAAGTTCTGAAAACACTGTTAACAACTTTGTGGACAGCTACTCCCTAAGGACCCAGCCTGGCCAACAGCTCTGGCGTTGGGCTGAGCCAGGCTTTCCTGGAGCTACTGCAAAGGGAACACACTTCCTCTGGAATTAAAGCCCTTGCAGCACCACACCACCTCTCCCAGGGTGAGTGGTGGGCCCCTAACACAAAAGGAGACTCACTGTGGGAAGCAGGGACACCCTGGAGATGCCCGAGCCAGGGCTATGGATGCACTAGCACAAAACACACAGGGGGGAGTCCCAGCCAAGTCCCTGACCCCCAGCTCCTGCCCTGCACACAAACCCTGCTGCATGTGCATTACAGAGGTTGGCTGTGTGTAAATCCTGCCCTTGCAGAGGGCAGCAGGATTGGTGCTCAGGCTGAGGAGAGCACAAGGATGCCACACAAGCAGCTGTGTACCAGAGCACCACCCCAGCTTGACAGACCACACAATCATTACTGCAGAGGGGTATTTGTGTTTCTCCTCACTGTAAGGGAACCATGCAAGTGCTTGGATTCATATCACTCACTAGTTGCCCATAGTCTATCAGAGTTCAAGGATCTGCTTTGAAAACACGATAATGCAAAAACAGTCACTGCAGCAGCTCCAGGAAATCCTTTCCTGGCACTCACAATTCAACTACCTGCCTCCTCCTCGACTCTCCTCTCTTTCTCCAGCACAGCCTAGGTACTTAAGAGCATCTTAGTTCAAAAGGCAGCAGCCAGAGGGTTAAGGACAGGCCTGTAGCTGAGAGCTGAGCTGACAGGATTTCACAGAAAAAAACATATATACTTCAATGCTTTCAAAAATACAAACAATTGACATATCTTTGTCTCATCTATGCATTTGTACTTAAAGGGGTATTACAAATGAGTGTGGAATACATGAATGCAATTCATGGAATCATGGAATGGCTTGGGTTGGAAATATAATAAATATCATCCAGTTCTAACCTCCCTGCCATGGGCAGGGACACCTTCCACTAGACCAGGTGTCTCCTTCTTCACAAGGGAAGCAAGTGACAAGATCACAGTGGGGTTTTTCTTTGTATTTTAAATGATAAATTTAACAGATGAAGCACCAGGCACCCGGGACTGGCTCCTGGTAGAGATGGGGTGACCAAAGACATCAGGCTTAATGCCTCTGGTAGAGATATTGTTGAGGTAGCTCCAGCAGGCTCTGTGAAATGTCACATAGCACCCATGAAATAAAAGGAGACCTTGTGTTTGGGTAACTTGCCATGATGGCATAGTGGATACCTGTTAAGGTACAGACCTTCATTTCCTGCTTGCACTCAGCAGCAATCAGTGTGCTAACAGAGGACGTGGATACCACCACTTTTATCAAGATGTAACTTCTTTCATAAAACCCCATTGATTTCAATTGGATAAATATGGACTAGGGCATCAGAAACATAAGTGAGCCCTTCTATCTTGTACTTTTCTCTCTAATTCTGAGTGATTTTTCAATGAAAAAATAAAAGATGCTGAAATGAATTCTCCAACTGAGATTTAAAAATTATAAATAAACTGTGATAGCACAACATTCGGCTGCCCAATAAGCTGAAATCCAAAACTGTGAATAGAACACTACTGAACAAACAAAATGTTGGGTAAAATAAAATAATTCAGGTTTTAAAAACAAAAATTTTTAAATTGTTGTCTGAAGTTTTCAGATGAAGGCAGCTATGAAGTACAACATGTCCTGTGTCTTTCTGCAATTAAAAAGGCAAAACGAAGTTTTAGCTCTAGTACACAATACAAAGGGAACTGCTTGTGTAAATCTCAGTGCAATAAATCTTACATGTGACAAATTCATATTACTAAATTGTCATAGCTTTCAGCTTATTGGCAAAATTATGATTTATAAAAAAGCAAAATACATCCCAGAGTGAATTTACTTTTCAATTAACAAGACAATTTTCTTATTTCAATCTAGTTCTCCCTTCCACATTAGTCTTCCTTGAATAAACATTAAAGAAATACCATGTTGAATTTCCCTTCCAAGTTACCACACAGTGTAAAAACTAAAAAGAGAAGCTGATCTTTTCCATGATGGTCAGTAATTATTCACCCTGTAGAGCGCGGCAAACCAAGCAGAACTCCACAAAAATACCACACCAGTCAACAGACACAAGAAAAAGATTTTTTTTAAAGTGGTATACAAGCCCAAAAATTCACCAGAGATACCAGAGCTGCTATGCAGAATGCCCAAAGCTGAAGCTGCAAGGCTGGAGAATGTTCAACACCTTGAAAAGAGGGCATTCCTTTAACTGGCCCCACACATATTGAATTACCCTCTGAAGGCACCTACAGTTTTGGCTTTAAATGACAGGGGCATGGCCTGGGTTAGGTAACAGGAGTGAGAAACAGCGTGGGGCAGCTGTGCCATCTCTGTTGAGCTCATGGCCTCAAGTGCCCCCCAGCACGTCCCAGTCTAACAGAAGGGATCACTGTGCAGAGTGCTGAAGGGCTTTAAGAGGTTTCCAGGTTCCAGAGTGGTTGTCCCACTCCTCAGCCAGAAAATCCCTGATACCACTCTAACAGTGGCCTAAACAGCTGCACAAATTTCTGTCCAGCAGCAAATCCAGTCTTTTATTTTCTGAACCTCAGGCAAATCACTGTGAGAATACATCAGGCTTTGTCTGAGAAGTAATTTTTCTTTTTAATACAACTTACAGTTCATTTTATTTTTTCTCTATTTCTTTCCTCTGTCCACACGTGTTCTATCACATCCACAAAGAGCCCAGTTCTCAACCCACCTCCTCCCCTCAGTTCCCTGTTCCAGTCAAAATAGGTCTGACTGAGTCTAACACTCAATTTTAGCAGGTGCTCAGTCAGTTCCACTAGTTGACAAGTATTTTGGATCACAGTAACAAATATTTAGTAAACTCCCAAAGGGAATAGCATCAAAATATGCATCATTTATCTGAAGCCATCAATTCAGGCAAGTTAAGAACTTGAAATTAGCAGAGTTTTGACTTTTGGCACAGGGTTGAATATACATACACTCATAATCATATAAGAATTTTTTTTCCTCTTAAATCACTGTTCACTAACCGTCTTTGAACTTCCTTTTGCTTTCAAGAGCATCCCATTTTCCCCTTCCCTCAACTCTTGATAAAAAAAACCCCAAAAAAACATAAAGCCCGCAAAAAACCAACCCAGCCTGGGTAGAAAAACCAGAAGGATAAAAGACTCTGTGCTAATAACCAACCAGGCAGTAGCAACAGCATTGAACTACACTGCCTGAGAGTCCAGCTGTAAATCCAGTCATGGAGCCACCTCCCTCCAACAGTGAGGCTGCCCATGGTTGGTCCTCCCTCCTCTTGCCCATCCCCTCCCACCACGAACTGGAAGCATTTGGCACAACACAGGTTATAACCCAAACTGACACCTGCACAGTGACTAATGGCCATCCCTTGTGACAGCACAACCCCGAGGCATCAAGAAGGTGAAAAGGAAAAGGTAAATGTTCTAAACTCGACTAAATAAAAATGTAACAGCGCAAAATTTTTTCTGGGTTTATAACAACAAAGTAACACTGAGCAGTGCCCACTTCAAATGATGCTGTAGTGCTCCCCACACAATACAATGGGATGGCTTCATTCCTTTAGGGGTCATCTTCAAAGAAGGAATTGTTTTTCCAGCTGAATAGAAACACTCTTTCACCACCAAGCTCCATGCTGGTATGAATTCAGCATTGTTAGTAGATATCCTATCCACCAGTGTCCCTAAACATCTATCAAAAATACCTTTCTGTTTTATTAGATTGGCCTCTGACAGAGCATCATGTACAAAATCAAGGATATGACTGAAATCTTCCTCTGATCACTGACTTATCAATTTTTCTTTCAGACCCTTAATCTACGCCATCTTTTCACTTACCATAGGTCATGTTCCCAGATGCTGGTTTGTGCTTTAACACAAATGAGAGAAACAACAATCACTTGTACACAACCTATCTAGATTCTACAGCATTCAAGTTCAACTATTCAGAAGCCATGAAGCAGCTCTCTAATCAAGATTTGTTTAAAAGTAATAAAATTACTATTAAAAAAAAAAAAAGGATGGAGATTTTTACTTATTATCTGAGTTTAAAGCTTTACCTGGTAACTGGTAACTTGTTTGCATATGAAAATTGTAATTTATACTAAAACCTTCACATGGCTGAAGACATGTCTGTAAAACATTTGACAGCTCCAAGAGAGCTGAGGGGAAAGGAAAAAGTGGGAGTCTGCCAGTGAGGATATGATGGTGCCCTCCTGGGGTCCCGCTGCCCCTGGGAGGTGCTCCCAGCTCTGCTAAGCTGGGCAGCCCGAGACATCTCTCACAGGCCCTGGGAGCTGGCAGCAGAGCCCAGCCCAGAAGATGCACAAGCTCCTCAAAGCCACATGAGCAGCTGCAACACCTACAGGCTGATCATTCCTGACACAGCATTTCAATTTATTTCCATTAGGAAACTGCCAGGCAATTTTTCCAGCATACCTGAGAATTAAGTAAAACCTTCAAACACCGTGAGCCTTATGATGAAATTAGCAGGATTTGTGACATTGACATCGATTACTTTCCCTGCTGCCCACAAGTTTGCAGCAGCAGAGGCTCTGACAGCAACAGCCTTTAATATCTCAGGGACAGCAGCAGCCAGGCTTGGCATTATGATCAAATTATTCTGTGTTCCCAAAGAACACAAGAGCTCCTGAGCACTACACACAAATGGAAATCACTTCAGTCCTACTAAATATTGTATAAAACATAAATCATTGACTTGTACCAGAACCTGTCCTCTTCTGATATGTACTGAACAGAGAACACAAAAACCCTTCAGAGATTTCACCTTTACTTTAGGAAAGGCACTGACTAAGCAACCAATTTCTGTCCAGAAATTATTACAGGATAAACAATTTCTAGTTTTCACAAACCAAACTATGCATGACAGAGCTGCACTGGCAAGTATCAAGCAAGCTATCCTATCAATCACTTATTTTTAAGAGTGGTTTGGCTTGTTCTGTGATACCATTAAAGGCTCAGGTCTGCCCTTGGATGTACTCAAACTACTTTCAGTGTAGGCAGGACACTGCACAACCATCTAGAGGCAGAACTGGATGAAGCTGTAATATAAACTTGAACAGAATAAATGGGAAAGCTGTATAATGCAGATTCTTCACTTGCTGGCCCTATCCTTTTCCTGAACCTTTCAGAACCGTCAGTGAAGGCCTGGAATGTCCTGAATGCCAGCAAACAGAAAGAATGGGCACAGAAGCACACCCTCTCTACAGAGCTAAGCAGCAATTCAAAAATATCTCACCTTGAAATTAAACGGGATGGGACATAACACAGGTTTTTGTTTTGTGTGTGTTTTTAAAAAGGTCATTTCTCTCATACAAGGGTTGAAGCAAGGCTTCACAGGAATGTTATTACACTGTAAATTGCTTAACCAGTCAAAAGCAATGAAATATTGCCCTCAGACTGCCATCCTCCAACTAAACAGGAACATAAATCAGCATGACTGCTGCTAGTATCATACAAGACTAAAATACTGGCTGATCCCACCAGCCTTACTTTCTAACCATTGGTTGCCTTGGGCTCTTTACTGTATAAATTATCCAGAAACATCAGCATTCTTTGTTGTTCCAATGTGATTGGAAGAGTCTAAAGGATATTTCTGCATGCTGCTTAAGCAAAGGGTAAGCTTTGTGCAGTATCATGTGATCAACAAAAAATCCCCGAGTACTGCTTGCTTGTGGGTGGTGCAGAGGAACAAGAAGTGACTCACTACTCATAGTGGAAAATTTGGGGGGAAAATGTTTTAAATAGTCAGGAAAGCACAAAATGGCAAACCAAATTATTGGACTTCCTACGCCCCATGTACTGGGTAACAAAACCATATCTTTGACACGAGAACGATGCCCAAATGTATGAGAGCTAAGCAAAGCAATTGCTGGGGTTTGCTCCATTCTCCTACTAGAGAGGGCCTCTACCTGTCCTGAATCTGCAGAGTCCTAAGGAAACTCAGAAAGAAACTGGAATAAGCTACCAAATTCCAGTATGACACAAAGGGGGGGGGGGGTACAACCCCAAAAAAAGCATTTGGTGGAGCAAAACCTCTCTATTTTCTCTCATTCTTGAGATGCAGAAATAAAATGCTGAAAGAAATCCATCTATTTGAGATTAATAGGCAGATATTTATCCATGTGCCACTCTGGTTGCTAAGAGATTTCCTCTCTACAGCAGTGTTGTATAAACAATAAAGCATTTTTGTCCACAAAGCAATTGTCTCACCTCACTGAATCAAGAGCCTCTCACTGCCATATCCCTTCTATACTGTTCTAATTCTGAGCTGTGAGGAAGCTCCCTTACACAAAGACAGTGCATGGATCTGGTTGGGCATGCTATTGTTAAACTTGAGCACATCAAGTACAACATGGGCTTCCTGCAGCATGAGTAGATTCAGCTGAGAGACTGTACATTTTAGCTCACAAGCCATAGGTAAATCTGGGCAGAAGGGACTGCTCCTGTAATTAATTCCTTACTGCTACGGTCATTTTCAGCTGGGGGGGAAACCCACCCTGACAGCAACGTTACAAACCTGCACATAACCTAAACACCAGCCAAGAAAAATATTACTATTTCAGGCTGGTTTCAAACAGCAGCCCCTCAAAATTCGCCTCAAAGGCACAAACTTATCTTTATGCTGTCCTTTATCCTGGAAGATGATTCAGAAGATCTATACATTCACACAGAAAAAAATACCTCCAGTGTAGATGGCTGCAGCAAATATACTGCAGCATGTTAAGAGTCTCCTAACGTGCTCGCTGGAACAGAAGGCAGTGGGTTTCTCAGGGCTTTTCATTATGTATAGTACTGCCATGGCAGAGAAAAAAAAAAGCAAAGGGCAGGGAAATGCTGACTCTCGCCCAACCAAAAGATGCACATATGTTAGAGGAAATCTACATGTCGTTTAGGAAGCACATGCACCGCTTCTCTGAGCATATGAAGATTATCCAATCCCCCCCTTAGGGGGATTTCACAAAGGCACACAGAAATACTACATGCCCAGGTTTCTGTAAAGGCAACTGGCTCCTTGATATGTTCTTGAAAAAAGCATCATAAAATACAGCCAAAGACAAGAAATCGTGGCAGGGCCTTATTTCTACGGAGCAGAGTACAAGGTGTCATTTATAAGGACACATCTCCAGAGCTGCCAAAGTAGCTGGCCTCTTTATCTGTCATTATGCCACAAACCATAACTATTTTGCTTTATACCTTAGAGAGAAACAGTAAGCCTGGAATCACACACAGGCTCCTGACCTGAACAATGAGCAATGCAGTGCCTACTGAATTTTTCAGATCCTAGTTTGCTGAAGGGTTTTCTGCAGCTAAGACAAATCTACAGCAGAGCAAAACCAGGCTCCGTATTCTCAGCCGTGCATTTTCCTAACAAAAGAAAGTTGCTAATAACAGACTGCTACAGCTCAATTCTGTAAAACAGCTCCCCGTTAAGAAAAAAAGAGAAACACCGAAACACCTTATTTCTGTTACATTATCCCAAAAATGGATGTTTCAGAAGCCAAACATGTGACACAGTCCCAACACAAAGAAAAAAAATCTTCCTCTACACACATCCTTTTTAAGTACCTGTATGTAAAACTAAACTATTATGCTATGCTTTGCTCTTAAACCTACAAGAAAGCTCAGCATTAAACCTCACATGATGGTTACAAACTATTTTCAACTCACAGACAGTTTGCATATCACAGTAACATAAGTGGGAAATGAATGCACACCTTCTGCATCATCACTGCAATCAACTAATATCCAATTAAACATTCAATTGCTTTGCAAACCCCACAGCCGTGGTTACAAATGATATTTTACAATGTTAACAAATTACTCCGACAGCTACCAAGTTACAGGCAAGAACAAGCTTTTAATACTTCAATTGCAAGGTAAGAAAATTAAAACAAAAGAACCCCTGTTCAGAATTTGGCACAGATCTAGATACCTTTTTCTTCCGATCCCGGGATCTTTTCCTGTGTTTTCTTTTTTTCTCAGTTTCTTCCTCAGCATTTATTTCTAAATCCCTGTTTTTCTTTAACTGTGATGCTGCGTGAGCCATAATGCATTAAAAATCCTTTACAACAATGCTCCCTTGTAAAAGGTGATTTCCTCGGGCACCTTTAGCCAGCCCTTACAGCAAATGTTCCAGTGATTGGAAGGAGATCTGTGACCAGAGCCAGGAACACATTCAGGATTCAGAGATCTCGCAGAAGCTTGCAGTCACTACAAAAACACATAGTTGCAGATTTCTTCCTATACCTTTCTGCACCTGAACCTTTGCAAAGCAGTGCAGCCATCGTAATGCATTTAACGTAATGAAAAAGACAGCTGGGACAGAGAAAGCTGTATTATGGCTGTATCCCCTGCCACCAGCTGGAAGTGTCTAAGTGACTCCACTGAAGGGGGAATGCTGAAAAGGAGCGCTTTCTATTAAAAAAAATTCCAGAGCAATAACATATGCTGCATTGTTTTTTCTTCACTGATCTTCAAGCACGTTTTTAAAACCTATTTAAAAAATGCAGCGTTAGTGTTGTACGTCTCTCAGCTAGTTTTGTATAGTAAGCCATTTAACCTATAATGAAATGGAGCAGCTCCTACTTTAGGTTAACTGCTGATGGTGACAAAAAAAAAATAAAATAAAAATTTCTTTTTACCATGGAGACTCTGACTGCATTATGCAGAAAACAATGCAAGCATTGCCATATCTTAACAGTGTGTCCTTTATACTGATTTTTCAATTCCAATACATATTGTGAGAGAGGATTACAGAAAGCCCTGTTGTATTTTTTTCCCCTTTTTTTTTTAACATACTTATTACAAGACATCACACAGAAAGAAAGATGCAATCACACTGGTGTGTGAAACAGGCACTTAATTCATGGGAGATTTTCTGGCACTGTTCATTTACGTGGTCAGAAAGGGAAATCGGCACTATTTCCACGTAGTTGGAAATGTACTTTTAGGCTTTTATGTCAAGACTTGCTTCAATCATCTTACTATTTTTGCCACCTGAGTCCTCAATGACTGCAGCTTTTGAATATTCATTATGGGAGGTAAAATAGCAGCAGTATTAAGGCCTGCAGGAGGATCTTTCACTGGGATGAACACAGAGCAAGCATCTAGTAAATAAGGAACCATATTTTTTCTGCAGAAATATGAACAATCAGCAGCTTGCCTCAAGACTGCTGTTTTTAACCTTTCCCAGTATTCCTAGCAGCATGCTTCACTGTAATGAAGATTAGCATTTTAAGGCTGTCTGATTTCTTTCAGATAAAACCCAAAAGTCTCTCCAAGTGAAACCAATGTATTTTATGTGGTACTAGCATTTCTTCCCAGAAAGAAAAAAAACAGAATCAGTTGTAAAACTTAAGTTAAATTTAAATTTGAAATGCAATTAGCCAAATAAGCCTGAATCTTCTCAGGGCAACATAAAATCCAGAGATGTCTCACATGTTTGTAAATGTTCTTCCCCTGAACTTGAGAGACATTTTTTGAATTCTGGCTGCTGAGGCCCAGCCAGCAACATGCTTTAGCTTTCACATAACATGGCTAAAAGAAAAATAATCTTTTAAATCTCCAAAACAGAAACTGCTTTGAACACATCTTATGTTGTCCAAAGGGCAGCACACAGTGCACTGGTTGTCTCCTGTTCACAAGCTAGCAAACCAGGTTGAAAGAGTTGTTTATTTTGGAGTGATTTTTAAGAAATGCTCAAGGATGGAGGCCACAGTTGTGTGACCTTAGGGATTTTTCTTCCTGATGCAGTAAAAGCAGGGTTTCTGTGTGCATGCAAAGCTCCTGTACCTGTACACCACCATGTGGGTCTCCAGACTCCCCCTCCACACCTGAAAGACTTCTGAAACCTCATATAATGCTGCCTTAGGAAAGCTGTGGGAAGAGGAATGCTGCACTTGGGCAATGCCTGGTTTTGAACCAGAAGCAACTGGTTCAAAGAAACTCCCACTTCTCTATGTTCTATAGAGACTTGAATAAACACATTTCTAAAGATGCAAGGAATACACCCCAAGGATGCTCAGAGCATGCTTTGAACTGCAAGGCACCACTGCAAGCTGTCAAAGGCTATGCTCAGGCAGGCACCTGGATTTTGGCCCAGTCCTTCAAGGATGCCCAGGGCAGCAGTGAGGAGACTCTGCTCTATGGAGAGCAGGGACTCTCTCTAGTTAGAGCCCTACCAGAGCGAGGAGCTGGCCAGGCTGCTGATTTATGGGGGCTGAAGAAGATACCTCAAGAAGGACAGTGACCTCAAGTTTTGGGAGATGGAAGACTGCCTTGTGCCTTTTTAAAACAATAATAATAATAATTTAAAAAATAAATAAAATAAAAAAAAAACTCAAAACAAAAACAAACCACCACCACCAAAAAAAAAAAAACCCCACCCAAAGCTTTACTTTCTAGCATACAAGCTTCCTGCATGACCTTGCCAGTTATCCTCTTGGAAGCTCAGATCTTTCTCTGTAAAATAAAGTTGATATTAGTTCCCCTGTCTGACAGAACGCAGTTATTAGCATGGAAGCAATTAGAAAATACAGCAGAACTAGAACTGAAAGTGGATTCAACAAAATTCAATAGAGTTGAATCCCTCTTATTCCCAACACATTTTTGTCTGGATTTGAGTCTTTGCCTTAGGAAACCAACTTTATTTGAGCCACAGCTGAAGTGAATGCTGCTGTCATTCACCACTTGCTGGCTAATCCTGTGACGTCCTATAAGCCTTTTAACCATACTAGCCTGTAATTTATGCCTAAATAACCTCATTAAATGAAAATACAAATAATGCATTACCAAGTGTTAGGTGGTTAAAATACTTGAAGCATACTTTAAAAAATGCTGGCACAGAGAACAACATGCACGTATCCAGCTTAAATGCCCAAGTGCCACCTTATGCACAGGTTGTATTCTAGGCAGGTAGGAAGCAGCCCAAGCTTTTATTAATGAGAATAAATGCTAAGAAATGAGGATAATAAGTGAACTCACCCAATCCCTTGAGATATGCATAAATTGGAGGATTTTATCTGTCAGCAAAGACTGCTTCATCCCAAGGATCTTTTCAGCTAATTAATCAATTGGACATAACATGCAGATGTTTTTATTATGTGGATTACAATCCCTGCTTGAACTAGAGAGTCCAAACTCCTCCAGAATTAGATTTCAAAAAGAGAAAATGCCTTTTTAAGCTATGGTTTTGAGAAATTATCTTTTAGCTATGATTAAAAAAAAAAATCAACATAAGAAAAAAAAGATCTCTTCTAGTTGGAGAGATACTAACTAGGGAGATTTTGTGTAGCTTGTAGGCTGGGATAGTCTCCAAGAGGAAAGAGGTTACAGGGAAAGTGTGAGTAAAAGATTCAGAATCCTGGGGAACAGCAACTGTATATGCACAAATCCTGGTTTTGGGCAAGTGGTGAACTGGCACCATTCACTGGAAGGTGACAGGGCACTGCCAGATGAAAGCTGGATGAAGTGTAAAGGTTTTCATGCCAGATATGTCATAACTCACTTCAAGGGAATTGGGTACTGGAAATCTTCATTAAGTGCTTCTTTTCAGACTTCAGTAAAATAATTAAGCTATTTGATTTCACCCTTAATTACAAAGTTAATGAAATGCCAATGAGTGTTTCAGCACAATCCATAGGGTCCTGATAAAGAATGATAAATTGTATCTTACTTGAACAATGGGAAATTTACACTTTCTGTTAGCACAAGGATAATGTCTACTTAGCTTCATCTGCTCACAAAGTCATAATAATAATGGCTGGAAGTGATTTTATCAACTTGAAAGTGTGTCATTTGGTTTAGTTTATGATGCTAGTCCCACTGCTAAAACTAGATTCAAGAGACTGCAAAACAACATTAGCATATAACATTGAGATGGATTTGGGAAAAAAACCACAAAAAGTTATAGGAGGAAAAAGTGTTCACAATCTAATGACTTGTGTTAATTCATCAATTGGTTGGCAGCTTATAGAGTGAAGGTAGTACGATCAGTTTTCACAATTTTTTAAACAAATTATACAGCAGTAGGGAAAAAAATACACACATGAAAATATTGGCTTACTGAGAAAATGCCAAAAAATAGATTTATGAAAATCTGAGGGGTTTTAGGTAAGATGGAACACCATAGAAATGGTCAACATTTACACTTTTCAGATCACTATGGATCCAAAAAGGCTTCTAATCACACACAGTGCTAGAAGGCCCCTATGACAACTTTTACTGGTAAGCAAAGTATGTTACATTTCCCCAAAGATGAATAGAGCATTCTAGGTAGACTAGAAATAGCAGAGAGTAAAGGGAAGGAAAACACATGGAGGAAGTGAACCCAATTGTTATTAGGCTACTCTTAGATTCTTAATTTCTGAGTTTTCTGGTACAGAACAAAAGCCACTATTGCCCTGTTTTGGATAATATTGAGTAAAGCAATGGAAATGAAAAGGGGGGGGGAAAGAATAAGATTTACTAGAAATATAAAAACAATTCATGAAAATAACATTTAGGGAGAAGACTAGGCAGAAGAAACTTAAAAAATCCAACAAATTCTTTGTGAAAATGGGTTAACCGTAAAAAACTTTCTAATGAGTCTTTTAAGATTCATCTGCTCATTAGTTAGACTAGCAGGCCTTGTGTCTCAAAATCAAACAGACAATACCAAACAAGACTAAAAGCTTGTTTAGCATCTAATTTTACTTTTTAGCTCCTGTTCACACATTTGATGTCCAGGATAGGATGGACCCATCTCCAAACATGCAGAAGATCAACGTCACTAAGAAACAAAAGAATGGAAAATAAGAAAGGTTAAGGCTTGTTTGGCTCTTCTGTGTTGTTGCATTGAGTTTCTCCCACCACCTGCTTCTCCTAGCAGAATTCTATTTTGGCAACAGCAATCCCAAAGAAACTGGGGAAACATGACAGTCAGAAAGGGATGTATGCACTACATTAAAGAGCAGGAAAATACTTCAATTGCATTTTATACACCACTTTTACAGTGCTAACCCCTTACCTTCTTTGAATTTACAGCATAAAATTTGGAATTGTACTGAATTATGTTCTGTTTCTTATTTGACTTCTTTAGGGCACAAGAGCTTAAAAATGCTTTGGAAATTACACAAATTCAGGGATGCAGTGATAAAGGCCAGAGGCTTACCACTTCTTAAATGACCCTTCTTAAATTTCCTACCAGAAATTCAAATAGAAATGATAGAAATGATAACAATTGTAAAAACAAACCAGCAAACTCATGCCCAAACAAACCACTACAATAACAAAAATCAAAACTAAACCAAACCACCCCAAAAAACCCTCAAAACTTCCCCGAAACACCCACACAGGAAACAATCATGGCATATGCTTTTCACTAAGCCCTCTCCAGACACATCACCTGCCTTCTGAGCTGAAACAAGATCAAAGCAGCAGCCACTTTTGAGCTCGTAGAATGAAGTGCAAAATTACTATTTCTCTGTGCAAGGATGACACATTTTGGCTTAACTGATGAAATTACACCTCCTGTGGTCCAGCTTACTCAGAGTATGAGGATGGCTGACACGTTTGTGAATTTTAACTTCAAGCTGGAGGCATGACTTTTAAAGAAAACTGCTACAGATTTTTGTTTGCCATTAAGACTTGCACTATAAATCTGGACAGCTCAAAAGCTGACTCAAGGCGCACTCAGCCCATGGCTTCAGGGGCAGGGAAATGGGGAAATCAATCTTCAGCTGTCCCAGGCCACCAAGCATGGTAAATCCTCCTGCAAACAAAGTGGTAAAGGGAAAGAATGTGCTCACACACCAGCAGAGGAGAAAAGGGCTTCAGAAGACTGAAGAGCACCCAGGACTGGAGATCAGCAACCCTGACTCTCCAAACCGGGTGATTTTGTTTGAGGTCTACACAGAGAAGGGGAGCTCACAAATTAACTCTTCTGCGAAGATGGTGTAAAGAGTTTCATCTCTGACTCATAACCAACTAAGGAAAAGGTACTGATGTATCTTATTTATAGAGGCACACTAATTGCAAGATAGATTTTGTGGGGGTTAGTGGATGGAACTGCTGAGCAGCCCAGGAAATTTATCCAATGCAAGGAACACTGGTAAGAGAAAGATATATAACCTCTAAATTGTTGCAGAGCAAACACACCAAAGGATTTCTTCCCATTTGTCCTCTGCCAAGAATAATATTGCTAAAACTCTCTATTCACTGGGAACCACTGAAAGTGCAACAAGCATGCACTTTTAAAAAATCATTTTTCTATTTTTTTCCCCTGCAATTCAAACACCACACTACAGCCTGGACTGAAACTCCCATATAGAGTGTCAGTGTCTTAGGGATGCTGACAAAGATCACTAGGAAATGGCATTAAACTGGTTTCACACATCTTAGGCGGTAGAACTTACTTCCCAAACTGACACCAGATCACAGTGACATCATTTTCAACCCTCACTTGGAACTACTCAATGGTGTTCTGAAACTGTATATTGAGAACATTACCTTCCCTCAGATTCCTGCTTTCATCATTTCTCTCTGCTTAGCTCACCATGCTCTCCTAGCTCCTGCAAGCCCACAGTAGGGCAACCAGATCAGTGGAATGGTGCTACAGGGTACCAAACTGAGTTTTGATCTGGGCATTTTGTTTGTGTCTGCAAATGACACCAACAGAGACAGGAAAAGCTACCCCTGTGTGTACAGGAATAAGTGCAAAAGCAAGCTTGGTACCAGTTTTGCACTCCCACACGCAGAACTTGAACGCTGTCTGTGATATGAGAGGAGGAACAACCCCATCCTGGTGAGCTTCAAAAAAGGAAACGCAAAATGCCATTCATCAGGGGTTTATGATTCAGCTACAAACTTCACCCTGAGTGGTCAATTAATCACTGCTGCATCTGTTCTGCTCCAACACATGAAAGCAGTCTGCTCACACATCCAGTGAACACAGAGCCCGAGCTGGGGTTTCCTCCAATGTAAGGAAAGCAGGTATCAAGGAGGTGGCTCTCAGAAGCTCCTCTGCCAGGTCACTCAGTCCCCAAACAGACACAAGATGAGTTATTCCCCGCTCATCTCAGATGGAAAACTCCCTGTCTCAGAGTGGTTTAAAAATATCCCAAAACAGCAGCAGAAAATGTCTTTGTGGTATTTCAAGTTTCTCGGCATCAAGTCCCCCCGCCTGCTGTCTCTTTTTTGGAGCAGTAGCAGTCTCACAATAATAAAAGCTACACAAAAAGCTTTTATTAAAAACCACTGCAGAACCTGCAAAGGTGCCAGGAAGTGAATGTGCTTAAGCAAATGAGGCTACCAAACAGAGTGGGATGGCACCAGTCACAAACAGATGCAACACCTTTGCCTGCAGTTAGTAGATCACTTTCCAGTACCCTTTAATTAGTATTCTTTGATTTTTGTGAGGTTTGAGTCAGAAATATATACTTCAGGCTAAAAGGAATTTTGACCAGGTGAGCCCTTCCATAAATGACTGCACAATGTGTGGCCAGGGAGAGCAGGCCTCTCTGCTTTAGCAACATAATGCAATCATGAAAACATAATTTAACCTTCCCTACCACAACACAGCCCCAAAAGGAAAAGTACTTTTAACTTTGGACAAAAGCAACACTTTATCACCTTCTGAAATGGCTGCTCCCCCCAACACTGTCAATAATAGGGAGCTGCACTGAGTGACCCAGTGCCCGCATATTTTCCTTTGCCAAGCTCTGCACTTTATGAGCAGTTTACTTATTTTATTTTGAAATAAAAAGTTGCTGAGTCAGTGTAACAAAGAATGCATCTGCAAAGGTCACAAGAAAGACTGTAGTTGCCAGCATATCCCAGTTGCCCCAAGACTTCCAGCTGTATAACTTTTTTGCTGAACTTCTGTGGTGCAAAAACGCAGAAATTATAAGAAAAGAAGAAAAACGCCTCCTTGGCTTGTTTGTAAGTAGGTGTCTTTTTTCCTTTTTAATTTCCCTGAACTACTTGGCTACATAAAAAAATCTACTGCTAGCATGAAGTATTCCTAAGACAGGAAAACAGGTACAGGTGAGCCAATGAGGAGAGCTGCAGTTTCTCCTGATCACTGCCACATTTGAGTGCTGGACCAAGAGTCCCTCAGCAAGCACAGAGGACATATTTACTCACTCTGACCTTCGCTGCTGACTTCCCACTTAAGCCAAACTAAGTGCAGAATTTTCAGTGAAGATACTAGTCCCTGCCAGCATACACACAGTTTCTTAACCTTTAAGGAAACATTAGAAACAAAAATATAAAACAAAAAAGAAACCTCCAACCCACTCCAGCATAAGAAACTCATTTAATTAGATTCTTTAATTATTCATTATTCCTTTTCCTATGTTGAAATGACCATCTTTGCCTCATTCCCAAAGGATTGTCTCCATAATTAAGTCAGGGAATCATTAAAATCTCAACATGCTGCCTGAGTGAGATTTTAAGTGTTCGGCACGCTCCATGCAGCAGTAAGTTGACTTTTATAGGAATAAAAATGCAAAAAAGCAGAATCATTAGCAATCGGTAACAAGAGGCAGAAGGGTATCAAATGCATATTTTTCAGGTGACGTTCTTCTCACTTCCTCTTAAATAAATTCATATATCAGTCATAAAATCTAAAGGTTTGTGCTTAAAACAATTGTATGTGAAAATTCTCAGTTTCCTTAAAATAACAACCAGTATTATAAAAACCCCCTCAGGGTAATTTTAGAAAGAGAGATGTATATTTTACCTCAGAAAAACCCCCACAACCAAAACCTAAAAATCCCAAACCAAACAACAAAGTCCAGCTATTAGTACTCTGATACTAAAATCCTGCTGGAAGAAACCCTTGCTGCAAGAGTGGTAACTATGAAAGATTCATTAAAAAAAATAAAAACCACTGCCACTCAAACAAGTCAGAAATATTTTGTTTCTTCATAAATGTCACATAAAGCTCTTAATATTCACAGGAGGCCAAGTTCCTTCTTGGCCTAGCAAGAGCAAGTGGGCATATGAAAAAACCCACTTACATATAATAATTATAATTATCACAGAATAGGTGCATTGATGCGATACCTGAAAGCCCAGGTAATGCCAGTGCCCTATTCAGAACAACAGAATGTGGCAATTCCTGCCCAGATCTGAACACACACTACACAGGGGGTGGAAGGGAAAGTACTCCTCCTGCTTTAGAGGGGGTGACTGCAAACAGCAGAGGATGGAGTTGAAGGGGGAATTGTTCAGCTTGTATTGCATGGCAAACAACGTACATCAACACCAGTTTATGCATCGGGGATGTAAACACAAAAGTAACAGCCTGGAAGACACAGGAAAGAAATCTTTCTCTCCTACACAGCTTTGTTTGGGTCTCATCTGGAACACTGTGTCCTATTTCAGGCACTAAATTTCTAAGAAAAAGTTGTCAGCTGGAGATGTGAAGAATTTATTGCTTTAACTCTGAAATCGCTCTTCTTCAGGAAACAACCCTGAATGCTTCCCTGAATCTGTGGTTAGTAATAAATAGTTTTAGATGTGCATATCCATATACTCTTAGCAAAGACAAATACCACCAGCCAGCATTCAACCTTGCTCATTTGCCTGTCTTCCCCCACCAGCCCTCCTGGCTTTTCCTTTTTCCCCCCAAAACAGGCAAACCCAGATGACTGGAGGCAAGCCTACACAAAAACTAAAGATTACTCTTTTTCAATTTTTTAGAATTTTTAAAATGTCTGTTCCTGTGATTTGTTTTATTTTAAACTAGTTTGTGGAGGGGCTGAGAAGGAAGAATGTTGCAGGGAAATTCTATTCAGGGATAAAGGCACCGTTCCTCTTTTAAAGATAGAATAAATTCTGACGAAAATGCTTAACAAACCTAAACTTTAAATGATCAATACTTCACAGAGCAGAAGAGAACACACAAGAACTGTTGCCCAGAACAGCTCCAAGGGTACTAAAATGGGTGCTAACAAGGGTAATAACAACAACTCCATGCAGTTCATGGTAGGACACGAGAATTACATAGGCTTAAGATAAACTTCCAGCCACTAGAGGTTTTTGATGTTCTGGGTTTGATTTTGGAGAGATATTTGAGATCTCCAGGAAAACAGGAAGGCAGGATAGCAAAAGACTGTTGAAGACCAAATTAGTACTAAACTTGAAAGAAGAGGGTAGGGAAAGAAAACTCAAAAAAACATGAGATAATAAAATTGTACAGAGGTCTGGTTAAACTTCCAGTCCTAGAGATCTCCTGTATCTGAATCTGTCACCATCTGGAAGCTATTGGGATGAACTGCAATCAATCTGGATTTGTCAAGAGGAAACTGCATAAAATTAATTTAATTGTATTCCATGGAAAGGTGACAGGCATTGGAGACTGGAGAAAAGCAATACTTGTACCTGATATTCTCACAAGCAAGGTAAGGAACACGGTGTTGATGAAAAGATTGTTAGATTAATCCAAGAGGGATCTGGTAACTGAACTCAGGAACAAGATATTAACATTCATCGTCAAAAAGGATGGATGTTCTGCAAGAGTCTGTCCTGGATTTGCTTCTCTCCAATGTTTTATTAATGATTTGGACAATAAGAAAAGTTTATTACCAATGCAAATGTGAAACTACTAGAAGCATGTGCATGTTAAAGAGTGAAACTTTAGACCAAAATGATAAGTAAGACCAGAGGAATGGTGTGGGGGAAAAAGCCCAATCAAAACAGATGATTTTCAGTGAAAATAAGGAGGAAAAAAATGTTTCACAGGCTAGAGAACAAGTAAGGACTGTTCTTCAGCATTGTCTGCAGGGTATAAAACCTTTCACGTTCAATGCAGGACAACAGGCAAGCAGCAGAGTAGAGTGCAGAAGGTACAGCCTACACAGTGAAATCACCTTTCTCTTCTATTTAGTGTTTGCAAAGCCACAGGTACACTGTGACTGACTTTTGCTGCTCTGCTGCCAGGAAGATATGAATATTTGGGAAACAACAAGAGCAATCAGAAGTCTGTAAAACACATCCTCTTTTTGCCTGAAGAAAAGATGACTGATGGAACATGGCAACAGTCCTCAAGTCCACCAAAACCTGACAAAACCAGAAGAAAATGGTCTGTTCTCCACCATTACTATGGAGAGTAATAGGAATGAAAAGTTTCAATTGCAGCAACCAGATTTGGGTGAGATACTATGAGAATTTTTAACAGTAGGGAAACTCTGCAACAACATGCAAGGGACCAGAATGGAAACTTTGTAACTTTGCTTTGTAAAATACATATTATGATGCACTTGGTTATTCTTACATGTGTGCTGCTTGTGACCATCCTATAAGCACTGTACCAAAAGCCATCCCAGCTTCCAAAACTCTGTTCTTAATTCAACCTTACTGGGACAGTACAAAACTATTTTATTGATTTCAGTGTAGCATACTTTGGTAAGGTTGACAGTTAGAAATGTATTTTCTTAATGTAAAAATCTATGACCATTCGTTGCTTCACATTATCAGAAGCAGAGCTCTAAATGAAGATCCAAATCAAAAGAGAACAGTGATGTGCTTGAATTATTCTGTCAAGTTTGAAAGCCTTAAAAAGGTATTACTTTATGTATCAAAAATAGAATTTTAAAAATCAACTTTTATTCCATAAGTCTAAAAATTAAGAGGAATTTAACACAATAAATTATATAGAACTACAGAGTATGCTGAGAAGTCTGCTCTGAATTACAGGTGCACAAATGAACTCTAAAGAAGATGCAGTTGAAGATCCTTAGGCCAGTGAGGATGAGCACAGCAACCTCACTACTCTGGTCTTCAGGAAGGCAAACTTTGGCCTCTTCAGGGATCTGCCTGCTAGAGCACTGTGGGATAAAGCCTCCAGAGGAAAGAAGGACCCAGGAAAGCTGGTTGATACCCAAGGATCACCTCCTCCAAGCACAGAAGCCATGCATCCCAACAAGAGGAAGCCAGGCAAAAACACCAGTAAACCTGAGTGGATTGGAGGAGTTCCTGGATGAACTCAAACCCCAAACCGAAACCTAGAGAGGGTGGAAGCAAGGACAGGTGGCCTGGGAAGGATACAGAGAAATTGTTCAAGCAGCCAGGGATCATGTTAGGAATTTAAAGCCCTGATGGAATTAAGCCTGGCCAGGAACATCAAGTGCAACAGGAAAAGCCTCCATAGGTATGTTGGTGATAAAAGGAAGACTTAGGAAAATATGGAAGGAAGCAGGAAACTGGGTTATGGAGAAGACTGAGGTACTCAACAAGGTTTTTGCCTCAGCCTCCACCAACAACTGCTCCAGCTGCACTGCACTAGTCCCAGGAGGCAAAGGCAGGGACTGGGAGAATGAGGGACTGCCCACTACAGGAGAAGATCTTGTCTGACACCATTCAAGGAACCTGAAGGTGCACGAGGACCTGATGAGATGCAACTGCAGGTCCTGAGGGAACTGGCAGCTCCTAAGGAATTGCAGAAAATCCTACTCCTTAGGAATTGCAGTTCCTGAGCCATGAACCACCATATTCAAGAACTTGTGGTAGGCTGGTGAAGTTCCCACTGACTGAAAAAGGGGAAGCATAACCCTCATTTTTTGAAAGGAAGACCAAGGGAACCACAAGGAACCCATCAGCCTCGTATCAGTGCCTGCCATGAAGAAGGGTCAGAGCAAGATGATCCTTAAGGTTCATTCCAGCCCAATCCAAAGCATTTCATAATCATATGGAGTTCTAGGCATCATTTTATCCTTAGTCATTAAGATGCTCTGTTTTACAGCACACACAAAATCAAGACTTTATATGGACTCTTTAGGGAAATTGCCATATTTTTGGCATTAACTTGCAAAACCACTACATAAAATTACAGCTATTTAGAGAAATCAGAGTAATTGATAATGCATCTCTTCTAAAGATATATTACATAGCTTATAAAAGCAGCAAAAATATTAAAATCTGATTTTTAGCCCTAGAGCTGCTTTCTAGAGTTGCAGTGTATATTCTGAAGGGCACTTACAGGCTGCATAAAGACAGACAAACAAACATTTAAGTTATAGAGGCCACAATCCAGTACAACTGCAGTTTGAGTAGCTGTGTAGCTTGGCAGGGGCTACAGACAGCGATAATGAAAATCAAATTCTGGACTGCATCACAAGAACTGTGTTTGTGAACAGCAAATGAACAACTTATATACTATTCAGTAAAAAAAAAAAAAAAAAAAAAAAAAAAAAAAAAAAAAAAAAAGAAGCACTAATCAGAATCAGCCAGTTCTCACAGGCTCCCACTGCGTAGGCTGAATAATTGTCTCATCATGATAATAGCCTTTATGATAACCATGATCTCACCAGTGCACTCAAAGATCCAAACTGCTGCTGGTACTCTCACACCCACAACAAGGCACGCTTGGTCTTCGCATTTGAAGAAAATCCTACTCTGCAGCTTCAACCCTTGGCTGGTTAATGCAGGCAGGGTGTAATCTTGTTATTTTTTATGCCTTTGCTTTCAAGTCACTAAACCTATAGATTTCCTTTGCAGACAGAACAGCACAGACAAGAACTTCTATTGTCATGAAGACATCTCCCATTCTGCCATTAATTCAAAACAAATAGCAGAGTTATCAGCAATAACAAAAACTAGCAGTATGCACCTGATAAATAAAATAAAAATTGAGATGCAGTTTTATGTTCTGTGGCACGTTTTCTCCATCTAATTTCTGCTTCACAAAGGTAGCAGGTTACAGTCTATTTTGCACTGAGACCAGGGCATAAAACATGCCTTTTGCTCTTCCCTTTCGCTCCTCTCTTACTGGAGACCTGGCACCATCTGTTTTTAAGCACAGCTATATTGTTTTCTCTGAGCTAACAAAGCAGTGAAAATTAGCACCAGCCACAGGTCTGGTTAAGCATGTAAACTCGGGCAACAAGGAAGGGAACACTGATCATCATCAACACCACCCATGGAAAAACCCAAGGCACAAAAAAGAACATCAGATGAGAGGTCTCCATTCCTGATGGACAGGCAGGGAGAGCACCCTTGCTGCAGGGTGTTCTCTGTGCACTGACATGTTAGCTGTCACTGTCTCTTCTGGAAAGGGCAGAAACATCTGCCCCCATGACAAAGGTGTTACAAGCAGCCCATCCACAGAACTGAAGCAGCTCTCTATTTGCCTTAGTAAGATATCAGTACCTTTTGTGGTGAAGCAACTGGGTTCACACACAAGGAGAGGACAAGGGAGAGAGAAGCACTTGCAACAACTTAAAAGCGCCAGCCAAGATTTATCATCAGTACAAACTAGTGTCAGGGAAGGCTGTGGACTGCTTCCAGCTGGATTTCCACCCTACAGACTCCTCCAGTCTCATTCCCACCTGTTTTAAGCATCAAATACACAGCTGTCATCCTCCAAAATTTCACAAAATGATGTCTAACCTTTTTAGTTTTTACAGCACGTGAGGTCTCAACAGTCCCAGCCTCAGTGCAGAAGAGAACAGCTGCCACAGCACCAGTGTGTGCCAGTTCCTGGAATGCTGCTGGAGCCAGCTCCAGGGCAGCCCGGCCTCCCTGACAAAGCCTGGCTACTGCTGTAGATGGGAAAAAAGAAAAGCTCTCTGGCAGTTTTTTGTCATGCTGCCTGGAGTAGGGGCTGGCCTGCCAGGACATGAAAGATATGAATAGAAACCTCTCTGAAGGACACACTTTTATTCCTAAGAAAAAAGAAATCATTGCGCCATGAATGGCATACTCAGTGCATGTGAATTTATTCCATCTGTACCACAGGTAAACTGTCCAAAATCCCACATAAAGCCCCAAATTTAAACTAGCTGCTCCCTGAAAAGCAGAGCTGATTAAGTCTGATTTCCCATATCCTTGTGGATGATGTGTCTCCACAGCAGTCACTGCACAACAGCTTTAGGTAGGTTCTGCTGTTTCTTTCAGGGTCCCCTGGCAGCCCCTTCCAACCCTTCCCTGGGTGCTGTGTCTCCATTCCAAGGTCCCTGCCCACACCACTAAACCCCCACAGCATCCTGTCCCCTGACACATTCCCTATGGCTCTCAAAATGCCTTTTATGATTGTGTAGTCTTACATGTGCTCAGGAAACCAGAGTTAAATTGCACACACACATACTCAAACTGAAAAGCAGAAGCGCTGTGGAAAACTGCAGGTATTTTCTTATAAAAGGTAGGAAGAACAAGTTTTTCTCTGTACTTCAGTATCTCCCCACCACAAAGCCCAATGACAGCAACAGGAAAGAGGTTGTGGAATAACGGCTCTCTGCGCTTTTTAAATTTTACTTAAAATTAATTGGCCCAGTAATAGGTAAACAGGAAGATGAATTTTCAATTTCGTGCTTGGGTAATCTTCAAGGCATCTAGAAAAGATCATAGTGAATACAGCTGAAGCCCTCAATGTTCTCCTTCAGTTGGCAGACCTTTGGACAGATCTTTATTCTCTCAGTGAGACAGCTTCTAGTACTTGAAGCTTTTAAAAATCGAAAAAATTTACACGATGACAAAACTGCAAAGGCCTAAAGGGGATTTTGAAGTCAAAACCTATGGAGATTCAGAATAATGCAATCTGTCTCGTACAGGAAAAACCCAATTTACTGATACAGTCAATATTACCAGATAATACAAAGAGCCTGATAACAAAAATTAAGCCTACCTACAAAGGACACTCCCTCCGTATCCTACTGCTCTCCAAATGAAAGTTGTGGAAACAGAGATAATTACTGCCTTAAAGTACATCAGCAAAAAGTGGAACAAAGTCAATTAAGTCAAATGAAGCAAAGATTTATCAACCAGAACTGGCAAGACATCTCTGCCTGCCTGACCCACAAGAGGAAAAAAATAATAGCTTTCTACATTGCTTCTTGTGATGTTTTGACACATCAAAATCATTCTAAGAAGTTCCAATTACAACTTGTATTTAAAAAAAAAAAAAAACCAACAAAAACAAACAAACAAACCCAAAACAAAACAAGAGAGAGAGAGAGAGAGAGAAAGAAAAAAATCAACTCTATACCAGAGATCCCATTCTGAAAAGATATCCTATTTAAAGAATCTTTAAAGCTGCACAGTGGGGTACCGAATAACTTTTAATTTTTTTTTTCCTTTTTTAACCTCCAAGCACAAATCAAAGATGTCCTTCACCTTTGTTATCAAGTTTGCTGAGGAAAATATCAGACTCAGAGACCCAGATGTGGTGGCAGGCACCCAGTATCTTGATCAGATTATTAAACTTAGCTGTTTTTAAAATTATAGATGAGGACTCAGTTTATTACCACAGCAATCTGACCCAGCAGCATAGACCTAAAATTCTCCAGAACTTTCATTTCCATAGCACCAAAATACTTTTATTTCTTTCTTTCTTTCATATTTCTTAGCACTGAAAATTATTTGCTAGGGAAAAATATATTTCCCAAAGCCACCCTTCTCTGGACAGTTTTTATAACCTTATGCAAAAATCTGGTGACTGAAAGAATTGGGGTTTTGGAGAACTATTTAAAAATTTGGACAATTAACATTATCAGCATCACGAATAAAAAAGAAACTAGCTAAATTATATCCTTTTCACAACAAATGGTTTTGATGAGCAGCAAATTTTGAAGCCTGGGCTCTCTCTTTGTGCACAAAGTAGACCCTTTAATCAAGGGAGAGCAAGAAATAGCTAGATACTACTTTTGCTAAAATTCCTTTCCAAGAAAGGCAATAGGAGCCATGTTCACATGGTTTAAATTCCATCTACATGCCTGTACCTAGTGTGTGCTCCCCTCCAGAAAGGCCTGGCCTTCAGGGACTTGAAACAGAATTTTGCTTCTCTGAAAATTACCTTTGGTCCATTTCTACTTATCCTGAAGTGTATAAGCTATAATAAAGGCAAAAAAAGTTGGGATTTGAGGTTGGGATTTTGGTTTTACTGGAGAGGACCCAGCAAGACCAGCATTGAAGAACAGTAAGCCAGAAAAGACAAACCTGAGTATACTTGCTACCACCTGGCAGGTCTAAGATGAGGACCAGAGGTAATAAAGAAAAACTTCTCTGTGATCCTATGAGAGTCTTGCAGGAAAAATGGAGAAGGACCATGATGGGCATAAGAAAGCAGGCTCTCCTGTTTTACTCTCCCTTTGTCCAGAAGGGATGGCAGCCTCCAGTACTCTGCAGGGAAAGGGAGGCTGATGTGGATGCAGGGCTCTGGCTCAGGTGTCTGAGAAGCACGTTCAAGGCCTGTGGTTATGAAGGGTTGTGGGAACTGACACCTGGTGGCTCCAAGTGACTTTAGGGAAACAGGCAGGCAATAAGGCTGGAAGCAGGAACTGCTGCTGGAAGAACAGACACTTTCTGCATTCACACCCCTACAGCAGAAAGCTCCACAATTTAACTGTACCTTGCACATGGAAATGCTATTTCCTCTAAACTGTATAAAAACACCACTGATTCATTCCTGCTCGTTTTCTCCACGTCAGGCACAATTTTATTCACCTTTATCGTATTTCCCTTTATTCACTCCTCTTCAAGCTGTACGGATCTACTCTGTTTAATTTCCCCTCACACAAGAAGCGATTCTTTTGCTATTCTTTAGACCTGTTCTCATTTTACATTCTTTTAGTAAGCAGGATGTGGGGTAGTGGAGAAACAGAAGTTCTTCTCAATTCAAGAGTTATATTCAAAGGACTATAACTTTGTTTTGTTTTCTGTTTCCTTCCAAACTATTCCCAGTGTTATTTACTCACCTTTTTGTTCATACTACTGGTCTGTGAGCAGCCACATTAAGGAAATACCTGCGTGTTCTAAATTGTTGCTACTAAACAAAGAAGTAAAGAAATCCAGAACACCAAGGCTCTGTTCAAATACTGAAATGTACCAGATGAAGGAAGACAGGCATTAATCTTTCCCAGTTTGCCCTCCAGGAAAGAAGAGTTATATATGTTTATACTTCATCTGCTTTATCCAATTCTGATTTAACTGACTGATTTTCATCTTTTCCCCAAGAGTACAATGTATTTCTCAATAGTAGTCAAACCACAGAGGATTTGAAATCACTGGAAATCCTTAAATGCTTTTATGGACAAAGGATGTAATTCTGATCTTACTCTATGGGTGCACAAATCAGGAGTCATTCTACTGAGGCAAATGAAGTAATAGCTGAGTAACTACTGATACAAAGTAAAGCAAGGCAAGCCTAAAAGCATGTTCCCAGAAATGCCACCAAGTCAAGAAAGCCATTTGCAAATGGCATTACAGAAAAAAGGGTGAGCACCAGACAAATGAATGCTCATTTATTTCAGGACAAAACTGAGTTAGAGTTTCTGGAAATGATGTAACAGGAGCTAGTAACAGCTTGGCAGAGGCAAAAGCAACAAGATATTCCCTCATCCAGGGGTCTGGCAGCATCCCAGTAAGGAGCTGAAACTTGCCTGTGTTGTTAAAACCATCAGTTAAATACAAACCAGCTAGAAAGTCACCTTAAAGTTTAAAAACCTTTCCCAATGATCTGCTGCAAGAGGAAGCAGGGTGCAACACATCTGAACAGAAGGGGATTCAAGCATTTCCAAAGGTAAAGTGATTAATTTTGGCTCCTATTCCACAAACAATCTTGCTTCACAATGATCTGATTTCTGGATGATTGAGCATAAAATCTCCCCGAGTTGCTTCCAGAGACTTATGGTAAGGTGCTGCAGTTCTATTATAATGACCAGCCATTCTCTTGAAGTTTGAGACTTGTCTTTTCATAATTGCAAAAGCTACCTGATGCCAATACCAATTAAAAAAAAACCCAAATCAACAAAAAGCAAGTGTGAAAACAGAAGTGGGCTGAGAATTATTATTGGAAAAACACAGCACAGCATAACTGAGTAGATTACTGCTGAGATTACACCTTAGTTCTTCCCTCAGGTACAAAGGAGAACCTTGCAATTCCACTCCAATCTGTTTAAACCCATGTGCTTCACTTCAGTCTTCTCCAGTATGAATCCAGCAAGCCTAACCTTCAGCCATCATGGATCAGAAGACACAGCAAACTTCAGCTCTGTATTTGGAATTAATAAATCCAACTCAGGATTTATTTGCTTCATCAAAGCAAGAAATAAAGTTCTTTTCATAACTGGGATTTCAAATTTTTTTAATAAAAGAGCACTGTAGCAATAAGTGAATAAATCCAGTTCTCTCCAGCTTAAATCTCAAGGCAATATATTTGGTTGGCTTTTTGCTTTGTTATTGTTAAAACAAACTCACCCACCCAACTTGGATGAGCAACAGTTTCATGTTTTACTCATATTTCAAATCTTTCTCAAGGAAGTTGTGAATAACCCAAAGCATCATTTATCATCCTCTTTTTGGCAGGGGATAAAGTTATAGCACAAGTACAAATCCAGGCAGAAGACACATGAATAAATGCAGGCAGCACAGTGACTACCACTGTCTTATAGGCATATGATAAGGGGAAAGGCTGACTTCACCCAATCCTACAGAGTATTTGAATTTTCAGGTCACCTGTTCACCATGCAGATGAAAATGCAGCTCCTAGGATCAGAAGGCAAGCACTGGGTGCCTTAAAATAGGTAAATGAATAAATGAATAAAAGTGAAGCAAAGTTCTCAAAAAAAAAAAACCAAAAAACACCAAAAAAAAACCAAAAAAAACCCACCACAAACACCTGTTCAGTCAAGACCATACTGAATGCTTCTGCAAAACCATTGCAAGAGCAGAGACTGGATTTCAACAAAGCCACTCAAAAGCTGGCCCTGAGCAGAACATTTCCTCCCCTTTTGGATCATGCTGCTTTTAGGTCATGCTGTTCACACTGGCAACTGCAAAGGGTTGTGTCATACCTGGCACAGATGAAGCCATAGGCAAACAGTCAAGGCCATGCAAGAAGAGGCAGCAAAAGGAAGTCAAGCATGTCAAAATATGCCTCAGGGGCATACTCACTGAACAACAACATTAACAAAATATTTCTAGTTGGCACTGTAAATTAACCAAAAGTTAGGAATGTCACCCGGTTTAGGAGCAAAGCCCATAAAAAAAAATCCCAACAAAACCAAGCTGGTCTTACCACAGTCTTCCAAAAGATGTACAAAGGATAAGGTGAAATTACACATCATACCAACTACCTTCTGTCAATACAGATTTAAAGATACCTGTGAAAAATGACTTTTCACTTTGATGGTTCACATTATTGTGACATCTGGCTGGAAGGGCTAGAGTTAAGTGTCTGTTGCTATTTTCATTAAAGGCTATTTTATGCCTCAATTGCTGGAAAAAATGATTTTACTTTAAAACTAGACTTGGCAGGCAAATGCTGAAGCCAAACGTGTGGTTTAATAGATTTGTCAAAGTAAAAACATCTAACAAATAAAAAAGAAATGTAAGGAAGCTTACACAGTATCTGACACCTGACACTAACCTGATCCATAAAGTTGACATTTAATCCACCTATCACCTATTTAGAGAGACACAAACTGGTATTTATTAACCAGCTTTACTGTCTCACTGCTACGTTACCCATCAGCAATCTACTGATTTTTCCTTAAAATTAGGAACATTCTGGCAAGTCTAGAAATCAGCATTCTTCATCGTGTAGTAGCATGTGCAATCATTACATCCTTTCAGCAGCACATCCACAGGCGTTGGGATCACTGAGACTTCATCTCCCCAAACCTGCAACTGCAGCACTTCAAAGACTTAAAAGCTTGCTGCCAATGAATGAATGAATGGCCTGTGGAGCACATCCTCTTGCTGTCCCATGCAGTTCCAAGAAATGGTGTGGAAAAGCTTCCCTACAGCACATATATCCCTGTCCAACCCATACAAATCCTCCTCTTGCTGCAGGGGACAACTGCAAGCTCAGCTGCTTGGAGGAACTGAGATAAATGCAAGCTGCCGAGAGGGAGGCAGTGCCTGTGAGCACCCCAGAGGGAACTCTTGCAAGGCTCAGTAGGACCTGCTGCTGTAGGACAACTGGATTTGACAGCTCAGCAATGGAGCCAGCAGCCTGGAAGCTGAGAGCAGGGACCATTCATACCAACATCACCCACTGCCGTTCTTCTCCCTGAATAAGGGCTGCTGGAGAAAGCAACTCCAGTCACTAATAAGGTGGGATTCCTTTTCCCCATAACTTGGTTAGACAGAATTAAATGCCCCTTAGACACAGTGGAGGCCCAAAAAGGGACAGAGGTGCTGCAAGTATGAGAGCACCTGTAACCTGGATTTCTAATTAATCACGAATTATTCTCTGTATCACCATTCCTGGTACCACAGAGTCCTCCTCCACCTGGAAACAGTCTCAGGGATCAAACTTTGTTTTCCTGAAGACCAAAGAGGTACAGACTGTGAAGAAAAGAATTTGACTCCTTCCTTCTAGTGGCAACCTAGAGCATCATCACCAGCCAGTGACACAGGCATGGATCTGCCAGGAGAGCTGTACTCAGGATCAGTGCAGCACCATTACAGCAGCCAGAACTGGGCATGGGACACAGCTGTAGCACCAATGAAAAATGTTGGCTGACTTCACTGGAACCACATGAGAAAACCAGAATCAGCTGAAGCAGCCACAGGAATGGAAGTGCAGAAGAACAAGAGATAGCAGAGGGGTTTATGTCTATCCATTCTTCCATACCAGAACAACAATTTCTAGGAAACTAAGTTGTAAGCACACAGAGTGATCAATAGTGTTTCCCCTTCAAGTGGAGGCTGCAGTCAATAGAAGTTAGCAAGTTATTCCCTACAAAATTTTTCATACTTATCTTGGTATCAGGGAATTTTATGAATATTTTGAAAATTAATACTTTTGATGAACATCAAAAGAAATCAAGTAAAATTATTATCAACACAAATATTTACTGATTAAAGTTCTGACACACAGAGTGTGCAAGAGCAAAAAAAGTGAAATTAGGCAGTAACTACTCAAAGTCCCATCAGGTGTCTGAGGCTTAGTTCTTAACTGTAAGCTTTTCTCCCAAAGGTATAGAACAGAAATCCATCTCAGAGATGCACAGAGCATTTTGAACTGATGTATCTAACTGCATGACAAGCATTAATAGGAATTACCCAGATAAATCCAAGCATATCTACTTTTAAAACATATTACTTAACATAGCTGAACCCACAATCTATTTTGCGTGTGTGTGTGTGTGTGTGTGTGTTGAATTGCCAGTGAACTGATATGAGTTTTAAATAAAATTCTTGTGCAGCATGATATACAGAGACATGACTTGGGTGCACTACCATCTTGTGGACTATGTAGGAAAAACAGTAAGTGGAGTTTTATAGATACACAACCAGAGTCTATACACTAATCTATGAAAAGAGCCCCAAAACTGTGTTGGGTAAATATTACATAGGTTGAGGAATGCTTCTTTGATTTCTTAGGGCTTGGCAGATTGTATCAAGCTTCTTTTTGACAGCTTAGCACCAACATGTGGTGTCACCAGCCTTTCCTGGGAGAAGGCTCTCACCAAAACTGCAAGCTCACACAGAGCAGCTGCAGAAGATAAAGTTAAATACTGTGCTGGCACCAATCCTCTGCTGCACAATTTCAGGCTCTCACCTGCACAGGTGTGGGAGTTCCCCCTGTAGATGCAGCTGCACTTTGAGGCCTGAAGAATAAAACCGTAGCCTGGTACTCAATGCCAGTGTTGGGAGTTTGCTTAGGTTGGTTAAGTTGGCAATGTTTTACCACACATTCTTGTGCATAAATATGTGAATGTATACATGTTATATTTGTGAAAATGCATTTTAAGACATTATTTACATGTGTGTATGTATACAAACGTGTGTGTGTAAACATATATATATTGTAAACACTTGAACTATGATAAGTTGCCTTCTGGAACTCATTATTGTGGGTGTTACTTCTCTGCAGTACAGTCAAACCTCCATGATGATTCATTCTTGTGCATCTCTCTCTCCCATAAAATATTGCTTGTAAGCATCCAGAAATATGCTAACACATTTTAAAGCATGAAGAATGACATGATCTATGAATTTATCTCAGTGTAACAAAATAAGCATATAAAGAGCAAACCCACGACAGACTTCTGGTTCATCGCCTGGTTATATTCACTACCAACAACCTGCTCCCAACTCAGCAGCCTTAACAACCAGTATCACATTCAGGGATATAACAGAAACATCACCATTTCTTTCCCCAGTATAAAGGTTATACCCTAATCCTTTATCCCTTCACGATAATTCCCTAATCCAAAACTCTCTCACCATTCCAAGTATCACTGTTGAGGCCGCCATTAATTTTTAAGTAATACTCTGGGTTCCTCTCACTTTATTTCTACAAAGTCCATTGCCAGTGCTCCCTCATCCTACTTGCCATGACCACATTGCTCCCTGGAACCCACAACCACAACCAGCCCTCCCTTTCCACCAAGCCCTGCTGCAGGGGAAGAGGACATACTGAGCTTAAAAATAAGCCAAACCTTCAAACTGTTGACCTACCTAACTCACACTGATCGATAAAGTGCAACAGACCTTTAATTGCAAATTTTATAAAGCTGGTGATGAGGAGATGTTAACCTACAGCTCCAGAAACACCCAGAATTGGTGCATACATTAGAAAAAAAACCCAAAACCAAACCCAAAACGTTCTCCTTCAAAAATCCTATCACCTGTTGCAGTAGCATCAGTTTCCTGTAGCTTTCAGGCAGATACCATTAAGTCACAACAAATCAGTTCAAAGAGAACAAATTCTGATTAGGAGTCCCTGAACAGAAAGGTGTGAGGGGGAGATGTAACACCACCCCTCTCTGTGAGAAGAGCTTTCCTAGACTTGCATCCCTTCAGATTATCTAAAATCATAAATAGCATAGTTTAGTAAGAAAGAAATGAACATTAAGCAGAGTTGAAGTCAGTTGTCAGAAAGAAGTTAAAACGTTTATAAAGAAACACGATACTGCATCAACATAATGTGTCCACCAAAAACAAAGAAAAAAAATCTATTTCAGAGCAAATGCAGTTGCTCCCAAAATGACATTTAAGCTACATTGTAGAAATGTTTCTCAAGGCCAGGAATTAAAAACATACCTGGCAGCTCTTCCACAGCAAGCAAAAATTCTTCAAGGATTAGCATGGGTAACGAGGCATCTGACAAGTCCTACAACTGATCAAATATTTACAAGGGTCACCATCTGTCACTAAGGTGTAGATGATATTTATGGGAGTCACCATTTCTGATTAAGGTCCTGCTACAAACACACAAGAGTGGCTTTCTGCTTTTAGTGATGTGCTGGGCACCAATCAGTGCTTAAGACCAGACTGAAATCACAGATCAAAACTCTGCACTACCCTGTTGGTTTTCACTTTATTTGCAGGGAGATACAGTAACAATTCAAAATACAACCATCACCAAAAGAATCAATCCCACTGCAAGTTAGAAGATGTTCCAATTGCTTGAATTTTTGTGGAAGTGGAAACTTTTAAAGATACCTGAGATATCAATATTGTTATGGGAAAAAAAGTACAGCTTCACTCTGAAAACTTACCCAAGCCAGAAAAAACAATGGTAATCAACATCCATTAACACTTGACTAATGATATTAAAGAAGGGGGGGCAGGGTGGGAAGAGCCCAAATCCACCTCTTAATGAACAAGTGCCTTCAGCACTTACAGATAAAGACCAGAAAAGATAACCTGCTCTCCAGACTGAAAATTGCAGACATGAATACAGAAAGAGCCTGACTAATCTAGTCAGCCTGGTTTTCACCCAAACTGAAATGAAATTACAGTTCTTGTCAGCAGTTTTACACCTGATCCAAAGAGGGATACAGGCCTATGTGTTAGTAGGGGAAGAGAAATGCTGGGCAGCCCATGGGAGCCTTGGCTGCTGCTGGATGTCTTGGATCTGTTCTATGAATCAGCAGAGCAGGACAAGCCAATCCCAAAAGCCCTGGTTTGCTCTTGCCCATGTTTACAGCACTACTGACTGAGAATACTTCATGGCATTTCATAAACCCACACTCTTATGGGGGTTTCTATCACGGATGTGGGAGGTTAAAAAATACCCTCCTTTGAAAGCAGCTTTCATGGCTCAGTCATTAATGCAGAGTTAACAACACGCCTGCTTTTCAAAATGATTTCTGAATTTATAAAAATGAGGGTTGCTTAAGGGCACCCTGAACTATCCACGACATGAGTTACTGCAATGGAAGTGATGGCCTGCCCTTTAGCAAACTGTGCTACAGCCAGTGACCAATATGAGAGTGCCCTTCTAATTCAGAAACCTGGAGTCGCTAAATTTGATTTAGCTGCAGAGATGGTGGGAAATGCTGCTAGAATTTATATTTGTATCTAATGAGAAAATGGCACGTAAATTTTAGTTTGGGATTTGAACCAGTGTCTTGATCTGATTTCAGATTTTGATGCTGTTCCACTGAGCTCTGTTAATAGAAATGCCCTTGAACAACAGAAACAATTAACTGAAGTAGAATACATTCATCTCAGTAGTTAATCTAATCCCTTTTTTACTGACACAGCAATTCCAACATGTCCTGTAAAGAGGGAAGCCTTGGAATTTTCTTGACAATAAGATTTCTTTTGTTAAGAAGAAATACTCCTTCCATGAATAGATTTTATGTAGAAATGCCCATGAACCAAACCACAAGAAGTTGCAATGCAACATGAGGAAGAACTTGTTTCCACTGAGGGTGGCAGAGCACTGGAACAGGTTGCCCAGGAAGGTCGTGGAGTGTCCCTCTCTGGGGACATTCCAAATCCACCTGGACACAGCCCTGTGTCACCTGCTCAGGTGAGCCTGCCTGGGCAGGTGGGTTGGACTGGATTATCTCCAGAGGTCCCTTCTAATCCTAACTATTTTGTGACTCTGTAAAAAAAAACCAAAACAAAACCAACCCAATATTTTTCTTGTTTAGGGATTTTTTTTTAAGAGCTGCTAAAATTTGTCATCTGCAATTTCCTGCTTTTTGCAAAATATAATTGATAAATTAAGTATGTTCCCTTAAATATTTTTAAAAGCTTTTTTAAAAAATTGTGTTTAAAATAAATATAAATTCAACTAAGAGTGAGATCTTTCCCCCCAGAATTTACAGTAAGTATTATCTAATGACATTTACAGCAAAGAAAATTTTCAAGTAAAAAGGTTCACACATGTATCCTTTTTGGATCCATACTTAATAAAGGGTATCAGTACTATGAGCTCCAGAGCACAGACATTTGTCACCATCAACTAGAGGCAAATATAGATGTGAAGATATTTAACAGTTTTCAAAGAGCTCAGCTCCTTTGGTGTTCTGACATTCAAACAAAATGGTTGAAGTTTATATTTAGAGTTGATACATATTTGTAATGATTTCCTTCTAGAAACATTTTTAAAACATACCTTTGAGAGTTTAAAGGCTTGGACTTTTAAGGGGTTTAGTCCTAAATATATCTCTATATCAATATTTAGTTAAGACAACCAACAATACGTTTCCATCATTTTTATGTAATATCTATCTTTAGATATGGCTGCTTACACTTGACTAGTGCAAGCAACAGTAACTTAATATCCCCCAAAAGAAATGAGCTTGTTAGCAGACAACAACAATAACAACAAAAAAGGAAATAACTTTCATGTGAGAATTATTTTTATGGTGATATTATCTCTCTGCTGAAAACCAGAAAATGTCCCACTGCCAATTAATGGCTACTTCAAAACTCAGTCAAATAACAAGCAGGAAGATCATGGGAAGTGCACATGGCAAACACACCCTGACATCTGACAATTGCTCAAGCCAACACAACACAAAACCTCTCGCCCTGATGAAAACACGGCTCCCATTTCCCAGGAAAATCAGCTCTGGGGCGCTGAGGGAGAGGGATGGTTTCCAGAGGGAAACCAGTGGCCATGAGCAGGGAGGGCAGGAAGTGACATCACTGAATCAGCAGGTGACAGGCACAGCATCAACGCACTGTCAGCAGTGCTTCCAAGAAAAATCAAAATCACATGTGGAATTAAAGGAGAGAAGAGCTCAGCTAAAACCTACATTCTATCTAAACACCTAAAGCCAAAATATTAGCTGGTTCAAAGCTGCTTTGAAGGGAGTCACCAGCAGTGTATTACTCTGCTTTGGGTTTAGCTGCATATTTTAACAATATCCTTGTATATCAACACATGAATTTCAACTGCCCTACCACAGCAACTACATTTAACTAATTACTGACTTCTTGGGAGCGTTCCAGTGAAACCTTCACTAGGGCAGCATTAGAGCAGCAGGCTCCCAGAGAGCATAGGTTCAGAGAGGAAAGTGCATTTCTAATGCATGCAAATAACTCAAACATGGCTTGTTTCTCTACAGGAAACACCGCTGTTGCTTATAGCACGCTTGACACGCTGTCACATTACACCATCCAAACATACAGGGGGTTATTAATGATATTCCTAACAAGAAGTAAGCTCTTTTTAGCAGTAACCAAAAGCATGACATGACACATTGACAAGTAATGTGACAGCTCCTTTCTAATCAAATGTACTCAACGTAAATAACAATTCATGGTCTGACACCCAGTGACAAGCTAAGCCGTCCATAAAAGCAAAAGCAGGGCTCTGAGAAGCTCATCAATGCACTTAAAAAAATAACTGATGCTCTTTTTCCATCAAAGGTGGTCTGCTCTGGCACATGAAATCTCTATTTCTCTCATGCCACAGCACAGTGCAAAGGCTGCTTTGATGCCCTGGTACAGCTGCCAGCTGTCACTAGAGGGTGCAGTTGTTCTATGCCTTAAACCGAAATTATCGATACAATTATTAAATAATAAAATGCTCCTGCATGACGCAACTCTTTCAATGATTTTGTTGAGCCACACATGTGCCGCGTTTATAATTTCCATTTAGGGGGATTACCTCCTTTCAAGCTCTCCAAATAACTAAACTGGCAGACAGGGTGCATTCTCTATAGCAAGGGAGACTCTCTTGGTTTAGACTCCTGCTGATTTCTATACTTTTGACTCTATGTGGAATGGCGGCTAAATATTTGTAAAAGTATAAATTCCTTTACAGGATATACTGAGTTATCCAGGCTCAGTCATTAGGCTGTTGCTGTTGGCATGCTTGTTTTTACAGCAGTTCTAAGACTGACTTTCTACCATTTCCATTCTATTGTGTTCTGTGATGTTCTAACAGCAGCCTGGCTTTAGCCCTGGATCTGAAAACTGAAGTGAACATCAGAGCAGGTAGTAAACATGGATAACAGTTCAAGGGAGCTCTAAGCAGCTTATGTTCTCATTCCTCTGCCTGGAAAAACAAACAAGGGGAGTTCACACTGTCAGCTCTTTAGCAGGTCTGAACTGCAAATGACCTGAGAACCAAAGCACTGACAAGCTTGGGGTGGTGGCCACAGCTGAGTGCTGAGGGCAGGCACAGCACCCCGGGACTGCGGGAACTGCTCTGCAGGCAGCCAGAGGTCAGGGACCGACCAGGGTTTGTAAAAGGAACTCCAAAACGATTGATGGTAGAAGCTTTCAAATGCTTCCTCAAAAGACAAAGAAGGGATACCTCTGCTGAAGTGTACCAGGTGATCATCTGGAAGAGCAGCCCCAGAGCAGAGAGAGGCACGAGGTCACAGAGCAGGTAGGCAGAGATACATCCCCTCTGAGGCTGAGAACAGGCTAAAGAGGCCATACACAGACCCCATTTGTTTTTCAGTGGAACTATGCTGGCAGATTTGATACAGGAGCAGCACTGTTCAGTGCACTTACAAAAGATCATGCTGGCTATGTCAACAGATCACATACAGCCACATCAAAATTGCTTCTCAAAATACAGGCATTTTTCTCACCAACACAACCCTTCTCTGAGACACTATTCCCAGCCTTCTACAGACTGGTTTAGGCTTCTGAGAATAAATCGTGTAAGAAAAACACTGAGAGGGGCTCAGGAGCAGCCAAATGTCAGCAAGGGTGGTGACTGACATTATTCCACAAGCCTAAGGTGAGAGGTGTCCCATGGCCAAGGGAAAGAGTGAGGCAAGGCAGCTTCCACTTTGGGACAGCATGGTATATCCCTCCCAAATTTAGAACTATTTGCTTCTGAGACTCATTTCCCTCGTGTGCAGTTCTGCTGCTAGGATGGACACATGGCCTATTGAAACAGCAACTAAAATCAGTTAAATTTACACAGCTGGGAAGGTGAGTGACTGCCTGAGCAGCCTGAACAGCACTCCAAGGCTAGCAACAAGGGAGAACTCCCAGCTGCAGGTTCTGGCAAACTCAGCAGCAGCAAAGGCAAAGTAGCATCTGGAGCTTCCAGCAGACCCACAGCACTGCGAAGAGTGGGGGATCTGAAGTGGGAAAGCTCATGAGATATAAGTATTCCTGAAAAGTTTAATCCACACAATCATCTCCATATTCAACAAGATTTACACAAAACCAACCATAAAACTGTACTGCAGCTTTACAACACTTAAAAAGGGCTTATAAGACTTTTTAGAAGGGTTTGTAATAGCAGGAGAAACGGTGATGGTTTCAAACTAAAAGAAGTCAGATTTAGACTAGATGTAAGGAAGGTATTTTCACAATGAGGGTGGTGAAACACCAGCAGAGAGGTGTTGGATGCCCCATCCCTGGAAACATTCAAGGACAGGGCTCTGAGCAGCCTGGTCTAGTTGCAAATGTCCCTGCTCACTGCAAGGGGGTTGGACTGGATGGACTTTAAAGGTCCCTGTTAAATCAAGCCATTCAATGATAACACAGTTCTGAAAAAGGAGGAAAGCTCCAAAGAACACAACCTTTGTGGATGCAGTACCCAAAAAGAGCTCAACATAACCCCAGGGAGCAGGGATGAAGGATAAAGAAGGAAGATGCTGACCCATTTTGGGGCAGCAAAGGGGAAGAAAAAACAGACTAAACTGTCATTTCAATTTGAAGTAGACTCCCCAAATCAAAAAGCTGAGTACTGTCTGAGGAGTTCTGAGAGAAGAACCAACACACTGATGGGTAAAATGCAAGTGGGTGTTTTTTTTGTTTGTTTCTGAACCTGGTTAATATTTGCTTTATCACTTCACCAAACTGCTGTACTCAACCATGTTATTTTCCACCATTTTTTATTCAGTTAAATGTTTTGAGATAGAATTACAGTGTACCGAGCCCAATCTGAAGGCATGAGTACCTGTCAAGGGGATGCATCAGGCAGCTACAATAAACAGCAGCATTCAGGGTGTTTGGTTTGAACTGCATGAAGGAAAAAAAAAAAAAAAAAAAAGAAATCATCTTGCACTGTTACTTCTAGATAGAATTAAAATTAGGTAAAAAAAGCATCCAACACATTGGAGGGGAAGAAAGGAGGGACAAAAAATTAACCTCCACTTTGCTTTCATATATATATATACATACACAAAAACCCAGCATGCATAAGAATAATTAATGGCAATATATCAAGTGAGAACATTTTTTGAGCTTTGTGCAGATTTTTCATATATAGAATTATTACAATTATTACAGAATTGTCTGTAATAGCAAACTGGGTTTTTACCAGTAGTATTTAATACTTGATGTAATCTGTACAATTATTCAGACAAGAGGTTGTTATTAACTGAGGAAACTGGCAATCCACTGAGATTTCAGGACAAGCCTCACTAACCTGTAAACACCTGATTATTAAGGCACATCCATTAGGTGTGGGCTTGTCTTCACAGAATTGTCACTGGCTTGAGCTGAAACAGCTATTGAGAAAAGCATGTGGCAATGCAAAATGAGAACCCAATCAACTTTATTTATTTTTTAACTTGTCCTGCATATGAATATATTTTTGAATTTTGAATTATATTATTCAGTTATATGTATGAAGTAATGTAGGCTTGCAAATTATACCTGACATTTTTCAAAAATGCTAAAGGGGCAGCTACAGAAGCTACTGTCACTGGCTACAATGTCTGTAAAACCCATCAGAGCTTCATTTTTTTAATGTTGTAAATCACATATGTATTTTAAATACACATCAGGGAGAAAAGGAAGTGAACTGAGAAAAATCTGGAAGCCAGTTCCAGAAATCAGCATAGATGAAGTCAACTACTTTTATCATGTTCAAACTCATTTAATAGTTTCTCCTAAAAGCAGTAGAGATGAAAGCAGTTGATCAATAAGTAATAATCAGCATTTGAGTGAGAACAGCTAAAAGAAATTGTGAGAAAACAAGAAACTCAGTAGACTAAAACATGGAAAACATTGTTAGTTAAATATAAATATTGTCAAGGGCTGTTAAGAAGCAAGACAGAAGGGATTCATGTTCATTTACCAAAAAAAAAAGGCAAAAAACCAGTTTCTAGTGCTTTCTTTTCTTTTTAAAGGGTGGCTAGGCTGCAATGAAAGCTTTCTTTTTTTTCGTTAAAGCATCAGAGAGGAAAGCTGAGTGCAATCATCAGGTTCACAAGATGTTAGTGGCATGGTTTGTGCCTTCAGAGCACAGACAGAAGGGCTGGCCCGTGGTCTCCTGGGCTTTGCTGTAGTGTTGGAGCCAAATGTTTGTGGGGGCAGGTGGCAAGAGGAATTAACACTTGCTTCATTCAAGTGCAAAGTCTATTTATCTGCCTTCCAAGCTGCACTGTTGATGAATAAGGACCTAAGCCACCAGCATAACTGAAAGACAACATATTTAAATTTAGGGTTATATTTTTAAAATTAAACTATCCCCCTTAACTAAAATAAATCACTTGATTAAAAAAAAAAAAAAAAAAAAAAAAAAAAAAAAAAAAACAAACAAAAAAAACCCCAACTACAGTATTTGACATGTTGTTCCAAACGTAAGTCACTGCAATCACAATCAAACACTGAAAGTAAAAAATAAAAATAAAATAAATAAATAAATAAATAAATAAATAAATAAATAAATACAGATGGGGAAAACAAGAGGAGAGCGTGGATATATCAGTGCCAACATTAAATACAAGACACATTCAGAACATGAGAAAATACAAAGAAAAGGTTGAAAAAATCCAGGCTGAAGGGAATAATTTCTACAATCACAAACAATGTAATAATTGCACCCTTTTAGAACCTTTAACCACAAATGACAGAAAGATGCTGAAAATGCACCTTCACATTCATCCTGGGTAATTTTCACAGATTTTTTTTCTCTATATTTATATCCATAAATATGTTCAACTTTATATTGAGCAGGATTTAAACAAAAGCAACATTTCACACCCCTGCCTCTCAAGGAAGGCATTGCAAGCTTACAATAGCAACCAGAAGATGTTTCAGAGATTCTAAATAGATTAAGCATCTGAAACCCTACAGCCAGAGTTTTCAAGAAAATCTATTCTGAACCTATTAATGAGAAAGAGGAGGGAGCAAGGTTTGTGTAGCACACAAGGGCAACTAATAAACAGAGAGATGCAGCTGAATTTATTCATTCCTTTCCAAACAGCAAGGTCACGGGCTAAGCTGAGAAAAGGAAAAAGCTACAAAATGGATGATTGAATGCAATCATGGGCTCTGACTTTCCTTCTAGCACTTCAAACTGAAGATCTAGATTTCTACACCCTCTCTCTGTTTGCAGGGTAGGCTGTGTCACAGTTCATTGCATTGGAGTGGTGAGAAACTATGGCAATAATGCAAGACAAACCAGATGAATCAAGAACTTACATCCATTTCTAGAGACTCCCCTTCTCTGCAAATACCTCAAAATAAGCACACTTCAAGCCTATTACTTTGCTGTACTTGGGATTAATGAGAATGAAATACCGGAAAAAAATGAACTTTTCAAACCGAGTTGGTTATCTAAAGGATTGTTTATTTATTTTATGGACCTTTACACACAAGGTCAAATCTGAATGTTGATCACACAAAAGGTTTTGTTTTGAACAGTAAGGGTCAGTATGTTTGAAAAATAAAAATCCTCACAAAAATAGATTTAATCATTCAGCAATAGTTTATAACTTCCATATTATTTTTGTTTCTGTGAACTACCTGTTAACTTCAGCTACAGGTAGCCAGACAAACATCTACACTGTTACAGAGCACATAGATGGCACAGGGGAAAAAAGATGATGTGCACAGATTGTCTTAAAATGATGCTGTCACTGTTCACCTCTGTCTACTGTCAGATATTTCAACTGCTAACAGCTTTCTCCATATTATTTTTTTCTATCATAACAGTCACAGAACTTTCCTAAAGTAGTATTAGAAAATAATCCTTTTGATAAAAGTAATATGACTGTTTGCTACACAGAGCATAGATACCAGACTGCATGCTGCATCTATCCCTGTTGTTGATATGTTCACCAGAGAGGAGTAGCTGGGGGATCTGAAATGACTGCCAGACTTGCTGATGTCTGGACAGAAATAAAGCATCACATAAATAAATAACTGCCTGAACAACGGTTTGACAAGTGAAGTACATCTGACAGTCATTCTGGGACAGTGTGACATTTGAAGGAGAGCAGAGTCCATGCTCACTAGCTGGCTGGTTTAACCCCCAGGATTGCTGAGGCTGTCTCAGTGAGCTGGGTACCAGCCTTTGGGGGTTAGACACCACCAGTACCAAATGGCAGCACCTGAACACCTAAATCTACTCTGGAGTAACACACCATACATACATTATTATCACATCATTCTACCTCTGAGCTTTCCTGAGCACTGGTTTATGCAGCTTCTGGAGTGAGACACTACACAAGAATGCTGTTCAGTCCTGAGAGCTGTGTGGAACTAAGCAATTAGAAGCAACTCAGGAGCACACCCATTGGCTCTTCTTTTACTGTTCTGATTGCCTGTGAGGAGGGGACTTCTTGATCCAGCTGGAATACTTTGTGCTAGTCACTTTTTGAAGCCCAATTGGGTTTTTCAGACCCTGAAAGTCTACTAACCCTCCTCAAGCTGCTTGCTAGCCAGTTCCACCAGCTGTGGTTGCCTGCTAGGGCTTAAGCTCCAGGGTCCCAGAGGAATAAAGACACTTCCCTTTGAGCTCTGCTTTTGTATTTTGAAATTGCTGCTGCATTTCTTATCCCCACCTCAGCCTCCCAGTTGCCAAACTGCTCGTGGGAAAGAAATCCTATGCTCCTGGCTGATCTAAACATCCCATGCAAAATGGGCACGTGTCCTACAACATTTTTTGCTCTGGCTAGGACTGAAGCTGCACTTATAACTGTAAATTCTTGTTGGGACAGAATGAGAATAAATATTCTCACCACCATCCCTCTTTGTATTGCAAATATTAAAAAAATATGTGCAAAAGAGCTGAACTGGAGATGCTGGCTGGCACAACATATTTTCCCACTTAATTTTAATTTCTTTTTTATCTGCATATTGGCCTAGAGCTACACCTTTTCTTTCACAGAATCACTAGGTTAGAAGACACCTCCAAGATCATCGAGTCCAACCCATGCCCTAACACCTCAACTAAACCATGGCACCGAGTGCCACATCCAGTCTTTCTTTAAACACATCCAGGGATGGTGACTCCTTCCTGGGCAGACTTTCTCTTCCTATTAGCCATAAGTCATCATCCCAAGACAAATGGCATAGCTCACACAGCATGTTTCACTAATGAACCATACTACCTTCATGGGAATGAATCACCCACAAGAAGCAAACAGAAGGCAAAAATCAAAAAAGAAGGGCCAGCAGCACTTAGATTTCAGGAGATACTGATACACTTGCAATAGCAGAGGTCAAAATTTGAACAGTGCATGGAAAGAGTTTGAACAACCTTTGGTTTATTACAGGAATATACATAATTATCATGGTGAAGTATTAAACACGTACCCAAAACTATGAGAATAGCTATAATCATCAAGCTTGAGACAAGGTGGATACAGCTTTAACTGGACCTCTTTGATAATTGAACAGTGCTCTTCCCTTCAAACCTGCTGATGCAGTCGAGTAGTTTCAGTAGATCAATACAGACAAATGAAATAATCATAAAAAGCACCATTTTCTCATCATTCAGATTGGGCTGAGAGAGTATGCACCTCAAACAGCATCCATCCAAACTTCAGTATTCTCAACACCCTTATAAACAAATGGGAATTACACCAGAAAAGAAATGCAGCATTTCCCCAGAACCCCTGCTTCACTCTCCCTGGTTTTTGTCACAGTTCTTCCACACGTCAGAAAAACAACAAACAAAAGCAGGATGCATCTTTGCTTTGTTATTCAAGGTCTCTTTACTTTCAGGCAAGACACAAAACTGGGATTCTATCTGGTGATGATTATAAGAAAAAAACCCAGAGACATCTGTCAGGACAAAATTTGAACAACACTCCCCTGTCAGTTTGAGAAACAACTCTGTAAAGGGATAGCAATCCAATGACTGGATAAGAATGGACAATATTATGAATAAAAAAAAAATTATTGCTGTGGCACGGGTCTGGAGAGAAGGCAAAAATGTGTCAATGCAGAAACATGTTTACAATATGCAGTGCTTTAAGATTTCTGAACCTCAAGCCCAATCACCACCTTCATATTTGTATCATGCCCACAAAGCCAGACAGACAGCTGAGACTTGCTCAGAGCGAGTCTGGTTTTTGTGGGCAAACATCAACTTGAGCACCCTGCAGATATCTGGCAAAGAGGAAAAACAATAGTGCTGTAAAAAACAAGTAAGCTGCAGTATTAGGGGTGGCTGGGGCAAAGTCTGCACCCATTCCACAGGCGCAAAGCCAGGAAAACGTGTGTGCACAGGGCAGGGGCTGCAATCAGCCATACAAAAGGAGAAGCTGAGCACTGGCCCCCCAGCCCTCCAGTGCAGGCAGCAGGTGCTGGGCAGAAGCTGCTGCAAACATCTGCGGTCAGCACTGGAGAACAATTCACCATGGCTTGTGCCACGCTCCTCACGGCTAATTTGTCACCAGGGATTTTTGAAAGGAAGGTATAAAAGGGAGAAAACACAGCGTTTACCAGCATTTAACCTGTACCTCCAGGGACTGCTCTGCCACAAGCTCCTGCAAGGAGCACGGCCGGGAATTGCCCTCAGTTTTGGGCTGACGAGAGGACTGCTTTGGAGTGGCCACTGAGAACAGCAAAGCCTCATCTCAGAGGTTTGCCAGTGCAGTGTTAAAAAAACCCAAAACACCCCACCGCAAATTCAAACGATATTTAAGATACTGCAGAGCCCGTGGTTCAGACTTTGTGTGCATAACGTACATTTTCAGTGATTTCAGCCTCTCCCACGTCTTAGAAAAACAAGAAAAACCGGGCACCACATTTTCTGTCCACAGGGAGGCAGAAAGGGGCCACTCTCGTCAAAACCCTTCCCTTTCTAACGGAACAGCTTCGTCACCCCTTGCTCTATTTCTTTATTTCTAATCAGGAGAATATATTATCCAATTTTCCAAATTACCCCTAGCTCTTTAATATTTCACATAACAATCTGATAATATTCTCATCAAGCCACTTTAACTAATTCAAGTGTTCCTTTTCTTTACTCCTCACAATGCTAAATCTTCCCCTTTTCCTTGTTTCTGTAAGTTCTGTGAACTAATGCTTCATGGAAGAAGGGTTTCCTCAAGTTATCTGTGAAGATGTGTTTATGGAAGGCTTTAATTACCCAGCAAGAGAACAACACAACCTAAACTTACACATTATTTTCAGGCATAGCTTACAAAAATACGCTGGACTTACCTGTATCACCATACATCCTGAAATCCAGTTCAATAAATTGCACACTATCTTGATAGAGTTTAAAGACTGTTAAGAAAACTTCTCCCTGAGTGTTTACATTCAGGAGAATTTTTTTTTTTTTTTTTTAGATTCATCTTTGAGGTTTAATCATGCATGTATAGCTGCACATAAAACACTTTGTCTCCTAGCTATCAGAGTTAGAACTGATCTATTGTCCTTCCTGATTATTCTTGACACATAAATATGAAAGAAGCTTCTCAAGAGCATACTTACTAACCATTCCTTACAGGTGAGTAAAAATTTGCTGTTGATGCTAATAAGATAGAGAACCAAAAGTTGGCTGAATTTCAAGACACTCATGCTTTCCACTGCACACTGCTACCTGAGGTTCACTCTGTACTACACAGCACCAGGTACAATGTATTAACAGTTCACAGAGCTGTGGCCTTTAGCAAAGGATGCTGTCCAAACATCTCAAAGCATGAAACATACTGCAAAGAGAAAAGAAGGGCAGAAAAATCCTAAGAAGGCAAAAAGCTGCTTGCCCTATTCACAGGTGAAAATTACAATGCACTGAAAGCCACTAGATGAAAAGAAAACAGTCAAGTTTTGACAAAAAGCAGAGCAGAATTCCTGTCTCTTCCCACAGGACGGTATTTTTCAGCTCAGGAAAGGAAGGCGAGAGGCAGAAGTGAACTTACTTGCAAGCTAGAACCTGTTTAACAGCAGGTTTTGTCACACTAGGAGACTAAGGGTGCTCTATTATGACTGGTTAGAGAATTACAGCAAAGCAATCTGAAGAAAGGGAAGAAAATATTCCTTTCTCTGAAGACAGTGACCTTATCACTTGCCAAAGGCTGCACCAACTGCTTGACCACTCCACCAGGTGCTAACTGGCTGTCCAGCCCCAAAGTTGAGCAATGGCCCTAAAATTAGACACTGCTTTGCAGTGGAAGCACGAAGACCGGAATTAAAGCTCAAAAACAGCTGAATTGCCATCCTGCCATGAATCCTTATCCCATACACAGCCAACCTGTATCATCAGCAAGTGTCTACAATGCAAAAGCCATTCCTCTGACTAACCCTGGCCACTCTCTGGACAAGTAAATCCTTCTGGGTTGACACCAGCTACATTTCCTGGGATATCTGTGGACCCACCTGAAATTCAGCAGCAAGGACTAAGACAAAACTATCCCCCAGCCAAGCCAGTGGATGCCCATCATACAGATCTCCAGGCCAGGACAGGTGATACCACAGTGCTCTTTGGTGGCACTGAAACACTGAACAGGAATTGAGGTGGTTTTTTGTAAGACTGAGTTTTAAACACATCTGCAGTCACCATTAATGCAGCCAGTAATATTTCATTGTACTGTGGCTCACAATGAAACATGAAGATGCATCATCCTAATCATCATCTCAGTAAACTACAGGGTACACTGATGCATCTTGTCAATTCACATCATTTTCACTGACATTTCTGGTTAGCAAAAAGAAGTCTTCAGGCAAAAAAAGCACACTCACAGACACATCAGTTACAACAAGCATGTGGCCTTTTTCCCTGAAGACCTAGTGCTATGTAACCATTATATTTGTTCAAGTCATCTCTTCCCTGAATTTGCTTCAAGAAAAAAAGCTTGATCTTCATAGTGACTTCTCCGATCAAGCTGCATCTAGATCACTTTTGCATGATGTGCAACCATTAATTTTACTGGATTATTCAATTTTCAGCAAATTTCCTTATGTACTGAAGAAATGCACTTAACTGAGACATCTCCAACAGCATTTTGATTGTTGATTAATGAGATTTATCATTAGCAGAATAACTTCAGCTGTAAATCTCAAACACAACTAAGACATCTAGAGGAGACTAAGCTCACCTTAAGCATGCAGGTTCTTTCAATTCCCTTACAAATACTGGTATTTTGAAGTACAACTGAAAAGACGCACTTAAGCCTACAGGTCTAGAGCAAATCTCAAGTCTCAATCAGATCTCAAGTCTAGATCTTCTCTGCACCCAAGCCACAGAAGAGTAGCAGCTGTTCTGCAGAACCTGGGCTTGTAAAGAGTTACTCCCATAAAGCGTTTCATGTGGAAATGCTGCACTTGGGAATCAGTGGGACTTGCATATCCCCTTAAATTGTCATAAGACTGAAGTCTACAGGGAATATAAAGTGTGTTTCCCAAGGAACATATCTCCCAAAGCACAGGGATCCACCAGCAGACTTGTTCATTCAAGCTTCCTCCTCTTTGCTATAAAAACCTTATCTTCAGGTTTTGGTTCTCTCAAAAAGTATGACATGTACTCTCTTCCCAGAACAATTTGTGACTGAAACATTTTAAATGCTGTTCTGCTAAGTGAGCTAAGGCATCACTGTACACCAAAACAGCACTGCACTCCAGTGACTTGCCCTTGCCAAGTTGCCTTTGCTGATTTTTGCTCCTCAGGAAATCAGGGTTGAGAAGCTTTTCCCCAGTTCCTAAGACTGAAAAAATTACTCTTGTTTTTTAACTCCATTCTACATCTAGCATGTAAGCCATTAACTCTTACTTCACATCACAGCATTACACAGTTAACTGGATCCTAAAGTCAGATTAAACTGTGTAGCTGTGATACTAGCAAAGCTACATAATATTCATTACAGCATTTGGACTAATCCTTTCTCCCAATGGTGTTCCCTTGTCTATCTCAGATGTCAATAAAACACATCTGAGTTACAACAATTCTTGAGTTGCCCCTTGCTGAAGCTTTGCCAATACTTCTTGTCTCTCACATTAATATAGTTCCTAAAAAAATGGATGATATCTCAGAGTAAAACCTTCTATGCCATTTGGATTCCTTATCCAACACAGGCTACACATACTGATATCAGCCAGTCCAAGGGCTAGAAGTGCTACCAGTCTAAGCAGGACAGGTTGTCCCCTGAAAATAGTATTTCGATAGAGGGAGAAGACAGAAGCATGGAGCCTGACTTTCCCAGTTAGAGCTTCCCTTTGCAAATCACAAACCAGTTTCAGAATGGCAGCTCAGTTCAGTCTCTTTTCATGTCTAAACATCCCTGACCTTGGAAAATGAAGTACAATATAAAAAGATCAAGATTTCCTTGAGAAAGAAGCCAAATGCAGGCCTGCAATCAGCAGGAAAAACCACCAGGAAGCTGAGCCTTACAAACACATAGTGCAAGACAATACAAAGGCACCCTGTTCAACCTCTTACCAAGGGCTGTTTTTATTTTCCTTCCATAAAATACATCAATATTTTCCTAAAAAAGGCATGAAGTCAGTTATGTTGCACCCAACACTCGACATTTCTTTGCTTAACCAAAAGCTGCTGGTACAGAGGAAAAAATCATGCTTGAGGCCACTACAGTACACTGGGTTTGTTTGTTCAGTCTCTGTGCAACTGCTGAAATATATCAAACTGGGGAACATTTTACCACTTGGAGAGAGCAGATTAAAGCAGTAAATTACAGAAATAGTGTCCACACACCTGTAAATTCTGCAGATGTCCAGCAACAGCCTGGTATAACATATCCCCATCCAACTTGGTGCCCACTGGTTCTTTAGTTTAAAGGCACCATGGGATATATCATGGAAAATACCAGGTGTGAAGACCAAGCAGGTTCAAGTTCCAATCTTTTCCCAGTGGCCATTAATCTTGCCAGCATCATTTTCCAGGTGACATTTGGCACTGCAGTGTCCACAGAAGAAATTAATGGGGACAAGATGAAACACCTGCATTTGTGGTGGTAAAGGAAGCTGGTTTGGCTTGGCCACTCAAACAAGCTTTCAGTGCCATGTGCCAGTGATGGAAGCAGTGCTCCAGAGGGTTTACCTCAGCAGCTTGATGGGGAACACACAGCACTGGTGCTGGGCTCAGTCAGCTGAACACTGGACAGAGGGCACCAGCAGCATTGATGAGATTTAAGTTTAGCTTTCTCTAAGTTGCTTACTAAACTATGACTTGATTAAACCATTTCTATATTATGACCGCCTCACAGGTGAAACCTTGCTGTGAATATACCTGCTTAGTGGAAAGTCAACATTTTAAAAAAACACTGAACAGTAATGCTCAAAACCTTTTCACAAAAATAAATACCTCAACTGCTTCAAATTCACATTTCATAATAATCACAAACTGACAGAAGAGAATCATTTAATGTATTTTTGCTTTAGTCTTTCCTAACGTAAACACAGTTCAGAAACACTTAAAAAATTGTACATTAGCCATTTTGAAGCAGATTATTCAAAATTATTAAACAGGCTAGGTATGTTAACAAATACTGCTTCTGCTCAATTTATTAAGTGAAGCTACAAGCAAAAATAAAAATTACAATTTTAATAGGCAGAGATGAACTACACTGGATTGGAACAGAAGAAAATGCATTTTCTGCAGCCTCTCTAAAAGAAGACATCAACTTCCTATGCAGGAACAACAAAAGAAGATTTCATGTGTGCCAACACTGCACAGGATCAACAGTAATTTGCAGAACCAGTTCCACAGGCTCCTTTCCACAGGGAGCGAGAATGGGCATGGGAATATAAACATGATTAACTATATATTTATAGACATTAAATATTACACATTATATTTACTCATCTTACATGAATACATTAATCTGTATCCATATTAAAAAAAAAGTGCTTATTTTACAGTCACTACATCTTTTACATATACAAGTAGCTCTTGGAGACAGGTGGCATTTACTAAATGGATACATAATGGAAGTCACATGTCACATATGACAGTAAATTTACTAACCTTAACTCACAGATAATGGTATATACTGCATCATAGCTGATGCCTCTTTGATAGTTACTGGCCTGCAGTATTTATTTTATAACGTTGTGGCTTATTTTAATATTCAGAATATATAAATGCAAAGGGTAAGAAAAAACTTAATCTAAGAGCTTCAGACATTTTTATTATTAATGCTATTTTATATTGAGTTGGGTGCTACTAAATTACTTGAGATACTCATAACAGCTATCCTTTTTGCAGGAGAAAGAATCGTCCTGGTGCTCTTCCACTGTCTTTGATTGGGGTAGACTCAGAAATCTTCTATCATCTCTAACAAGCTTTTTGAAGCAAACAGAACTTCTGGGTCTAATGCACTGCACGTATCACCAGCTGGGTCAAACTGACTGCAGTGGTCTGTGGTATTAAGCTGCCACTTCGGAAGCTCCAAAGGAAAAACCCCAAAAGAAACTCACATGATTTTACTGCCAGGAAAGAAGAAAGAATGATGTGTGTTAGCTTGGCACAGCCTGATTTTTGGTAGTGGGGGGCCCACAGGGGTAGCTGCTGTGAGAAGCTGCTGGAAGGTCCCACCATGTCTGACAGAGCCAACCCGTGATGGCTCTGCAGACAGACACACTGCTGGCCCAGTTAGAGAGGTTGGCAATGGCTCTGTGATGGCATGTTCAAAAAGAAAATCAAAACAGTGCACGTGCAGTTTCTTCCCCAGGGGTGGGGAGGCACCGTGACCACCACCACAGCCACTGCCATTCCGGCGTGGCCCATGGTGACAATGGTGACACAGCAGCTGCCATCTCAGTGTGGCTGGTGGCCAGCCCAGCCTGCCCGGCCACCCCTACCCGGCTGTGCCATGGGGCAGAGCTGGCAGCTTCTCCTGCCCGGCCTCCCCTACCCAGCTGTGCCTCAGGCAGAGGGGCAGAGCTGGCAGCTTCTCCTGCCCGGTCTTCCCTACCCAGCTGTGCCTCAGGCAGAGGGGCAGAGATGTCGGATTCTCCTGCTCGGCCTCCCCTACCCAGCTGTGCCACGGGCAGAGGGGCAGAGCTGGCAGCTTCTCCTGCCCAGCCACCCCTCTCGGCTGTGCCACGGGCAGAGGGGCAGGGCCAGCGGCCTCCCCTTGCCGGTGCCCCGCAGGCAGAGGTGCTGAACAGCCCCAGCAGCTGCCACCACCTGCCCACGGTGGGCAGTGAAACACAGCGAGCACTTCCCCAGCACGGAACATGGATGAGATCAACTTCTTGTAAGAATCTTTGGATTAGTTGCAATGGTACATAGAAGCAGCAGCTTTTCTTCTAGTCAGAGAAGAGGAGGAAGTGAGGACACATGAGAGAAAACAACATGGAGGCCCCAAGGTCAATGGAAAAGAAAGAGAGGGAAGAGGTGCTCCAAGCATTGGAGCCGAGATGATGTTTTAGCTTTCATATTTTCCAGACTCTGCACTGCATTAGTACATAACTCTGAACCTCAAACGAAGTGTTAGCAAGTTCTCTTCAGTTTAGTTAGACAAAACAATCCTTTTCCAGCCCAAGAACCAAGGACACCGTTGCAGCTTCAGGCCCAAAAAGTGTAAACAGCAAATTGAGGAGAGCAACCTGGGAGGATGGGATTTCATAACCTGGAGCTGTAATTGGACAATTAACCCAAATATGTAAATGGACCCAAACTTATAAAAGTGTAAAAACTTGTGACCCAGCATCCATCGTGGGTGGAGCCACGGCCAGGCTCTTGTACTGCCTGAGGTGTATCCTTTGAAGCCTTTTCAATAAATACCTACTTTATTCTTTAACATTGTCCAACCTCTGTTCCACTAGCCTCTCAAGGCATCAGAGACTCCTCTGCAAGCCACAGTGAGGACTATGGTGAAACAAACTGTCCCCTGCAATGTATGAAGTCCATGGAGGATGCAGAGATCCACTTGCAGCCCGTGGGAAAAGTGCTCACGCCAGAGTGAGTGGATGCCAGAGAAAGCTGTGATCTAGTGGGGGACCTGAATAGAGAGAGAGAGAGCCCTTGCTTCCAAACTAGAGCAGCCTGTCCTTAAGAGATTACACCCCATGGACAAGTGACCAGTTTTGGGATGACTGCTTGCCCATGGGGGAGACCCACGGCATAGCAGAAAAAAAGATTTCTCTCCCTGAGTGAATGGAAAAACATCTTGAGTGACAAACTGACCAAAACCCCCACGCCCTGTCTCCCTGTGCTGTTGGAGAGAAGGAGGGAGGGGCTGGGGGGAAAAAGGTGTTTGAAAGGCTTATTTTACTTCTGATTATCCTCCTCTGACTCTGTTAATAATAAATTTACTTTATACCTTTGAATTTGAACCTGTTTTGCCCTTACGGTGTTTTTTCTCCCAGTCTTTATCTCAACTCATGAGTCCTTCGTTAATTTTTTCCCCCTCTCCTCTGCCCAACTGTAACAAAAGAGAGCAAACAAAAGACTTGCGTGAGTGCCTGGAATTTAGCCAGAGTTAAACCACGACAGATGTCAAGCTGTTGCAAGCATCTAAATTTGACTAAACATTTGTCCCCCTCTATACTCCCCTCATCCCCTCAAAAAACCAGAAAAAACCAAGAAAACCAACAAAGGGCTTTGTCTTTGTTTCTGCCTTCTATCCCAGCCTGAGGTGTGCAATTGATCAGAACAACAAATTGATCAACTCAAAATTAAGCAGAGAGGTAATCTTTCTGCCTGATCATTTCCTTCCTGATAAGCCAAACAACAGAAGCTGTGATAACAGCATAAGCAAGGCAGGAGTAAGAGGGCAGAGAGTGGAAGAAGAATCAGGGCAGAACTGCCATTTTCAACAGCAGCCAAATCTCATTAAAATGGTGCTGAGCACATCTGAAGGCAGAACAAAAACCAACCTGAGCACATGTGAAGGCAGAACAAGGCTCCAGGTTCTGTACCTGGGATAGCTGCAAGGAAGAAATGCACAGTCACACGGAGCCACAGGAGACAATTTTCCTCTGTGGGGATGTGCCAATCTCAGCTATGGCCTCTTTCCCCCTCACTGAGCTTTCAGGTTTAACAGTGGCAATTGCTGAGTGTATCTCACAGTCCCGCCTCCAGAAGCTGAATGTCATTCACAAAACCTAGAGGCAAGGCATAATATTCCCTTGGCAGATGTCAAACAGTACCTCCCACAATATCCCACATACATCAGCTCCTCTACACTCTAAAGCCTATTACCAAGTAGGCTTCAACAGACAGAACACCCAGAAACTGCTTAATCATTGACTGTGTAACTTTATTTTCTGACCTTCTCCACAGCCAAAATATTAGGCAAAGATCAAGGTAAGTCTTCACTTGACAGCATAGTGTCAGTCAAGTATTCTTTATCATTTAAAATGTTCTAAGTGCTTGCCAGCACACACTCAACTCTCCCAAATACATGTTCATTATAACACAAACTGTTTCCTTAAAGCTACTGGACTGGGCCAGATAAATGGGATATGTGATTTCATGAGCTGTCAGAATCATCATGGGGAAGGTGAAGGTGGGTTAGCTGGTACTAAAGAACACAAAAAACATTCCAATATGACAATCCATCTTCATATTATTTAAATTTTTGACTTCTCTTTCCCTTCTTCAGGAAATTTTAACAAATTCTCACGCAAATTAAGATGAAAACTCTTCTATTTCATTTGCACAATCAATTAGAGTGCAAAGTTTCCTAAGCCCTGAGTCATTTTCGAAGAGGAAAAACATTTACCAGCCCCTGAAAATCATTCTTTCCAACTCAGTCACTGCAGAAGAGAAAGTACTTTTATTACAAACAGAGGCTCAACACCTCCCCAGATAAAAGAACTAGAAAAAAATCAAACAGAAGGGATAAAACACGTGATATGCATTTCTGAAAACAACTCTGATGTTGAACACTAGACATCTGGGAAATAAACCTTGATAAAGAAGAGGAAGAAGAGGAAAAACAAATACTGCAAAGAAGGAAAAAGAAGAGCTAAGGGATTTGCATCTAGAAGGGAGTACAAGAGGGAAGCCTGAGGCTATTGCAAACCAGAGAGAAAGCAGGGAGAGAGGGCTTGCCTAAACCACAGTGAGGAAGAGAAGATAATTCAATTTAAGCAGAAAGGGGGAAAAAAAAAAATCCACCATGCCTTCCTTCCAAAGCAGACCTGGATTCTATAGGACACAGACAGGAAAAGAAGAGAACCCTAAGTATGTGATATAGGAGGATTTTCCAAAACTGAAAATAAATTAGGGTCAAAGGGAGACAGGCAAGGCAAGTGGTCAGTACTGAAGCATGAGACAAGAAATGGGCACCCAGGTAATACTTCTTGCTTTAGGGGTATAATCTTCTCTTACTGAACACACCACATCTTTCAAGATCCTACATATTAATCTCCCCATATATATCTTGCTGTGTCCTCCATTATGAAGCTATCTATTATATTGTCCCTTCACTCACATTTAATTCACTTTGCCAAATTAATCATGAAAAGCATAATCTTCATACATATTTTATATTCAGTTATACAATCTTAAAGAATCAATCATTGTTATACATATATAAATAAAAGTTACAAATTCTAAAATAAGAACTTGAACCTTTTCCTTTGAGTTGGAGGCATCTGATTTGTGGTGCCTTTCTGTTGCACTAAATAACTCATATGCACTTTGGTTTATTTTTGGGTTACTTCAAAAGCAAATGTTTTCTTGTGAAAAGGACACGGCTACATGCTAGTGGTTCTGGCTATGTAAATTTTGTGTGTGGTGGGTTTTTTTAGATCTTTCACTGAGCCCTGTAAGTTTATTTTCACCAGACATTCTCTGGTTTTCTGATTACCACATTCAGCAGAGAAAAATTTCCACCAAACTAGAATATTTCATCACTCTTCCACATATTTAATCTGTGGCTCTTCTATTTGTAGCAGGTAGATTTACTAAGTGCAACTGTCTGGAGCTGTCTAAAATTAACGAAAATTTACTTGTTTAACATATAAGACTTCCTTCTAGATTTGGAATTAACAGTGTGATCTAAACAGTGTATTTTGGGTGTCATTTGGAAAGATTAAATTTTCCTGAAGGTAGCCAACAGCAGTTTTTCCTGTTTGGCAATCAGTCACCATCAGTTGCTATTCCCATGAAGCTGTCCCTACAGCATTACTCACAAAAACTCCCAAGGGAGTGTTTGATGGACTGGTTGCAGTGTAGTTTCTCTGATTTTTGAAGATTTCTTGAGGAAGGCCACGGAACAATATTGATTACCTAACTGACCGGTCATGGCAAGCCAATGTTGCCACATGCCCAGATTCACAGACCAGCTTCCTGCCTGCCAGTTCGCTTCTCTGCCCAGTTTTTGGTGTTGAGTGTCACTGTCTGACAATGCTTCCCAGAAGTGCCTCTGAGTCACAGTGCTTCTACAGGCACGGCTCAGGCCACGTGAATTTGGCCACCTCAGCCTTCAGGGGCATGAGCAGTGGCTCCAACTTCAGCTTTTCTATTCTCCTATCTGGCAGGATCTCTATCCTTGATTTTCAGGCCCAGACATCGTCTTCAGGTCAGAAGTGCCCCTGTTCAACTGCTGTGCCAGGACTCTTAGCACTGCTCCTAGCCATTGCCTCAGCAGAAGGAAGCTATTACATTTTTAATTGGCCTGATTTTGCTTGCATTTTTTTTTCTTTTCTTGCCTACTGCTGAGGAAGACTTTGTAGCCCAGCACAGTCACGGATGCCCTTCCACATCTTTGCCATTCAATTTCCTGTTTGCTTGTGTGTCACTGACTTGTCATTGCATCTGATGCTAATCTGAACTTGACAAGATTTAATTTTGCTGTTTTGAACTGCTTTCATGTCACATATATGCTATCTCATCCGCATGAGTCACCACTGCCTGCCTCCTGAAAATAATGCATTTCTCAGTCATGATTTCTCCTTCTACAATTACTCTACTCTGCTACCCTGAGGGCTATCTTCAATTATGTTGTTTTTTTCTCTGCTGGACCCAGGTTCCAACTTTAATGCATTCTTTGTCCATTTCACCCTGTACTTGTACTTTTACAAACAAAGTAAGTCCTGCAGCAGCATTTTCATCCTCATCCTGCAACATCTCGTGAAATTCCTGTCTGCCACAGATACTTTATGCTTGCTGGCCCCGTTGTCTTTGGCTACAGCTTTCCTCTGGAGTTTCTCAGGACCTTTAGCATGGTTTTTGTTTGCTTTCTCAGCCATGTTCGTGATTTTTTCATCCTTGTAACAACTTCCCATGAAGACCTAATTGCCTAAAGCAGCTACCCTACCCAGAGTAGGGAGCAGGACTCTGTTTCTCACTTGTGAATTACAACCATGCAAAAGGTGCCTCTTTTATACATTTACATAGGCGTGCATATTTTGCTCCAATTTTTCTACTACAAGGCTCTTTGAACATAATATCTTTCTAATATTAAGACATTTGCAGAAAGCTTCTTGAATTTTGTAAAGCTTTTCCCAGCTTACTGCTTGTGAATTGAGCACTGACTTTAATCCCTCTCAACTAGCACACTATTCTTATTCCTTCTGCTTCTCCCAATCCATCAGCAGTTCATAGTTCTTGTGGTTTATATTTCTCACTTAGCTATCTGGGTCTGACCTACAAAATGCTGCCTGTATTAATTTCATTGATAAGTTCTGCCAAATTATCCTTTTCGAATTTCACAGGCCTCTTTTGGGAGCCAAATCACAGCTAAAAAGAGCATTTGCTGTGCTGTAGCAGAAAGTTTGTTATGAGAAATGTTTTTAGCAATATTTCAAAGAATGTTTTGCCTTTCTTTTGCTGTCTGTTATAAAATCCCCCGAAGTGGCAACAACTGCAAAGGCATTAGTACACAAGTATAAATTCAGATGTTTCAAATCGCAGCCAAAGCAACATCACCGTAAGTTTGAGCAGTTGCACCCCCAATCCACACGATTATGTTTCTAAGCAAACAATCCCCACTCCTGAACTAATTATCTGTAAAGGTTTGAGGACAGTAAGTTGCAGTTTCAGGGAGTTTGTCCATGTGAGAGCTCTCCCTGCTGTGGGTGGGTGCCCCGTGAGTGATGTGGCACCATGTGAGCGGGCTCTGCTCGGAGCAGCCGCCAGCAGCCCCGGGGACAGCGCGCAGGATCCAGCGTCGGGATCCCTCACCACCCACGCCAGGCAAGCTTTTGATTCACACTCACCATCCCTGGAGTACAACTCAGGCACTCGCTGAGAGACACAGAAATGTATTCTTAGCTCCATGCACAAGTTCCATGCACACCATCCCAACGTTACAGAGGTTTCAGGGGTTAGGAATTCCCACGTCAGCTCTGCATCCCTCAAAGTTCATGGGGATGCTGAAAACGTGAATGAAAGCAGAAACACATCAAGCAGGAGGGGGGAGTATTAATCTAAAATGTACTTAAGTCTTCAGGGAGTAAGCATCTCATACTTAAGTCTATGGCACTGAACCAGCACAAAATTTGAGCTATAATACTTTGCATCTATGTTTGTGGTGCCTTTTCAACTCCCCCTCCCCAAATTATATTAGCTTATGACTCAGATTCAAGGAGGTAACATTTTAACACAAAAGGAGATGGCCTAAACCTCATGTAGCAGTACTTGAGAAAATCCCGCACCATTTACCCTCTACAGACTAATGGAGACATGAAGACATAAATCGGGACCTATTTGAAAGAAGCAAATGTGCCACGCTGATAAGCACATTCACTGACTATAATCCTTATCACCCAAATACATATGGTGCGAGCTGAGACAAGACCACTCTCCTGCACTTGTGTATAATTTCATGTTGAAAAAAAGAAAATCACATCACACAGTAGCCATGGTTACCCATAGAAGATAAGAGGAGCGTTTTTCATCCAACAATCTCAGAAATGTGCATAAATTCAGGATCTGCACTTGATGTTTTTTCAGGCCTCCCCATCTGCACATTTATTTTCTGCTGCCTGTATATATCCTTTGACATAGTAGGATTCTGGGTATTTCAAGGAAGAGCTTTTTTGCTCTCCTTAATCTAAAAAGCAGTTTTCAGCTATCCCTAAAGCATAAATTAATTCAAATCTATTCTGAAAATCAGAATCTAAGGCTTACAGAAAACCTTTTAAAACAATTGCCATGCTGATAGTGTCAAATGTCAAATGGAGCCAGCTATTTACTGAACAAAAGTCTACTGTCACCTTACCAACTAATATAACACTGCTTTCTCTTGTCTTCACATTATTAAAAAAACAAAATAACAAAAAACCAAACAAAAAAGCCACACCTAAAAACAACCCAACCCCACAAACAATGCTAAAAGAAGATACTAACTTATTTCTTCTACCAAAATTACGTTGTTCTGTTTCATGCTATTTAGTAAAGCTCTATGTTGTTTCATGGCCTAATTATTCATAAAAGTAAAACACACAAAAAACTAAAAAAAAAAAAAAGTGAGAGATTAAAACCAGATTAGCCTGCTGCAAATTTCACAAAAACAAAAAGTGTGATTATCTAGTCCAAGCAGTGTTGCATTAATTTTGGGTGCCATTTGCAAACCTGGGAAACAGGTCATATTCTCCTCATGCATTTGTTCTTTAGGGCTCTTCCCTTCAAAAGAAAACAATCTAATTCACCAAAAGCAGAAATAGCCTGCAGAAATGGACAAGTTGCAATTACCATTCTAAAGACACACAGGTTAGAGAGTTTGTACCAAAGAAATGTTAAATAAGACCTTGTAGAAGGTTAAAAACCTCACCTGTCAGGGAGATCCGCTTCCAGCTCACCCCAACCAGTTCTCCATTTAAGTTACTGAGATCAGCACCTTCAAATTAAGCTCTCAGCATTTCTAAGGATCCCTCATGAAAACAGGAGTCTCAGGATTTAAAAAAAAAAAAAAAAAACAAAAAAAAAAAAAAAACCACCCAGGCAGTCCAGTCCTCACTGGCCACCTGAAACATACTGGCAGTCGTATCTCCATGGGCACTGACGTGCCAGGGACACACGCAGCTGGCCATGAGAGGGATACAAAACACAGAATGATCTACTCTGCCAATAGCAGGAAGAATCCCCTGCTCCCAGTTTCAGGTTGGCTGTGTACTGTCACAGGATCCCTGGTGACAATGACCATAATACATTTAGCAGTGTAGTAACATGCAACTGGACAAATTAAAGGTATTTGAAAGATTAAATCCAAACAATTCAGCTTCAAGGGGATCTTTATTATATGCATGGTATCCCAGGCCTAGATCAGACAACAGCAGCAGAGAAGCAAAGCAAGCCCTTGCCTGAATGGAGAATGCCTTAGGAGTGAAAAAGCAGCTAATTTCGTACCTTATCTAAACTTGATGAAATGATTATCAGCATTGGTGGGGTTTAGAAGGAAAGAAATCCCACACAACTAAAACAAAGCTCTTTCAGTGAGATACATGGACATAAACCAGAATCTGGTTTGGCTCAGAGTGGCAGGGGGCAATGAAGAGAAAAAGTCTGCAGGCAGCACTATTTGCCGAAGAAAAAGAGAGACCCATAGGAGCAGCAAAATCTGTCAGTGAGGTGCCCCACACACTGCTGGGAGTGAGCATGCAAGGATGCCTTGAAGGACATCCTACTGCCACAGTTTCCAAAGGAGAAGGGTGCTGTTCTCACTTGTGTAGGGCTGAAGATGCAAGCTGTGGATGTTCTGGAAGCCAGAGACTGAAATGCTGGCTTGGATAAGATTTCACCTCAGAGTTTTACCTCCAGAAAAGGAATGATGGCTGTAGCACAATGCTGCTCCCCTAGATGTGGTGATATTTTCACAAAATATTAATTTCTACATTCTTTTGTGTGGCCTTCTGTTGGTAAAAGATCCTCAATTCTTCCTACACTAACATTCAAGTATATATTGTTTTATTAGGCCTAGAAAAGAAAAAGACAATTTTTTAAGAAGTCAAAATAAAGAATATTACAAACGAAATAATTTCCACATTTTAGACCTGCTGAAAAAAAAGCATGTGTTTTAAGGATACCTACTTTAGTTTAAAACTGGAGTCATCATTGCTGGAAGAGAAATCCATTGGACTAGTCTCAATTCCTGCACAACATTCAATTTCCATCTCACAACTGTGAAAGTGAGGCTCTATGGCATTTGTTTTAACTGAGTAGATTTTGGTGAGAGACAAAGCTTTGTAATATATATATATTTTTAATCAAGATATTAATAGTCTAAGCTTAAACTCAGTCAGTGGCATTCATTCATATCTATCAATAAAAAAGATGCAGATAAAGATGGGAGGGATAAATAAGTGTGTTAACACACCTATTTCAAATGGCTATTCATACATGTACTGCTCAAAAGAAATCAGGACAGGAAACAATTTATGTAGCAATTGCTACATAAAATAGCTAGGTGTTAAAGATGATGTCAGAATGTGGAACAAAGTGTTCACAATAATTTCTCATAAACATTACCAATTGCCTTATTCCCTCTAGCTCTAATAGAGGACATACTCCATTTTAGAAAATATCAACTTAAATGTCTGCAAAGATCTCCTGTCTACTTAATGATGTCAGATATCTTTAAATTAATTTGCATTGTGGGATTTTTTTTTCCTCTCCAGTGATAAGACTTTTAAAATATTGTCTGTATGTATATCTTTACACTTTGGATATTTAGGAAAATTAGTATTTGTATTGTGCTGATCTGTGCATTGCTGTGACAGGTCTGTACTGGAAATCATGTAGGAGACAGAAAAGCCACAGCTTATTGAGGTGGTGTTAGATCAGGACTCTTTAAGCCTAAGCACTTCTCTGTAAGATGCCAGAGGGATAAAAAACCAAAACCATTTGTACTTCTTGAAAGCTGACTAATGGTATTTATTATTGTAACAATAGCATTGTGCTACTGAAATCTAACAAAGGGTATCTAAAATGAAATGATGGTAAAAACAAATGTTACTTTTCTTTCAGGTATGGTTCTCTAAGGGATGAGTCATAATTAGCTGGTCTGGCTTTTTAGAGAACAAAAGGCTCTTTACTGACTCCCCTTAGAAGCTGCTGCCCAAGTCTCAGTGGTGTATACACACAGCAAGGAGGGCTGGAACAGCTGCCACGGGCTTTGACACCATACACTGCAGAGTAAAATTTCTAAATCTAGAGCAATATCTTAACATGATCCTCCCCAAAAGGACATTGTGTGAGCTGAACAAGCAACTTCTGTAAGACACCAGTGTACAGCAACTGGAGTGCAGCAAAAATACCAGCACAACTGCCTGCTTCACAACCAAATCCTACTGTCTGGAGGAAGAGAGAAAAAACTTCTGAAATCCCACAATAACAAGCATACTTCCTTTAGTTTTGTCTTGTAGAAAGTTTTAGTAAAACAACTCTATAACTGAAGTAGTTTGAAGCTGCTGTCCCTGCTACAAAGCACATTAACCAACATTACAGCCCTGACAACATATCTCCAGGAGCCTTTATAAAAACACATTCACTAATAATAATAATTACAGTGTGACACTGGCCTCCAAAAATACAAATCACAGGAGATTCTTTACATCAGTGTCCCCAAGACTGCAGTTTTCAGACATGTATTGAAAGCATCAGGTGCTTCAGCTGTGACTCATTGCTATACATCAGGGTTTACTGCTTGTCAAACTTTATTTGTCAGTATCTGCAAATACAATAGCCACAGTACAACCAAAATGTTAAGCAGGAGTGAGTCATGATCATGTCAGAGAATGACCTCAGGTTTTTTTCTCTTCAACAGGTCATGCATATGGTGAGTCTGGTTTTTATAACAAAAAATTATTTCAGAATAATTTGTTTATTCGGAAATAACATCCTCAGCCAGAATGACTGAGTTGGGAACAGAGTGGCTGAAGATTTAAGACACAGCAGTACTTGAAAGACAAAAAAAAAAAAAAAAAAAAAAAAAAAAAAAAAAAAAAAAATTGGTCAAACATAGCACTGTGTGCTGTGATCCTGTTCCCCCTGCAGGGCTGTGCTGGGTTAGTTCCTGGGTGTGCCCTGGAGGAACACCTGGACACTCAGAGAACAGAGCGAGTCGGTGCTGAAGCAATCCCTCAGCGCAATGTCAGCACAGCCATCCTGCTGCACAAGACAAGGTCCTGACCATCTGTGATCCCACAACACCTGAATGCACCTTTCAGTAGCCAAGATAAATTCCAGCTTAGGAAAATCCAACTTATTTTTTTACACTTATTCACTGAAGTTTCATTAAGTGTAAGAATCTTCTTCCCTCCTTGCTTGAGGTTAACACCTTCAGTGCCACACAGAGTAACAGCAGTTGTTACATTTTTGTGGTGAGGTCACTGCTATAAGTAGCTCCCAATCAGGATGCACAGCACCCAGTCCAAGGACAATACAAGTACAAGGTGTTACAATAATTCCATTTTCAAAGGAGTACCACAGAAAACCAGCACGACAATTTTTTTGACTCTATTCGTCACAGAAGAATCATTCTATAATTACCTTACTCAGATTTACAGATGTCCACTGACATTTTTCTAGGACTTCTTTTTAAATTGGACACCTACAAATAAAATGTTAGAAACCACTCTCTCTCTCAACATCATGCAGAAGTAATCAACTATGGGATAGTTTGCAGAGAATTAAGGGGTTAGAAATACAGTAAAGCAATTACGTACACAACTCTCCACAATAAACTTACAGGGAACAACTAGAAACACAGAAACCCACCTTTTTTTCTTTCTTCTAAGAACCACGGTGTTTTCCTATTGCATCAAAAGGTGACAAATACCTCATGACTCAGAAATATACAGGGTTACAAGACAAAAGAGAAAGCTGAAATGTTGCCAAAGGTTTTATAGATCAAGAGCAAGAACACCTCGAAGCCACTCAGACCAAGCCTTGTTGGCAAAGAACTGCAGTCACCCAGTTCCAGCTGGCACAAAGACATCAGAGTTCAGCATTTATAAATTGCCAGACTGGATTGAGAGTAGTGGGAAGAGTACAATGAAAGCAAAAACTCTAAATCAGATCTCAGCAAAACACAAATCAAATGTACATACAGAAATACCTGCTTTCACATCAAACTACAAATAAAGCACAGGTCTCCATTAAAATGCCCTGACTTAAATGAAGAATATGATTCAGCCCATCTCACAACACCAGGACACTGTGGGGAAAAAGAACACTAAACTGAATAGGTTTTTAATGTATAGCCCAAAATGTTGGCACCTAATTGCCTACATTAAAGTTATATCCAAACAATTTATACTTTCAAAGAGAGGTAATCAGTGAAATGTTGTTTCACTGCCTCGATTAAATAACCCAGACAGGCCACGTTCATATGCTCTAACAAATACTGCTTTGTTGATTCTTTTTCAGTTTATTTGTCTGCAATAATTAAGGTGCTTTGTCTAAGCCACTCAGCCCAGGAATTACACAGAGTTATGTTCTATAGGCTAAATAAAGGACATTGCCTCTGATCTGCTGGCAAATTTTAAGAGTGGATCATCCTGACTCAATTAACTTGTCCTGTTAGACTGATTGTTTTTGCTGAGAGATGCAGACAAGAATAGCTTAAAGCCAGGCTGCACAAAGCAACATGTGCTGGCATCCTTAGCAGTAAGGATTAAGAAGAAATGCAGAAAGCTTTGTGTATTCTCTGTGTCCCTTAAGGTCATGAAGGGAATGTCCCACTCAGCAACCCAAACAGTAGAAATTACAATAGGCAAAGCCCAGGCTGTATTTAGTGTTGCAGTTCCACAGCCAATGAACTTGTCCATCTTCTTTCTGCCAATAACAAGTGGGTGAGTCACACACAGCAGATTTGTGTGGCAGAGATAGATGTGACAAAGGGAGGTAGCTACACAGGCTATTGTGTGCAGCACAACACCCTGAAGTTACAGCTGAAACACGTATACAGGAATATTCACATACATAGTGGAGATATTTGAAATATATACCTGCCTGGGACTTAGTACTGACTGGCATGAAAGCAACCCTGGGGTCCTCTTATCCCAGGTGTGCACATGCAAGAGGGATCTGCTGGATATTGCCAAACTTTGGTTGATAAGGAGAGTTTTCTCCTGCTGATACTTTCAGTCTGAACTGTGAGAGTGTGAGCAAGAAAAGCGCCATGACAAGTGCAGTTTCATGGGCTTAAAATCTAACTTCATGCAATAGCAAAGGGAAGAATAAAATCCTAGGACAGCTTCTCAACTGCTGTAGTTATCTTTGATCCACTGCCTGCACCAAGCTTGTACCAATTTTAAACACAAACATCTCCTGAACCTTCTGCTGCTGCTCCCAGGCAAAGCGCAGGGGTGACTCCTGCTGCGGAAGGGACCACGTGCAAGCAGCAGCACAGCTCGGGGTCTGCTCCCACAGGACAGCAGCACAGCCCCAGGGATCTGTGATGCTCAGTTACACCCACCAGACCTGCCCCTGAAGCTGTGGGGTAGCCCCACCACGCTGCTGTTACACAGCAAGGACCAGAGGTCAGGTTTGTGCTGCCTCCACCTCACGCTCGCTGTGAGCCTGGGGGCAGCTGCTGGCTCGGCCCTGCTCGGGGGGCTGCCCTCGTCCTCACTGCCTCAGAGCCACAGATTTAATAAACCTCACTGCAGGCAGTGCTGTGGGGGATGCTGTGCAAGCAGAGCTGACTCCTCTTCCAGATGGACGGGGCATCTGTGCCCAGGGGCAGCAGCAGAGTCCCTGTGAGGAGAGGCGAGGGCTGCCTCAGGTGGGGATGGACATTCCACATGACTCCAGCAGGTTCTGCAGTATTGCAAGCCCTCAGTTCCTGAGCCCCTCAAACCCCGACAACATGGGAGGTGCCTCAGGGGAGCAGAGGCAGAGGAAAGAAAAGCCCAGCAGGAGCAGGGAGAGGCAGGAGCTGGGAACGAAGGAGGGAGGCCAAGGTGGGAAAAGGGGGCATTGCCCCCCTGCCACTTCAGGTACTGTTGGGAGAGCCATTACAGATGGATGAGAATTATTTCTGCCTCTATCCGTTTTGAATCCATGCTTTTTAAAGGCAAGCAGCATATGCCATTTGTACCTCAAGATTTTTCACATCTTTTCTGAGCACAAATGTAGAGCACAATGGCATCTCTGAGGGAGGAATTCTGCTTTCTGAAATAGAAGACTGTTTTTAAGAGTGAGAAAAGCTCTTTGTGAATTCCTATTCACAGAGGAGACCTGAAGCTCTAGAGGATGAAAATAATAAAGCCAAATCCTTCCAATAAGCATACCTTCTTCAGCATGATAAAAACAGGGAAGGAATTAGCTGAATATTTAAAGCAAAAGCGGATATTTGAGTAAGATAATACCTTTGAGGTGGTGAACATTTAAATTTCCCTTTTTTCCCTGAAGAGCAACCTTTCCAACACACACACACAACTTTTCTTTCCAGAGTAATAAAGCACAGAAGACAGTCGAAAGCCTTTGGATAATTTCCATTAATGACACACTTGTTAATGTCTCAATTCAGATCATACATACCTGGCAAAACTATAACAGCAAGGGTATTTCTTTGACAAAATGGTTTACCAAACCATGTAGTGAACTCTCTCAATTTCAAATGAAAGTAAAGAATTTGTAACAATTGTGTTGCCATTTAACCAGCCTTATGTGGAGCTGTTACCTTCTACTTTGTAGAGAAATCAAGACAGGCTGAATACAACAATCTTGGACTGGTTCTCTTAATCTTATGTAAAAATTCTGCACCTATTTTCCAACATGAGGTGCTGAACTACAGATTTTGCAATGATAATAGATGGTCCTTTTACTCTTGCCTTCCTTCTCTCTTTCTGCTTTGAACCACTGCCCACCTGGTTTTTAATCTTAGACATCTTCCCATGTTAGGTTTAAAAGTTCTGTGGCCTTCCCTCCATCACAGGAAAGCTGTACAACTTCTGATGAAAAGAACAAATCCACTTCTCAATACCCTGGGAAGCCCAGCAGTATTCTTTTGGAAGGATTTAAGCCTCAGTATTCACTAACATTGATCCTTTCAGTAAAGATTCATTGCACTGTACCTTCTTGGCAAAAGGGCTATTTTCACACTCACTGCATTTGCACCTCTTAGAGAATGAACCTTTTACAGTATTTATAACTCATTCCCAAAGCTGGGGAACTTCAGAAATCACAATGTTCCTTCTAGCTTTGCATAAGCCTTCTGTCCTGTATGAGAGCCCTCCAAACCTCACAGTACATCTTGCCCATTACAACTTCAGTAGTAGCACCAACACTGTCACATCAGTCTGAACACTGCATGGCTTCTTCCTCTAGAGTCTTCCCCCATGTCTGGCCAGGAGATTAATTTTAGTAGCCCAAAAGCATAGCCAACAAGCATATTTCCAGCATCTTCTTGTAAAGGACTTCCTCTTGGTAAGAGCTCAGTAAAGGTAGCTGTGCCTCTTCCACGGCTATTGATTCCCATGTTTTGCTGCTCTTACTTTCTAGCAAAAATTAACAATCAGTGCTGTCATGAAAACAGTGCCTTAAAGGAATAATTCCTTGAACTTACATTTTTCTATCTAAGCTAAAGCATATTACTGGAATAACAATAACACATACAAACCACTGTAATACTAAAAATAAAACATCTGTAAGGATATGCCTCCTCCACCTAATTGCAAACAAGATTAGACAGTGTATAATCAATATAAAACTGTGCTAGCCACAGAGGCTATTTTCTACCAATATTACCTAAATGCAAATGCACATTTCATTTTAAAATCATTGTGTTTTTATGCCACCACCATGGAAAATGCTATTCCATCATTATAAAATTAAATTCTTCTCACAGTCAGAAATGATGGAAGAAAAGACAAAACCAGTTGCAGTCTGTAGTCGTGCTAATTAAAAAGCAATCCACTACCTGTGTCTTACACCAAGTTAAATCACAAAGTTAAGATGGTGTGATATGGTAGTGAGACAAGAACTGCATTAATTAAAAAGTTAAAGGTGAGGCAAAATTCCACAAGAACAGGCTGAGAGTCAGAACTGTCTCCAGTACTGGAGCTGAATGCTCTTCACACATTCAACATGAATTGACAGGATTTTCTAAAGCTCTGCAAGGGAGTCCCTGCAGTGCCACACAGGTGGTTCTCTTCCTCTGTGGGGACCCATCAGGGCACCTCCTGTGTGCACACCTTGGGAGATTAGCCCAGAACAGTGAGCATGACAGAGCACAAGCACAGATAATGCACTGCCTTTCCTGCTAAAAGCAAAGATTGAGTGTTAATTCTCCTGCCCTGAAATGCATTTTCAGTCCCACTTGTCCTTATAGCAAGGAAGCCATTAACACTGCGCCTCGGGAATGAGGGGTAAAACTTAAATTAGACAGATCAGATTAATGTGTCTTCCAAGCCTTGCCCTGAACTTCACCCCAGTCCCCAACCTACACAGCAAAGTGCTCACCTTATCCACTCCCCAATCTCACAGGGCTAAAGGGTAAAAGGCTGGAAGGGCTTTGCCACTTGGGTGGATAAAGGTAGTCCTATCTCTAAAAAAAAAATGTACTTTTTTTTTAGATCTACTTTTCTATTTTTATAATTATCACCCAAATAAGCAGAATACACACACACACAAGTTGCTGAGAATATACAAGTCATATAATCATTATGTTAAGTTTATAGCTGAGATTTTCCCACCTCAACAACTTTAGCAAACACCCACATGATTCCCAAACAAGGATTTGCCAGTATTTTTACTGAAGGCTAGAAGTTTACTGCAAAACATCCTGAATTGGCTACCTCCCGCTTTTACCCTACAGAAAACAAGAGCATAGGGTGCCCATTTTTAGTATGGGCACCCCTCTAATGAAATAGCAAATATAAACTGGTAGCTATGATGTGATCATAAATAATGGTGATTTTGTGTATGGAAATGCCATTAATATAATGGAAAAGAATCATGAAGTAACCAACTGCAGAGACACTTTCAAAAATAAGATTAGAATGAAATTCAGCTAAATGGAACACTTGCAAATTACCTAACCAGCCATTTACACCTAGAGAGAGCTGGGTGTTATTTTTCCAGAATGAAATTTAACTACTGATTTATTCATTTATCCTTGAAAGATCAGCATCTGCGGGGTCTGGTTCTCAGTCTGCAAATTTTGTTCTGGAGCTCCAAATTGCAAATAGCACAAGAGAAATATAATGAGTCACACAAAATCCCAGCCTAGCCTTAAAGGACATGCATAACCACACAGCCACAGTAATTCACAAGCTACACCACCAAAAATCTCAGCTAGAAAACAGGTGAACTCAGTGAAGTCTCCTCTCCTGACAGTGTTGACATTCAGCAATAATCAAAAGAACATTCACCATCAAAATAATCTTTCCAATTTCACTGGAAATTAGCTATGGAGTTGATAGAACTCATGATATAAATGGCCAAATTTGACTTTTTTGTGGGGGGGTGGAAACCAACCAACCAAAAGTCCCAACCACAAATCAAGATAATACAACCACAGTTTTTACACCTTTATTGATGACAGCTTCTCAGGGTTTTATTCTACCAACAACTGCCGTGTGTGTGTGTATGTGCATGTTATCAGTTAAGTATCCTTAAAAAACAGACTTCCAAATACGTCTGTCAGTCAGCTCTGATGCACGTATCAATGGCTCTCCAGTACCCAGTTATCGGTCATTCACAAATAGGACTTTGCATACATAAGAACAAAAATTGGACAGAGATAAAGAGCAGGCAGAGCCTCAAAAATTCATTTACAATTCTTAATGCAAATAGTAGCTTCTACTAAACTCATGTTATTTAGTAAAAATTAATGCTAAGCCAATAAATTAATACTTTTTACAAGCACAAATCAAGCCAAAGAGGATGAACATAGGCTAATTTCAAATCTAAATACCCTACTTGATTATTTATTTAGTACTAAAGAGATGTATTTCAAGCACATTTACATATATAGTCGTAAAGCAAAGCTGTATGCCAAATTACCATGACCAGAGCAAACTATCAGATGATTTATTCCCAGAATTGTGAACACTGTTTTAGAGGTAACCAATGAATACATCCGGGAAATACTCAATATTTCAATATACTCAAATTACTCAAAATACATTCAATATACTCAAATGTATATACTATAATATATACTATATATAATGTTATATATATATTATATATATATATACACACAAATATATACTCAATATACTCAAAATTATTTATCCATTTTGGTTCCAGAGATTTGCCACTTTGCCACACCCTTGTAAGAAAAGCAGGGAGCAGTTCAGACTGGTGATAACCTGAATTCCTCATGTGACAGGTGGGCAGCTGAGCTCACCAGAGATGCTCACCAGTGCAAGTTACTGAAATACAAACACGGAGGCACAAATCTCTGCAAGCTGAACCAGCCATATCAGACACTGCTGGTGCTGCCCAAGAACAAAGGTGCCCTGTCAGACTGGACCTCACCACAGCCTCCACCATCTCCTCCACTTGCTTCTCCCCCTCTTCTCAGTACTATCTCAGCCATGCTCCTGTTGATGAAGTCAGCTCGTTTTCTTCCCCCACACACCCTCAAATTGTGTTACTCCATCAAGTGTTTCCAGCTGGATGTCACACTTGACAGCCTCACAGCCCATGCTTCATCACAAACCCTTCCTTTGGCATGATGTACACATCAAAGGACAACTACACAACTTCCTGACATATTACAGGAGAGTAATTGCCCCCTAGCTATATTTGGGACCTCTTGTTTCTTTCACTCACCCTCAAAATATTAAATAAGTGAGAACAATCCAAGCTCTGGGGAAAAAAAAAAAATCAAGGTAGCTCAAAGTAGTGAAAAAATTAGCTTTTATAATCAATCTCTAAATCTTTACTGTTCTCATAATCCTGCCACAGACATGATTTGTGCATGTACTAAAAACAAAGCCCTAAACATTTTATAGCATTTTGTGAATCATACTAGTTTTAAACAAGGAGATATTATAATAGCAAATACCAAAATCTTCCACATAATGTAAAGAACCTATTCAACAGATGCAGATGATATCATTAAATATTCCAGAACTATAAATATTATTTCATTTATATCCCAGGGGATGGTTTAAAACCCACATTTGGACAGAAAAGACCGTATTATGCAAATATATTCACACATATATACATACGTGTATTGACAATAGAAAAAACATTGTGTAAAACAAAAGACTTATGAACAAATAATTACTCCATAAGAATTGCAGTAAGGCATTCAGGGACAATGAACCCAGGTATTTAGTTCCTCCACTTTTCTCTTTAACAGATCTATTTTATATTGTATTTGATACTCTGGTATTTTATCTCCCATAATGACTCTGGAAAATGGTTATGTAAGTAGTTTTAACTAATGTTGTAAACAGGTTTTCAACTATTTTACCATATGTTAAAGATGACAGAAGATGTTACAACAAGTGATGAAATTCATTCACAAAGAATTCATAGGGTTTTATGCTCTAAGGGTAGGAAATCATTTTGGCTGTCTCCCAGAATGAACTGTTTAATCAGAAAACAGTTGCACTGAATTAACTAGCAGCTCCATGCAGCACAACTCACTGACTCTTCCCATCATCAAAATTCTCATTCAAGAGAGAAGCCTCTTCTCAGTTAATTGGTAGAAATAAGGGTTTGTGCAGTTGTGACTGCTGAGACTACACAATATTGTGACAGACACCAATGTATCAGCATTGCAGGAGTTCCTCTTAACCTCCTGAAGATCCCAGGAAATCTCCCCATTTGCCACTGCCACTAGACTGTGGAGGAAGCATCACAGTAGTGGGCAGACTGGCCTTTGCAAGTGTGAAAGGCAAAGAGGAACTAGGAATTTTTAGCCCTAGAGGAGGAGAAGGAGTAATTTGCCCCTCTGAAAGCATAAACTCCTTAGAATCCCTCTGAGCAAAACAGGAACCTTTAAAGGGGACATTAGCTTTTAAAGGCACTCACTCAATATTACTGCTTCCAGAGATACTTAATGTAAAAGATGGCATTTAAAAAACCATCCTGGTAACAGCCCTCATTTATAAGGATTTAAGTAGACCTCCTCAAAGGCATTCACATGTCAGGCTATGAATAGGTGCTGCTGTAGATAGCAAAATACATGATTGCCTTGTCTGGAAATGCAGCAAAATACTGAGCTCGCTTGGAGCTCCATCTGCCTTAACACTGAGATGAACAGCTCATTCTTTTATTTTTCCTTTAAATACCAGTTGACATCGGTACATTTCCATTCCACCTGGCATTTTGCATCTCCTGAAGCACAATTAAAGTATACCTGTAAAACCTGACTAATTTCCAATTTGTAAAAAGTAATGCAATTATCTTGTTCAAATTAGATTTAATTACAAAGGCTCTGAGCAGTCTAAGAATATTTTTCGATACGTGCTCAGTTGAGGACTGCCATCATTTTCAGCAGGGAACACAAGGTCTATTTCTGGTTGTGTCACTCTCCCCTTCCAGTTTGATCATCTCTGGTTAATTACACCACCCTGGCACATCTCAAATGGTATCTGGTTTCCAAGCTGAAACATCCAGACCCAGAGTAAAATGCTAATAACCTTTCAGAGACAGTACATCCAAACCCCCTGCAATCCAGGAAAAAAACAAATCCACAGAAAACTGGTATCCACCAATCCAACAAAACATCTCCCATTTTTTTCCTTCTTCCAGCAACGCCACAGAGAGCTGGTTTCCAAGAGCACAACAGGCTGCTTGCTGCTACATGTCAGCAGCAAATAATCAAAATGCTATCATGATGTAGGTGAAGATGGAAAACATCCCACTTACCATCTCTCTCAGAATATACACTCCAACAGCATCCACAGTACCTGCATGTCAGTATGCTCCAATTGCCTTTACTGTTTTCACTCCATAAATTGGCATCAGAAATAAGAGCCAAAGAAAGTGATAATAATGTAGATAGGGATGCTGAATGCCACATTCACTTACCTGCAAAAGGAAAAGGACAGGGTTTGAGCTCACTAATCACACTAGTTGGCTAATCTTATTAGATGGCTGCTAATTATCTCTGACACAAAGAAGGATTACACGAGGCAGGCAGAGAAATGGGTTTTTTTAATAGATATAGCAATGTTTTTAATAGACATTGATTGGTTATACTGGGAAAAGAAACAAATAATATATTTATCCAGAGATCATAAACATTTCCCTTTCTGTCTGCTGGAGAGCAGATGTGACAATGAAACAGGTGGTGGAAATATAAACCCTCCTAAAACCTCCAGGGTGTTTTCTCAGGAAGTGTCTAATGATTGTCACTGGATCTGTTGCAGCGCTTGCTTTATAGGCTAACGTGGTACAGGGAGTTGCTGGGGTTTTGCCAGTGATCTCCTTGGCAACTGGCTGCTCAAAGGAGCCACAAATAGAAGCAGTAAACCCCACTCCCGATTTCAGTCTCAAAGCAGTTTGCACTTCTAACGTTCACCGAGCAAGAAAATCTGCATCCTACAAAGGCAGGGCTCTCAGAAGAGCATGCATCCCCTCTCTCAGCATACTACAGCCACAGAGGTGGCAACAGCCACCTCATTCGTGCACCAGTTAGGGCAAAATAACTGAATAAATGATTTGAAAAAGGTTTCCAAAATGATCCCTTTTACAAGGAAAATCTTAATTAACGACAGTGCAGTGTTCACACAGATTTCTCAGTAATACAAGGTACTCGTTTGGGCTCCTCAAGCATCAGAGAAAACGAGAATTTATTCGCATCTATTTTAAAGATTTGTTATAGTGACTTAATATGATCACTTATTTCTGCTTAGCCTACAATACAAGCATAAATTTATTAAATGTAGGTCACTCATGCATTTTATATAGTAAGACAATAAATAGCAAACAAAAACTTAGAAAGAGTAATTTGCTGTCAGCTGTTCTGAGTAACTACTTCATATATTATTTAAATGCATCACTCCAAGAATAGCAATTAATCATTTATGCTCATTAAATATAAGTTTTAATTTCTTCTGCATTTTTCTTTCTAGCTCAGTGGTATAACAAAAGGGTGTTTTCTTTAATAAAAAAAGTATTAATGTTACAGAAGAATTATTATCTTTTATCTACATAGCAGGCTTATTTATACAAATACATAGGAAACAAAGATATAGCTCCATAATGTTTTATAGATAAAATTTATCATCTTCTAGGAAAGATTTCTAGGAAAGAATTAGGATTAATCCTGACAAAGCAAATGAATTTTAAAAGATATTTCAGTGTAAAACGTGGATGCTTTCAGGAAAAGGTATTCCCTGAGTTATTGAAACACAGAGGGCATGTGTTAGATGACACCATGCCTAGATTACCCAACAAAGTAAACACAACCAAAACATAAGATAATTGCATGCCACTAACTAATATCAATGTCATAATCAAGGTCGAAATTAATCTTAAAGCCTCCTGCAATCTCTTAACAGAGAAAATACCAAAGAAATGCATAAGCAAACACATCAGTCATATAGACACCTTTATAAAGAGACACAAAGTACATGCTTTGTTCAAGACAGGTTAGACCAAATGACCCTTGAGGTCCCCTTCCCATTTGATATTCTTCAACTCTATGCAATACATGGCATAACTGTACACAATTAAATAGTTTTTACTTGAAGAAATACATAGTTCAATTTTAAAACTTGAAGCAATTTTTTCAAGTCTGTAAAGGTTTCACTATATAAAAAATGTCTTACAGCATCTTGTTTAAGCTAAGTACAGAGTTTTACCAGAACCTGGAATGTATTATTTATATTTTTAATTAGAGTTACAAAGATGGGTGGTTCAAAAGGGAGTCATTCTATGCAGTTGACATGATGAAGATAGAAATAAAGGCGTACATGAGCTGGCCCAAGCATCAGACACAGCTCAGGGACTTCCCTCACACCCAAGCTCAGCCCAATCTACCTTTCAGCAGCGTTCTGAGATAACTTGCAGAGATCTTTCTGATACGTGTGCATGATGTTGCACTGTGTCACACTGACACAGCCAGAGTGATCCATCACGTTCCCTCGTTCAGCCTCCACCAACACAGGACGTGCAGCCTGGAGAGAGGCATCGTATCTGGAATTAAACTGCCTTTCAATGCTCAGCTGCCAAGCTGGCGATCCAGTCTGAGTAGATAGACTCTGTCTTTTGACTGTTCCTCAGATGGAAGTGTTGAGCATTTGGAGGCTCATCTCTGTGTGAGCAAATGAGTTCATCAGTGAATGAGCAGCAACTCGGCTGATGAGGCAACAATCATGAGGCGACTTTCTCCCTTTCCACGAAAACTACCTTCTCTTTGTAGTCTGGGGTCAATACACCAGAGTTATTCTCTGTTTAGCATCTCATCTGAAAGCTTCCTCAGCTGCTGATCACATAAAGGAAATGGGCAGGTTTAAAGGATTGGGAGCAGCCAGTGCCCATTGGCTTTGAAGAGATCATACAAAAGGTCTCAGCCTGACAAAAGCAATGAGTAAAGGATTTAAAAGCTTGGCCTAAGGTGCACAAGGTGGTTGATAGCAATTTTACAGGTATTTCTCTAGAAGAATAACAGATTTGATGCAAATCCTTACAATCAACAGCAATTGCTAAGAAAAGGACAAGGTGTACATATATTCCCTACACCCCTTAGAGGAGACAATGCCAGCAAGGAAGGCTGAAGTACAGAAAGCAAAACAATTTTTGCAATGCATTACTGGACTGGAGGGAAGAGCAGCTACCCAAAGAAATTAGAGCACAACATTGCTCCAGTGTTTAAGACCAAGTGCCTGTGACAAGCCCACAAATAGTTAGGAATGGGAGGTTGTTCTTTGCTATCAAATTTCTGCTAACTGAAGAAACCAGAGCACTATCCACAACCCAAACATGCAGAGATATAGACCATTGTCAAAAGATGTTCCAAAGGACAGAAGAAAATGTACTCATTAATTCAAGGAGAAATTTATGAACAGACATTTCTCATTAAGAGGACTAGTAATGAAATTATTTACAACTGTTGCAATTCCAGGGCTTCATTGCTAGCAGGGAATTATAAAACCAAGGGCTCAGGTTATTTCTTCAGCCACAAACAAGTTACCACAGGACAAATGAGCAGACTTCCCACAAGAGACAACCCAAGAATTTTTATTTGTTTTTCAGTGCTCAGATTTCCATAGCAAGAAGACAGTGAAAAATTACTCCAAGCTTGTCATATGCTTCCACCTGCCTGAATGTGTTCTGTAAAGGAGATGAGAGAACCACCAGAAGAGCTGGCCCCTGTTCTGAACCACAGCCAGGCAAGACTAAGAGGAAAAGAAGCAAAACCTAATCAGCTAAAAATTATGCAGGAGACCTACGCTAAAATCACTGAAGGTGTGAAAAGCAGAATAAAAAATACTGCATCATCTGAAAAAAAGAGAATGGGATGGAAGCAGCATCTGAGCTGGTCAAAAGTCTTAGAAATCAAGACATGGAATATTAATTTCATATGGAAAGACAGAGATTAAAAGAGCAGCATGACAAAAACACATGCCAAACACAAGTCTGAGGGAAATTCAGAGCTGACAGAAGAGGGATGAGCTTTGAACAAACCTAGCCAAGAGAAAACCATGGCATAAGCCAACTTTACATCAGTGGAAGTGAACAGATAGTGACAGATTTTAGAACTCCGCAGTATGAAAAGCCAAGCCAAGAGATGATGGGAGAAGGAAAAGGAAGCCTTCCCAGAGCACACTCAAGGTTAGCAGAGGATCAGGGTGAAGTAGGAAGGCATTATTTTTTCCCCTCCATTTAAGAGCAGCCCTCTCTTTTATAGTGAGGTGACATTACAAAGGCGAGAAAAGCTACACCTGCATAAGGAAAGCAGTTATTTAAGGAGTAGAAGAAAGAAAAGTGCTAGTCAGAATACAGGTAAGAAAAAAAAAAGCACCTAAATAGGAGGAAATCTAGGAGGACAAGTATGAACACAAACCAAACACAGGATTTGAAGCTATAGTAAACAATTTCTATAGACTAGGGTAGGAAGGATATAAGTGAGGAAGATTATGAATAGAATGTAAAGGCAGCATGAAAGTCTGTCAAATGACAAAGTGTCATATCAATGCTCAGTGAAGCACCAGCACAACTTCCAGTTCCATTTAGGTGTGGCACCCAAAATTCAAAATTATGCCAACGGCATGGTACCTTCTCTAAAAGCGTGCAGGATTTTGAAAATTGGGACTTCTGGCAAGATAAATAGATGCTGGCAAAGACAGATGTGATACTTTCTGGAACAAAAAAAACCGCCAAACCAAATCACACCCCCCCCAAAAAACCCCAAACAAACAAAAAACAAACAAACAAACAAGACCAAAAAAACCACATCCCAATACAGCAAATTAAAACTAGATACACTTTAGGAGAATACATCATCAGCCCCAGTCCATACATGAGCAATCAAACTGCATCAGTTTTACACAGCTCTAACATTGTAAACCTTTTGTCCTTTTTTCCAGGTGATACTATTATTTTCTGCTTCTAAAACATTATCTTTATTTTTAAAAATAAATAAAATTCTCTTGTGTACAATAAAAAGAAACTGAAAGGAATCACTGCAATAAACAGACAGTAAGAATCTCATCAGCAAACAGGTAATTCCACACCTTGTGTCTAAACCAAACACTCTGAAAAGGACTATGAGCTTCTCTGGTGTGCAGGGAAGGTGTTGGCAGAGGTTGGCATCAGCACTTCAGCTGAGGCTCCAGACATCTCAGACCCCCCAGTCCTGATCTCACCAACAACGAGGGAATTCACGTCCCTGTGCACCAGCTCCTGCTGCCCCACAGCAGCCTGGGGGCTCCCTCTGGCAGGGCAAGCTGTAAGAATGCCTTGAAGCATTGACTCTCACATAAAAATTGTCACAGGCTTTAATAAAAATGAACAAAACTGTTGACTCATTAAGTAGATTTGGGATCTGATCTCAACCAAATAATTTAGGTTTCCTTCTGTTCGGTCCTGATTTTATGACATCAACACAGTATGATTCCAGTTTTTACTGTCTGCAGTCAGTCAAGAGCAAATCTGGGAAGATTCTGTCTATAAAAAAGTGAATACTAATATTCTGAAGTGTCCCTTTGCTCCATTTATATTTCAAAATCTATAAAAGGATCTATTGCACCTTTCAGGCACCATTTTCCATGCCCTGCAATTCACTGTTAACAAAGACTGTTGAGAAGAAAGGGATGTTGAGAAGATTTCAAGATACAACCCACCCCCCCAAACCTTTAATGTTTAAAATGGTCCATGATGTTTTTTGAAACTATTTCTGTCAGTAGAGGAAGACTTGCATTTTCTTGAAAAGAAAAATCCATTCTTCTTTGAGGAGCAGGGTTATCTACAGAACATGAACAATATTCACCTCATCAAAGTAACTTGGGGGTCATGTAAGTCACTCCTGACCACAGTTCTAATAAAAAATTCCATCCATAGTCAACTGGTCTCATGCTGTTTAACAGTTAAGAAAAGCTGCAGTTAGAGCATGTATCTACTGTATATATTATTTTCAATCACACATGAACATGTTCATAGAGCCAACAAAAAACCTCAAAGGCTCCATTAACAAAACTTGACATGATACTTCATCCTCCTAGAAGAGGGACAGGTAGCTCATGAGTGCTGTAGTCATGGTAAAGGCAAAAAGCCTCAAAATCACCCAACATAAAAACCCTAACAACAAAACAAAGAACCCAAAACCAACAGAATCAGAGAAAACCCTGAATAATTCCTGAAAAGAGAAATTCACTCCAAATATATAACTCCATTGGCAGGAAAAAAAAAAAAAAAGTTAGCAAATGCTTTTCTAGAGGAAAATGTACTCATTCCAGTTCACAGTAAGCAACAAGGGCAGGAAAGTGCCTGTCCTTACTCTGGCTAAAATTAAATACTTTTTCTGCCCAAAATCCTGTGAGGGCACACCACACAAACAGATGTACAAACAAAACCAATGTAGTGCTTATCTCCTGGAGTTTTAATTTTTCAACAACTGCAAATGGCTCCAACTTGAGTTTATGCAAGGTTGTGACAAGCTGAAACTATGAGGAATTGGGAAAAAAAGGAAAACTTATTTCACAGTAGAATCTCTGACACAGCGAGCATTAATTTGCATTTTAGCAGAAATTCATCATCTGGCCATATCACAGATATCCCCCACGCACAGTCTCTCTCTTCTCTTTACTCTTGGCTGGGTATCTTTAGGTCAGAATTTTGGGAAAAAAAAAAATTCAAAGGAGGCACTTGCGAGGGTTGTATTAAATGGAAAGAGTGAATAGAAAGCTGTGGCTGGAATCAGATTTTCCATATGATCCCTGCATATATGGCCTGAATCCCAAAAGGTTCCTGATGCCTTTTCACTATGCAACTCTTATGTATTGTTTGAAAAGGCAAAGACTGAAGAGTCAGTGCAAGGATTATCAAGGGCTCTCCAAAAATCACAGGCAAGTGCTGCACATACTGACAGCAACACTTACCTGAGAAGGCTGATAGAAAACACAGCCCAAAATCTGAAGAAAAGAATAAAAATTTTGCACATTTGTCAAAGTTTTCCCCCCTACATTTTCTCTCTTATTTGTTTTATCAGAAAAGTAAGTAGCTCTCTAGTAGTTTTAATGCTTTCTTCACTAAAATAATTACTATTGCTTTTGGTACAATTCCAGCAAATTCCACAGCTGGGGAAAAAAAAGAAATCAAAGAGCTTGCTTTTGATCCAATATTTATTTCATGAAAGGAAATACCCTTTCATCACAACACAGACATTGTTTTCTATGAAGCACCATACCTTATTTGGCATCCAGTTAGCTCTTGGCACTTTATCCAGAAGTACCAAATTTCACCTCATGGAACTGGCATTCACAAGTGTTATATATCCCACAATTATTTCAATAAATACCAAGTCAGCCTAATTAAACAGCAAACATAAGCACATCATAATGAATTACAGTAACACCAGCAAAAAACCCACCCCCAATGGACACTTAAGGGCATTATTTGCTAGAAGAGACTGATTAAAAAGTATAATGCAGACTTTCAGAATTTTAAAATCAAAATCAGTCACCCTTCCAGAAGACCATACTTCTGTTGAACTACAAATTATGGAGCTGACTAAAGAAATCAGAGTGAAATTCTCTGCCTCATGCTGTGGAAGAGTTTAATCACTATGCTTCTTCCTAGCTCTGTGTGCTATGAATTTATGAATTTCAGGTAAGTTAAGTGTGCTTTCCAGACCCTGGAAGAGGACTGACGTTTGCCAGGTATTATCCCTAATATCTGAAACCAGCTGGAGCCCAGGCAGTTGCTGTACCCATCTCAGAAATTTCAAACACAAAGGCATCAGACAGAAAGAGCAGGCTGAATTCAGGCATACAGCAATCTAAGAATCCTGCAATATTAGACTTGGACATCTCTGTACCTGACTTTACAAGAATCTTCCTGCTAAACCTTCCCCAAAAGGTGAATTCAGCTCTGAACATTTATTCACATCAACAGTCCTGCTGAGGTGTTATGAAGTAATAAAGCACTTGTGCTTTTGTGCTATTGCTAAATGCACAAAGGCAATTGTGCAGCACACTCAGAGCAGGGTGACTCATTTATTGACTGTATTTTGCCATGGTTACCTGGATTCATGAGCTACAGGAAAGCAAGTATTTATTCTGATGCTGTAGGAAACCCAGGAGGGTAATATGCAATATTGATGAACTAGACTAAGAAGAGTATTACATAGGAAGGACACAGGAAGTTGCTTTGGGAAGGATTGTGGGGAAAAAACAAAACCAAGCCTGCTAGAGAGACTTTCAGAGAACTGACCTTTACTATTGATAAAAGCAGAACACACAGCAATGAAAAATGCAATTCTGGAAAAGATCTGCAATTTACTAGGATTTTAATTTCTGTCACTTGGAGCAACTTTGCCAGGAAAGTTTAAAAATAAACTTTAAAAATAAACTGGTTTGCTACCCACTGTGAAAAACAACTTATCTAGGTCTCCTATTTTCAACTATGATGTACATTCCCACATGTGAGAAAAGCACTGTGGATTTTTTTTTGTATCAAAAAGAAAAAATGTATTTGTATTTTGCTGTTATTGGTTCTGCGTAGGTTAAGATGTTTCCATCTCTCAGTTCTCAGCTAGGTTATCTAGTTTCTTTCTCCCAGTTACTTAGACTGTTACTCATAGGGGTGTTTTTTTCATACAAGAGCAGCAAGCCATTCAAGTTCAGCAATACAAGCACTCTGCAGGTGAGATTCATATTATTGGCACCATTAGTAAAAGGTGACACATTACACATGACAGTGCAGTGCCACTGGAAAATATTTTTTATTTGAGTGAGTCAGTTAAGAGCTCTGCACAAATCAAATGATCTCCACCTGAAGAAAGGGAACATTACCTTCACCCGCCAAGCAGCTTTGAGAAAAAAATATTGCCAAAAGTATGGTTTGAAGCCAGTGTTCTGTAGAAGGTGTGGTGGAACAGAAAGTTACAGTTAAAAGTCACACAAGGTTTCCAGGTGCAGCACTTCACCAACATAGTCACAAAACTTCCACCTACAACTTCAGCAGCCAGGTCAGACTGAACAGAGCTGCCTGTCCCACTCTGTGCAGACACACACACACAGAATCCTAAAAAATGAGTTATTTTGGAGTAGAAGAACAGGAAGATAGTGAGAGTTGAGAAAAATCATTAATCAACAGATTAAGTCCCCTATGTCACACTGTTCCTTGGAAAGTTGCAAACACTTTTTGGGAAACTCTACAGCATGTTCAGGATGTATGGCTATATGTATCAAACCCAGGCTGTGCTACTTCTAGAGAGACCTGGCAAAAGGCTTGCATAGAAACACAGACACCAGGATACCACTGCAGCAGTCAGCTCCAATTATTTACAGGAAAGAAGAAAGTGTCACTGCTTTAAGAACTTACTTCCATTCTCCTAATAGCTACTGGTTCACTGATCACAGCTTGTGAAACAGCTTGCTTTTCTGCTTATAGCCAGAATGCAATTCAACTAGGGGCAATGTAAGATCTCATATGAAAAGCTACAGCAATGACAATATGGGCAAAGTCCCGTGTATTTCTATCCTCACTGTTGACAGAGAGGTTAGAGCTTCCCCAGGGGCTCTGGACATCAGGTCAAGGTCTGCTGGGTAAGCAGGAGCATGCACTTGCCTAGAAACTGCATAACAGATCAGGAGAAAAAAATAAAAATATCTAGTGAGCCTCTTCATCCTCCAGACTCCCTTCAAAGACCTCCAGCCTTTTGGAGGAAAGAGAACTGCTGTCAGCCTTTCAAAAGACCAGGACAGTACCAGTGCTACCATGCTCACTTCATGCTGAACTCCAAGCCCTTCCAGCAGCTGGTCGACCATTTGCTCCTCCTGACCCCTGGGAGCTCCAGACAGGTTTTCTTTTTGTTATTATTATTACTGCCTCCATCCTAACAGGCCTTCCAAATTTGTGCCTTCTGTGCAAAAGACAAGTATTGACACAGTAAAATTTAGAGACAAAATGGAACCATCATGGTTGTTATGTTCTCCTTAAACACATAACTTGTTCCCCAAATTCTTATCATTTAGATGGTGAAAAGGTTGAAGACAAGGACCAGGTCCTTACCTCATGCAGAATGCAGCACAAAAGGCCTCGGAGGATAATTGTGGAATCTTTACTACTATTAAAAACCAACTTACAATTATACTTTTACTACACCGGAATGTCTCAGCTCAGGCTCTTCAGCATCTCAAAACAGCAGCTGAAACTGAAGGCTGTTATTTCTCAGACTTTACTTTCGTGACTGTTTTTTCACTATAAGCATTCTTTCCTCCCAAAATCATCCCACAACCATCCTGCACTGGTATTTAATACTTGGTGATGACTGTCCAGTGAGTGGCATGTATGCAAAAGATAACCAAGACAACAAATAATTAGCAGGTTTTGGCTGGCTGAATGGCTCCTGCAAAGAAAACAGCAATTCATCTCCTCACAAGAGACAAAGGAAAAGAGTGAAGGAGCTCTAAGACGTCTTGCATTAAACCATTATATTCCTTCCCTGCAGTGTAATTGCTTATTTAAACACATTAAGAGAACTAAGAGTTTCTGTGCAGTAAACAGAGACAGTGCCCCACGTCCCCTCCCTTTTCACTCAGTTTTAAAATCAACTGAAATAATGCAAAAGTAATTGGAGTGATAACTCAGAGCTATGTTTTATTTCTTTTTCAAATTAAACAGTTTCAGCTTTAACTGGTGACAAAAACTGGATTGGATTTTTCAATTTCCTAGATTGTCATCAATTGCTTTTTTCACTGTTGTACCCTCTCTGAGCTTCCTTCATTTTGCCTGGACATGATTGAAAATTAACTGGAACACAAAATGGAAATGTTCCTCCTCTCTATTAGGAACATCTGCCAGTGTTAGCTGGAAGTCTGCATTCCCTCTCTGCCTGTCATCCCCTCATACTGGAAGTGGAGACAAAAATGCTTTCATTTCCATCTCAGGCAGGAACACAGCCCTTCTATGCAGCTGCAAATCCCTCATCTCCCCTCACCCTACTGCACAGCAAAGATGGAGAAAGCCATTCCCAAATCCTAGAGGCTTGTGGAACCAACAGAGGGAGAACATTTGTGAGTTGTTTTTTTACAAACCCATGTCAGAAACACCAGCAGAAAACCATGTAACTGACTAAACATCACAGGATCTCCCATCTTCTTCCCGTTCTGGAGCCCAAACCCAGTGAGACCACACAGGGACATAGTGGGATTGAGTTGGGTGGGAAGTGTATCTCTAACACTGAATATTCCTCAAATTCTGCCTGCACTGCCCAGCTCAACTTATGGAATAAGTGGCTGCAAACAGCTGGGCCCTTCCAAAGCTAACCACCATAAAAGCAGGAAGCACCTTGGAGAGGCAGCCACTTCTGCTGACAGCACAGCAGCACCAGCAGCCCTGCCAGCCCTCCCCACCTCACCCCAGTGCCCCAGAGAGCCCCAGCGAGGTCTGCAGCTCAGACTGGGTAATTCCTGTTCCTCGGCAGCCCTCACGCCTCCAGCATCATGTGCTTTTGGGTTCTGGCTCATCAGCCACTTGGGGACTGTTCTGAAGCCACATGTGGCTCAAGAGAGGAGCCACTTTCTCTAGACAGGAAGGCTAAGATTAGCTTCCTGCACCCCAAATGCCTGCCTCTCAGATTGAGTGGCACACTCTGAGACATGGCAATGGAAAAAGAGGCCAAGTTGCTATTTAAGCCCTCAAACCTCTTCTAGGAGCTGCACTGAAAAACAGTGCCTTTACTTTGAGGGAAGAGAGGTGTTACATTAAGACTTCACTGAAATTGTGTGCAGTACTAGAGAGCAATGAACAGGAGAAGGGAGGCACAGGAGTGAGAAGATGGGCAAATTGTTACTGGATACATAAACACTGCCAAGTATTAATCAAGTGCCTTCCTCCCTATGTCAAGTTCATGGCATACAGAACAACATAGTGTGAAAGTTTTCACACCAAGTGCTCTTCATATCAAGAGAGAGCAGCAGATTCTGCTTCCAGTGAGCAGGGTCTTCTTTGAAGCCTTTGCATCTGACAAATTATCAGTCAGAGAGAACAAAATTACTTTCCATCCTCTCCCATATTTCCACACATCTCTAGAGAAAGCCAGTCATTTCCAAAGTGTTTCCAGTGTTAACATGCCCAACTCTTTTAAATAAGAAAATACATATGTATTAGTCACATTAAAAGGTTCAAAACTATATATAAAATCTGAAAAATCTACAGCAACCCATGCTTATTAGCACATCTGTGCCAGTTTAAGTGGATGCCATTGATTTAGCTCATCAGATAAATGTGTTTACCATCAGCTATGCTTCTCCCATACTTGCAGTATAAAACTCCATGACAGATACACAATGCAGAGTCTTAAAAAGGACAAAACAAGCACTGATGACTTGTCATCAATGATTTCATGCAGAAGCTTCCAGTCCTAAGTCGCTATTTGCATAAATTCGAACTCATGAATAAAGGAGTTCTAAGAGTAACTACTTCAGTAATCAGTTTTTCCACCACTGCCATTTTTCAGCAGCAAAATAGACCTACCTCACCTAAGGAAAATGTGCTCATTGTCTCATGCATCTGAGGAGGTGAGCACAGATTATCCTGAAGCTGGTTTAAATATGGTAATTTTCCCCCAAAGTGAAAGAGAAAATGCAAAGGGAAGGAGTGCACTGAACAAATTGAGGAGTTTCACATTTTTAGTTTTTCTTTCCCTCTGAATAGATCACCCTCTAGCATTTCCAGATTGATTTTTGAGATGCTGGTGAGGGGAGATAACTAACATCCAGGCATAATCCCATCAGTGCCACTGTCTTACAGTGGAACTCATCAGTGGAACTCACAAGAGAGAACAACAAAGGCAAAACCAGGCAATATGAATTCAAGATTAACCTGCCATAGCAGGGATGTAGCAAGGTAACTAAATACACCCTGAGCACATGCAGCAGCTTTTTTTGGCTGCTAATCCGGAGATGGTGTCAGTTTTTGATAGCTCATGCTATGAAACACATCAGTCTTCCTGGCTGGCCTCACTCTGTGTTGCTGCAGTTAGATAACAGCCAGAAATCCCCCTGACCAGCTTTCTTTCCACTCTGTTACCGCTTTGACTTACCTAACTCAGCCTGTTTATTGAAAACTTCAGTGGATCAAAACAGTGACATCAAAATTATAAGGGGTTGGCTACTGCTAAACGTGTATTCTTGCTATAGTACAAATACACAAACAACTGCTTTCAGAGTATATTGTTGCCACCCTATTAAAGACTAACCACTTTGGAAAAATGCTTTACATTTTATCTTCAGGTCAGGCAACTGCATTAAAAACATTGGACTAAGATCTCCATTACAGGAAACAACTTCACTACAAGCTGTGAAACACATCACCTACAATATTGTGTGCTACCTTTCAAGCTGCCAACCATGAAGCATCGCTGCTGGTTGATTATATTGTGCATGAAAGTGGTTCAGAAGTTACAGCACAAGACTACAAACTGATCCTTCTCGGGTTTATCCCCAGCTCTATTTGTGATTTGCAGTGAAACAAGGAGTACTACAGCAACTCCAAACTACCCGAGGCTTTGAGGACAGAGACCAAGCAAGGTACTCAAAACTGTGGAGCACTGGGAATTGCAGAAGAAAACTGATTTTAACTCTCCTGGCTCTTTGTAACTGTGTGAGTCTAAGTCAGGCAATGCAGGTTAACGTGCCCTTTGCTGCAGCAGTAGAGGGACATTTATCAATTGCCCCTTCATGAGGCTGTGGTAGCTAATCAGTAAATCCTATGCTTGATGTGTACTACTCAGTAAGAAAAATTTGTTAATCGTTTATAAACCTTGGTTTGTGCTGCCCACTGCTTTGCCTCTCTGTTCAGATTGCAAACTGGACACTTTTTATTGCTGCCACATCATCTCTAAGCTTCCTCTTGCTGATCAGAGCCCGCTTGTCACTCCTGTATTCCCCTGATTCTCAAATCCTGTCTATGCCCTGCTACTTTAGATTTCCTGTGTTCTGTTCTGTTGTCATTTTTCTTTCCTCTGTTCTCCTAGGAAATCTGCCATATTTCCATTTCTGTGCCCTATCACCTCTGTCTGACATTCCAATTCTGCAAACACAGATTTGTGCTAGGAGACTCAAGATGGCAAGCTAGCTCATTCAAATCTGTGATATTTAAGCTCTTATTCAACAAATAACCAAGTCACTTCTTTTTCACTTTGGTGTTAGCTGCTTTTGCTATCATTACATTACTGCATTTGGCAACTAAAATAAAATGTTCCTTTGCTGAATTCGCTAAAAAGTTAAATGAAGAAAGTAGTGCCATGGTTGCATTCAGAAGAACAGATTTTAATAATATTAATTCAGCAATACTAAATATGCTTATTTCCACATAGGCAATAATGCCATATATATACCATGTCATCAGAAATAATTTATGCAACTATTTAGCCAATATACAACAACTGTATTTGAAAAGGCTGTTTCAGCCTGATTACAGATGCATTTTGAATTTGACAAGTAATTCAGCTGGAAAAATAATCATCATGCCATACTGACATGCTCTTCTTGCCTTGTCTGCCTTTGGCCTTACAGCTCCATGTCCTACTTGTGTGGATTTGAGAAAGACAAATATTCATTTTCCTCTCCATGGAAAGGGATGTGAACCCCCACATTTCCCAAATGTCACCAGCCAAAAGCTTCAAATCTCTGTCCTGCATCAGCAGATTGTGGATTAAATACAGAATTCCAACACTGTCTTGAGGTGGGTTCCTTCTGAGATCTGTTGTGAGGATTATTCTGTTCCATGAAAAACATTTCAACGTGGTGGGGGGAAGGATGAGGGGGAGAGATGTCATTTGACTTAGGGAACCCAGAATAGAATGGAGAATCCCTATCACGTTATGTGGAAGGAATTATCATGTGCTCATACCAACAGGCAACCAAACATCGATGAATATGTGCTCAGGGTGGTTTTTGGGGTTTTTTGTCCTATACACGTTTCTGTGGTCATCTCTTCCCGGGAAGCAAATGTTCCTCAGCAGATTTATAACACCCCAGTCACACCCTGCACTGGCATGTCTGGAGGCAGACTAATCAGCTCTGCTTCCTGCCTGCGGCACATGAGGTCATCCCTTCCCGCTCTCCAGTCACACTGGGCACCTCACACAGGCAGCAAGGAGGGCAAAGCTGCTCTTCTCCACTCAAGCTATATTAAGGGGCTTACACTGCAAAGCAAAGGAAGTGCTGAAAGAGGATACAAATAGATTAATATTACAGCTCGCAAGCAATCCCAGGAAATTAAAAACAGTCTGCCTGAAGAACACAGACTGATGTGCTACAGGCATCCTCCCCAGCTCTCACCATAGTAACCAGATAGCCAAACTGTCTGTGTCTGTTAGCTAGGGCATTTATAGCTGAGAACATTTTCCTCCATTTCTGTAACACATAATTTGTAGTTGGGCAAGGGACTTCAAACAGCTGAAAAATAATAATCAAAATCTAAAGGAAATGTCCTCTTTTTAAAATATATATACAAAGCAAAGGGAGAGAGAAAGCTAAGAGTTCTGTAACATGGCTTCTTCACACAATAAAGCCTTCTCACTATAGAGATATCTTAATAAACAAGATATATACCACTCTGAACATTATAGATCTTGCATTCCATCACACATCACAGATATTCCATATTTGTGTGCAACAAGACCATTTATTTTGGTAGCTATTAATTCCAGCAAAAACACTTGTCTATATTTAGGTATTGTACTGAAATGGTATTTCCCTAAAGTTCTTGTACTTGAAATGTACATAAATAATCAACAGCTAGTAGCCAAAACAAACAAACAGATAAATTACAATGAATGCACAAGTAATTTTTTTTAATTATTCTTTTCAAGCTTTATGGTAAGTTTTCAATACAGAGCAAGTTGGGCAGATAAGAATGGTAACTGCTGTGTTTACACTCTGTGGTGAACATACTCTCTAAGCTCACTCTGGAAGGTCAGGCTTCAATCACACCCTCCAGCTTGCATCTTTCCGGCAGCTCACACGGATTATTTTGCTGATACCACCATGTCAAAGGGACCAGGCTTCCATCTGTACGTTCCCCTAATATACTTCAAATTCCTAAAAAAACCCTGCTCTATTTTTCATTTACAGTTCCTCGGCTGTACTAAAATTAGCCAACGTGAGGACATACACGAGTAGCTGTACACCAACCCCCTGTGACAAAGCACAGAAAAGTTCATTCAGGATCATCCTCTCGGTGTCATGTCAGAGGAGGGAAACAAACCCCAGGGACCCACCAGCAGACTTCTTGGCTGTTCAGAGAGATGAGAACATTTGCATGCTACAAATCCCATGCTGAGGCCCCAGAGCAATGCCAAGCCCCTCTGGCCACACCTTGCCTCCAGAACCGTGGCCCTACACAGGTCTGCATATTTGCATAAGGGATTACTGAGCTCCAGCTAATACATTCCACAGTTGGAAAGAGACCTTTCATACACCTGGGGTTTGATTCCTACATTTCAACTGAAATAGAACGTACCTTTCTTGCTTCTCCGTGAGCATGCAGACCTCATTTCTCACAACGTCACAAAAAAGCCTGCCAGCACTGCCATTTTGTGCTGTCTGCCACCCAAGATTTTTCTGAGATAGCCGTTAGTGCTAATGCTTATCCTGGCAATGGATCCCTCTACTGAATAGATTTGCTTGCTGTAATTATTTGAATTACTTAAAATTAGTGAAGTGCCAATCATTCGTTCAGCAGGGAGGAGATGCATACATTTTCTAGCAATAATCAACACAAAGTTGTCATAGTCAACCAAAATGGATTCCTGTCCTTAAATTCCTCTTAGGGTTACAAAATGTTTTAAATTAAAAGCCACTTGGGGCTTAGTTAAGCAGTCATTTAAGAAAAGTTACGAAGAACTCTTATGAGACAGAATGAATATAGAGCAATTCTAAACACGGATGTGCAAGTACGATGACTCACATAATTCCCCAAAACTACCATAACTCACTGAGCACTATTCAACAAACCATTGGAAGATACTAAAAATATAACACCTGGAAAGAGCAACTGAGTTGTGCACTTTGGTTACCAGCTCTGACTGGAGCCTGCAGTGCCTCAGATGCACACCCCTGTCCCTAGGAGGCAACGGAAGTGCTGGAGATCAGTCAAAAATGTAAATCCTCACCGGATGAGGATGTAAATCCTGCCAGCTGAGTGTAAACTCACTGTTGTTATGCACCTTCATATCATGTTTACAAGTCATAAGAGGTCCTGGCTGTAAGCAAGCTACTATTTTCTGGGGGTTTAGAGAACAAAAAGCTGCAAAGGAAACCCCACAGATTTCTCAGCATACAGAGTGGCTGTTCTCTGTTCATGGCTGAATTTTCACTTTTAACTTTAGCAGACAGTTAAATGAAATGAAGGTACATAAATACTGCAGCAAAATAGTTGTAAAGAGTTTTACTGCCCCTATTAATTTCCACTGAACATGACTATAAAAAGGAAATTAAAGTAAAATTACAGTGATCATTGAACAACCCCCCTCCCCCACATATTTTCATTTCCAGATATTTTTACTTTACAAACAATTACAGTTTGCCTTGAAATGCTGTACCCTCTCAGGACCTTGCCCCTGCTTTTATGAGTACTTGTTTCCTGACAGCCCCACCATCAGGGTAGCAAACACCAGTACTGACAGGCAAACCCTTGTGTGCCTGGTAGATTTGGTAACTGTTTATACCCATTCCAAATGAGTCCAAAGGAAATGAGTGGCAAATTTGGGTTTGGAAGCAGCATGTATCTACTTTTCACCGCAATAAATATAGATGACAGAGAGACGACGACGTGTCAGGTATAGATGATAACCCACTTTCAAGGCAGATGCCCCAAATCTCCTCCCCTTCTGTTCCCTCCCCAAATCACTGACAACATTCTTCCCAACATTGATTTTTTGCAAGGACATACTTGTAACAGCTTCTGTTCAATTTAGGTGAAGTGTGAAGGTCCCACAAAACCTCAAACCCTCCAAAACTGCAAAAACCTCAAATACTAACACTGAAGCTGGAAGAGAAAACATAAAATTCTGTACTTGAGGTTACACATACATATTGCCCAAAGCATATTTTATTTTTACCTCAGTGGCACAAACATGAAGCTATTATAGATAATAATAATTTAAGCTCATTCTGTAAACCGTGGATGTTACATTCATTTCCCTGCTGTAATGGTAGTCACATTTCTGCAATGGAGTGTGGCAGCTGCCTGAGGTTTGGATTTGGCAATGCTTTGGTACAGGTAACAATGCAATCAGATGCAGATAAGGACTCAGTTCTTCTACACCTTCCTCACAATCCAGTGATTTCCATCAACAATATCCTTCTGAGGCAAAGTTTGAAATCCAGGTGTGCCTACTCCATCCAATTCTTGTTCTGAGGTTTTTTGGGGGGTGTTACGTTTGATTTTGATTTTTTTTTCCAAGAAAGCAAAACAAGGACAGATTGCCCATGCCTCCTGCTGAATCACAGAATAGCAGCTCAGGATTTCTTTTATCCTTGGTGGTGTTTATGCTAGACATGTGTTCCTGGTTAGGGATAAAGACTCATTCTTCCTTTGAATTATTTGATAAAGGACTAAGAATGACGTGTTTATTTGCATCATACTACCACAATATGGAAGCCTGACCTTAGAAGAAATGTATAACAATATTAAGTGAATAAGATGACATTTCTCTTTTGGACCACTTCAATTTCTGCATTAGTGACTAAATCCAAGCAGTGTACAATATGAATCAAGATATGATTAATTCTGCTATGAATTAATATGCATTAACTTAATGAAAAAATCTAAGGTTATTTAAAAATCCCACCAGAGTGTTCATTTTCCAAGGATAAAATTAATCGGTCTCAATCCCATTGCAATTGTTTTCATCTCTTTATGGCATCAGTTTAGACACGAGGGTTGAGGAGCTGGTAACACTTCACATGGCTATTCTGCACATTGGCTGTAAGGAAACAGGAATTCTGACCAGGAAGAAATCAGGATTTCTCTACATGATGCCATTAAGGGGATCTCCACAAGGCCCAAGTTGCCCTGCAGAGTACATCCTGCTCCACTATCAACACCTCACCACCACCATAGCCTCAAAAGCAATGGAAAACTCCTCAAACATTCTAACACTTTTACACTTCTGAACAGTCCTAAAATGAAGTGGCCACTTATATTCTTGGCCCCCAATTAGCCCACAGAACCAACTGGGTTTTTTTCTTTACAGTTTCATTTCAATATACATTCAGCACCATGATTATAAAGAGAGAATGGTTCAGAATGCAATATTTGGGGTAGATTTTTTTAAATACACTTTGTATGCTAAATATCCAGGTCTCCTAGGCACAATTCCTTTCTGCTGAAATGAACACCCCAGTGATGAGATGAACTGTGAAACACTTAAAAACCTCACGTAACGATGGTGAAATACTTTAAAAAAATGGCTAAAATTTCTGAAGAGAAAAATCAAGCCAACACTATGACTGATTATTTCAGCCTCTATCCTGTGCACGACCAGCTCTCTGCAACAGAGACCTAGATTCAGTTCATGAGAGTATGACTGCTCCAGCCAAGTAAGGGAAGATCTGCTCCTGGGATAGAAGCTGCTGTGAGAAGAGGATTTGTCAGAACATTCCATCATTCTCTTCCCAAACGACTGAGCACAGATATTGCTTAGCTCCAGATGGACTTATCACACATTTTTAAAAATAAGGACAAAGCAGAAATATGTTCCAAATAACAACTTTCTCTCCCCTTCCCCCTCTCTAATTATAAACCTGTTCCTAGTTTTGTGGGCTTTATCTCAGCATGCGCCCTGCAGTATGCCAATCACTATGAATGGCAAAGAACTGCATCATGGCATTGTTAATAGTCATTCACAGAAGTGTGCTGTAATGCATTTAAAAAATCCTCACAGGCTAAGTCGGGCCAAACAAGTAGCCTGATTTTAAAACTGCTGAACAGACAAGCAACTCCCACTCTTCAGTGAAGCTGCTGAGTGCTCAACACTTGAGAACTGGAGCACTCTCTAATCTCTGCTCCTAGTTTGCCTTCTGAAAATTTTGGCTTTAGACAAAAAGCCTAGTCAGTATTAATCCTTGCCACGAGGAGTAAAATAAAGAGAGTCAAAACTACTCCTGGACTAATTCTGGAGCTTTGACAGGAAATGTGCTGGCAGGTGTAAGGGGCAAAGATTTGGGTGCTCACTATCAACAACCTGTATTTCAGACCCAGATTTTGCCCAGATCTGGGTGTTTTCCTCCATTGTATTAAGGTAACCTTCAGAAAAATTATTGTATACTCTTGTCTCATCAGACATCTCAGCTGCCATTCCTTTAGAGTCCCAAGCCTTAAACAGTAGTTAATAGTCTTTTTTGACATTTTGCACTACAATCCAGCCCTGCGTAGATTAACATTTTGTTTCCTATTTTAGAACTAGTCCTGTCCCTCACAGCTGTGGAATAGCTTCAAGCACAAGTAACAAACATCAGAAGACAAAACAGTAACTGCATTTGACAAAGCCCTCAAACTGTATTTTACAATCTCACAGGCAAAGTGCTATTGTGTATTTATTGTGTGGATTTGCAATTAAAGAGATTATATTCTCGATAACAGGAAAATGCCTAAGTTAAAGTACTGTGGGGTTTTCCCCTTCATAGTTCCAGCACTCCTCGTTAGACTGACTGTACAAACACTCTAAAGTATTTTTTGTGCCTATATAAATCCTTTTTATTGTTTCCAAATTGACAAGGACTTCTGAAAAATGAACAAACAAAAAGGATGACATGTTTCACGCTTACTTCCTGTTTCAGAAAGGAGCATGAACTCCTGTTTTTATGAACTTTTCTCAATAAAAATCAGTATTCCTGTCAAGACTGAAAAAAAAGGCATACCAATCCTAAATAAAGCTCAAATGACTACAAAAGTGATGCTGACTTTAGTAACTCAACATACTTCTGCTGTTTGCTGAAATTTGCTGTCCTTTCAGGGTGCCCTACACGAGATGAGAAAAGGACACTATTTCAGGACCACTAAGATTGGGATCAGTGGTAACCTTGTCATTTTGATTTCTCAGTGTGCTCACAGTAAATTTAAAAGGTGAGAAAAAGACCTAGGATGCATTACGTAAATTTATTCCTAAACTTGCTGTAAGCAATCTTACTATTACTGTGAATAAATTTCATGTATATACTTTAAACCTCTGACAACACCATGATGTAGCAAACTGATCCAGCAGTATCTGAAATCTATTGGTGTCTAAGGCATGACTGAGGAAAAAATGTCTGTAAGAGACATGCTGGCCATTCTTTAACCACATCCTTTGCAAGCAGATTTCCCCTTCTATTTTGGAGTATAGTACAAAACAAGTGATAGAACTTAAAGTATGTGCAAGACCTAAAGAAGAGAAAGCAGTAACAAAAGAAGTGAGGTGAGCACTATGAGAACAGATGGCTCTTATCCATCTCCCCCATCCCACCACCAAACTGTTCTTGGTCATTTTAATAACTGATGAAGACCTCAGAAGACTCAAGGACTAGTAGGTGGCTAATGCCTGTTCCTCCTTTTCCACAGTGCCTTCAGCAGCAGCTGGAGTCACAGCCAGCAGCTTTACGGGTCAGGAAAGCACCACTCCTCACGCACTGCATGACCTGCCAAAAAACAGAGCTGAAGATCTCTTTAAAGGCAGCCAGCTTGCCTGCCTCATACTCCAACTTTTCTAGATTGCTAACCTCCTTTTCCTTACTGCTACTGAGATTTGCTGGTATGCTTGGAAGCAATCTACCAAGTATCAAATAGACAAGTCCCTTCCATTAAATGTAATTTCCAGAAAATGAGCCATGCTTAGCTCTGGTTTACAGGTGTAAACACCACTCCAGAAATTAGGCAGAACCCGTGCTGCTTTCTTCTAACTCAGAGTTTCCAGTACAGGGAACAGTTGGATGCTGCAAGCCCACGGGAGCTCTCTTCCTCTCAAGGTCATTGCAAAGGGCTGCTGACTGCCCCTCCCAACTGGTCCTGCCTGCTTTGCATTTAATTTGACATTAAGGTCAGTTCCACCACAATGGGGCTTCCTACAAATACATATGTATGTGTAGAGAAGTGAAAAACAAAGCGATGGGTGGCCACATCTTCATTTTGTTTTCAGGATTTTATTGCAGCCAACACTTAAAAGCAGAATTGTGAGTGAATACAGAAGTCAAAGGCTGGCTGTACAGCTCAGAGTGAAACATTCCATTGTAAAGGCATCTTTTCATTTAACACAGCTATAGATTTTCATAAATGAAAAGCCTGAGACATGACAAGGAGTAGGAAGGACCATTCTCTGCTAAATACGTGTGTGTGTGTATTACAAAGGAAAGGAGAAGGCATGGAGAGGGACAGAAAATCCCTGTATGAGGAAGTCAAGCCAAGGCTGTAACAAAGATACCTGGAAAGGGTAAGTAGTGTATTTGTAGTTGTGGACACCTGCTTTACATCCAAGTAAACAGGGAAAACAGGGAGCAGAAGCAGTTGAACTCATTACATAACAGACATCGCATCAGGAATAAGAGGTTTGGTGCAGCAAGAGAAAACATTAAGCTGGAAGCAAATAACTTTTCGGTTTTGTTGCATTTGGGTTTGTTTGGGTTCTTTCGGTTCTTATTTAAAGGCAACGCTAGAGGGCAATGCAGAACGAACGTGCATCCTGCATATAATGCCCAACTGGAGCTGCTCCACAGCCACAGCACCCGTGGGCTCCTACTCCTCGGGTTTGGGAACCTCTTAAAGAAAATGCCAAATCTCTCTCCTGAAAGAGAAAGATCTGAAAAATACCTGTTTCCAGATAATTCACTTGATTTTTACTTGTTACAATACTAAGTTGCCAAGTAATGTGGTAATGTTACCAGGCTCAGCAGGAACCTGGGCATACCACCAGTCAAGTGGCTGCTCAAACTGGTACATCTGAAGGCTGGATTAAAAAAAATAAATGTTGCAGTTCTTGAGTTAAACTATACTCCTAAATTCAATAAAAAAAGTTATGCTCCTGTTTAAAAGTTTCTCTGACAGTCAGCCTTGGATTTTTCTCTTCAATTTCTCTTTATTACCATCATGAATTACAATGTTTCATTCCACTTTCAAAAGTTCAGCTTTCAGACAAATCACCTGCAGCCCTTACTGCAAATACGGTACTTCAATATTCCTGACAGTTTCATCTATACCTGTGGATGGACAGACATCCTCTTTGGCTTTTTTTTAACTGCCAGCAGTTGATCTTCAAATACTTTCATTTATTGAGCTACTTAGTTGCTAAATTTAGTGCATTACTCAGTTATGAGGCTCCATAACAAAATTTTTACATATTTTTAAAACTCCTCATAACTTCCACATTTTTAGAATATTGTCTCCTACTGTATATTAAAAAAAAAGGTGGCTGCTGACATCTGCTTGAAGAGCAAAACTGTGAAAACCCTATAAAGCATATTTAACACAAGTTTGCTATAGCTACTTGGGAACTTTTTATCTCAAATAGTTTGCTAGTAGCTGATTACAACATTGTAATCACCACCCTTGAAATACCTTTTATTCTCACATTAAAATATCAGTAAAATAAGCAGGCTTAAATCACCTAACTCAAGCTGTACTTTGATTCAGATCCCTATCTGCCTTGCAATATACATTACCTGCCTGCTTCTTGTTATTTAGAACTATCATTACATTTATGTTCACAATACTTCTTTCTTTAAAAAAGGTTAATAATATCCTTTCATGTTCCAGGGATGCATTCTAAAATAATATATAGCTTCATTTTCAACTGGGATTGAATGATAGAATGACTCTTGTGGCTACAAAAGCAAAGCTATTTACTCATTTCACCTGCCTAAGAAATACTTTTTCCTATTTTTGCCTTCCAAAACTATTTCAGCTGATGTTCCTGCTGACAGAAAATTGTTTCTTACCAAGTGGTAAGGAATGCCAGGATGTTGCATGTAACTGGTGTGGAAGGGGCTCTAGGAAGACAAGACATAATGCAGCATAGGTAGTAATGACAGGAAAGAGGTTAATTGATTCCATTGTAATTTGTACTCATCAGTCCATTTATTCTTTTGAATGAGCTGTACAAGGTTTATGCAATGAACACACATGAAGAGCAAGAAATGCTCTAAATGAAACTTGTTTGAAAACTGAATTTAGACAAGAGTAGTGATTGAGAAACCACTCTGTACCTAACAAGCTTAAAATTGTGGTGCCTGAATGACTGAAATAATTAAATCACACCATGGTTTAGAGTGGACTGACATCCCCATATTTAGGTTTTTCTAAAATAAAAAGACTATTAAATAAAACCCCTCTCTGGGATGTGTCCATCAGAGTCAACAAAATGTGAGTGGAACCAGCTGCCAGAATTACACAGACCATCTCTGATAACAAATTTTCAGCTGGAAAACTATTCCAGGTGACATCATTCCATTTGCTAAGGCTTTCCCCAGTGATAACTCCTCGCTGGCATTCTACTGCAAATATTAATTACTAATTAGTAGTGATACTGCCTCCCAAGCAAACACAACAGTAATTAAGTAAATGAAATTACAGGTCTGTTTAGGAGAGCAGGGAAAAGGGGAAGAGCCCTCTGCATCATCTGCACAGAATTAGCTCCACCTGAGGAGAGTACCTGTGCATCCTAAGGACGCTGCCTGAGGACTCTGCATCCTGCATTCCCTCAACCCCAGCTGAGATTTTGCCTGGAGAGAGCCATCCCCATCGAGATGAATTTTATCCTCATCACCTCCTGTTTTGGAGTGCTTTAGCAAACACCATTTATTCACCCAGGCTGCAAGACCAGTACATCCATGTCTCTGAGGAGGCAAACAAGCCCAGGCACCGCCCCAGCCAAAGGAAAAACGCTGGAAAGGAACAGAAGAGGGTGACTGTCCTCTCCCTGTTGCTGCCCAAGGAAATGCCACCATGGATAGACCTTCTGCTTCCACTTCCTCCACCACCTCCCTCATTTCCCAGATTCTCCCATTCACCCCTCTGACACAAATTCCAAGATAATTAGCAACTCTCAGCACACTAGAATCAGTCAGATTAAAAGGGTCTTATCAACATGATCAAGAGCTTTTCAGAAACATTCTTACTTTGTAGTTTAGAAACTGACTGATGGAAATTAGTGATGGGACCTCGTTTAAAAGCATCAGCCATTCCCTAAGGATGTCCTTAAAAACACCATTAGGGGACATCACAGATACCAGGTAGTACAGCCAAACCGTACTGTTGGTGTTCTTTTCACCTTTTGGGTTTCATATTATTTCATTAAGACCAAAACTGATAAAATTGTTCACTACATGAACATTATTCCATGATTACTCCATGAATGACACACCCAAAACCAGAGGAAGAACACAGCTTGCAGCAATCTGTTTGACACAAACATAAACTTAGACAGGTGGCCTCACACACCTCAGCAATACATAATGGTTATACAGCCATTATTACCCAAAAAAGTATTATTCTCACCAAACAGCAGTTTTACACAAAGCCATGAAACAGATTTAATGGTGAATATGAAACACCACATTTCTTTATATTTTTCTTTTTCTCAATTCAAGATGCTTTGAAAACTGATTCAGACAATCAATCCTTGTTTACATTCACAAATTGCTAATGCACCATAGAAAATCCTCAGCATACACAATCTCTTGTGTATGTGAGCACAACCTGAAATAAGTCTCTGATGGTAACACCTTAAGTGTATTAAATATACTTAACTATGCATTTAATTTAGGCATACTAAGACATGGGGTGTCTTACATTACAGAGAAATGCTAAATAAAATATGCATGTGTAGTTTTAGCCTACCTAGCCAAATAATTCCTCACCTTGCATGCTAAGGAAAAAATGCCAAGTTTGCCCCATGCTGGTTTGGGAAAGAAAGGATAGGAAAGTTCATGCCTGTTGCTATTTATCCAGCAAATGCTTTCAACTAACTGAGCCAGCATCTGGCAGCCAATGGAATGCAACAGCCTAAATCTCCATTAGCAAGTTAGAAAATAACTGGGAGACAACATGGCAATTATCGTTTCTGTAAAAATACATTACTATTACACATACTCCAAACTTCAAGTGTGAAGTCTTTAGAAGGGTGATCAATGAGAACTCATTACATTATTGGCCTGATCAGATACCAAAAAGCTTCATCACTTGAAATAAGGACCTAACACCAATTTAATAAAATGTTTTTATGCAGCATTAAGATTTAAATCCTGAAGGTGAACCTTTCTGACAAGGGAAAGATCCAACTGCCAGGCACGGTGTCCTGTTTTCAGCTTCAGCAACATCTACTTTTTCAGCTTAAACCCCTTAATTGCCTACTTCTGTAATTACTTCTTTCCTGCTAAGCTACCTTGCTATTTTCAACAGAAAGAAGGGATAGAAGCAGTTCCCTCCTAGCAGAGTGTTGGCTCTCTACACCCTGGAAATCAGCACAGCACCATGCCATACTCTATCTGGAGTCAGCCAGAGGTGGAGGAAAGCTGCAGGTTCCAACACCACCTCCACAAGCTGGAAAGGAGGTGAGGAGGTTGAGGAACAAGCCCATGCTCAGTCAGGGTTATGCAGATATACAGGCTCTTGTCAGGAATTCAAAGGGGGATGCCCCGATGTAGTTCGTTTTCTCAATATGTGATTGACAGATTGATCAAAGTATTTTTAGCTTAAGTGACAACCATTATATAACTGTGATAAGCACTTCAACACCTACCACACCTACCTAGGTGCTATCACTAAGACCTACTGAATTCTGTGGCTGCATCAGTCATAGGGTTTGGAAAAAGGAGACTGAACAGAGACCATTCAGTTTCTAAGGAACCTGGGAAAGGTCTCCATAGGATCCAAAATAATTTGAAGTTTGTACAGGAGTTTAATAAAGGCTGTTACAAAAACTTCCATACTGGTCCTTGTCGCACTGATGACTACAGAACTGCAGGATAGAACTGGAGCTGATCCACTGCGCCTCTTGCAGCTCAAACCCACTTTCTGTAATCAAATCTAATTGTAGCCTAATTGTACTTAAAACAATTCACTGCAAAGGAGACAACCCGGCCTGGACAGTAAGTGCCCAGATTGTGGAGTAGGAGACACTGGAAGTCCTCCAGCTGAGGCACCAGTAAGGACCCAAGTCATGCTGGAACACTTCCCACTGCACTCCTGCTCTGCCATCCTGCAGCCAGCAAGGGCCACCAAGGAAATGGAGCCTTCGGGGGCCCCAGCCCTGTGGGTGACAGAAGGTGTGAAAGCACACAGGCTCCATTCTGGAGATGGAAAACCCACTATAAAGGGGCACTGCAACATGGGGGAAGTGCTGAGAGAAAAGCAGGCTCAACCCACAACCGGACTCAAGGCCATCAGCTTCCTGATGGAGGACGTGCACTGACAGGGTCATTCAAGGGAAGGAATAGCTCAGAAAAGCAGTGAGGAGAGGCTAAAAGAGAAATTTAAAAACAAAAAGGGGAGAAGGCAGCACATCCCTTAGAAAGAAGGCAGCATGGGGAAATGAGTGGTCCTACAGCAGCTGGAAATGTGGCTCATTGAAACAAGGGGGAGATTTTGGTGAGGGACAGAATTTGGTGAGGAGGAGGAAAAAAAGAAATCAACTGAAGCACTTTTCCACAGTTGCGCTTCAATTTCTTAGACCTAGCCATCAGAAGGACAAGAACTATTCGCACGTGAATTTTCTGGGAAAAGCTCAAAACCGTAGGAAGAACTTGTGTCACGCAATCCAGTAATCTAACTCAGGTTTCATGTTCTCTCACAAACTGCAAGATTCCTCTGTTAAAAAAAAAGCATGTTAAAAAGTCATTGTTTTTTTCAGCAAGAGTGGTAATTGAGCAGCAAGATGGAAGGGTTGTCACTCAAGTTACAAGTTGTGTCACTTATCCAGAGTGAATTATGTTAAAAACATGAGTAACATAACACACTATGCTGTTTCATTTCATATAGACTATAACAACCTCTCCCTACAACTTCTGAGCCATATATGCCCAGGGGCCAGGAGCTGCTGACTAATACTACCGAAGTCAGATAATGTCAATTAGAGTATTTTCTCCAGGGAAAAGGGACATTTGAAATGGGTACTTTCAAAACAGTAAGATTTTTAACTTTCCATTACATATGCTTTCTTTTGTTCCAATGTGATAAAAGACAAAAGTATTATTACCATGTACCAAAGTGATTCCAACTGAGTGACAGGAATCAATACATTTTAATTTTTCTGTGTCAGTTCAGAAAACTGAGATGGCAAAAAATGTAAATGTGCTTGATTCAAGGGAAAACTGTTTTAAAGCCTAAAGTTTCAGAAAACAATTAGGTTTAAGAATAGTCATAATGATTGAAAACTACTCCATTCCATTGTTCCTGGGCATTTACTCTTTGGACATGTAAATGAGGAGTATTTTCCAGAAGTTCCAGGGACTCTTTGTTCTTTGTTTCCTCTTTAATGTATCAGCTGAAAATGTGAGGTTAAAAATCTGTTACATCAATAAGATGGATGCTAAAGCTGAACAAGTAGAAATTTGCAAGCAAGGCCAACCCAAATCTATTTATCATGCACCAAATTCAATTTTCAGCATAGGATGTATTGACATACTAAGGATTAAGACTATCACAATATAATGAAATTTAAACCCATAAGAACCATTTCTCATCCACAGAAACTTGAAATTAACAACCTAGTATGAACTTTATTTACCAAGACAAGAATAGATATGGTTTCCCTATAGAGTCTATTTGCATTTTGTTTCACAAATCTAAGCAGATTTTCATTTCTCAGCTTGTCAGGAACAACCCAAATTTAGAAATCAATTTACACTCCACATAATAACTTAATTTTATGAATAAATTAAAAGCTACAAAGCCATTCAAAAGAGTCTACCATGAGCATTCCCTTTACCATTAGCAATGAGTGCTTCTCCAGAGGGGGCAAACAGCAGTGAATACTCTCCCTCAATAACATGCACGGGAACTGAAGCAACCACATTAGCAAATCCAGTGGTAAGAGACAGCTTTGAAAGAAGTGCAACACCACCACAAATCTCAGAAACAGGGCACGACTGCTCATCTGGTTGTGACAAAAGCTGGTATTCACAGGTGCTGAGTTACAAGCATCAGAAGATTCACTGCCACCATGCACAGAGATGAATCATTTGACCCCATAACAATGAAATGCCAAGAGCTCAGGCCCCCTGATATTGGCTCCACTAAAATCAGTGATGTTGTTACAGGAGAATCAGGCAGGCTTTGCTTATAAAGGACCTGATCCAGCTCCACCAGAGCCATGGATAGCTCTTCTTCCAGACCACTACTGATCTTGCAATGGTGAATAGCTCATCACACCCAGGAGCCTCTGATCTCTCAGCACCTGTCCCCAGACAAATGGAAATTTCTGCCCCTTGAAATGTCTCATCCCAAGACACACTGCTGACCAGATTTTCAGCAGTGTGCCACAACGGAAGAGTCCCCTCTGGAGACTGCCACTAATGCTGCTGAGTCAAACCTTGGAGGTACGACAGAGCAAATGTCCCTGGCAGAGATTGCAAAGTGTGTTCCCAGTGCACTGAGCCCAGGGTGTTGGCTCAAGAAAAGTGGATTGAGCTAAACTGCCTATCAGTCCAAAAAATAATGCTGGCTGCCCCAAGCAGCCTGACCCCAAACACTGATTTTTCACCTGCTGCATAAGCAGCTGGCTCTTCCCTGCACAAGGCTTTCATTCTTGATAGAAAGCAATGGAACACAATGCTGAAATCATGCTACAGTGATCAGCTAAGCAAGACAGACAGGTGAATTAATAAACAGATTAGAATGACCTTAGGAGGTCAGCATGAGCTCTCTCCTGTGTACTTCCAAGAAGAAACTCTACACATTTCTCTTACGAGTTTCCATTAGTGATTTACACAATGCAAACACTGAAAGACATCAGCAACAGTAATTGTGTAGGTTTTCCAAAGATCTTGGAGGAGGCAGAGGAAGAAGGGGAACAAAAGATTCTTCAAAACAAAAAATATGCATTTTCAGCAAAGCTTCTGGTACCAGAGTTTAATGTGAAATTTCCCACTACTCAGAAGTGACTGAAGCCCAGCAAATAACCATGAAATGAAGCAGGGAAAAAAATTTACTACAAAAGTTTCAGGCTAGTCTAATTTATTTTTAATTCCTGCACTTCTGATTATCTTTTAAAGCTTCAGAAGACCAAGGAATTTTCATGGCTGATTTCATTCTTGCAGTTTGAAGGGGAAGAGGAAAAAATATTCTTTTGTTAAAAAGCAAAGCACATTTTATATCTCTAATGACAGCTGAGTTCAGTGCTCTCCTATAATTGAGATACCAAAATTTACTGGAAAATGATGACACAAACACAAGATAAAGCCCCTCCATAACGCCTTGGGATTCAACTTGGCAGTTTCAAAACACTGACACTGTAAAAGTGTGGCTGGAAATTGCAGGACAACTGAAGCTCAGGCATAAGAGGCACAGGCTGCTGGTAGGGAGGAACCCTGAAGGATGAAGCAGAGAAACTAATTAGGCTTCCTATTCCATCAGAGCTAATCCTGTCCAGCGTAGCCTCAGCAATAAATATTGATGTGATACCTTCATCATCCTTTGAAAGCTGTATCCCCACTGAATACCACAGTGCTAAAACAAAGCATTGTTCTGCTTTCATCTAAATTGTCCATCCTTCTCAACAAATCTCAGTGACACCTCCTGGGTGGTTTCTTATCTTTATCCTCCCCACCAAGACTGATATTTTCAGCATACTTGCTGAAAATCTATTCCTCTGGCCAATCTGTTCTAAATGCAGAGCTACTGCATGGCTTTATGCTCAGAAGTGAGACCCTGTTTACCAAGTGAAGGCTTTTTTTTGAGGTATAACATAATCATGTAACTCTGGAAAAATCTGAACACTCACTGCTGATTGTGTTTTCCCTACAGCAAACAGTGTGACCTTTTCCCTGCTGCCCCTCCTGCATATTTATTTCAGAAATTGTGTAAGAACAGGAAAACCAAGAGTGGATGAAGACGGAATGGGACATGAGCAGCAACCAAAGAGAAGGAGGACTTGCCACCACTCAACTCCAGAGATAAGGTGAAGACAGAAGGTGAGGGAAAGGCTAAATATGGAGAAAGCACAGCTGCCAAGAAAGGAAGTGTCTAAAGAGAACAGGAAGGCAGGAAATACCCATTTCAGGATACCTTCTCTAGGATGGACAGGTGGCATAACTCACTGGAACCACAGACCCAGTTTTCACCCTGCTCAGGAGTTTACAGCCAAATACCATTTGTTTATCTGACTCCTCTTGATTAGCTCAGTAATGCTCTTCAAGTACACCTTCACTGGCCATTGAGGGATTCATCTTCTGAATCAAAACAATAAATTTAAAACCTTCCCCCAAACACATCGTGAAAAGAAGGGCAAATTTCTGCCAATTTCTACCAGAAAAATGATGGTTGCCTGTTTAAAACAGAGTCGTTCCCTTCCCATCAGGCCATCCTGGGTCAAGTCCATGTCTAACACTGACGTGGAAGCAGCCTTAACATGCAACTAGTCATGAGAGACGTGCTCCAGCCCAACACTGCACATCCCAGCTGCCTCCAGGATTCCAACAGCACGAAGGAAAAATCAGACTGAGGGGGGAAAGACCGCTTCCTGCAGGTTTGGGAAGCCTCAGTCACTCCACGATGAAACGCAAAGGTTTGCAGTCACGCCCTGGTTTTGGCTGCAGCTCGTGTGGCGAAGGCTCGAGGCACGCAGGGGAGCCTCTGCCATCACCTCGCCAGACACCGAGCGCTGGGGCTGTGCCCTGGGCCCCCCGTGCTCACAGCAGCAGCTCACGAATGCAAACGTGTCCCATTGTTTCCTCAGGCCACTCCCCAGAGACCAGTGGCGATGTTCCAGTCCAGAGGGGGATTTGGGCAGGGCAGCTGTGCCCACAGAAGCATCACCTTTCTAGGTGACAATACAAGCAGGCTGTGACTGGCCATTGCTGGAATATCAGGTCAAACTTCAAAGTTTGCTTAATCCTAAACCCCCTGGGCTGCTCTGTCTTGTTGGCAGTTGGGTTGGTCCTCTAGAATGCATGGATCATCTGTATGAGCTTCAGCCATGGAAAGTGGTGTGTGCTATAAAACAACAACTACGTTGTTGGACGCCATAAAAATTATTTCTGTAACATGGTAAAACAGTACCAGTCAAAATTTAAAACCCACCCCAGAATTTAGGTGTAAATTCATCTCCTAGTCCTGAGGCAACATATCATCCCTGACAGAAACATATGTCAGGAAGGTATCCTAATTTACCATTAAAAGTGATTTCAATTATATTTTTCCATGCCTCCTTCCAAAGCAGCTCTTTACAATTCTGGGAGAATAGAAGGGCCAATATGGTTTAATTTGCTTTTTCAACAACCTGCACTGAATCCTTCACCAAGGAAATGGATTAACTATGAGGCTGTCATACACTTTCATATGGTAGGAAGGCAAACACATGCTCAGAAAATAAAGGGTGGGAGTCTGAATATATTCTCTGCAACAATGATGAACCTTTCAGATGTCTTTTTTCTACAGCAGTCAAGGGAATTCACATAATAAATTAAGATACCAAGTTAATATTTAAAACAAGTTAGAGAAAGCTGAAGAAGTGTACTTCCTAGATTTAGCAATCTGTTTTTTGAGTATAAACACATGAAAATCATCAGTTTCCAAGTGGGAGGTAGAAATTACATGAATATCAGGAAAGCAAAAACTGCAACATGCAAGGTAATAATCAAATTTGTCTTTTAAGTACAGTTTCAGGCAAAAGGCTTACACCATAAGAGAAATTAGTCTCACTGAAACTGGAATTTTATTCCAGAATTTAATTGACCACAATAATTTCAAGCCCCAAAAATATATAAAACTGATCAAAGTGACACACAGCAAAACCCATAGCTTTCATAAGATTAATGCTTATTGTAAACTTGTTTTTCTTAGCCATGTCCATAATATTCATTTACATGAGCACATGTTGATTATCAGTCTCTGCTTTGAAAAAGGCTTCATTCAGATACCTGTTTATTTGTAATCCTGTGTTTGGAACACACTATGAAAACTATAATCACATTGCAATTCTGTAACTAACATATATTTAAAGCCAGGAATACTAAATAATGCAAAACAACTGAGTTGCAATGGTAATACTGATTCCAGCAAAGAACACACCCATCAGCATCTAGCACAAACAGAACCATCCTGATTCTACCACCATCCTTATTCAAAACAAATTATCAAACCAAAGCCACTCCACACCCAGAAGCAAATAGGTCGAAGGCAAAACGAGTCAAAATCAGAATTACAGCAAGCTGTCTGTACAGGGAGTTACCTTTTTTCCTTTCTTTTTCCTGTGAGCTGGTTTAGCATTTTTCTCCTTTGCTTCCTCACTCATTTTTCAGCAGGTAAAATGTACAGGGGAAGGGGAATCAAAGAGATCACTGCTTGTATTCCAACATGCAAAGCCACTCAAGTATTCACAGCGCTGAAACCAAAGTCCATCTGCTGACGCTTCTCAGACAAGTAACAGAGTAACTGCTTTTAAAGGCAGCCTCTGCTCCTCCTGCACAGCCTGGAATCGCTCATAGCCTTGCTCTGCTTTCCCCTGTGAGAAACGGGCTGTTCTCACATCAGTCCGATCCCTCTCAAGAAAAGCAAAGGCGTTTTCCTCTCTCTTTCTTAACCAGTCTTTACTCCCGAGATCAGACCTCGTCCACGTTTCCTCGCTTGGTCACCCAGCGCGCTGCCAGTCTCTCAAATGGAGTTGATGAGGCAGGCAGCAATTAGCTGCAGACGCTGGCAGGTCTCCGAAGGGCTCACCAGCCGCTGATTTGCCGTTTCTCGCAGACACAGAAAGTGAGCCCGAATCGTTCGGATTGCCGGTCGCGTACAATACCGACATGTGTTGAATGCATCGGGGCATACCAGAAAAGGAAGCCTCCAAGAGTGATAAAAGATCAGGTTACTGGATCTTAAAGCCACTCCCAGGCAGATCCAAACAATAAAAGGCACAACATGCTGCTGAAGAAATTGCTAGATGAGATGTTTGCGTTTCCAACGGCTCTATATCCCCGTCCAAAGGACCTGAAAACTGCCGCTCTGAACAATAAGCTTTGCAATATTAATTATTCATCTCATAAAAGCAGCAACAGCATTTCAGCAAAACACACATTTACAACTATTCCTGCCTGTGCGAGCTTGCTCCTCCCTTGTTCGCCTGTTCCTAAGACAGGATTTGCAGGGTCCCTGCAAAGGCAGCTCTCACACAAGTGTTACGTGCCTCATGTATGTGCACGACTGGCAAGTCACAGATCATGTTTCCACATGCTGCCACCTCTACTCCGCTGAATGCTTTGGCTACTTCCCTACAAGTATCATGGAAAAAAAAAAAATCAGGAGAGGCCAGAGACTTCAGAGCAATAATCCTCTCCCCTCTGTGCCCATTAAGACATATTACACACAACCCACACGTTACCAACAGCCGTGACAGCAGCCGTTCAACACATCTGAATTACGTCATTACCACATTTCAGGCTGTGCCTCCCTTCAGGCACATCCACAGATTCCTACATTGACACTGCCCCTTAGGATCCCCTCCAGGGAAGGGGAGAGGGTGGAACAGGTCTCAGACATCCTGCAACAGCCCCATCCTCTACACTCATACTGCAGATTTGAGGTAGCAGAAAGCTAGTTTGCCCATTTCTGAGGTGAAATCAGTCACGTCAGAGGTTGACAGAAACGACAGTGAGGGTTTGCTGTGTTGTTATTTTGCTGAGGGGTTAGGGGGTGGGGGTGATATTTGGCTTTGTTTGTTTGCATGTTGAGGTTTTCCTTAAACAGGCAACGACCAATTAATACATGCATTTTGGGGGTGGTTGAGGTTCATATCAGGATCCTCCTGCCTTGCCTCTTTCAGATCTTCTCGCCCTTCACCCTCCTTTCAGCAGCATTTCACTCACGACAAACAACATGCATACCACAGACTAAGAAAAGAAGAAGATGTAATGCACTGATTCATAATGCTATTTGCCTGAAAGCTTTCTCCTTGGATCATTCCCCTGCGAAGGAATTTCAGTGAGCAACCACAACAGCACCATCAGATGGAAGCTGTTTTCTGTGTGCTGGCAACAAGTCCCTGTGCTCGTCGTCTCCATGGGCTGGAAACAAACTGGCATCACCTGACCCTGAGGCTCCAAACTGGGGAGTTAATTCCCCACATCAGCCTGGCAAACTTGGTATGCTGAGGAACTGCACCTCATACAGCGCAGAGTTTAAATAAACACTGTCCAAACACCACCCAAAATTGCCTTGAATCTTCATTGAAGTCACTGACATACAATGAAATCCATACTTACAGACAACACGTTGGTACAAAACACAAACACTGTTGATAATGCACAAACACAGGAATTCAATTTTCTTGGTTTTAATGGCCATCTTGGAGAACGAAAAAACACCCCAGCCTTTGCCAATTTCACCTTTTCTATATGTTATGTTACAAACTAAACTGCTCTCTGCTGGTTAACAGTGGGTAAAACAATGCTTAAACAATCAAAATAACATCCTAGCCTTAACGCATGTACAAAGCAAACCTCCTCTCTTCAAGACAATTTTCTGCTATGTGTGCATCCGCCTGGACAACACATTGTTTTCTGAATTAAGTCCAAATAGGTAGAGCTCAAGTACAATTAACTGTGTGTTCTTAAAAATAAGTTCAGACTTGAATCCCTAACACTAGTGAGTTAAAAGCAAGCCTCTAATTTGTGGCATGCTTAGCTAATTGTATTGTGCATAAAAAGCAATTTCATATTACTTTTAAATTAAAATGTTATTAAACAGTCATGCTTCTTCAGGAATAAAAAAAGAAAAAAGTGGCCTCTTCCCAGAGCAACTTGTTGGCTGTCAGATGCTGACACATTCATACCATCCCCTGATCTCAGGAAGCCAATGGAGGAATACCACAGGCTCCCACTGAACTTTGGTTATTCCAAGGGGTATCTCCAAGTCCAGCCCATGAGATGGAAACTGGTTTTTAGGTCTTAGGACACATCACATCCTGTCTAAATCTCAGGTAGTACTGAAGATACTGAATTATCAGTGCCCTACTTAAGAACCCCTTTAATTTTTCATGTTTTCTCTCTCATTTTAACAAAAATGAGTAATCTCCCAAGCTCTGGTATATTTAGAAAGTGAAGGAAAAATCTAGATAAGCAATAGAAGAATTTTATAGTCACAAGATGCTCAGAGAGGTAGGAAAAGCTCTCACACTCCTCTCCTCCCATACTGCTCAGCTAACCATAGCAACCCTGCTGAAAAGAAATGTAATGAATCTCTCTTCTACCACTTGAAATAATCATTCATCTGTCAACATTTAGACACTTCCATGAGGTCTTGTTTTTCATTTACTCCTTACCTCAAAAAATTTGGCAAGCTCTTATACTCCAGGTAAGGAGGCAGAAGTATTAGATATAAGAGTACTTAATAGAAATACACAACAGATTTCTTAGGAAAGGCTTTTAGGAAGGAAAAAAAAAAAGAAAGAAAGAATAAATTATTTTGCTTTCTTCAAATCATGCCTTACAACTTTATTCCTCTGCAGACCCACAAATTAACTTTGATAGGAAAACTACTATGAAGTGACTGCTGACATCAGTCCATCTCTAAATTACACTGTGGAAATTATTCAGATTATTCTTCTTCCACCCCTAGGCTTTTAGCATGCTCAGCGTAACTCTGTGCATTTAAATGCCTAAGTCAACTGAAATGGAAGGAGAAATGCCAAACAAGACTGCCTAGAAAAAATACGATTTTCAAACACCCAAGAAAAGTCTCTTATGCACATTAAAGTGTGTGTCACAAGCAAAAAAACCTAAACTCAGAAAACCTCTGTATTTTTAAGAAACAACAGAAAACAAGGAAAAAAAATTAAAGTTTTAGAAATTAGCTTAAAGAAAAAAGCAAACAAAAACTAACAGGAAAAACCAGGGCACAATTACCTTAAAATATGCTAAGGAAGCATTGGCATTCAGAAGGAACATATGCTTAAAGACACTGCAGTAATGCTGTGATCAAAGCAGCAGTTCAATAAATTACAAATTACAGCTACTATCTCCTGTCTAGGGTAGCCCTTGCTCACAGAAGCATTTTCATCTTTCCAGCGTTCACAGCATTTACTTCTTGGTGGAGGTGCACGTATTTTGGTGTATTTTGTGTTTGATTCGGTAAGCTACAGCAAAGGAGCAACATGCAGAAATCTAACCCTAAGAGAATGCACAGCTCCTTGCAAAAGTAAAGTTAATGCTTTGAAATCTTTTAGTTAGTGATGGGAATATGCACACTGCTCCCTGTAACTTGCTGTTTATTCACAGCAATGTCTAGAAGTGAACTTTGCCAACCTCCTCGATAGGTATCAGTTCTAGGACAGTTTCTATTTTTAAATCAAAATAACTCGCATAAGAGGACAAGAGGATGGGCCAAGTTCTGTCTATCAGGACAGTTCTATTTATAACTTGGAGTGACTTGCATGCGAGAAGCGAGGGGGACACAAGTTGTTATTGGGAACCTGTTTTGTAACAGCGTGCAACGGGATTGAAAAGGAACGGCCATGGTAGTGCCCTGCTTTAGCAAAACACCATCCAAATCCAAACAGACAAGCAATTCCAAAGCCTAACTACAGGGCTAAGAGCACGGAGGAAGCAGGCCGGCCAAAAAGCCAGCTTGCTCCTAATATGTGTAGAAACCCACAAGTTTAATTTAACAAAAGTCTTATGGCACTCAGCGTTAACTGCAGGATCACTTTGCAGATGGAGTGCTTAGTACTTCCTCGAGCAATACCCTACTCTATAAGCAGCCAAAACTCAAGGTTAAACCAAGTATTACCTCGACAGGAATGGAATTTGTGCTGAGAGTATGGAAGGCAAATTAACTTTACTCCTCTTTCTCTTACAAAATTAAAACCAAAAGTCAATGTACAATGTCTATTTTCAAATATGAAAGAAAGTACTTTGTGAAAACATTAAAATCTAAGAAAAACATTTTCAGCTCAGTCTTGATGGCTTTTCCAAATCCATAATTTGAGTAAAACAACAGTTTAAGAAAATTCCAATTCAAATATTGGCATTACTGACTTCATTAACTTACACACCTAGACATCTAACCCAGCCTGTTTACCAATCTGGTCTGGTTTCCAAAGCTGCACATGTCAAAGAGTCCCTTATCCCATGTCAACATAAAAACAACCCAAACCCCACTTATCTTCAGGCTAAGATTATGAGAATAGAGTGGTGGTTACCACTTAGCAACTATACCCAGTTGCTGGCACAGTCCACTGTAGACTCTACCAACCTGAAGATTTTCTGGGCCTAAAATTCCATGCTGTAGGTTCAATCTGCCCCACTATCTCCTCCCTCCCTCTAAATGGAAGTCCTGGAACAATATTCCGGAGTAGAAGCAGAAATCAACTAAAGAAATAAGAGCCCTCTGACCAAACTTTCAGTGAAGAGCTCTGCACTCTGCTGTGCTAGCAGGAGAGAAGTTACTACAACTCCTTCAGGAGAACAGATACCTATATTAAAGATTTATTCTCACCTTTAAAAAAGCTGAGAATGAAATACAAGCAATGGCAAAACAACTCAGGTTAAAAGTAACTTTTGTATTAAGTCTAGGGATGAACATGAGATGCTAACATGAATCAAAACCAAGCTGTCTTGCCATCACAATTACTTTAACATATGTTAGCTAACTGAATTTAGGAGCCTCGAGGACAAACATATCCCTTGAGGACAGAACTGAAGGGAGTCTGGGAGTGAAGCCCAGACTGGCTGGAGAGTTACTCTTGGAGAAAGCAAGCTAAGAGATTAAATTCCTTCCCTCGCTCCCTTCAGGGGGTAAATCAGCTTGCCTTAAAACATCCTTCAGTAGCTGAAATTTGCAAGAGCTCCAGTCCATTAACAAGGGAATACCAAACCAAAAATTAGGTAAGGAAAAAAGAACCATATCACAAAATTCCTGCAAAATTTGTCAGCACAGTTAATTGTCTGCTGACTGCGTTTGCAAACACAGTTACATAAAGAGAACATACTTAATATCCAAGCTCTATAAATTCTTATTCACCAGCTGAGATATTTCATGAAAGGTTCTGGTTTTGATTTCACTCCTGTAGTGTTTTGCAAAACTTTTGTTTTGTTTTTTTTGTTAACCTCGTTTTTCTAGAAGCATTCTTCTAAGTGTAAGCCCAGAAAAACAGACCATTTTGCTAAGCTAAGACAGCAAGTTTTATACTAAGCACACATATTGCTGTCGTGCAGGAAAGTCTTGCAGAGGAAGGATGGAGTGAGAGCAGCCCCTTTTGGACAAACCACAGGACCACAGTGCAGGGCAGAGAAGTCCCACCCTACAAAGCAATATTTCGGACAAAGTATTTCAATGTCCCTTTCCTTCAGCACCTTGGCAGGACTTGGAAGTCGGCCTGCCAGCACAGGGTGCTTCCTAGCATGCAGTGTTTACATTTAGGATGCAAGAGGACACCACCCAGGGCTGGTTTTCACAGGCTGTGTGGCACCTCCAGGGCCAGGGGCAGATGTGTCACCTCCTCACGGTGCCACCAGGCCAGGGCTCCTGTCATCATCACAGGGTATCAGCAGGGTGTTTATCTGACATCAGTGCCTCAGAACAGCTCATCTGTGGTCAGAGTCTCTCTCAAATCCAGCCTAACACCAACCCCATTCAGACAAGTATATGGGGCAATGGAAGGTGGGCACAGAACAGATCCACATACAGGTGGTGCAGCCTCTGCTCCCCAGGACAGTGCTTACTGTGGCAAGCACTGTGAAAAGGACAGGAGCCTCATGAGCCAGGAAATGGTATAAGCCTTCATGATGGATTATTCACAAATTCACTGAACTAATAAGTGCTGAACAACCCAAATTTAGCTTTGATTCTAAGGCCCCAGGCTGCAAGATTTTTTTAAGGCAGACCCTCCTCCGAATTTCACTGACGAAATCATAGCACAGCAGTAAGAAAAGCTGTTCTTTTAAACATGGGGGGAAAAGTAATGTTGGAGCAACTCCATTTTGGGAGCACATTTGGAGCATAACAACACACTAAGCTATCTAGCAGCTTTTTGCCTAATTAGAGAGAAAAAATGGGCCTCGTGACATTTTGGTTAGGTGACAATTTCTTCATTTCTTACCTTTTAATTTAAATCATAATAAAACAAGTATCCACTGTGAACATCAATTTAAAACTGCAAGAGAAGCACAAAGCCACAGCACTAACTGAAAAATGCTTAAAATTAAATCCTGAAGTTGCCACTGAGGGATAAAACAAAAATTATTTCTAGTTGCATGACTATTATGGCCCAAGAGTTCCTTAAGTGTATATAGGAGTTAACAGTTATCTGCCCAAGTGCTTTTAAAGACAAAACCCCCAAATCTGGTACCCCAGTCTACACTGTTAGCAGTTCTTGCAATATTATCTATAAAAATCTGTTTATATTTGCACATAGACAGCTACACTACAATATAGTCCTGAGGTAAATAAGCTTATATAAGCTATCAAATTAGAATTTTTGCCCTCTAAAGATTAAATTTTCCTTACATGTTTTGGTTATTTTGCATTTGGACAAAAACATGACCAAGAAGAAAATATTTGGGGGCAGGGGAAGAAAAGAGGGGTTGTTTGCACTCCTGCCTCTCATACAATATCTTTCTCCTGCTCCATGTTTTAGGACGGAAAAGGCATCAAAAATTTGGCTGTTTTCATGGAAAACTAATTATTGGTTTGAGGGTGTTGTTTGTTGTTGGGTTTCTTTTTAATATCTCCAACAATGAAAGCAGTAGTTTCTGTGGTCCAGCTACAACCCATACAAAACCAGGTGAAATGATGGCCATAATTATTTCACAGAGCACCAGATGATGGGTCATACCCTATTTACATTCCAGGCTCTATGCTGGCCATCATTAGATTTCTCTCATTAGAAGATACGTGGATGGGAATGAAATCACAGATAATGGAGAGACAAGAGAGACCAAACTGGAGGGAGTGTGTAAGAGGTCAAACAGCAAAATGCATTAAATCTCATCACTCAGTAATATAAAGAGAGAGACATTGTTAAATTTACTTTCTCCCTCACCCTGTGCCCATCATTTGTGGTGTCCCAGAGAACCTCAACATCTCATAGCAAAAAATGTTTTTAACTTTGGTGTGATTCTTTTTTTCTTAAATCTCATGTAAAGAGTAAAAGTAGTTTGAAATTTCATCTCTTCTGAACAAGAAAATAAGTAAGATTTTTCTTTTCAAGAAACAACAATCAATCAAGCATACGAGGCTTCCCTGGGTCTGTGCCTGTCAATTAAAAGTACAAACTTTTAATTGAAATTATAAAGTTAATTTACACACAGCTCAAAAGGAACAACTTACATCTGTCAAGATCTGTCAAATATTTGCTTCAACAGACCTGAATCAAAATTAGGAGTTTCTTCCTACAATCTGTTGATTTATAATGCTAAAACAATGTAGACCTTTGTGCCTAACACACATTACAAAGATTTAAAACTAACACCATCAGTGAATTCAATTTTTCTATGTCTACAGAATTTCGAAGAATCTTTTCAAACCTGGAACTACACAAAAAGATTCTCTACTAAAATTTACAAAAAAAAAAAAAAAAAAAAAAACCAAAAAAAACAAACAACAAACAACAAAACACCATGAACAAGCACCACCTAAAGCTGCCCTTCCTTTAAGCTCAGACTAAGGAATAAAGTCCACCAAAAAATCAATGAAGCACGTAGTGGGGGGCAGATGTACGTGACTATTTGACTATTCTGGTCTGGTTTCTGCAATAAAAAATCAAATTGGTCATAAAGAACACAGATTTTCCATCTTAGCAATAAAATAATCTTCCCCAACTCGTGTTTTTGCCCATGATGGTCACTGGCAAGTGATCTCCCTGCCTTTAACCTCAATCCACAAACTTTCCCCTCTTAGTTCCTTCCCCTCTGCTCTTGAGGGGGAGCAGTGAGAGAGAGGCTGGGTGGACATCTGTGGAACACCAACCAAGGACAATCACTGCTGGCTGGAACCCCTGCACAGACCCTATGGTCAAGGCCAGATACTTATGCTGCAATATTATGCTCTGTAGAACTGAGCATGAGGGAGGACTGGCATTCAGAAATCTTCACCATGAGGATTAAATGGTTTTGTAAATCAGGAGATCTTAAGGAAACAGAAAATATTTTAAAAAAGAATTTATTTGGAGGGTTCCAAAAAATTGAAAGGAAAAGTGTCAGTGAAAAATGGCTATACCAACATGCTCTCTTTATCCCAAATTCATTTTTCTATTCCTTTTATCAGCCGGAAGGCGAGTGGGAGAGAGAAGCCTCTACTGGAGCAGCTAAAATGTTAAGATGCTCTTTGTCACCATGGCATGTACACCTCAGGCATGCAGGAGCAACATGCAGTGTGCACTTCAGGCCCAGAGCTGCACATCTGGAGTCTTTACAGTGGCACTGCAGAGCTGCTCAAGTGAAGGAAAGCAACAGGAGAGGAAAAGGGCTTTGTCTGCCTGAGGCCGGGGAGATGCTGCACTGAACACAACAGGACCCCAGCAATTCACACCGTGCTCCTGGCGCAGCTGTGACAGCAGCCACACAACTCAAAAGGGATGCTGAGTGTGGTGCTGTTGCCAGGCTGATGGAAATAAGTTTGTGTGCTGCACTTCTAATGCACAGCCCCGCCCTCTCCCAGAACCGCTCGCTTTCAAGAGCTCCAATAATCTGCTGAATACAGAGCTTAAGAGCCATGCAGGAACAGAAATTGTGCAGCATGACATTGCAGAAGGTGGGCCCTGGGGGAAAAGGGCTCTCTTCTCATTATCCACTGAAAACAAATAACCCTTGTTGCTGCTGAACAGCTCTTTGTAATAATTCAGGCTCATTTTCACTTCAGATTGATCTTTCCTATTACAAATACAAAAAATATAGTAACTGTAATGTGGAGGAAGAATTAAAAATCTATAAATGAGCACCACAGGATTCAAAGAACCTTGTAAATGATGGCAGAGAATTAAAATACATATAAAAGCATGTTCCCTGAATCTAAAGGCAAGTAGTTAGAACTCAGATCTCTCCAAGAAGCTGGGATGAGGTTTATTTAAAAAGCACCCTTCATGATACTGTATTATTTAAATGGCAGCAATCAAAACTCGCAACAAATAATATTGATGCATTACATGCAGAAACCTCAGTGCTGGGACTCCAGACTCTGTAGACTCTGAAAAGATTCCAACACGCCTTTTAGGAAATACCTGAAAGGATACAGTACCTTAGCCAAAATTTGAGATAGGAAAAGATCATTATACCAGACCTTACAATTCTACTGCCAACTTACTGTCCTATTAAGAGATAATAACCTCCAGTTTCAACAGGTTTTCAGGGTTAAAGAAAACCTGGCTATTTCTGCTGCAAACACCAGGTAACCAGACACTTAGTGGATATAGAAAAGTTTGCACCCCCCAAGGCACAAAAATTATAAAGGGGAGCCCTTCTGGTCAGAAATTTAAACTTAAAAACAATTTATTTTCTCAAATACCAATCCACTACTACAATCTTATTCAACTAGTCTTCTTAACTAGGGCTCTAAACTGTATTTTGCTTTGCTGTGCAAAACATTTACTCAAATACTCTTCAGTGGTCACCAGTTATCTATGGATAATCATCTATTACTTATGGGCGTAAAACTCTCCTTGGAATTTTCTGCAGTGCCAGCCCTAAACTCCTGTGAGGAGTCTCAGCCATTGTACTGGTCCAAGTATCTGCTGGAAGGACAGATGCTTTTATGCAAGGCTTTTGCAGAAAAAAAGAGAAGATAAGGACTACATGCACCATCAAAGCCCTTCAATGTGCCAGTGGAAGTCACGGGTCTGCTGAAGAAGTGTATGACAGCAACACTACAGCAACCTCTGGCCCCCAGATAACTTAAAGAAACTGACTGAAGAGATAAACAAGAGGCTGAAAAGCTCCTTCCTTCTCCCCAGCTTGGGATCTTTATCTTACTCCACCTCCCCAAGGGCTTTCCACCATTTCTGTAAGGAGAGCTGCTAAGCATCACCTACATCTCCTCAGTCACACCAAACAAAATTCCTACATGGAATATTTGGAAATATCAACTCATCTGGCCCCTCCAAAGAGCATTTACCACCACATTTAGTATAATTTTCCATGGCAAATAGAAGCCACAATGTTGTCTGGAGCAGGTGAGAGTATAATTTGCTGCTTTCTAATCCAAACTGTTAAAAACCTGTAATTCACAGGTTCAAGTAATCCATATGATGGCATAAGTAACAACACTGGTATTGGTTGCAACACCACCAACATAGATTGAGTTTGAAAAGCCCAAACACTTACTAACCTTTAGGGTTGCTCAATTATTCATTATTATACTTACCTTATTAATTCAAACTAGAGTGCTCACTTCCCACTACTATTACAAGTGGTCGCCCTCTCTAATGATTTTTAGGAACACAAGTTGACATTTGGTCGACTTTCAGTTTCATGTGTAACCTCCTCAAAACAAACACTGCTTTTCTAAAACTTAAAATGGGAGAAATTAGCGTGAAGTTTTTCCAAGTTCAAAACAGGTGAATTACTACAGCCATGAAAGCACCTTGGAAAAAAAAACAAAACCTCTCTATATTCATCAACAACTGAAACTGACACAGAGCATTAAAGGAGACCTACTGATATATATAAAAATAGTTGTTATATAGAAAAATTGTAACAGCTACGAACTAAGTTCTTATATTTGTTTCCCTGTTTTTCTCATTTCTGTTCACTGCTTTGAACTTCATTGTCATTCACCTGGAAGCTCTCAAAAGAAGCAAACCCTCAACAGTAAACTTGATCTTAAAAAAAAAAAAAAGGTGTTGATTTCAGTTAAATGTTTGGTTTAAATATATATTTCTGTTCTAAGCAGGAGAAACAACAGCAAGAAAAGACTGAAAGCTCTGACATTGTGACACTGACCTTGAAACAATTTTCTTCAGTATTTACTTTTCACTTAGCTCACTAGTTAAGCCCTAACAATGCAGTGGATCATTATCAGAAGGAAAAATATTCCCACTTTCTTGATATTTTGCTGTGCCACATGAGATAGCATTCCTGTTTAAAGGACCTTTTCAACCTGCTGTTTTTTCCTCATGACAAAATCTTGCACATTACCCACATGCCATTTCCACACTGTTTATACAGCCACACTCACAGCATCTCCTGGCTGCACGAAGGACCTCGAGTGCCCTCAGCACCAAAACCAATGTGTGTTCTGATAACAGGAGGCAATACCAGGAACAGCTTCCTGTAAGTTGCATCAGTGAGGTTCATGTTTCACTATCTGCCTGTGGCCTCTGTGCTTCAGAGCAATTTCAGCTTATATTTATACAATTTTGTTGCCAGAAAGGCAGTTTAACTTACATTCAAAGTCCCAATGACCATTAGCCAGAAATGTTATACTTAAGTTGCCCATTTTCAAAATCTTTACAAAACCAGTAAGTGATTTGATGAACTCCACCTGATTCTATGAACTTATGAACTCCAGGGAAGGTCATAAATGCTTCAGGGCTACATAATTATTATTAACACGTGTAGAGAAAAGTGAAAGTTTTTAGCATATGCAGTGCATGCAACGCCTTTAAAGCACGGAAACAGTTCCAATTTACATAACTATTTCATTTCAAGCTGCAAGAATTTGCTAGCAAAAACCGTTTTAAGTTGTCGGTATTTTTAACAAATTGGACACCATTGATCGCTTTTTGTAACAGCTTATCATATGGTTAATTGATTGATTGTAATCAGGCTGAACACTGACAGTGGAATTTCTCTAGAAGTACAGTCCCACTGTACAAGTACCCAATTACATTATATGCACAAAGGAGAGTCGCCATCATATTTTTCTAGTCCCATAGAGGGATCCACTGTGCCTCTGACATTCCTACTTCTAGGAAGTTCAGCCCCTTCTGCAACTGGACCTTCTTGCCCCCCATGGCAGATCATTTCTTGGTCACAAACTACCACTGCAGAGCAGTTTGAATGCTTGAATTGCCTCCTCACAGGCTCCAAGGCTTTGGGTTCATCTTTAAACCTCTCTGGGACAACGTTTTTTTCACAATTCTGACCCAACCGAAAAAAAAACATTGCAATAAAAGTTATACAGCTTCTCTCTCTGTTTTTGACAGGAGAGTTCCCTCTTTCCCACTCCAAGGAAGCCAGGCAGTTCTGCTGCTGGCAGGATGTGAGAATTTTGGGTAGTTTCTATTCATAAGAAGTACAAAGTCATCTTCTTGTCTAAAGCAGACTGCACCAGAATGACTGGCACCCCCGAATCTTCAGGCAGACTTCACTAGTTCTCTTTCCTCCTTTTGGATGATCTCTTGATGTTGCTAAAGACAAGGCTTCTTACAGTGCAAGGGTTTCCTTCTCCTTGGGGATTGTTTCTGTGAGCAGCCCCTGCTTGGGATGAAGTTTCACTTATTACCTCTCCTCCAACAGGTGCTGCCCAGATGGAGCAAAGCGATCACATAATGGAACTTTGGAGGCCAGCCCGGAAGCTTTGCCATCTTCTGCTGGGGCATCACTTTGTCCTGTTACTTCAGAAGCCAGGAAAGTGTGTTGGAATATAAACCTCCTGCCCAGCACTTTGCATATGAAATTGCTGCATTAGGAAATAAATTTAAAAAAACCTTACTTGTAATTAGAGGAGAAAAATTCAAAACGGTTATCTGTTTGAAAGAAAGGCAGAAAGTGCTAACAACTGTTACTGGGTTGAGGTTTTATTCCTACTGAAAAAAAATCATACAGGAATACAGAAAGTAACAACCAATAGAAACTCTTAATTTCAAAAGGCCAAATAAGTTAAAAGAAACCCAAACCATAGGTCACTGATACTAGGAGGAAATAAATGGTAGGATTCTGCTGATGTTATCAATGGCCACTGCAACAACATTTCTGTGGTACTTAATTACCAAGGGGTTTTGTAATTTTTGTTCCTATTTACTATATGATTGTCTGATTGCATGGAGTGACACAAACCAGTTCTAACTAGAACTTGAAAGAACAGCCTGTCTTGCTGAGAAACATTAATTTATTATTTATGCATTTATGAAAATGTTCTGAAAGGAATAGTGTACAATAAGTTCCCAGCTAAAGCCATATTCAACTGTCAGAAATAGCTGTGCTAGCTCACTGGTTTATACTCCTAAATACTGGAAAAAAAAATACTTTCCTTCCACCCCATGGTTAGGAGTTTTCCCATTTGCACAGCAGACAAAACTTAAATTGGGACTCACAGTTATGATAATGCTTTTACACACACACAACTGTGGAACATTTCCCTGCTTTACCACCTAGCAAACTGCACCTAATTGCATCTAACCTGTCCCAATTCTCACATATGATTTACGTACAATTTTGTAACATTTTAAGTTGTCCTTTTTACATCAAGTAAGGCTCAGATATTTAAAACTAAATCCCTAACATTACTTCTACTCTACCTACAAATTAGTACATCTTTGTCTTCTGATTGCAGTGCTCTGAGTAGAACTTTACACTTTATAAAATAAATGTTTATTTTACAATTGAAAATCTTGGTTGTAGCTTTTAAGTACAGGAACATGCAAAGATCTTCTGTGTTAATAACAGCCTCCTCTGGGATTTCTAATAAGCATAAGCACAAAAAAGGCAAAAGCCATTCATTTGCTATGCAGTTGCATTATATTTTTATCTCATAAAGGAGCTCAAAAGACCTCTGATGCACATCAAGGCTAAGTATGAACACAGCTAAAAAGGCAATACAAAGTGCACACTGCTAGATAGTTTTACTATCAGCTGGAGAACCAATGCTGACACTGAATTTCTCTTCTTTCCACTGGTTGACAATAAAATTTAATTTTAGAGGAGGGACCATCTATTGCCCAGGCACAGATCATAGCTATAACACATTCTATGGCAAAAGTGTAAAAGACAAATACTATGTTTTTAAAGTCATCATATTTTCCTGAAAATTATTTTGATAGGGTTATTTTTATGCCACAGATTCCTGCACAGAGACTCCAAAAGGCTCCTCAGTTACTCTTACAACTGCTGGGTTCGAGGTTAAAAAGAAAACAAACAACAGAACAACTCTTGCACTTCCCAAATTCCAGGATCTGGCAGTGCATATATGTGGATCAGCAAACACCATATAAAGGTTAACAGTGCTCAATCATTCTACAGGGTTTTTCTGCAAGGGGGTTTATTCTCCATGGCTTTGGACATACCACGCTGTGCACCACTGCCCAAGTGCCACCTCATGCCACTGTCTTCCAACTCTCAGCCTCACAGTTTGGGTTGGTTTTTTCCAATCCTTACTTTTGGCTATTTCTATTAACTCAATTTAGCTTTAAACAGAGAGGCCTACAGATGCCAACTTTAATTTCCAAGCCTTTATGTCACAGCCTTGACCAGACAGATAACTAGCTCAAAAGTCTGAAGCGGTGAACTACATTTCTAAAATGCTGCCATCTGATTCTCATCCCACACAAATATGTAATTTAAGTAATGAAAAAAAAAAAAAGCTTTAGTCTCAAACATCAGCTTGTTCAAAGCTCTTGAAATAAGCAAAATGCTGGAATTTGCATTGAGTCATGACAAGTTAGAGGTGTAACAGTAAGACATAACCTTCTGAACAACAATAAAAAAAGAACATCCTTAATGTCAGGGACAGAGAAAGCAATTACATTTTTAAAGGCTGCCAGTTTAAAAATATACAATGTAAAGAACTAAAATGGTTTTAGCTCTTTTCACAATTTTGTGAAGTCTTCATATATTTTTAAGCTTTGCCTTATTTATAAAATGTTTTGTATTCCATTTTATTTCCCTCAGAAGAAAATGGAAACTAATTTGTTAACCTAAACTCTGTCAGTGAAATTTAAAGGAAAATGTATTTCCTTCAGCTATTAAGACACAAAGTAACTCTCATACTGGAGTAATTTCTAAGCCCTCAAGGGAACAAGAATAGGAACTGAATATTACAGCAGAATTCAGGACAAACACAGGCCTCGTGCATGGTGACAGTGTGGGCACAGGACTTGGGAAGAAAAATGGCCATCACTGGTCAGTACAGCTTGGAGATTCCCACCATAAATAGACACCAGTCAGCTGTCCCCCCAGTCAGTGCTACAAGGGGACAAGCAGAAAGCAGAAGGAGAGAAATGACTGCCAAGCAGGAACATTTCTGGCTGTTTGCTGGAAAATCCTTCCTTTCCCTCCTCAGTACATGCAATGCAAGGTTCAGTTTCAGGCTGAGGGTGAGCACAACACAACAGGGAAGCAGCAGCACAACTTCCCTGCACAGCACTGCAGCAGGTGCAAGGCTAACAGCCAGATTCAGCTTCCTTAATTCAAAAGCTTTGTTGCACAGAATCCAACAATTATACAACCAACCTTGGCAAACAAACCAACCAACCCAAAGCCATCAAGAAACCAAAACAAGTTAAAAAAAGCTTTCCTCTTTCTTCCTCTTTTCTCCTGAGAAGTGGATTACCAGAGCATTCAAAGGGGCTTCCAGTCCCCAAGAAGACTAAAAACAAGAGCCAAGCCTCTTCCATTACACGCATTAAGCTCAGCAGAAGGTATCTGAGATTGTCCCATTAGGACATGGAAAAGGGATTAAAGGCAAATAGTGACAGCTTCAGTCATTTACTCCCTCCAATTCCTCTCCAGTTCACACTGTAATATTCCTGCCTTATTTAAATTTATGACACTTTTAAAGTTCTAACTTGCCAAGAGATTTTTTACCAGTTCATGTCACACAGTCAGTGTGAGAGCTGACACTGCTGCTTGGAAGGTTTGGAAGTGATCAAAAATGTTTCCTTCCTACTGAGATGGTGGCAGCTGCAGGTTTAGTCTTCATCCTTCTCAGCTCAATCAGAGCAGCTCAGATGACCAAATACAATGTTTGTAACAGCAAAATTCAGAGCACTTCTAAGCCTGCACACTTAAAACACAAAAACATAGCATGGAAAATTGGATGACAGACTTGTCCACTGAAGCTTGTTGCATTGCTTGACACTTTAACCATGTCACTAGGTCCAGCAAATCTGAAACAGGAGACAGTTCTGCCAAATGCTTTTATTGAAGAAGAGAAATGCATCAATACAACAAAAGGCATTTATTCTACTAAACAATTCCCACACCTAGGGAGAACAATGGCAAAGCTGAGGTATGCAGTCAGCATAAGCACCTGAGCAGATGATGCCACAAGTCTCTGAACATCTGACTCCCACTGCCCCAGTGCTCACATTTGCCTCTGGAGGTGACAGTGACAACCAGGAGGAACAACTTCTGTCCACTTGCAGTAAAAAGCCAGAGAAATATACCTCAAAGTGCCCCCCATTCTCTGTGCAGTAAATCATCCTCTGTCTTGCCTTTTAATTTGCCAAGGAATACAGCTAAGATAAATGCTACCCAGGCAGGAGGAAAAAAAAAACCAAACCAAAACCAACAAATAAACAGATGAGGGAAAAGAAAATGAGAGCAGTAGCAAACACATTCCTGTCCAAAACATCCTGGAATCTGGTGATTTTGTTCACCTTATTCAAACCTGACATAAGAGAAAGTGGTGTACACCAGAACATTGGACTAAACCCAAGGGAATAAAGAGGAAGTTGCACATTTGCCAACTATAAGTTTCTCACACATTTTCAAGTGGCATTTTAGAGGCAAAGGGAATAATTATTCAAATGCCAACACTAAGCATTAGTAATACAGCCATAACATACCTTTATTTCTCTTCAAAGTGATGAATAGTTGCACATTAAACTGATAAGGACATGGCTGAAGACTAAGATGTAACTGCATGCCTGCTATTTTCTAAGCATGGACATGGAACAAAATTACTTTTAGCCACAGGTGAGCACAGCTCAAATGACTGACAGAGGATTTTTGTTTAAGAATAAGCAAACTCTGGCAAGTGGCCCTTTAGTCAGGATGTTCTTGTTTTATCAAAGGTGTGTAAACCTGCTCTCCTAAACAATAGGGTCTTCCATGTGGTTCATGTGGTGAAGAGTTGCTGTTTATTTATTCACATAAACAAAGCAAGATCTATGATGTGGAACACAGCAGCAACACAGATAAGAGGCTCCAAAATAGTGAGAAAAAAAGTATAAGATTGTAGATAAGGACATTCTCTAGAAGTACTCAAAAAGATCAGGCAGCCCCAAAAATTTTGCTGTGCAGCATTCTGTGTTTTCCAGTGCTAAGCTCAGCATTATAACAGTATATTGAGGATAAACTAAAATAAACACTGTTTGTTCAAACATGGAAAACCCAAGGAATTGACAAGAGTGGGATTTTAAGGTTTACCTTTCTAGGGTTTCTTGGAGGATAGAATTTGTGGTATATCTAAAATAAAGAAATTAGATTGAAGAGAGTTAGAACTGGTAGACAGAACAATCTCTATAGAGGAACAAAAACATGATGCTTAAATGCAAAGGTAACATCAGTAGGGTCTACTGTAGAGCAATCCAAAGGTCATGAACACTGCAGCAAAGATCCCAGGAATGCACTCACTACACCTTACAGAAAATACAGTGTGGAGCATCTGCACCTGAAGTATGAAGGCACAAATATACCATACAGCTGACTAATGTCACAATAAGTGTTTCACATCCCACTGAATGAGGATGTCTCATTATGTCACAGGGATATTGCATAAACCAGGGTCCTACTAGAAAAAAACAATTCATATCTGTGTGTCCTGTAAGTCTGTTCATACAGTTTTTCTGAGGAGATCCACACAGTGTCATAGGGCAAAAGATTAAGTCCCTCAAAAAGGAAAAGGAAAAATAAAGTTAAAGGGTGTGAAGTATTGAGGTGCTAGGCAGAAGGAAATGTCTGCACAGCACCAAAGAGAGCATGACATCCCTGCAGCACTGCCAAAACCTACAGAGAGGCAAAGAAACTACAAGATGAAGTCTGTAGAGAAAAGGAAAACAGAAGGGAAAAAAACCCACAACAGCATAGAGACAGAGCCATGGTCTTCAGCACCCTCTCCTTTTAAGCATCTCTGTGCTTTGCATCTGAGCAGCCACAGTGCTTGACCGAATGCTTTTAAACAAGGAGAGCAGTCAGAGATCTGACTGCATAAACAATTTCCTGGCAGGGGTTGGGAAAGAGGCCAAGCAGGTATCATGGAGTTCAGACACAAGTGCCCAGAACCATTCTTGGATCTCTACAGAGTTAGGACTATCCAACTGCTCAGTTCCTCAGGTGAAAAAGCAGGAAGTTGAACTTGCCAATCTAATGAAGCACTGGCTTTTTATGGAAGTCCATCTGCTCCAGCTCTCCGGCTCAAAATACAAGGAAATGTAAGAATCAAAAAGAGTGCCAACATGATTCCAGCAAAGAACATTATTCTATGTGCTCTCCTAAATCTATTTGAAATATAGAGATTATATGATCAGCCCAACTGTTAGGATGACAAGCAAAGAATTTTTTTCTTTTTGTTTTTTAATTTTATTTCAGGAGTTGTCTGGAGTTTGTGGTTGGAGTTTTTGGTTGTGTTGGGTTTTTTTAAAAAGTAGTTATGTATTCCCACAGTATAGCTGCACACTTTGAGGTGTTTAATTTCCATATCCACTAAAAAATACTTAGCCAAGCTTTAAATTGCAGACACATCTCTGTTTTCATTGTGAAAAAAGCCTGCAATGTGGCAAAATTTAGTTGAAGTAAGTGTGTACTTTACTGTCACTGATTGGCCAGACTGAATATCATCTGAGCAAAAATCCCAACTTTATTATAGAAACAGTCCCACTGAGAGAGCATTGCCTAGAACTGCTCATTTTCTGCTACTCTTCTACAAGTTACTTAAAACTCCTTCAAGAAACTAAGCTCAACACTTGTTTTAGTTTTTGTCACAGTGAGAACATAGCAATTATTTTGAAATGGTGGAAATTCAAAATTACTAAATTCAGAATTATCTAAAGATCAGCTCTTCTGTTCTCTGTAGTTATATAAAATACAAGTAGCTCAGGGTATTCCCTTTCCCAAATAAATGTCTTATGTACAATAACCCCAGCAAGAAAAAAAACAAAATATTTTCACATCATGTGTTGAGTTTTTATCCCAAGATTTAATTTGAATACAAAACACTAATAAATAGGAAAAAAAAAAAAAAAAAAAAAGAAGTCAAATAGCATTGTTGAACAACTCATTAAAATTTTCTCACTAAAGACAAACCAGAAACCTTTCAGCAATTATTTGGCTATCATTCTAAACAAACAATAGGTTCTGCCTCTACAAACACTGTCCTGTCTCTAATTTATAAGTTATTAAAATATTACACAGATCACTCAACAATCCATCCTTAATGTACCTGAAGAGGTCTTTACAATCCCTAGTGAATAATGCATGTTTCCATTTAGCCATTCTCCTACAGCATAAAAGGAGCAGCTTTAATTCAGCTCTAACTTTGAGATCTGAACACCACCAAAGACCAGTAAAAAAGCTTAAGGAGAATTTGCTTTACAGCTCCAATCTACTTCCCAAATGGAAGAACTAAATAGTCCTAAATATATTTGAAACAAACCAGCATCTGAAGAGACTGGCCATATGCTAAACTGTCACTCTCCCATAGTGAGTGATGAATTAAGCTGGCTGTGTAGCTGGCTGCTTACTACAATACTGTTCATGTCACTCACATATGCTGCTTTGGCAGTTATTACAGCTTTTTGTAAACCAAGCCCCACATTAGATTTGAGAACAAATTACAGACCAGCTAAAAGCACTGAACTCCTGACTGATTTCCAAAGAACTGGAAGAAACACTACAAAAGACTGGAAAGGTATAAAGAGAAATAAATTGAAGTACCTTTTAAACCTGCATGATTAAAAGCATGAGAAATATCCAGCCAGCTAGACACGAGTCCAGTACTCAGTGTTTGCTGAGATCTGTGCAATCTGTGCAGTTTTCTGTCATCTGGGATACTGCAAAGCCTATGGTAAAGAGAATGCACAGAGGGAGAGCATGCATCCACAGCACATGGGGAATATATACCAGCAATTTAACTGGCTGGTTAGCACAAGCTTCTCACTGAAGTGAGCACTTGGAGCGTTTCTCTGTACTTGGCACAGAGGCAAAGAATCCAGTCCTTATGTCAGTGGCCTCATAGTCAAGAGGCTGCACAGTAAAATGTGCAAAGAAGCAGTAAAATGCTTGTGGTAGGTATGTCTGAATCCCTAGACCTAGAGGTTCTGGTTACTCAAGGGTTGCAGCACAACAAAACCCAGCAAATCAGTCCTTGGAGCATTGGAACCAGAGGAACAAACCATCCCAGTGTGTCTGTGGCCAAAAGGACAAGAACTCAGCTCTTTAATGTGTTTCTTACATTCCACAGGAATGCCAGGCTCCATCTTACCCAGAATTTGCATTAGGAAAAAAGCGTTATTTTGACAAGTGTATAATCAAGGTTCCCAGCATTATCACATGGACATCTATGAAACCTTGTCTGATAAATTAGAAGTTCAGGGATTTGAATTGCAGATTTGTGGTGAGGGGAGAAGTGGAACACATCTTTACTTTCTGTAAACACAAAAGTACTTATAAGGTACAAGGAGTCCTCTGAATTATGACATTTTTCATAAGCTGAACTCTTCTTGCTCTTGATTAATTCTCTCTTCATTTACTTTTAGGCTACACTGAAGCTTCTGTAAATGACAGAACTAAAACACTCTGTTCTTCCCACAGCTGCTTGTGTGCCTTGTCTAATAGACAAGCAGAGTTTGACAGAGCACAGATGTAGAGATCCTGTGGGCAGCAGAGGGTGCAGGTAAAGCACCCAGTACCAGTCCGTGGTTACCCTACTGAGTGGTGCTGTAATACCCAGGCCTAAACACAGTGTTCAATGCAGAGATGCACACAGCTGTGAATGGTGCTTTGTGAAATACTGATTTTAGCTTGATACTCAGGAACAGGCACCTCTAAGCCTGACCTAACACCTTCACTGATGTCTCTTATACTGCTTTTTCAGGTAGTGGAGATTAAATTTCTTTCCTCAAAAATGCAATCACTTTCCATCTGTAAAGAACTTGGCTCCAGGTTAAGCATCCCAGACAAGGTCTACCCTGTTATTTGCTCCATGATCAGAAGGAATTTGAAATATCCAGTGTCTGCCATTACCTGGAACAGTCACTACATGCCAGACAGTACCAGTTACACTGAAATATCCACTGTCACGCATAAAAGCTTTGCCAACCCAATAATGAGAAGACCAATTTGGTACCAGTAAGGCTTCACCTTTTTAAGATACAGACAAGAAAAATATCCATCAATTTCAACAGCAATTCCAATTAAGCAAAATATTTAACCGTACCATTGGTAGAACTCTGGAATGTTTATACTAGGGTAAAAGTTTTAGACAATCATTTGAGTTAATGCTTTTACATTTCAACAATAATAAAAGTGTAACATTGCTGGGAAAGGTTTTAAGAGTCCCCGGGGCCTTTTCTGTCACCTACTCCCTTTCACACCCCTCAGTCTTTGTTCTGAAATCACATGGGGGCTCAGGTTAGTCCCATTACTCACTAACACAAGTAGCCAGAGAAAACAGACAGATGTATTAGCAATTCTTCCTGAACATCTTTGCACATTCTACAGACGGTTACTAGTTCCCCTCTAAGTTAGCAGCAGCAGCTTCAGCTGATGGATGAATTCTAAAGAGCTCTTTCTCACTCAGAACCGGTACATTTTAAATGTTGAAATGATGTACATGGTCCCATTTCAACACAGGCTTTTGTAGCATTTTAATGTCTTGCCATTTAGTATCTGGAATCTAGAAAAGGGGATACAAGTGCTATTACTGGCAGCTAATGGATATTCTTCTTGGGTTCAGCTGCTTGAACTACATTTTGAATAAAGGGCTCAATTCCCAGAGGGAACAACCTCCTTTCATTATTGCCCAATGCTTAGACTAAAGGAGAATTCTCTGCAAGTATTATGTAGGGGCAACGTTCATATTTCTATTTCTAGGCTCCCACACAGATTGCATTGCACAATATTAAGTAAATGCAGGTCGTATGCAATACCCTAAGTTCTATAGCTGGACATTTTCATATTACATTCCTTTCTTATTTCCATTTCAAAATGGCTTTTTATTCAGAGCATTCTTCTGCATAAAAACAGACTTGAAGAGAATGTAGTAACAGCAGAAAACTCTGCTTTATGAGCTGTCCCACCCAAGATGTGCCACTAGCTCCCAGCTGTGTGCTCACAGAGTTTATGTCCACCTTGGTCAGCTGCCCCACACAGTGCTGCCCTCACACTGCTCTGAGTCACCACAGCATATGCTACCAGGCAGAAGTCACATCCTCGCTCAGGTGTCAGGGTTCCCTCAGCAACAAAAGCCACCCTCGTGCGATTATACTCTTTACTGATGTGGAGACACCCCCACAGTTCAGCTTAGCCCTGCTTTAAAGCAGCATCCTGCAAGATTACTGTGGCTTCCAGTTTATCTCTGCATCCCTACCTGCTGTAAGGAAGGGTTAAAACCCCAGTCCTGGAAGGCACATCCTGCAGCTCCACTGGCTGGAATGGGACATGCCAACTCTACCAAGGCTGCCCTTGGCACAGAAAGTCCTGAACAGCAGCTTCAAAGCATTGCTCCTCTGCCACATGTCTGCAGCTACTGCCACAACTGCAAAATGAGAGTATTCTCACTCAGCCACCACTGCTGAGCACGCTGCTGCTGCAGGAGATACAGAGCAAAGTTAGGAAAATGAGTCACCTGTTTTTGGAATTCTCTCTAGATAAGTGCACAACAACTAATGACAGATCCCTCAACACTTCCCTCTATGCCCTTTCTGTTCCTCAATATACACGCAGTGGAACACTTTGCAGAAGTCAGAACCTGAAGTCCACGTCTTTGAAATTCCTTTATGGGTTTTTTAACTCCAGTGCAAGCCACGTTTTCAATCTCACCCCAGCAAGGATTAAATGAGAACTTGGTTTGTTCGGGAGACACATTCAGGGAAAACCATTTTCTGTCTCAGGAGTGCTCAACTGGAAGACCACCCAGACCATCCAAAGTGCCCCTAGTGACACCCGTATACTTGCCAGGACTTAAGAGTTGTTGTCACCTAGTTCTAACTTGAATTTTAGTAAGGCTTTTCAAAACATGATTAATATTTTAAGACTGTTGCTAAAATGGCATTATCATCTAGCAAAAAGGATCTTCTCTTAAAAAATGTTACGGAAACAAAGAGCAACTTCTTTCATAGTACCATAATAACAAATGCATGAAAGGCTTCTCATTTAATATATTACATGACTGCACTTCCACAATGTTGTATGATTTGTTTGGGTTGTTTGGCTTGGATTTAATTACTCAGCCAAAAAAGAAAATTTCTTTCAAGATGGAAGCTGCTGCCTTCCTTTGTATTAATAATTTGTACAAGAGCGCTGTGTGCATTAGACAATCTGCAATGTTTGCTCAGTTACAGACCTGCAAGCAGGCCCAGCCTCCAGTTTAACATTTCAGTGCAACCTACTGGCATGTTAATTAATAGCTAATCAGAAAGTTCCTAATAAGTATACCAGATATTTACATTCAGACTTGCTATTTTTAAAAGCTAATGACTTACAGCATTTAGAACGATGAAAATAAATCAAAGTCATCCCATGCCACACAATTTACTTCCAATATTTTTCAGAAAAGAGTAATTAACTTCTACTCAAAAGGCACTTGTATGAGATTATCATCAATATTAGGACAGCAAAAATAATGGCAAACATGCAATTCCATGGGTATCATTGCATAAGGTTTATTTTACCAAATCCCTTCCCCCTCACCCATGCAAAATTAACATTTATATTAAAAGAAACAGCTGACATAGCAAGTTAACAGACTACATCTAATGCCATGCAATGAACTCTCCACTCTCATCAACAGGAATATCTATTTAGATATCAGAGGAATAAAGCCCATGATTCATTTATTGCTGAGGAAAAAGAGGGAAGGAATAAAAATTAGGAAAAGCCAAACTAAAACCCAGAAACGGACAAGCCACAGCTGAATGCCAAGCCCTCCTGTCAAGGTGCCCTGCTCACTCATAACTTTCATCTGCACCCATGACCTACCTAGAGACTTCCAAGCTCAAATCATGGAAGTGACAACTCTGTCCTTTCCCTCTCTTCAACAGTGGCCTTGGCAGACACACTCTGGACTCTGCTGTCCCCAAACGGGCCATGAAGATACTTACTGATCTCATCTATTATTCCACCAACATTCAGTACACTTACAGTTCCATTAAAATTTGGCTGATGAAGAAATGCCACAATTAATCCACTTAGCAGTAAGACTCTTGGCTATACTGGAAGTGGATAAACAGTGCATAGGAAGTGTTCACACACTGTACTTGTAACAGCTTTTATTTGGCATTCACTGGGCCCTTCACAGCTGATTGCTACCAACAAACAACAGACATCTGCAGCGACAACTAAAGTCATTATGAGAGGCTATTCAAAAAGTGTAAGTTATGTAACTTAAACTTAACTTTTCATATGAATGCTTAAGGGTTATACTCCTCCTGGTAGAGAACAGGATCATTCCATAAGAGCTGCTCATGCTCTGACTGAGCACTTCAAATCAAATGCATACGAACCACCTACAGACTAACACTATTTCAAGACTGATTTTTGCTTTCAATATATTTTTTTTCAGTCCATCAGAAGAAAACAAAACTCCAAATTTCAAGTTACTAGGCAATAGCTTGAATTATTCAGTCAAGCAATGGTTATGTTTCTATGTAAAAGATCACAGACAATAAATTTCCAAGTAGCCAAGCATCAGCTCTGCTTGCAAGGTGAGGTTAAGGGCACAAGAACACATGTTGAAGCACAACTCATTCTTGTTATCATGTCAGATATTTTGGGCTCTCTTTTTCTTTTGCACATTAATTCCAGTGCTTCAGGGAAAGGCCTCCACGGGCAGAGCCTGAGCATGCCTCTGGTGTTTCTGACAGAAAACAAAAACTGGCTGAAGCTGTCTTCAGGAAAGCTCTAAGCTAGAGCAGTGTTTTATTTACAAACAACAAACACCAAATCTGCAGGCTACAGACAAGTGTCTCTTGGGCTTTGTGTTTCCATACCTTAAGAGGATGACTGAGCAGCTCTATACTCTCCTCCCTCTTCTTAATCTAATTGGGAAAGAAAGAAAGAAATGCCCCACACACCCAGTATCAGCAAGGTGCAGAGGTAGAGCAGCAAACTGTTACAGCAGGTGATGCCAGTTAAAAACTCCCACAACTCCAGTGCAATTCTGGCAATTTATTCCACAGTCTTAATTCCTTTAAAAGTGTTGTTTCCTGATTTCCAGCAGCTATTTTTCATTTCTTTAAACTAGTTTGCCAGGCACTGGGGGGGAAAGGGGGGAAGTGACAGACAGAAAAGAAAATATATAAAAATGAGCTTCCCATCACTTTTTACTGATCAGTTCTAGATTTATATATATATATATATATATATATGTGTGTATCTAAATCTAAAGAAGCTTAAATGTCTGCTCATGTTAGCACAGCTCTTCACTGTGCAGATTAATCATACTCCACTTCCTGCTTTTAATATAAATCAGTGTTGGAAAATCTTTTTCCGTTTATTACAAAAAAAAAGGAGAAAATTTAAAAAAAAAAAAACAAAGCCTTGCTAGAATAAAAAAAAGGACTCAACGAAGAATCAATGGCAATCAGGATGAAAGCAAAGCCTGACCTGGTCATTGCAAATGCCCATCTTCATTGATTCAGAGGAGCCATGTGTTTTAACTGTTGCTACGCCCACACGCAAATTACAATTATTAAACAAAGATAGCAGCTGCTTATCACAAGAGATTCTCAAGCTGCTGCAAACAAAACTCCAGGCTGAAGATATTTTTTAAATGGATTAGCACATTTATAAAATAAAAGTACATTCTTTTCCCCTCTCACAGTGGCTTGTTTATTTTTAACCAAGCACTTAAAGCATGCTGCTCCTAATCATGTTCGAGGGCACGGCAAGATAGCATTTTCAGGAGTACTGGTGTGATTCAGGCCATGCTGTCTGGCTCAGTTGGAAGCCAAATCAAATCTGAAGAAACATAGGAAATACCAAAAGCCTTGGCTTTCCTGGCCCTCTGCTTTTAGTGTGTTAAAAGACAGCATTGCTTGAAAACAAACTCAGCCATTTGGTTATCAATTCACATTTAATTTCACGGTGTTCTCCAAGCAAGGGTATTTTAAAAAGTCTTTTTCAGCACAGACTTTTGAAAAGTGAAACAGCTTACAGAAAAGACTCCAAGAAACATCTGAAATTCTAAATGCAGTTAGGAAAGAGGCCAAGGGATCTGTACAAACCCACTCTACCAACTTAAAGAAAAAAAGAGTATGACTTGATAAAGTGATTTTGAGTGTTTAAATCTTTAAAGAATTTGATTCAACTTAAGATCTTTAAGTCACCATTTTTATCTGCTAAGCACAACAAAGAAACCATCAGAACCATGACAGAATTAACCCCCTCTAGGGCTGCAGGAGCCTTGTGTTCTGTGGTAATGCAAAACAAAATCCTCCAAGATGTGTGACATCACCACTTTTCAGGACACTGCATTATCAGTTTTTGGTATTTGATTTTTCAAATTGGACAAGTTTCTACATCCCATCCAACGGTGTATTTTTCTATGACTGAAAGAAGAAACTGGATGGACATCTCCATAACTGTCCCATCTAAAGAAGCTCCATCGGCATATTCCCCTTCCAAATGTTCCACATTCCACATCTGTCAGAGCATTTAAAAGACCCACAGATTTGTCACTGGTTCCTTGACTGTGTACATTACATAAACCAAAAAATGTATCAATGGAGAACAAAATTTGAGACAAGTAAACAGCCTGTCATTAGCAAGGAACAGACAAATGTGAATTTGTCTATCACTTCTCTAAACAACTCCCAGCATCCAGAAGAGTTTCTCCATCAGTGGCTAGAAAACTTCCCTGACCCAAAGCTAACCACCTGCAGTGTTGTTCCACACCAGTAGTACCTCCTTGGGCCCTAAACAAACCACAGCAAGCTGTGTGCCAGAGGGTAATTTGTTTTCTCTTCCCTATAAGAAAAAGCAAAAATTATGTTCAAATCCTAGATGCACTGGGATGTACACAGGAATGTGGTTACTGCTCAAGGTCATTCAAGGAAGGAGCTGCAAGCTCAGATGCAGACACATGCAGGAACATGTGAAAAATGTAAACAGTCTCAACACCACGATTTTGCTTTAATCTCTTTAGAGGTCAGGTTATATCTCGGTGCTGCTTTTTGGAAACGATCCTCCTGCAGTCTGACAGTGCTGTGTGTTCTGACCCAACAGTCACAACCTAACACAGCAAACACATCTGCAGTGAGAATCACCTCGGGAGAGCATGGCAATGTTACTTAAAACATTAATGCTAACCTGGGATCATCTTAGATTTACCCAAACAGATTTGCTAGCAGATCTGCTCAAGGTACCTAATGGTGGAGGTTGCCATGGGAACACGGTACAACTACACACTTTGCCATGACAACCAGGCCTCCCTGGAATACTAATGAGTGCCCATGGCAACAGGAAGCTAAAGACAAGATGTCTGGGGACCAAATATTTCATGCATCATTTATAACAAAAGCTATAAATATATTTGTACGCTTCCTATGTGAGATTTGACGGGTTTTGGTACCCTGCAAAACGCCACATATGGGGCAATACCGCAGAGTGTAAAAATTGTGTGCCTGCAGTATAAATGGAAAACCCTATTTCAAGTCAAAGCTGTGGCTGAAGTTCAGTTCCACAAACAACAACAGAAATGTCTGTAGCCAACATGCCCCACGTGTGCATCACCTTGCACATGAACACTACAGCCAGCTCACCATGGAACAGTTACCTGCACACAATGCTTTGTCTGGGCTGTGGCCACCAAAAAGCTACTTCCTACCCAGTGCAGAATCCTGTACCGAGCATGGATCTGTTCTCCAGATGGCAGCTACAGCAGCTCGTGTTGTGAAGGCAGCAGAAAGCATTGCCTTGGTATTTCAGGAAAGGCTCATGACAAGAGATCCTTGATACATTATAGGAATGTTCCAGCAACTCAGTCCATGAGCAGTGTTTTACATTTATTTGTTTACAGAAAAACAATGCACTATAGCAAGTTACACATCAGAACAAAATGTTGGCATTAAAAGTGAAATAATCATCAGTTAAGTGACATCTGGTGCCTTTTTTTTATGTGCTCTCTCTACAGATGAATTTCAGAACACTTTCTAGATATTTTACACAGATTATCAAAGTCTAAGACATTTTCAGGCATCCTGCCAGAAACCTCCTATCATTTAAAAAAGAGGCAGTACCAGCTGGAAAGTCAATGCTACTTGTCCCAAAAGTACTCTGTGTGATAAGTCGCATCCAGAGACAGCAAAGTTTTAGGTCCCAGGGATCACGAGTGCCAGGATTCAGCTCATACCAGCAGTCCAGAAACCAAAGGTAATAAATCCTTTCTAAGATTTTTCCTCATGTCTTATTATTTGGTTTTATTAGGTTTATAGAAGTTTATTAGGTTGTAAGTCTCCCTGCATGAGCTCCTCCTCGAAAGTACAAAAAAGTCACAAAAGCATTGATAAGCATAAAATTAATTTTCTCCTCTTCCTAAACATCCATGATCTGTGATATGCATTTATTAGCCATCTTCCAGGTGTAAATGGACCAACTGCTGCATTTCCTCAATGACAGAGCACAGAGGTCAGCAAGAAGGGATAAAGAGCTGTTCTTTGTGCGAGATACTTCACCATAGTCCCATGGCTGCAGAGCTGCTCAGGTGCCAGATTCTCACTGCTTTTGACCACAACTAAGGCGATCCCAGGGGCAAAACCCCCAGTCCCTTGCCCCTTCAGATCTTTTCAGGCCTAGAAGATGCAGCCCCACACCAAACAGGAACTTCCTGGCCTGCATCAGCCACAGTCACCCATCTTCTCACCTGCTGACAGCTTAGAGGGGCCAGAAGGAACCTCAAGTACACACACTTAGGAACCTCACAGGACAGCACATAACAGGGTCTGCATCACCGACTGTTTTCTCACAGCTGTAACCCAAACAAGTCATTCTCTTGTGTGCTGCACGAATGTCAAAACCAGACAAACTGGGAAGACTCCCACAGATGGAAGTGGTGGAATCCTGATCCCAGGAGGTAGTTAAAAGATGTGTAGAGGTGGCACTTTGGGATATGGCTTAGTGGTGGACTTGATGATCTTAAGAATCTTTTCCAGCTTAAATTATTCTATGATTTTTATACCTACATCTGAGGCCAAAGTATTACAGAGCAGAAATACCTCAGTAGCAGTGCAACCTAGCACAGGAGACTAACCTGGACTGATCACTAGCAAATCCCTCTTCTGCTTCCAAATGCTGCTGGCTGAGGCCACAATGTTCTGAACACACATATACAAACACAATATTAAACCAACACCATCACATTCAGAGTTATCAGATTAGTGCAATAATCACACTAAGAGTTTTCAGTGAATTGCAATTCAGTGTTAATTGGCATATTTGGAGAGACCTAAGGGAAAAGTGTGGGATGAAACAGCAACACAAAATGCAGGCCATGGCCTTGGCACTGAATTTAAGATCTAGTCACTTTAAATAGTATCCAAGGGAAAAAAAAAATATTATCAGGATAAATGAGCACTTTTGTTTCATAAACTTCAATCAATACAGATTAAGACATGAACAAAAAGAGAAGAAAAGGTAAGCTGCTTTTTTAAGTGGTCCAACACAGTGCAGATTAACACATCCAACAAACAAACATAGCCTCTAGTGGATGTTCAAGCAACAAACTTTCTCCGAGGAGCAGAACTTGCATTACTTTTGTGATAAAACACATCATTACTCTACAAAATTTGTCATCTTGAACCTAATCTGTTTGCACAGGACTGATTCCAATTATTAATTTTCAACTCTTTTAATTCCTTTAAATACCACAGAGCCCAATACACAGTGCAGCATTTCTTCTGTCAACACAGAGATCCAATTTTAACAGGAGCCGACTACAAAGACAGGAAAAGCACATTTGCATTAAATTTCAAGATTACACAACAGCCTATCTAAGCATGCATAGCAAAGACTACTTTTTTTTTATTCTAACCCTATTTTTCCATTAATATTTGGGGTTGTTGTTTGTTGGTTTGGGTTTGTTTGTTTGTTTTTTTCCCCAAGCTGGTATTTTTCACTCTCTCTTTTGTACTCCTCCTTGGGATTGTTTTATTTTATGTCAGGGGACATGACAGATGGTTCAACAGTATCTCCTACCAAGAAAAATATAGAATTTAATTGATCTGTGGCCAGCAGGGGCAATTAATACTTAGGGAAAAAAAAAACAGAACACCAACAAAAAAACTGGGATAGACACTGAGTGATGAACACTGTCAATGGATAACCTGTCCTGAGAAAAAAAAATAATTTCAGCATGACTGAGGCTGGAGGCCTGGTTGCATATCTGCACTTTATTTCTTCCCAACAGCAAATGCAGTGATATGCACACAGAAATCCAGTGTTTCATACGTGGAATGCACTTGCACACTGTGACCACAGTCTCTGCGTCACTCTGAAAAATACAAGGACCCATCTTGTTCAGGAAGGAAGGACTGGTAGCACTGCCAATGGCAGCCAGGCAAGCAAGGCAAGTTAAGAACAGCAACAAGATTTGCCATTTGCCAAATAAACCAAATAAATTCCTCCCTACATAACTGACAATTAAAAAGGTTTAATCTCCTGGACAATATTGGAAGTCCCAAAAGTCCTATCTAAAAAATACACATTAAGATCCACCCCAGTCAGTTTGGGCTATTAGAGCCTTAAATCCTCTTAATCCTTCCCATGCTATTACTTTGTGTTTCCTTGTTTAAAAAATAAAAAAAATCAACTTCTTTCTGCAAGATTTGGGGTTTTTTGTTTTTTGTCTTTTGTTGTTGTTGTTGTTTTGGGGAGTTCTTTTGTTTGTTTGGGATTTTTGTTGGTTTGGTTTTGGTGGGGTTTTTTTTGTTGTGTTTTTTTTTTTTTTTAATCCCTTTTCTCAGTTAATACACTTAGCTTGCAATAACCTCTCACTTCCCCCCTCGGCCCCCTACCCTAGAGATATTGAATAGCTGTGTTACTTCAGGGAACAGTCATAAACGTGAATGATGGCACTTGAAGCTGCTAAACTGATTAAATGCTGAAAAGAAGGATCAATTACCAGAGAAAGGCAAGCTGGGGAGCCATACATAACACATTGCAGACAGAACAAAGAGCTCCTACTGCCCCGACTTAGCACAATCTGTGGAGCAAAAAAGAAACGAAAAGCATTTGTGCTTTCCTCCTTGCAGCTTAGGCTATCCACCTTCCACCAACAGAGTCAGGCAAGAGCAGCACATGCTGACAAACTGAAACTCCTCAGAAGAAAGAGGGAGATAAAGGAACTACATGTTTGGGCAGAGGCAGATGTGCTTTGCTCTCTCCCAACGTTTCACTCAGCATCTACGTATCCACTAGGACAATAAAAGTCTATTCGTTCTGCATTTCAGATAAAAAGCATTGACTTCCAGGAATCCTTGTTGAAATGCATGCAAAGGAAAGCATGGGAGATAACACAAAGCTACCACCTTTCGAAGCACAGTTACCTGTTCAGCAAAGCACTTCCAGATTATGCATGGGAACAGCCCTCAGGAGAAAGGCTTTAAACCAAAACAGCAATCTCATGACTTTTTTTGACAAGATGTTCTGTAAAACAACAGCCAGAATAGAAAGCATAACCTTTTTGAGCAGGGGGAAAAGGGAAAGAAAAAAAAAAAAAAAAGGTGTAAAAAAAAAAATCTGTCACGACCCAAAGGGAATTTCCTGACTGTGTAACAGCTACTGATGTGACTCAACAGCTCGTAGGAACAAAACCGTGCCCTCCCTGAACTACTGGGTATAACACTTCAAACAGGCTGGTTTAAATTAGATCCGCATCTTAAACCCGAGTCTCGGCAATGGAAGAACACGGTGGGAGCTCCCCGGGAGCCCGGGCCCGCTGCGCCGGCCACTCGCGGGGGCTCGGTGCCATCTGGTGGCCGCTCCTGCGGGCAGGGCTGCGCTCGCCCGAGGAACCCAAAAGCCGGGACCCGGCTGCCACACGCCTCTCCAGCCTCGCTCAGGAGCTCGGTAATACCAAAGCTCTTGCGCAAGTGGGTCAGTGACAATGGCTTATTGTTCACTTCGCTGTTTTCACTTTTTCAGTGAATGAATTCTTCTTTCCCCTACGCTTTTCATTCACTTCCCAACTATACCAGCTTCAGAGGCATTATGGAGCTATAAGCTCCAACAAAAAACCGAAGAGGTGTTATCTTTTATTAAGCTGACTGATAAAGGTGGGAGAAGAGAAAAGGAGAAAGTCATTTCACACAATAAAAACCTTGTGCAGTTTCCTCTCTTCCTGACAGATTATAAAAGCCAAAGGTTATGCAAGTTTATATGAGACCTTTTCTTTTTATATCTTGAAATTACTACTGCTAAAACACTTCCACTAGAATTACTAACACCACCCACCTACAGCAGCTCGAGGCCTGTGGCTTCTTTTGCTTTTTCTTAGTATATGTCACCGAGCTCCAGGATATTTGTTTTGAGGTGAGCATCTGGCGTTGCCATCATTCAGAGATAAAAGTCTGCTGTGCAACATCCCATAATATGAGTGCTATTTAACAAAATGACAACTGTCCCCTGACACTCTAAGAGCAATGCCATGTCATTTGTAACACTTGGGCACAGACTCCAGGCAGTGGGTGTGGGAAGCATGCACTGGCAGCTGCAACTCAAGTCCTGCATATGCTTGATGAATAAGTTGTAAAATAGTCACAGGCAGAGGGAGAAACAGTGGAGTCAGGACTTGAAGGATAAATTTGAATTTGGTCACTCCTGTTTCTAGTTTTTTCTTCAGCTCCACCAAATGCTGACAAAGGTGATGAGTTACACTTTTTTTGATCTCTCAGCCAACTATTCACAGAAAGCTGAATATCTTGCAGGAAAAGAAAATGATAGAATGGTTGAAATAAAGCAATAAGTGTAACTAATAACTGGGCCATGGTGCCCAGACTGTATTCCAGTATTTGTCTAGAAGCAGATACACATCTCTGTAGCCACTCTGCTTGACCTGAATCAGTGAAATGTGGCAAAATAATACCATACAATGATTGCTGGGAAGAGTGATAGAATGGGTGATTGCTTCTAGCAAATATGCAGGAAATTAAAGTGCCTTCCTTCCTCCACTCCCAAAAATGGTCTGAGTACACAGAGCAAAATTTAGAGGAAGCACTTAAACAGCAACAGTGGTAACAGGACACTCTGATCCTGACAGCAGGCATAGAAAGAAACAGAAGTGTTGTGAAGGAATAAAAGAAGAAATAAGCTTGATTTCTGGCAAGTAAGAGGGAGTTACCAATGTAATTCAAAAAAGAAAATTCAGATCTCTACAGAAAAAAAACCCTAACAAACAAAAACAAACAAGAAAAGAAAACAAACAAAAAAACCAAACAAAACCACCTTTATCCAAGCATTATTATAAAATAAGTAAGGGGTAAAAAATCTGGAACACAATTGTGGTAAGCATGTCTGGCTGTCCCATGAGGGCCCTGGCAATGCAGGGCAGCACAAAGCTTTAAGAGTAGCCCAACCACACATGTTCTCCCTCACTGGTCTGTGCTCTGAGGAAAGCATCAGGCCTACAGCACAGACTAAAAGCTTCCCAAATGTGTGCTGAAATCCTCTAATTTTGGTTTGTATCAAGCCTTACTGCACATTTGCAGAAAGCTGAAAGAACACACGCACTCCAAGTCTGCTGCTGCCTGATTTAACACACAAAACAACTGTAACTACAAACATTCACATTTCTTTATAGAAAACAGTGCTCCACACATACTCCTGCTAGAGGGGAAAGCCACACACATGGCACAAGAGCCATCACATCCAGCAGCTGTTGGATGTTCTCTGGTTTGGACACGGGCTCTGAGCCTGCTGAGCCATGTAAAGCTCTAGGTCATCATCAGAAGTTTTACAAGCCTATCCATAGACCCCCCCCCACGGTTTTGAGAAAACATCTTTCAACTAAAAAAATGGCACAAAAGACTGGAGTCAACATGTTTTAACTACACCATTAAAAGGCTACAAATGAAACACTCTCTCTCTGATCACCTTTGTTGTTTCCACTCCCATACCCCGCCCCCAATAAAGGCATTGGCAAATTGATTAAACAAGTAAATTTACTAATGTAGTCAGGTCACCTAGGGAGGACTGACTGACTGCTTTCTGTGAAGGTTAAAAATACAACACCCAGAGTCATTATGCAGTAAGCTTTGTTACAGTGATCATGCAGCACATACCAGAATGTCTAAAAGCACAAGGACAGGTGATGAATATTAATACCTTAGGATCAATTCCACATCCCTACTACTGTAAAAGTGTTCTTGCTGGTTGCCATTCTCCAAGACCCTTCTCACTTCAAAGTCACATGGTATAAGACTATGCTCTGCAACATAATTACGCTCTTAAATATGTTTTTAAACTACAAACCCCATTCAGTGCAGACCACTACAGGTTGGTGTGATGATCCTTGAAGTACTAATTTTGAAGTATTGTGAAGTCTAAACCCAAAATTTTCTGCCTTGATGTCTTATGGTTCACTGAATAAACATCAATGTTACTGCACTTCACACCAACAACACTGTACTTGCTATTGGTGTTGTGCAGTATCAGTTGGAAGCATGGAAATATAAGCTTAGCAGGTCAGCCACCTTCTCCTACTACTGACAGTAGTTTTGCTCCTAGTAACAAGTATTAGGGATCCCAAATTTTTCATTAAGTAATTGAGTTGTATATTTCCTTCATATTTTCTCAATGGGCAGGACCCTGGAGGATCTAATGAGAAATTTCCTGTTCTAGAAAAAACCTTTCGTGAATTTTCCATGCATTTAGTAATGTCTTTCTCTCTCAGAGGAAAAAAAAAAAAAACTGTCAATCACCACATGAACAAATTTCCTGCAAAGAACTGATATAATCTGTGATGATGACGTACAAGCAAATGCTTATGAGTATTTGGAAAATAAGTTCATATACTACTTCTAGAGAAATGAAGGTAAATACTACTTCTAGCAAAATGAAGATCTCTGAATAACAATATCATTGATGCAATTCATGGTCCTGAAAAGACAGGAACATGGTTTGGGGTATATAAATTGACTTACATTTCACATACCAGGACTAAGCTCAGTCATGACTGTTACAAAAAGTGAATTTTTTTATTTCACAATTCTAAGGGCCTTCTTACACTAAACCAACAAACTTCTGTTTTGCAATAGCATTGCAAAACAACAACAGTTAACCTCCAGGCTAATAATCAAGACACTGAAGGATTGCTGACATTTGGAGGTTTGGAAGAGATGCAGTTCCATGAAGAACTGTTATCAGAATTGAGAGAACCATCAAAACCATCACCACCAGATATTCATGCAGTCAACTCTAATCGAATTACTTTGCATGTTTGAACAACAAAAAACAATCCTATAAAATAGTTATATTTGGAAACTAGGCTAAGATCTAAATATATCCCTAAATCTATAGATAATTTTTCACATACAAGATATGAGTAAGTAAAAGTGTAATTTATTAATTTTCTGTTTATAAAAATAACACGCAAAGCAAAAAATGCAAGTTAAAAATCCATCAGTTCAGATCCTACCAAAAAGTGGCACAGAAAAATCATCATTCCTTTTTTTTTGTATCATACATATTAACAGCTGGAAAACTTTTAAATGGTACATAACATGATGTATGAATGCACATGTTATGAAATAAGGCAGACAATTAGCCTCAGTGTCTGCAACCATCCTCCTTACATGTTCCTGTCTATGCAGAGACACAGTTCTGCAGACCACAGTGTTCTGATCCAATACTACAGTTTTAATACATCACTTATTTTATAACTTACTGTAAAAGGAAAGTGGTTTTCTTCCTCATTCTTTTCTGAATGCTTCACATGCCCTTCATATACCAACTTCAAAATCATGTTTATTTTAAGAATAATGCAAAACTACCCTTCTTCCTCCTATGCACTTGCCCAGGGAGCTCAGATTCAGACTCAAGTGAAAGCAAACGTTCTGCCATGTCCACTGCTTCAGCACTTGTCTATTATTCAATTTTTTTTTTAGGACTGAACTCAGAAATTGTAAATAGAAGTTAAAATCCGAAGTACCCACCGTGACTTTTGTCTGCTATATAGCTTTTTCCCAGTGGTTGCAAAGATGACAAAGTTAATTCCAATGAAGCTGGTGCCTACCAAGTCTGTAAGGCTACACAAGACTGAAACTCAGGCTATGGGCAAAGTTAATGAACTTTTTAAGGTATTAGATAATTAGATGAGAATTTTAAGAATATGTAAAATGAGTACAGAAGTGTCCATTCAATAAAAAGGCTAATTATACAATTTAAAATAATCATTTAGCAAAGTAACTAAATTTTGGCATCACCTTGATCTACCAGGTAGAGCTAGTATGGACTGCCCTTATGCAAATTGGTCATTTCAGTTTGTAAAAAGCAAACAGCTGGGAGACTGAATAAGTGAGTGGAACTGAAATTGCCAGAGGCAGAAACTCTTACCATAAGTTGTTCGTAAGTTACAACAAGAACCTACACCTTAAAGGCAAGAAGAAACTCCTGTCCTTTCTAAAACTGTATGCAGAAAACAACAAGTGCCTTGTTATGAAAATATCTTTGGTTACAAAGCATTCTTCTGGTTAATGTATCCTTCTCCTTGACAAATAGATGCATATCATAGTCAAAATATCACAAAGAAAGAAAAAGAAAGAAAGAAAGAGCAGGCAGAAATAGGCAAGGAAATGCAACCATCAGAAAGCCCCAAGAGCTGACCCCCAGCCACTTGCTCCAAAGCCTGGTAGCTCCCAAGGTCAGGAGGTCTGGAGCCCACAGGCAGGACTGCTTCAGGTCCTACAGTAGCAGAGCTACTGGAAGACCATTCCACAGGTAAGACCATGAAAATCCCATAATTTTGTTTTTTAAACTTTTAAGGAGTGCCTGCCTATGACACAACCCTATTTTTGTAAGGATGAGAAATGCATACCCATTGGGCACATGGTTCTGCTAACGACATAACATAAAGGGAACAAAAAACCCTCTTTGGTTTCTTAAACCTGTTCCACATCTTTGAACAGTCTCCAAGCTGGATCTCAACTTTATTTTTGGTAAACTTTAACAAAGGTTGGTGGCAAAGCTGTTTAATGGGCATGTGACACAATTAATCAAGTCATTCTGTGAGCACTGGAACTCACCCTGCCTGCTCCCCAGCCCAGCTGAGATTCTTTGCTGGGTGGTAATACAGCTAAGCCCACACTACAGTGCATGAACTGGGAATGTGAATTTGTCTGCACACCTATTTTCAAGAAGCTTGTGGAAAACTAGCTTTGAACAATTTCTGCTCTGTCAAATTTAATCAAAAGCAGCCAGGAAGTTCAAACTGTCTTGAAAGTCAGTAGAGAGATACTGACAGAAAGGATTACTGGTGCAGGAAAATCCAGATGAGAAGTACATTCTCTCACCAAAAACATTCTGTCAGCTCATTGCAGGGTTATGTATTTAATAGGTCATAAAGTAACACACTTGGCAGATGAAAGTATATAAATTATTTGCCTGGGATCTTTGTCTTCTCTACCAGCTATCCCCAGATGATTCCATTCTGTTAGCAGAGCCACCATAGGCAGTTTTAGGACTCAGACTTCTTCCCATACTTGGCTCTGCTCACAACTTCTGCCTTACTTCTTGCAGCTGTCAGCTCCTGCTAGAGTCCTCACCAGCCAGCAGAGGCTGTGAAAATGAGAAATAGGACAGCAGCTCGCAGTAACTCAGGATTCTGTGCCCTGCTCTCTCCTCCAGCTCTCACAAGCACCTCTGTCTGTGCCTGCTGCCTTCCCAAGCCAGCTGATGACAGCAGCCAGATGAACTGGAGGGGGCTGTGGGAAACAGCAAATCAGCTGGACACAGGCAACAGGAATGGAAGCAGACACCAGGGAGGTTCACAGCTTTCCCTCATCGACCTCCCTGCACACGAGCTATGTTGCCACCAAAGCTCTTCAGACCTGTGCAGCTTCAGCCTCTGTGGGGCACTGGGCAAGTAAAAGTGCTTTGCATAGCAGATCCCAGGCATTGATGCTAAACCCATGTACAGATTGATCTAATCTTGGAGCTAAATCAATTAAATGTAAGTGAAAATAATATAATAGTTCCCCTTTGACTAAATCTAGAAGTTTAAATAGCTACAAATCACACCCTTCCTCCAATACCTTCCCTGCTTTCCCAAAACATTCCAACAGCATAAACTGTTTATACTTCAGAGGCAAGTACATACAATAGGCATAGAGCTTGTTTCCAACACAGTAGAGAAATAATTGCACTGAACTTTTTACCTCCCACCTGCAATTCCTCCCCAAAAGAAACAATTGCAAGGCTAAACAGTGATTTAGCTGAATGTTGACACTGTGGTTCAACAACCTCCATGGTGCTCACACGAAACAATTTTTATGCATCCTCAATAACCAATAAAACTCACAGCAGCAAAAAAACAATAAAAGGAACATGTAATTTCCTAATCCTGGAGCTGTTAAACCTTTGGAAGTATGTATGCTTTGGGGGAAAAAGGAGTTATTTTCTTTCATTCTCTGATGGAGAGAGTCTCATAATAGAAAACAGAGATACCTAAAATACCTAGCTGAGCCAAGCTTCCTTACAGTAACTGATTTACAGGCCTATTTTTTTAATCAAGTGAACCCAACACAAGATTTGTGTTTTAGCTTAAGCTTTAAGGCTTTAATTCAGTTTCCTCCACCTTGCACTGAGTCTTCCAGGAAGACTGACTCAGTGACAACCGTGCTACTGATTTCTGGCTCTAATGCAGGAGTACATGCCTATTCTGAAGAATAATTCATCAGGTCCAATAGAAAGCATAAATACTCACAGGAACTGTCCAGAAATACAGTCAAAAACAAGAAAAAGAGCACAATATTAGTATAAATTGGGTAGAAATTCTTTTACTCTCCCTTTTTTGTCAGGGAGTAAACAAAAATGTTTGCACTGCAGTGAAAGGGTAGAAAGTCATCTGGACTTCATTAATTTCTGTGTAAAATTAAACATCCAGTCCTGACTCTGAATAGCTTTTCAGGAAGCAAAGTAGTAAACTTGGATCACAAAATCAGGTTAAAAAAAGCAACAGCTCTGAGGGGGTATTTATCCTGTAATTTTTTGTGGTTTTACCTAAAGACTGAGTCCTGCAAAACTCTTGTGGCTCTGCAGTTGATATTCCATATTTGATTTCTTATAGGCAAGAAATCATGATCATTGAATTTATATATAAAAATATAGCCCAAGTCTCCAGAAGAAATTAGCCTGCAAATAAAACTGAAAAGAAAAATACAGCTTACAGAATTTTCTTAGCTCAGAAGATCTTCAGCGTACAGGACTGCTCACACAGCTCCTGAAACAACTTATTCCATCCCCCACCCTCAGGGACCTCACAGTTTTGCAAGACACAATTTCAGTCTACAGTTTATGATCATTATGAACTGACCAGCACAGAATATGCTTCTCAAATCTCTGCTTGCTTACTTTCTCAAAAGAAAGAGCCCCAAAATTTTGTGACTAAAAGGCATCATATTATCTCAAACAAAATAATGGGGAGGTGGGAACTGGGCAAGTATAGAAATGCATATATATACATATATATAAAAAAAATCTTTTTCTTTTGTAAAAGCTGATTCTTGGAGTCTGACTTGACAAAAGCATACACAGAATTCATTTGTGTCACTTGTGACTCCCAAAATGCCTTTTTGTGCAGCTGTTGGAGGGAACTCTAAGCACTATTTGTAATTAGATTAAATGCAACGAAAAACAAACCAGATCTAATTTGGGAAGATCCACAGTCAAACATCTTAAGGCCAAACTCTTAAATTTAAGATAAGGCAGCTGTTTCCATCTTTGCAGTTTTTATGCCAAAATACTCCCCATTCCTGAATTAAGGAACTGTCGCTTATAAATAAGTATTTCACTTTTCAGATTCCATGGCCTCTGGAGCAAGCCAATTTCCAGGTTTTTTTTTATTCTCAGGGTGGGGAAAACGTCTTTTACAGAAAAATAAAACAAACCAGAAAAATCCTACAGCAGGTCTAATGAAAAAAGCCCTCATTTATCCTCTCACTTCAGGACATACACTACAAATTGAGTATAACCACTTACGTCAAAACTTAGGGATTACAGCCTCTTCTTTGGCAAGTTATTTGACTAAAATATGTTTAGCTTTTTTTCCTTTAAGTTGGCATTCAACAGTGAATGGGCTGAGCTGTTTTTATCACTAATTCAAACACTCACACACTCCATTCACTACAGAAACATGCAAGTCTTTCCTCAGGTTCTCCTTCCACAGTTCTTCCTTATCTATTTATTCCCCAAGAAAACATTTGAGAGTTGCCAATACCAACATGACTGGTGTTCTTTTGCTTGGTAACACTGCAGAAATATTAAGATGATACAAGGAAACCTTTTATTTTGTTTTTCTTGTCCTGATGGCATAGACTAAAACCACTTATTTTGAGCAAAGGACAGAGTTTTAGATACACTCTGCAGAGAAATACTGTACAAGCTTACTGCATACTGACAACTCAATTTCTATTTCCACCATTGCACAAAGATCCAAACTACAGAAGAAACTCCCTCAAACACACGAGTAAATAAATGCACTTTAACTATGCTACAGGAAGAGTGTGAAGGGCAAGAAGTCTTGGAAAAAAAGTTTAAATTATTTAGGCATGCATACAGGAAAAGGTCAGTTTGTGAAAAGAGGTAAAACCTGCTTATCCAGGGATGTTTAGAAGCATGGGGCAAGGAGCCAAAGGAGAGAATTCCTACCACAGGACATGATTCCATGTGCTACCCTACATGTCCTGAATCAGGGAGTCTCTCAGTACACAGCAGAACTTTTTTTCTCTGCTTGTTCACTTCAAGATGCCTAAATTCAAACTTACTGTTGAGACAGAGGGAGAAGGAAAAGATGCAAGCCTCCATCCCAACCCCTAGCTCTGGGATTTTCCTGCTTCTTTTGGGTTGCAGTTACCTGGCAGGTTCCTCAGTTACATCACACCCATTGTGTGTGTCGCTTGTAGGGCAGTGAAAGCACCCCACAACTGAGACCTATTTGCATTTGTTTCAGACAGTTAAACATCAATGGACATGACAAGCCTATTCTTGTCACGTGGAAGTTCTTTAAGGATTGCAATGGGCTTCCCAAACATCAACACAGAACCCGGCTCTATATCTGACACCGGCTGCTCTTTCAGTTTCTTTAGGGACACCTCTCAGAATATTCTGTGTAGCTTCTTCTCACTCCAGCACATCCAGTGCATTGGGGTAGCAAAATGAAATACCTGACATCACAGTTGCAGGTAAAACCTCCCGCCTTACTTTCCAAAGTCTCCTTAGCACAGCAGAAGCTCCTTGTATTTAGCATTTCAAATGAATCTGAGTGTTAGTGAAAATGCCAGAGAACAGCTTCTCTCTTTGAAAACAGCACCTCATTTCTTTGAAGGGGAAACTCTAGAGTTCCTTTACAAGGAGGCACACCAAGAACACCTGGATGGGCACGGAGTGGGGAAGGATGAATGAGGAACAAACATGCTCAAGTCTGGTTGGAGAAAAAAAACAATCTGCACGGTCTTGCTTTGCAATGACTTTGCTGCATCTTCCATGTGATACATTCTGAACATGAACTCTACAACAGTTTCAATGGTTTGGCAATTCCTAACACATTGCAATCAGTGCAGATACAAATATGGCTTTTAGGAACAAAACATTTACCACTCATTTAGAAAAAATGTGAAGCCAGACCCATTTTCTGTCAGTTCTACATCTTCCATCTATTACTAACTCGCACTACTTTGACCTGGTTTCCATTAGCACCAGGATATAGATTGTTTTTCCAAATGTGATGCTTTCTCCCAACCCTTACTGCTTCAGTATAGCTGTTACACATACAGATCTGAAGGTAACATATTTCTGGCTTATGTACACGTGCTGCACCTACAGTTCTTAAGGATCACATCAATTATAAAAATGCAAGTTTTTGAAGACTAAAAAGAATATTCTTTTCCCTACCCTAAAGCCCCAACCTTTCCCAATCAAAAACAAAAGTCCACCTGCAAATTCTGAAGTGCTCCACCCTGGCTGACAACACATCCAAATATCAAAGAATCACCTTTCAGATCATCCAGTCCAATCCATGCCCTAACACCATGGCACCGAGTGCCACATCCAGTCTTTTTCTAAACACATCCAGGGATGGTGACTCCACCACCTCCCTGGGCAGACCATTCAGGTACTTTATCACCCTTTCTATAAAAAACTTTTTCCTAACATTCAACCTAAATTCCCCTTGGTGCAACTTAAGGCTGTGTCCTCTCATTCTGTTAGTTGCTGCCTGGAGAAAGAGACCAACCCCACCTGGTTACAACCACCTTTCTGGCAGTTGTAGAGAGTGAGCAATAAGCAGTGAAAAAAATGCCTAAGATATTTGAAGTTTATATAGTTAAAAGATTTCCAAACAAGAACCTGAGCAAAAGTCCCCAAGCATTATATATGTTCTGAATGTAAAGACTTATTTTCACTTGTTCACTTAAGCACAGGAGAAAAACTATTTGTATACAAATGCAAATTAAAGAACTTTCTGCTAGTCCTAAAATATGCCATGAAATACATGTTTCTTCCAATTCAAAGCATTTTACTATAATTTAGGGAAGATTATTATTACAATGTTGCCCTCTTTAATTTATTTTTTTCTACTGAGCCTGCAATTTTCTACTTGGCTAATCATGTAGACATGATTATGAAACAAAATACACACTTCACTGAGTCTCAATTGAAGAGTAGGGAGCTCATTTATTAGAAGTTAGCCATGTCAAAGAAATGAAAGCAGATAAATGGAGTTTAATGCTGACTAGCATTAAAACAACATCAGTTTTCACACAGCGTTTTTTTTCCCCCCAAGCTGTGGCAGAGGATAGGGAAATGAGAAAAATTATTGCAGCACCCTATTTATTTAACAATTGTTATTTAGATTAATTGTTGTTTATGGCAACTGTTATTTAAAAATAAACTACAATATTTCATAATAAATAACCTACGTGTTTGAATACAGATTAAAATATCCTTACACCACATTAAAATATACATTAAAAAAGATTAAGCAATGTATTGCTACCTAATTTTTTTACTCTTAATTGATTTAACTAGTAGTAAAATGAAACAAATCTGTAGATCCATTTTCAAATTAAACTCATTTTTTACAACTAGCAATTGCAAAAGTGGCCCTTCCATCTTCAACAAAAGCATTTGCTCATGATTAGATATTCAGTGAGTTTTGCACACTTGGCCCCATCCACCTACTGCACCCAGAGATGTGCTGTGAATTTCATCTGAAATTCTACATCCTCATGTCACTTTGGGCTGCCTGGTTGGTTACACAGGGCACAGTGCTAAATACCCAAATACACAGTGACAGACATTTCTGTTGACAAGTGCCAAGAGAGAAATAATCACAGTTAAAAACAGACAAGAAGAAATAAATTTCAGATGAGTGACTGACAGCATTAGTGCAAATCTTCAAGAGCAGAAAATGTTTTCTTACCACAGACTTTTAGGAAAAAATTTAGGCTTTGGGGAAATCCAATAGCAAAGCTAAGGATGATTCTCTCTGATTTAGCAGATAGAACAAGTCAGAGCATTCAGCAGTCCCAGAAAGCAGAGAGCTCGCTCACAGTAGGATTCAAGAGTTCCTTGTAACACTAATGGGGAAAATGATCAAGACCTCACAACAAAAATGAAACATTGGTTTCCACTGGTGTTTGGGGGTTTGTTTGGGTTTTGGTGGTATTTTTTTGGTTGTTGTTTTTGGGGTTTTTTTTGGGGGGGAGGGTGTTTGTTTTTGGGGTTGTTTGTTTTTGGTTGGTTGGGTTTTTTCTTGGAAGGTAATTCAATGGGCTTGGGAAGGTAAGAACACAGCTTGTTCCACTAACACAAAAGTATTACATTTCACTAGAAATTGGGGGATTCTGAGTAAAATAAATTCTTGGATATCCTTCTGTAGTATTAATTACAGCCTTCTAGGAACAGATATTTGAACACCACAAAATCAGCTTTCAAATGTGCTTTTACTCAAACAGAGAACAAGCACTGCAATTTTTACCATCATCTACCTAATCGCTATGAAAAAGAACAATCAACTGATGTTGAAGCAGAGAAGGTTACTGTAATGTCAGTTACAAAGGGAGCCACTCCTGCACCCATAATCAGCTTCAGGGTTTCTATCCATGTCAGCAGGATTCTGAGCCCCAGCTTTGTTTGGCATGGTTCATTAAATAAGAGGCTGTTTTGCAATGACCAGTTTTCATTGCCATCACACACAAACACATTTATACACACAGGGAGAACAGCAACACCTGCATCACACACAGCAAGAGTGAGCAATAAATCTTCCATACAGCCTTGGAAGACAGCATTTGTAGGGGATGGACCTTGACAAAAACAGCAACTGAGCACCTGGCCCTGAAAGAAGTGCTAGCAGAGAGTGTACTCAAAACTGCTGAATGTGATCACATAGCAGCAGCCACACATTTTCTGTTCATCCTTTATGACAGTCATAGGAACATCAGTTACCATTTCTTAACTGTTCCACTATTATTATTTTAATAGTATTTGTACAAGAAAATCAATATAATGCACGGATACATTTCCAGGAAGGTCAAACTTGTTTCTACATAATACTTAAAAATACACAACTTGCACCAGTGCTTTCCAAGGTGCTTAAAGAGTTGTGCTGAAGAGTACTGTATATAATTTTAACTGACCAAAACCCTAGCAAGGACAGTGAGCAGCTACTGCAGCTGGATGTGCTACACTTACATCAGCAACAACTGATATAAACAAGAACAAAGGGATTTTACATAATAAAACACAATGTTTGAGTGGTTTATTCACAATACTATTGAAGTATTTTTCAGATCCTAGTGTCCTTCATGCAGAAGGCTTAATATGATTATCATGTTGAACTGCCAAAATCACCTGCAGCACTTGAAATTAGCACCAAAATAAGCAAATGACAAAATTATAAATGTCCAAGACCATTACTTCTCTTGATTTAACTGGTAGTAAAATAAAACAAATCTGTGGATCAATTTTAAAATTAAACTCATTTTTTACAACTAGCAGTTATAAAAGTGGTCTTTCCATCTTTAAGAAAAGCACTTGCTCCTGATTAGATATTCCAGTGAGTTTTGCCCGTCTGGCCCATCCACTTACTGCACCCAGAGACAGAGCAACCTGAATGATACAATTTGTGTTGCCTAAATGTCACAGTCCAGTTGCACACACCATGTGGCTGACCAAATAAAATTATCATACTTTAGCCCCTTTCATTACAGTACACCATGTTTAAGTGTAGGGAAAACAGGGCATAAAAGAAACATTAAATGCATGAACTTTGCAGAACTTGCTCTTACTTAGGAGTATCTTTTTACACATACTCATCTTCAGTGAAGATTATCTATAGCAGGGACATAAAACTGTTTCTGATTCTAAACTTCTTTCTCCCCAGCATTCAACTTTTGTAATAACCATATCTGGAATAACCCTCCCAGCAGGGAACACATCTGAGCTCAGTGTGGGGTTGATAATCTTTGTGCATTCACTTTTCAAGCTGTAGATCTCCACTGAGTATTGTATTTTCCTTTGCACCAGAGTTTGATCAAGGGAACATTGTTCAACCACACCACATTCTTTGACAAGTTCTTTAGGAAGACAGACACATTAAAGACAAGAGAAAGAGACTAGAAGAAAGATGTGCACTTCATTAGAGTTATGATGGTTGGAACAAATGCAACACAAAAAAAAAAAGCCCTTAAGTGCCTCAGAGCCATGTTGTTGCCTGTTTGTATGGCTGTAACAAGCTATTCCAAACTCCTTATAACAATCCAGGAGAATTCATTTTCAGAACAAAGTACTCGTCACTTGGAAAGCAGTTTAAACTCAGCCAGAAGATACAGTTGTTTTATCCTGTCAAACCAAAATTCACTATGCTAGTATCAAAGCAAATACAGCACTATTATTAAAGTGAGGAGAAAGAACCACAGAAACAATAGCATTCAGGGTGCCAGCCAGGGACAAGACAGCTCTTAGAGTTCAGTAACAAAGAACACTACCTAGAATTATGATTTCTTGGACAAAAGCTGTTTGTTTAACTTTTTTGTATCATAGACATCCTGATGGGCACAAGAATGCAAGTAAAATATGAAAATACTAGTACACCAGTAATGCAATTACCAAATCAATCACAATTCATAATAATAATCCAAAACTGGGAGCTGGGTCATCTCCCAGATAAGAGACAGACAGGGAGATATTTGGAAGAGCAGTTACAGGCAGCACAGGATTCTACTGCCCACTCCCACACGAGCCCAGAGGACTGATACCCACTGAGAGCTGCTGATGGTGATGGAGAGGGGCAGGAGGAATGTTAACAATCTCCCCTTTTGACCCACATCAGACTGAGATCACAAAGCAGCTTTGCAGGGATGAAGCCCATGAAAAGAAATGCAGGCCACCCACAGGAAGGTATGCAGGGCTGACACAGACTGATGCATCTGCATTCTTCTCTTTCTTTTTTTCTTGGACCTGTTTGATTTATGATTCAATTAGAACAGCAGACTGTGTATCTTATCTTTATATTGAAACATTGCTGTTATCCATGAGACTGGATAAAAACAGCCTCATTTAGGACTTATTGACCTTCTTATTGCTAGTCCCAGGCTTTTCCAACCACTAAACAAGGCGCAGGTGAACATGTCACAATTTTTCATTCCCTTCCAGAAAGATGTTGTTTCCAATGAATTTCCCTAGAATGCAGGATTAGCTCCTGCAGGAGGACTGCTGGAAAACTATATCACTCTTCAGATTTGTCCCACTGTTTGTGAATGTGTTTGGCTTGCTGCCTCTGACACCTGGGTTTCCAGTGCTTATTTATGAAACATCACATCACAGAAATCAGAGGCATACCTATTTACATAACACCTTCTGCAGCTGTGAAACCAGGTAGCAAAGCACCTGCCCTGCTCCCTGCCACAACAATCCTACAGCCCCTCTCTCCCAACTACAGCAACCAAACACCTCTCAGAAATGTGCTGTGAGCTACACCACCAAAATAACTGAAGGCTGCAAAGTTTAGCCTGGATCAAGTGAAGGAAAAAGCAAAAACTTCAAGAGCAAGAGTACCTGACTGAACTAAAATCTCCACAGAGTGATAACAGAGGGATGGAGGAAAATAAACAGGGTTTTTAGCAGAGCTCAACAGGAGATTAAATGCACCAAGGAGGGAAGGAAGAAAAAACCAAACCAACTAAACAAACAACATGGAAGAGAATGTTCTCTGCTATATAAAGAGTATTTGGAACTAAGGCACCTGAAGGAGATGTTGAAGGCACAGGTTGAGTCCAAGCTGAGTCACAGGTTGGCACCAAGTCTAAGACCAAGCAAGCCCCAAGATCAGCCTTGTGAGCTACACACGACCCCAGCTGTAAAAGCTGAACCCCTGCACTGGTTGCTGTTGTTTTACATGGCAAATGTTTATAAGGGGGATGCCATCTAGGAGGCTCTGACCTTTTCCTTCCCACTGTAACTAGTTCCCACCAAAGGCTC